>CM058235.1:77417299-79817299 GCA_030180135.1 Orychophragmus violaceus | reverse complement strand
TAACATAATACCTGAAGAAGAAGTCTCGTACGTCTTCTTCAGCTTCTCATTATCTTCCAAGAATTTGTTGCAGTTTCTTTTTAAATGCCCATAACCATTACAATAACGGCACTTAACATCTTCAGAAGGGCTGGTTTTAACCTTAGGAACATGGCCAGACTCGCTTGGATTCACAATCGAGCTCGTCTTGCCATCACCTTTGTTCTTACCAAGTTTCTTAAACTTTTTACCCTTTTGTACCATAAGGACATTTGGGGTGTCCTTCTTGATGTTAGGTTCAGCAGTCTTAAGCATCCCATGCAATTCAGTCAACGTCTTCGTCAAGTTGTTCATGTTATAGTTCATAACAAATTGATCATAGCTTGACGGCAGTGACTGTAGAATGATGTCAGTAGCCAACTCTTGGCTAATGGGACAATCCAGTTTCCCCAGGTTATCAATATAACCCATCATCTTAATGACATGAGGACTAACTGGTTCGCCCTTTGGTAGCTTGCACTCAATCAGAGATCTAACCATCTGGTATCTCTGAGTTCGTGCCTGCTCCTGAAACATACTTTTCAGGCCAGTGATCATCTGTATTGGCGACTCCACGTACTCATATTGCTTCTGCAATTCCGAGTTCATGGTAGCCAACATGAGACAACTCACATCCACCGCATCATTAGAATGCTTATCCCAAGCATCCTTATCTGACTGCCAGGCATTGGCTCGGTACTTCTTGGGGAGAACTTTCTCAAGGACATAGTCCTTTTTCTCCTGTTTGAGAACAATTATCAAGTTCCGATACCATTCAAGAAAGTTTGATCCATTTAACTTGTCCTTCTCAAGGACGGATCGCAGGGAGAAATTGTTACGATGATTTGTGCTAGACATAGCTGAAAAACAAGGGAGGTTTAGTTATGATGTTCAAGAAATGAGAAGTCTTAACAATTAAGAAAACTCGCATTATATTCAAACAATGTTTCCTCAAATGAATATAATGATCCAAGACCCATACTTCACTAAACTTGAGTGAGCCACTGGCTATCACCCAAATTTTAGCTATCTAGGTAAGCAACAACTTTGCTAGTTATCCAATATAACTCTTGGTTGTGGATTGACATCTCATGTCCAATCCACCTGATGTCTCTGAGCCCAAAACGATTTTGATGGCCCAGTCAAGTAAACCAATCTCTTAAGTCTTGTAATTGTTGATGTCTTGCACTGCAAGTCCATCAACACGATTACCTCTATCTTACTCACGAAATTGTGGACATCTTGCACTGCAAGTCTATCGCACAATTAAATGGGTCTTGGCAGTTGACAAGATTGGAAAGACATCAAGTATCACTTGATATTTGGTTGAGGAACGAAACCTTTTAAAACGTTCAGTTTTATTATGTTTTAATTCTTCTAATTAAATGATTTGTCTTGGTTTGGTTCTGTGGCTTCAGGTTCCATAACCTAAACCATCGAATCTGGTGTCGACCGACACTACTTTAGTGTCGATCGATGCAGATTAACCAAAACTAATCTGCGATAACCGATCAATCCAATTGATCCGGTTTTGATTACTGGTCGGTGTCGATCGATGCTACATTAGCATCGGTCGATACCAACCCAATCGCAATAAACCATTCTTAGCGTTTAACCATCATTAACCAAGCTCGATAACCGGTCCAATCCAATTGAACCGATTCAACAATCTAGCGAGGTGTGTGTCGACCGACACAACTATTGTGTCGATCGACACTAGGCGAAACATAAGTTTTATTCGGGTTTTCGCCCTGTGTCGATCGATGCCGGATTGGCATCGATCGACACCATGCGAAAAACCCTAAAACGTTTTTCGTACAAAACCCTAAACTAGGTTACTTTGATCAAAACGAGTTTTAGCATGCTTGTATCAATCATACAGAGATCCAGATTCAACCAATCTAATCAACATGCTACAGATTCAATGGAACCCTAAAGCTCTTATACCACTGAAGGAATTTCTAGCAGATCCTAATCCAATTAGGCAATCTTGGTCTAAATTCCAAGCCTACGATCTAGGGTTCATGTAATTGAATCTATGGGATCTCAGATTTACCTGGTGATTTGCAGCGGAAGATTTGCAGATAATCGAGATCTAGAGCGCCTCAAATGCTGCGCCTCTACTGGTATCCACACGCATACGAACTGAACAGGAGGGATGCTAGTGCCTATAGAGATCCAATCTCTTCAGAGGTGTCTATTCAAGTTATGGTGGCTGTGTTTTAGGTTAGAAGTCAGTTTAGGTCGACCATATATCTTATATATGTCGACTTAAACCATAACGGAATTAACCAACGATTAAACCGAATTAATCTGATTAATCCGCGAGTTGCATCGATCGATGCACTATCTGCATCGATCGACACTGCCCCAGAATATTGATATCGAATGCATATCAAATATGCATTCACTGGATCATTACATTAATGATCAACCTCGTCTTTAACGTCCAGTTTGCTTAGGTGTGTGACCCTGTAGAATCATATAACACTAGCAATGAGTTCTCAACTCATTGATCATAAGTGGCTTCTAGCAAAGCGTTATGACTACCTAGTGTCATATGATTGTCTCATCTCGACAATACGACTTTCACTTGGAGTAAGTACAATAGATTTCAGGACATTCCCAACATGTTATACTCTGATTTGCAGAGATTTGGGTTTAAAGTATACATTATGGGGTGAATATGCTCAACAAGTGTTCGATTTTAATGCAAATAATGAAGGAGGTGAATTTATCTTTGTCATTAGGTTTGCAAGCTCCAAATCTCATCAAGGTCAATTATGTCATTTAACATTCATATTGTGTGTTTATTTTTATTTCTTAAAAAATATTAATAATTTGATATACTAGCCATATCATATTTTAAAAACAAAGATGAATGGTCCATTTGGAGCGGATTTAATTCGACCAAAGTTTTGCTTAATCCAAACACGTCTTACGTTAAAAAGTTTCGTTCGAGGTAAATGTTTAATTTTTAAATATGTTAATATAACAAATTATTCACGTATCTAACTAACAATGTTTGTAAACTCTTTTTTTTATAAGGTTACCATCGGATAACTTAATGATTACGAATAGTGAATCCAGTCAAATTTCACTTGCCTCGAATACCACCTTATATGTTGAGTTTTTTGGAAAGAAAAACAAGAAACTTACAATATTTGAGACTGTAACTGATGATGAGGTAGTTATATATATTTTAGATCAAACATTATATTTTAAGAATTAGAATAATTATTTATGAATTTGTGAATTTGTTTTAAATATGAATTTGACATGAGCAACTCTTAAAGCACCTGTTTGAACGAGTTCTCGAATAACATGATAATCCACCGCTACATGCTTTATACGAGAGTGAAAAATGGGATTAGCCGACAAATATGTAGCTCCAATGTTATCACAATAAATGACTGGCTTCTGTGGCAATGTAAGACCAAGTTCTCGGAGCAATGCCACCACCCATTCGACCTCAGATGCTGTTTGAGAAACTGATTTATATTCAACTTCAGTGGATGATCTTGCAATGGTTTTCTGCTTCTTAGATGACCAAGAAACAAGATTCTTCCCAACATAGACAAGATAAGCACCCGTAGAGGCATATTTATCTCGGTCCCCAGCCCAATCCGCATCAGAAAATGCATGAACATGCAGTGGATTGGAAGCAGAGAAAAAGAGACCCTGATTTTTCGAGCCACAAAGGTAACAGAGAATCCGCTTTGCAGCTATCCAATGATCTAAGCGTGGCTGATGCATATATTGTGACAGTTTATTGATGGCATAAGATATGTCAGGACGTGTGAATAACAAATATTGTACGCCCCCAATGACAGATCTATATTCTGTCGGATCATCAAGAAGAGGACCCGAGGTTTCCGTGAGCGTAGGGGAATCAGCCATTGGAGTCGCAACTGAAGTAGCAGCCACCATATTCGTCCTATGCAACATGTCATTGATATACTTGGTCTGCGTTAAGTGAAGACCTGCAGCAGAGCATGAAACTTCAAGACCAAGAAAGTAACTCAAATCTCCAAGATCCTTAAGCGAGAAACGCTTGGCTAGAACATCAATGAACTGTTGAACATGGGAGGATGAATTCCATGTTACAACAATATCATCAACATATATTAAGACAAAAATGATTACGCCATCACGATGAGCAATAAATAAGCTCGTATCAGCAACAGAGTTCTTGAAACCCAGCGTGAGAAGAAAGTCGCGAAGGGCATTGTACCAAGCCCTAGGCGCTTGCTTCAAACCATAAATTGCTTTGCGAAGTTTCCAAACAAAATCTGGCTTATCTTGATCAATAAAACCAGGCGGCTGAGCCATGTAAACATCCTCACTTAAGTCTCCTTGCAGGAAAGCATTATTGACGTCAAGTTGGCGTAAAACCCAGCCATGAGCAACAGCCTGACCTATGACAATGCGTATAGTAGGATGCTTACCACCGGGCTGAACGTCTCAAAATAGTCAATACTTGGACGTTGTGTGAAGCCTTTCGCCACTAACCGAGATTTAAACTTATCAATGGAACCATCAGCCTTCCTTTTATTACGAAACACCCATCTACAACCAACCAGATTTTGAGAAGAGTCCGGAGGAACTAAAAGCCAAGTACCATTTTGCAACTGGGAGTTGATTTCATCGCACATAGAAGACCGCCAACTCTCATCCTTATGGGCCTATATATGAGTGTTGGGCTCAATATCATTGTTAAGAATACGCTGCATAGTCATTGCATATCGTGGATTCTTCTTGACAATATGATTTTTAGCACGCATTGTCATTTAATGCTGATTAGCAGGAGCATGTGTGACAGGACGCACATCAGAGGAAGACAAATCCCCAGCAGAAGAAGCAGGAGTATCATCAGGAAATTGCAGTTCCTGAATGACATCCGGCAGCATGGACGGAAAAACGTCTGGGACAGACGCCATTCGCCGATGTGATCTTGACGAAGCCGAAGCAGCATCAGGAGTAATAGCTCGTATTGGTGTAGGTAAGCTAGGCAAGGGATCTGGAACCACAGGTTGGACGGATGACAATGTAGTAAATGACTGCAGTAGAGGAAGATCCGAGAATGAAGAATCTGAATCTGCAAGAGAAGAAGACAACGAAGGCAACTGAAAAGGAAATTGGGATTCAAAGAACTCAAAATGATCGAAGAATATAAACGAGAAGAGGTTTTATCATAGCATAAGTAAGCACTTTGAGACAAAGAATAACCCAAGAACACACATGGAGTGGATCGAGGATAAAGTTTGTGCTTTGAGTATGGGCGCAATCAAGGATAACAGAGGCACCCAAACACTCGTAGCTTCAAATAATTTGTTCTTTCATGAAATAGAACTTCATAAGGATCTTTGTTTTGAATAGAAGAGCTGGGAAAACGATTGATTAAATAAACAGCTGTTGAGAAGGCAAAAGACCAAAATTTGATAGGTATATGAGCATGAGATAAGAGCGCAAGACCTGTTTCGACAATATGTCGATGTTTGCGTTCTGAAATCCCATTATGCTCGGGAGTATGTGGAGGTGAAGTTCGGAGAGAAATACCATTATTGGCAAGAAAAGATGTAATAACCTGAAATTCACCTCCATTATCGGAGTAAAACATCACTATGCGAGCATTAAACCGATTTTCAACCAGTTCTTTAAAACGTACAAATGTTTCAAAGACTTCCGACTTTCGTTTTAAAGGGTAAAACCAAGTATAGCGTGAGAAGTGATCAACTATAACATGGTAATACTTAAAACCGTCAAACGAATGCACAGGTGAAGTCCACACGTCCGAATATAACAACTCAAGTGGTCGTGTAGAAGATAGGGTGTTTGTGCCAAAAGAAATTTTATGACTTTTATTCATTGAACACGAGTTGTAAATCAAAGGAGAAGAAAGCTTATTAGTGAAAGGTAAAGAACACTTAGAAAGCACATGATTTAAAACATCAAAAGCCGGATGACCCAGTCGCGAATGCCACTGGATCGGAGAAGTCTTTATTGCTGAAAGAACACTGATTTTGGTGGAAGATGGAACCGACTGCAGCCACTCATACATGCCATGTTTACTTCGTCATGTCTTGAGAATCGCCCCCGTGGCTAGATCCCTCACCTGAAACGACCAAGGATCAAACACAATAGAAACATTGTTGTCAGTACATGTTTTGTGAACAAACATCAAGTTTTTATCTATGCTCGGGGAGTAAATAACATCACGCAAAGCAATAGAGCAGGAAGGTAAAGCAAAAGAAGTTGAACCCATGTGTGTGATTTGTGAGCAAGGAAACAAAGCGTTAAGTCTAGGGATTTCTAGAACTCAAACACAGATATAGAATTAACCAACTGTCGTTGCGAGAATTCTCTAAGTCTAAGTGCAGCAATCAAAATTCCTTTGTAATTACTAACAGATTAAACCAGCTTTAATTCCAAGTTCGATATGTTCACAATCTAATTAAACCAAATTCCTTTGCGAGTAATTAAATTGCTCATCTAGGTTCTTTCTAGCTAATTAACCAACTGTCATTGCATCAATCAACCTAACATCATAAATCTGGGTAGCTAATTCAGATCAAGCAGTAAGAACAATCCAAGATGAAAAACTAACATATATGAATCCCTACAGATTTATCAACCTATAATTCCATGAAATCCCTAATGAGAATCCCTAAACCTAACAGGTAATCTACTCAGATATGTTCATCGAAACAGAAGACATCATGAATAGAAAACCAAATATTATAAAATCAAATAAAGAACTGGGGTTCAAAATCCTCTCTCTTTCGAGATCATGATCAGCCCCTAACTCTCTCTGAAAATAAAATAAGACTTAAGAAAAGCGTAGCCTAAACAATGGCTTAAAAACCCTAATATAATGGTCTAAAGTCGGCTGGGGCCTTTTTGCAAGTTGATAGGTCTAGTTTTAATTCCTATTCTAACTGCAAGTGCACAGTGATGTAGTTGTAGTACTTAGGGTATCGAATCCACAGGGACTCCGGTCAATGATAGATTAAGAACGATCAGATTAAACTAGGTGAAAGTAATGAGAAACTAAAGCAAGCAGAAAAGTAAATCAGTAGCAAGCGAGTTTGTGAGCGAGAAAGCGAAGGCGTTAAGTCTAGGGATTTCTCAGGAAATCAGGAACACAAGCAATCAATCAATTAACATGATTCAGATATCGATATTCTAGAACTAGAATCACAATCATATAACAAACCAACTCTCGCTGCGAATGCTAACTATGTCTAACAACCTAGAAAACCAAATCTCTTTGCGAATTCTAGAGTTCTAAACATGCATTTAGTTTAGGTTCTTTCGTTCACAAATTCCCTAAGCCAAATCTCTTTGCGAATAGGTTATTTGCTCAGCTAGGTTCTTTTCTAATCTATTAACCAACTCTCGCTGCGCTAACAGATCTGATATCAATAATCTAAGTAGCTAATTCAGATTATGCATTAAGATCAACCTAGATGAAGAACTAGACGATATGAATCCCTACGGATTGATTAAACTATAATTCCATGAAATCCCTAATGAGAATTCCTACACCTAACAGGTAAACTACTCAGACATGTTCATCGAAACAGAAGATATCATAAGTAGAAAACCAAATATCATTAAACAGAATAATCAACAGGGGTTCGAAATCAAGTCTCTTTCGAGAACCAGATCAGCCCCTAAGGCTCTCTCTCTAAATAAAATAATGCGTAAGTAAAGCGTAGCCTAAACAAGTGGCTAAAAACCCTAATATATAGTCTAAAACACGTTTTGGGCTTTGTGTAAATATCTGGGCTTCTCTGCAATATCAGCATTCTTCATTAAACCGCCGAGTCTGGCCCATCTCGCATATGCAACGATCGACACCAAAGGTGTGTCGATCGATGCATTCCTCAAATATCCACAGAGAACTCTATCTCTTGGCCAAACACTCCAAAAAGCTCCAGAAAGTGCCATAATCACCAAATCTGCTCCAAATGTGCTTGTACCTAATAAATACCTGAAAAGACTCTAAAACATAATAATAGACTCGATAAATAAGATATATACCATGGTTAAAATCCCTAAAATCCATGGTATATCACAAGTCTGAGAAGTTTCTGGGCAAAAACTGTAATTTATGGGTTTTTGTGCGCAGGAATCACCTTGCATCGACCGATGCACATACGTTATCGACCGATGCACTGCGATTTCGCAGCCAGTGAACTCTGTGAAGTCTCTAAATAGTGCAGAATTGATCCAAATGCTCCCAAAATGTCCAATTAGGCTTCAGATGTCCTTAAACCTGTAAAACACCTGAAAAGATCCAAAACACATAGAAAGACTCGATAAATAAGACATATATTATGGTTAAAATCCCTAAAATCCATGGTATATCAACTCCCCCACACTTAGCTCTTGCTTTCCCTCAAGCAAGTAAAGAACTAAAGTATAAGAGAAGAAATTTGAAAACACAGAAACTCATTTCGTCCTAGGAACTTTGACATTCGCATTCACTTAGTAATCCACTGAAAACATTCCTACAGAACTCAAGACCACAATATACTTCCCCCACACTTAGCAACTGTCCCAAGTAAACTCCACAATCACATTCACGCATTCAAATTCACCCTACTGACTTCTGCAATTATTTAAGTGCGGTCTCACCTAAGGAGTATCGATCAAAGGGCACATGGACTCTTACCTTGTCAGCTCTAGACCACCATACTATCTTTCTTTGGTCCCTTTCTTCTCTTTTCCCTTCCTTAACAACTGATTTTTCCCCACTAGGTATATTTTATATTTTTTATCAGTGTTCTTCCCGTTTTGGGGTGTACTTTGGACACATTCCATGGATGCACAGGATATGATAGTTGTAGCTACCACTCCCAGAGACCACTTCGGAGTTACTAACTCATCCTCAGTTTATTACTCTTTTTTTTTTTACTTTATGGAAGGGGAGAAGGGAACCAAATAGGACAGGTTTACAGGCTGTGTCAGAACTAACAAAGGAATCCGACTCAAGATATTCCAAGCCCTTAGGTGAGAAAATTAAGTCAGTATTAAGGTGAAGTCAGTAAAAGGATCCTCTGATACCTGAAGTGATGTGGGTGTTCTTAGTAGGTTGATCCGTGTCTGGGTTTTCTAATAGTCATAGAGATCCTGCAAGTCTGTCCAATGGTCACTTAGTTCCTGTTCAAGCGAAAAGTTTCCTCGAAAAATCTTAGTTTCATACAGATTTTGACTCAATAAAACAATTTTGAAAAACTAAGAAAAAAAAAGCGTGCGTCAGTAGCTTCCTCCCCCACACTTAAATTACACTGTCCCCAGTGTAATCAAGCTCAGGATCGGTGAGAAAAATAATCAAATCTAAAGAACAGTCCGAAAAGTTGCGGATTACTTACCTGTCGTCGTCCTGCGTCGATCGATGCCACAAGTGTGTCGATCGATGCAAGGAGAATTGTGACCGCGGTTATGGAATAACCGATGTCTCAACCGCAATCGAATCGGTTAACCATACATCACAACTGCATCGACCGATGCACTATATGTGTCGATCGATGCAGTGCGATTCTGCCTGTTGCTCTCGGCTCAGAACACACTTAAACAGAAAAATCAAAATAACAAAACCAAAACGAAAAATGAAAACAAAATCGAACCTAACAGTGGGTTGCCTCCCACTCAGCGCTTGTTTTTAGTCATTAGCTTGACTATGGGATAGAGATTTGACTCATGGCGGTTTTAACAGAGACTTTGAGTGTCTCTGTGAATATCTCTTCATCCAAGGTAGCGTATAGGCTGTCAGATCATGAGGTCTCCCAAGGAAAGAGTAAACAGAATCAGGGCGGGAGCGAAGCGTGGGTGGGATACTGCGTTTTCCTGCATTCAAAACAATGTGGTCAAGAGGTTTAAGCTTGGGTGATTTATACCTTACCTTTGGTGCAGATCTGATGTATGGAGCTTTCTGCTTATGAGCAGTTGCAGGCTCTGAAGATGTTAGAGCAGGTTCAAGAGGAACCGCCATCTTCTTCTCTCCACTATCGGATACTGTAGTTCCACCAATCTGAACTGCTTCTTTCAAATAACCATCAGTGGAGATCATCTTCTTATCCACCACTACCATGCACTTCTCTACACCTTTGCCCATGTTTAGACCTTATAGGAAATTTTGGGAATGGTATTGGAGGTTTGTAGACCCGTTCCTTAGCAAAAACATCAGATTTGGGCGAAATTGGGTATGTCCGACTGTCGCGTCGGCCGACGCAGAAGTGGTTTCGGTCGACATTGAATTGATGTCGACCTTCAGTGTCGACCATGGTCGATTTCTGTTTGTCGTAAGAACTGGAAATTGCCGTCAGAACTGCGTGTCGACCAACACTAAGGGGGTGTCGATCGACACCGAAAGATTTTATCAAGAGATCAATGTCAATCTCTGTCGAGTCTAGTCCGTCAAAACTCTCAAACTCAGGGATCTCAATCTCGGATTCTTATCTGTTTTCCACAATTTCCATAGCCTTAACTTCAAGATATGATCCCTGATTCAGCCTATGGTCAACCTGAACTGAGATGTCATTGACATGAGCATTCTGAGCATTCTTCTCTTTGGCACAATTTGAGATTTGATGTACTTGTGTATCCAGCAGCCTCATATGAGTGTTCAAGGACTCGAACTTACCATTCAAATCAGTGTACAAGTTCTCAATCCTCGAGTTGAAAGACACATTGGTATGTTGTTGTCCTTCAAGACACTGCTCCATCATGACTTCAAATCTGCTCTTATGCGTAGGTGCAGGAGGTGCTTGGTGAGATGAATAACCATAATCTCTTGATCTCGGAGCATAACTAGAACTTTGTCTCTGCTGATTTCCACATGTATGCCCATAATAATCAGCTCTAGCTATATAATTCACCTCTGCAAACTTTTCAGTTTCTGCATCAGCTCGGATTTGTCTCTTCCAAAGTAGGATGTTGTGGATAGAACCAATCTTGTCTCTCATCTCAGCTATCTGCTCCACCAATGCGTATGGTATGATGGGGTTTCCTTCCCCATCTAGTTTCTGACCCTTTGCGTTGCATATATGACCCTCTTGGTCTCGTAAAACGCCGTCTTTACCGCGAATCAGAATCACAGGCTCCATTAGACCGAAACCTGTTAAGTGCTCAAGCTCTCGGTATCTCTGATTTCGCCTTGTGTCGATCGATGCAAAGGGAGCGTCGATCGATGCAAGTTCGAAGATGTGACGATCGATACACAGGACCGTGTCGATCGTTGCAGGGCGATAACAGGCGTACCTGAAACGCAAAAACAGAAAAAGAAAAAAAATTAGTAACAAAAAAGAAAAACGAAAAACCTAGTATAAACCCTAAGTTCAAATATATCGAAGACTCCTAAGAGTCCCCGGCAACGGCGCCAAAAACTTGATAGGTCTAGTTTTAATCCCTATACTAGCTGCAAGTGCACAGTGATGTAGTTGTAGTACTTAGGGTATCGAAATCCACAGGGACTCTGGGCAACGATAGATTTAGAACTATTAAGATTAAACTAGGAGAAAGCAAATATGATTAGAAACTAAAAAGCAAGCAAGAAAGTAAATCAGGTGAGTTTGTGAGCAAGGAAACGAAGCGTTAAGTCTAGGGAGTTCTCAGGAAATCAGGAACATAAGCTAATCAATCAATCGGGATCTAATTAAGAGATATTCTAGAACTCAAACACATATATAGAATTAACCAACTGTCGTTGCGAGAATTCTCTAAGTCTAAGTGCAGCAATCCAAATTCCTTTGTAATTACTAACAGATTAAACCAGCTTTAATTCCAAGTTCGATATGTTCACAATCTAATTAAACCAAATTCCTTTGCGAGTAATTAAATTGCTCATCTAGGTTCTTTCTAGCTAATTAACCAACTGTCGTTGCATCAATCAACCTAACATCATAAATCTGGGTAGCTAATTCAGATCAAGCAGTAAGAACAATCCTAGATGAAGAACTAACAGATATGAATCCCTACAGATTTATCAACCTATAATTCCATGAAATTCCTAATGAGAATCCCTAAACCTAACAGGTAATCTACTCAGACATGTTCATCGAAACAGAAGACATCATGAATAGAAAACCAAATATTATAAAATCAAATAAAGAACTGGGGTTCAAAATCCTCTCTCTTTCGAGATCAGGATCAGCCCCTAACTCTCTCTGTAAATAAAATAAGACTTAAGAAAAGCGTAGCCTAAACAATGGCTTAAAAACCCTAATATAATGGTCTAAAGTCGGTTGGGGCCTTTTTGCAAGTCTGGGAAGTTTCTGGGCAAAAACTGTAATTTCTGGGTTTTTGTGAGCAGGAATCACCTTGCATCGACCGATGCACATACTGTATCGACCGATGCACTGCATCGACCGATGCACTGCGATTTCGCAGCCAGTGAACTCTGTGAAGTCTCTAAATAGTGCAGAATTGCTCCAAATGCTCCCAAAACGTCCAATTAGGCTCCAGATGTCCTTAAACCTGTAAAACACCTGAAAAGACTCCAAAACACATAGAAAGACTTGATAAATAAGACATATACCATGGTTAAAATCCCTAAAATCCATGGTATATCAATAAGCTCGAGGTGCCCATTTTTCAGTCGGAGAGACGACGAAGAGGAACCTGTCGGAACAACTCGGAACTGCGTAAACCTTTGCAAGCTATGACCTTGTACCCCACAAGCCTGACATCTTCCCATATAAGGTCTCGAGAATCGTTGATTGTTTTGAGGATGATTCCCGAACCCTTGATTTTGTTGATGAGAATCAAAGAACTGCTGTTGATTCTGCTGACGATAATTGTTCTTAGGCTTGGTGACCGCAGTGTTTGCAGTAACCGGTAAAGAATAAGATCCTGATGCACAAAGAATTGATGCTTCTCTGTTAACCAGCTTGTCTCGGATTTCTTCAAGAGACGAAGGTACGTCGCGACCATTGATTTGATCGACAATGCCGCGGTAATCATCATCCAGGCCATCGAGAATGTACTCGATGACATCTTCAAGATCAAGAGGCTTCCCCAACAGAGCCAATTGATCGGTTTCGGCTTTAACAGATTGAAGATATTCGTCAATCATTTTCTGCCCTTTGCTGTTCTTCTTCAGCTGATCCTTGATCAGCTTCATGTGTCCACGAGAAGCTCGACCAAACGTTTTCTTGAGAGTATTCCATGCTTGCAACGATGTTGTCGCTGTTGAAACAAGCGGCTGGATCGTGACAGAGAGCGAGCCAAGCATCGCAGAGAAAATAAGTTTATCTTGACGAAGCCAGGCCGAGTGAGCTAGATTCGGCGCAACTATATCATTTTCTTGGATCGTGGCCAATGGAATTGAAGCGTAATCTGTGATGTACTGCTTCAGATTGAGTCCATCAAGAAACAAGGAGACTTGAAGACTCCATGTGATGTAGTTTGAGGCTGTGAGTCTTGTCACAGTACTCATGTTAATCGCGAGAACAAGATGCGACGGATCAATCAGGTTAACATTGGTGACTGAGTCGGAAATGGGATGAGAATCTGTCAATGATGTCGACATTGAAATGGAGAAAGATAGCGAGAGATCAAAGAAATTTTGTGTATTCCTGCTCTGATACCATATAGAGAAGAAGGTATATTGATTGTATTATGTTACAAGAGAGAGAGTACAATGAGTATATAACAGGCGAGAGATATCGAGATCTTATCAACAAGATAAGATCATACGACGAGTATATGCTAGATACACGAGATATGATACTCGGAATATCCTAACAGTATTGTAACAACTCTAACTGGCTACAAGAATAATTGATATGATTCGGAAACGTGTTGATATCAAGTAAGGTTTCTTATTCCTACATGGAACATCGTAAATAGTTACAACATATAATATTTACCCTTATTCTATAGGATATGCTTTTATCTCAATACTCCCTCTCAAATTGGCGTGCGGTGAAAGATCTCGAATTCTCAATTTGGAGAGAAGATAAGCAAAAGTAAGAGATGGTAGCGACTTTATTAGTAAATTCGGTGCGCTTTTGTTGAAATATGCTCAATTGTGATCAGTTTTTCTTGAACTGCATCGCGAACCACATAACAGTCATACTCTATAGACTTCGTTCGCTTTTGAAAAAACAGAATTCTTTGTGATGTGAATAAAACAAACGCATTGGGCCATCATGTGAAATTCTAAAAGAAAGAAGAAGGCGTTTGATCCTATTTAATTCTTTCAATGCATATGAGATCAAACTATATTCAGCCTAGCGGAAGACCTCATTACAATATCCTTTTTTGTTTTCCTTGAAATGGGAGAAGTACTAAGAAGAACAATGTCAGCACTTAATGATCATCTAGTGATAGGACAAGCATTCCAATCCGAGTTACAATACACTGTTATAACCAAGTCATAATAAAAAAAAGTAGAATTATGTGTCCTGGAGTACCTTTGAGATGTCAAATTACTTGTAATGTTTCCTCCCAGTAATCATGAAGTGGCTTCTTCATGAACTGATAGGGAATATGCACATTATAATAGATTTATGGTCTTGTAAAATTTAGGTAGATTAATCGTCCAACTAGACGTCAATATGCTTCTATATAAGCAAGTGGAGCACAAGTCGCGAGTGAAAGCTTATGATTAAGCTTGATTGGGACGGATATAGGCATACATAAAACGAACCCTATTTCCGCAATAATATCGAGGGCATAGTATCGGAAAAACTGTTTAAGAGAACTCATTTGGAGGTTAACATCTCATTCAAGTTTAGAATCACTCGAATGATGAGTGGTGTCTAAAATTTTAGAGGTAGCAGCTATGACACTGGTCGGTGTTCATATTACTAAGCGTCATTGTTGACTATTCTGAAGGACATAGATGGTTTTTGTTCGATTCAAGCTGGAAATGGAAGTGGTGATGAAAATTTTCTAAGCAATGCACGATAGAAGTTTAAACCACCCCATCAAAGTGTGTAAACAACCCCAATGGATATGAGTGGTGGTAAGTGGTATTTGTGTTGCATTCTAAAGTTGTTGTTCACATGGTACCGAGGAAAAAGAAACTCCAAGGTTTGGTTTAGAACTAATTGGGGGAGAAGCAGTCCCACAGATTTGAGGACAAAATCTTTTCAACTGAGTAGGTAGTCACAGTTCATTTAGCTTAGCGTAAGCATTGTAGGAGAGTTGTTGCCTTCGATTCTAAGAATGAAAAGAAACAAAGAAATTTTTTAGAAGATCTGAACCTCGTTAGCGGCTTTAGTTCTTAATAAAAGCGTTTGCTAAAAAATTTAATTCATAAAAGTCTCATCTGAATGACAATGTGAGGCAGCTTGTTTCCCACGATCAGTGTGTTATCTCCCAAAAGACTGCGTAGCATATTACCAAGAGCTTGATTTGCCACTTTTGTTTGACCGTCCGTTTGAGGATGATAATCAGTACTCATGTCTAAGATCGTTCCCAACATCTTCTATACTGGTCTCCAAAAATGACTTAGGAAATGTGTATCATTATCGGAAAAATAGACATATGCAGTCCATGAAGTGGATAAATCTCACGAAATAACAATTCGGCCACCTTAACCGCATCAGTTGTGCGCTTACATGAAATGAAATGCACCATTTTCAAAAAACGGTCCACCACCACAAATATAGAATCGTTACTACGTTGAGTACGCGGAAAACCCAAAACAAAGTCTATGCTTACATAAGTACATGGTTTAGTTGGGACAGGAAACAGTAGATAAAGACCAGCATTTGAGACGTGACCCTTAGCGAGCTGGAAAGTGCAACACCTTTCGACAGATCCACATATCTACGTATGAAAGCCAAAATAGGAAGAAGACAAAAGGTGTAAGGTTATGTCTCTCCCCACATGACTTTCAGTGTGAAGTTCCTGTATAATTCAAAGGCGAAGGAAGTAATCAGGTATGCAAATGTTATTGTTCTTGAAAAGAAACCCATCATGAAGAACAAAATTTGATTGCCCGCCAAGCTGAACATCACGCAACACAGATCCAAAGAGCGGGTCAGTAATGTAAAGTTCAGTAAACAAAGAAAACCATGGTACTGAAGTATGCATTGAGGTCACCAAACAATATAATGCCGTCTATTAAGTGTGTCGGCGACTCTATTGAGTTTTCCTGATTTGTGGCGAATCATGAAAGTGAATTGTTGCAAGAAAGCAATCTAGTTGGTATGACGTGATGAGATTTTGGCTTAACTATCCAAGTGTTTGAGGGTGTCATGATCGGTGAGTAGCATGAACTCATGATGGAAAAGGTAATGTCTCCAATTCTTGATCGCTTGAATGATCGCATAGAAATCGATGTTGTATGTGTTGTAACAAATGTGTGCTCCTGATAATTTCTTGCTATAAAACGCCACTGGTTTAGACTGATGACTCAGACCACCTCAATACCCAACTTTGAAGCATTACAATGTAACTCAAGGTAAAGTGAAATACGGTAAAACCCAAACTGGAGCCGAAGTGAGTTTTGTTTTGATAAGCTCGGATGCATATGCTGCGAGAGGAGCCCAAAACAACTTCCCCTTCTTCATATATTCTATTATTGGAGCCATGATGGAGCTGAAATGAGACACAAATCATCGATAAAGCGAGGCCAAACAACGAGACAAGAGTTTTGAAGGAAGAGTTTTTGATTGGATTATACGACGAGTTAAACTCTCTAACGGTTACGTTCAAACCTGTGTAATTTTGTTGACACTAGAGAGTGAATTTTATCAAATGAAGAGTCATGATTGTCATGTTGTGATGTAGAGACTTCTACCATTTTCATTTTCTCATCTCCTTCCAAGATATGTTCACAAAGCAATAATAGCCGTTGATGATTTTTTCATGGATTTATGCACTAGGTCACTTACAGTTGAAGGCATCAGAAATTTAGAGGAAAACATTCATAAGATATTTCCACTATCTTTCTTTGATGTCGGTGGATGTATCCTTTCGAACGTTATATGTTCCACCTTAAAAAAAGGTGAAGAACCAGGCTAAAGTGGATGGTTTTGTTGTGGCTCAATATAACAACGAAGTGACCGCTATTGTTACGGAGATTGAGGCACTAGTCTCCCAGCCGGACTGAGAGATGCTGACACGACTCGATCCCCGTCTCGAGGGCCCACATCCTTTCTATTGGTAAGTTTTTTCCTTTGGTAAATTCAGTTTTCTTCTTTATTTGTATTATACACGGTTATCGTTTATTGTTTTTGCGTTTATAAGTTCGGGATGACGGACACCAAGAATACGAAGTGCATCTTGATGATGATACACAGCATGCTTGCATATGCATATCCGACGTACACCGACATGCCATTGTCGGATATACATAACTGTGCCACTAGTTTACGGTACATATCTTCATACACTATCTTTCGAATTATGTCTTATTATTAATTATAAATAACAAACGGTTTTCTATTTGTAGGATGAGTATATGTGGGATAAGAAGTACACTAAACTTGTTGAGAAGGAGTTCCACAAGAAGGCGGCTTCACATTATTCTCACACCATCACCCAGTGGAAGCAGAAGTGGGCGGCAGAAGATGTAGATAATGAACCAGTGCTAGACATATGGACCGGGTTTGTCCATCATTGGTCGTAGCCAGCTACATCAGACTATTTCTACGAACTCGAAGAACCATATGAGTAAGAGAGGCGATACTAGGATTGCGACCCATAATGCGGGAGCAAAGAGCACTTTGCAGCGGAAAGTTGACTTTGTAACATTATCAGTTACCTTTTTCCATATTTTAATTGTCTATTTCTAAATAATTTTTGTCTCTTTGTAGACCCGGCCAGAGGTACGAGAGCCGGCATATGTTGAGCTGGTCGAGGGCGGCCACATTAACAAGACAACATGCGATATTCAGGATTCGATCGCTCGTAGAGTTGTTGAAGCTTCAAAGAAGAGAGTAGCGGAAGTGTTGTCCCATCAATCCGAGGAAGGTTCAACTTCAGGGACTTCACCATCTTCGGAAAAGATCAATAAAATCTTTCTCGAGGTACATGTTTATGTTAATTATTACTTTTATTATTAATTATAGATTATTTCATTTCTAACTTGTATTTTTTAATCTTTCCACATGAAACGCCGAAGAGCAAGAGCCGTTTATTCGTCTTAGGAAACGTGGCGGAGAAGCTCTCAACACCGCTTTCCTTCTTCTATCCCGACACCGACTCCTTCACTGCAGCGTTGAGGGCAAAAGACGAGGAAATCGCAACATTGAAGGCAATCCAAGTGGCAATTCTCGCCGAACAACAAGAATCCAATCAGAAGATGCACAAGATGCAACTCTGATGTTGGTCTTCATGATCTTTGGTCGTCTTCCGGCAGGAGAGGGTGCGGGACAAGGAACGGGTCAGGGCGCATGACATGGATCTGATAGGGGATCGAGATCAGGACTTCTGAATATTGATTCTTTTGTAATATTAATACTTTTTAAATGTTTTATGTATATATATTTTATAACTAAAATTTTATATTATATTTCCTGTTTTACAAATTTTTTTTATTTTAATATTAATAATTTTATTTTATAATTTACAAAATGATTTATTATATTTAAAATATATATAATAAATAACCGTTGGTAATCCATCAGTTTAAAACCGTCGGTAATCCGTCAGTTTATGACCGTCGGTAGTTCGTCGGTTAAACACCGTCGGTAAACCGTCAGTAAAGTTTCATCGGTAAACCGTAGGTAATTGTACGTCGGTTATTTTTCGGTATTTGCTGATGGTTTACCGGCAATAATATACGACTAAGTGGCCATCGGTAAATTTAATGGGTAGTCTCACGGTTTCATATCGTCGATAATATGTTGTAAACCGTCGCTTATTATCTCGTCGATATGCCATCGGTTCGCGTCGGTAAATATTCATCAATAATCTGTCGGCAATATCCGACGAAATAGAACTGACATATCCAGCCGGTTGGGAACCCCCCGGTAATGGCCATTACCGACGTACATTCCAAACTCATAAGAATAAGACTCGATCCATCCCAAACTCGCACTTCGGCCGAGCCACAAACAAGACCACATCCGCATAATTTCTAGAACTTGGCATAAGTGAATGAGATGCACTGCAGATGAGGTTGTCATCAAAGTAGACGACCACAAAACGGCCAACGTAAGGGCGTGAAGTTTAATTTATGAGTCATGAAAATACTAGGTGCATTAGACAACCCGAAAGACATGACAAGCCACTCGAACAGGCCCTCACGAGTTTTAAATGTTGTCTTCCACTTATCCCATGTCTGATGCGAATCTGATGATAACTACTTTTTGTTCTGGTCTTGTTTTCGAAACATTGAAGATAAATCCTTTTTGTTCAACTACAAACAAAAATAAGTCTAAAACATGTTTTTTCCCTTTTTCTTACAAAGTAATTAACCAATATTTTAAAATCAACATTTTTGACCAGATTTTTCAATAGATAAAATAGCTAATTAGTTCAATCTCTCCTCTGATATACTTACAAGAATATATGATTATGGGTCTGATTGGCTCTTAAATTGTAGAGACTGTAGGACATTTAACAGCTTTAACATGCAAATATTTTTCAATCACACTTTTAGTTCCTATTTTTATTTCTTTCCCCACCTACTACTGTTAAAAATGTCCCCTGTTCGAACTTTTTATTTTTATTTTTTGCATCCAATAATTTTAAAGTAAAAGAAAATTCAAGAAATATTAATAATAATATTAACATTCTTAGCAAAAAAAACCCAATTTGCCCCTACGCGAAACCTCACTTACATGCTTCCCAATGCAGAACCGCTGAT
The DNA here is from genome assembly GCA_030180135.1 of Orychophragmus violaceus. NCBI lineage: Eukaryota > Viridiplantae > Streptophyta > Magnoliopsida > Brassicales > Brassicaceae > Orychophragmus > Orychophragmus violaceus. The sequence goes on along the minus strand of CM058235.1, from coordinate 79,797,504 downwards.
TCTCACCGGAGCCTGCTTCCGCCTTGAATTCCTCGCCTACCACCGCTGGTGCTAAGCTTAGTCGCCCTCCCCCTCTTCCGCCTGAACCACCATATCCTAGCTCCTCCCTGTCCTTAACCCAGTTTCCTCCCTTATCCCAAGCCACCCTATCCGGTCAACGACGGCGAAGCATACTGCTCCCCTGGAGCCTGCTTCTGTCTCGCCTGATGTAAACTGTTCCCAGTCTGGGCTGGGTCCTGCTTTCTCAATTTTGCCTCCTAAAACTTGGATGTTGTTCCAAAGGGTTTCACTGTTCACAATTTTGAATCTGGAAAATCAAAAGTTCAATAGTTCAGAATAGTGTAACCAAAGCATTCTTCCTCACGTGAGACTAATAGAGCTTCAATTTCTAACCTAAAAAAACCATTATCTCAGCCTAATACCAAACTCGCTTTACCTATATCTACTAGAGAAACCCTCCATCCTCTGTTCCTCCCTCCTCTTTAACCTCACCTTCCTCGGCTGAACACCTGCGTGACTCAGCCAACACTTCTGCCTCAGACCAGGAGCAACCACAAAAGCAAAATTTTCCTCAGCCTCCCAGTTCAACTACTCAACCCTAGCCTACCTTTGTTGAGAGACTTCAAACCAGAAATGATAAAACTCTAGAGAGACTTGCGCTTGTCACGATTGCTGAAAATGGCATACCAAGAGTAACTATTCTAGATGAAGTATTCAACCATGGCGCTGAGCTACACAGAGACTTTATCATATGTTACTTCAAAGGCAGACCGCCTCCTTTCAAGCAAATCTACAGTGTACTGAGCCACATGTGGGCAAAGGGGAAAAAGATTGAGATTCACAACAACCCTGTGTCACGCTCAATGTTAGTAAGAGTACCAAATGATTTCATCAGAGAAAAAATATTCGAGAAAGGAGTATGGTATGTAGGAGACTCACTATTTCATGATGTCTAATGGACCTCTAATCCTTTCCCTGCTTCGGACACTCCAGATTCTCTGCAACTGTGGGCTCGTCTTCGGGGTATACCGTTCGATCTCAGACACCGTGAAGATCTTAGTCTCAACGCTGGTCTAGTTGGAGACCCAAGGGAAACTGATGAGTTTACCTTGAACTTGGTAAGCCTCACTCTTGCACACGTTAAGGTGGAGGTAGAACTCACCAAAGTATTACCAAGATTTGAAGAGTATCAGAGACAAAGTGGGGAAATTGTTGAAGTTCTTGTGGACTACCCGTGGCTTCCTCCTACTTCCGAGCATTGTAAGGAGTTGGTTCATGTGTCAAGAAATTGTCTATTGCTTCCCCCTCCGCAAAAAGCTTATGTTGCTGCTGGCAATCCAGAAAAGGAAGGTCTGGCAAAAAATCAAATTCCTCCTGTTCAGAACGCTGATAGTTCTGATTCTGTGGTTTCTCATAATGGCTTGGAAAAAAGTACTTCCAATGCTACAGTGAAGGTGACAAACACCAACCTGTGTTCCGCTCCAGTGGCAACTGGTCCTTTGGAGTCCCCTAGCCCCTTTCCAATGGATATTGTGATCCAATCCAACCCGTTAGCCACCTCCCATCCTTCCCAATCTTCCACCAGTTTGGCCCATAAACCTAAATGTCCTAGTGATGGTTCTCCCATTACTTGCCCAAATCCCACTGATCATTCAACTAGCTTTTCTCCAGGAGTTAGCGGCTCAAAAATACCATCTGAAACACATAAGAGGAAATACTTAAAATGATCTCGATCAAGTCCCACTTTAAACACTAACCCGATCCAACCTCTTTTTCAGCTAATCCTAACCACTCTCCTATTGTACCTTTTGTTAACCATAACCCTCCCTTTTCTGACCCTACTTTAAACCTTTCACTCACTCTTTTTGATGGTGCTACCTTAGGGGAGTCTTCCTAATCCTTTGTGAATATTAAAACCTTTTTTGGAATGTCCACGAACTTAACGAACCGGACAAGCATGAGCCTTTTTATAGGTGGTTGACTAGCCATCAACCTATTTTTGGATCTATTCTTGAAACCCATATTAAGGATCACAACTTGAACCCTCTTATGCAAAATCTTTGTAGGAATTGGAACTATATCTCCAACCACTCCTTTGACATGGATGGTCGTATTATACTGATTTGGAAGGACCCAGTGAAGATCCAAGTTCTTCATCAATCCTCTCAATCCCTGACTTGTGAAGTATCAATTCAAAACTTCCCTCTGCTTGTGTACACAACCGTTTATGCTTCAAACCTGTACTCTTCTCGTTCTGAGCTTTGGGTTGAACTGTTAAATCTTCACAGCTTATTATCCCTTCATCTCCGGCCATGGCTTCTTGGAGCTGATTTTAACGAGATAGTGCATCCTCAAGAACATTCCCCCCCTGAAGTTGATACTTTCAGTCCTCCAATGGTTAAGTTTCGCAATTTCTTACTGCAAATAGGATGCTTTGATCTGAGATTCTAAGGACCATTCTACTCTTGGTCCAATTGTCGCCCCCTGGAACCGATAGCCAAAAAACTGAACAAAGCAATGGTCAACGCTGCTTGGTTAAATGCCTTCCCTACCAGCTCTCCAACCTTTTTACCACCTCTCTTTTCTGACCACACACCGAGCCTAGTTGATTTAGCCATCCCTTACCTAGAGTCGGATCCCGCCCATTCAAAAATTTTAACTACCTCACAAAGCACCCTAAGTTTGCATTTGTGGTAGAACATGCTTGGATTCAAGCCGGAAGTGTGGCAACTGACCTTAAGAGTCTGTGTTGGAAGCATAGACAAATTAAAAGAGAGTTAAAACTACTAAATAGGGAGAATTTTTCAAACATCCAAGAGAGAGTGAGTGCTACTAATAGTTTGTTACAAGATGTACAGGTGACAGCTCTTCAAAATCCTTCTCCAGCCACGTTTCAATCCGAAAGAGAGAGACTCATGAAAAGTGGACCTTTCTAAGATAAATAGAATAAAGCTATTTTAAGCAAAAATCGCGTATACAATCGCTAAGGAAGGGTACCAAAGCACCATTTTCTTATACAGGGTTGTACTTACTAGGCAGAGCTATAATGCTATAAGATCCTTCACTCTTCCTTGTGGTGAGGTGATAGTTTATGTGGTAGATATGAGTGTAATTGCCATTAACCATTTCAGGTCTATTCTTTGGCCACAGTCTTACCAACGACCGTCACTGTTATCCTCTCCTCAATGGTTCAAGTCTCTGATTCCATTTCGATGTGAGCAACAATTTCACACTTCTTTGATGGCCCTACCATTTGAGGCTGAGATTATGGAGTGTCTATTCAAGCTCAATCCCAACAAGGCACCTGGTCCAGACGGTCTTACTTCTGGATTTTATAAGGCAGCATGGGGAATTTTGGTCAGTGAAGTTCTAGATAGCATCTCCCATTTCTTTGTCTCCGGTTTTCTACCAGCTTCAACAAACTCGAGCATTCTTACACTGGTTCCTAAGAAACCGGATGCTTCCTTGATCTCAGACTTCCGTCCCATCGCTTGTCTCAATACCCTCTACAAAGTTGTGTCAAGACTGTTGGTTTCGCGTATCAAACCACTACTACCAGACATGTTACTACCAAATCAAACGGATTTCACCAAAGGGAGACTATTGGTGGAGAATACAGTCCTAGCAAGTGAATTGGTAAATGGCTATCATAGAAATAAAGGTCCGAAGAGAATAACCATCAAAGTGGATATAGCAAAAGATTTTGACTCTATATCGTGGGACTTCCTTTTCAACTGCCTTCAAGGTTTGTAGATCCCTACAACCTATATTCACTGGTTAAAATCATGTGTTTGTACTCCTTATACGATCGGCTACAATGGATCAGTTCATGGTTACTTCAAAGGGACAAGGGGACTAATACAAGGTGATCCCTTGTCCACCTATCTCTTTGTAATCTCCATAAATTTTCTCTCTACAATGCTAAACAAGGCTGCGGCAGAAGGAAGATTCTGGTATCACCATCAGTGCCACATCACTAAATTGACCCACTTGTGCTTTGCAAATGACATACTTATCTTTGTTGATGGCTCTATTAATTCAGTTCAGAATGTCCTACAAGTACTTCATAATTTGAAAGGAGATCAGGCCTAGCAGTCAGTTATCAGAAAACATCCTTATTTGCAGCGGGCTTAACGGATCAAGAGCTTGACACGATCAGATTTTCTACAGGGCTGCAGGAAAGATCATTAGCTTAGGTACTTAGGGGTACCGTTGTGCACAAAGAAGCTCTCCCTCACTGATTGTGCTCCTCTGCTCCAACAGGTTAAAGAGCGTATTTCCTCCTGGAGCTCTATATCACTGTTGTTTTCAGGAAGTCTCTAACTCCTTACTACAGTCATCGCGGGTATTTTCAATTTCTGGTGCTCGACCTTCATCTTACCCAAGGCTTGCATCAAAAAAAAAAATTATCTATGTGGAATCTACATGTGGAAAGGCCAAGCTGAGGGACACAAAAGCGCAAGAGTTTCCTGGGACATCATCACTAAGCCTAAAGAAGAAGGAGGCCTGGGCTTAAAGGATCTTTGCGTTTGGAACAAAGCTTGCACCTATAGACTAATCTGGCTCCTTTTTTTAATGCAAGCTCAATCTGGGTGGCATAATTCATTCAAGAGTTTCTACAAGACAATCTAAGCAACTTCTGGTGCAACAAACCGAATCCTAGATTCTCTTGGCATGCTAACAAGATTCTAAAGATGAGAAAAGACATTTATACATGGATCAAATTGAGGATTGAGAATGGCTCAAGCTGCTACTTTTGTACAGATGATATATCATGGTTTTTACCCATTTTATGCCATGATATAGATGTGTTTTTAGTGTCTTTTGTGTTCTTTTTAGTATGTTTTCAGGTCTAGACACATTTGGAGCAGAAGTGGAGATTTTGGAGCTGTTTGGTGTATTTTGGAGATTTGGTCCGAGAGACAGAGTTCACTGTCCAGTTTTGAAGACTGCGTCGATCGTTGCACACCTGCATCGATCGTTGCATATGCGAATGGGCCAGACTCGCCGATTTAATGAAGAATGCTGATTTTGAAGAAAAGCCCAGATATTTACACAGAAGCCCAAAACGTGTTTTAGCTATTATATAAGGGTTTTTAAGCCATTGTTTAGGCTACGCTTTACTTGAGTTTTATTTTATTTCAGAGAGCCTTAGGGGCTGATCTTGCTCTCGAAAGAGAGAGGATTTCGAACCCCTGTTGATTATTCTGTTTTATGATATTTGGTTTTCTACTTAAGATGTTTTCTGTTTCGATGAACATGTCTGAGTAGTTTACCTGTTAGGTTGAAGGATTCTCATTAGGGATTTCAGAGAATTATAGTTTAAATAAATCTGTAGAGATTTATATCTGCTAGTTCTTTATCTAAGTTGTTCTTAATGCTAAATCTGAAGTAGCTAATCAGAGTTATGATGTTAGGTTGATTAATTCAGCGGAAGTTGATTAATTTAACTAGAAAGAACTTAGATAAGCAATTAAACTATTCGCAAACGAAAGTTTGGTTTAGTTTAATTGTGAACATATCAAACTTGGAATTAATGCTGGTTTAATCTGTTAGTTCTCGCAAACGAAAGTTTGGTTTGCTGCACTTAGACTTAGAGAATTATCGCAAAGGAATTTGGTTAATTCTATATCCGTGTTTTGAGTTCTAGAACAGTTATTGATTAGATCTAGACTGATTTATTGCTTGCGTTCCTGATTTCCTGAGAACTTCTGAAACCTAACGCTTCGCTTCCTTGCTCACAACTCGCTTGATTTACTTTCTGCTGTCTGATTTACTGCTTTCCCATATTGCTTTCTCCTAGTTTAATCACTTCTGTTTTCATCTATCGTTGACCAGAGTCCCTGTGGATTCGATACCCTAAGTACTACAACTACATCACTGTGCACTTGCAGTTAGAATAGGGTTAAAACTACACCTATCAACAGATAACTGGACACCATTTGGTCCTTTGAATGTGTTTCTTAACTGTCGAGGAAGCTCACGGCTGGGGATCTCTAGGGATGCAACTGTTGCGGACTTGTTTTGCCAAGGAACATGGTCACTTCCAGCTCCGAGAACAGACAACCAATTGCTGCTTCAAGTCATCCTTACCACTATCCAATTAACAACAAATGAGGATTACTATTAGTGGGAACCTGAAGGAAAGGTTCAAACGAGATACTCCACAAGACAAATATACAGGTTACTGATGGGAGAAGGAGAAACAGTACCATGGGTAAAAATTATCTGGTTCTCAGGAGGCATCCCGAAGCACCAATTTTTGTCTAGGTTAGTCATTCAGAACCAATGTCCGACTCGCGATAGGCTTCTGCGATGGGGACTTCAGACGCCGGGGAACTGCCTCCTCTGTAATACTGTTACGGAATCTCGAAACCATATATACTTTGAATGCTCTTTTAGCTGGGGATTGTGGTCTCTCATATCTCAGAGGTGTGGACTCCATGCGGCAAGAGCTTGGGATACTCAAGTAGATCAGCCGAAATCGCTCACTAGAACTAAAGAATTCAAGTGCCTTTCACTTCTGGCTTGGCAGGCTGTAATTCATGGGATTTGGTCAGAGAGAAATCATAGACTACATAGAGCAAATCTCTGATCGATTGATGCTCTAGTAGCCTTATTGGACCGAACTATCAGGAATAGGATAGCGACTTACATAGACCATAATCTGGTGTTTGGTTCTCTGATGCTGCGAATTTGGTTCTCAAATAGCAATTGATCATCTGTTTCTCTGCTCGGCGATACCATTAATGGGAAGAGGAAGATCATGTGAGTTGGTTGGTGAAAAGTTATTGGGTAACTACCAATAATTTAATTTCATAAGGCTTTGTTTTGGGTTCATTGTTGATCATTGGGTTGGGTACAAAACAAGGGCTATGCCAGTTTGTAAAGGGAACTTTCTCTTCGGACCTAGGCTAAGAACTGTAAAATTTGACAATTCTCATGCTTTTAATTTGAAAACTCTTTTTACAAAAAAAAAAAAAAAATTCAAGAATGACTAATTGTTTGAACAAATGATTAGTTAGAAATGGATGTAAGGTAAGACCATCTCTAGGTTGCTCAATGGAATTTTCGTAATAAAATAACAATACAGTTTTTAAAAATAAAGAGAGAGTAGAATGGAATTTTCATTTGAGAATTCATGAGTTTTAGTTGCAAAAATTTCAACACACATTACACTATTTTATTGGTTGAATTCAGTTTTAAATTCAGTTTTTAACTAAATCATAAAAACATATTATGAAAATTATTATTTTATTAGTTGAGAATGTCTAAGAGATTCTAAACCTATGTAGATGCTCTGAAGGGAGAAAAGAATGACTTTTATGACAAGTAAAAATAAATAAACAATTATTCTATTATTAATATTAAAATTGTTTTTTGCTTTTATAGTTATTATAGTACGTACGATTTTATTTTTGTTTTGTTTGTTTAACCACATGAAAAGAATAATTTGGGCAAATCGCAAAAATGACATAAAAATATATACATTGTCACAAATATAGCAACAAGGAGAAAAAATCACAAATACATCATTTATTAATAGGATAAGACAAAATTAACCCTAACCCTAAACTCTTAAATACTAAACCCTAAACCCTAAATAATAAACCCCAAACTCTAAATACGAAACCCTAACCCCTAAATAATAAACTCTAAACCATAATTTATATAAAGTTATAAAAGTCTTTCTAATAAAAATAATGCTAAAAATGTCAATTATTTTCCTTGGTGCCTATATTTATGACAAGGTATGTTTTGTGCTATTTTATACCTTTTCTCTAATAATTTTATTATTAGTATTAAAATTTGTTAGAGATATTAATCTATAATAAAAAAATCAAACCAAAATTAAGTCATCAAATACTATTTTAGAAGATCACGAAAACATTATATTATACACTGAAAATTTTATCTTAAACTTTGGGAACTTAACATGTATAATTTACATATGTTTTGGTCTTGATATCATTTTTAATTCCGAACTAGTTTATAGTTATTATTTTTATATGTGTTATATTTTATTGATTTAAAATGCTTTGTCATCAGAAATGGCATCATCATATTTTCTGGTAAGGTAACATATAAATGTTTATATTTTTATTAAAATTATATATTTATTATGTATACCAATATATGTATTTTTAATATTTATACAAAAATCACATGGAGGGACAGCCTAAGAGAAATAGAATTGGGAACATATTTATTTAATAAGATAGGGAAAAGATCGATTAATTAATAAATTTTATGATGCAACATGATATATACTAGTATAGATTTTTTTTAAAAAAATCATTAAGATAATCTTAAGATATGATTATTAATCAATACATGAATAATAATATAAATAAAAAGTATTTGTTACAAATATTTATATATTATTAATTAGAGTAATAATCACAATTTTTACAGTTTTTCTATTAACAGTCATATTTTAAAAATTATTATAAAAAAGGTTATAGCTTTAATAGCCAAAATCTATAAAAGCCAAAAACTTACAGTCACAATCTACGGTTGTAGTTCTTACCAATCAGAGCTTTGGCTTTGAGGAAGAAAAACTAGAAATACAACTGAAACTGCAATGATCAGTATTACTTATAAGCAATACATAAGCAATACATGATAATAATCCTTGACCAAAAACTCACATATAACATAGGGATTCCGTTTTTAAGTATAATTTTCATAACATAAGATTACAAATAGTTTATTCAACTCTCAAAATTTTCCAAAACGAAATGATAAAGTTATAGACTTGAAGAAGAATGTTTAAAGATTGTCTTTATATTCATTTATCAAAGGGTTTCTACAAGGGGATATATATAATAAGACAAAGAGCATAACTAATTTCCTAAATTACAATAATATGAAGAACATATTGAAACATAAATCGTAATGCGTTTTATTTTTTACTTTTTCTAAAAGTATCCTAATTCATATTAAAGATTCTAAACATATTTTTCTAAAAGTATCCTAATTCCTAAAAGTTTTACTTAGTTATACATATTTACCAGTTCTACCAGACTAGTTATACATAGTTATACTAGTTTTACTCAAAAACATTTCCTAACAAAGATTCTAAACCAAAACATCCAGTTTAACAACAGTGTAGTTACACCCAAAAAAGGTTCAAAAAGCATCTTCAAACCAACATAGTACTATAAAACAACCACAAACCAAACAACTACAAAACAACCAAGTCCTAATCCATCCTCGACCTTGTGTTGCGCTTCTCAGTTGCAGTAGATGTATCATCCACCTTTCGTTTACCAAGGGCCTTCTCTGCCGCTTTCTTCTCTGTTGCTTTCTTCTCTGCCGCTTTCTTCTCTGCCTTAGTCTTCTCTATCGTTTCTCGGACCTGCAATCGTATGATACAATTAGAATACCCTGTTCTCCAAGTATTTTCATAAATATTTGGAACTATTTTTACCACTCTGAACTCTCTGACGGACCCCTCTCTGACTCATCGTCATCAGATTTACCCTCGTCATTATCTTCTACTTCACTCTCATACCCTTCGCTCTGCTTCTCGAGATCAACTTCTCGTTCTTCGTAAGCTACCATCGCAAGAGCATTAACGACCGGAGGGGGGTTACCCGGAGGAGCATTATCGACCGGATTTGTGGTCGTACCAACATGATTATTCGGGATAGCATTCGTGGTAGTGGTAAGGCTTGCTATACCACTCGCCGTTGCCGGAGGAGGAGCATTCTTAGGCTTAGTAGGGCTTGCTACACCACTCGCCGTCGCCGGAGGAGGAGGAGCATTCTTAGGCTTGGTAGGGCTCGCCGGAGGAGGATTATCCTTCAGGACATCGATTTTGGATACCCCATCGATTTTTTTGGTGGCTAGACGAGTCTTGGGCGGCATCTTTTACTGTTTCGCATGAAGGAACGGAAGTCGAAAGGAGAAGAGGAGAATGAGAGTATAGGAAGTGGAAAGTGGAAGTCAAGTCCCAAGTCGAAGAAGGAGAAGAGGAGAATGAGAGTATAGGTTATCCGACCCTGATAAATCGGGTCGGCCCGCGAATATTCACAAAATCGGGTTCAATTAGGTTCGGTATGGGACAACTTTAAGGTTTTGGTTTTCTCGTGTTAACCGTCTGGTTTTCCATGTAATTATCAGAAAATTTTAAGGGTTTTCGGTCATTTTCTATGTTTTCTATTTATAAATCATTGTAAATAATATTCTAATAAATAGAGGGGTAAACGAGATTTTATCTGAGTACGGAGGGTTTCTGGAGACAATAATCCATAACCAATCTAGGCTAAAAACACTGACATTTTAATATTCACAAAACCACTATAAATATATAAAACATTAAACATATTTCGGAAATTCCAAATCATACTTCATTTGAACTGATAAATTAGCCAATAATTTGATCCATATACAAAAATAGTCAATTATTAATGGACTCCCAAGAATTTTATTAGACGTCGGCATGAGTTTATTTTCTACATATAGTCATAGGCACATTACAACAAGCATTCTAAACAATATGCACTCCAAAGTCCCAACTTGTAAGTGATTTTCCTACGCCTAGAGAGAGAGAGAGAGAGAGAGAGAGAGAGAGAGAGAGAGAGTGAGAGAGAGAGAGAGAGAGAGAGAGAGAGAGAGAGAGAGAGAGAGAGAGAGAGAGAGAGAGAGAGAGAGAGAGAGAGAGAGAGAGAGAGAGAGAGAGAGAGAGAGAGAGAGAGAGAGAGAGAGAGAGAGAGAGAGATATTTACCACACATGTTCTTCCCCGCGTGGTTCACGTTCTAATGCCACATTAAAAATATGAATTGGAACAATATCTTATAAGCTCAAATGATTCTACTTGCAACAGAGTGATATATTTATCTAGCAGTTTGAAGAAGAAAGTCTCACCATTGTAGTATTTCCACATTGACTATCAGTGTAAAATCCGCTCTTGTAAAGCAATAATGAGGATCTAGCCTCGAATGCTACGGATACTGGTCTAACTATTGCAACCGCATCCTTTAGTTCATCTTCAGCACCCTGTTGTTGATGTTTGAATCCCCATTAGAGATTACAAAATGTATATTTTTAAGGCAGGTGAACTTCAGAATCCGTAAAAAGATGCTTGCCAGAGAAATGCTGAATGAATAGAGGACTGTTATAAATGGTGGTCGCTTATAGCAGTTTCCAACAAAACCAGTATAAGGATAATCTCTATCTATGGTGATACCACCACTTGCTTTGATGTATTCAAAGGCTTCAGAAGGAAGGCCACCATTGCAGCCATGGTTTGTGGAACAATCCACAAGCTGTTGCTCAGAGAAATATAATGCTCTATCAAATGTTCGAAAATACGCTGACTCAATAGCTCCAGTCGCGCTGTAGTGAGAAATCCATGATATGACTTTTAAATTTATATCTAGAGATCCCCAAAATTTCATAAGATACAAGTTATTATATATCTGTCTCATAGGTTTTACCTGAAAGCCCAAGAAGAACCACATGCTCCCTGGTATTTGACTGGTCTAACAATACCAGCTTCTCTCCAGTCCTTCTGCACTAGCACAATTACAAGACTCAAGAGCCAAATTTTTTATTTTTTAAACGGTTGGGAGCTAAATATGTTTTCTTAAAGCTGAAGAACAGGAACTGAATGGTTCAGTGCAGCAAGATAAAGTACTGTACTTACGGTTTCTGGAAGAGCTGCTTCTGTGAGTTTGTGGCTGTCCTTTGAACCTCTTTCCAGGTCAAATCAGCAAACTCTGTATGGATTCAATAGACAGTTAGCAAGATTTAGATGGGTCTATCCTTATCCTCAAACCACTAGTTATGCCTGACATAGGACAAACAAGCGTCCTAACCGGACGAAGAAAAAGAAGAATGTCTGGAGAAGAAGAGATATAAACTTACGATTGACACCGAGTTTGTTAGACAATCCTTTCTTATTGGTGGATCTGATTAACTCCAAATTATCTTTGAAAATCGAGAATCGGAGCTTTATCTCCTCCGCATTCTGATATCTTTTCCCATATCCTCATCGCCAAAACGAACAACCGAAAGTTTATCTTCAAAAAAAGTCAACGGCCAAGGGGTGGTAGTAGAGGATGGGACTTACTGTTGAGTAAAACGAGCGAATGAAAGAACGTCACGGGATTGGCCTAAAATTTTGAAAATGGATGCTCAACTTCCGGGAGACCGTCGGAGGCCATACGGATCGGATTAGACTCATCAATTCTGATATCCTCAGCCGCTGATACGGAGATAAGAATCAGCAGAATCACCATGGCTGATAGGATTGTCCTCAAACACATGGCTTTCTTATCTCTACCTTACTTTGTGGTTTCTTAACGAACGTTCTGCTTCAGTGTTTTGAGAAGAGTTGGAAGAGAGAGATATATAGGCGGATCGACCGGGGAAGGAGACATGGTGAGATCGTGGGGGTTGAAATACCGGCGACAGTGGCCGATTGATCGGTGAAGGAGGCATGGTGAGATCGTGGGGGGTTGAAACATCGGCGACAGTGGCGGATTGATCGGGGAAGGAGGCATGGTGAGATCGTAAGGTTGAAGTAGCAGCGATAGTGGCAGATTGATCGGGGAAGGAGGCATGGTGACATCGTAGTAGGGCTTATTGGTTTATGCATTTTAATGGATTCTTAAATCCAAGCGAAATCAAGTGTTATTCGATCATTGATTTTAAAATCTATTTCAAAATCATGTGTTATTGGTTTTATGATTTTAGAATCATAATTAAAATCCTATATTATTGGTTCTATGATTTCAAAATCCAAATTAAAATCAAGTGTTATTAAATAGTAAAGATGTATATAAAAATTTGATTTTATTATGGATTTGAATGGATTTTAAAGTTAAAAATATAAAGACTCAAATCCGAGTAAAAACCTATGGATTTCACAAATATTAGTAAAATCTATCTATTAAATTTTAAAATCAAAGGATTTCTAAATACACCAAAATAGACAAACCAATAACAGTAGGCTTATATCTTATTAATTTGAACATACTCGTCTAATGTTTTACTTGTCTGATTATAAATTTATAACTCAGATACCTTTGTATTTGAGAAAGATGATGGCATACACATATCAACATATGTAAGATGAATGACATATACATATGTATTTTTTTTTTTGGCAGCAACTAAAGTTTACAAGAACAAAACTGAAGGATAAAAAAATTACAAACACAACTAATGGACCTAAGTCCGAAAACAATCGGCCCAAGTTTGAAGTCGAGATGATTCGACAGGACACAAGTCACCATCGCGTCCATGTGTCTAGAAGCCGTGGATTGGCGACATGCAGATCTCTGGCAGAACTCCGGTCACCGATTTCATCGCTGGAACCGCTTCAATTTCGTTTCTTGTCGATCCGATTCCACCAAATAAAGCCATAAGGAGCCGCATCTGGATCTAACCTCAACAAGCTTCCGCCTCGATCCACCGTAACAAAGCGATGTAGATCGGTATAGTCCCAAACGGGAGAAAACCACCAACATAGATAAAGCCCTCGCCGGATCCGTTCAACTCGAGCGGATAACACACCCTTACGGCATGACAAGCGCACGAAAATTTGGGAAAGACATGGAGGAATCAACGGATTTATGGCAAGATGCACTGTGGAATCGACCGTGAAGATCCGGGACTACCCGGAAAAAAAGTTCTGAAAAAGATCGGAATACAAAACCGGACACTTAGATCCAGAGTTTATTCAACAAAACAAAAGCCTCACTTATCATACACAAAAGTGGTGAGGGAAAAGCCCGTTACAAAAGTAACCCTACCGTCGGTGGCGACCGTTAACCAAACCGACGATCCGAGACGAGATGATCGAAGAAATTTCTGGGTCGCAAGTAGAAAGAGAAAAGAGAAAGCGGAATCTTATTTTATACATATGTATTTTAATAAGTCGTCTGCTGAAAAACCAAATAATATATTTGTTTTTAATCAGAAATCTTTTTTATCTCTTTGTAATCCACCATGTAACTTTTTACTCTCACCATTTTCAATTATTAATACATTATAAAATATGAAAACTGGAAAACACTATAAGTTGAATTTTCTAAAGGTAAAATATACGAATATGATTCTAAAAATCTTTTAAGTTATTACGATAAATTTGTAGATTTATAATTTTAGAATTATTTTCTTAATTTAATTTCAGTACTATTGTAATTATATTGTCCATTTATGTATTTTATGTGTTATCAAATTGCAAATCTGTAATCTAAAATTTCATTTTCTTAATTTCTTTCAGGTTACAAGATGAAGCTTCCTTTCACACATATTGATCAATTAAGGCCCATTTCTGAAAATGACGTCTCAAAAATTAAGGCTCGAGTTGTCCATATCCTCATTTATATAAAACATAAGCCAGTTAACAATTATGTGAATCACAAAGTGTATTTTACAATTTGTTAAATGAAACTTTTTTAAAAGTCCATTTATTTATATTTATTTTTGACGTGTGAAACTCATATAACTTCGTTTGTTGGAATACTCTTTTTAGTAAGATGAACACGTATATGTGTATTTTAATAATAAATCATATGCTAGAAAACGAATAATATACTTGTTTTAACCAGAATTTTTTTTAACTCTTCCTAGCTACGATTTGTAAATTTCCACTCTCACCATTTTCATACACCGATTGATAAGGACTATGATGGTTGATTGTAACTGTAAGCTTTTGACCGTAAAGATTTTAGCTGTAAAAATTGTGACCATCATTTTAAAAAAAATTTGAAAGCATGATTGTTAATAAAAAAACTGTAAAACTATGACTATTATTTTAACTATTAAAAATTTTAACCAGAAAATAAATGATGCTAAAATAACTAAAATCATAAAAGTTAATTTATTAGTTTATTAAATTTTTTATCTTATCTTAAAATTTTATCGTAAAACATTATTTTATTAGTTATTAAAATAATTAAAATTTTATTAAAGTGATAATTTATTAAATAAAAGATAAGATAAGATAAAATATGAGTAAGATATAAAATATTTATATTAAACCGTACATATATAACTTATGATTACAAAAAAAACTCATCAGGCAAGTTTTTTTGTATATTTTAATAAATATTTGTTTATTCAAAAAGTTAAGAATGTTAATTTTAGGGAAAATAAAAACTTACGACAAAAAGTTTTTTTTTTATACAGCCCTTTAAAAGTCTGGGTGAACTAGCTTTAGGAAAATGAAAGAATTTTAAGAGTAAAATAAAAAAGTAGGCTGTTAAGGCTGGTAATCTTTTGAGTTATTACGATAAGTTTGTAGATCTGCAATTTTAGAATTCTTTTCTTAATTTAATGCAATACTACTATAATTATATATTGTCGATTTATGTATTTTCTAAGTTATCAAATTGCAAATTTGTAATCTAAAATTTCCTTTTCTTAATTTTGTTTTAAGTTACAACCTGAAGCTTCCTTTCACACATATTGCTCAATTAAGGTCCGTTTATGAAACGACATCTGGAAAATTAATGCTCGAGTTTTCTGTATCTTATTAATTATTTTTTATAAAAAATAAGTCAATTGCCAATTATGTGAATGACACATGTATTTTACAATTTATTAAATTAAACTTATTTAAAAGTCCATTTATTTATATTTTTTTGACGTATGAAACTTAGATAACTTCGTTTCTTGGCCTCTTTTTAGTAAGATGAATGATATATACATATATTTTAATAATAAAGTCATCTGCTAAAAAAATAAATAATTTTTTGTAAGCAAAATTTTTTTTTTATCTCTTTCCCACGATCTGTAATTTCCTACTCTCACCATATTCAATCACTAATATATTATGAAGATATGAAAACTGGAGAAAGCTATATGTTGAGTTTCTAAAGGTAAAATATACATGTAGAATTCTGAAAATCTTTTGAGTTATTACGATAAGTTTGTAGATATATCATTTTAGAATTCTTTTCTTAATTTAGTTTCAGAAATTTATGTGTAATATTGCCGATTTATGTATTTTATGGGTTATCAAATTACAAATATGTAATCTAAATTTTCATTTTCTTAATACCGTGGCAGGTTACAAGATGAAACTTCCTTTCACACCTATTGCTCAATTAAGGGCCGATTCTGAAAACGGCATTTGGAAAATTAAGGCTCGAGTTGTCCGTATATGGATATTTCAATACAACGATAAACTTAGTGTTGCAGGTAGAGTTGATTTAATACTTTGGATGACAAGGTACATATAAATTTTTGAATCTTTTATGTTTATATGCTTTATATTAATGTTCTATCATCTATATACTTCCATATTTTTCTTTTTTTTGATGACAAGGAGATCATATACAAGACAAGGAGATCGTATGCAAGCATGCACAAGAGGAAAACTAATATCGAAGTTCCAAAATGATTTTGAAGAAGGATAATATTGTATTCTTATGAATTTTAAGTTGTCTCTTAATCTTGGGAGTTTTAGAGGAACTGCACATCCTTTCAAAATATTTCTCTCTTGGTCAACACATGCGAAGCATTGCGAGCAGATTCCAAACCACTCACTTCGTTTCAATTTCATTCATTTTTATGACGAAAATGTTTTTGTAGGTATGTGACATCACTACCGTTGTATCTTTGATTCAAAAATAAAAATTTGCTTATGTTTTTATGAATTTTAGTTTTAATGTCCTTATGAATTTTCTTCCTTTTTACATACGTTATTGGTGAAATCGTTGGAATGAATCTCAAAGAAATTATTTTTCGCAATCTACCCTGCAAATTATTGAATATTCAACTCAAGAATATTTATTTAGCTTTCTTGCACTTTAAAATATGATTTTTTGTCAATATTATGTATCTTTTAAAAAAAAATTCATTTTGTAGTGATTGATTGTGTATTTTGGGGAAACATGCTGAAGACATACATACATATGTTTAATCCTTTTATGGTGGACATGTTGCTATGCTTTGTATTCTCATGAGGATTAATGTTTATAATGGTATATTTGATCAGATCACTATAAATAAGCAATATCAAATATTAACTTTGAAATATTAATGTTTTTATCAATATTTTTGTAGGAAAATTTACAATCCAGAGGCATGTTTAGCTAAAATTATCATACACCCCTAAAGACCCATGTCAGTAAAACATATACAACTATTTGTATTTTGTATATGTCAAAGTAGTTGACTATAATATTCATACAATTGACTACATGATAGCTCTAAATATATCTCAAAATAGTTGTCTAGCGAGTATGTCCTTCAAATCTTCAAGAGAAGTTGACGCCATGAAAACCTTGCAGTGAGAAACAAGACAACTATTAAAACAGAGAAAAAATTGTCCATTTAGTAGACGACTATTATCTTTTTATTTTTTTTAAAATTAGTCAACTATTTAGCGAGGAAAATCCACATTTAAGAGTTTCTCAGATTCAACAAACTGATGGCAACTTCATTGTTTAGTTCAATCAAATTCAATTTTCGAGATTTTGTGAGGGTTGAAAACTGAAAGTAGAAGCATAAGTAGAGAATATATGGTAAAAAAAATTATGCATATGGCTGAGAACCGAAAAAGAGAGTTATAGATCTAAAAGTTGAACTAAGTAAAATTTATTATTTGTGTAAGAATTAAAACTAACTATAGAAAGCAATGAACTAACCTTGGAATAAAGGGTAGCGAAACACTAAGGATATTTCGTTACCTGAAGAAAAGCTGAAAATGAGTTCTACAATGAAGATCAAAGATGAGAGAGGAGAGGAAGATAAATTAGAAAAGTTAGAGTGGTGTGGACTTATAGCTTCTGCAATAAACAGATTAAAAAGCTGCATTGTCAATGCCAAAAAAGTGAAGGGTGTTATAAGGAGAAAGCAATGGTGGATAATATGGGTATTTCTACAATGGAGAAAAACTGCCTTAATTTGTGTTCCCAAAGCTGTTACTCTAGCAAATTTTTCATTATAAATCTACAAACTTAACGTAAAACTCAAAAGATTTTCAGAATTATGCACGTATATTTTACATTTAGAAAACTCAACATATAGCTTTCTCCAGTTTTCATATCTTTTATAATATATTAGTGATTAAAAATGGTGAGAGTGGAAAGTTACAAATCGTGGGTTACGAAAACATATAAAAATGATTAAAAACAAATATATTATTCGGTTTTTTAGCAGATGACTTTATTATTTAAATACATGTGTATGCCATTCATCTTACTAAAAAGAGTATGCCAACAAACGAAGGTATCTGAATTTCACACGTCGAAAACAAATATAAATAAATCGGCTATTAAAAAAGTTTCATATAACAATTTTTTTTTTAAAAATACTCTTTATTTTATCTGACTTAACTAAACCGATCCCTATGTGAAGCATTGCGAGCAGATTCCGAGCTCGGTGAAAATATCTTTGGAATCATTGTTACCGGTTTCCTTGTGAGGCAATAAAGCATTTATGAGCATGAAAACGTCTTCTCAAGCACATATATGTTTTCACCGCCTTATATTCGTATTTCGTCTTAAAGTCAAGAATCTTTGGTGGTAGGTTCAAGAGCAAAGAAAGCATTAGAAACTCATCACCATGTCCCATAAGTGGCATAAGCCTGATTTCTGAGAGTTTGTTTACATTCAGGGGATAGTAGATAGCCTCTTAATGTCTTGAATCATCTCTTTGTCGGAATCATAACAGTTATTCTTGTTGAAAAATGTCTCAAAGACTTGGCAACAAGACATGTGAATCTCTTTCCACTGTTTGGGTAAATCACTTAGGCCATCCATTAGTACACGCTTCAAAAAATCTTTCCTGTTTGAATCGATTATCTTTTCAATATGAGCGGTCGAGTCCCCAATCCCGAGACCTAGATTATCTCTCATGTGAAGTAGCACAGAGTTTATCTTCCCTTGTTCTTGTTCCTTCTGTAAGTTTACGTTACATGAACATATTTAATCGAATAAGTACAAAAAATTACTCCCCATTTTATTTGACTTAACTAAACTGATACTAATGTGAAGCGTTGCGAGCATATTCCAAATCACGCACTTCGTTTCAATTTTCATTCCTTTTTATGAACTGCTTTCTCAAAAAACATGACAAAAATGTTTTTGTAGGTATGTGACTTCACTACCATTGTATCTTTGATTCAAAATGAAACATTTGCTTATGTTTTTATGAATTTTAGTTTGAATGTCCTTATAAATTTTCCTCTTTTAACAGATGTTATTGGTGAAATCGTTGGAATGAATCTCAAAAAATTATTGTTGGAAATCTTACCTGCAAATTATTGAATATTCAACTCAAGAATATTGGGTTAGCTTCCTTGCACTTTGAATTATGTTTTTTTTTTTGGTATTATGTATCTTTAAAAAAAAAAACTCTTTTTCATTTTGTAGTGATTCAATTATTGGTTGTGTATTTTTGGAAAAACATGTTGAATACATACATACGGATGTTCAGTCCTTTTATGGTGAACCTGTTGTTATGCTTTGTAGCCTTATAAGGATTAATATTTATAATGATATATCTAATCAAATTACTATATATAAGCAATATCAAATATTAACTTTAAAATATTATGTTTATCATTATTTTTGTAGGAAAATTTAAAATCCAAAGCGCAAAATCCTCCACAAAGTTGTTCATTAACTCTGACATTGCAGGGAAACAAATTCAAAAAGGTAACCCATTATCCTTGAATTTTGTTGTTTCATATTTTTCGCCAAAAACGTAAAATTATATTTTTCCATGATAACATAAAACCCTCGTTTCCCGCAAAAATGGATTTTTTTTTACAAACTTGTAAAATGAGATTATAGGAAAAACCAAAATCGTTATATTATTTAATTAACCATTAATTCATTTAAATATTAAAGTACAAAAAGTAAAATTTAATAATTATTAAATTACAAAAATTTATTAAATGGGTTAACCATTAAAACCATTAACTCATTAAAATAAATGGGTTATAAGTTGACTCAATATATTTATTAAATGAATTGGGTCAATCCATAACTTATACCCATTTTGACACCCATAGTCATATATAAAGCTAGCACATATCAATTTGAAAACAACATATATAGTTTCTAAATCTTCCACACTATATATAGCACACCTAAAACTTATTAACAATTCACAAAAGGGAAAACATATATACTTTACATGTAAGACATGTAAAGATTATTCAACATTCTATATATTACATGGAGACATAATAAATTAATCAGTAGAAGCACGGTGAGAATATCTTTGGCATCATTGGTACCGGTTTCCTCTGCGATGCAATGATCTTGAGAGGATTTGAGGCAATAACGCGTTTATGAGTATGAAAACTTCTACTCAAGCACATGTATGTTTTCACCACCCCATATTCTTCTTTCCTGTTAAATTCGAGGATCTTTGGTGATAGGTTCAAGAGCAAAGGAAGCATTAGAAACTCATCACCATGTCCCATAAGTTGTATAGGCTTGATATCTGAGAGTTTGTTTACATTCACGGGATAGTAGAGAGCCTTCTTAATGTCTTGAAGCATCTCTATGTCGGAATCATAACGGTTCTTCTTGTTGAAAAACATCCCAAAGACTTGGCAACAAGACATGTAAATCTCTTTCCACGACTTGGGTAAATCACTTAGTCCATCCATTAGCACATGCTTCAAAAACTCTTTCCTGTTTGAATCGATTATCTTTTTGATATGAGCGACCGAGTCCTCAATCTCGAGACCTGGATTATCCCTCATGTGAAGTAGCACAGAGTTTATCTTCCCTTGTTCTTGTTCTTTCTGTGAATTTACGTTTTATGACCATATTTAATCGAATAAGTACAAAAAAAATTACTCCTTTTATCTGACTTAACTTAACTGATCCCTATTTTAATTGTCGATCTTGATCACTACGAAAATGACCCCTAAAACCCTATAAAAATCGTTATCTAACAATTCTTATATTTTTTATAAATAGTAAATTAATCTATTTTTTGAATCTCTAAATACGTAAAATATTGAAAAACAAATCTAAAACTAGAATCACCTGATAACTTTGTAGATCATTTAAAAGTCGAGGTATGATCATGAGCAATGTGGTTAACGTATCATATTTGACAGAGTTGAGTTTGTTCTTCGGGAAACAAGGTTCCATGAGACACGAAATGGAAAGAGCGATGGTGTGTGCTGCAATTGAGATCATTCCACTACGAATATATTCTTCCATCGATGGTACATGTCCCTTCTTACTCCATACAGCTTCACGTAGCCATGACTCAAAGGTTTCACCCCACTGCATATTATGAAAATGGTGCATAATAACTTATAAAATATTTTCCAAAAATATATGTTTTAACTTTTTTTTTTAAATTTTTTTAAAATTCCCCAAAAGTAGTTTTATTGAAAATAGTTGACTATAAGGCAACCATAAGAAAATCTATGAAAGAAAAATATAAGTTGACGGTATAGAAAAAAAGAAAAAAAGAAAAACGATGTGGATAAGTGATCCTTAATTGTTTCAAAATATGCCAAGGTTTTCAATAGGTCATTTATTATGGACAATATGGAGTAGAAAGACATACGATGCTGCGAAGCTGCTCTGTTATGTCGGTTCCGTGTTGCTTACGGCAAGCCTCTGTAGTCTCTTTTACTATGTCATCAAGTGCCCTAAATATGATCTCGACGTAACCTTTAAGCTCTTCTCCATTCCACCTATCATATATATGAAACAAATCATTCAAAGTAAGAATCAACAGAATTATAAGATTATAATACAAATCTATATGATTATATCCGTATGTAATTAATTATGTTACTAGAAAACATTATCTAATTAGACCAGCATAATCGACATTTATAAATGTACCTTACAACGGCTTTAGTAAGAGATGTCAAATCATTCAAAGAACCTTCTTCATCAAAAAAATCATCGGCAACAGTGATGAGGATGCCAGTCTTCGCTGCAAGCTTTCCAACATTAATGGCAAATTCAAAGGGCAGTGATGTCGCAGTTGCAAAGTAACAATATGCTGTCTTTTCTCTACCAAAACCAATATCACTAAGTCCCCATTTCTTTACCCACCTGTCATATATCGCTATTGTTAGACTATATATGTCCATACAATCTTGCTATAGCGACATGTTTTTGTTTCTACAATTACCATGGTAGTGTAAGCTAGGATATTGTACTTACATTGACAATTCCTCCAGCTCGCGTCTATACATGGCTTGTCGAAACATGAATTTTCCTGCTGCCAGATGAGTTAGCTTGTTGATGGATGAACTATGTAGTCTGATTCATAATTAAATCACAAAAAACAACATTTGAATTAGCTGGTTACTAAATTATCTAAAATTAGATAAGATGAACTGCATATATAGTCTATACCTTAAAAAGGAGGATTTTCCGACTGAGAGAACATTTGAGTTATTGTCCTCAATCCACACTCTATGATCAAGGTGTTTGAGTCGAGTTATCCATGGAGTACTTAATTCATGGTTAATCTAGAAACGAATCATTATTTATTTGAATCATTAGTCATGCATTTGTAACCACTTAAACACACAAAAACTTGTTGACAAAATCTTGATACCATTCTTTCGTCGATGGACCGACTTTTCTCAAGTAAATTCCGAGTGTACTCTCTTGCTTCTTCAAGCTCATGCTCTCCTGGAAACATGAGATCTGTGGCTCTGTAAACACTAAGGATGACAAGGAAGAAAGAGTCTGTGTTCCTTTCGAAATGATTTCGAGTTTCTTGATCATTTAAGAACCAACAAAAGCTACCTGAAAAGTAATTATACAAAGACATTTAACCTCGGTAAGGAAAAGAACAAAGGATTCCCTTTGATTCAGTCCCATGACAAATTTTTAAAGGGATAAATATATAAGTGTGTGTCAAGTCTCCATTTTGAGATATATTTTTGGGTGTGAGTTACTAATATGGTATTAGAAAGATTTCAGTTTTCTCGATTGTGGTCCATCCGTGTATCTCCAGTCCCATAAGAGTTGGTTCTTACTTGGGGAAACGGTGGGACCTCGCATTCTTAACATCCGAAATGCAAGAGAGTCTTTGTGCAATTTATCTGATAGGTAACTGATGGGCATTCTCTCGACATCTTCTTCCTCGTAACTCCTTAATTATACACGGAAAATAACAAGTTATGCTTATTTTTTATTAATTTGAAAGAGATATAAAAATGGTGATACATAATTTATTTTTACCTGTAAACTTGTTCTAGAACGTGTTCAATCTCTCTACCAAAGAACTCACTTAAACCAATGTTCTCGATTACATTAGCCATGGAGAGTTTTATGAGTTCTTCATTGAGAGGAAACTTTTGTGGTACTGAGACAAGAATTTATACATATCTTGTTAGTAAATATTAAATTTCAGTTAAATACTAATCATATTCAAATCATCCATAGCTTTGGGATAACTAGAAGGTTAACTTTAACCTCCATTAGGACATCTTTGTACGATATTTTGAAGATAAGCAAGACACTTTTCACTGCGGGTGAGCATAAATGCTGATGCAGTTGCTGAAGGCGACTGAAATAAAGAGCCATCGATATTGTCGAGGCTTTTAACTATGATGTCTTCATCATGGTTTTCGACATGTAGTACTGTTGATGGCAAGACCTCTAAATATGCTAGTATAGGTTTATGGTTATGATCATCCACCAAACTTTCTCTGGAAAACAAAGAAAGATAACTATGTTTTATTTATTAAAATGAAGAAAATATTTTGAACATGATTTATTATCATGTAACGTTACCTTTTGAGAATTTCTTGGCGTTGATAAAACACCTCTTTGATCATTTCAATACAGCGACTAGAGAAGACAAAGTGTAAGCCAAGTTGTTGAGCAAGCTCGAGTATTCCAGTGAATGTGATAACAAACCAACGAGGATAAGATCCCTCTTCGTTATTGTATTTCCTAATTATTATCTCCGTTCTTCTTTCGATATATCTCTTCCCTAGTTGAAATTAATTTTAAAATATTCAATTTTAATCACAAAAAACATTTCGCTTGATAATAATTACATCTCATGCGCGCCATTATAATTTTTTTGCAAACCCGATTCTTTGTCTAAATTAACACACACACATGCATAATCTATTGCAAGTTCGGCCTAAAACCGATGTACACATGTGTAATGGCCGATAGACCTGTATATCTTAAAAAATGCATTAAAAGCTAGGGGCTCAAATTGTTGGAAAAGGTCCTTGTTCAAGGAAAACTAAAAATTTTAAATATAAAATCACAAACCAAAATTTTTTTGTGTTAATATAAAAAATTTATCCCGGAAAAGCTTTATTTATGTTAGGCCGGGCCTCTCGTTATGGCATAATAAACCCAATATCTTAACTATTAACCGTAAAGAGAATTGTTAGTTGAAATTTGGTGTTTCCAGTTTAAATTTGGTGTTTGCAAAAAACATGTTTTAAGTTCGTTTCCGAGTTCAGCAATACTTTAGGATTAAAACTATTTTAAAGTAGTTTTGCCTGTTCATTATGATCAAATTAGCAAAGACATGCCAAAAAGTCTATTAAAAAGTGTGATAAACCGTAAATATATGCTTTCGATAGAACAAAACACAAATGGATGTTATATGAACAGTATACCCACGTGAATAACGCATTTGGCCATGCATGTAATGCGTACGTAATGAGTTTTATTACTTTTACGCACACGTTTCTCAAATGTCAGCTCAGTCAACGCACCTTTGTCTTTTTTTTTTCTTTTTTTTTTTTTGAACATTGGCATTCAACGCACCTTTGTCGAGATGAAGACACCCAATGTTCCATTTTCGAAGTGCGACAACGCAAGCAAGAGTGGAAGTTAGAGTGTACATGTCGTCTTTGTCTTCGTCTCCAGCGTCAGCCACCTGAGCATAACCGCCTGAGTTTCCCCAGAAACCTTCTCCTGCATTTTGATTGCACATAATCCAATCTAGACAATCCTGGAACATAGGTTTAAGCTCATCATCACCTACGTTGTGATCTTCTTCGATCATAGCTAACCAAGCCGTATCGTATGCAGAAGGAGAGACAAATGAGTAAGGATCAAAACTAATGTTGGAAAACTGAATGTCACTCTTGATCTGACTGACCAAAGCGTGGAGATCATCGGAAGAAGAACCGTAAGGGGACTTCATTGTTTTATCTTTTCTTCTTTCTTAATATGGTCTTTAGAATATGTGTGTTAATGTATGGATCACTTATTTGGGTTGGTTTATATAGAGGAAGAGACTATGAATCATTTTTTCTTTAATTTTGGGGTATCTCGAATCTAAAAAAGAGAAGAGTATAAATTAATTTCTAAGGAGGGGTGCAGCCTACAGATAAACACTCTTTTCGGATATGCAAATAAACCGAAAATATGAAATTATATTCGTATGGGTGTCTAATACAATGTGTTATATAGTTTCTTATTGTAGATCTAATCAGAAAAAAATAACATTGAGATACGATATCTCCCCATATCTGCCGTAGCTTGCCAGTTGCCAGAGCATCTTTACTGGGAAGACTTTTAACATTAAAACAATACAAAAAAAGTATAGGAGAAATTGTGAGAATCGATTCTTATTTAAAAACTCTTAAATTTTTTTTTCTTTCTAAAACTCTTAAAACTTAAACCATCCTTAATATAAATATTTAACGGGATTTTTTTACATTCTAAAAAAACTAATATTAAACAGATATTTTAAAATTGAGAAATCCACCTAAATTTTGAAATACTTCAAAGGATTTATGAGTGGATTTCTCAACTTTTTGAAATCCCAACTAATAGTATGATTTTTCTTTTTGTGTGTTTTAAAATGTGAGAAACTACCATGAGATACCCTCTATTCAAAATACTTATAAAATCAAAGTCAGCTAATAAACAATTATTTTATGGATATTATAGATTAAATGCTAGAAATATCTAATAAAAACCTATTTTAAAGTGACGTGTTAAAAATCATACAAGTAAAATACGATGAGGGATTTAAAGTGAAACATGTTAATCCGCTCATCTATATTAAATAAAAGATTATTGTATTAATAATATTTAGTCATGTGTTACATTACATAAAATATCATTAAACATTAATAATTTAATTAAACTTTATTAATGATAATTATGAAATATAACCTTATACCTACTAAATATATATCCAAAATCTAAAAATAATGAATCACACTTTCCTAATTAATTAAAAATACAAACATATATATATATATATAATCGTGAAATTATTAAATCAGATATAATCATAGATATAACTAATTAAATTAATACATCAATTATTTTTATAAATCATAAAATAAAATTTGGTAAACATACACATACACTAACATAAATAAATATATTTTTAGCATATTTTAAAAAACATAAAACAAAAACATGAAAAATTCAAAAATAAGATTAATAAGTTCCAATTTATAAAATGTAAGTTTTAAATTTGAAAAAACTAAATATTAAAAATTAGGTCTATATATTTTTAACTTGGTAAAATTAAAATAAATATATATATATATATATATATATATATATATATATATTATTCAATCATATATTGAACCAATTTGATGTTTTTACAGTTAAGGCTTTTTACAATTTTCTCCATCCAAATATGTAAAATGTTTTGACAATTATAAACGAGTTAAAAAGACTAATTAACCTGTTTTGATTACAAAATCTAATACAATAAAATTTAAATAGACAGATTATTATATTTTAACTTTTATAAATATCTAATAATAATTATATAAAATTTTAAATTTATTTACAAAATATTAAAAGAAAAATAAATATAATAAATTAATAGAATATATTATATAGTACTATTTTCTACTTAAAAATAAAACTATTAACACATCTTAAATAATAACTTACATAGATATATTTTTAATATAAATTTTAAAATTTAGAAACCAAATTCAATTAAAAATATTATAATCAGAACATATGCTAAAACAAGGCTAAATACACCTAAAATACTAAGTCATCAATTCCCTCAAACTTATCATTTGCTTGTCCACAAGTAAACTCAAAGATTCAAAGGAAAGCTAGGGAGACAGGTTTAAAAGTGGGGACTCAAAACCACAAAGTTCACAGTTCAAGATTCAATGCAAAATCCTTCAAACTAGTTACAAGTTGCTCCAATTATATATTCTAATCATGTATTTCCACAAGTTGCTCATAATCTTTTCATCACTTACACTCACCCCAAATGAACTTTTGTTTCCTTTTTATTGTCAACTAGGGAATCTTAATTGATTTTTACTTTTTTTAGCTCTTTTTACTTCTTTCAACCCCTTTTCCTACTTGATTTTTCTTTTGGTAAATATTTCTAGGGGAATCACTTATTCTTTTTAACTTTTTACACACTTTGCTTCTAATCCCCTAGTGACTTTTTTCCTTTGAACAACCTTTTCTTTCTTTCTTTGATCTTTGGCCCCCAAAACTTCTTTCAACACTCCCCAGGATTAGTTCCCAACCTAAGTGCTAGACTCATGTGGTACTAGAGCTAGCCATAATGAGAATCACTCTTTGTCGTTCCCGATACTCTCAAGATTTTGCACATGTCAGATGCTATCAAGAAAAGGCCTCACTCATCAAATCACTTAGGTTTTAAAGGAATGGTTAGGGATAAGGGTAAGGGAACCATGATCAATTGATCAATGGCTCCCCGAGTTAACAAAAGAGTAGTAAAATGGATAAGAGAACCAGAGCATTAACCATGAGAATGCATTTCAAGCCCATACGCGATATAATTAAGTCAATATTAAGTCTAACATCATAGATTTGAGTTGGAGATCATGTAACACAAAGATAGGGAATTTCATAAATGAAGGATCCAACAATGGGTTTTCCTTTTTTCGAAGTCAACCAAAGCAACAAGCAACTAATTCAAAGGGTTTTGATCCTAATTTTTTTTTGGTCAACATGATCTCAATAATAAGTGTGAACTTCTAAAAGGCAATATCATGCAACATACATGATATCTAGACTCAATCCTAATATGCTAATGCAACTACATGCTCTTTTTTGAATTTTTTTTGGTTTTTTGAATGTAAATAGATGAATGTATGAGACTCAAAATAAAAATAGAAAATAAGAACATAATAAACAAGGTTAACAACTGGCCCTTCCCCTAAACTTATGTCACACAGTCCCTTATGTGACAGAAGTTGAAAGAAGGAACGGGAAAACAAAGAAAAATGCATGCAAAAGAGAGAGAAAAAAATATGTACAAGGAGTGTTACTTACCTAAATCGGAATTGGTAGGAGGAGGAAGAGGAAACCCCCATAGAGCAGGATGGGTTGGAGGATATTTAGACCAGAGTCTTCATCTGTCTGCGCTTGTTGCGCTTCGTATGGTTGGTAGAATGTCGAGGAGGATCATAGTAGGGGACCTCGGGACGCGGTACTGTCTTGTGCCCATCCATTGAGTAGCGAGCAGACAATTGCTCTTCTTCCATCTGTTGTGGCTGACTCGAAGAACCGCCCTTTTATGCTGAGCTTGTCAAGTCCTTGATGGCTATCTTCAACTTTTTCATTCCCGCGGCCATCTTCCTAATGGTCTTTTCGTGCCACTTCACAAACCGGAAAGCAACTTGCTCCAGTTGTTAACCCTCCTGAAGGTATTGGTCGATATGGGCTCATCACATGGCTCGAATTAATATCTATGTGCTCCATAGATAGAACCCCGTTCCTCCTCCTCTTCTTCTTCCTCCATCTGCTCATCGTCATCATCACCAGACCTCACTGTTTCTTCTTCTTGGCCTTTCCTTTACCCCAAACAGCTTTTCCAAGGTGGGCATGGTGTTTGGGTCATAGAATTGAGCGATGGTCGGGCGAAAAACCAACTTGTCCCTAGCAAATACTGTGGTGAGGGCGGAGTTAGGTAGCATGAACTTCTTCCCATTATGCATCATGTATGCATAATTGTCATCAAGCTTCCCAACCAAGTAGTATGTCTTTCCAAGGTAGGTGATGTCCATTGGTTCATAAGAAGTTGATTTCCCCAGCGGAATCCTAACGAACTTTAGTATCAGAGTCACAAGGCTTCCCATGAAGAGTGCTGGAGAGGCATTAGTCTTCGTCCATGCCCAATTCCTGTACCAGAGGAAACGGCACACGAGGATGCTAGCCAAACTAGGCAATCTATCCGGCTCTGGCGTTTCTATCCCACTGTGAAAGGTTTTGAGGAAGAGGGCGCAAAGCCATATACAGAAATCTCATCTCCTTCTTTGTTGCCATTCCTGTCTGTTTCCTTGCGTAGATGGCGTGAGCAAGGGCCTTATGGGCATAACGAATAGCCGGGTGTTGGATAAATATGCTCTTACTCGCCCCCGCGTTATACTCTCCATCAGCTATTGTGTACCAAAGATGCTTGAGATTGTTATCACCGATGGAGATCTTCTTAGACTCAGTAGTGCCTTCGTCGCTGAAACCATACAATGCACTTATCTGCTTAAAGGACATTTCGTAGTTTTGCTTCCCAAACTTGAAGTTGATGTGCCCAAAACCATCTTCTACATCCCAATTATCATGGAAGGTAGGAGTAATTGTCGAGAGGAACTGCTTTGTCTCAGTTTGGTACCCTTCGCAAGCAAGGGCAAAGAACCACTCAAGACCCATAAAACTGAACATTGCTTCCACATCACCTTTCAGACCCAGATCTGTCAAAGTTCCAAAGTGTAGGAACTTGGTTTCCTTGAAGTCAATCCCCTCGAGGTGCCGTTGGATCACTGACACAAAGGGTTCCTTCTTCTTCGATTTTGACTTCTACTTTGCCTTAGTCCTTTTCCCAATAACAGCTTCTACCTCAGCCTCAGTCTCGGTTTCAGCCATGATATGCTGAACTCTCTTGCCTGATACCTTAGCTCGTCTTTGAATGTTTGCGGCGAGAACCTAATCATCTGAACCTTGAGTTCCCCTTTGAACATTCGACATTTTTCTGCAATAACTATAAAAGAGAGTAAGTATCTTGCTCAATTCAACAACACAAATATCAAAATCTACACAATTCACAACATTCTCAATCAACAAAGTTTGATATAAGTCTGAATCATTAAACATCAAACACCAACCAAGCAATACTTAACCATTTCAATGTCATCACACAAAGGCATCCATCAATTAAAGAGAATAGATCATTAATCCCATTCATGTTCAAATCCAATGATAAGTAGCCTAATTCAAAAAAAAAAATTCAATTCTCAAGATCAAACAAGCTAAAGCATCACAATTAACTCCATATCAAGCTCAGCAATGCACAATTCATCAACAAATTAAGTTCAATTCATCATCATTCTCAATTATTTTTGACAACTAACTCCTACCATGCAATTTGAATTTTTTTTTTTTTTGTAAAACCAAACTCATGCAAATAAGTTAGTATCCCTCATACACACTAAGAAAAACCAATTGCATCATTAGAAACCATCAATTCACGTTTTCCCCAAAATTTTGAAAATTCCCAATTTCTCAAGAACCCTAATTTCCAAAAATCAAATTCAAGCAATCCTAGGGTGAAATTGGCATGGGTAATCATTCAAAATACTCAAGGCAAATGTTTTCAAGCATAATCATCAAAGAATAAGTCATAAATTTGAGTTTGAAAATTTGCCCAAATTTTCAAAGGATTAGGAGTTTTACCTTGCTTGAATGCTGAAGATATGGAGAAGATAATGAGAGAAGTTCAAAGAGGGAAAAAATTCACAAATTTAGAAACAAAAATTGTCAAATTTGGTTGAGAGATGAAAGAGATAAGAGAGTTTGATTTTTTTTTTGAAGTTCTTATCTCTTTTTCTGCAGGATTTCGAAAATCAGAGAGCTTGGGGAGGAGTACTACATGTGGGGTGGAGAAAAAGGAGAAATTCGGGTCCGCCTATGATCGATATCACTGCCCGATAAAGCTCCATCGGGTGTAGTGTGGTCGATGGAACGGGAGGGATCGGTTGATGGAATTATGGCTAGTTCGGGCCGTGTATTTTTGGGTTCCATTGGCTCGATAGACCCGATATAAAATGCCCGATGGAACGACATCGGACTACCTACGTCCGATGGGCTTTGCCCGATAATTCCCATCGACTTCGAACATCTCGATGCTCCTCGTCCGATAAAATGACATTGACCCCTCATGTCTGATGCGTATGTCCGATGAAATTGGCCGTATCAAACCCAAGTCTTCACGAGAATATCGGACGGTACGTGTCCGATGGTTTAAGCCCGATAGAACCGCATCGACCTTGGTATGGTCGATATTTCTGCCCAATAAAGTGGTTTCGACCAGTCATTTTCCAAGTAGCAAGACCCATTCATTGGAACCCAATTTCACACCTAAAACCCTGAAAAAGTTCAACAAAAACATCAACAATGACTAGCCAAAATAGAATATGTACAAGAATAAACATGAGAATGTCTCCCAAGTGCGCTTTTGTTTAAAGTCGGTAAGCTCGACTTGTGAAAACCGGTTTTTAGGTGGTTGAAGAGTATGGCCTGCCCTTGAGATTGATGGTCAGGACCTGAGAAGTTAACTCATTGAGATTGACTGAATCACCTTGCAGCCTTGGACTGATTAAAGCTTTTACACTCCATTGAGCCTAGTTGTTGCACATATTTTATCAAACTGATCAAGGTGATCTAATGGATCCTCCATTTACAATCCATGAAACTGCTTAATATGTACCATGGAGATGATGCAAGCCTTAATCTCAAAGTTGTTGTTGGCTATAGCAGGAGGAAGGATGCCTTGGCGATTGTCATTAGTGTTAGGTGCATCTCCTTCTCCTATTGGTCTCACTTCCCTAGGAGGATGCATTGGTATCCTAGCTCCTTGACCAACATTAGCATTCTGACCTTGTTGATTAGCTGGCTCTTGATGACCCTGTTGGTCACCACAAAGTCCCTCTTGATCCATAACCTGATGCTCAATCTCTTCTACCTCGTGCTGAACCTCAATAACTGGCTCCAACCCAAGTCTAGCCAAGTGAGCAACTCTCTCTTGTACTAGTCGTGCTCTTGCTAGTTCCCTTTTGTATGCTCTGATATTCTCAACCCCTCAACATGATTTGTAGGTCCTTTGCTGCGAAGGTTCATTCACCTGAGCATCAAAGCAACCCATAAGCCTTAAAAGAAACTACTCACTAATCATGCTAAACCCAACAAAACCCATGAGAATCATGTTAAGTTTGATGATTAGTGAAAGATTAAAAGAAAGGAAGAAGAAATGAAAGAAAAATAACACTTAGATTAAGAAAAGATTCAAACTGTTTACAAAAGTAACAAGAACAATGCTTAAAGAGAAAAACAAGCTTAAAGGAACAAAATAAGGGTTTTTAGGCATTTATAGTGAACAATGTTGAAACCGGGCCAACCCGGGACAAACCGGGTTTTGACCGGGTTCAAAATTGGGTCTTGGTTTGCATAACATTCCATCGACTAGATGATGGCCGATGGACCGTGTCCGATGGAACTCCATCGGCATCAGCTGGTCGATGGGGAGTCTGATGGGGTATACGGCTGGAAACTCGCTTGTAAATGGGGTGAATATCAGACATTTTATGTCCGATGGCACGAGTCCGATAGAAGTACATCTAGTCTGGTGAGTCTGATGAAGAGCGGTCGATAGAGTCACATAGGGTGGGTTAGTCCGATATAACGTCCGATGGTATGTACGGTGATATTTCGCCTGGTATCTGAAGCTTCCATCGGCTGGGGTATGACCGATATTAGTGTGTCCGATAGAATGATATCGACCTTGGCATGGTCGAAATTTCAAGTCGATGGAATCATATCGAACTTGGTGAGCCGATGCATTTGGTTCGATGGTTTGATCCGAGACTTGGCATGATCTCTTGCTCTCCTTAGCTTCTTTTGAGCTTCCAAATCCCACTCTCCTCACTCGATAAACTCCAATAACCTGAAAAGAATATAGAAAACCCTCCAACAAGACACAATAATGCAGATCATAACTCTAGACTCATTAAACATCTAAATGCAACAAAAGTAATGAAAACAAGTATGAAATCATGAATTAGACACCAAAACATATACTAAAACAAGGCTAAATACACCTAAAATACAAAGACATCAGGACTCCGATCTATGTGACCTTGAACAGCTACAAGACGAACCCATAAGGCCTTCATCGATCGATTCAAAGCCTTA
This sequence comes from Orychophragmus violaceus, assembly GCA_030180135.1. Taxonomy (NCBI): domain Eukaryota; kingdom Viridiplantae; phylum Streptophyta; class Magnoliopsida; order Brassicales; family Brassicaceae; genus Orychophragmus; species Orychophragmus violaceus. Next base: position 79,764,402 of record CM058235.1, on the reverse strand, counting down.
GTATCTAGAGTAACGGTGGACGATAGTGCTGCACGAGGTGAACTACGAAAGGCGTTATGTTTTGACTCAGTGTATCGCATGGACCTAAAGCTTAATGAACTGAACTCATTGGAAGACACACTATACAAGGCAGTAACGTTCATAGAACTGGAGGAAGAACACGCGATTATGTCCAAGAAATATTTCAATCAAACCAAGAAAGCGGCGACACCAAAAGAAAAGCCACGGGCTGAACCCGGAGAATCACACCACTATCACAAATATAGTCATCAATCATCAAACTGGGAAATGTACTATGTTAGAAACTCATGGCATTCCCAAGGGTGGAACATATACGTCCAAGAACAACACACAAGCTGAAAAACCCAATGGAGAATGATTGTACTATGTATATCATAAACGATATTATCACGACACTGCCTAGTGACAAAACCTAGTAGATTACCTGCTCAATCAATATAAAAAAAGGAAAAACCATATATTATGGGCAAAGGTCCCAACGACCTGACAATCGAAATAATGAAAGAAAAACGAACGAGCTGGGTTCGACCTTGGAAAAAGACGTAGCACGTCCTTATCCACCACAATGAATATTATGAAGGAAGGAAAGCACCGCAGCCACGCCAAAGAGTAAACATGATAATGGGTGGATTACAAATACGCTCGGATTCGGTACGTTCCATAAAATAATATGGCCGAGAAGCCATGGCACCGAAACACAACCCTTTCCCACTAAAGAGGAGACACCTTTTATATTCACCAAAGCTGACACCATCGGACTAGATCTACCGCAAAATAACCCACTGTAAGTGGAACTATTGATCCAGGATTGCGAAATCACTCGCGTATCAATCGATACCGGAAGTTCAGTTAACATCATCTTCAAATAGGCACTCGACAATGCCGAATTTCAAAATCTACAAATGAAACCCAGAGTCCAACAACTAACCAGATTCGACGACAACCACACCATGACAGTCAGTACTTTCCAACTTCTTATCTACGTTGGCGGCATGGTAACCATGATAAAATGTGTTATCCTCGATAGTCCGGCAGTCTACAATGCTATATTAGGAACGCCATGACTTCACAAATTGAAGGCAGTTGCCTTGACTTGCCATAAATATGTCAAGTTCCCAAACCCAAACATGATTCACACCTTTAGAGGAAATCCGACCATGTCAAGGATATGCTTCATCATGCTCGAGCAGAAACAACACAATCCCTCGGAACCAAAAATACGGAAAAGAAGAGTAACACAAAAACCATCTGATCCGCGTAACTCTACTGAGTAAAACAAAATTACGCCAAACCATTCGATGTCAACGAACCCCAACATGAGAAAAATCAAACCTAGAGGCGCCACCGATCAACGTCCGACCTCCTCGCGTTTAGTTTTTTTTTTTGCCAAAAAATTCTCTTTAGTTGTTAAACTATGTATGAACTTTGAATGGCTTGATCCTTGTTTATGAGGTATGTAGGCAACCCCTTTCGGAGCACATCTATAATCAATAAAAAATCCCTTTTATCAGAAAGACAAGAACAACTCAACCACGTCGGCATCCTGGCCAGGTGCTCGACCCAAACCAATATGAACTCTAAAGTGCAAGTATCCTTACCTCCGCATATAAGGAGGTGCTAACCCAAATTATATTGGCGAAGGCTTAAGTCGAGAATACTCCCACCCCTAACTCAGGCGGACTAAATAAGGTGACCTTCTTAGCATAGCCGATCCCAATTTAGCGGATAAACCAAACCCAAGTCTTCACTCACACAATCAAAAGCAGGGTCACTCGCAATAACCAAAAGCCGAGTTTTCACTTGCACAATCAAGAGTCGGGTCGTCACTCGAAAAACCAAAAGCTGAGTTTTCACTCGCAGAACCATTATCAAATCTCTACTCAAAAAATTGAAGCAGAGTCTTCAGACGCTGAATCATCATTCACATAAGAAAGCCGAGTCTTCGCTCGAAAATTTAAAGCCGAGTTCTCTCTCACAAAAGCAAAAGTTAAGATCTCAATTGCAAAAGCAAAATCATAAACCGCTCCCATAAAGATAAAAGCCGAGCCTTCATTTACAAAATAAAATTCGAGCTTTCATTCACAAAATGAACGCCAAGCTCCTACCCTCAAAGCCAAAGGCATAAATTGCTATCACAAATTTGCAAGAATATTAGGAAAATTTCCACTAAAAAGTAGGTTAAAAGCCGAGAATCATCCTCGCTAATATAACCTGAAATCCAAAATTAAAGAGTCACATATGCCAATATTTCTGTTATCATATATTATGTCATATAAACTTCCATTTAGGAATATTCAAGTCAATCCTAAAAAATGTTGAAAAGTTAAAATCCGATTATTTAAACTTTTCATGATGAAATCCTAATATCTTTGGTCCAATCAATCGAATTGTTATAAAAACTGATTAATCTTCGGATTTGATTAGTTTGATCAAGTAGTTTTGAATTTATAAAACATACAAAAGAAGGGTACAACGCCCCGGTCATCTACTTACATAACCGAAAAGAAATCAAAAACTAAGAAGAGAATAAAAAGCCTTTAGGCTGTTGTCGGGGGATCCACACAGAGAAGATAGGTAACAATTATGTTCATCAAATATAGTTACAAATGCTGAAAGTTCGTAAATTGATAATCAAATATGACAAAATTAAATCATTAAATTATTGTTTGAAGGTGAACTAATTGGGTAGTTAGTCCAAAGTTGGTTCGTGAAAATAAAGATAGTTGGCCAATAACAAAATGATCGAAAAACGTGATTGTTTTATTAGACTTAGAGTTCGAATATTGAGTAGTCAATTTCTCTGCTCTTGAATAAATGAAGTACAAGTTGCTTTTTACCGCGCTGGGGAAACATATTTATAGCAGGAGAATTAGGTCAAAACCCTATATTCTCTATTGAATCAGATAAACTTAAATCCGGATACTATTGTATTTTCCTTCCTTTTCGGAGATGTATCTTTATGTCCTTCCTTTTTACTTATTAATAATAATTACTTTTTCCTTTTTGCAGCTCGGTGGAACTCATCTGGATGGCCTCGTCGTTGTCGGCAACACTTCTTCTTGCGACGCTGTCGTGATTGCTGACAACAAATTTGGCGCTCTATCGACCTTCTCTCATGCAAAGTCCTTAGATGACTTGAAAGATTCCCTTGGATGTGAGGCTATCTCTTTTATGCTTCTACTCCTTCTCAGCGTCCATGGCATGCTCCTCCTGTCTATATGTGTCTTTATGAGTCTTTCTTGTTTTTGGTGCATCTCCGGTATCTTCTACGGAGGATCTTGGTGGACTACTGTGCACAATAAAAGATTACCTTTACGCAGCTCAGTTGACGACAATTTTAATTTTTACTGGTTTTCTACAGCTCAGACAGATTCTTGGAATTTCTTTGATCGTAAGCTTTTTTGAGGATTTCGTCCAGATGAACGTTAGTGCAGAAAGACCCATTTGGATATCGATGAATCTGAGGCCGTAGCTAGAATTGATAACCAGGGAGTAGCCTAGAAAAGTACGGGGCTGGCAGAGTAGTTACTTCTTTGTTAGAGTGGACGAATACTCACACCTGGATCTGAGCGTGTTGATCTTCGCTGAATGGAATCTAGAAGTTGATAGGTATTAGATTATCCGATTATCCTTGGTGGGGAACGTCTATTTAATTACTTTATTTGTTTGGTTTTTTGCATATCGTCATCTTGAAGCTCAACCGCCTAGGTCGGATTTTTAAAAAGTCGCTGACAAGTTCAGAGATTTGGGTCGCGAGATTTGGCCCGAAGTAGTGGAGAAGAAACTCAAGTGATCCAACGTTAAAGGTTAGTTGATATGTTGTGTTTTTGAGTGTTTTTAGACATGATTAAGGGTGTGATTTAGCTTTAGGAAAAGCATTTAGACAACATTATTGTGTCTTAGCTTTAGTTTAGTGCATTTAGGCATCATTAGGTTAGGTTTGCTTTGTTTTCTTTTTTTTGTAGGTGGTGGATGACCCAAAGAAGCACTAAAAAGCAAAGGAGGAGGTAGGGCCTAAAGACAACCAAGAAGGAGTGGAAAAACAGCTAAGGGTCGGACCAGGGATCTACAGCGACATCACACAGCGGGGTGACGACGTCGTTGCAGAGGTATAAAGCGTGCAGCGGGTTCGTGAAGCGGGGTCAACATGTCGCTGTGAGATTAAGAGATGAAAGCGTGAACCACAGCGACGTGCACAGCGACGTCCACAAGTCAATGTGGAACGAGAGCACTCACAGCGATGTCGTGAAGCGGGGTCAACATGTCGCTGTGAGCCTAATGAAGAAAAACGACCGAGTACCACTGCGACGTGCACAGCGACGTCCACAAGTCGCTGTGGAATGAAATCATGTGCAGCGACGTCGTGCAGCGACGTCCACAAGTCGCTGTGCAACCAACTATTCACCACATGCTCTTTTCCTTTTTGCTTTCGGCTTGTAGACCACCCCATGTGTTTGTGGTCGACCAATGCACGTTTTATGATCTATTTAAAGGCTCTTAGTGTGTATGAAGAGCCATATCACTTCTTGTAAACAATTACTTCAAACAATTTAGTTTTCTTGATCTTTTATGCAATTTGAGTTTTGTTCTTGAGTTCTTCTTTGAGTTCTTCTTATTTATCTTGTTAAATCATGTCTTGTTTCATTGTTGCCATGGCTAGTGAGTAGTTTCCTTTAAGTTTCTGGGTTTGAGCTGAGGTAAGGGTGATCTAGAAATGGTTTAGGTTGTTTAAAAACTTGGGAATATTGATTTCTTACTTGCTAGAAGTTCTTAATGCTAGGATTGAAATGGCCAATCATCTCCTTGATCCTAAATGTTGCTAGCACCGAGAGGTGTAGTTTATGTTTGAATCTCTATCAAGTGATTTACATTCTTAGCCAACGAGAGTTGATGTTTAAGGTGTTTAGTGGTAGTAAGAACTTGACCTTATAGCATAGCTATCTTGAAATTGCCAACGAGAGTTGATGTTAATGCTTGATAGGTATAGGGTTATTATCACGAGAGTGGATTAACTAGAAATCGTTGTTCTTAGCCTAAGAAATCACCCATTGTTTGCTGAATGCTTCTGAACTGAATAATGATCACCCGAACCGAAACTCAACCCAAGGAACTTAGTTTTTAATCAATTGTTTTTAATCAACTTATTGCTCTGTTTGTGTTCTGTTTTTACTCTGTTTTAAACTCGCCATTGTCACCATCATCTAGCTCAATCATGTTTGGAATTTGGTTCTATTGCTAGCTTTAGATATAAAACCCGCAAATTATTTGATTGCACTTAGATTAAGAAAACACCTGCATTCTTAGTGCGTTAAATCACCCGAGTGGATTGACACCTCAAAACTGTAACGACTAGGTTGTATACTTGCAACTGAAGTAAGTGAAGAGGAACTAGATTTTTGCTTATCAAGTTTGGCGCCGTTGCCGGGGAGCTAGGCGATTTATCATTAAGATTTCAAATTTCCTTGAGACTAAGCTTTTTTTTTTTTTTTTGTTACTGATTTTCTTTCAAGTGTTTGCTCTTTTTGCAGGGCATAATCACAAGAGAGAAAGTTCAAGAGAGAGGATGGTTGGAACCCTACAAGCTACCACAGTTTTGAATGCCCATCCACTTATCAAGAAGATCTTCCATATGGAAACTTTGCTCAAGAATACCAATATGGAGATGCTGAGAGATGCCAATCTTGGGACCTCACAAGCTACCAAAGCTTTGAAAGTTCACCTACTTATCAAGAAGATCCTCCATATGAAAACTTTGTTCAAGAGTACTATGGATATGATGAAGGATGTCAATCTTGGGATCCTACAAGCCACAATGGTTTTGAAAGCTCACCCACCTATCAAGAAGACATCTCATATGGAAATTATTCTCAAGAGCATCAATATGGACATGATGAGGTCTATCAATCTTGGGACATGGAGTATGAGCATGGAATGGATTATTACTCCCCAAATGAAGAAGAGATTCTCAACAATCAAGGTTTTTATCAAAACCAAGGAGACCAACATTTCCAATATCAAGGGAGTTTTTCAAACCAACAATACAAGGAGGACACAATGCAACAGCTTTGGAAACAGCTTATAGAGACTACCAACAAAGCTATCATGGACATCAAAGCACAAATTGACAACCTAGCATCGAAAGTTGGAACAATCGAGCAGCAATCCACAATAGGTGGGGAGATAGACTTTGAACCTGAGAAGGAGACCATTGATGAAGCTCTTGAGATAATATATGAAGAACAAGTTTATGTAGGAACACTCATGATTCATCCAGCGAGGAGCACAAAGGAAGAAGAAGACATGGTGGTAAGAACTATTGAAGACTCTCATGAAGATGGCTTGGTTTTTGGATGCATAGAGAGCATAAAGGAGATTTCAATGGATGATGAATTCTCAACCAAGGAAGAAATGCATATCCAACCCAACTCCAAGCAAGAGACAAAGAGTGAAGTGCCTAAAGAGAAACAAGAGAGTCTCACTGAAGAAATCTCCATGGATGGTGAAAAAGAAAATGAAATGGTACAACTCTTTGACAAGCATCTTGGTATAACTTCCTCCACAACAATGAGCATTGATGGTCCAAGGAAGATACCTTTTGAGGAGATTAGGATGAATGAGTTTAGGGGATGGTTCTATGATGAATATGACCCTGGTGATCCAAAGTCATGCACATTCCCAACCAGAAAAAGTGAGGGGATAGTCAAGCTAGAGACTTTAAATAAGCTCACTTGGGAGGAAGTCCCATGGTATCCTTTGTACATATACTTTGATTTTCTATGGTTGATTTGCCTGATGTGTGTTTGTGTGAATTTTATGTTTGTTTTAGTTTTGTGTGTGTGTTTTCAGCATGTGGACAGGAGAGCAAGAGCTAAGTTTGGGGGGATTCCACCGAAGAGCAAACATGAGCGAACAAGAGCTAAGTTTGGGGGATTACACTATTACCTTCTGCTTCAGGTAACACCACCACCACCTTGTACATATATTTTTCTTTTATTTTTTTACCATCTTTCATGAGTTTTGCATTGTAAATAGATAGGTTTTCGAAAAAACAAAAAAAAATTGAAGAATTTGAAACATAAAAAAAAAAGAACTTGTAGCTTCATATTTGTTTCTCTTTTAGGATTGAGTCTAGTAGCATTATAGATTCAATTTACATTTGCATAAGAGACAATGATATAATTACCTCGTAAGAAATTTAGATTTAGAACTTAACATGATGCCCTTGATAATCATATTATGTTGCTTAAACAACTCTTGAAACACTTGCACATTTCGAGTTTTGATCACACCACTCCAATCTATTTGTCAAGTTTGATACTCTCAACTTTGAAACCAACTCATCTATATGGACTTAAATGAACTTAATCTTCTCAATTATGGGATTTTGATGCTTGATCATGGTCACTATATACACACTTGGATTATCTTTTACCACTTTTCTACCACCCTTTGTTAGTCCAAGTGGCCATTCTCACTCTTAGGATGGTTACCACACCATAGAACCCTTCCCTTTCCTTTTAAACCTTCATTTGATTGATTGAGTGAGACCTCTTTTTGATAATGCTAACATGTGCAAAAGTTTAAAAGTGTAGGATTATAGGTGTTTTCCAGGGTTTAATTCCCAATTGCAACCTAACACAAATCCTTAAACAGATCTAGGTTCTTGGCAAATGAATCATAAAACAAACCTGATCTTTACCTTTGCAGCGGAAATTGGTGGTAATGGCAAGATCAGATTAGAGCTGATGAGAATCGGCTCCTCCTCGAGTATCCACACTCTTACAAGCAAGGGACGGCTGCTAGACCAAAGAGATGGATGAATCAGAGAGAGAGATTGAGAGAGAGAGATCACGCCAGAGAAGAAAAAAAAAATCGCAGGAATGTCTTTTTCCTTTAGGGCTTTCTGATTCTCTTATATCTCATTAATGGGCCCAAGTCATTAGACTAATGGCTCATTAATCTTTTGGGCCCAAAATACAAATCAGACAAAAGCCTGTATTTGTCTGGCCCAAAACTCTGATCCAATACAATAAATGCCATTGCATCTTACCGTATTAATTCCATTTAACTTTCCCGTTAGCTATGGTGTGTGACCCTTTGGGATCATACAAATACTGGTAATAAGTCTTAAACTTATAGATCAAGAGCGGACTCTAGCAAGCCATCATGATCACCCAGTATTTATGACTTATGTCTGATCTCGACACTTATCATACTTTCTAGAGATAGTACGGTAGATTTCAGGACATTCCCAACAATCTCCCACTTGTACTGGAATCCTACAAAGGACATTCCCAACAATCTTCCGATTGTACTGGAATCCTACATTCCCTAATCCTTTTGTCTCAATATCTCGATCTGGCATAAGGCAAGATGCGTGTCATCCTTATATAGCCAGACCATGTTTATCGGACCAGATTTGATACTGACAATGCAAACGACTTGGGCAAGTCCGTTTGGGAATGGCCATTCTCTTACCAGCTATCAAATCTCCGATTGGCCTAGAGATATTACCTCCGTTAAACGGCAGGGACAAATCCCATCTTGTTCCATCACTATGAACTACACAATTCATAATACACCCAACCAAGGTCCGTATAGCTCCCAGTTACGAAACAGCGTTAGACAATGATCAAAGCGCATTACTCCATGTGCAGCCACATGCATGCGAACTCAGGTCTAAGGACTATACTCTATAGTCGTATATGAAAACTTCTTATGACACAGATATTAATATCTTGCAGAGTTCTCATTAGCGGGCCATGTCCGGTCATATGCTCCCCTACATATACCTATGTGTCGACTTTGATGCCGCGCATCTATGACCCCTCGAAACTTGGTCATAAGTCTCAACACAATCTAGTCTCAACAGGTTGTTGTTGTTCCAATTTCAACAACCTTCGACTATGGACATTTTGATTTATGTCACTTCGTTAAATATGGGGTTTCAGGATCAAGTCTACTCATGTACTTCGATGGCCCATATATAATGACATGAATCATTTTTGGAACGATTATTTATATCACAGTTAAAATAATCCATAAATCATTAGATTTCACAAACATAAAATGTTATGTTTACATGAACCATTCAAAATAACTAAGTAAAGCCCTTTACAAACTCCCACTGAAATTAAGACTACATCTTAATTTCACTCATCCTACAGCTACAGTCCGCGACTCGTGCTTAGGCATAAGGAGTGGCTTTGTTAATAGATTAGCAACATTCTCATTCGATGAAACTTGCTTATCTAGTTAACACCTCTGTCATTTATCTCACAGAATAGGTTATACCTATCCTCAAGGTGTTTGGACCTCTGATGTGCAGCTAGCCTCATCTATGCTGTGATTCACATCAAGTTCAGTGATGAACTTTTCTATCCAAACAACCTCTTTCGCCGCTTCTCAAGCTGCGAAATGTTCAGCTTAAGTCATGGAGTCAGCTACAGTGCCTTGCACCGCCAGATAGACACAAGATATAGCCGGACTGTGACCAGGAATTATCTTTGTCTATTGGAAACTTGCCTTTCAGACTCTATCGACTTGTAGCACCTCACTTTCTCTGCTGGATTTGACTGGTCTTAACTTGTCTTGCTTAACATTAAAGCAACATCAAAACAAGTACATGTCATGGCATACATGATAGATCCAATTGCCGTCGCATATGGAATCCTATCCATGCATTCAAGCTCAGCAGATATCGCAGGACACTGTATCTTGCTTAACGTAATGCCATGTGATATTGGCATAAAACCCTTCTTGGAATGCTGAAAACGTGTAGGACTTTGTCAATTTAAGAATCCTGACTTTGTCCTACCAGCTCTTTTGGATCTCTATCTTTAGATCCAAAATCCAAGAACTACGTGGCTTTACCCATGTCAATCATACAACAACTCCCAAGCCAGTCCTTTACCGACTGCAGCATTGGAACGTTATTTCCGAGAATCAGTGTGTTATCGACATACACTTTGAGAAATGCAATATTGCTCCCACATTACTTTTAGTAAACGCACAGTTCCACTTCGTTCCTGTTCAAGTCAAAACTTTGACTACTTCAACAAAACGAAGATTCCAACTCCGATATGTTTGCTTCCATCCATGAATGGATCGATGAAGTTAACTTACATAAAATGTAATTTTTCGGAGTCCGGGCTCACTTTCGCTTCTTTGAATTTCGCAGATTCGTCGCTTTCAATGATCATCAGATCATGCGAACTTTTCAATGATCATCAGGTTCAACTAATGACGAGAAATCACTCTCGGATTAGTGACTGATTCATTCATATCTGCGAACTTCAGGCTCTACAGGTGTAGATTCTACAGAAATCTGTAAATCCATCCGTTGCTCTCCCTCAACAGGTTGAGCAGCCTCCTGTATTTCTCGAATTTCTTCGAGTTATACTTTTACTCCCACTGTTCTTCTTGGAAAGTAACTTCCCTTCTTAGAAAACAGAATGGACGTAAAAGTAACAAGCCTTGGTTTCCCTAGGACAACCAGCGAAGTAGCACAACTTTAAATACTCAGTAAAGACGAATTTGGATCGATTCCAATCCACATTTACGTGGTGTCTTTCAACTGATATTGGTGGAACTATTTCAGCGTAAACTTAGATATTTCTAGAGCGTTATTCTTAGAGAATATCATGGAAGATTCGTGTGACTCATCTTTAATCATTTCTAATAAGATCTTATTCATTCTCACAGAAACACCTCTAGGTTTTCAGGAGAAATGAGCTGTGAAACGACTTCACACTCATTCAGATGATCACACAATCAATGACTTAAGTATTCTCACTCGTGATCTAATCCAGAGTCTTAATACTTCTGTCATTCAGATTCTATACTTCATTCTGGAACTCTTTCGACCATGTCAAAGAATTCCGACTTGTGTCTCATCAAATGAACACAGTCACACTCACTGAAGTAATCAGTAGAGACAATGAAGTACAGGAAATTTTCTCTGGCATTACTGCTTATCGGACCACATACATACATGAGTATGTTCAATCTCCAATAAGCCTTTGGGCCTTTCTCTAGCTCGGCTAAGATGGGCCCTTTGTCTTTTGGTCTAGTAAGCAGAATTCAAGTCTCATAAGATATCCATTCAAATGAGCCCAAAAGTCCATAACTATGGGGTTTCTGAATCTGACTTACTCTACGTGACCAAAACGTTTATGCCAAGAAAAATCAGGTTTAATTCATCAGATTTAAACCAATTCGGTATTTATGTTACATTTAGGCACTCTTTGGTTTAAGACATAAAACCCATTCCTTGAATAGGGTGCTACAATTAATATTTCATTAAGATCAAAAGAACAAACTAGTCTTTCATCAAAATGAAAAACATTCAAATTCTTACAAGAAAATGAAAGACAACTCTGCTTAAAGCAGGTACATTGTAGCAATTACTTAATAAAACCAAGCCTCAAAGGCATCTACAAGTGAAAACCCTATGGCTGAGGCAGCATCCCAAGCTCCTTCCAGACACGCAGTTCCACTTGCCCTTCCTTCAACGTTTTACTGTTGCTCAGGCTCTGCATATTTTAACAAATATCAGTGCCACAACCAGTATGAAATACCTATAAGGTATAACTTGAAGTAATAACATGAATACCTGAGGAAGTAGTTTCATACATCAACTTCAACTCCTCGTAATCTTCCATGAATTTAATGCAATCTCTCTTCCAATGCCCAGTCTCTTTACAGTAGCAGCACTTACCAACGTAAGAGGCATCTGACTCGGGCTCAGAAGACACACACTTGCCATGATTCAAAATCTGGACAACTTTGTCTTCACCCTTGTCAGCTTTAGGTTTAGTAAACCTACCCTTCTCATTCATGAGATTGTACAGGGTACTCTTCACGTTTGGCTCAACTGTCTTGAGCATGTCATGCAGTTCAGTCAACGTCTTCGTTAAGCCTTTCTTGATATAGTCCCTTACGAACTTATCATAGCTTGACGGCAGTGACTGCAGAATGATATCAGTTGCCAATTCCTGGCTAACTGGATAATCCAGTTTCCTCAGGTTATCAACGTAACCCATCATTTTACTGATATGAGGACTTACTGGATGATCATTTGGTAGTTTGCAGCTAGTGAGAGATTTAACCAACTGATATCTCTCCACTCTTACCTGCTCCTGAAATTTCAATTTCAGGCTGCTGATCATCTCTATTGGCGACTCCATGTTCTCATATTGCTTCCGCAAATCTGAGTCCATGGTAGCCAATATCAGACCACGCACATCTACCGCATCATTATAATGCTTATTCCAAGCATTATATACTGCATGACTGGCTTTGGATCCGACCCTCTCGGGGAGAGCTTTCTCAAGGACATAGTCCTTTCTCTCATGCCTGAGAACTAGCCTCAGGTTCCGCGACCAAGTCAAGAAATTTGATCCGTTCAGTTTGTCCATCTCAAGGACATACCGGATCGAGAAAGTGTTTTGATTGTTTGTGCTTGTTATAGCTGAAAATTAGAGATAAATAGAGTTTTAGTTATTAAGTTCATAAAAGAGCAATCTTAACAACTTATAAGAAAACTCGCATTGTATTCAAAATTTCTTTGTTTAACCTCATAAGAATACAATGATTCTGAGACCCATGTTTAGCTAAATCCAAAGTGGGCCACTGGCCGTCACCCAGAATTAGCTTTACTTGGTAAGCATACACACAGCTAGTTATAACCAATAACTCTCGGTTGTGAATTGGGCCCGAGGCCCAAATTCACCAGATGTCTCAAGGCCCGGGACTCCCGATGGCCCAGTCAAGGAAACCAATCTCTTACAGCCAAATAATCACTAAAATCTGGGACTCCCAATGAAATTAGTGACTATATACTACTTTACTTACGCGAAAACGGACACCTCACACTGTAAGCCATATCTGTAATCAAATAAGCGTTAAGTAGCTGACAAGATTGGAAAGACATCCAAGCTTGATATTGTTTTTGAGGATTTTTAAGTTTTATTTCCAAAAATAGAAGATTACTATTTTGGGAAACTTTCTTATTTTAGAAACTTTCTAAATTTAGTAACTTACTAAAAATAGAAATTTCTAATTTAAATATTTCATTAAATATTTTGGGTTGGGTCACAAATTATAGGCCCAATTCTTGGCCCAAGACCATAGAATTCCAGCTGGCCCAATAATTTGACATAACCGATCCGGTTTATTAATTCTGGTCCAAGACCAAATTAACTCTCAAAACCATCGGTTATTTACTAAACCAGACCAGCTCTAAATTATTTGGTCCAACCAAATCAAACTTAGACCAGCCTTCGGTTTAGGTTAAAATTCAATTTTATGAATTTAAATCCGGTTTAACCAGAAATAAATTTATTTCCAGCAAACCGCGATTTGGGTTAACCGCTTGAACCACCAATTAAATTGGATCGGTTCAGTTAAATCCAAAACCGGGAAGAAACACCTAGTGTTTTAGCCAATTTGATTTAACTTGCGGTTTTAGGCTTTAAACACACAATTAACCGCCAATTAAATGGACCGGTTAAATCGGTGTGGTTTTGGGCAACGAACCGCGAAGCTCGGTTTAACCGATTGACTATTCGCGGGACGTAAAATTTTAATGGGTCAAACGATCGTATCCTTGATCGGATCATGGACCCACGATCGAACCCCAGGCCCATCACGATCCGATCGTCACGTTCCCATTAACGCATCACGCGGCTTGATCAAATATTATTCAAGCGATCACTTTCAACAATTTCGATCGCACATGTTGATTCTATAATATCAGCTTCTTCTTATTAATGCGATAGCTTCAATAATTAACGCGATAGCTTCTTCTTATTAATATCAGCCAATCACATGGTATTACGAGACCAATGCGATAAACAATACATTCAATAGATAATGATCAATACACGGCCATTATTAATTGGATCAATCGATGCTCTTTCACTAGAAGACAAGGCTTAGTCAACATCACGCACAGCATCTCATTCAATAATAAGAACATTCGGCCACTCATTCGATTATTAATAATGATCGATTCATTAAAAAAAAATCGCAGCCGATGATTAACAAGATCACAAGCGAATATCAATTAGGGTTTATAATAGAATGGAACAAGCGATTATAATCAAACATATTCGATTCAAACCTCTTAGCAGCCGATTAACAATAATCAAAATTAATTAATCAATTAATCAATTTTCATATGATCCAATTTCACAAGAAACCTAATGCCTGGCTCTGATACCACTGTAGGATTATAGGTGTTTTCCAGGGTTTAATTCCCAATTGCAACCTAACACAAATCCTTAAACAGATCTAGGTTCTTGGCAAATGAATCATAAAACAAACCTGATCTTTACCTTTGCAGCGGAAATTGGTGGTAATGGCAAGATCAGATTAGAGCTGATGAGAATCGGCTCCTCCTCGAGTATCCACACTCTTACAAGCAAGGGACGGCTGCTAGACCAAAGAGATGGATGAATCAGAGAGAGAGATTGAGAGAGAGAGATCACGCCAGAGAAGAAAAAAAAAATCGCAGGAATGTCTTTTTCCTTTAGGGCTTTCTGATTCTCTTATATCTCATTAATGGGCCCAAGTCATTAGACTAATGGCTCATTAATCTTTTGGGCCCAAAATACAAATCAGACAAAAGCCTGTATTTGTCTGGCCCAAAACTCTGATCCAATACAATAAATGCCATTGCATCTTACCGTATTAATTCCATTTAACTTTCCCGTTAGCTATGGTGTGTGACCCTTTGGGATCATACAATACTGGTAATAAGTCTTAAACTTATAGATCAAGAGCGGACTCTAGCAAGCCATCATGATCACCCAGTATTTATGACTTATGTCTGATCTCGACACTTATCATACTTTCTAGAGATAGTACGGTAGATTTCAGGACATTCCCAACAAAAAGTATGAAAACGACAATGATTAGCTCTCATAGGCTAGTCTAGGAGTTCACATATTGGTTTAGCATTTGGGGTATGAGCACTAAAAATGGGATTGGGAAAAAGAAAAGAAAGAGTGAATTGGGGAGTAAAAGAAACAAAAGACTAAAAGCTTGTAAAAGAAAGGGGAAACACTTGGGAAAAGAAAATGAAATGGGAAAACTCTAAGTATAAAATGAAAATGAAATCAAAAAGAAAAGAGTTTTGGAAATTAAAAGATTTACTTCTCAAAACCCAAAAATGAAAAAGGTCAAAATGGTTGAGTTAGAGAATGAAGGGAGATTGGCTAATTGGGAATGGGAAACACTTTGGGTAAGATTATGAGAGTTAAGAATTGTATGCATGAATTGTTGTTGTCTTGCCACATTTTGCAATATGTCTAGCATTCCTTTTTCTTGAGAGTTAGCCACCAAAATAAAAGATAAAAGCCTTCCTCTAAACACCATTTGAAGCCTTCTAATGCCAAGCCAATTGATTGAGATCTAATCCCCATTTGTGAGACTTCACTTGATAAGATGAATGAATGTAAGAGTTGGTGGAATGTTGAGTGGTTGAATCTTGACAATGTGCTTAAGAGAATAAAATTTGGTGTGTTGATAAGCCTAGAGAAATTAGAGTGAGTTAAGGAATTTGTTTGAGCAACATGTTATTATTTTCTAAGGACATCATATTGAAGGCTAAGGTAGATTTCTTTGGTTACGAGTCTCCAATTTCAAACCTCTCCCCTTTGTTCTTATTGTTGTTTGCTTGAGGACAAGCAAGGAAACAAGTTTGGGGGAGTTGATATGTTGTGTTTTTGAGTGTTTTTAGGCATGATTAAGGGTGTGATTTAGCTTTAGGAAAAGCATTTAGACAACATTATTGTGTCTTAGCTTTAGTTTAGTGCATTTAGGCATCATTAGGTTAGGTTTGCTTTGTTTTCTCTTTTTTGTAGGTGGTGGATGACCCAAAGAAGCACTAAAAAGCAAAGGAGGAGGTAGGGCCTAAAGACAACCAAGAAGGAGTGGAAAAACAGCTAAGGGTCGGACCAGGGATCTACAGCGACATCACACAGCGGGGTGACGACGTCGCTGCAGAGGTATAAAGCGCGCAGCGGGTTCGTGAAGCGGGGTCAACATGTCGCTGTGAGATTAAGAGATGAAAGCGTGAACCACAGCGACGTGCACAGCGACGTCCACAAGTCGCTGTGGAACGAGAGCACTCACAGCGATGTCGTGAAGCGGGGTCAACATGTCGCTGTGAGCCTAATGAAGAAAAACGACCGAGTACCACAGCGACGTACACAGCGACGTCCACAAGTCGCTGTGGAATGAAATCATGTGCAGCGACGTCGTGCAGCGACGTCGTGCAGCGACGTCCACAAGTCGCTGTGCAACCAACTTTTCACCACATGCTCTTTTCCTTTTTGCTTTCGGCTTGTAGACCACCCCATGTGTTTGTGGTCGACCAATGCACGTTTTATGATCTATTTAAAGGCTCTTAGTGTGTATGAAGAGCCATATCACTTCTTGTAAACAATTACTTCAAACAATTTAGTTTTCTTGATCTTTTATGCAATTTGAGTTTTGTTCTTGAGTTCTTCTTTGAGTTCTTCTTATTTATCTTGTTAAATCATGTCTTGTTTCATTGTTGCCATGGCTAGTGAGTAGTTTCCTTTAAGTTTCTGGGTTTGAGCTGAGGTAAGGGTGATCTAGAAATGGTTTAGGTTGTTTAAAAACTTGGGAATATTGATTTCTTACTTGCTAGAAGTTCTTAATGATAGGATTGAAATAGCCAATCATCTCCTTGATCCTAAATGTTGCTAGCACCGAGAGGTGTAGTTTATGTTTGAATCTCTATCAAGTGCTTTACATTCTTAGCCAACGAGAGTTGATGTTTAAGGTGTTTAGTGGTAGTAAGAACTTGACCTTATAGCATAGCTATCTTGAAATTGCCAACGAGAGTTGATGTTAATGCTTGATAGGTATAGGGTTATTATCACGAGAGTGGATTAACTAGAAATCGTTGTTCTTAGCCTAAGAAATCACCCATTGTTTGCTGAATGCTTCTGAACTGACTAATGATCACCCGAACCGAAACTCAACCCAAGGAACTTAGTTTTTAATCAATTGTTTTTAATCAACTTATTGCTCTGTTTGTGTTCTGTTTTTACTCTGTTTTAAACTCGCCATTGTCACCATCATCTAGCTCAATCATGTTTGGAATTTGGTTCTATTGCTAGCTTTAGATATAAAACCCGCAAATTATTTGATTGCACTTAGATTAAGAAAACACCTGCATTCTTAGTGCGTTAAATCACCCGAGTGGATTGACACCTCAAAACTGTAACGACTAGGTTGTATACTTGCAACTGAAGTAAGTGAAGAGGAACTAGATTTTTGCTTATCATTAGCTGACGATTGCTGAACGACCTTTCTTGCCTTAGAATTGATCGACGAAAATACTCATTACTCTTTTCTTTTTTTATTCAGCATCACAACTGAAGAATAGAATAAGGAGAACAAGGAAACCGATTCCCAGTCTTCTCGACGAGATGTTGATGAAGAGTTACAATCCTTCGGATTCCAATAAGGTTGGTGGTTCCAACCGCTCTAGTGCTGGAAACCCTGTTGCTTCTTCTTTTTCTGACCCCATGAAGAAAGTTGCGAGGCCCTCTGATGATGACGATAAGAAAAGGGCTGAGGATACTAAGAGAAGAACCGAGGAGGATAAGAAGAAGAAAGCGACCAAAAAGGCCGAGAAACAGAAGTGTGTTGCATTGCAGCTTAGTGATGATTCTGCCAACCCTTTCAGATAGATAGTTCGAAAGAAGACGGCCGGCACGGGTGTGGCCAAAGGTTCGATTCCTCCGTTCAATGCAGATGTTTCTCTTCATATTGTTGATGCCAAGAATCAAGTGGCTGCGGCTCTGTCCCAGCCAAGTGTGCATGCTAGGACGCGTATAGAGAAGAGAACATCTGAGGAAGTGGAGCGCTCTGAGAGCTCATGGTCATCCAAGCGCCTAGGAACCGGTGCGCCATCCTCATCTTTGTAAAAGGAATGAATTCTCATTTTGTTTGACGTTTGCTCGCCTTGTTTCGTGCCCGAGCTTTATAAAGGAGACATTTACCGGGATATTGCTAAGTCTTCAGTTTGGGTAAGGTTTATATTTGTTTTTCTTATCTTTTCTCTCAGGTTCGTTAATAATCTCATTTTCTTTTCTTTTTGCTTAATTTTGGGTAGACGATATTTCTGATAAACTCTTATGTCAACGATATCAACCAGATGTTGAAGAGGGAAGTGGCTCAGGCCAGGAGGACCTCACCAAGGAGAGGAAGGCTCTAGAGAACACCCATATTCTCGTACAGCTTATGAAGTCTCAGAGAAGAATCTTAAGGCAAAGTCTGCAAAATTCAAGTAGAAGACCAAGCTGTTTGAAGCTCGTACTGAAGATATTGAGGAGGGCATTAAGGGGTTGATTGCTGAAATGGCTGAACTGAAGAGTAAGCATTTTGAGAATTTCCGCCATCATCAGGACAATTTGGATGAGATCATCCACGAGATGGGAATACTCGTCGTGAACTATCAGCTAAGTATGAGTCTCGTCTTCACGAGCTAAAGGGGTTGCTTGCTGCTAAAGAGGCTGAGAATGCGGCCAATTTGAATATGAGCCAGTAAAATGGAACTTTTGAGTATCTCATGATGCTTAGAAATGAAAGGGCCATTCTCATACCTGGCAATATCATAGTCGGCCTTGCAAAGAAGAAAGAGGACTGGGACGCCAATGTCGAGAAGACCGGCCCCTCTGATATTAATGACAATTTTTTTTTCATGACCCAGAAAGGCTTTCCTCTTGTTGCCCTCCTCTTCGCCTTCTTCTTCCGCTCAACCTGAGGCCTCTTGACTATCGGTTGACGATTCTGGCATGCCTCGTGAGCTGAATCAGTTCGTCAACAACACTGGTGTAGTGTCAAGTGAAGTACAAGTTGTTTTTCTGCGTTGGAGAAGAGTATTTGTATCATGAGAATTAGGTCAAAACCATATATTCTCTGCTGATTTAGATAAAGTTGAATCCGAATACTTTCGAATTTTTATTCTTTTTCAAAGACATATCTTTATTTTCATCATTTACCTTGCTTAATACTAATTACCTTTTCCATTCTTTTTGCAACTCGGTGGGTCTTATCCGGATGGGCCTCATCGGATGGGACCCATCGTTATCCTGATGGGCCGATTTACTATTGGACTAAGATATTAGAGGAATGCTAAATCCACCTCCAACATTATGATGATAATATAAAAGACGACAAAAATTATTTAATCTAACGCTATATTATCATAACTTAGTGCTGTCCTTCCTTCATCATCTTTATTGTGAGCTCATCTTGGTATTCCATGTCATGATGAGGATTCACGGGAGCACTACGTGATACATCTTGGTTCTGGGGCCGACCCTTGGCTCTCGGCTTGTTTGATTGTCTTTCATTGTTTTGACCAGGTGAAACACCTTCGTAGTGCACCCCGTGAAACATTATCACCACCACTACTCGAGATAATTTTTCTTGATTCCATCGGTGAGGACCTTAGGGGTTTGTCTCTGCTCGAGAACGGGATCTTTTGAGTTTGTTCTAACTCGGCGAGACTTATCCGGATGGCCCTCGTCATTGTGGATTGCGCTTTTTGCTAAACTTCGTGTTAATGGGCTGATTTACTATTGGACTGAGCTAGTAGAGGGATGTTAAATCCACCTCCGACATTATAATGATAATATAATAGAAAACAAAATGATTGAATCTAACGCTATATTTATTATAACTTAGTAAACTAAAATCCTTTTTATTTCAATTATTTTTTATTAATTAAGTCGTATATAAACGATAGAACCATATCATATCTTCTGAATATATATTTATTCTTAGAATAGTATATTTTGAAAACTGCAAAAAGGTAATAAAATTGCTCATTTCAACATTAGTTTTACAATTCTATTTTATATATTATCAAAACTATTACATCTACGACTTTATCAATTGATATTTTTTACCGTTTGATGAAGATCCACGTGTGATAGTTCTATATGTCCCATGCATTTCTCGTACTGAATCACCTTATGAAAATTCATGTATTGACGGTTGCATTTGCAATACGTTAAAGACCTCATATAACCTTATCTCCATTGGTCTGCATTAATAAATAATAAATCGTACCTTGTAAAATTTGAATCCCAAATATTATGGTGTATAAACATTAATAAAATGTTAGTCAAACCACTAGATCAAGGGGACTTCCACAAATTAACCTTGATCTCAAAAACTGAAAAATAAACTTCCATTTAATTTAAAAACCATCATTTTGATCATCAATACCATTCTTGTTAAATTATTTTTAACTGAAATCTATAATATATATTTTGACATAAAATAAAATATATTTTATGGAACTTAAAAGAATTTAACTCATGATCTCTTATATAAAAAAAAAAACATGGCGTCCCATCTCTGCCAGCGTTTAGATAAATGCATGATTATTGGGTTTCCATCAACGAAAATTCGCCTAATTTTCAGATAGTTCCTAACTTTTTGATTGGTGAAAAGTTAATAGAATCCAATAGAAGAAATCGATACACTTCTTTTTCATCTCTAAAAGTATCAGCCAATCAGACTTATAGTATAGTTTCTAACAAAAAGAATTATTTGGTATTGAAACGTAAGCAACAAAAAAGTTAACAACATATTTCTCTAATTTCTCAAATAATCCACAAATGTATTTAGTACGAGTGAATAGACTGATCGAGTTCTCTTGCACAAAAAAAAAAATAGACTGATCGAGTTCTCTCTGCGGGTTTGAGCCGTAGAAAACATGAAAAAAAATGAATGATTCATATCAAAAAGAGAAGTACAACTGGAATCATAATTTTTTCTTTGCCTTTGATTCTTATGATGTGGAATAGTACAAGGTTGGCCATCTAATAAGTTGACGTATAACCAAGTGGTTCAAAGACCACAAACACTTCAAAATGGGAAAACTTTAAATTATAAAACACGTTAGAAACGTACAGTTATCGTTCTAACATTACCATCATTTGATATAGATCGATCACATGAAGGAGCTCCCGTAATTATCCAGTTAAAATTCTCAGTTGTATTTGTATAACTTTTCATAAAAAGAAAATCTCGTTGAAGTTTTTTTACTTTAATTACGCAACCAAGAAAAAAAAATACTCATGAGATGGAATAATATGTAAAGCATGAGATATCCATTGGGTAATTTGGTAGTGTTCATGGGGTCATTCAGTTCGGTTCTTTTCGGTTCGGTTCTTCGATTCTGGTTTATGTCCAAGACTACTGCGAGCAATGGAAAATTCAACACAATGTCCCTAGAATAATCCTATGTGCTTTTTAAGAACTTAGTGTATAGCAATTGCACCAAGAATGCAGATTTTGAGAGGAAAAGATTAGCTAGAAATGTGGATGGTAAGCAGATTGTTGAGCTGGAACCAGTTCACAATATCTTGTTGAGTAAGAAGCATGTTCAATTTGCTGCATAAGTTAATACATTTGAGCCTGAAGAGAACTACAGAGGAGAATGCCAACTACATTAGTGGGAATGGTTTTCAGGGTCAAAAGTTTGAGAATCAACAAGTTAAAGGTGGCTACAATGGAAATGGTCAGAGGAGTACCTTTACAAGTAATCAAAACTATTTTGGTTATGTCCCTAAACCTCAATACATAAGCCTTTCCAGAGCAACCACAACAGTTTTAGCAGGAACTAGGGATATTCATCTTACAAACACCTCATGCATCAATTGAGCATAGTGAGATTAAATCTATGCTGGAGCATATATTGGAGGGTCAACAGAAGATCACAATGGACTTTAATAGGAAGATCGACGCTATGTACACTGACTTGAATGTGAAGTTTATGCTTTGAGCATTCATGTCAAGAAGCTGGATATTGAGGTTGCGCAGACTGTTGGGTCTATCAAGAGGCAAGCTGGAGTTTTTCCTGGAAGGACAGACACTAACACGAAGTATTCGTGCAATGCCAACATGTTGAGAAGTGGTAAAGAGGTCAATACGATGTTTGAAATGGGTCTAAGTGCTTGATGAGTTCGTGGATCTTGAAGAAATCGAAGAGGATATTGCAGGTGAGACTCTTGTGTCGATCGAAACAACCCCGTGTCGGTCAACACATGCCCAATTCGAGGATATTTCGAGTCCGAGTGACAAAGAAGAATTGACGATGCTCGATGCAAGTACAAAAAAAGCGTCGACCACATGTCATTTCGATCCACACACATATGGTGTTGGTCCACACAAGCCTCCACATGATAAATCTTCGAGTCGTGGCTGACCAAAATCGACCGAGGTCAATAAAACTAAGACCGATGCAAGTGGAAAATCGACCAAGGAGCCAAGTAATGATGCCCGAGTCGATCAACACACTATTGGTGTCAATCAACACACGGGCTTGATTGAGATACTAACTGTAGAGAAGCAGAAAACTGCAGAGGAACAGACTTACAAACCAAAGGTTCCTTTCCTGTGGAATCCTAGCAAGTCAAAGCATGAGATTAACATGGCTAAGTGCAAAGCCTTGATGAACAATCTTACCACTAAGGTCCCTCTGATCGATGCTATCAAAACTAGTCTGATGGTTAAAAGGTGCTTGAAGTAGATACTTACCCAGGATATGAGCGAAGAGGAAGGTGTTATAATGATCTTTGATGCTACAATGCTGTGATTCAGAACATGATTCCATAGAAACTCAAGGATTTATGAAGTTTTATTTTGGATTTCTCAATCTTCAATGACAGATTCGAGAGACCGCTGTGCGATTTAGGCTCTAGTGTGAACCACATGCCTTATTCGGTTGCTTTGAAACTCAGGATGACTGATTTCATGCCTACTAGGATATCTATGATTCTAGCTGATCGATCTGTAAGGATTCCATAAGGTGTTTTGGAATATGTACCGATACGTATTTGTGAATGCATGATTTCCACAAACTTTGTGGTTTTGCAGTATGGAGATGAGCTTAAGGATCTTCTCATATTGGGTAGACCTTTCCTGCATAGTGCTGGTGCGATCATCGATGAAAAGAGAGGCAAGATAGCTCTGAATGTGGGTGATCTGATGATGAATTTTTACATGGATAAGATGATCAACAACCTACCATTGACGAACAGATCTTCTATGTCAACACTCTCCAAAATCTCGGAGAGGATATCTTTCATAAGACGCATCCTGCAGACCGTTTATAAAGAGCTTTGATCAGTCCTCGGTGGAAATAAAGCATCTGGATGACCTTGCTGATGGGTATGTTAGTATGATGGATACTTGTGAGCACGTGATGCAGTTGGTAGCTCAAAAGGAGATCGTCGGTACCTCATAAAAGGCTGCAAAAATGGGTGATTGGAGCGAGAAACGAGCTCCTAAAATTGAGCTTAAAAATCTCCTTGCGGTGCTAAGGTATGTATTTCATGGACAGAATTCTACTTATCATGTCATTATAAATGCTTCCTTGCACAGCGGATAACTCACTTTACTGCTAAGCAAGCTGCATATGTATCACAAAGCTACTGGCTATTATCTTGACGAGATTTCAGGCATCTCTCCATACTTGTGCATGCATAGGATCCATCTCGAGGATGAGACAAAGTCATCGATTAAGCATCAGAGGAGGCTTAATCTGAATCTGAATGAGTTTGTCAAGACGGAGATCCTTAAACTCTTGGAAGCTAGGACCATCTATCCTATCTCAGACAGTGATTGGGTCAATCCAATGCATGTGGTTCCTAAGAATGGATGAGTCACAATGGTGAAGAACGAAAAGAACGAGTTGATTCTTGTGAGGACAATGATTGGACACGTGATGTGCATTGACTACAGGTAACTGAATGCAGCGATACATACATACCATTTTTGTTGCCATTCATTGGAAAATTAGGAGAAGATTTGTTTCAGATTCCTATCTATCCTGAAGATCAGGAGAATACCATATTATACATGTCCCTATGGTACATTTTCATACTGCAGAATGCCATTTGGACTTTGTACTGCTCATGCAACATTCCAAAGATGTATGATGTCCATCTTCAGAGACGTGACTGAGGACTATATGGAGGTCATGGATGACTTTTCAGTCATGATTGTCTGGATAGCTTGTGCAAAGTGCTTGCTAGATGTGAAGAGAAACACTTGATTCTTAAATGGGAGAAATGCCATTTTATTGTCATATATGGTATTCTGGGAAAAAAGTTTCACAGGCTGTAATTGGGTTGATTGGGCGAATATCAAGGTGATGACGAGCTTAAAGGTTCCAGATTATGTGAAGTCTAAGAGGAGCTTTCTGGGACACGCTGGTTTCTACAGGGGGTTCATCAAGGATTTCAGCAAATTTGCTAGCTAGACCATTGACTGCTAATTTATGTAAGGTTGTGAGATTTGAGTTCAATGTTGAATGTCAATCAGCTTTTGAACATCTCAAGAAAGCGTTAGTGAGTGTTCCTACTGTGCAACCACCAGATTAGGATTTTCTTTTTGAGGTGATGTGTGATGCCATTGACTTTTCAGTTGGAGTTGTTTTGTGGCAGAAGAAGAATAAGAAGCTTCATGTCATTTACTATGCCAACAGAACACTAGATGATGCGCAGAAGAACTATGTAACTACATATAAGGAGTTGTTGGTTGTAGTGTTCGTTTTTGAGAAATTTTTTCCATACTTGGTTGGTTCTGAGGTGATAGTACATACATATAACTAATCTCTGAACTACTTGATGTAGAAGAAGGATGCAAAACCAAGGTTGATGCGATGGATCTTACTTCTCCACAAATTTGACATTGACGTCATAGACATGAAAGGAGTTGAGAATGGAGTTGCTGATCATCTTTCCAGGATTATGGTTGAAGATGAAATCCCAATTGATGTCATCTTGCAAATTGAGATTGCTTTCAATTTGGACGTAGAAGAAAACTTGCAGAACTGTCAAGTTGCAGAAGTCGTGTCGATCGACGCAACATGCGTGTCGGCCGACGCCCGACTCAAAATACCGAAGCCAAATCAAACATAACATTGCAAGAAAGTCGATGCGACTTTGAGGTGTCCGTGTTGATCGACACAACTCTTGGTGCCGGTCTACACATGACCATTATGAACCCCAAACTTTTTTCGGTTCAAATTGGTGGCTACAACTTGGAACTATGCGCTGTGATTGTTCCTGATCGACTATGGTATGTTAATATCGCCAATTACATTACTGCAAATGTTGAGCCTAGAATCTTCGAGGGATATGCAGAGAAAAAATTCTTGAGAGAGATCTGAAGGTTCTACTGGGATGAACCTTACTTGTACAAGCATTGAGCGGATGGAATTTACAGGAGATGCATTGCAGAGTCTTACGTTTCGGATTTGCTGTTTATATATCATAGTTTTATGAGGTTTTAACCATGATATATGTCTTTGTTATTGAGTCTTTTATGTGTGTGTTTTGGAGTCATTTGAGTCTTTTATAGGTTTTGGCATGATTGGAGCTTAATTGGAGATTCTGGGAGATTTTGGAGTAATTCTGCAGCACATATGGATTTCACAGAGGTCATTGGCTACGTCTGCACCCGGTGTCAGTCGACACCAACTCTGGACATAAATTCGGCGCGTGCAAATTAGAGATTTTCAAGATCTGCACCTTTTCCAAAACGTTTTCCATATTTACAAAATGCTCAAATCGTGTTTTAGACTATAATTAAGTTTTTCAGCCATTGTTTAGGCTACGCTTTATTTTTTATCCAGAGAGATTTGTAAGAGCGATTTGGGGCTGTTCTCCATAGAATTCAAACCCCGGTTTTTATCTATTGATTTTTGTTTATGAAATCTATTCTTATAATGATTTATGTTTCATTGATCATGTCTGAGTAGTTTGCTAGTTAGGTTTAGGGTTTCTCATTTGGGATTTCAGGGATTGTTAGGTTGATTTATCAGTTAAGGATTCATAACTTCTAGTTCTTTATCTTAAGTTGTTCTTATTAGATTATTGATATTAGGTTGATTAGCGCAACAAGAGTTGGTTAATTAAATAAAACGAAATATGATGAGAAAGTTACCTATTCTTAAAGATATTTTGTTTAGGAAAATATTGAACAAATCGAACATTGAATTATGCATGTTTAATAACTTGAATTTGCAAAGAGATTTTCTTTTTCTTGTTAGACATAGATAGTTTTCGCAACGAGAGTTAGTTGATTTTATCTATGTGTTTCAAGTTCTAGAACATTGAACCGAATCCTGACTATTGATTGATTTACAATCCTGATTTTTTTTTAGAATTCACCGAGCCTAGCGTTTTCTCATGTTCCATTTGTATGTCGTTTCTGCCTCACTTACTTGATTTTCTTAGAATTCCATGAGCCTGGTTTTTTTCTCATTATGCTAGAGGAGCATGTCCCATTTGGGATGAGGACGAAGAAGATGAGAATGTGGAGAACATTATGAAATCAATGTTTGGAGGTTTTGGCCATGGTCCATGGAAATGGAAAAAAACCCATTGGCCTGTTGAAGGTGTCTTGGTATCAGACAATGTGAAGTCAGAGTATTCAGAGGATAACAAACAAAGCCTCAAGATAGATGAAGAAAGCCGGAAGAAGGCTCGACCAAAATTATTCTTTTGGGACATCTTCTTTCGTTGATCACGATGGCGTGAGCATTGTGGAAACTATGAAGAGCAACTTTCAGAATTGTTGCGCACTTCTGGCTGTTGATATGAAGACATTTATGAATTGTGATAAGAATTTCATAGAACTAAAACTCAAGGTAGAAGCTTTGTAGACCTCTGTAGTGAAGGTGAAAGATGCACGGACCGATCAAGAACATGTAAAGTCAAATGCAATGGCAGGAGAAGCCGTTAATAAGGAAGAGCAGCAGCATGCTCGGGATAGTACCAATCCCTCTATAAATACTACGAATATGAGTCCTACCCAAGAACCTGTCAAAAAACCTATAAAAATATGTCTCAGAAAAGAAAAAGAATTAGGTTTTGGTTGGTCAAAAAACATCATGTTGTTGGTTTGCATTTTTTGTTTCTGGTCTCCATTTTCTGTTGTTGATTCGGATTGGCATGTATGTTTCATGTGGTTTTGGTTGACTTTATTGTTTATCATTTAATCTAACTAATAAAGATGTTATATATTTTTCTTTTTTGTTCAAATTTTCACAATTTAATTATCATAAGTTGGGAATTTTGGAAAATTTAAACAATAACATATCCGAGCAGTTTGGGTGTTTAAATAAATTTAACAATTAAAACTTTATATTAAAAAATATCGTTATAAAATCATCAAAGGAAACAGTAACATGTATATAGATATATATAATAAAATCTTAACAATAATTGAGATGCCTATGTATAAAATGGAATAAATTGAATAAAAGGAAAAGAATATTCTAAATTCCGATAGATTTCTATTGTACAACCCAATATCCTCAATATATGTTAACAATATATTGTATGTTAGGTTATTAATGAGATAACGATTGTAGTTTATAAATTTAACCAAGAATATATCTGAAAAATCTAACAGACAATTACCAAATCTTATTTATAACTTTAATCATTTTAAACAAAAACAAGTATGTAGAAATATACATAATTAAATCTTAACAATAATTGAAGTTGCTATGTACAAATTGGAATAATTTTGAAAACAAAAAAGAATATTCTACATTACGATAAATGACTATTGTAGAACACAATATCATAAATAAATGTAACGATTGTAATTTACAAACTTAACCAAGATTATATCCAAAAAATCTAAAATATTTGACAATTACCAAATCTTAATTATAAATTTAACAGTTTTAAACAAAAACAATTAATTCGACATGTGATACTCTTAAACCTAAGTCTTACGTTCACAGGGATATTTTTCGTGAAACAAGAGTATCACCGTTGTGGCATTTTTACGATTCCTACAATAAAAATGTCAATTTTCACCAAAATAAAAACATAACAGGTTACCATTAGAAAAATCATCCCGGCTTCATTGGAGAAATACAAGACCGTTGTGAAGATATTTTTTTCATGGTTTCAATGGAGTGGTTTTTTCAATGTTCTCAAAGTGACTGAGATGGTATTAGTTGACTTTGAGGTATTATTCTCAATGACTAAAAAAAATTATAAACATCAGTATGTTTGTTTTAACGATTTAACATTTAGAAATGGTAACACTTTTATTTCCGTATATACGATAAACACATCTTGTTTTTTTTTGAATAATCATGGTACAATAATACATGCAACTCTCGATCAGGACAAATATGGATGTATCACATATTCAAATGAATATAAGACCAATCCTCTGACTTTTAAAATGTCGTTTACAAATCAGACCAAAATCACATTATGTGAGGACTTTCCTGAGGAGGTGGAATAGAAGTATTTCATTGGTTTTGATGATATTTTTGCTCGTAATTTTGAGAAAAATATCTTAATCGGTTAGTTATGTGTAACCCTCTGACTAAAAATAAAGTTATATTTCTTTATTGTTACTTGATTTTTAAACAAATTTTTGCAGATGTGATTGGTCAAATCATTGCTTTGTCATCACTAGATAATGTTAAGAAACAACATGAAAAGAACACTAAACGATTAAACCTTGAGCTGGGAAACGATTTGGAAGTATACATATATTATGGTTTATATTATTTGTATTTGAATTTTTATTCATATTATGTTATACTCTGATTTGCAGAGATTTGCGTTTAAAGTATACATTATGGGGTGAATATGCTCAACAAGTGTTCGATTTTAATGCAAATAATGAAGGAGGTGAATTTATCTTTTTAATTAGGTTTGCAAGCTCCAAATCTCATCAAGGTCAATTATTGTCATTTAACATTCATATTGTGTGTTTATTTTTATTTCTTAAAAAATATTAATAATTTGATATACTAGCCATATAATATTTTAAAAACGAAGATGAATGGTCCATTTGGAGCGGATTTAATTCAACCAAAGTTTTGCTTAATCCAAACACGTCTTACGTTAAAAAGTTTTGTTCGAGGTAAATGTTTAATTTTTAAAAATGTTAATATAACAATTTATTCACGTATCTAACTAACAATGTTTGTAAACTCTTTTTTTTTATAAGGTTACCATCGGATAACTTAATGATTACGAATAGTGAATCCAGTCAAATGTCACTTGCATCGAATACCACCTTATATGTTGAGTTTT
This sequence comes from Orychophragmus violaceus, assembly GCA_030180135.1. Classification (NCBI taxonomy): domain Eukaryota; kingdom Viridiplantae; phylum Streptophyta; class Magnoliopsida; order Brassicales; family Brassicaceae; genus Orychophragmus; species Orychophragmus violaceus. Next base: position 79,735,237 of record CM058235.1, on the reverse strand, counting down.
TTGGAAAGAAAAACAAGAAACTTACAATATTTGAGACTGTAACTGATGATGAGGTAATTATATATATTTTAGATCAAACATTATATTTGAAGAATTAGAATAATTATTTATGAATTTGTGAATTTGTTTTAAATATGAAAGCATGGAAAATGCATTACATGTGCGACCATTGACTCAATTGATTTGAGCTAAAATTTGTACTACCCTTCATGTGCGGCATGCAACAAGAAAGTGGTAGATGCAAGTGATGATTTTGATGATGGAAAACTCGTTGAGTTTGATTGTACCACATGTGGAGAATATGTAACAAATTTTGTCGCAAGGTATAATCCAAACATTTAGTGTTCTTTATAAGGATTTTATGTTTGATCGACCCGCAGAAAAACTTCTCCGTATCACTACAAATTACTTGGTCAAAAAAATTCTTGAGGTATATGTCTTTATAATTATTTTTGTATATTTATGTATTGTTTTGGTTTTTATTTAGATAATCATTTTATTTATTATAAAATTATTATAGTCTGAAGATTCAACATCTCTACCACAATGCCTTACCGATTTTCTAGGTAAAAAAGTTTTATTCAAAATCACAAAAATAGAAAGAATAAGAATCAACCACTTTTATGACACTAGCTTTGGCTGATCAAGAGAGGGTTACTCAGTTTTTGTCGGAAACTGATCAGGTATTAACTTGACTAAATTTTTATTTATATGATTGAATTGATAATTATTATTCATGTTCTTTTATGTTATTTGATCAGGCTCAGTTCCTGCTTGCGAACTCATCTGAGAATTATGGATTTCTTCCCCTTATGCTCACGAATTCGGCTGAAAGTTCCGAGTCTTCAATTTCTAACTCGATTACTTCGGTGACTAAGAAAAAGGATGTTGTTATCAAAAAAGAAGATGACAAATATTCTGGTTCAAAAAAATATCAAATTGTCTAATGATGATAAGGAGAGCCAATGATTACATTAGATGTGTGTTTCATGCATTCCTTCTTTTGAAATTTATTTGGTTTTATGGTAGTTCTTTTCCAAGAAATTATAAAATGCTTTGTTGGATTTGTTAAGTTTATTATTTGTTGGATTTTTAATCTAGACCATATTTTCATTACGGTATTATTTTTAATGCCGATTTTGATTACGGGTTTTGTTATATGTCTTACTGAATTCGTGTCCATTGCCTCACCCATTGGTCAATATCTCACCGCACCCCTTTGAGTTGTAAATTTTAACAACATCTCAAAACCATAAAAAATAAGTATTATAACATACTATTTTGTTGTTAATATTATTTCCATATATTAAATAATATATCTTCATCTTATATGTATTCATACCGTCTGTGTAATATATTCCAAAACCTTAGTACACATTCGACTAGGTCTCCACCAAAAATATCCCAGTCACTATAGACTTTTGTTGCAACATCCCCAAAACCAAGAATTCTATCACGTTTCCTCTAAATTTTTTCATAGATAATACATATTTATAAACAATAATTACATATAAATGTGAAAATAAATAAGGTGAGATCTTACTTTTCATTTGTAATATCAAATGTAAAATAAAGTGATCATTTTTAACTCGGTTTGGGTCCGATATGTGAAGATGGTCGATGTTTGATATTATTCCTAAAAGGTCTACGTAGAGAAATATGTTAGAAAAATATAATATCTTGTGTTATTTTTTAAAATAAATCTAGAGAAATCTTACCAACATAATACTGATCAGGGGTTTTCCTTTTCAAGATATAATCGATCTCCGATAAATAAAAAAATATGAATCATTTCTATAAAGTGTGACTCTAATCTCTTTTTAGTTATTAAACTCCAAAAAGTAAGTGTGTTTTGTTGCCCTGTATCTTTGTGTTTGAGCAACTACGTTAAACGACTTGATAATAATCTAGTAGCCTTTGTGAACTTGACCTCTAAACTTATTGATCTGTTTTTGTTGCTTGAATTTTGTTACTCAGCATATTATGAATTTAAAAACAAGACCATTGTTTGTAAAGAGTATTTTAAGAGCTTCCATTGATAATTATGAGAGAGTTGTAATTAAAATATTGTATATGCAGATTGAATACATGGTCATCACAAAGTATAAGGTGGAGTCGCTGACCTCTAGCTGATTTTCCTTCGGTCCATTTCTAAAGAATCTTAATGCATATTCTCCAGTCATCACGCGATATGTTGAGGGCGCTTACATTCGTTAAAGAGGCCATTGTTGGTTTTTTAGTGAAAAACAAGATCTTTTAAGAGTTTTTCTTGCAAAATAAAAACTGGATATATTGAATATCTATAAGAACAAACGATTGATATTAAACAATTGCATTTTATAATGGTTTTGAGCAGAGGGTTTGGTAGAAGGCATTTAATTGGTATTTTTTAATCTGAAATCATATTTTAGTGGTAACCAGTTACATTTCATGCAGTTATTGGATAATGTGTTACTTATTAATATGACTTGTACATATATTTATTAGCATATTATATAACTAATCAAAATATGCTTTAATTTTAGTTTTTCTATAGCATATTTATTTTATGTAAGATAAATTTTCATAAATGATCTATAAAAAATAAAAAAATAAAACTATTATTTATCATGTGTTAGATAAAAAATTGTTTAAAATGTTTTAACACTAATAAAAATAGATCCTAATTTAGTATTTTCACTGATAAATTTCATGTATACATATAAATGAGAAATGATTGACATCAACCTACATTTCTATTTTTTCTAATATAGTTAATACATTAGATTGGCATGTACCCACCAAGTTTATTAATATGAAATTGTTATCTTAATTGATCAATAGCGATTTAACTTTTTAATACATATTAGTACATTTTTATGATAGGTTTTTCATATTTACTCGGTGACTGGCGCATAATAAATATGCATTATACATACCAATATTCTCCATTAAATATTTGAATATCAAGTTAAATTGTAGTACGTAAATTTGATTTTTTTTTGTTAAAAAAACAGGATAAAAACCCTAGGTTTTATTCCTAAGATCGTGTGAATATTTATTTCAAACTCTAGGCATATACGAAACGCTTCTGACTTTAACTTCCTTTCTATCTTCCGTTTTTTTTTTCTCTCTACGAAAATATATTACAAAAAAAACATGGTCCAAAGGCAATACCAATTCCTTTTGGAGATCAACAAGTCGGCGACCAAATGGAGTTTGAGATTGAATGTCCTTCGAACCTAGATGTTTCAAGAGGTATTTACCGGCAAAACCCTCAAACTACTTTTGGTGGATGAACATGTTATCTTAATATTATAACTATAAGTTTAAATATTTTATTTTAATAATAGTTAGATAATCTTTGTTCTTACGCTGTTTTAATTTCTTGTATGATTCACTTTATAACAATCTGGTCAAAAGATAGAAGGAGAACTATGGGGTGATTATGTTGGAATTTTTGAGTTGACTGTTGGAATCAGAGAGCCACTGGGTTCAATGGGATAACATTTTTATCCTTGATAGGCCAATGTTAGGCCGCTTGACAGATAGTTTATTCTCCTTTTGTCGGATCAGTTCGAGTATAATCTGGACAATTCCATTACCTAATGGCCAGCACTATTTTGACTTGAAGCCTAAACATGGCGTTTCAAATGGCAATATAACTAGCACTTATCCATCGGTATAATTTTTGTTTTAAGGTTATAATACTTTTATGGGACTTTATTATTTATTAGATTTGGTTATTGGTTTGTTTGGTTTTTTTTTTAGATATAGATTTGATTTGGTGTTGTGCTTGGAATTGATGGCTTCAGAAGAGATCCAATGGATCCTACAAAGGACCGGGAAACAAATTATTGGAGGCTTCTTCAAGTAAAATTCCTAATTAGAGATTTGGAGTAAGTACAACTTCCATTTATTTCACATAGAATATTTTTAGAATATCTGAAAGCTGATTTGTAGTTAATATTGGCAGAAGCAAATAATTGGATTGTGTGGTCAGTGACGATCTTGCTGTTAGGCTGGTGACGACATGGGGAAAAGTCTGAATGGGATATTGTTCTGCTTATTTCAATGCTTTAATATCGTCAAAGACATTGGTGGTATGATGAAATTTCAAACCGTTTGTAAATTTGTTCTAGTTACGATTAGGGTTGGTGAGATTGGGGGCAATTCAACGAGTTTGTAAGATACGCTTTGATGCTTATGAAGTTAAAGATTTATGTTATTTTGTCCAGAAGTATTTATAGAACACCTCATAGTTTGATTGTATAGATATTTATGTTTTTTGGGGATCTTATGTGTTAATTTTTAATATCATTTTTTGTTCTTCAGGTACCCAAAGCCTCCTCTATGTTAAGAGATAGGTTGGACCAACTTATTTATGTATTTTCTTTCATTTCGTAATAGCATTATCTTTAAATACGTTATAAATTTACACTTGAAAAACATGAGGAACTTTGTTTATGTTTCTATGATTTCTTTAGTATATTTTTTAGATTTTCATTTTTATAAATGATCATGACCCTCAATAATAGCCACCACTTACGACGACGTTTTACTTCTGTTATTACATAAACATAAAAGTGAATTATGATTTTATAAATTTAGTTAACTCATGTACATAGTTTATATATAACATTGTTGGAATAACTTTTCGATATCTTTTGTTAAGATCAGATTTAAGGAAATTTAAATAAGTAATCTATACATTAATATGTAATCACTTACCAATTTAGCTAAATTCAATACGGTGCCTTTTGCTGAAAACCCGAAGAATACCTATAATATTCTATATATACAAGTGTAGAATATCCTAATGTGCATATCATCATCTCTAAAAAAACAACCCTAAAACTATTTAGTCCTGATTTGTGAGACATATTCTTAATATAGAGTTCCGTTCAATCAAAAGAACTATCATTTCAAAAGGTTAGTCCTACTATTGGCGTCATTATTGTCCATAAATGGATTTCATATGTTGTTGCGAGCAAACCTATTTCTTGATTTGGCTGATGAATCTGTAATTTATTTTCAACTTGATAAAGGTATTTTTATAATAGTACTAAAGAATGTTTTGGTACAAAATATATTAGCCTTCTTTGGAATCATACAAATATAATATGTTATTGTAATCATTATTTTAACTTTTGATTTAATTTGTCTTTTTTCAGGGCTGCAAGATTGAAGCTAAAATTGAATACCGAACTAAACTATAATATGAAATGTTGTTCACCAAAAGCATCGAATCATTTTACCTTTCCGAGTTTCTAATTCAGCCTCAAATGGGTATTAATCGTACAACTAAACATCCACTTAAGGTTGTTTTCAAACATGAAACTCTGATGACTGATATATCATGGTTTTTACCTGTTTTAAGCCATGATATAAGTATATTTTAGAGTCTTTTGTAGTGTCTTTCGAGTCTTTTCAGGTGTTTATTAGGATTGCACACGTTTGGAGGACTTTGGAAGATATTGGAGGTTTTTGGGCAAGAATTGGAGCTGGAGCCGTGATGAGAGAAACAGAGCTTCCGAGTTTGAACTGAGTGTCGACCGATGCACCCTTGCATCGATCGACACAGCTCCCAGATCAAAAATTCCAGCGCATTAATGAAGAATTCAAGAATTGCAGTTTTGACCTAGAAGTTCTAGTATTTATAAAAGAGACCCAAAACGTGTTTAGCAATTTATATTAGGGTTTTTGGTGTTTTGTTTTAGTTACACACTCATACTTTTAGTTAGAGAGAGTTTTTGAGAGCTTGGGGCTGATCCGAACATGTACTGCTTTTTGGAGAAGATTTCAAACCCCTTTTCATTCTCTACTCCTTCTTTATTGCAATTTATTCATGTTATGATTTTTGTTTCATTGATCATATCTGAATAGATTCATTGTTAGGTTTAGGGTTTCTCATAGGGTTTTAATGACTTGTTAGATTAAAACAATCAGTTAAGGATTCATAACTTGTTAGTTCTTCAACATGAATTGCTCTTAAAGCTTGTTTCTAACCTGATCAATTGGAATCTAGATCTAGGGTTTATAAATTGACACGAAAGTGCAATTTAGAATCTGATCCATTTAAGTTGAGCAATTTAATTATCTGCAAAGAAATTGGGTTTAGTTAAATTGTGAACTAATCGAACATGCACTTAATGTTAGTTTAATCTGTTAGAATTGCAAAGAAATTTGGATTTCTAGGGTTTAGACTTAGTGAATTCTTGCAACGAAAGTTGGTTAGTTCTATATTTGTCTTTAAGTTCTAGCACGGTTCTTAATTCGATCCTGACTGATATTTGATCTGCATGGCATGATTTCCTGAGAACGTCCTTGACCTAGCGCTTTTAGTATTTGAAAACAAACTCGCTTGCTACTGATTTATTTCCTGCTTTTTTTGTTTATTAGTCTTGATTTACATCGCCTAGCTATTCTTGACATTCCATAGTCTATCGCAAGATTTCTTGAGCCTCTGTGGTTCGACCCCTATACTACATTTGCCTGTGCACTTGCAGTGTAACTTAGGGAATTAAACTCTGAGCATATCAAAATTTTGGCGCCGTTGCCAGGGACTCTTTTGAGTCTTCGATAGATTTGAGTTTAGAGTTTATACTAGGTTTTTCATTTTTTTATTTTTGTTACTAACTTTTCTGTTTTCTTTATGTCATTGCGTGTTTCAGATTTGCGATAAGACACGTGCATCGACCGACACACTTGTGAATCGATCATTGCGGACCTGTGCATCGATCGACGCTTGCCGTGAACAGTTAGTGCATGCCTAATCGTGCAATTAGAAGTAATCCGGATAAGGAAATTGTGAATCTCAGACTTGAGGAGCTTGCAAGGTTAGCCAGAACGAACAGGATAGCTCAGAGGCCAGTAAGGATGTTGAATCCAAATGCTGTGATTATGGTTCGAGATGCAGAAGGTGTTCTAAGGGATTTGCAGAATAATCCATACAATGATCAGGGACAGCTGATTGATGCAGATGGTAATGTTATAGTCATCCCTGCAGCTAAACAGAGGATTGTTAATCCCAATGCAGAAGCTCAAGGTGGAGGTGCTGGTGGACAAGGAAATCCACAAGATGAAAAGCCACCTAGAGCACCTAATCCTCCAGCTGGGAGGACACTTGCTGATTACAACAGGCCTGACGTGTTCTATGCTAATAGGTCTGCGATTGTACCTCCTCCCTTTGCACTAAATGATTTTGAGCTAAAGACTTCTTACTATACGCTTGTGGGACATCACCTCTTTCATGGACTCCCACATAAGCACCCTATGGATCACATAGAGAATTTTGAGTCTTGGTTACTGGGATGAAGCAAAATGGAGGGAGCTATGACTTCCTGCACTGCAAGCTTTTCCCTCACTCTCTTGGAGGAGAAGCTGCAAATTGGTTGAAGCAGATTCTACATGGGACTCTGACTACTTGGGATGCAAAAAAAAAGAGGAAGTTTCTGAGGCACTTTTATGATGATGCTAGATCTGATCAGCTGAGAGAGGATCTTCTACAGTTCAAGCAGGGACCTACAGAGGCCCTGAAGGCAGCTTGGGTGAGGTTTAAGATATACCAGAGAGATTGCCCTCATCATGGTTTCTCTGATGTTCAGCTGCTGGGCGTTTTCTGCAGAGGAGTCGATTTTTGGTATCAGATGGATTTGGATGCTGCTAGCAATGAGAACTATAGCACTAAATATCCAGAGCAAGCTAAGGAGCTGATTGAGAACTTGGTGTGTAGTAATAGCACTAAGAATGCTGACATGGAGAGGAAGAAGTCTGGTGGAAAAGTTGACAATTCACAGATGGCAGAGATGAAGAACAAGATTGATTTTGTTCATAGTCTTGTACTTGGGAAGAAGAATGTCCATTTTTCTCAGGATGTTGAGGTATTTGATGCTGATGAAGGCTCCAAAGAAGAGGATGTGAATTTTATTGGTGAAACTGGTTTTTAGGGGAACAGATTTGAGAATCAACAAGGCAGAGGTGGCTACAATGGAATGGGTCAAAGAAGTACCTTCACATGTAATCAAAACTTCTATGGTTTTACTCCTAAGCCTCAGTACCAAAAGCCTTATCAGATTAATAGCAGCCTTGGAGACAACACTAATAGCTTCACCAGGAACTATGGATCTTCATCATATCAGCATGTTCCAGTTCAAAATGAGCAGTGTGATAAGATGATGGATTGTTGGAGCAGCTTCTGGAAGGACATCAGAAGAGTACAATGGACTTCAATGGAAAGATGAAGGCTCTGTACTTGGATCTTAATGGGAAGATATATGCCTTTAGACCTCATGTGAAGAAATTGGATGTTCAAGTTGCACAGACTGTTGGGTCTCTGAAAAGGCAAGATGGATCACTCCCTGGACGAACTGATGCTAATCCGAAGTACCAATGTAATGCAATACAATTGAGAAGTGGTAAAGAGGTCGTTCCTGCTCAGAAAAAGGGTCTAAGTTTGGAAGAAATCGTTAAGATTGAGGAGATGGAAGATGACATTCGCGAGTTACCGACTGCGCCGACCGATGCACCCCAGCGTCGATCGACTCAGATCGTGAACGAAGATACTGAACCGAATCTCGACACAAAGGTCGTTACATCTGAGCCGAGCGTCGACCGATGCACTGGAGTTAGAGACCTGTTCGAGGACACTCCTCTGCGTGATCCGGCGCCTGGGCTCAACATGGGAGAAGGTTTTGCAGACCATCTCTGTGATCTGAAGACGAAGGCATTTGGCGGGAAGAAGTTTGAGACAGTGGACAGCTTACTCACTCCTATCTTCCAGCATTTTGGGATCCATACAGAGGAAAGAGAGTGTGATACCAGGAGGTCCTGGATGGATACTGCTCACTTGAAGAGTGCCACCTGGATGAAGGATGGGAACGTGTGGGTTTTCCATGATGCACAATTGCGTGAGTGGTGTGTGAAACTTCCTTTGAAGGAGCTCACAAAGGTTGATTCATTGATAGCTCTGGCTTTTGAGCCTGACAGGAACCTTCTGCGCAGGGTCCCTACAGTTGAGAACCCTCTTGGAGCCTCTACATCTCGAGCTTCTACATCTTCTGCGCCTCATGCGCCTGCTCCAGTTGTTGGAGCTGACGATTTTGTGCCTATTCCATATCCTCCTCCTCCTATGGATCCTGCATTGATGGAGATAGGAGCTTTCCAGTCCATGCTTAATGATAGATTGAAAGGCTTGTCGGAGTTTATGGCTAGCTGTTCTTGCAGACGTCAGCCTAGAGTGCATCGGCCTGTACTTGCTCCACGACGTCGACGTTCGCCTACTCCTGTGACTTCTAGCAGATCTGGTCGTCGCTATGCTGATATTGATGATGAGTCTGAGAGCGATGATATTTGATTATGGTTCCTTGACATTTGGTTCTGTACTTTTTTCACTCTTTCTTTTTATTTTCTCTTGAGTCATTTTGATGTTTTATTGAGTCTATGTCAGTCCTTCTACATTGGAACTGATGTACTTTGCTTCTATGCTATCTGTTGCTTTGATCGTTGCGGTCCTGTGCAGCGATCGATGCAGTTGCGAGATAGGTAAAAAATCGCCAGAACACAGTACATTCAGTCCATTTTTCTTCTTTTATCAATCCTAACCTTGATGCCACTGGGGACAATGTGTTTCAAGTGTGGGGGAGGTGGTGCTGACATAATATTTTTCTTTTCTTAGAGTTAGTTTTATAGATTCAAAACCGTTTAGTAAGGAACTATGACTTTTTGAGAAGATCACTACACTTGTAGGAACCTATGTAACCATTGGAATGAAACTTATAGATGATCTATGACTATTAGAAAACTCAACACAGACCAGCCTACTGAGGACACCCACATCACTTCAGGTATTCAGAGAATCCATTACTGACTTCACATTTAACTTGACTTAATTTTTTCACCTAGGGGTTTAGTATACTTTGAGTCGGATTCCTCTGTTAGTTCTGACATAGGTTGTAAACATGATCAAGTATGGTTCCCTTCTCCCCTTCCTTAAATTAAAAAAAAGGAGATAAACTGCGGATAAGCTAGTAGCTTCGAAGTGATCAGGGGAGTGGTAGAGACCCATATTACCTCATGTGCATTCATGGAATGTGTCCAAAGTACACCCAATACGGGAAGAGCACTGATAATAATAAAAAATGATACCCAATGGAAAAAAAAAATCAGTTGCTAAGGAAGGAAAAGGAGAAGAAAAGAACCAGAAAATGATAGTATGGTGGTCAGGTGCTAACATAGTAAGAGTCCTTGTGTTCTTTTGATCGATACTCTCTAGGTGAGACCGCACTTATTAGATTACAGAAGTCAGTATGGTGAATTTGAATGCTCTGAATTTGATTGTGGAGTTTAATTAGGACAATTGCTAAGTGTGGGGGAAGTATATGTTGGTCTTGATGTCTGCAGGTGCATTTTTCATGTGGCTTACTAAGGGGAATCTGAGTGTGGTACTTCTACGATGAAACGAGATTCTGAAGTTTTCAAACTTCTTCACCTCATCTTGGTTTTCTGTTTTGCTTGAGGGCAAGCAAATGCTAAGTGTGGGAGAGTTGATATATCATGTTTTTAACTGTTTTAAGCCATGATATAAGTATATTTAAGAGTTTTTTGTAGTGTCTTTCGAGTCTTTTCATGTGTTTATTAGGATTGAACACGTTTGGAGCACTTTGGAAGATATTGGAGGTTTTTGGGCAAGAACTGGAGCTAAAGCCGTGATGAGAGAAACAGAGCTTCCGAGTTTGAAATGAGTGTCGACCGATGCACCCTTGCATCGATCGACACAACTCCTAGATCGCAAATTCCAGCGCATTATGAAGAATTCAAGACTTGCAGTTTTGACCCAGAAGTTACAGTATTTACAAAAGAGACCCAAAACGTGTTTAGCACTTTATATTAGGGTTTTTTGGTGTTTCTTTTTAGTTACGCACACATACTTTTAGCTAGAGTGAGTTTTTGAGAACTTGGGGCTGATCCGAACTTGTACTGCTTTTTGGAGAAGATTTTGAACCCCTTTTAATTCTCTACTCTTTCTTTAATGCAATTTATTCATGTTATGATTACTGTTTCATTGATCATGTCTGAGTAAATTCATTATTAGTTTTAGGGTTTCTCATAGGGTTTTCATGACTTGTTAGATTAAAAAAATCAGTTAAGGATTCATAACTTGTTAGTTCTTCAACCTGAATTGCTCTTAAAACTTGTTTCTAACCTGATCAATTGGAATCTAGATCTAGGGTTTATAAATTGACATGAAAGTGTAATTTAGAATCCGATCCATTTAGGTTGAGCAATTTAATTATCTGCAAAGAAATTTGGTTTAGTTAAATTGTGAACTAATCAAACATGCACTTAATGCTAGTTTAATCTGTTAGGAATTGCAAAGAAATTTGGATTTCTAGGGTTTAGTCTTAGTGAATTCTCGCAACGAAAGTTGGTTAGTTCTATATTTGTGTTTGAGTTCTAGAACGGTTCTTAATTCGATCATGGCTGATATTTGATCTGCATGGCATGATTTCCTGAGAACGCCCTTGACCTAGCGCTTTTAGTATTTGAAAACAAACTCGCTTGCTACTGATTTATTTCCGGCTTTTTAGTTTATTACTCTTGATTTACATCGCCTAGCTATTCTTGACATTCTATAGTCTATCACAAGATTTCTTGAGTCTCTGTGGTTCGACCCCTATACTACATTTGCATGTGCACTTGTAGTGTAACTTCGGGAGTTAAACTCTGAGCATATCAATGACCACGACTGATGGTTTGACCCAAAGGTTATTTTGTGAATTCACAAAACTTGAATACATTCAATCAAAAGATAACACATAATTGATCGGTGGGCCATTCGTAACATTGTTTCGAATATATATTTGATACAATATGAAATATTATTAAATACTTCTTTAATATGATATAGATATAATTGACTTAATCCGAAGAGTTGAGTATTTGGAAGTCATTAATAAAGCTGGTCCAAATCCATTCAAGATTAAATTTTAACTTATTGATGAAACGTATTTATTAATCTCTAATCATATAAGTTATGATTTTTTTTCCTCTATATTTTCATTCCTTTTGTGTAGTGGCAATATCATTACATGAGTTTGTTTTGCAACCATTCAAAGAGATTGTATAGGGAAATCAAACATGGACCTGATTCTATCCAATGTTGCTTTATGCGTTTATGTAAGATTAACGACATTCATGTTCTTTTACCATAATATAGGTTATTAATATGTACTGTATGTTTTAGTTAATGATAATTACATAATAATTATATTAAAATTATACATATTAATAATAGGAAAAAAGTTTGTCACGTCTGTTGACGAGATAATTGAAATGTTAATTGATAATTATATTTCGTACATTAAGAAGTGGGACTATTATATGTAAGTTTTAATTAAATTATTCGTACAAATATTAATCACCAGAGTATAAAATTTCTGACTAATTATTTATTTTCGATCAATTGCAGGTATATGTGGCATCTGTAAAGAAATAAAGGAAAAATAATAAGTGCATTATTGGAGAAATGAATAATTTACGATAGTCATTTTGTTTTTTATATTTTATTTTGTTGTCATGACTATTGCATTTGATTGTTATCATTAAGTGGTTTTATAATTTGTTTCATTTTAAAATCTCTACAACAAAATATTCAAAATCAAATGCATAGAAAAATAAACTCTAAATATTTTGTCCTTAATATTTTTTTTGCAAAAAAACGATAACTGTATTATGTTATATATTACAATATCCTTCACATATAATTATATGTAAACAAATAATGAAACGTATAATTTTTTAGATAAAATGAATCACTTTAAATAAAAAAGATTCAAACTCTGTTAAATATTAACATCGCCAAAAATATTTTATATTACATAGATCTAAATGTAGATTCTGATATACTAATATTTATTAAAATTATTTATTTTTCGAAAGTTCTCAACTAACTTTCTTATATCAAATATTTTGTTAAATATTCATTGATACACAAAAAAATATTTTCTTATAAATGAGAAAATATTATATAATATATTAATATTTTACATTACTAACCTAGATCTAACGCAACGAAAAATCTATATATATATAAGTTGCATAAGCTGGAAATTACAACTATGATATCATGGATTCAAAAAATTCAAATGTTCTTAATAACAAAAAATTAACAAATATTTCTGATTGACAGTGTTTTTTTTTATACATGGCGAATCAAAGATCGAATTCTTAGAAAGTGGAACAAGTTTATTTTCTCATTAGTTCCATCTATCGATCTCATTTTGGTAGATGAACGAGTTAGTGTTTAATTTTCGTCAATTAATCTAAATTCAGTTGTTAAAAGTCAGCGCAAACAATATTTGTTTTGCATCTCTTTATTCTTACTAAATTTCCTCTCAGGGTTCTAAAATTCATGCAATAATTCCTCAAATATTATGGCAACCATCATGGACGAGTATGATTATTGAAGATAATACAATAATCATAGAAACGCTTAAGGTTCATTTATGTACGAGTTATCTTCACGAAACACCTCATCCTCGAGAAAATTTGTTCTTGATAGCTTTTACTTTCATTTTGTCCCATTCAATAAAAATTTTAGTGTCGAAAACAAAATTAAGACATGTCTTGGTAAGATTGTTTTCAATGTTTAAATTTATAAATTAACATTCATTTCTTAATTCGTACCGAGCTATAATTTTTTTTGTTAGACGTCTTTGAAAGAGTTATTAATGTTGGTATCCTCCAAATATGACACCTTGACCCAGCACAATATAGTTGGAAAACAATTCATTTTTATTTGATGGATAGCAGTTTCGATATATAAATGCTCTATTTATATGTTTATGAATATTTACATTTTTCATTAGCTTATTGCTCTATTATATATATTAACGTTAATATCTTGACTTTGATTTCAAAGGTGATATTTTAACTTTCAAACTGACTGATACGTATGCATGTGAATTTGCTACCGATTTTTCAATCACTTGGGCTAACTGCAACCATAATGTTCCAATATAGTGTGTCATACCATTTGGACTTCTTGATTTGCATAAAGGTAATTACTCAATTAATTAGTATAATAATTATTATTAAATTACAAATTATAGAAACTTCTATAACTCGATTTATATATTCTGACAATTGTGCCTAGGTGAGTACACAAGTGAACAAGCTCATTGGTCCAAAACTTTTATAGATCCTCAAGATGTCGATGTTCAAAGGATGAAAAGAGTAATTATTAGCAAAAATATTTAATATTCCGAATGAATTATTTTGATTAGAATATTCTTATCTTTTGTTCGAATTATTTTTTAAGCAAGTTAGACAGTTTGTTGCAATATATACTTTCAAATATACAATACCATATATTAGATATTTAAATATTGACAATCATAGTTTTATATAGAAAAACTTAATTAATTATCAATGATTATATTTTCAAATTTGAGAATTACATAAATCTTCAAAAAATTTGGACGTTCCGATAACAAGATATGATCTATGTTGTTTTAAAAAAAAATAATACTTATACTACACAAGATATACTAAATTTACAAACAATGGAAAATCTACACATAAAAATCACAACACCTTTTTCATAAATATTTTCATTCAATAAAAAGAACAACGTCTTAATGGGCTGGAATATAACGATTTTACATTCGGGCTTAACAGCTTACGATTATTTCGCAAGTATACATGATGTGTCTACTCCATTTAGCTAAATAATATGACCAATATATTAGAGCTCGCTAAAAATAGTAGAAGCCCAATAGATTGAAGCCCACTCTAAGATAGCTGGAGATGAATCGATACAATCGATGCTAAGACATTCGATACAGTCGAGACTCCTTTGAAAGCAAAATCGGCGATCGAGGAGATACGATGGTCAAGTGCTGTAAAGGATACGGAGGAGATAAGAGGAGGATCCTCTGTTTTTGAACGACCCAAGTGACAAGGTAATCTAATATCTTCTAGAGATTTTTATAGAAACCTTGTGTTTTGTAGTGATTCCCGTGAGAGAAACGTTTTGTGAAGTTGGTCGGAAAAGTGTTTTATGTGCCTTATTATGGTAGTTTCAGCTAAGTACTCGTTTCTTTGTATTAGTAGAACGAAATTGGATTTGAGAAGTAGACGTTAGGGTTAGATCGACGATTTCGGAGATTTCCATATTGCACTTCTGTCTATTAAACCTTTTTGTGATGTTACCGATTCTTTTGAGTTTATTTGTGTTATTATTTTTGGGTGTATCATGTCAAAATATTAGGTTCGCAACATAAAACAACAAAAGGGAAACCCACATTTTTTAAACCTCTTATTCCCGATTTTCTTGATGGTGTGGTACTTAATCTTAGTTCTTTCTCCTGATTTCTCTACCTTTGTATAATTTGATTACTCAAGAAAAAATATTTTCTTTTTTGGGGTTGCAGTATATCCCGGAAAAGTTCTTCAAAAAATTTATACAGGGAAGAACTAATGTTACTGTCGGAAAACTCACTTATGATGCTTCTGATCGAAAGTAACTATCAAACCCGTTGGTGATAGACTTACACAAGGCTGGAGGCACATAATTTCTGAGAATATGATGTTTTAATTTTTTAGCACTATGGAGGTGCCGATTTCCATGTACACGCCTTCGGACCAAGTTGTTGTGAGATCCAATGGGACAAGGTTCCAACGGAAACTCAAGAGGAAAACATGAGTAAGTTGAATTATGTTGTTTTCTAAGACATATTTTTATCTTTTTATAATTTTTTTATTTGAGTGTATGTTGTTTTACGAAGGAATTGAAGAAAACTTTGTTACACTAACCGTCACAAGCAACATCATCAAACGTAGCAGAATCGTAAGTTGTTATCCTTTACTTTTTCATAAATTTTATCTTTAGACTATGTTCGGTTGTTTATGCTTTAGTTAAAAAAAAATGTTGTTACACCATAAATATTATGTTTTTGCAGTTTCTTCCTAAGTCCTTCACCAATGTTAACAATTTAGATAAGGCTGCTGGCAAGACCATATATATTGGTCAACGAGGTTGGAGCAAAGTAGTCCGCTAAACTGGCGATGCAGTTTCAGAGTACAAGACGGCGTTTATGTTTGACTGTTGGCTTGAGAGAGTTTCCCAAGACAAACAATATCAAAGCGAACAACACTATTGTGTTGAAGCAAATATGGGAAAACACAACTAAACATATCCTCAAGCTCTCCTCCAAGAACCATATGTCGGCCTAATGTTTCTAAATATGTTGTTGAAAATCGCTTACCCTTACGAACAAAACTTTTTTTTAGTGTTTTGTTGTATTTTGTGGATTTTTATTTTATCCATAACTTGGTATTCACGTTTGTTAGTGTTTTAATCATAATGCATAAATCCAAATAAGTGAAAATAACGAATGTTTATTTACAGCGGTTAATTTTTTCATAAATATAATACTATAATTATTATTCGAATTTGTATATAATTATTATTTTATGCATCTAAATGTAAACATTCAGATGTGCATATAAAATGATGAATAAATCTTACACCACGTCGAAAAAATAAAAATTTAAACAACGATGTGTTTTGACACAAAGTGAAAATAACATAATTTAACTAACAAATAGTTAATGCATGCACATGCGTAGGGGACGATGACCTAGTATTAACAAAAATAAATTTGGTTGATGTACAAGTGTAAGGGTTTAGCCACTCTTGCAATTTTCTATCTGATTTGCCGTACCAAAAAATCTAAAAACCGAAAAATCCGAAAAGGTAAAAAAACCCCAAAATAGTTATAAACCCTTCTAAAACTGATATCAACCACATTAAAATAATAATTTGATATATTTGAAGAAATAATATTTAGTCTCCAAATTGAATATTTTCATGCCAAGAATTAGGTGTTTCATCAAGAGAGAAAAAACCAATTGCGAGGAAAAATAAGCAAAAATGCAGCAAAAAGTTTTATTTCATCAATAATTTAAAATATTATACGGTAGAAATGACATACCACTTGATAAAATAAATTTATGTTTGTGTTGAAGTTTTCAATAACGACTTTTCAAACTTTGATGTAAATAATTATATTTTGTTAGAGTTTTAATATTGAAGTCAAGAGCAATATGTTGATGTTAACATAGTCGTATATATAATTAGCCATTTTTATCTCTATTTATGTTAACCACAATAGCATAATAAAAAAAAAATTAAATGCACGCTGCGAAAATTATTATCTCAACATTTATTCCCTAGTTAATATCACTTATTTTTTAAAAATATATATTAAATCCTAAAATCATAAATTTAAATATCTACCCAAATAGACTTAGATTAAATTCATTACTAAAAACTTAGAAAACAATTAAACATTTTAATTCTAAGAAAATAAAAATATAAATTTTATTTTGAAAAATAAACTAAATAATCTTTTCGATTAGATCATTATAAATTTTAATAATCGAAGATTAAAAAATAAGAAAAATAAAAGTAAAAATAATATGGTAACATAAATGACAATAAAATTACGATGGAGCAAAATTTTAGGAAAAAATCAAATATACAAGTTAATATATAAAAACTATAAATAGCAGATATAAAAGAAATTAGAGATAAAATCTACATATATAACGAAAAATAACTGACATCATTTCATACCACACATAAAAAATAATAAGCCTACTAATTAGGCAAATAAAAAACCTTATAAATACGTTCTATATAGAATTTTTTCAAAAAATAAAACAAGACTCATATAAAAAAAAACTATTATCTATTTAAGTTAGATAAAATGCATCTCAAGTAACATAAGTAAATAAATTAAACTAAGAATAAAAATATATTTATATAATCATGAAACTATTAAATCATAAACTAAAATTTGTATAATTTAATACAAAATTAATTTGTATAAATCATAAACTAAAATTTTGGTAAACATACACATAAAGTAACATAAATAAATAAATTTTGAATATATTTCAACTAACCAAAAATTAAATAAAAGCATGGAAAAAATTCAAAGTTAAGATTCATAAGTTCTTAAATTATAAAATTAAAATATTAAAAATAAATCAATATATACATATTATTCAATCATATAGTGAAACATAAATATTATTCAATCATATAGTGAAATATGTTGATGTCTTTACAATTACGGATTTTTACACTTTGGGTATCAAAATAAATAAAATATTTAGAAAATTACAAAATAGGTTAAAAGACTAATTAACCCGTTTTATTATAAAATATTAAAATAATTAATATAAGATAAATTTAATTGAAAAATTATCATATTTTAAATTTTATAAACATATAAAATCAAACATCAATTAAAAAAATATAATTCATTCGTTCAACATATTAAACTATATAATATATTTATCCAAAATAAAATATTCATTTCTTAAACTTTCAAATTTACGAATACACATTATTCAAAAAAATTAAACATAAAAAATCATGTACTTAAGACGAGTTAGAATCATAATTATAAAATCATAGATGAAATCCAATTGAGAAAAACTAAACTGGTTATTACAAAAGCACTAAAAAAAGAAAGAAATACAATAAAAAACAAATAAAATGTCTAATTCATAATACTAAAAAAAATAAAATCAAAACTAAACAAAAGATAATGAATTTATAATCTAATAAAATTGATAAAAATTGTAAAATTTATTTTCAAAAAAAAGAATTTAAAAATTTAATTCTAAAATAAAAATATCTTTGCTAAGCGTGGGTCAACTCTATTTATGATAATAATACAAATGCACCTCTTATGTAAGTTAAGTTTTTAGCGATATACAAAATGTCAGTTGAGAAATTTTTTTTTTTTGAACAAGATTTTAGTTCAGAAAATTTTTCTTTTCCATTGTTAATCCATCTTTGACTAACAGAATGGCATTAAGTCTATTAACTGCCACAAAGGACTATTATCGAATCACAGTCTTTCCATATAACTAGATTAAATATCCAAGCCTTACGTTGCGACCTCCTCATTACTTTTTTTCCTGTCTCTTTTCAAAACTTCACTCCGTAATGAGTCATCAAAGCATTCACAATGTGTCCATTGCATTGTGTCTTTGCATTCTTTTCGCGTTTGTTTCGTCTGATAGCCCAGAGGCAATGCGAGATCTCGTTACGGATTTGCCTGATCAATCTGGTGTTTGCTTCAGACATTACGCCGGCTATGTCCCGGTTGATAAAACAAATGGAAGGGCTATGTTTTACTGGTTTTTCTAGGCTGTGAGTCTCCCAAACCAGAAGCTCATGGAGGTAGTCAAACTCATTTTTAGTTTCTGGGGAAACATGTTTATGTTAAACTGTCACATACATCTTTTCTTAAATGTTTTAGATTTAGGGAGGAAGGGTCGACTTCAAGGACTTCACAATCTTCCGGAAAAGATCAACAAAATCTTTCTCGAAATACATGTTTATGTTAATTATTACTTTTATTATTAATTTTAGATTATTTGATTTCTAATCTGTATTTTTTAATCTTTCTACAGGAAACGCCGAAGAGCAAGGGCTGTTTATTCGGCTTAGGAAATATGGCGGAGAAGCTCTCAACACCGCTTTTCTTCTTCCATCCCGAAACCGACTCCTTCACTGCAGCGTTGAGGGCAAAAGATGAAATCGCTGCGTTGAAGGCGACCCAAGTGGCAATTCTCGACGAACAACAAGAAACCAATCAGAAGATGCACGAGATACAGCTATGATGTTGGACTTCATGATGTTTGGTCGTCTTCCGGCAGAAGAGGTAGTGGGACAAGGAGCGGGTCAGGGAGCAGGACATGGAGCGGATAGGAGATCGGGATCAGGACTTATGAATCCTGATTCTTTGTAATATTAATACTTTTTATTTATGAATACTTTTATAATTAAAATTATATATTATATTTTCGGTTTTATAATTTTTTAATTTTAATATTAATAATTTTATTTTATAATTAATAAAATGATTTATTATATTTAAAATATATATAATAAATAACCGTCGGTAATCCATCGGTTTAAAACTGTCGGTAATTCGTCAGTTTATGGCCATCGGTAGTCTGTCGGTTAAACACTGTCGGTAAACCTTTAGCAAAGTTCCGTCGGTAAACCTTCGGTTATTTTTTCGGTATTTGCCAATGGTTTACCGATAGTAATATACGACTAAGCGGCCGTCGGTAAATTTAATGGGTAATCCGTCGGTTTCATATCGTCGATAATAGGTCGTAAACCGTCGCTTATTATCTCGTCGATATGCCATCGGTTACGCGTCGGTAAATATCCATCGATAATCCGTCGGTAATATCTGACGAAATAAAACTGACATATCCAGTCGGTTGGGAATCTGCCGGTAATGGCCATTACCAACGGATACTCGACGGATTCGTCCGTCGGTGATGACATGTTTTCTTGTAGTGTTAGATCCATGGACAGACCCTCGGTTGATACTACATAACCCAAGAACAAGACTCGATCCATCCCAAACTCACACTTCGGTCGAGCCACAAACAAGACCTCTTTCCACATAATTTCTAGAACTTCGCGAAAGTGAATGAGATGTTCCTCTAAACATGCACTGAAGATGAGGATATCGTCAAAGTAGACGACCACAAAACGGATAACGTAAGGGCGTGAAGTATGATTCATGACTCTCATGAAAATACTAAGTGCATTAGACAACCCGAAAAGCATGACAAGCCACTCGAACAGACCCTCACAAGTTTTAAATGTTGTTTTCCAGTTATACCATGCCTGATGCGAATCAGATGATAACTACTTTTTGTTCTGGTCTTGTTTTCGAAACATTGAAGATAAATCCTTTTTGTTCAACTGCAAACAAAAATAAGGCTAAAACATGTTTTTTCCCCTTTTCTTACAAAGTAATTAACCAATATTTTAAAATCAACATTTTTAACCAGCTTTTTTCAATAGATAAAATAGCTAATTAGCTCAATCTCTCCTCTGATATACTTACACGAAAATATGATTATGGATCTGATTGGCTATTAGACTGTAGAGACTGTAGGAAATTTAACAGCCTTAACAGCCAGATATTTTTCAATCACACTTTTAGTTCCTATTTTTATTTCTTTCCCCACTTACTGTTACATTTTTTTTAAAAGTCCCCTGTTAAAACTTTTCTATATTTTTTGCATCCAATAATTTTAAAGTAAAAGAAAACCCAAGAATGACTAATTGTTTGCATAAATGATTAGTTGGAAATGGATCTAATGTAAGACCATCTCCAAGTTTCTCAAAGGAATTTTCGTAATAAAATAACAATAAAACTTTTAAAAATTAAGAGAGAGTAGAATGGAATTTTCGTTTGAGCATCCACGAGTTTTAGTTGAGAAATTCTCAACACACATTACACTATTTCTTGGTTCAGTTCAGTTTTAAATTCAATTTTTAATTAAATCATAAAAATATATTATAAAAATTATTATTTTATTAGTTGAGAATGTTTAAAAAGTTCTAAACCAATGTAGATGCTCTGAAGGGAGAAAAGAAAGTCTTTTTCTGAAAAATAAAAACAAATCAACAATTATTCTATTATTAATATTAATTTATTTAATGTTATAGTTATTATAGTAGGTACGATTTTTTTAACCAAAATATATGTAAAAAATATGAAAATTAATAATTCTATTATTAGTATTAAAATTTGTTGGAGATATTAATCTATAATATAAAAAAATTCAAACCTAAATTAAGTCATCAAATACTATTTTAGAAGATCACGTGCTATTCATGAGGCGTCTGAGGGTGATCGTGAACGGGCTCCTACTCCTATTGTTTTAAGTCTTGCGGATGTGGAGGAATTAATCAAAAAGAGAAATGAGGAAACAGAGTCTCGATTGAAGATGTATTACAACGCTCAGTTCAAGGAGTTGACTGAGACGTATAACGGTAGATTAAACGATATGGAATCGGTTGTGAATACACTAAGAGCGGGTGTTAAGGAGACATTGCCAAGAGAGCCTGAGGCTACTGCCGATGATGGTGTTTTTGAAGGAAACGTTTGTGAGCCAAGTGTTGTTAAAGTGCAAGAGGAAAGAAAGGGAAGAAAGGGAAGAAAGAATGCTAAGAAAAGCAGTAAGAAGGGAGAAAAAGAGCGAGAGAAGGAAGAAGAGAAGGGAGAAAAAGAACAAGAGAAGGAAGAAGGAACCGTGGAAGATAAGGGGGAAACAAAGCTCTCAAAGGACGTAGACGTAACAGAGGCCGAGAAGGACGAGGACAGAAAAGGTAAGAAGAGAGTTGTTGTACCCGTTGGGAACGTTCCAACAAAAAAGATAAAGATTAGGAGTCCCGTGATGACTAGGGGGAAGAAAATGGAGAACCAAGTTGCTGAGAGAACCACCAAACCGTGATCTTCTCTGTTTGGTTTTGAATTATCTATGTTTTAGTACTTTTTGGTTTGAATTATCTATGTTTTAGTACTTTTGGTTTGAATTATCTATATTATCTAGTATGTTTGACAAAGTAGTTTTACCTAGTTATGCCTAGTTTTACCAAGTTATGCCTAGTTTAACCAATTTATGCCTAGTTTTACCAGGTTTGACACCAAAATTTCCAAAGTAGTTTTACCTAGTTATGCCAAGTTATCCCGAAAACAGTCATTCAAACTTAAACACCAGCAATGAGAATTCAACATAGAAAATCCCATAGAAATAAACACAGAATTCAAACATAGATATCCAGACATAGTAGATCTTAAACCACATCAGCTTTGCATCCCTTCGATTGTCTCCTTTAACTTGGCAATTTCTCTTCGGTTGTGGAAAATCTCCACATTCATGCCTGCGATTTTGTCGTCTTGCTGTTGAATCCTGTACATCAACTTCTCAAACTCTTGTTCGACACCATGCAACCATGGTTGACGAATATGGAGTCCATCGGCCTACAAAAAAATCAAAAAATTCAGAGTTACACCAAAAAATGTTCTAGCTTTTTCTATTAAGTGATAATAGAAAAAGTCCATTTACCCTCCATTTTTCACAAGTAAAGAAGGTACGGCCCGGTGTAGTATCCACAGGCGTAACCTTATCGATCGACCTCGCGTACGATACCGCCACCACATGGACAATCCTTTGGGATGCCGTATTCCAAATAGGTCACTGCGTCAAGACGATCGGAGTATTCCTTGTTCCTCCTTTCCTCTTCATAGGGGTGGAGCATGAAATTCTCTGAACTCATTTGAGAGAGAGAAGAGAGAAGAGAGATGGAGATTCGGGTTAGAGAGAGAGGGAGAAGAACGAAAAATGAGAGAAAAATAGAAAAATAGATAGATAAGGATTTTCCCAAAAAAAGGGGGGGGGAATTTTAATTTTTGGAATTTGGGGGCGGGAGTTTCAAATTTTTTAGGCGGGAATCAAAGTTTTACCAAGTTTTCAGTTTTACCCAAAACTGTCAAGTTTTACTTCTGCCAAAATTCAGTTTTAATGGTTATACTCTATCTTTAATAATAAAAAATTGGTTATACTCAAGATCTATGGATAATTATATGCATTACAAATTAATTCATTCAATTATATTTGAAAATACATATATTATCTGACCTTTTGAAGATTAAGATGATTCACATAGATAAACAACTCATAAATGTATATGATATTTGCTTGCTACCCTAACAAGTCTGCAATATTTACCTTAAATTCTAAAAGCGTTTATTTTGTTTTATCAAGAGATATGCTATATAAATTGATTGTTATATTTAACATTATTATAAAAACTAAATTTCACAAACAATTATAGTTCTACAAATCTTGGTTTTACCAAGTTTTCCAAAGTTACACAACAAATGATAAGATATGTAAATTGAAGAAATAAAAATACAACTAAATTCCTTCTTGGCTCACATCAGCATGGCTCTCATTACTGCAATTAAACCAGCTCTCTAAATTCTTTCTTGCCTTTCTCTTGCTCCTTCTCCGTCTGTGCTCCCCAACTGACGGATATCTTGTTTCTTGCACTCTTCCCTTTCTTTTCACATAGTTTGGAGGAAAAGCGTACAACTGTTCTATATCTTCCGGAATAATCCACTCAGACATATGCGGAACTAGAAAAATTGTCCTCGTATAAGCCAATGCCCATAATTCTATCATGTAGTAACGCGAGCACATACCATACAAATCCTTCAATTCCGTTGGCCTAATGTCTTGCTTCAAGAATTTAGTGGTAGCAGATATTGCGTGTACACATGGGTACCTGTCAATATCAAAGTATCTGCAGCTGCATTTTTTATGTCTCAAATCCACCACATAAGTAATGCCGTCATCTCCAACAACACCGTATTGAAGCTCGAATGCATTAAGCTCAAATGTCGTGAGTTTGGCTGCTTTCACAATTCTAGCGTGCAACACAAGTTCCACTTCCGGCACCAATTTTCACGCGCTCGATCCAGAAACGGAATCTTTCCTATGACTGTTAAACCACTCTGCAAATTTTCCAATAAGAGCATCGATCATAGGCAGTAGATAATACCTTCTGGACTTCTTAAAAACTGCATTCATAGACTCCACACAATTAGATGTGTCAATGTTGTACCTTGCACCGGGAGAATAACACCTTGCCCATTTCTTCTCTTCTACGCTTTTGTCAAGATATTGAGCTGCTTGAGGATATATGTTCCTAAAATCGCCATATTGTCTTAGGAAATCAGCCTCGGAGTATATCCGAGCAATTTCTCTAAATTTTTTCCAACTTCTTCTTTGTTCTCGTAAGAAACTGCTCCTCTCACATTCTGGGACAGGTGGTAGATGCAATAACCATGATCCGAGAGAGGGTACACTAGACCTATTTCCTTGATGAGACTTGCATTTCTGTCGCTAATAAAAACTAACTCACGACTATCCGGTATTACGGTTTTCAGCGTATTGAAGAACCACATCCAACTTTCTTCCTTTTCACCATCAACTAGAGCAAAAGCAATGGGATAGTTGTGATGATTCGGATCCTGCGCTGTGGCGAATATTAAACAACCTCCATATACATTCTTAATGAAAGTTGCGTCAACGATGAGCACTTTCGTCATGGCTACAAACCCTTCGATGGAAGCTCCCAAAGCCACAAATAGATACCTGAACCTTCTTTGTTCATCCAACACCAAATCGGTTTTTGTTCCAGGATTCACCTTCTCCAACATATGCAAATAAGAAGGCAACATCTTGAAACCATCAACTGGACTACAACAGATATCAGAAACGGCAAGGTTTTTCCCTCTAAAAGCCGTAGAATACGACACTTCCACACCGGCTCTTCTTTGGACAAGCTGCACAATAGTTTTAGGACATGGAGTATCGAAGTTACCGGGATATTCTTCGTTTAGGACGCTTGCAACTAACCGTGGTGTACCTTTTCTCTTGTTGCTTATACCACTAGTACTTGTCCGAGAGCATGAATGCATATTCGTGTATGTTCTAACTGAGAACATGGTTGAATTCTTAATCTTTACAGCTCTCAACTGCCATTTACAACCTTGCTTCGCTTCACGGCATTTCACCACGTATCGACTCTTATCTGAATTGCCTATTAAGATCCCATAACAGTTCAGATTTGCGGCTTTATCAACCAAATACTGCACATCTTCTTTACATTTAAATTCTTGACCTATTTCAAAACCCAAGCCATCTTCCCATTCATCTAAACGCCTTGTATCTTCCACAACCATTGGAAGCTCAACTGATTCAACCATATCCAAATCATGCATATTATCATGTTGTACAATATCACCATCGCCAATAGCAACATTCTCCAATGGCTCAATCGGCTCAGTTGGTTCAATAGGCTCAATAGGCTCAATAGGTTGTTCTGTTGATTCCTCGCCAGTAACTTGAGTAGCATCACCAGCATTGATTACCCCAATATTATCCCGGTCACTAGAAATAAGCTCACCATAACTCCCACCATCTCGTTTCCTCCTCTCTACTCTTGAAAGTTGCTCGGTAATCGGAAATATTTCCAAATCTCTGACAACCTCTACATGCAAAACACTTCTTCGTTGCTCTTTATCCAAAGAGGTTAGATACACGTAAACATCCTCGTCATCAAAAATATACGACTGCCTTTGAGGTTTCACTACCAATGGAATATAACTCAAATTCAGCCTCTTTGTAGAATCATCTATTGAAATCTTTCTGCGTATCCTATCCACTAGCAACGAATACGTTATCTCCTCCATAGATGATGTCTTAAACGATATACCATACAACCGATCTTCTCTAGGAATCCATTCATAGTCATCTCCGATCTTTGAATAATGTCCTTCATAATCAAAATGTATGTTTATGAAAGGAGAACCCATCCTCTTCTGAAAATGACATAAAAATATGCATTAGCACTCAAATTTCAATAGTAATACCACAGTAGTTTTACCAAGTTCTACCAGTTCTGCCAGAGTAGTTTTACCAAGTTTTACCAAGTTTTACTAAGATGTACAAAGTTTTACCAGTTCAACCACAAT
The DNA here is from genome assembly GCA_030180135.1 of Orychophragmus violaceus. Classification (NCBI taxonomy): domain Eukaryota; kingdom Viridiplantae; phylum Streptophyta; class Magnoliopsida; order Brassicales; family Brassicaceae; genus Orychophragmus; species Orychophragmus violaceus. The sequence continues at coordinate 79,708,814 of CM058235.1, read as the reverse complement.
AGTTTTACCAAGTTGTACCGATTTTTACTAATCTATTATTACCAAGTTTTACTAAGTTGAGCAACTTTATCAGACCCAAAATATCTCCAAATTGCCAATACAACAATAGGATGCAGTACGATTAAACCACAAATTTCAATTAATTATCGATTAAGTTGTCTAATTCACCAAAAAAACACGGCTACAAACACAATGTTCTTAATCCAGAAATTAAAATCGACCTTCAATCGAGCTCAAACAAAAAAGAGAAAAAATAGAGAAACAAACGACAAGAAAAGTGAGAGACTTACCTGGGATGATCAGAATCCCGAATAGAAGTTTTTGGGATGGTAGAATTGGGATAGATTTGAGGAAATCGAATTCAAAATAGCTGTAAAAATCGACCAAATCGAACAGGAAAGAGAGAGCGTGACCGAGCGTGGTGGGAGCGTGGTCGAGATGGAAGAGGAGAGAGAAGCTCTCCTCTGATTGGTTGATTATTTGGTTTATTTTAAATTTTTTTAATTGATTCATTAAGGGTAGAATGGGGATAACATTAAAAGAGAGGAATAGGGGAGTATGGTAGATTAGGCAAGAGTATGTGGGAAATTGACTTTGAGTCAAAGAGCTTTTGAGAATTTGACCCCACCATGCCTCCTTCCCCGATCAATCTGCCACTATAGCTGCTACTTCAACCTTACGATCTCACCATGCCTCCTTCCCCGATCAATCCGCCACTGTCGCCGATGTTTCAAGCCCCCCCACGATCTCACCATGCCTCCTTCACCGATCAATCAGCCACTGTCGCCGCCATTTCAACCCCCACGATCTCACCATGTTTCCTTCCCCGGTCGATCCGCCTATATATCTCTCTCTTCCAACTCTTCTCAAAACACTGAAGCAGAACGTTTGTTAAGAAACCACAAAGTAAGGTAGAGATAAGAAAGCCATGTGTTTGAGGACAATCCTATTAGCCATGGTGATTCTGCTGATTCTTATCTCCGTATCAGCGGCTGAGGATATCGGAATTGATGAGTCTAATCCGATCCGTATGGCCTCTGACGGTCTCCCAGAGGTTGAGCATCCATTTTCAAAATTTTAGGCCAATCCCGTGACGTTCTTTCATTCGCTCGTTTTACTCAACAGTAAGTCCCATCCTCTACTACCACCCCTTAGCCGTTGACTTTTTTTGAAGATAAACTTTTTTATGAAATTTTGGGGATCTCTAGATATAAATTTAAAAGTCATATCATGGATTTCTCACTACAGCGCGACTGGAGCTATTGAGTCAGGGTATTTTCGAACATTTGACAGAGCATTATATTTCTCTGAGCACCAGCTTGTGGATTGTTCCACAAACCATGGCTGCAATGGTGGCCTTCCTTCGGAAGCCTTTGAATACATCAAAGCAAGTGGTGGTATCACCATAGATAGAGATTATCCTTATTCTGGTTTTGTTGGAAACTGCTATAAGCGACCACCATTTATAAGTTATAACAGTCCTCTATTCATTCAGCATTTCTCTGGTAAGCATCTTTTTACGGATTCTAAAGTTTACCTGCCTTAAATATATACATTCTGTAATCTCTAATGGGGATTCAAACATCAACAACAGGGTGCTGAAGATGAACTAAAGGATGCGGTTGCAATAGTTAGACCAGTATCCGTAGCATTCGAGGCTAGATCCTCATTATTGCTTTACAAGAGCGGATTTTACAATAGTCAATGTGGAAATACTACAATGGTGAGACTTTCTTCTTCAAACTGCTAGATAAATATATCACTCTGTTGCAAGTAGAATCATTTGAGCTTATAAGCTATTGTTCCAATTCATATTTTTAATGTGGCATTAGGACGTGAACCACGCGGGTTTGGTTATTGGTTATGGAATTGAAGCCAGTGTTCCATATTGGCTTTTAAAGAACTCATGGGGAGACCTTTGGGTGATAAAGGTTACTTCAAGTTGGAGATGGGGAAGAACATGTGTAAATACCTCTCTCTCTCTCTCTCTCTCTCTCTCTCTCTCTCTCTCTCTCTCTCTCTCTCTCTCTCTCTCTCTCTCTCTCTCTCTCTCTCTTTCTCTCTCTCTCTGTATATATATATTGATTCGTTCTTCAATTAAGGTATTGCGGTATGTCCATCGTACCCGGTTGTGGCTTATGGAAAATCACTTGCAAGTTGGGACTTTGGAATGCATATTGTTTAGTATGCTTGTTGTAATGCGCCTATGACTATATCTAGAAAATAAACTCATGCCTATGTTCTAATAAAATTCTTGGGAGTCCATTAATAACTGAGTATCTTTGTATATGGATCAAATTATTGGCTAATTATCAGTTCAAATGAAGTATGATTTGGAATTTTCGAAATTTGTTTAATGTTTTATATATTTATAGTAGTTTTGTGAATATAAAAACGGTACATGTTATGATGTGAGTTTTTTCTAGCCTAGATTTGTTATCGAACAATATTGACCATTCCAGTTTCAATTTTATCTGTTAAAAACGATTTTCGAAGCTTAAGCTCACAATGTCATTTTTATGTATTATCACAAAAAGTGTTTCCCCATCTTGTCTATTGAAAAATATTTCCGTTCTAATAATTTTTTGTCATCTTGAATTCATTGATAATACTAGATTTAACAGTTATAAGATGATCTCAGGAAATCAAAACACCAACAGCAATGACGACCTTACACTAAGCTAATACTACGATTAATTCGATTGGTACCTAAAAAAAGGCCATGCAGGTGGCCGAGTAACTGCACCAATCAAATGAGTAGTTTCTGCTGCAAAAATAACTCTTTGAATCCCAAGGCTATGCATACTTTCAATAGCCCTTAACCAGCTTGCAACTTGTGCCTCTAAATCTGAATTCAAAGAAACATAGGCTTGTCTACTATGGAGTAAAACCTTGCCGGTGTTGTTTCTAAGGACCCAAGAGGCACCTCCTATCTTTGTTTACTTATTCCATGCAACGCCAATGTTACATTTAACCCAGAATCTTGGAGGATGATCACACTTCCTATTCCAAATTTTAGCTTGAGATTTTTTTTCTGAGTCGATTAGTGTTTACCTCTTCATGGACATGGAACCACTGGTTTGAATTTGCTTTCACTTTCTCATACTTCTCCAACGCTTTATAGATCACTCCCTCAAACAAGAAATTGTTTTTGTTCTTCCATAGTATCCAAAGAATCCAAGGGAAGCATTTTCTTATCTCATCCGGGATTTCCCGATTACAGCCCACTTTGATCACAAAGGCAATATTTTGATAGAGAGATTCATTTTTAAATCCAAATTGAGGGGATGGAAAGTTAGAGATTGCCCAAAGCTGTCTGGACAAAGAGCAAATGAAAAGCATGTGGTTTATAGATTCTACCTCCCATCCACATAATTGGCATTTCAAGTCAACTTCCATTCCTCTTGAAGCAAGCCGATCAAATACTGGTAAAGTGATATATCATGGTTTTTACCGGTTTAGACCATGATATAAGTGTGTTTTAGAGTCTTTTAGTGTTTCTTTAGAGTCTTTTACAGGTGTTATTAGGTACTAGCACGTTTGGAGTGGATTTGGAGTAATTGGAGCTTTTTGGAGCATTTTGATGTTTTGACCCGAGAGATAGAGCTCACTGTCCGAAACAGAGTATCGATCGACACACTATGTGCATCGATCGACACACGAGCGAGATGGGCCAAACTCGTAAGTTTAATGAAGAATGAAGAAATTGCAGTTTTGCCCAAAAGTTTCCAAGAATTACAGAGAAGCCCCAAGTCGTGATTAGCTTATATAATTAGGTTTTTACATCAGTTTTAAGATACGCTTTCATACTTAGAGCATAGAGTTTTTAGAGCTTGGGGCTGATCTGATTCCTGTACTGCCTTCCGCTTATTTTGGAGAAGATTTCGAACCCCTTTACTTATTTATTCTCTTTTATGCAATCTATTAATTCATTGATTATGTTTTCATAATCCATGTCTGAGTAGATTCATAGTTAGGTTTAGTGATTCTCATTAAGGATTTTATAACTTTCTAGATATAATTAATTCAGTTAAGGATTCATATCAATAGATGTTCTTCAAGCTAAATTGTGTTTAATGCTAGTTCTAACTTGATCACTTAGAATCTAGATCTTAGGTTGTTAGATTGACACGAAAGTGTGGTTTAGAATCTGAACTATTTAGGTTGAGCAATTGAATTACTCGCAAAGAAATTTATTTTAATTGAATTGTGAACATATCGAACTTAATCTTAAAGCTGGTTTAATCTGTTAGGAATTACAAAGACATTTGGATTTCTGCAATTAGGCTTAGAGAATTCTCACAACGAAAGTTGGTTAATTCTATATCTGTGTTTTGAGTTCTAGAACTGTACCTAATTTGATCCTGACTGAATGATTTATCTGCTTGTCTGATTTCCTGAGAACTCCCTAGACTTAGCGCTTTTAGTTAATTGCTTTCAAACCAATCCTGCTACTGATTTACTTTCTTGTTTTGCTTTTAGTTTCTAATCACATTTGCTTTCTCCTAGTTTAATCTTTTCTGTTCTAAACCTATCATTGCCCTGAGTCCTTGTGGATTACATACCCTAAGTATTACATTGATATTGCTGTGCACTTGCAGTTAGTATAGGGATAAAACTTACACCTATCAAGTTTTTGGCGCCGTTGCCGGGGACTCTTTGGAGTCTTCGATAGATTCGAACTTAGGGTTTTTACTAGGATTTTTTTTGTTTTTTTTGTTTTTTTGTTTTTTGTTTTAGTTACTGATTTTTCTGTTTCTTCTCTGTCGCAGGTTTGACAATCGCATAGCATCGATCGTTTCATCTTTTGTGTCGATCGTTACTAGGCGACTGGAGTTGAATCGATCGTTGCACTCTCAGCATCGATCGTTGCACGGCGATTACATACGGTTTATGCAGACGCGTGATACCAGAAGTAATCCGAATACTAATCTCGTTAGCCTCCAACTTGAAGAGCTTGCTAGAATAGAGAGGACTAACAAAAGAGTTCAAAGAGCAAGGATGGTTGTTGAACGTGTGATTATAATGTCTGGTGCTCAAGGTACCCTGAGGGACCGACAAAACAATCCGTACAATGCTGCTGGGCAACGGATTGATGCTGAAGGGAATGTTATCCCTGATCATATCCCTGAGCCTGAACTGCCACAAAACCAAGGACAAGGCCAAGGACAAGGTCAATATAGACAGATGGTTGTTGATGAGAGGACCTTAGCTGACTATAACCGTCCGGATGAGTTTCATGCTAACCGATCAGCTCTTGTACCTCCTGGTTTTGATAGGAATGATTCAGAGATCAAGACCATCTACTACTCTCTTCTGAGGCAGAATGCCTTCCATGGTTTCCCTAATGAGCAGCCAATGGATCATATAGATGAGTTTGAGGACATAGTCACTGGGACGAAGTATGGTGGAGTGAACTATGACTATCTGTTTCTCAAACTCTTCCCCTACTCTCTTGCTGGAGATGCTGCTGCATGGCTGAAACAACTTCCACCTGGGAGGTTTACTACTTGGGATGCTGTTAAGAGTGAGTTTCTGCGACACTTCTATGATGATGCTCGCTCTGATCAGTCGAGACAGGACATTCTCACTTTCTCCCAAGGTCCTGTAGAGCCTCTTAAAGCTGCCTGGATGAGGTTTAAGAAGTACCAGCGTGATTGCCCGTATCATGGATTCACTGAGGTAACATTGTTGGGCATTTTTTTTAGAGGTATAGATCTCCCATACCAGACTGCGTTGGATAATTCCAGCAATGCAAATTTCAACACTAGGACTCCTGAGCAAGCTAAGCAACTGATAGACAACATAGTAAGCAGTAATAGCTGCAAGACTAATGATAGGAGAAGGAAATAGTCTGGTGGGAAGATAGAGAACCTGGAGATTTCTGATATTAGGAGTAAATTGGACACTGTTTTCAATCTTCTAGCTGGGAAGAAAGCTGTCCATTTTGCTCAAGATGTTGAAGTGATCAATGCTGAAGAAGATGGTCAGGAAGAGGATGTTAATTACATTGGAGGATCTGGTTTCCAAGGAAACAGGTTTGGAGGACAGCAAGGTAATAGATTCTTCAGTGGACAGAAGAGTGCTTTCACAAGCAATCAAAACTCTTCTGGCTTTGGATAGAATGCTGGTTTCCAGAAGCCTTTTCAACAAGGCAATCAGAGGACATATGGATCTTCCTCTTACCAAGCACCTCCTGTTGCTAATGCTCATGAGAGCAAGATGGAGAGTATGATGGAGCAGCTGCTGGAAGGACAAACAAAGATTGCTATTGACTACAACAGGAAGTTAGATGCTGTTTATGAGGATCTTAATGGGAAGTTCGAGTCTCTAAGTACTCATGTGAAGCAATTGGACACTCAGGTGAGCCAAATTTCAAGCTCCATTAAGGGAAAGAGTGTCGCAGACACCCACATTAAGGCCTGGTCAGTGTACATTGATGATGGATCACACCTAGGTGAAAGATTTGAGCTAAATACAGCTGAACTAGTGGAAGAGGCTGAAAATCCAGAATTTGAAGAAAATCTCTCGGGTGGAATCTGTGAAAAATCATCTGCATCGATCGATGCACCTCTAGCGTCGATCGTTGCATAGGGTGGACAGACATATTCACATGATTTTTATGGCATTGATACAGAGTCGGATGTTGAGCTTAATCGTTTATTCCCTGGAGTGTCTGAGATAACTCAACAGGAGATTGATGAGGTCAGATAGTTAGGAGAGATGGAAGAGAAGTTGGAAGAAGTTCCACCATCTGATAATCCACCTTATCACTCTTGTGTGCAAAGGTACTTGGAGAAGATGTTACCAATGGACGAGATGCTGAAGGTTTGGGTTATAGTTGTTCCTCAACAGATAAGTGATGTGCTATTAACTCGGATTCCTAAGAAACTACCTGATCATGGGATATTTGTGCCAAGTTGTTCTATTTTTGAGGATGGTTTCAAGCGCTTTCTGTGTGACTTAGGAGCTGCTGGAAGTCTCATGCCATAATATGTGGCAGAGAAGCTGAGGATGATGGATTTTTCACCCAATAGGACCTCTCTTGTCCTAGCTGATCAGTCAATAAGGATTCCGGAAGGAGTTCTTGAGGACGTCCCAGTAAGAGTTGGGAATTACTTGGTTCCAACAGACTTCTTGGTGCTTAAGTACGACAGTGAGCAGGATGATGCTTTGATACTAGGAAGACCATTCTTAGCCACAGCTGGAGCAGTGATTGATGTGAGGCACAGTTTGATTGATCTCCATCTGGGAGATGAGCCTCTGCACTTTAAGATGGACATGCTGCGTAAGCCGCTGATAGATGGGCAGACCTTCACTATTGAGGATGGATATGGAGCGCAGACGAGTAACACTTTGGTTTTGGATCCTGGAGATAAATTCACTCCTTCTTTTCTTGGACGAGCTCACACTGAGACAGCTTACTCTCCACCTTGGTAGGGAGACTTGCAGAGAGGCAATCACAGTCTCTGTCGGGATCTCCAGCAACCTGATCTTGTTCGTCCGGTCAAGCTAATGACCTTAAACAAGCGCTGAGTGGGAGGCAACTCACTGTTAGGTTTTAGTGTTTTTCTTTCTTATTTTTGGTGTTTTTCTTAGGATTTCACGTTTTTATTTGTTTTTGCTAAGTTTTTAATACAGAACACTGTCTGGAGATGTGTGACGATCGTTGCTATATGTGCAACGGTCGTTGCAAGGAGATATGACGAAGATATGGGATCGCCTTGTGACGATCGTTGCGGTCATGTGCAACGGTCGTTGCAAGTGGTTCAATTGCAAAATTATGGTACGCGTGCTAAACCGGAATCAATTTGGTTCAGCTGTGACGATCGTTGCACCTATGCATCGATCGTTGCACACACGATCCAGGTAAGTGCCTTAACCCCTCTTCTCTTCTCTTCTTCCCCATTTCTCCGTCCGTACAACCGCGAGTGCACAACCCTAAATCTCTCATTTCTTCATCATTTTCTGGTACTAACTACTATCTTTCTGTTTTCTTAAGAGTCAGTCCGTTTTTCAAAAATTTTGTTTTATTGAGTCAAAACAAGTTTAAGTAAGAAACAGTGAAATTTTGAGAAGTAAACAACATCTTGCAGGCACTTAAGTGACCATTGGGATGAAGTTGCAGGAACTATCTATGACTATTAGAAAACCCAATACGGATCAACCTACTGAGGACACTCATATCAATTCAGGTATTCAGAGGATCCTTTTACTGGCTTCACCCTTAATTTGACTTAAATTTCGCACCTAAGGGCTTGGTATACCTTGAGTCGGAATTCTTTGTTAGTTCTAACACAGCTTGTAAACCTGTCCGAGTATAGTTCCCTTCTCCCCTTCCATAGAGTAAAAAAAAAGTAATAAACTGAGGATGAGCTAGTAGCTCCGAAGTGGTCACAAGAGTATTAGCAAACACTATTACCTCCGGTGCGATCCATGGAATGTGTCCAAAGTACACCCCTTAACGGGAAGAGCACTGATAAAAAAAATAAAATGATACCCAATGGGGAAAAATCAGAATGCTAAGGAAGGGAAAAGAGAAGAAAAGGAACCAGAAAAAGATAGTATGGTGGTCTAGAGCTGACAAAGTAAGAATCCATGTGCCCTTTGATCGATAATCCTTAGGTGAGACCGCACTAAATATGCTTAAGAAGCCAGTAGAGTGAATTTGAATTGCTTGGACTGATTGTGGAGTTTACTTAGGACAATTGCTAAGTGTGGGGGAAGTACATGTTGGTCTTGATATCTTGCAGTTGATTCTTTCAGTGGTTTACTAAGGGGAATCTGAGTGTTGTTACTTCTAAGATAAAAAGAGTTTTTGAAAGTTTTCAAACCTCTTCACCATGTTTTAGTTCTCTGTTTTGCTTGAGGGCAAGCAAAGGCTAAGTGTGGGGGAGTTGATATATCATAGTTTTTACCGGTTTTAGATCATGATATAAGTGTGTTTTAAAGTCTTTTAGTGTTTCTTTAGAGTCTTTTACAGGTGTTATTAGGTACTAGCACGTTTAGAGTGGATTTGGAGTTATTGGAGATTTTTGGAGCATTTTGATGTTTTGACCCGAGAGATAGAGCTCACTGTCCGAAACAGAGTAATGCATCGATCGACACACTATGTGCATCAATCGACACACGAGCGAGATGGGCTAAACTCGGCGGTTTAATGAAGAATGAAGAAATTGCAGTTTTGCCCAAAAGTTTCCAAGAATTACAGAGAAGCCCCAAGACGTGATTAGCTTATATAATTAGGTTTTTACATCAGTTTTAAGATACGCTTTCATACTTAGAGCATAGAGTTTTTAGAGCTTGGGGCTGATCTGATTCATGTACTACTTTCTGCTTATTTTGGAGAAGATTTCGAACCCCTTTACTTATTTAATCTCTTTTATGCAATTTATTAATTCATTGATTATGTTTTCATATTCCATGTCTGAGTAGATTCATAGTTAGGTTTAGGGATTCTCATTAAGGATTTTATGACTTGCTAGATATAATTAATTCAGTTAAGGATTCATATCAATAGATGTTCTTCAAGCTAAATTGTGTTTAATGCTAGTTCTAACTTGATCACTTAGAATCTAGATCTTAGGTTGCTAGATTGACACGAAAGTGTGGTTTAGAATCTGAACTATTTAGGTTGAGAAATTGAATTACTCGCAAAGAAATTTGGTTTAATTGAATTGTGAATATATCGAACTTAATCTTAAAGCTGGTTTAATCTGTTAGGAATTACAAAGACATTTGGATTTCTGCAATTAGGCTTAGAGAATTCTCACAACGAAAGTTGGTTAATTCTATATCTGTGTTTTGAGTTCTAGAACTGTACCTAATTTGATCCTGACTGAATGATTTATCTGCTTGTCTGGTTTCCTGAGAACTCCCTAGACTTAGCGCTTTTAGTTAATTGCTTTCATACCAATCCTGCTACTGATTTACTTTCTTGTTTTGCTTTAGTTTCTAATCACAATTGCTTTCTCCTAGTTTAATCTTTTATGTTCTAAATCTATCGTTAGCCTGAGTCCTTGCGGTTTCGATACCCTAAGTACTACATTGATATTGCTGTGCACTTGCAGTTAGTATAGGGATAAAACTTACACCTATCATAAAGCACCGTAAAGCGCCTTCCATAGAAATGTTTTAACCTTTGGTAAAGCTTCAATCTTCCAGACTTGTTCCATCAAACCATTTAGAGAAGGTAAGGCCGTGATTAGACCTATTTATTCTTCGCGATAGACCTGATTTCCTAGACAGTAGCCCGATTTAGAAGAGTATTCACCACTCTTTATGTGTTCCCAGCACCAGTAGTCTTTTGAAATTAAGATTGGTTTTATATTCAGGATCAAATCAATGTAGGATTGGAAGAACAAATCCTCGAGAATCTCTCTGTCCCATGTGTCGAGCTCTTCATCAATAGGTCAGATACTTTCAGATCAAGATCGACCAAAATGTTCTTCACTAAAGGTGCTCGATGTTTCGCTTCGTCTATCCACTGCCCCGTCCACATTTTGATTGATTCACCGTTGCATATCTTTTGTTTCAATCCTAGTTGTTGCAGGTTTCTCCCTTGAAGAATGCTTCTCCATCCAAAAGACGGCCGTTTACCTAATGAAGCTTCCAAAAAGTCATGATCCAGGAAGTGGCGACTTTTCAGGAATCTTGCAACCAAACTTTGAGGGTCATTAAAAAGCCTCCAAGCCTTATTGCAAAGCAGGGCCAAGTTGAGGAGTTCTACATCTTTAAACCCCAAGCCACTTTGATCCTTTGGTAGACAAATTTTGGTCCAATTTACCCGATGGATTTTGATTTTTTCCTCAGCCGAGTTCCACCAAAAATCAGACATGGCACTAGATAGAGAGGCACATGTTGATTTGGGCTGTTTGCATTTCTTCCTTAACATAATTCCCAAAAGTAATCGCCGACTTCTCCAAGTTAATAACCTGACATGTAGCATTACCATACACAGTCAGTATTTGTTGGAGATTCGAGCATTATTCTTCCGTTGCTTTGCACAGGAAGAAGATGTCGCCAGGAAAGAACATATGATGGATTGAGCGCCAAGAGGGGAGAACTGTATTCTGGTGATGCGACCGTCTTGTTCCGCTTGGTTGAGCATATGAGACAAGCCTTCTGTTGAAAGACAATGGGTCACCTTGTCTTAACCCTCCCTTCGGTGTAACATGGCCATGAGTTTTCCCGTTTATCAGAACCGCAAATGTCACTGTGGTTACACAAGTTAAGATCCAATCAATCCGGATTTGGTGAAATCCCATCGCCACTAAGACCTTTTAGATAGCTCCATTCAACCCGATCAAAAGCCTTGGCTAAATTTGTCTTTATCACCATAAATCCCTTGGAAGTTGGATTATGAGTTCTTAGAGCATGAATTTCCTCATGCGCAATCAAGATATTATCGGATATAAGTCGATCTTGGATGAAGGCAGATTCATTAGGTGAGACAATCTCTGGGAGAAAGGGTTTTAACCTTGCGGCGAGAACCTTGGAGATGGTCTTGTACATTATAGATCAGAGACTAATCGGTCTACCGATCAGACATAAGAGGAGATCCAACATTTTTTGGAATTAAAATTATCAAAGTAAAATTCCATTCCTTGTCAAAAGAACCGTGTCTGAAATACCGTAGAATCTCTTCTGTCACCGAAGCTCCCACTACATTCCAGTACTGTTGGAAGAATAGTCCTGTTAATCCCTCTGCTCCTGATGCACTAGCGGGATTGATAGAGAACACTGCTTCTTTAATTTATGTGGCAGTAACTTCCTTAATCAATGACTCATTCATACTAGCAGTAACTCTTGGCTCGAAGTTCAGGAAGAACTCATTAACCGAATCAGGGTAGGATGAGCTATACAACAAGTTGAAATAAGATGCGGCGACATTACCCTTAGAATCTTCGGATTTCTAAATTATCCCATTATCGTCTATCAGAGCTTCTAGACCATTGAGGTTTTTGGAAGCCTTAACTGCAGCGTGGAATACCTTTGTTTTCCCATCTACTTCTACCAACCATTTCTCGTGGCTTTTTTGTTACCAATAACTTTCTACTTCTCCATAGGCAATTACCAGTTGCAACATAAGGTGATTCATCACGTCGAATGACGAATGAACGCTCATGTTCAGTTTCAATCTGCCTTTGAAGCTGAGCTATTTTGGTATTCGAGTTCAAGTTGTTCTCCCTTTTCGATTTACTGATCTCCTTCTTGCACATTCTCATTCTATCCGAAATGGAGAGGGCAGTACCTCAAGGCTGAAGATTCCAAGCTAGCTCTATGGTTTCCTTGAGTTGTGGCATATGAAGCAATATTTTGTCAAATCTGAATGAGCCTTTGTAGCTATCTTCAGAAGAAATCAATTTGACAAGAACCGAACAATGGTCAGAGCCTCGTTTTTCTAGAAACGCCTGATTTGAAGCCGGAAAGATCTTAAACCAATTCTCATTTCCAAAACATATATCTAGTTTACACTGAATCCAGAGGTTGCCTCTTCTGCCACCTCATGTGAAGCTATTCCTAGTGCTAGATAATTCTGACATACCACAACAATTCAACATGAGAGAAAATTATGAGAAAGTTGTATATGCTCTCCTAGGACCCCTAGCTTCTCATCGCTGTGTAGGATTTCGTTGAAATCACCAAGCATACACCAAGGCTCTTTCCTATTAGCGCCTATCCTTGAGAGCTTTTCCTATACTACCATTTTGAACTTGATATTTGGATTACCGTATATACACGATACAAAGAAGACATGATCTCCAAAAAACACTTGACAATCCAAGATGTTCTTGTTTACAAACTTAAAATCCATATTCAGAGTTTTTTTTCCTAAAAAAGAGCCAAGCCACCGCATTTACCAACTGGTCAGCCATTTTTGAAGATTTACCAAAACATTCCTTTTATTCATCGTCTCCATCACAAACAACATCTCCCGGAAGTAAGATTTCCACATCTCCAAGAGATGCGGAATCGTCAAGTCAAGAGGACCCCCCAAGCCTTGACAATTCCAGCACATGAGGCTCATTAAGCGGTGAACGGTCCCCATTTGGGACCACCTCATGTTTATTGTGCTTCGCAACGGATGAAATCTTTTTGCCTTCTGAAGAAGCCCTCTTACTGCTTCCTCCTACCTCTGCCTCTGTTTTCTTAATCACCTCATTTGGTTTAATGTTTGCCGCCAGACCTTTCTGTTTTCGCTTTGAGACGTATGGTCTTGTTCTTGTCTTTCCTTGTTTAGTCTTAGTCCTGGATGGTTTTGATACAAACCTACCAATTCCATATGCCGTTGAACTTGACACAAAAAAGTAAGGAAGAGTCAGAATAGTACACCAAAGCAAGTCCACGATCTTTACTTGGCGCAGCTAGAAACAATTACTCAATTAAACCGGATTTAATAGCTGAAGATAAAAGCTTTTCACCGAAAGAACATAAGGCTTGTCCTGAGGCTGAGTTATCAGAAGAGCCATAGGCAAACACCAAGCATTTTCCTTTGTTAAGATCTTTAGTAATCATCGGTGGAGGCTCCAATTGAAGGTTAGATTTCGGAGCCACGTGATTCTTCTGAACTTCTGCAACTGATTTCCTAACTCGATCAATACGATTGAGCTTTTCATCATCATTAGCTACAAGAACATATTGACGCATCCCTTACAATACTTCCGCAGAAAATATAGGACGACCCGTAACTGGTTAGTCCCAACTTGGTCTTCTCTCAGAATCCCAAACAAAGGGTCAGATTCCTTAAGGACTTGTTCTTTACCTATCCCACAATTCAAATTTCCAAAGGCTATAGCCATTATAGCGACCAACGGGCAATCTTCTTGCGAGTAATTAAGCCTTTGAAAGGAGTAGCACCTTTTTTGGATGCGCTCATAGTGATAAAGCACAACAGCAGTACCTCCATCTGGACAATTACCACCTTTGATTTTATCAACGGCTTTGACACATCAAAAATAGTTTGAACCCGAACATAGTCCTTACTTTGAGCTTGACTAGGATCAAACGCCACCAGCTAGACCTTACCGACCAGATCTCTCAACGCAGTAATAAACTCAGCCGTGCGATAGTTGAGGGGGATATTGCTAATTTGAACCCAAGCCACGATATGTTGCAGGAAGTCCGAGGGAAGGTGAGGCACCCATCTATCAACAGCCAACCCCCACTCATTATAGGTTTCAGCTCCCTTAGCTAAGACCTCAGCTAGGTCGTGTTCACTGTTGAACAGAAAGTGGAAGCTCTCCCTGGAAAGAGAAACTCCTCTGAATTCCCAGATTTTTCCATTTTCGCTGCATATCCATGATAAGCGATTCCATCTTTTGGCACTTACGGTTTAGCAGTCTTCCAATCAAACTCAACACATTTACCTCATAAGATGCATATTGAGGTAGATTTGGAAGATTGAATGGCTCGTCTTCCTCTTCCAAGGACATCGCCATTAGCGCTTTGTCCATAGCCGAAGACATCTTTACCAGTACAGACCGAGTTCTGAGCTTTAATTCGAACTCTCCTTGCACACTACTATAGGATGCCGAAGCTGATTCTTGAGATTAAACCAATGGATCTGGAGTAATTTTCAACTTTTGAAGAACACTTGAATAAACCCTGAAAAAGATGAAGATTCGCCTATAAAATACTTCAAACAAAGGAGGAGTAAGGCTTTGGGAGGGTCAATGGCTCGTATACCCTTAAGAGGAAAATATTAATCTCGCATGCCCCTGTTATATTTTTAATGATGAAATGACAATTTTACCCTTAATGAATGAGAGTAAATGGTTAAATATAATTAAATTGGTAAGTGTTTGTCGAAAAACACGGTAGCTCAGTGGTTGGGAGTTCCACGCACGCGCGTCCAGGTCCAGGGTTCGAATCCCTTAGGCGTGGTATTACTGGGTAATACCGGGTATTACTAGGTAATAACGGGTATTTATTGGGTAATACTAGTAATACTAGGTTATACTAGTACAACCGGGTAATACTAGGGTGATACTAGTACAACCGGGTAATACTAGGGTGATACTAGTACGACTGGGTAATACTAGGGTAATACTAAGGTAATACTAGTACAACCGGGGTAATACTAGCACAACCGGGTAATACTAGGATAATACTTGGGTAATACTAGTACAACCGGGGTAATACTAGCACAACCGGGTAATACTAGGGTAATACTAGTACAACCAGGTAATACTAGCATAATACTTGGGTAATACTAGGGTAATACTAGTACAACCAGGTAATACTAGCACAACCGGGTAATACTAGGGTAATACTAGTACAACCGGGTAATACTAGTAAAACCGGGTAATATCGAGTAATACCGGATACATTTAGGATGATGATCTTTATCAAAACAAAAAAAAATGGTGAAATTTCATTTCAAAGGTTAAAGGGTATTTTCGTCATTTCATTAAAGTGAAGGGCATTAGAGATTACTAGGGGGCATTAGAGATTTAAAATCTCACATAAGGGGGCATACGAGACGATTTCTCGCTTTGGGAAAGAGAATTCCAGTCTAGTTCTGTCTATTAAGAGTGAGAAACTATAATAGCCACATAAGATCTTAAACCCAAAAGAGAGAAACTCTCCAACGATTTTATCTTTATTTGTGTTCTAATATATCATAAGAGAAATTGAGTGATTGTTTATCTTTGGAAAAAAAACTGGTTAATAATATTAGATTTTAAAAATTCAGTTAATGACTTTTAAAGAAAGTAAAGAAGAAAATATGTTTTAGACTTATTTCTAGTATGTTTTTTAATTTGAAATGCAATAATAATAACTATTTATTTTATATAAAGTTAGAACGATGATGGTTATTATTAGTTTAATATGAATTAGGGTCTTTTTAGAAAAGGTAAAAAATAAAACGCATTACCATTTTAAGTTTCAATATGTTCTTCATATTATTGTAATTTAGAAAATTAATTATGCTCTTTGTCTTATTATATCCCCTTGTAGAAAACCTTTGATAAATGAATATAAAGACAATCTCAAAACATTCTTCTTCACGTCTATAACATTTTTTTTCTAACATCTTATATTATTAATCAATAAGTATTTATACAATCAGACAAGCATACATTTGCCAAATGAGAAAGATTACAAGAAAGAGTAGACTGATGAGCATATTTAGATAGAGCATCAGCTTCCTTGTTTTTCGAACGATTAACATAACCCAGTGAACAATCAGGTACTTTTGCAATCAAGTGGTCAATGTCGTATAAAAGATTACCCAGCTCCGTATTGGTTTCACGATTATTAATTACCGAGGTAAGAATTTTGCAATCGCTTTCGAACCATACATACTTGAAGCCTTTAATCCAGATTAACTGTAGCACATAAAGGAATGCTTGAGCTTTCGCTTGAAGAGGTGTATCAGCAGCCTTGAGTTTCGCATAGCCAGAGAGAATATGTTGACCCTTGTTGTAAAAACTCGAGTGAACCCTAGAAGATAGAACGTTTGCGGAATACTCAGAGAGAAACAATATTGAGGCAAATACCTTTTTGTCTAGGGTTTTTATATTTCGTGTGTGTTATTTACAAACCCTTAGACTCCTTTATATACTGCTCCAAAACCCGATACAATAGACAATAGAAAGCCCTAACGAGATCTTTTCATTCTCTCGATACAAGGGGAAACTAAACCGCCATAGTGTACCGTCCCGCGGGGGGCTGCGCCCCTTTGGCCCGTGACATTCCTTTGCTCACTCAAGAAAGGCCCCTTTGCAGTACCTTGAGATTTAAGTCACCTTAGGATAACAAACTCCACCTTGACGAAAAATCTCAACAATGTCACCTTCTGACTTTCCTAACATCTGAGGGGTCACCATCTTCCTCTAGCACCGGAAGATCTGGAGTAGCTCAAGACAATGTCTGAACTTCCCCGTAGGAACCGGCTTGGTCAACATGTCAGTTGCATTCTCCAACGTAGACACCTTCTGCAATAAGATCTCTCCAGAAGCTGCTAACTCCCTGATTTTATGAAACCTTATAGCGATGTGCTTCGTCCTTGCATGATACACTTGATTCTTTGCCAGATACAGTGTAGATGAACTCCACCTTGCTCAACTCCCAACTCCGCCACAAGTCCTCGCACCCAAAGTGCCTCCTTAGCTGCCTCACCCATTGCCATATACTCAGCTTCCGTGGTTGACATGGCTACAACAGACTGTAACACGGATCTCCAACAAATAGGTCCTCCTGATAGTGTAAACACATATCCCGTAGTGGACCTCCTATTGTCTAGATCACCACCGTAATCTGAATCAACAAACCCCACAACTGATGCACTCTCCTGACCGCGAAACATAATCCCACAGTTAGTAGAACCCTTCAAATACCTGAGTATCCATTTCACTGCTTCCCAATGATCTCTTCCAGGATTCGACATGTACTTACTAACTTGACTAACTGCTTGAGCCAAATCAGGCCTAGTGCAAACCATAGCATATATTAGGCAACCAACCGCACTTGCATAAGGAACTTGTGCCATATCTTTGATGTCTTCAACAGACTTAGGACACTGCTTCGCTGAGAGATTGAAGTGATTCGCCAAAGGTGTAGAAACTGTCCTTGCTTCCGACAAGTCAAAGCGTTCTACCACCTTCTCTATGTAGCTCTTTTGAGAAAGCCATAACCTCTAAGAGCTCCTCTCAATGCGTATCTCCATCCCAAGGATCTTCTTTGCAGCACCAAGATCCTTCATTTCAAACTCTTTTCCCAGTAGTCCTTTTAACTCAGCAATATCATTCATATCGCCCGCAGCAATAAGCATATCATCAACGTATAGCAGAAGGAATATGGGAGAATGGTCATCAAGGTACCTTGTGTAAACGCAGCAATCATACTCACATCTTTGGTAGCCAATTTCCAGCATATAAGAGTCAAAACGTTTGTACCATTGTCTTGGAGCTTGCTTCAATCTGTATAAGGACTTCTTCAACTTACACACAAGCTTCTCCTCACCTGGCTTTACAAACCCCTCAGGCTGCTCCATATAGATTTCTTCTTCCAAATTTCCATGAAGAAACGCAGTCTTCACATCCATCTGTTCAAGATGATAATCCCATACCGCTACCAATGCTAACACAACTCGTATGGAAGTGTGTCTAATCACAGGTGAAAAAATCTCGTCATAATCCACCCCTTTCTTCTGTGAGTATCCTTTTGCCACCAACCTTGCCTTGAACCTTGATACTTCTTTCTCAGAGATTCCTGGTTTTACCTTGAAAACCCATTTGCATCCAACCGCCTTCTTCCCTTTAGGTAAAGGAACAAGATCCCATGTCTGATTCTTGTCAAGACTCTCGATTTCCTCTGTTGCAGCTTCCAGCCATTGCTCTTTCTCCTGGCTACTAATAGCCTCTCGAAAATTGGCTGGATCATCTGTACCAACAACCAAGGCATAGTTCACCATGTCTTCAAAACCGAATCTTACTGGTGGTTTGGAAACTCTCTTTTCTCTGTTAGGTACCAAACTTTCCTCTACTTTCTTTTTAACACGTTTTTCCACCTCCTGCTCCTCCACAACAGGCTGCTCATCACTCTCTGCTGCTGGTCTATCTTCAATAGACTCCTCCTGAATTTCCCTAGAATCCGTGCTAGTCTCAATGGTTACAGGCACTTGTTCTGACCCCGCCTGCTGCACCATATACTGCTCATCGAAAACCACATCTCGACTAAACACCCTCTTCTTATCTTCAGGATCCCATAACTTGAAGCCCTTCACACCTTTCTCAAAACCCAGAAAGATGCACTTCTTTGACTTAGAATCAAGCTTTGATCTTTCGTCACCCGGAATAAGCATATAAGCTAGACATCCAAAAATCTTCAAGTTTGAAAGATCAACATCTTTCCCAGATCAAATTTCTTCAGCTATCTTTCCTTCCAAGGAACTCCTTGGCGATCTATTGATGAGATAGACCGCCATGTTTACTGCCTCTGCCCAGAACCGTTTTGAGAGCCCTGCATTCAACCTCAAACACCTAGCCTTCTCTGCAACTGAACGGTTCATCCTTTCACTGACACCGTTCTGCTGTGGTGTTTTCCGCACTGTGAAGTGTCTCTGAATACCATGCTCCTCACAAAACTTCTGGAACGCTCCATCAGTATACTCCGTGCCATTATCCGATCTCAGATACTTTACCCTTCTTCCTGTCTGGTTTTCAACTTCAGCCTTCCAAATCTTGAACTTTTCGAATACTTCAGATTTCTGCCTCATGAAGTACACCCAGACTTTCCTGGAGAAGTCATCGATGAACAAAACAAAGTATCTAGATCCTCCCAATGACTGTTCCCGAGTTGGCCCCACACATCAGAATGAACATAGTCTAGAAGACCTTTTGTCGTGTGTTGCCCTGTCTTGAACGAAACTTTGATCTGCTTTCCCATCACACATAATTTGTAGAATTCCATCTTGCAGCTCTTCAACCCGTCCAGCAACCCCCTCTTGTGGAGTTCATTGAGACCATTCTCACCAATATGACCCATACGCATATGCCATAAAGCTGTGGCCTCTGCTTCAGAAACGGCAGCTGAGGCTTCTCCACCTACAACCACGTTCCCTATCATCCGATATACATTACCAGCTGTCATCTCTCCCTTCATCACGACCATGGATCCTTTACACACCTTCAAAACGTCTTCTCCTTCATCACCTTTGAATTTGAATCCGTTTTTATGAAGTGTGCCCAAGGAAATCAGATTCTTCTTCACGCCTGGAATAAGTCTTACATCCGTCAATGTTCTGATGCTACCATCATACATCCGAAACTTCACCTGTCCAGTTCCAATAATACCACAGACCTTGTCGTCTGCCAACTGAACCGAACCCATATTTCCAGCCCTATACGTCTCGAACCATTCCTTATTTGGAGTCATATGGAATGATGCTCCCGTATCAAGTATCCAAGAATCTGCGTGATTCCCTGAAGTGACAGCAAGCATATCATAATTGATATCTTCTGAAACATCCTTTGCATGGACTATATTTGCAGACTTCGAAGAGTCCTGCGAATCCCTGCCTCCATTCTGTTTCCTGGCTGGACAGTCTCTCTTGAAGTGACCCTTCTTGCCACAACCAAAACAGACTCCCTTAACCGCCTTTGGTTTTGATTTTCCTCTGCTATCTCCATCTGCCTGCTTCTCTGTTGACCTCCCTCGCTCCTTGTTGTAATTCACGTACAACCCGTCTCCCTCAGACTTAGTATCCACGTTACCTACACGTCGCTCATGATGAGATATAAGCGACGAAGTAACCGTATCCAGACTTATCGTGGTTTTGTTACACGTTAAGGCAGTTAACAAAGTCTCATAAGACGAGGGCAGAGAACACAGCAGAATCATGGCTTTATCCTCATCCTCAATATCCTCACCAACACGCTTCAGATCTGTGATGATTTGGTTAAACGCGTTTACATGCTGAACCAGATCTCCACCTTCAGCCATCTTAAAACGGTATAACTTCTGCTTGAGAAATAACTTAGAAGACAACGACTTCGACAGATACAACTTCTCCAACTTGTCACATATAGCCTTCGGAGTTGTAAGATCCATTACCTGATTAGTAATCTCGTCTGAAAGACACAAACGAATTGTCGAGGTCGCCCTGTCTGTCATCTCCTCCCAATCATCATCCTTGATCGCTTCTGGTTTCGTCTCTAACAACGCCTTCTTCATCCCCTGATGTGATAACAGGTCCTTCACTCGAAGTTGCCATAGACCGAAGTTTCCCTTACCATCGAAACGAGGAACGTCGAACTTAAGAGAACTTCCGGTCATCGTAACCTTGTGTTCTGATACCACTTGTTGTAAAAACTCGAGTGAACCCTAGAAGATAAAACGTTTGCGGAATACTTAGAGAGAAACAATATTGAGGCAAATACCCTTTTGTCTAGGGTTTTTATATTTCGTGTGTGTTATTTACAAACCCTTAGACCCCTTTATATACTGCCCCAAAACCCGATACAATAGACAATAGAAAGCCCTAACGAGATCTTTTCATTCTCTCGATACAAGGGGAAACTAAACCGCCATAGTGTACCGTCCCGCGGGGGGCTGCGCCCCTTCGGCCCGTGACATTCCTTTGGTCACTCAAGAAAGGCCCCTTTGCAGTACCTTGAGATTTAAGTCACCTTAGGATAACAACCCTGATGATCTCGGAGAATCCATCCGACTCCTGTGGAAGAACCATTATTAATGTAGGTACCATCGAAATTACACTTAATCCAAGCATAGGTGGAGCTTCCCATTGAGAATGTTGTTTAGCAGAACTGGTCGTGTCTGTATTCAGGTGATTGTGGGGATTCGCTTGAATCCATTCATGGACTGCATCAAGAGCTCGAGTAGCATCCTCACATGGATGAACATTACATTTTTGAAACATAAACTTATTTTTGAATTTCTAGATAAGCCACATTGTCCAAAAAGGTAGTAAACGAGCTTCCGTTGTATATTCTTTAGATGCATAGATTCCTAACATTATTTCAATATTTTTTTCCAAATCCGTGTGTGGATTATCGAATTGAATAATACATATCTCCATATACCTAGGGCATGAGGGCATTGGAACAAAACATGATTGATTGTTTCGTCATGGAGACAACATCTTTGGCACATCAGAGTTGCTTGAATCCCACGGTCTTGAAGTCGAGCTGCGGTTGGTAATGCACCAGTGATCGAATGCCAAATAAAATGCTGAAGTTTTGGAGCAATCTTGAGTTTCCAAATTGCTTGTTTCAACGACGCGGATCCCTGAGGTGGTTGTATATCATCATCATCACTGTGAGTAGCAAGCCAATATCCGGATTTGACAGAGTATTGAGAATATTTAGTATATGGCCAAATGAATTTATCATTTAAAGCAAACCTTGACAGGTGAATATTTTTCACCAATGCGCGATCTTCTACTGATAAAGTTGAAGCCAAAATGTCATCATCCCATTTTCTTCTCCCCTGTTTCCATAAACTACAAACTTTAAGCATCTGAGTTGATCCACTCGGATTATCAGCCATTTAGGTGGTATTGTTGGCAGCCATTTATCCTTCCACACATCTGTATCTTGACCATCCCCAATCTGAATTTGTAGACCTTGTTGAGCAGTTTTTTTACCTGTTTGAATTGATCGCCATCCATAGGACACATTACCTTTACAACCCGAATCTAAAAAAATTGAGGAAGGGTAATAACGACCTTTATAAATGCGAGCTAGAAGTGAGTTAGGTTCCTGTAAAACTCGCCATGCTTGTTTTCCCAGTAAAACAATATTAAACTTGTATGGATATCTGAATCCTAATCCACCTTCAGCCTTTGGAATTGATAATCGTTTCCATGAAATCCAAGGTAGTTTCCTTTTCCCATCACTCTTTCCCCACCAGAACTCTAAGACTAAACTAGTGATTTCATCACACAAAGTTTTTGGAAAGAGAAAACTAGTCATTGCATAAACAGGTTTGACTTGAATAATTGACTTTATTACTATTTCTTTTCCTTATGGAGTAAGAAATTGATTATACCAACCCCCTATGGTGCCTTGTATCCATTGGACTACATATGTGAAGAGCTACGTCTTGTTCCTCCCAAGTTGCTTTGGTAACCCTAAGTATTTCCCACCACCTCCGACATTATTGATTCCCAAAAAACTATGTAGCATTTGTCGTTGAGTATGGGGAACTCTCATGCCAAAAATCAAAGATGATTTAGTAAAATTGACCTTCTGACCAGAGATGGTTTCATAGTCCTTCAGAATTTGTGCCAGTTGTTGACAGTCATGAACTGTTGCTCGGCAGAAGAACAACGATTCATCCGCAAATAGTAGATGGCTCACCGTTGGACATTGTCTAGCTAATCTCATTCCTTGAATTCGTTGTAGTGCTTCAGCTTTACTCATCATTTGACTTAGAACTTCAGCACAAAATAAGAACAAATAAGGTGATATCGAATCTCCTTGCCGTATTCCTCTTGTTGGTGTTATCTCACCATAAGCACAACCATAATCAGAACTGAATAAGATACGGTTGTAACACATAGCATTATCCAACCTATCCACTGAGAATCAAATCCTAATTGTTGCATCACCTTCTCTAGAAAATTCCATTCAACTCTGTCATAAGCTTTACTTATGTCAGTTTTGATGGCTATATACTTTTTAGCACAATCCTGTTTAGACTTCAATCCATGTAATAGCTCATGTGCTACGAGTACATTGTCGTGAATATTACGTCTAGGAACAAAGGCAGCCTGCGAATCTGAAATTATGTCACCAAGCATTGGTTTTAACCTTAAGACCAGAATTTTGAAATGATTTTGTAACTGACCGTACAAAGGCTGATAGGCCTGTAATCGGAAATACGAGAAGCATCAGTAATCTTGGGCAGTAGACATATGTTCGTTTTATTACTGATCGTGTCAAGCTCTCCTCGAGTAAAGAAATTCCGAACCATTTAGCAAACATCTTCGTAGATGATTTCCCAAAATTGGTGATAAAATGCAGCAGTATAACCATCGTGTCCAGGAGCTTTCGTACTTCCAATAAGGAAAGCGGCTGTATTAGTTTCCTCATCCGTGACAGGTTTTACGAGCTCAGTATTCATCATTCGTGTGACTTTTCTTTGCAAGGTTGGCAGAAGGTCTTCAGTTAGTTGAGGCGTTTTGGTTGTATAAATCATCGCAAAGTAATCCTGAGCTACTTGCGCAATGGCTTCATCCCGAGAATGCGTTATACCATTGTCATCAACGACCATCTTGATACAGTTTCTTACCCTTCGAGCCTTCGTAATTCCCTGATAATACTTCGTATTACGATCAACATATCTTAAGTACGTTACTCGGCTTTTTTCTTCCAGAAAATTTCTTCCTCTTGATAAGCTTCATTAAGATCACATCTAAGTTGACGAATATATGTGGATGTAGAACTAGTGGTTCGTGGAGCTACATCTATCTGTTGTCGTATCTGATTAATCTTTGTTGCCACATTGCTTTTGTTACGTCTTATCAATTGCGCCAAGGCCCTTCGACATGCTACCATTTTGGTGTTTAAGGTACTCTCTTCACACCCATATCTTTGCCATACTTGTTCAAATGTTGCTACAAAATATTGTTGCTCATAGAATCATTGATCATAACGAAAATGTCCCTTTCGGATCTGAGGGTTATATGCACTAGAGATGATCATAGGTCTGTGGTCGGATTCTGCTAGTTCCAAGTATTCATTTTCTGATTCCGGGAACTCACTATTCCATGCCATATTCGTAAAAACTCGATCCAAACAGCATTCAATAACTTCCTGCCTTTGTTTCCCTACCCAGCTAAAGTTGTTTCCTTTGTGTTTAAGGTCAGTCATACCACAAATGTTGAGCATTGTTTTGAAATCACGAAAGCTAGTATCAGTTCGAAGTTGGCCACCTCTCTTCTCATTTGGACTTAAGATTTCATGAAAATCACCACAAAGCATCCATGATCTTGTTCTAGTTACAACTAGTCTTTGTAATTTCTCCCATAGATAATGTCTAAGTTTTGGTATTGGGTTCCCATAGATGCAAGACAAGTAGAAATTGAAAGATTTATATTCAACATAGAGATCACAAGTCTTGCATCTTTATAAATGCATTGAACATATACATAATGCTTCCAGAAAACAACCAAACCACCGCATGAACCTAAAGGAGAAACAATACAACTACTATCATAACCTAGAAGTACTCCAACATCCCTAACATAGTTATCCTTCTGTTTTGTTTCTACCAAGAACATCAAGTCTGGAGAATACAACTGTTGCATCTTCTTTAGACGTTGAACTGTGAGGCGTTGTCCTAAGCCTCAACAGTTCCACACCTCAACTCTCATGGTTCTGGTGGTTGTATCGGGCCCACCGCGTCTCTGTCAAAGGTGCTCCGAGTCAGAGTAGAGAGTGTCTGGTCGTCATACAGTTCTGCAATCTTACGCAAGGCTTCTGTTTCAGGGTTGATAGTGGATGAGACAACAACAAACTTCTGTATTTCGTTTTCCAAACACCTTTGCTTCTTCGTCGATGGTCCTGCTTCAAAGTCATGTTGCGTCTGTTCATACACATCCTGCAAGCCTCGCACAGTTCGAGCATCACTAGCTTGACGAGATTGAGGAGAGATACCTATGCTTTCAGTATATGTCGTAGTGGTATTGGGACTGAGAAACACGCCGTATTCCAGAAATGTTGGTCGGTCGATGTTCCATATTTCCTCCATCTCATGGATGACATGATCAGCATTGTCATTTGTAGCAGGTCCATCCTCAACAACCCTGTTTGTATCGAAATCCGGTTCCATCGGTCCACCTCCCTTCACCAGTTGTTGTAGGAAGACTCTGCGACGTCTAGCCCTCTCCGGTCCTAACAGCAACTCATTACGTGCTTCATACGCATCCCAGCTTTCATCTTCTTCTTCAAACTCCTCGTCTTGTTGTTCCATATGCCCATTGATATCCTCTGCATCCTATATTGGTGCATTATTTTCAATATTGTTATCCAAATCTGCTTCATCCAGACCATGGTTCAGAGCATCTTCCTCATTCGGTTCCTGTGGTTGGTTATCCTCATCATTGTTGTTATATGGATCCTCATTCTCTGCATCAGCTTGTTGATTATGGTATGGGATTATACAATCACCGGAGTCATGGGTCATCAGGCCACATATTCTACAGAAACCACGGAGCCTCTCGGAATGAAAGCTCGAGAGTGTGTTAATGCCCACCGTAAATTGGAAAAATTTCTTAAACAGGAGAGGTTGGTCAACGTTCCAATTGATTCTGACCCTAACAAATTCGACGGCATTGATGGCTTCTGGATTGAAATCCACAGCAATGACATGTCCCAGTTTTTCTTCGATGAAGTTGATGACATCCCGAGTAAGAAATTGGAGAGGGATCTCTGATCTGAATCCAAAATGGGATGAAGTTAAGCACCGACTCATCCATGTTTGGTGACCATCTTTCCAGCATTAACATACGGTCATTGAAGGCCCATGGTCCGCGTTGAAGAACAGACAACATGAGTTCTTCATATGGGAACACAAATTGAAACTTCCCCCTTTCAATTAAGCGACCCGAAATCAAGCCCGATAGTCCCCAGTTACGATGCAGAGTAGCGACAATTGCTCGAAGATTCTGGCGGCGAGGGATCAAAGGTCTTCCCATCAGAGAGAACTGGTTGACCCTGATTGCTTCGGAACGGACCGCGGTTGGAATTGCCACCGGAGTATCTGTAACCATAAGGTGAAGATCCTGAACAGCTCTGCGAAGGTTGTCAGCCATGATGGTTAGATACTCACTGAATCAAAAACAAAATAGAAGAGTAGATGCTTTTGACAAGTGAGGAATATGGGTAGATGAACAATGGTGGGTATATATGAGATTAGAGAAACCCTTTTTGTCGAACTGATGTGCGAGACTTTCGTCATAGTGGTAACCTCCCACTACGGAGATGGATTCTTGACATGATTTCCGGTGTGAACCGCCAATAAACCGTCCACATCCGCCTTCAGGTCGAGTGGTAACCTTCCTCAGACTGAGGAACAAAGTCAACTGCCATTTCGCCTTCAACATCGCCCAAAATCGCCCTGTCATTTTGTAGGTGTTATTATCATGGAAATTGGAAAGTCTAAATTCTTCACGTCTATAACTTTATTATTTGGTTTTGGAAAATTTTGAGAGTTGAATAAACTATTTGAAGTCTTATGTTTATGAAAATTATACTTAAAAACGGAATCCCTATGTTATATGTGAGTTTTTGGTTAACGATTATTATCATGTACTAGGGGTTTTTCCGCGCTACGCGCGGATTGTGGATTTGGAAATGTCCTTTTAATGTGTTTTATTTTGATTCTAGATTATATCTAAAATTAAGTTTTTCTATGTTCTACATGGTTAATAGATTTTTGTTGTTTGCCTAACACTTCTCATTTATTTGGTGATTGTGTCTTATGTTTATATCCCTGCTTTTAACTTGCCGTCAGATATATAATTTTCTGTGAAAGTTTTAGCGCGTAAAAACGATAGTAGAGTTTAGGGATAACCAATATATAGTTAATAAAAGAGGTAAACAAATATTCAAAGTTAGATGATATGCATGATCATCTCTTATTCATACTTTGTTCTCTTGTTAATTCGGTGTCGGATCGAAATTACATCTAGCAGTGTGGGTTTTTCGGTGAAGCTATTGATAATATCTATGGATTTGCTGAAATAGAATTTTGATGCTGTTGTTGGAATGAGGAATAATTTCTCTTCATATTGTTTCTAGAAAGGTATATAAAACATGAGGCAAATGGTAATAGCATTCAAATTATGTATGTAGGTACATTTATATATTTTAGGATTGATGTTTGTTACCATTATGATTGCATGCTTACGATCTTTTATGACCATTCTTTTGCGGAAGTTTGCTGTCGGTTCATCCCATATAGACTTTCGAACAATTATGCACTTTCCAAATTGTGATACGTATATGTGTTATGTTTGATGCACGCTATGTCAAGATGAATTTTTTGTTTGGTTTATACCTATTCAGTTTCATACCTATGACATTTTCCATTTTTGTACATGAAATTTGTTGAGGGGCATTATTGTTGTTTGGTGTGTCATCGTGATGACATATCCATGTTATTTTAAAATCACTATATAGACTATGAATCTCTGGTTTTCACATACCAACGCTTTAACATAAAAATAAAGTCAATAAAAGAATTTAGAAGAGCGTATTTGGATTATTTGGATGGTCAAATGCATTGAACCTGTGATCAAGTCATATTCTTAGGAACTCTACTACTTTTGTCTTATATTCTTGGGAACTTTTATATATTTCATCTAAATTTGCAATGTTAAGATAGTTTTGCCAATTGTTCCTATGAGCCTATTTATTTCAAGAAATTCGAGCAAGTTAAATTCAATAAAATAAGGAGAAAAACAACGAAAAACTACTTATAAATAATGAACCCAACTTTAAACAACAATCACATACAACTATATTTGAATAGTAAAATCCAACAAAATAAAAAATCAAAAGCCTCAAATACGCCCATATCTCTGTAATGGTCATTTTCTTATAATTTTCTTTGCAACGATTGTAATCTATTGTGATATAGTTCTTGAGCTTGTCCTACGTAGTGCCTGATGGTTGTTTTTTTACACTTGTACTTTACAATCGTTATTAACCAGTTTTTCTGAATCCTAATAAAGATAGTCATATTATGAGATGTGTAAAACAAAAGTAAAGAAATTAACATGGGATTCATCCTTCCGAGGACGATTACATTAGCTATGAGCTATTGATCATGTATGTTTCAATAATGTGAAGTCTGCTTCACAAGTCTGCTTCACAAGTCTGTTCACAAGTCTGCTTCACAAGTCTGCCTCACAAGTCTGCTTCACAAGTCTGCTCACAAGTCTGCTTCACAAGTCTGCCATGTTCATTTCGGACCAAAATGACAAAATGTCTAATTTGTCCTCTATCTAATTAGGTTTAGGGTTATTCTTGTGTACCCATCCTATATAACTTGTGTAGCCACCAAATATCAAAAGTTAAGTCATTTTTGTGACTATTCTCTCTTCTTCTCTTGAGCAAACAATTCTCCCATTTATGAACCTTCAAGCTTAAATCTTTCTTAAAACTATCATGGTATCAGAGCAATAGAGTTATTGTTCTTTGATTCTCTCTATTCTCTTATTGATTCTACTCATTCTTAGTTCTAAATCTGGGTTTTTCTCTTCATTTCTGCTCTTCCAATTGTTTCTCTTTTCTGAAACCTTCAAGCTTCATCAATGGAAGACACTGTCCAAGTAAACTCAAGCCTCAAGCCTACTGTCATTCCTGTGGTTCTCAAGGGTTTAAACTACAGGACATGGCAGAGAACAACCAAGACCGCAATCTGTGGCAGAGGACTTTGGGAGCACATTCTTGAGGACAAGACACCGCCTGATGAAGATCCAAAGGAGAAGAAAGATGAGGCAACAAAGAAGGAGGAGGCAAGGTGGTTTCAAGAAGACCAATCAGTTCTGGGTTTTCTTCAAAACTCACTAGATCCACCCATCCTTGAAGCTTACTCCCATTGCGAAACTGCTAAATCACTTTGGGACACTCTGAAGAAGGTGTATGGTGATGTCTCTAACCTCAGCCGTGTGTATGAAGTGAAGAAGACAATCAGTGACCTTCACCAAGAGGATTGTGAGTTCACCAAGTATCTTGGGAAGTTCTCATCTGCTTGGTCTGAGCTTGACATGTTAAGGCCAAGCACCATGGACCCAAAGGTTCTTAATGAAAGGAAGGAGCAAGACAAGATCTTTGGACTCCTCCTCAATCTGAATCCGGTCTACAATGATGTTATCAAGTCCATTCTAAGGGAAACTACTCTTCCTGACTTTGAAGAAGTGTGCTCAAGGATCCAAAAGGAACAAGGGAACATTGGGCTGTTTGGAGGAAAGGGGGAGCTTGTCACCGCCAACAAGAGTGTGTTCAAGCATGAGGACAGAAGCGTGTTCAAGCAAGAGGACAGGAAGCACATCTCCTGTGATCATTGCAAGAAGAAGGGACATGCCAAGGAAAAATGCTGGATCCTCCATCCACACCTCAAGCCATCCAAGTTCAGGGATTCAAAAGCCAACATCTCTCAAGAAGTGGCTGAGCAGGCGACTTCATCTACTCAAGGAGGAGAGCTTGCCTTGTTCACTAACACTGAGTATGTGAGGAGAAGTGATCTGGAGGATCTCATCAAGGCTTATGCCTCTAAACTCTCTGGTATCACACTTTTGTCTCATAAATTGCTTGCTCAATCTGATCATAAAATGGTAGTAGACTCAGGAGCTTCTCACCATATGATTAGTGACGCTAAGTGGTTAAAAGATATTAAACCGGCTCTAGGTAGAGTAACTATTGCTGATGGTCAAAGTATTCCCATTGTAGGAACAGGAAAGTTAAGACTCTTTAACAAAGATAGTGATGCTTTCTTTGTGCCTAAGTTTAAATCTAATCTTCTGTCTGTGAAAAGGATTACAAATGATCTGAATTGCAATGTTATATTTGGGCCTAATGAAGTTTGCTTTCAGGATATTAAGAATGGCAAGGTACTTGGAAGAGGTGGAACACAAGATGAGCTTTACCTCCTTGAAAACACTTCTCCAAGCAATTCAGATTCCTTAGCTTTCAATTCCTGTTTTTCTGTTAATCAAAATGTTTTGTGGCATGCTAGACTTGGACATCCTCATGCTCGTGCTCTCAGTTTAATGTTGCCTAATGCTAACTTTGATCATTCAACTTGTGAAGCTTGCATCCTTGGCAAACATTGTAGAACTATATTTCCTAAATCTACTACTATCTATGAAAACTGCTTTGATCTAGTGCATTCTGATGTTTGGACTTCACCATGTCTGTCCAGAGATAGGAACAAGTATTTTGTGACATTTATAGATGAAAAATCAAAGTATACTTGGGTCACCTTGCTTCCATCTAAAGATAGAGTTTATGAAGCATTCATTCATTTTCAGAATTACATTACTAATCAGTTTAATGCCAAGATCAAAGTGTTTAGATCAGATAATGGAGGAGAGTATACAAGTCAAAGATTCAAAGCAAATCTGAACAAACATGGAATCCTACATCAAACAAGCTGTCCACATACACCCCAACAAAATGGAGTGGCTGAGAGAAAGAACAGACATCTTATGGAGGTGGCTAGATCCATGATGTTCCATGCCAATGTGCCTAAAAGCTTTTAGGGAGATGCAGTCTTGGCAGCTTGCTACCTCATTAATAGGATTCCAACCAAAGTTCTACAAGACATCTCACCATTTGAGGTATTAAACAAAACTAAACCCTTTATTGAACACTTACGTGTGTTTGGGTGTGTGTGTTTTGTCCATATCTCAGGTGATCAAAGAAACAAGCTAGAGGCTAAGAGCATCAAGTGCATGTTCCTTGGATATTCAACTACTCAAAAGGGATACAAATGTTATGATCCAATCAACAACCGCACATATGTGTCAAGAGATGTTAAGTTCATTGAGGGGCAGGGGTACTATGAGAAAAGGGATTGGGAAGGACTGAAGGATCTTTCAAGATCACCGTCTGACCTTGCTACAAGTCTGAGGTTTCTCTTGAATCATTTGGGAAATGGCCCTCATAAAGTACCAAGACAAGGGGAAACAGAAACAGGAAGGCATCAAGAAGAGTTGCAAGAAGAAGAACCAGTGACAGCTAATCAAGAACCCACTCAAACTCAAGAGGAAGTGCTATCTCAGAATCAAGATCAAGACAACTTGAATATGAATGATGAGGAGATTATTCATCATGAAGAAGAAGAGATGGGTGTAGAGGAAGTTGCTCAACCGGTCCAACAACTCAGAAGAAGCACTAGAGAAAAGACGGATCTATCAAGCTACATCAACAAGAAGTTCTACTTCAACAATCAGGCTGTTGCTCATCCCAACCAGTCCATGTGTTCTATTGACTTGTTGCCATCAAGTCATTGCGCTTTTCTTGGGAAGATAGAGATGAATCATGTTCCTAAAACTTATGAAGAGGCTAAAGACACCAAGGAGTGGATGGATGCTGTGATTGATGAGAAGGGAGCTATGGAAAAGAATCACACTTGGAATGTGGAGAAGCTGCCAAAGGGAAAAAAAAACTGTCAGCTCAAAATGGGTCTTCACAATCAAGTATAAGAGCAATGGAGACATTGAGAGGTACAAGGCAAGGTTGGTTGCAAGAGGGTTCACACAAACTTATGGAGAAGACTACACTGATACCTTTGCACCGGTAGCTAAACTCCATACAGTAAGAGTCACACTGTCCCTGGCCACAAACCTTTCATGGAACCTATGGCAAATGGATGTTAAGAATGCCTTTTTACAAGGAGAGCTTGAAGAGGAAGTGTACATGACTCCACCACCGGGACTAGAGCATTTGTGTAAACCTGGTGAAGTATTGAGACTTAGGAGAGCAATCTATGGTTTGAAGCAATCACCAAGAGCATGGTACCATAAGCTAAGCCATACACTCATGGACTATGGATTCAAGAAGTCTCAATCTGATCACACATTGTTTACTCTTCAAAGCCCTTTAGGAGTGGTGGTGGTTCTGATCTATGTGGATGATTTAATCATTACTGGAAGTGATAATGAGGGAATTCAGTCCACAAAGGCTTTTCTCAAAAGTTCGTTTGACATCAAAGACCTTGGAGAGTTGAAGTATTTCTTGGGTATTGAAGTATGCAGATTCAATGATGGGCTGTTTCTGTCCCAAAGGAAGTATGTTAAAGACTTGCTGACAGAAACAAGAATGCATGATTGCAAGATAGCAAAGACTCCTCTTGAAGATGGCTACCAAGTCAATAGAAAGGGGGAGAAATCAGATGAGGAGAAGTTCAAGGATGTCTCCTTGTATAGAAGACTGGTTGGGAAGCTTATCTATTTAACTCTCACTAGACCAGACCTATGTTTTGCTGTGAATCAAGTCAGCCAGCATATGCAATCACCCACGGTTTATCATTGGAGTTTGATTGAGAGGATCCTTAGATATCTCAAAGGCTCAACAGGACAAGGAATTTGGATGGGTAAGAATGATAGCACTGAGATTGTCGGCTACTGTGATGCAGATTGGGCTGGTGATAAGAGTGACAGGAGATCCACAACCGGTTATTGCACCTTCATTGGAGGTAACTTAGTGACTTGGAAGACAAAGAAGCAGAAAGTGGTCTCATGTTCAAGTGCTGAAGCTGAGTATAGAGCTATGAGGAAGCTTACAACAGAGTTAACTTGGTTGAAGGCTCTACTCAAGGACTTTGGCATTGAGCAATCAAGTCCCATTACCTTTCATTGTGACAATCAGGCTGCAATACATATTGCTACCAACTCTATGTTTCATGAAAGGACTAAACACATTGAGATAGATTGTCACAAGGTAAGGGAGAAGATTGAAGATGGGACGGTTCTACCTTGCTACACAAAGAGCGAAGATCAACTAGCAGACATCTTCACCAAGGCTGCAAGTCTCAAGGTTTGCGATCATATTTTCAGCAAACTAGGACTTGTAGACCTTCCTACCCATGATTAGAACTTCCCTGATCATGTGCAGCATACTCTTTTTCCCTTGATGTGGTTTTGTCCCAAGTGGTTTTCTACATCAAGGTTTTTTAATGAGGTGTTGCCATGATCATTCCAAGTCCAGACTTTAGGGTGATTCCAAAGTCTGAACTTGAGGGGGAGTATTGATCATGTATGTTTCAATAATGTGAAGTCTGCTTCACAAGTCTGCTTCACAAGTCTGTTCACAAGTCTGCTTCACAAGTCTGCCTCACAAGTCTGCTTCACAAGTCTGCTCACAAGTCTGCTTCACAAGTCTGCCATGTTCATTTCGGACCAAAATGACAAAATGTCTAATTTGTCCTCTATCTAATTAGGTTTAGGGTTATTCTTGTGTACCCATCCTATATAACTTGTGTAGCCACCAAATATCAAAAGTTAAGTCATTTTTGTGACTATTCTCTCTTCTTCTCTTGAGCAAACAATTCTCCCATTTCTGAACCTTCAAGCTTAAATCTTTCTTAAAACTATCATGAGCCTCCTGGCAGAAGCTCCACTACAAAATGAGGAAAAAAGCGTTAATTTAAACACTTCTTGCTTGTTTTACATGAGATTTTAGATTAAGGACTCGAGAGGTACATGTTTAAACTGGTATAGCTTGATCTTAGAAAAATTCTATGTTTTTTTAGCTTTCTTGAACAAAGAATGCATAAATTGTACTTGCAATTCTACAGAACTTGGCAACTACCAAAGCACAGAAAGCCACCATACACGCAATGCTTCTGATGCTTCATATTCTGCATCCATTACCTGTTCCTGCGAATACACAAACCATAAAGGTTAATTAAGTAAGAGTCATGTGATAGTATTGATCACAAAATTGCATATATGGGTGAGATTTTAAAAGTTTAGAAATGTAGCTGTGCAATTTTCAATCATTTTCGGCTTACTTTAGTCGAACCAGCAACTCTCATGCTGCTTCAACAGCTTCAACAGTCTCTTAGCTGTGACTGAAGACTTGTTCTCATCTTTGATGTATTGTACCTCTTTCTCTCTTTTCACTTTCCAAGCTGAGATTTCTGCTGCAAGGGCATTTATGAATCTCGACTCTGCTCCCTTGACTCCTGCTCGGGCTGCTGCTTTTTTGACATCGTCTATTCCTTCTCAGATCCTCATGTGCCTTGCAAGCACTTGTATATGTTTATCTTCAAGATTATTGTTCAATCATCCATGCATGCCCCTGCATTGCTTCCATTTACTCATCTGCACATCTTTTCTAATTTCCATTAGCTTCATGTTGGTATCAAGCTCAGCTCTTAATTCCCCAGCCTGGGCGACCTAGTGTCTCTCTGCTTAAGTCCGACAAACTATTTCCTGTTCCAATTTCTTCTTAGGACTTTCGTCCATTGACTCAGGAATGGCATTAAGTGGTGGAGCCTGATCAGGGTCACAAGTGTATGTCAGCTTAAGCTGGGAACCTCTTTTCCGAGACGCGTCACAGAAGTGTCAGTGTAACATTGTATCTGCGTCTTTAAATATTGAATCTCTTCCAGTAATACTTCCCTTTCTCCTATTTCACCAAAGATATTCTTGCAACTTTCGAGCTATTCTTGTGCTCGTTTCAACTCAATCCTCGTCTGCAATACTTCTGGGTAGTTCTCGTACATTTCCTTCAGTATTGTATATGTAAGGAAACATTTCTGCATCGAGTCAATAACCTTCTAAATAATGGAAAACGAAAAATTTCCTTATTCTCATTCATGAGAGATGCAAATTCTTCATCCAGGTAATCGTCTTTAGATAACAGGCCATCCCTGAGGCCGTCAATGCGAACAATCTTGTCCTTGCTTGTCCTAAGATGGTATTGCACTCTCTCTAATATTTGTACTGCTGCACCTGTTAAATTTTCCAGAGACGATTACAAAGGTTCCCTTGATATATAGAAGGTAGACAAGCTATAAAACCAGAGCATAAGCTAGGATACCAGCCGATTTAGCTGGCTTGCTTAGTGCAGAACTCTTCCCGAGTTGTTTCTCTTCTGATAGACCCTGCTAGAACCTTTTCCACTGCCTGTAAAGTTCAGAAAACTTCCATTATATCGTTACACTATACACATGCAGAACTAAATAAAATACTTTATACAAACTCCTTACTTTAGGAGCTTGGGACTTCGGCTTTTCTGGAACTTTTGAGTTGTCAACAGTTGCCATCTACTTGTCTTTTTTGAACGACGTGAAGCTTTGCATTGGAGCTACTTGATTAGATTGGCAGTTAGTAAAAATTATAGGAAAAACTTAAAGAGGTGAATTATACATAAAGTTATTTCCAAACGTTTCAACTATTGTTCCTTTTATCAACACGTATTTAACTTGAAGGGTAAATGGTAATGTGAGAGGGGACTAACCTTAAAGTGATATAAGGACAATAGTTATCAGCGACATTCTTATATTTCACCTTGAAGTGACATGGAGCTGTAAAGAGAATAACAATGTTAATTACAAAACTTTTAAAAAAGAAGACAGAAATCAATAGAGCAGAGGCTATCAGAGGCATAAATAATAGATAAAAATACCTTTTTGAATGACTTGTTAAGGCTTGCATGGAATGCTAGAGTTGGATATTCCTTTAATAATATTCTCAACCATCGTTTGGTGGCCCAAGCCGGCGCAAGATCACACTTAAAAGCAAAGACATGGTAGACAGTTAGAAACCCAGTAAACAACTTTCTCAATTAAGAACAGTCAACTAAAGCTAGCTGAGTTTCCAAAAGATTAAAACAATTAACTTCAGCAATAGAATCATGTGTTTATGCTTGCGATGCTTTTTCAGAAATTTCTCTAAATGATGACACCTAGTATGCACCATAAACAAACTGGTCTCCAAATCTTTTTGAGACCTGCAAAGAGTAACGAAGCATATTGTGTACAAACAACATCGAGATTAGGTTAAATTTTAGTCCATAAGAAGAAGACCAATTGTATATCAAAGGGGCATACACATCCAGAAGGCTGATATTAATCATAAGCTTCTTGAGTTCAAGAGAATTCTTTACAGGTAAATGATTTGGGATCTAAAATCAAATCGGCAAAATGTTTTTATCAATTTTTGGAGAATCAGTTTTAGTACACATGTCTTAGAATCTAAGCACAATATTGAACGAAAGAAAAGAAGAAGATTGGTAACCTTTGCTACAGTTGACGTTCTCCAGACTACGAACCAAGACAAAACATAGTAGTGATTGGCATCTCCAAGCCATACCTTCACCTGAAAATTTGCCGCCATAAGAAACGAAACTTTGAATCTATGAGATGATAAGGAAAAACGATGATTTCCTTATCGACACAGAATGACGTTCCTAAAACACCAATTTGTAGTTCACCTGCAGAGAATCTCGAAGAAGAAAGGATTCTCAGACAAGAATGAACTGTTCACGAGCTTCTAACACAAGAAAACTCGATGTGTAACACAGGGAATAGAGATTGAGAGAAGAGATACGTAAATGTAACTTTGAAATTCTTATTATGATTGATCTTTCCAAATGGATTGATCGATACTTAAACAACAAAACCAACAATAAAATCTTAAAAGATAACACCAAGATAACACTAAAACCAACAAGAAGATATTCCTAAATCAGATTAGCTAAACTCGGGATGACCTGGCAGATTGAATAATTCCCGCCACATTTCCTATATCAAATCTCCCTTGTTCGAAGAACCTTGACCTCAAGGTTCGTAATCTGAAAGTCTCTTCTTCAGCTCCTTTTAGTTTCAAATGTAAAAACATTCTTCCAGGATCCCATATTCTGTTGGGGTCAGATCCAAGATCATCTATTGCTCCCATATGACATGCCAACCTCGACAGAATTACATCCAAAACTATTCCATAGCAAAAATCAGTAGCTACAGCTTGCGATCAGGGCCAAAGACCGAGTGTAACTCCATGAATATGCATAAGGTCGACCAAAAGTAAAACTGTGTAACCCTCTTCAATGTTTATACAAGCAATGGCAATCATAAAACTCAATCTCAGCTCCGTTTCAGAATATTGTAAAAATCCAGGGTACCCATCTGTCACCACCAACTCAGACGACAAAAGTGGAAACCAAGAAAATCGAGTCGAAGTTGCATTTTGTAGGCATAACGTTGCTCTATTTGGTGGTGAGATATTAAGTAGCAGCAGGTGGGTGTCTCTCGGTTGTTGAATTTCATGTAAGTGCAACAGTCTTGGGCTTGCGTTAAATGGCAACTTCAACAGCTTATAACCAGACTTGCTTGCCACAGTAGTTACTGAGACCTGAAAATATCAACCCTAACCAAAAAAACGTTTTCAGGGAGCCATATAGGAATTAAGTCTTGGTCACATTGCATCTTAGATGTGCCATCAACATCCTTGTTCTTCCAACGGTGTCGCACACGAAATACCAGATCTGTCAATCTCAAACACCCATTGTTCAACTTTTTACTACAAAGGACATGTGATTGCAGAGAACAATTCCTCTCTCTAAGCTTCTGAAACCACGAAAACTCCTTAATCCACCATTTCTTTTTTCGAGAATTAAGTTCCCTAAGAGTTAGAATTTCTATATCTCATGTTGTATACTCTTCTGAACAAGCATTCCCACATAGTAATCTTCATGGATTCCACACATGGTTATCTCTTCCATGATGTACAAGTCGCTTTCCCGTCGTATTAGCTATATCAGCTATATACGAAACACTATCAACACCTAAAAATGTGCCTAACCACGTCTTCTCCATCAGCCTTGGTACCATCTCGATATCCTTATAACACAACTGTTCTTGTACCTTCATCTTCTGGAATTTTGAAAGCAAATCATGTGGAGAAGCACAATCAACCTCTGCTACGAAATATGTATGCCCAACTGATCCATGTTCTTCAGTCGAATGAATCAACTCGTCGTGGTGTGTGGCGTTGGCTTCTGGTGCTAAAGCAACTCTCAGGTTTGCCCCCGTTTCTGATGCCGTTTTAATAGCAGATGTCCGGTTCGGTTGGCTGAGATCTTGTGGATCGGGGGGTCGTATCTCATATCGTTTTGTAGTTTAAATTATTAAAAAATATAAATAGTTTATTATAAGATTATTTTGTGAGTATTGATGTAATTCACAAAAACCCATGGGTACCCTAAACCCTATAGGATAAACCCTTTTTGGACCCTAATAGATAGGGTATCCGCCCATTTTGAACCCTCTTCTTTTTTCACTAAAAGGGTAGGGTTTTGGGCTTGAATTTTGCTAAGGGTTTAGGATACCCTACGGGTAATTACCCATATTTAACATCCCTAGTTATAAATGGTGGTCGCTTATAGCAGTTTCCAACAAAACCAGAATAAGGATAATCTCTATATATGGTGATACCACCACTTGCTTTGATGTATTCAAAGGCTTCAGAAGGAAGGCCACCATTGCAGCCATGGTTTGTGGAACAATCCACAAGCTGGTGCTCAGAGAAATATAATGCTCTGTCAAATGTTCGAAAATACCCTGACTCAATAGCTCTAGTCGCGCTGTAGTGAGAAATCCATGATATAACTTTTAAATTTATATCTAGAGATCCCCAAAATTTCATAAGATACAAGTTATTATATATCTGTCTCATAGGTTTTACCTGAAAGCCCAAGAAGAACCACATGCTCCCTGGTATTTGACTGGGCTAACAATACCAGCTTCTCTCCAGTCCTTCTGCACTAGCACAATTACAAGACTCAAGAGCCAAAAAAAAAATTTTAAACGGTTGGGAGCTAAATACGTTTTCTTAAAGCTGAAGAACATGAACTGAATGGTTCAGTGCAGCAAGATGAAGTACTGTACTTACGGTTTCTGGAAGAGCTGCTTCTGTGAGTTTGTGGCTGTCCTTTGAACCTCTTTCCAGGTCAAATCAGCAAACTCTGTATGGATTCAATAGACAGTTAGCAAGATTTAAATGGGTCTATCTTTAATACTTATCCTCAAACCACTAGTTATGCCTGACATAGGACAAACAAGCGTCCTAACCGGACGAAGAAAAAGAAGAATTTCTGGAGAAGAAAAGATATAAACTTACGATTGACACTGAGTTTGTAAGACAATCCTTTCTTATTGGTGGATCTGATTAACTCCAAATTATCTTTGAAAATCGAGAATCAGAGCTTTATCTCCTCCGCATTCTGATATCTTTTCCCATACCTTCATCGCCAAAACGAACAACCGAAGGTTTATCTTCAAAAAAAGTCAACGGCTAAGGGGTGGTAGTAGAGGATGGGACTTACTGTTGAGTAAAACGAGCGAATGAAAGAA
Source organism: Orychophragmus violaceus (assembly GCA_030180135.1). NCBI lineage: Eukaryota > Viridiplantae > Streptophyta > Magnoliopsida > Brassicales > Brassicaceae > Orychophragmus > Orychophragmus violaceus. Next base: position 79,669,472 of record CM058235.1, on the reverse strand, counting down.
CGTCACGGGATTGGCCTAAAATTTTGAAAATGGATGCTCAACCTCCGGGAGACCGTCGGAGGCCATACGGATCGGATTAGACTCATCAATTCCGATATCCTCAGCCGCTGATACGGAGATAAGAATCAGCAGAATCACCATGGCTGATAGGATTGTCCTCAAACACATGGCTTTCTTATCTCTACCTTACTTTGTGGTTTCTTAACGAACGTTCTGCTTCAGTGTTTTGAGAAGAGTTGGAAGAGAGAGATATATAGGCGGATCGACCGGGGAAGGAAACATGGTGAGATCGTGGGGGTTGAAATGGCGGCGACAGTGGCTGATTGATCGGTGAAGGAGGCATGGTGAGATCGTGGGGGGGGGGGGGGGGGGGTTGAAACATCGGCGACAGTGGCGGATTGATCGGGGAAGGAGGCATGGTGAGATCGTAAGGTTGAAGTAGCAGCTATAGTGGCAGATTGATCGGGGAAGGAGGCATGGTGGGGTCAAATTCTCAAAAGCTCCTTGACTCAAAGTCAATTTCCCACATACTCTTGCCTAATCTACCATACTCCCCTATTCCTCTCTTTTAATGTTATCCCCATTCTACCCTTAATGAATCAATTAAAAAAATTTAAAATAAACCAAATAATCAACCAATCAGAGGAGAGCTTCTCTCTCCTCTTCCATCTCGACCACGCTCCCACCACGCTCTGTCACGCTCTCTCTTTCCTGTTCGATTTGGTCGATTTTTACAGCTATTTTGAATTCGATTTCCTCAAATCTATCACAATTCTACCATCCCAACAACTTCTATTCGGGATTCTGATCATCCCAAGTAAGTCTCTCACTTTTCTTGTCGTTTGTTTCTCTATTTTTTCTCTTTTTTGCTTGAGCTCGATTGAAGGTCGATTTTAATTTCTGGATTAAGAACATTGTGTTTGTAGCCGTGTTTTTTTGGTGAATTAGACAACTTAATCGATAATTAATTGAAATTTGTGGTTTAATCGTACTGCATCCTATTGTTGTATTGGCAATTTGGAGATATTTTGGGTCTGATAAAGTTGCTCAACTTAGTAAAACTTGGTAATAATAGATTAGTAAAAATCGGTACAACTTGGTAAAACTATTGTGGTTGAACTGGTAAAACTTTGTACATCTTAGTAAAACTTGGTAAAACTTGGTAAAACTACTCTGGCATAACTGGTAGAACTTGGTAAAACTACTGTGGTATTACTATTGAAATTTGAGTGCTAATGCATATTTTTATGTCATTTTCAGAAGAGGATGGGTTCTCCTTTCATAAACATACATTTTGATTATGAAGGACATTATTCAAAGATCGGAGATGGCTATGAATGGATTCCTAGAGAAGCTCGGTTGTATGGTATATCGTTTAAGACATCATCTATGGAGGAGATAACGTATTCGTTGCTAGTGGATAGGATACGCAGAAAGATTTCAATAGATGATTCTACAAAGAGGCTGAATTTGAGTTATATTCCATTGGTAGTGAAACCTCAAAGGCAGTCGTATATTTTTGATGACGAGGATGTTTACGTGTATCTAACCTCTTTGGATAAAGAGCAACGAAGAAGTGTTTTGCATGTAGAGGTTGTCAGAGATTTGGAAATATTTCCGATTACCGAGCAACTTTCAAGAGTAGAGAGGAGGAAACGAGATGGTGGGAGTTATGGTGAGCTTATTTCTAGTGCCCGGGATAATATTGGGGTAATCAATGCTGGTGATGCTACTCATGTTACTGGCGAGGAATCAACAGAACAACCTATTGAGCCTATTGAGCCTATTGAACCAACTGAGCCGATTGAGCCATTGGAGAATGTTGCTATTGGCGATGGTGATATTGTACAACATGATAATATGCATGATTTGGATATGGTTGAATCAGTTGAGCTTCCAATGGTTGTGGAAGATACAAGGCGTTTAGATGAATGGGAAGATGGCTTGGGTTTTGAAATAGGTCAAGAATTTAAATGTAAAGAAGATGTGCAGTATTTGGTTGATAAAGCCGCAAATCTGAACTGTTATGGGATCTTAATAGGCAATTCAGATAAGAGTCGATACGTGGTGAAATGCCGTGAAGCGAAGCAAGGTTGTAAATGGCAGTTGAGAGCTGTAAAGATTAAGAATTCAACCATGTTCTCAGTTAGAACATACACGAATATGCATTCATGCTCTCGGACAAGTACTAGTGGTATAAGCAACAAGAGAAAAGGTACACCACGGTTAGTTACAAGCGTCCTAAACGAAGAATATCCCGGTAACTTCGATACTCCATGTCCTAAAACTATTGTGCAGCTTGTCCAAAGAAGAGCCGGTGTGGAAGTGTCGTATTCTACGGCTTTTAGAGGGAAAAACCTTGCCGTTTCTGATATCCGTGGTAGTCCAGTTGAAGCGACGAACGGCAGAGGAGGGACTGTGACTTTCGGCGGAGGATGAGGAACCGAGACCACATTCAGCGTAAGAGGAGGATTTATGGCTTGCGGCAGAGAAGGCAGAGCTATGGCTTTTGGCGGAGAAGGAGGAGCCGAACAATGGTTCACATCAGCGACAGAAGAGGCCATGGACATGAGGAGAAGAGGTTACAGGGGGACACGGAGATTCACGGGAGGAGGCAATAGAGCACCGGAAACCACCGTCGAAGTACAGAGACGGCGACCCGACGACGGCCGACGCCTACAAAGGCAGATCTGGTTTGGCTTGTGTCTCGGGAAGTGAGCCCAGACCTCACGAACCGCCTACTCGAGATTCTGAGCCAGACCTCACGAATCTACAGGAGCTAAAAGAGTGGTGAATCGCTTGGATTTAGACGAAGCTACATGAGCTTAAAGAGTGGTGAATCGCTTGGATTTAGACCAGCTCACAGCGAATCGGAGCAAACACGGACCTGAATCAACGAGAGCTGCAAGCTTGGAACAAGGACCACTAAGGAAGATTAGGAAAACGAAGCTAGAAAGGCTTAGGGCTCGAAAGAGCAGTTTAATCTGGCGGAAAATCCTGAGATCTGGATTGAAACTTCAAACCCTAGAAAAGCCATTTGTTATGAATGTAACTAATAATATCACAAATCGCTGAAGATAATTGACGATAGGTTTTTAATAGTTGGTATAAATCTGGTTCATCTCATAAATCTGGTTCATCAAATCTAGTTAACATTGTTAGAAGCTTTGTTGAAATGGAGGGTTAAGAGAGTAAATTCATAGGGCTAAAGTATCCTAAAACATGAAAGTGCCCTTTGGCGTAATAAAAGCACTAGAAAGTACCCTTTGGCGTAATAATCTCTATTGGTTTTAGGATTTTAGAATCATAATTAAAATCCTATATTATTGGTTCTATGATTTCAAAATCCAAATTAAAATCAAGTGTTATTCAATAGCAATATAAAGATTTGATTTTATTATGGATTTGAATGGATTTTAAAGTTAAAAATATACAGATTCAAATCCGAGTAAAAACCTACGGATTTCACAAATATTAGTAAAATCTATCTATTAAATTTTAAAATCAAAGGATTTCTAAATACACCAAAATAGACAAACCAATAACACCCTGGTAGGCTTATATCTTATTAATTTGAACATACTCGTCTAATGTTTTACTTGTCTGATTATAAATTTATAACTCAGATACCTTTGTATTTGAGAAAGATGATGGCATACACATATCAACATATGTAAGATGAATGACATATACATATGTATATTTTTTTTTTTTGGCAGCAACTAAAGTTTACAAGAACAAAACTGAAGGATAAGAAAATTACAAACACAGCTAATGGACCTAAGTCCGAAAACAATCGGCCCAATTTTGAAGTTGAGATGATTCGACAGGACACACGTCACCATCGCGTCCACGTGTCTAGAAGCCGTGGATTGGCGACATGCAGATCTCCGGTAGAACTCCGGTCACCGATTTCATCGATGGAACCGCTTTAATTTCGTTTCTTGTCGATCCGATTCCAGCAAATAAAGCCATAAGGAGCCGCATCTGGATCTAACCTCAACAAGCTTCCGCCTCGATCCACCGTAACAAAGCGCTGTAGATCGGTATAGTCCCAAACGGGAGAAAACCACCAACATAGATAAAGTCCTCGCCGGATCCGTTCAACTCGAGCGGATAACACACCCTTACGGCATGACAAGCGCACGAAAATTTGGGAAAGACATGGAGGAATCAACGGATTTATGGCAAGATGCACTGTGGAATCGACCGTGAAGATCCGGGACTACCCAGAAAAAAAGTTCTGAAAAAGATCGGAATACAAAACCGGACACTTAGATCCAGAGTTTATTCAACAAAACAAAAGCCTCACCTATCATACACAAAAGTGGTGAGGGAAAAGCCCGTTACAAAAGTAACCCTACCGTCGGTGGCGACCGTTAACCAAACCGACGATCCGAGACGAGATGATCGAAGAAATTTCTGGGTCGCAAGTAGAAAGAGAAAAGAGAAAGCGGAATCTTATTTTATACATATGTATTTTAATAAGTCGTCTGCTGAAAAACCAAATAATATATTTGTTTTTAATCAGAAATCTTTTTTTATCTCTTTGTAATCCACCATGTAACTTTTCACTCTCACCATTTTCAATTATTAATACATTATAAAATATGAAAACTTGAAAACACTATAAGTTGAATTTTCTAAAGGTAAAATATACGAATATGATTCTAAAAATCTTTTAAGTTATTACGATAAATTTGTAGATTTATAATTTTAGAAGTATTTTCTTAATTTAATTTCAGTACTATTGTAATTATATTGTCCATTTATGTATTTTATGTGTTATCAAATTGCAAATCTGTAATCTAAAATTTCATTTTCTTAATTTCTTTCAGGTTACAAGATGAAGCTTCCTTTCACACATATTGATCAATTAAGGCCCATTTCTGAAAATGACGTCTCAAAAATTAAGGCTCGAGTTGTCCATATCCTCATTTATATAAAACATAAGCCAGTTAACAATTCTGTGAATCACAAAGTGTATTTTACAATTTGTTAAATGAAACCTTTTTAAAAGTCCATTTATTTATATTTATTTTTGACGTGTGAAACTCATATAACTTCGTTTGTTGGAATACTCTTTTTAGTAAGATGAACACGTATACGTGTATTTTAATAATAAATCATATGCTAGAAAACGAATAATATACTTGTTTTAACCAGAATTTTTTTTAACTCTTCCTAGCTACGATTTGTAAATTTCCACTCTCACCATTTTCATACACTGATTGATAAGGACTATGATCAACAAACTGTTGATTGTAACTGTAAGCTTTTGACCGTAAAGATTTTAACTGTAAAAATTGTGACTATCATTTTAAAATAATTTGAAAGCATGATTGTTAATAAAAAACTGTAAAACTATGACTATTATTTTAACTATTAAAAATTTTAACCAGAAAATAAATGATGCTAAAATAACTAAAATCATAAAAGTTAATTTATTAGTTTATTAAATTTATCTTATCTTAAAAGTTTATCGTAAAACATTATTTAATTAGTTATTAAAATAATTAAAATTTTATTAAAGTGATAATGTATTAAATAAAAGATAAGATAAGATAAAATATGAGTAAGATATAAAATATTTATATTAAACCGTACATATATAACTTATGATTACAAAAAAACTCATCAGGCAAGTTTTTGTTGTATATTTTAATAATATTTGTTTATTCAAAAAGTTAAGAATGTTAATTTTAGGGAAAATAAAAACTTACGACAAAAAGTTTTTTTTTTTATACAGCCCTTTAAAAGTCTGGGTGAACTAGCTTTAGGAAAATGAAAGAATTTTAAGAGTAAAATAAAAAAGTAGGCTGTTAAGGCTGGTAATCTTTTGAGTTATTACGATAAGTTTGTAGATCTGCAATTTTAGAATTCTTTTCTTATTTTAATGCAATACTACTAGAATTATATATTGTCGATTTATGTATTTTCTAAGTTATCAAATTGCAAATTTGTTATCTAAAATTTCCTTTCACACATATTGCTCAATTAAGGTCTGTTTATGAAAACGACATCTGGAAAATTAATGCTCGAGTTTTCTGTATCTTATTAATTATTTTTTTATAAAAAATATGTCAATTGACAATTATGTGAATGACACATGTATTTTACAATTTATTAAATAAAACTTATTTAAAAGTCCATTTATTTATATTTTTTGACGTATGAAACTTAGATAACTTCGTTTCTTGGCCTCTTTTTAGTAAGATGAATGATATATACATATATTTTAATAATAAAGTCATCTGCTAAAAAAATAAATAAATTTTTTGTAAGCAAAAAGTTTTTTTTATCTCTTTTCCACGATCTGTAATTTCCTACTCTCACCATATTCAATCACTAATATATTATGAAGATATGAAAACTGGAGAAAGCTATATGTTGAGTTTCTAAAGGTAAAATATACATGTAGAATTCTGAAAATCTTTTGAGTTATTACGATAAGTTTGTAGATATATCATTTTAGAATTCTTTTCTTAATTTAGTTTCAGAAATTTATGTGTAATATTGCCGATTTCTGTATTTTATGGGTTATCAAATTACAAATATGTAATCTAAATTTTCATTTTCTTAATACCGTGGCAGGTTACAAGATGAAACTTCCTTTCACACCTATTGCTCAATTAAGGCCCGATTCTGAAAACGGCATTTGGAAAATTAAGGCTCGAGTTGTCCGTATATGGATATTTCAATACAACGATAAACTTAGTGTTGCAGGTAGAGTTGATTTAATACTTTGGATGACAAGGTACATATAAATTTTTGAATCTTTTATGTTTATATGCTTTATATTAATGTTCTATCATCTATATACTTCCATATTTTTCTTTCTTTTTTTTATGACAAGGAGATCATATACAAGACAAGGAGATCGTATGCAAGCATGCACAAGAGGAAAACTAATATCGAAGTTCCAAAATGATTTTGAAGAAGGATAATATTGTATTCTTATGAATTTTAAGTTGTCTCTTAATCTTGGGAGTTTTAGAGGAACTGCACATCCTTTCAAAATATTTCTCTCTTGGTCAACACATGCGAAGCATTGCGAGCAGATTCCAAACCACTCACTTCGTTTCAATTTCATTCATTTTTATGACGAAAATGTTTTTGTAGGTATGTGACATCACTACCGTTGTATCTTTGATTAAAAATTAAAAATTTGCTTATGTTTTTATGAATTTTAGTTTTAATGTCCTTATGAATTTTCTTCCTTTTTACATACGTTATTGGTGAAATCGTTGGAAAGAATCTGAAAGAAATTATTTTTCGCAATCTACCCTGCAAATTATTGAATCTTCAACTCAAGAATATTTATTTAGCTTTCTTGCACTTTAAAATATGATTTTTTTTGTCAATATTATGTATCTTTAAAAAAAAAAATTCATTTTGTAGTGATTGATTGTGTATTTTGGGGAAACATGCTGAAGACATACATACATATGTTTAATCCTTTTCTGGTGGACATGTTGCTATGCTTTGTATTCTCATGAGGATTAATGTTTATAATGGTATATTTGATCAGATCACTATAAATAAGCAATATCAAATATTAACTTTGAAATATTAATGTTTTTATCAATATTTTTGTAGGAAAATTTACAATCCAGAGGCATGTTTAGCTAAAATTATCATACAACCCTAAAGACCCATGTCAGTAAAACATATACAACTATTTGTATTTTGTGTATATGTCAAAGTAGTTGACTATAATATTCATACAATTGACTACATGATAGCTCTAAATATATCTCAAAGTAGTTGTCTAGCGAGTATGTCCTTCAAATCTTCAAGAGAAGTTGACGCCATGAAAACCTTGCAGTGAGAAACAATACAACTATTAAAACAGAGAAAAAATTGTCCATTTAGTAGACGACTATTTTCTTTTTATTTTTTAAAAAATTAGTCAACTATTTAGCGAGGGAAATCCACATTTAAGAGTTTCTCAGGTTCAACTCAGATTCAACAAACTGATGGCAACTTCATTGTTTAGTTCAATCAAATTCAATTTTCGAGATTTTGTGAGGGTTGAAAACTGAAAGTAGAAGCATAAGTAGAGAATATATGGTAAAAAAAATTATGCATATGGCTGAGAATCGAAAAAGAGAGTTATAGATCTAAAAGTTGAACTAAGTAAAATTTATTATTTGTGTAAGAATTAAAACTAACTATAGAAAGCAATGAACTAACCTTGGAATAAAGGGTAGCGAAACACTAAGGATATTTCGTTACCTGAAGAAAAGCTGAAAATGAGTTCTACAATGAAGATCAAAGATGAGAGAGGAGAGGAAGATAAATTAGAAAAGTTAGAGTGGTGTGGACTTATAGCTTCTGCAATAAACAGATTAAAAAGCTGCATTGTCAATGCCAAAAAAGTGAAGGGTGTTATAAGGAGAAAGCAATGGTGGATAATATGGGTATTTCCACAAGGGAGAAAAACTGCCTTAATTTGTGTTCCCAAAGCTGTTACTCTAGCAAATTTTTCATTATAAATCTACAAACTTAACGTAAAACTCAAAAGATTTTCAGAATTCTGCACGTATATTTTACATTTAGAAAACTCAACATATAGCTTTCTCCAGTTTTCATATCTTTTATAATATATTAGTGATTAAAAAGGGTGAGAGTGGAAAGTTACAAATCGTGGGTTACGAAAACATATAAAAATGATTAAAAACAAATATATTATTCGGTTTTTTAGCAGATGACTTTATTATTTAAATACATGTGTATGCCATTCATCTTACTAAAAAGAGTACGCCAACAAACGAAGGTATCTGAATTTCACACGTCGAAAACAAATATAAATAAATAGGCTATTAAAAAAGTTTCATATAACAATTTTTTTTTAAAAATACTCTTTATTTTATCTGAATTAACTAAACCGATCCCTATGTGAAGCATTGCGAGCAGATTCCGAGCTCGGTGAGAATATCTTTGGAATCATTGTTACCGGTTTCCTTGTGAGGCAATAAAGCATTTATGAGCATGAAAACGTCCTCTCAAGCACATATATGTTTTCACCGCCTTATATTCGTATTTCGTCTTAAAGTCAAGAATCTTTGGTGGTAGGTTCAAGAGCAAAGAAAGCATTAGAAACTCATCACCATGTCCCATAAGTGGCATAAGCCTAATTTCTGAGAGTTTGTTTACATTAAGGGGATAGTAGATAGCCTCTTAATGTCTTGAATAATCTCTTTGTCGGAATCATAACAGTTATTCTTGTTGAAAAATGTCTCAAAGACTTGGCAACAAGACATGTGAATCTCTTTCCACTGTTTGGGTAAATCACTTAGGCCATCCATTAGTACACGCTTCAAAAACTCTTTCCTGTTTGAATCGATTATCTTTTCAATATGAGCGGTCGAGTCCTCAATCCCGAGACCTAGATTATCTCTCATGTGAAGTAGCACAGAGTTTATCTTCCCTTGTTCTTGTTCCTTCTGTAAGTTTACGTTACATGAACATATTTAATCGAATAAGTACAAAAAAATTACTCCCCATTTTATTTGACTTAACTAAACTGATACTAATGTGAAGCGTTGCGAGCATATTCCAAATCACGCACTTCGTTTCAATTTTCATTCCTTTTTATGAACTGCTTTCTCAAAAAACATGACAAAAATGTTTTTGTAGGTATGTGACTTCACTACCATTGTATCTTTGATTCAAAATGAAACATTTGCTTATGTTTTTATGAATTTTAGTTTGAATGTCCTTATAAATTTTCTTCTTTTAACAGATGTTATTGGTGAAATCGTTGGAATGAATCTCAAAAAATTATTGTTGGAAATCTTACCTGCAAATTATTGAATATTCAACTCAAGAATATTGGGTTAGCTTCCTTGCACTTTGAATTATGTTTTTTTTTGTTGGTATTATGTATCTTTAAAAAAAAAAACTCTTTTTCATTTTGTAGTGATTCAATTATTGGTTGTGTATTTTTGGAAAAACATGTTGAATACATACATACGGATGTTCAGTCCTTTTATGGTGAACCTGTTGTTATGCTTTGTAGCCTTATAAGGATTAATATTTATAATGATATATCTAATCAAATTACTATATATAAGCAATATCAAAATTAACTTTAAAATATTATCTTTATCATTATTTTTGTAGGAAAATTTAAAATCCAAAGCGCAAAATCCTCCACAAAGTTGTTCATTAACTCTGACATTGCAGGGAAACAAATTCAAAAAAAAGGTAACCCATTATCCTTGAATTTTGTTGTTTCATATTTTTCGCCAAAAACGTAAAATCATATTTTCCCATGATAAAATAAAACCCTCGTTTCCCGCAAAAATGGATTTTTTTGACAAACTTGTAAAATGAGATTATAGGTAAAACCAAAATCGTTATTTTATTTGATTAACCATTAATTCATTTAAATATTAAAGTACAAAAAATAAAATTTAATAATTATTAAATTACAAAAATTTATTAAATGGGTTAACCATTAAAACCATTAACTCATTAAAATAAATGGGTTATAAGTTGACTCAATATATTTATTAAATGGATTGGGTCAATCCATAACTTATACCCATTTTGACACCCATAGTCATATAAAGCTAGCACATGTCAATTTGAAAACAACATATATAGTTTCTAAATCTTCCACACTATATACAGCACACCTAAAACTTATTAACAATTCACAAAAGGGAAAACATATATACTTTACATGTAAGACATGTAAAGATTATTCAACATTCTATATATTACATGGAGACATAATAAATTAATCAGTAGAAGCACGGTGAGAATATCTTTGGCATCATTGGTACCGGTTTCCTCTGCGATGCAATGATCTTGAGAGGATTTGAGGCAATAACGCGTTTATGAGTATGAAAACTTCTACTCAAGCACATGTATGTTTTCACCACCCCATATTCTTCTTTCCTGTTAAATTCGAGGATCTTTGGTGATAGGTTCAAGAGCAAAGGAAGCATTAGAAACTCATCACCATGTCCCATAAGTTGTATAGGCTTGATATCTGAGAGTTTGTTTACATTCACGGGATAGTAGAGAGCCTTCTTAATGTCTTGAAGCATCTCTATGTCGGAATCATAATGGTTCTTCTTGTTGAAAAACATCCCAAAGACTTGGCAACAAGACATGTAAATCTCTTTCCACGACTTGGGTAAATCACTTAGTCCATCCATTAGCACATGCTTCAAAAACTCTTTCCTGTTTGAATCGATTATCTTTTTGATATGAGCGATCGAGTCCTCAATCTCGAGACCTGGATTATCCCTCATGTGAAGTAGCACAGAGTTTATCTTCCCTTGTTCTTGTTCTTTCTGTGAATTTACGTTGCATGACCATATTTAATCGAATAAGTACAAAAAAATTACTCCTTATTTTATTTGACTTAACTTAACTGATCCCTATTTTAATTGTCGATCTTGATCACTACGAAAATGACCCCTAAAACCCTATAAAAATCGTTATCTAACAATTCTTATATTTATTTATAAATAGTAAATTAATCTATTTTTTAAATCTCTAAATACGTAAAATATTGAAAAACAAATCTAAAACTAGAATCACCTGATAACTTTGTAGATCATTTAAAAGTCGAGGTATGATCATGAGCAATGTGGTTAACGTATCATATTTGACAGAGTTGAGTTTGTTCTTCGGGAAACAAGGTTCCATGAGATACGAAATGGAAAGAGCGATGGTGTGTGCTGCGATTGAGATCATTCCACTACGAATATATTCTTCCATCGATGGTACATGTCCCTTCTTACTCCATACAGCTTCACGTAGCCATGACTCAAAGGTTTCACCCCACTGCATATTATGAAAATGGTGCATAATAACTTATAAAATATTTTCCAAAAATATATGTTTTAACTTCTTTTTTTTTTTATATTTTAAAATTCCCCAAAAGTAGTTTTATTGAAAATAGTTGACTATAAGGCAACCATAAGAAAATCTATGAAAGAAAAATATAAGTTGACGGTATAGAAAAAAAGAAAAAAAACGATGTGGATAAGTGATCCTTAATTGTTTCAAAATATGCCAAGGTTTTCAATAGGTCATTTATTATGGACAATATGGAGTAGAAAGACATACGATGCTGCGAAGCTGCTCTGTTATGTCGGTTCCGTGTTGCTTACGGCAAGCCTCTGTAGTCTCTTTTACTATGTCATCAAGTGCCCTAAATATGATCTCGCCGTAACCTTTAAGCTCTTCTCCATTCCACCTATCATATATATGAAACAAATCATTCAAAGTAAGAATCAACAGAATTATAAGATTATAATACAAATCTATATGATTATATCCGTATGTAATTAATTATGTTACTAGAAAACATTATCTAATTAGACCAGCATAATCGACATTTATAAATGTACCTTACAACGGCTTTAGTAAGAGATGTCAAATCATCCAAAGAACCTTCTTCATCAAAAAAATCATCGGCAACAGTGATGAGGATGCCAGTCTTCGCTGCAAGCTTTCCAACATTAATGGCAAATTCAAAGGGCAGTGATGTCGCTGTTGCAAAGTAACAATATGCTGTCTTTTCTCTACCAAAACCAATATCACTAAGTCCCCATTTCTTTACCCACCTGTCATAGATCGCTATTGTTAGACTATATATGTCCATACAATCTTGCTATAGCGACATGTTTTTGTTTCTACAATTACCATGGTAGTGTAAGCTAGGATATTGTACTTACATAGACAATTCCTCCAGCTCGCGTCTATACATGGCTTGTCGAAACATGAATTTTCCTGCTGCCAGATGAGTTAGCTTGTTGATGGATGAACTATGTAGTCTGATTCATAATTAAATCACAAAAAACAACATTTGAATTAGCTGGTTACTAAATTATCTAAAATTAGATAAGATGAACTGCATATATAGTCTATACCTTAAAAAGGAGGATTTTCCGACTGAGAGAACATTTGAGTTATTGTCCTCAATCCACACTCTATGATCAAGGTGTTTGAGTCGAGTTATCCATGGAGTACTTAATTCATGGTTAATCTAGAAACGAATCATTATTTATTTGAATCATTAGTCATGCATTTGTAACCACTTAAACACACAAAAACTTGTTGACAAAATCTTGATACCATTCTTTCGTCGATGGACCGACTTTTCTCAAGTAAATTCCGAGTGTACTCTCTTGCTTCTTCAAGCTCATGCTCTCCTGGAAACATGAGATCTGTGGCTCTGTAAACACTAAGGATGACAAGGAAGAAAGAGTCTGTATTCCTTTCGAAATGATTTCGAGTTTCTTGATCATTTAAGAACCAACAAAAGCTACCTGAAAAGTAATTATACAAAGACATTTAAACTCGGTAAGGAAAAGAACAAAGGATTCCCTTTGATTCAGTCCCATGACAAATTTTTAAAGGGATAAATATATAAGTGTGTGTCAAGTCTCCATTTTGAGATAGATTTTTGGGTGTGAGTTACTAATATGGTATTAGAAAGATTTCAGTTTTCTCGATTGTGGTCCATCCATGTATCTCCAGTCCCATAAGAGTTGGTTCTTACTTGGGGAAACGGTGTGACCTCGCATTCTTAACATCCGAAATGCAAGAGAGTCTTTGTGCAATTTATCTGATAGGTAACTGATGGGCATTCTCTCGACATCTTCTTCATCGTAACTCCTTAATTATACACGGAAAATAACAAGTTATGCTTATTTTTTATTAATTTGAAAGAGATATAAAAATGGTGATACAGAATTTATTTTTACATGTAAACTTGTTCTAGAACGTGTTCAATCTCTCTACCAAAGAACTCACTTAAACCAATGTTCTCGATTACATTAGCCATGGAGAGTTTTATGAGTTCTTCATTGAGAGGAAACTTTTGTGGTACTGAGACAAGAATTTATATATATCTTGTTAGTAAATATTAAATTTCAGTTAAATACTAATCATATTCAAATCATCCATAGCTTTGGGATAACTAGAAGGTTAACTTTAACCTCCATTAGGACATCTTTGTACGATACTTTGAAGATAAGCAAGACACTTTTCACTGCGGGTGAGCATAAATGCTGATGCAGTTGCTGAAGGCGACTGAAATAAAGAGCCATCGATATTGTCGAGGCTTTTAACTATGATGTCTTCATCATGGTTTTCGACATGTAGTACTGTCGATGGCAAGACCTCTAAATATGCTAGTATAGGTTTATGGTTATGATCATCCACCAAACTTTCTCTGGAAAACAAAGAAAGATAACTACGTTTTATTTATTAAAATGAAGAAAATATTTTGAACATGATTTATTATCATGTAACGTTACCTTTTGAGAATTTCTTGGCGTTGATAAAACACCTCTTTGATCATTTCAATACAGCGACTAGAGAAGACAAAGTGTAAGCCAAGTTGTTGAGCAAGCTCGAGGATTCCAGTGAATGTGATAACAAACCAATGAGGATAAGATCCCTCTTCGTTATTGTAGTTCCTAATTATCATCTCCGTTCTTCTTTCGATATATCTCTTCCCTAGTTGAAATTAATTTTAAAATATTCAATTTTAATCACAAAAAACGTTTCGCTTGATAATAATTACATCTCATGCGCGCCATTATAATTTTTTTGCAAACCCGATTCTTTGTCTAAATTAACACACACACACATGCATAATCTATTGCAAGTTCGGCCTAAAACGGATGTACACATGTGTAATGGCCGATAGACCTGTATATCTTAAAAATGCATTAAAAGTTAGGGGCTCAAATTGTTGGAAAATGTCCTTGTTTAAGGAAAACTAAAAATTTTAAATATAAAATCACAAACCAAAATTTTTTGTGTTAATATAAAAAATTTATCCCGGAAAAGCTTTATTTATGTTAGGCCGGGCCTCTCGTTATGGCATAATAAACCCAATATGCATTAAAAGCTAGGGGCTCAAATTTTTTGTGTTAATATAAATTTGGTGTTTGCAAAAAACATGTTTTAAGTTCGTTTCCGAGTTCAGCAATACTTTAGGATTAAAACTATTTTAAAGTAGTTTTGCCTGTTCATTATGATCAAATTAGCAAAGACATGCCAAAAAGTCTATTAAAAAATGTGACAAACCGTAAATATATGCTTTTTTTTTTTTTTTGTAAAAACGTAAATATATGCTTTCGATAGAACAAAACACAAATGGATGTTATATGAACAGTATACCCACGTGAATAACGCATTTGGCCATGCATGTAATGCGTACGTAATGAGTTTTATTACTTTTACGCACACGTTTCTCAAACGTCAGCTCAGTCAACGCACCTTTGTCTTTTTTTTTTTTTTTTTTTTTTTTGAACATTGGCAATCAACGCACCTTTGTCGAGATGAAGACACCCAATGTTCCATTTTCGAAGTGCGACAACGCAAGCAAGAGTGGAAGTTAGAGTGTACATGTCGTCTTTGTCTTCGTCTCCAGCGTCAGCCACCTGAGCATAACCGCCTGAGTTTCCCCAGAAACCTTCTCCTGCATTTTGATTGCACATAATCCAATCTAGACAATCCTGGAACATAGGTTTAAGCTCATCATCACCTACGTTGTGATCTTCTTCGATCATAGCTAACCAAGCCGTATCGTATGCAGAAGGAGAGACAAATGAGTAAGGATCAAAACTAATGTTGGAAAACTGAATGTCACTCTTGATCTGACTGACCAAAGCGTGGAGATCATCGGAAGAAGAACCGTAAGGGGACTTCATTGTTTTATCTTTTCTTCTTTCTTAATATGGTCTTTAGAATATGTGTGTTAATGTATGGATCACTTATTTGGGTTGGTTTATATAGAGGAAGAGACTATGAATCACTTTTTCTTTAATTTTGGGGTATCTCGAATCTAAAGAGGAGAGGAGTATAAACTAATTTCTAAGGAGGGGTGCAGTCCACAGATAAACACTCTTTTCGGATATGCAAATAAACCGAAAATATGAAATTATATTCGTGTGGGTGTCCAATACAATGTGTTATATAGTTTCTTATTGTAGATCTAATCCGAAACACTGTAATACTCTGAGCCATCTCCTTACCACTAGACCAAGGTCCCGGACACTATAAATCCTGAGTTCACATATAACATTGTGAAAAGCGTTGTTTGAGATAAGTAGTTTCATTGACATCATCTCTTTTAAACGAAAGGTCTACTCGTCTCCTGGTCTCCAAGTATTTTAACGGAGATCCAACGTGTTATTACGTATTCCATGTGATCATATTGAGTACTACATACAATTATAGTCCCCACGCCTTTCTCTCTCTCGAAAAACAATTGTAAACAAGTAAAAAAAAATTAACATTGAGATAAGATATCTCCCCATATCTCCCGTAGCTTGCCAGAGCATCTTTACTGGGAAGACTATTTTAACATTAAAACAATACAAAAAAATATAGGAGAAAATGTGAGAATCGATTCTTATTTAAAAACTTAAATTTTTTTTTCTTTCTAAAACTCTTAAAACTTAAACCATCCTTAATAGAAATATTTAACGCGATTTTTTTTACATTCTCAAAAAAACTAATATTAAATAGATATTTTAAAATTGAGAAATCCACCTAAATTTTGAAATACTTCAAAGGATTTATGAGTGGATTTCTCAACTTTTTGAGATCCCAACTAATAGTATGATTTTTCTTTTTGTGTGTTTTAAAATGTGAGAAACTACCATGAGATACCCTCTATTGAAAATACTTATAAAATCAAAGTCAGCTAATAAACACTTATTTTATGGATATTATAGATTAAATGCTGGAAATATCTAATAAAAACCTATTTTAAAGTGACGTGTTAAAAATCATACAAGTAAAATACGATGAGGGATTTAAAGTGAAACATGTTAATCCGCTCATCTATATTAAAATAAAATATTATTGTATTAATAATATTTATTCATGTGTTACATTACATAAAATATCATTCAATATTAATAATTTAATTAAAATTTATTGACGATAATTACGAAATATAACCTTATATATATATCCAAAATCTAAAAATAATGAATCACACTTTCCTAATTAATTAAAAATACAAACATATATATATATATATATATATATATAATCGTGAAATTATTAAATCAGATATAATGATAGATATAACTAATTAAATTAATACATCAATTATTTTTATAAATCATAAAATAAAATTTGGTAAACATACACATACACTAACATAAATAAATATATTTTTAGCATATTTTAAAAAACATAAAACAAAAACATGAAAAATTCAAAAATAAGATTAATAAGTTCCAATTTATAAAATGTAAGTTTTTAAATTTGAAAAAACTAAATATTAAAAATTAGGTCTATATATTTTTAACTTGGTAAAATTAAAATATTAAAATAAATATATATATATATATATATTATTCAATCATATATTGAACCAATTTGATGTTTTTACAGTTAAGGCTTTTTACAATTTTCTCCATCAAAATATGTAAAATGTTTTGACAATTATAAACGAGTTAAAAAGACTAATTAACCTGTTTTGATTACAAAATCTAATACAATAAAATTTAAATAGACAGATTATTATATTTTAACTTTTATAAATATCTAATAATAATTATATAAAATTTTAAATTTATTTACAAAATATTAAAAGAAAAATAAATATAATAAATTAATAGAATATATTATATAGTACTATTTTCTACTTAAAAATAAAACTATTAACACATCTTAAATAATAACTTACATAGATATATTTTTAATATAAATTTTAAAATTTAGAAACCAAATTCAATTAAAAATATTATAATCAGAACATATGCTAAAACAAGGCTAAATACACCTAAAATACCAAGTCATCAATTCCCTCAAACTTATCATTTGCTTGTCCACAAGTAAACTCAAAGATTCAAAGGAAAGCTAGGGAGACAGGTTTAAAAGTGGGGACTCAAAACCACAAAGTTCACAGTTCAAGATTCAATGCAAAATCCTTCAAACTAGTTACAAGTTGCTCCAATTATATATTCTAATCATGTATTTCCACAAGTTGCTCATAATTTTTTCCTCACTTACACTCACCCCAAATGAACTTTTGTTTCCTTTTTATTGTCAACTAGGGAATCTTAATTGATTTTTACTTTTTTTTTTAGCTCTTTTTACTTCTTTCAACCCCTTTTCCTACTTGATTTTTCTTTTGGTAAATATTTCTAGGGGAATCACTTATTCTTTTTAACTTTTTACACACTTTGCTTCTAATCTCCTAATGACTTTTTTCCTTTGAACAACCTTTTCTTTCTTTCTTTGATCTTTGGCCCCCAAAATTTCTTTCAACACTCCCCAGACTTAGTTCCCAACCTAAGTGCTAGACTCATGTGGTACTAGAGCTAGCCATAATGAGAATCACTCTTTGTCGTTCCCGATACTCTTAAGATTTTGCACATGTCAGATGCTATCAAGAAAATACCTCACTCATCAAATCACTTAGGTTTTAAAGGAATGGTTAGGGATAAGGGTAAGGGAACCATGATCAAGTGATCAATGGCTCCCCGAGATAACAAAAGAGTAGTAAAATGGATAAGAGAACCCGAGCATTAACCATGAGAATGCATTTCAAGCCCCTACGCGATAGAATTAAGTCAATATCAAGTCTAACATCATAGATTTGAATTGGAGATCATGCAACACAAAGATAGGGAATTTCAGAAATGAAAGATCCAACAATGGGTTTTCCTTTTTTCGAAGTCAACCAAATCAACAAGCAACTAATTCAAAGGGTTTTGATCTCAATCTTTTTTTTTTGGCCAACATGATCTCAATATTAAGTGTTAACTTCTAAAAGGCAATATCATCATCGTCCCCTATGCAACATACATGATATCTAGAGTCAATCATAATATGCTAATGCAACTACATGCTCTTTTTGATTTTTTTTTGTTTTTTGAATGTAAATAGATGAATGTATGAGACTCAAAGTAAAAATAGAAAATAAGAACAGAATAAACAAGGTTAGCAACTGGCTATTCCCCTAAACTTAAGTCACACAGTCCCTTGTGTGACAGAAGATTGAAAGAAGGCACGGGAAAACAAAGAAAAATGCATGCAAAAGAGAAAAAAAAATATGTACAAGGAGTGTTACTTACCTAAATCAGAATTGGTAGGAGGAGGAAGAGGAGTCTCCCATAGAGCAGGATGGATTGGAGGATATTTAGACCGGAGTCTTCATCTGTCTGCGCTTGTTGCGCTTCGTATGGTTGGTAGAATGTGGAGGAGGATCATAGCAGGGGACCTCGGCGCGCGGTACTGTCTTGTGCCCATCCATTGAGTAGCGAGCAGGCAATTGCTCTTCTTCCATCGGCTGTGGCTGACTCGAAGAACCGCCCTTTTCTGCTGAGCTTGTCAAGTCCTTGAAGGCTATCTTCATATTTTTCATTCCCGCGGCCATCTTCCTAATGGTCTTTTCGTGCCACTTCACAAACCGGAAAGCAACTTGCTCCAGTTGTTAACCCTCCTGAAGGAATCGGTCGAGATGGGCTCATCACATGGCTCGAAGTAATATCTCTGTGCCCCATAGATAGAACCCCGTTCCTCCTCCTCTTCTTCTTCTTCTTCCTCCATCTGCTCATCGTCATCATCACCAGACCTCACTGTTTCTTCTTCTTGACCTTTCCTTTACCCCAACCAGCTTTTCCAAGGTGGGCATGGTGTTTGGGTCATAAAATTGAGCGATGGTCGGGCGAAAAACCAACTTGTCCCTAGAAAATACAGCGGTGAGGGCGGAGTTAGGTAGCATGAACTTCTTCCCATTATGCATCATGTATGCATAATTGTCATCAAGCTTCCCAACCAAGTAGTATGTCTTTCCAAGGTAGTTGATGTCCATTGGTTCATAAGAAGTTGATTTCCCCAGCGGAATCCTAACGAACTTCAGTATCAGAGTCACAAGGCTTCCCATGAAGAGTGCTGGAGAGGCATTAGTCTTCGTCCATGCCCAATTCTTGTACCAGAGGAAACGGCACACGAGGATGCTAGCCAAACTAGGCAATATATCCGGCTCTGGCGTTTCTATCCCATTGTGAAAGGTTTTGAGGAAGAGGGCGCAAAGCCATATACAGAAATCTCATCTCCTTCTTTGTTGCCATTCCTGTCTGTTTCCTTGCGTAGATGGCGTGAGCAAGGGCCTTATGGGCATAACGAATAGCCGGGTGTTGGATAAATATGCTCTTACTCGCCCCCGCGTTATACTCTCCATCAGCTATTGTGTACCAAAGATGCTTGAGATTGTTATCACCGATGGAGATCTTCTTAGACTCAGTAGTGCCTTCGTCGCTGAAACCATACAATGCACTTATCTGCTTAAAGGACATTTCGTAGTTTTGCTTCCCAAACTTGAAGTTGATGTGCCCAAAACCATCTTCTACATCCCAATTATCATGGAAGGTAGGAGTAATTGTCGAGAGGAACTGCTTTGTCTCAGTTTGGTACCCTTCGCAAGCAAGGGAAAAGAACCGCTCAAGACCCATAAAACTGAACATTGCTTCCACATCACCTTTCAGACCCAGATCTGTCAAAGTTCCAAAGTGTAGGAACTTGGTTTCCTTGAAGTCAATCCCCTCGAGGTGCCGTTGGATCACTGACACAAAGGGTTCCTTCTTCTTCGATTTTGACTTCTACTTTGCCTTAGTCCTTTTCCCAATAACAGCTTCTACCTCAGCCTCAGTCTCGGTTTCAGCCATGATATGCTGAACTCTCTTGCCTGATACCTTAGCTCGTCTTTGAATGTTTGCGGCGAGAACCTAATCATCTGAACCTTGAGTTCCCCTTTGAACATTCGACATTTTTCTGCAATAACTATAAAAGAGAGTAAGTATCTTGCTCAATTCAACAACACAAATATCAAAATCTACACAATTCACAACATTCTCAATCAACAAAGTTTGATATAAGTCTGAATCATTAAACATCAAACACCAACCAAGCAATACTTAACCATTTCAATGTCATCACACAAAGGCATCCATCAATTAAAGAGAATAGATCATTAATCCCATTCATGTTCAAATCCAATGATAAGTAGCCTAATTCAAAAAAAAAAAAATTCAATTCTCAAGATCAAACAAGCTAAAGCATCACAATTAACTCCATATCAAGCTCAGCAATGCACAATTCATCAACAAATTAAGTTCAATTCATCATCATTCTCAATTATTTTTGACAACTAACTCCTACCATGCAATTTGAATTTTTTTTTTTGTAAAACCAAACTCATGCAAATAAGTTAGTATCCCTCATACACACTAAGAAAAACCAATTGCATCATTAGAAACCATCAATTCACGTTTTCCCCAAATTTTTGAAAATTCCCAATTTCTCAAGAACCCTAATTTCCAAAAATCAAATTCAAGCAATCCTAGGGTGAAATTGGCATGGGTAATCATTCAAAATACTCAAGGCAAATGTTTTCAAGCATAATCATCAAAGAATAAGTCATAAATTTGAGTAAATTTTCAAAGGATTAGGAGTTTTACCTTGCTTGAATGCTGAAGATATGGAGAAGATAATGAGAGCAGTTCAAAGAGGGAAAAAATTCGCAAATTTAGAAACAAAAATTGTCAAATTTGGTTGAGAGATGAAAGAGATAAGAGAGTTTGATTTTTTTTTTTTTTTTGGAAGTTCTTATCTCTTTTTCTGCAGGATTTTAAAAATCAAAGAGCTTGGGAAGGAGTACTTCATGTGGGGTGGAGAAAAAAGGAGAAATTCGGGTCCGCCTATGATCGATATCACTGCCCGATAAAGCTCCATCCGGTGTAGTGTGATCGATGGAACGGGAGGGATCGGTTGATGGAATTATGGCTAGTTCGGGCCATGTATTTTTGGGTTCCATTGGCTCGATAGACCCGATATAAAATGCTCGATGGAAAGACATCGGACTACCTACGTCCGATGGGCTTTGCCCAATAATTCCCATCGACTTCGAACATCTCGATGCTCCTCGTCCGATAAAACGCCATTGACCCCTCATGTCTGATGCGTATGTCCAATGAAATTACGGCCGTATCAAACCCAAGTCTTCACGAGAATATCGGACGGTACGTGTCCGATGGTTTAAGCCCGATAGAACCGCATCGACCTTGGTATGGTCGATATTTCTGCCCAATAAAGTGGTTTCGACCAGTCATTTCCCAAGTAGCAAGACCCATTCATTGGAACCCAATTTCACACCTAAAACCCTGAAAAAGTTCAACAAAAAAATCAACAATGACTAGCCAAAATAGAATATGTACAAGAATAAACATGAGAATGTCTCCCAAGTGAGCTTTTGTTTAAAGTCGGCAAGCTTGACTTGTGCAAACCGGTTTTTAGGCGGTTGAAGAGTATGGCCTGCCCTCGAGATTGATGGTCATGACCTGAGAAGCTAACTCACTGAGATTGACTGAATCACCTTGCATCCTTGGACTGATTAAAGCTTTTACACTTGCAAAAGGCATAGACTTTTCCTTTATCTTGTGGGTTAGCCACATTAGGATTCCTATATGAGAAATTTGGATGATTCCTATAGTGGGATACTTTGTTGTACCCTCCTTTTCCAGCAACAAAGTGCACTTCCTCTTGGGTTGTATCATCCTCAACACCTTCATGACACATTTGGCTCTCATCAAAGTGGCCAACAAAGTTTACAGATTTCTGTGTTTATTGGATCATCTTATCCATCTTCTCATGGAGTGATTTAATTTCCCTTTCATACTTCTCCTCAAGTGCACTAGATCCTCTTTGAGACCTGTCATAGTCTTCACTATAGTTCCCATCACTTGTTGCCAAGTTCTTAATCAGATCCATTGCTTGATCAACTCCCTTTTCCAAGAAGTGTCCATTGCTAGTTGTACCAAGTAGCATCCTAATTTTGGGAAGAAATCCACATTAGAGATTGCTGAGAAGTGTTTCATTGTTGCGTTGAGCAAAACCTGAGAGCTCGTTTCTGAATCTAGTTGTGCGGGATCTTGATAAGAACTTCTTGAGGAAAGACTTTTTACATTGATCCCAAGAACTGATTGAACCTTGAGGTAGGTTCTTCTCCCATAGATGTGCTTTATTCGCAAGAGAGAAAGAGAATATACGCAATTTGAAGCTATCCACATACACTCCATTGAGCCTAGTTGTTGCACATATTTTATCAAACTGATCAAGGTGATCTAATGGATCCTCCATTGCCAATCCATGAAACTGCTTAATATGTACCATGGAGATGATGCAAGCCTTAATCTCAAAGTTGTTGTTGGCTATAGGAGGAGGAAGGATGCCTTGGCGATTGTCATTAGTGTTAGGTGCATCTCCTTCTCCTATTGGTCTCACTTCCCTAGGAGGATGCATTGGTATCCTAGCTCCTTGACCAACATTAGCATTCTGTCCTTGTTGATTAGCTGGCTCTTGATGACCCTGTTGGTCACCACCAAGTCCCTCTTGATCCATAACCTGATGCTCAATCTCTTCTACCTCGTGCTGAACCTCAATAACTGGCTCCAACCCAAGTCTAGCCAAGTGAGCAACTCTCTCTTGTACTAGTCGTGCTCTTGCTAGTTCCCTTTTGTATGCTCTGATATTCTCAACCCCTCAACATGATTTGTAGGTCCTTTGCTGCGAAGGTTCATTCACCTGAGCATCAAAGCAAGAAGAAGTAGCAAGATTAATAATCAATATAGCTTGATCTAAAAAGGAATAGAAATCTAAGTGACTAATCCTAATCCCAAATGGAAACAGCGCCAAATTAATACTAAGATTTTTGTCTGTCTCTTGAGATGTGTATCCATCCCTCAAATATTTATCGAGTAGTACGAGGTATCGAATCCAAATCAGGATAGGAGTAATCACCGAGAATAAACCAAACCTTTCAATTCAATAAAATAAAATTCAAATAGTGATTCTAAAGTCCTAAGTGAAATTCACACAAGGAGACAAGTAAACATATAAGCAAGCAGAAAATGACTAAAACACTCAATTTCAATACTAAAAATCAGGCCAACGGGTTAGGTCAATGACTAGAGTGATCTAATGGTATCATGAATGCTCATACAATAATCAAAGAAGCTAATACTTAAGCAAAGAAGTCATTCAATCAATTAATCCAATCTCTTGGCACTAATTACTTTGTCTAATCCATAATCAATATCAAATTCTCGTTTGAGAATAAAAGATAGACAAGCATTAATTTCAAGTTCTCAATAGCCAATAAGCACTTTAGACAATCAATCTCATGAGCTAAACATGCAAATCACTAAGAAAGTTCTATCTAGCATTTCATCAAACACTTGGTGTGCAACAATATGCCAAATGATCTAAATCAACTTGATCAAGGTTAATCTAGCCTTAAGAGCACTTAAATAGGAAGGATCATAAGTAATATAGCCCTAAGCATCCATGAATCACTCTAAATCACCCTAATGTATCTAACCCATAAGCCTTAAAAGAAACTACTCACTAATCATGCTAAACCCAACAAAACCCATGAGAATCATGTTAAGTTTGATGATTAGTGAAAGATTAAAAGAAAGGAAGAAGAAATGAAAGAAAAATAACACTTAGATTAAGAAAAGATTCAAACTGTTTACAAAAGTAACAAGAACAATGCTTAAAGAGAAAAACAAGCTTAAAGGAACAAAATAAGGGTTTTTAGGCATTTATAGGGACAAACCGGGTATTGACCGGGTTCAAAATTGGGTCTTGGTTTGCATAACATTCCATCGAACAGATGATGGCCGATGGACCGTGTCCGATGGAACTCCATCGGCATCAGCTGGTCGATGGGGAGTCTGATGGGGTATACGGCTGGAAACTCGCTTGTAAATGGGGTGAATATCAGACATTTTATGTCCGATGGCACGAGTCCGATAGAAGTACATCTAGTCTGGTGAGTCTGATGAAGAGCGGTCGATAGAGTCACATCGGGTGGGTTAGTCCGATATAACGTCCGATGGTATGTACGGTGATATTTCGCCTGGTATCTGAAGCTTCCATCGGCTGGGGTGTGACCGATATTAGTGTGTCCGATAGAATGATATCGACCTTGGCATGGTCGAAATTTCAAGTCGATGGAATCATATCGAACTTGGTGAGCCGATGCATTTGGTTCGATGGTTTGATCCGAGACTTGGCATGATCTCTTGCTCTCCTTAGCTTCTTTTGAGCTTCCAAATCCCACTCTCCTCACTCGATAAAC
The DNA here is from genome assembly GCA_030180135.1 of Orychophragmus violaceus. Classification (NCBI taxonomy): domain Eukaryota; kingdom Viridiplantae; phylum Streptophyta; class Magnoliopsida; order Brassicales; family Brassicaceae; genus Orychophragmus; species Orychophragmus violaceus. Next base: position 79,644,322 of record CM058235.1, on the reverse strand, counting down.
TCCAATAACCTGAAAAGAATATAGAAAACCCTCCAACAAGACACAATAATGCAGATCATAACTCTAGACTCATTAAACATCTAAATGCAACAAAAGTAATGAAAACAAGTATGAAATCATGAATTAGACACCAAAACATATACTAAAACAAGGCTAAATACACCTAAAATACAAAGACATCAGGACTCCGATCTATGGGACCTTGAACAGCTACAAGACGAACCCATAAGGCCTTCATCGATCGATTCAAAGCCTTAGTATCTAGAGTAACGGTGGACGATAGTGCTGCACGAGGTGAACTACGAAAGGCGTTATGTTTTGACTCAGTGTATCGCATGGACCTTAAGCTTAATGAACTGAACTCATTGGAAGACACACTATACAAGGCAGTAACGTTCATAGAACTGGAGGAAGAACACGCGATTATGTCCAAGAAATATTTCAATCAAACCAAGAAAGCGGCGACACCAAAAGAAAAGCCACGGGCTGAACCCGGAGAATCACACCACTATCACAAATATAGTCATCAATCATCAAACTGGGAAATGTACTATGTTAGAAACTCATGGCATTCCCAAGGGTGGAACATATACGTCCAAGAACAACACACAAGCTGAAAAACCCAATGGAGAATGATTGTACTATGTATATCATAAACGATATTATCACGACACTGCCTAGTGACAAAACCTAGTAGATTACCTGCTCAATCAATATAAAAAAAGGAAAAACCATATATTATGGGAAAAGGTCCCAACGACCTGACAATCGAAATAATGAAAGAAAAACGAACGAGCTGGGTTCGACCTTGGAAAAAGACGTAGCACGTCCTTATCCACCACAATGAATATTATGAAGGAAGGAAAGCACCGCAGCCACGCCAAAGAGTAAACATGATAATGGGTGGATTACAAATACGCTCGGATTCGGTACGTTCCATAAAATAATATGGCCGAGAAGCCATGGCACCGAAACAAAACCCTTTCCCACTAAAGAGGAGACACTTTTTATCTTCACCAAAGCTGACACCATCGGACTAGATCTACCGCACAATAACCCACTGTAAGTGGAACTATTGATCCGGGATTGCGAAATCACTCGCGTATCAATCGATACCGGAAGTTCAGTTAACATCATCTTCAAATAGGCACTCGACAATGCCGAATTTCAAAATCTACAAATGAAACCCAGAGTCCAACAACTAACCAGATTCAACGACAACCACACTATGACGGTCAGTACTTTCCAACTTCTTATCTACGTTGGCGGCATGGTAACCATGATAAAATGTGTTATCCTCGATAGTCCGACAGTCTACAATGCTATATTAGGAACGCCATGGCTTCACAAATTGAAGGCAGTTGCCTTGAATTACCATCAATGTGTCAAGTTCCCAAACCCAAATAGGATTCACACCTTTAGAGGAAATCAGACCATGTCAAGGATATGCTTCATCATGCTCGAGCGGAAACTACACAATCCCTCGGAACCAAAATTAAGGAAAAGAAGAGTAACACAAAAACCATCTGATCCGCGTAACTCTCCTGGATAAAACAAAATTACGCCAAACCACTCGATGTCAACGAACCCCAATATAAGAAAAATCAAACCTAGAGGCGCCACCGATCAACGTACGACCTCCTCGCGTTTAAGTTTTTTTTTTTGCCAAAAAATTCTCTTTCGTTGTTAAATTATGTATGAACTTTGAATGGCTTGATCCTTGTTTATGACGTATGTAGGCAACCCCTTTCGGGGCACATCTATAATCAATAAAAAATCTCCTTTTTATCAGAAAGACAAGAACAACTCAACCACGTCGGCATCCTGGCCAGGTGCTCGACCCAAACCAATATGAACTCTAAAGTGCAAGTATCCTTACATCCGCATATAAGGAGGTGCTAACCCAAATTATATTGGGGAAGGCTTAAGTCGAGAATACTCCCACCCCTAACTTAGGCGGACTAAATAAGGTGACCTTCTTAGCATAGCCGATCCCAATTTAGCGGATAAACCAAAAACCAAGTCTTTACTCACACGATCAAAAGCATAGTCTTTCACTCGCAATAACCAAAAGCCGAGTCTTTACTTGCACAATCAAGAGTCGAGTCTTCGCAGAACCATGATCAAATCTCCACGCAAAAAATCGAAGCAGTCTTCAGACGCTGAATCATCATTCACATAAGAAAGCCAAGTCTTCGCTCGAATATTTAAAGCCGAGTTCTCTCTCACAAAAGCAAAAGTTAAGATCTCAATTGCAAAACAAAATCATAAACCGCTCCCATAATGATAAAAGCCAAGCCTTCATTTACAAAATAAAATTCGAGCTTTCATTCACAAAATGAACGCCAAGCTCCTACCCTCAAAGCCAAAGGCATAAATTGCTATCACCAAATTTGCAAGAATATTAGGAAAATTTCCACTAAAAAGTAGGTTAAAAGCCGAGAATAATCCACGCTAATATAACCTGAAATCCAAAATTAAAGAGTCACATATGCCAATATTTCTGTTATCATCAAGTCAATCCTAAAAAAAATGTTGAAAAGTTAAAATCCGATTATTTAACCTTTTCATGATGAAATCCTAATATCTTTGGTCCAATAAATCGAATTGTTACAAAAAAAAACTGATTAATCTTCGGATTTGATTAGTTTGATCAAGTAGTTTTGAATTTATGAAATATACAAAAGGAGGGTACAACGCCCCGGTCATGTACTTACATAACCGAAAATAAATCAAAAACTAAGAAGAGAATAAAAAGCCTTTAGGCTGTCGTCGGGGGATCCACACGGAGAAGATATGTAACAATTATGTTCATCAAATATAGTTACAAATGCTGAAAGTTCGTAAATTGATAATCAAATATGATAAAATTAAATCATTAATTTATTGTTTGAAGGTGAACTAATTGGGTAGTTAGTCCAAAGTTGGTTCTGATTATTTCGTGAAAATAAAGATAATTGGGCAATAACAAAATGATCAAAAACGTGATTGTTTTATTAGACTTAGAGTTCGAATATTGAGTAGTCAATTTATCTGCTCTTGAATAAATGAAGTACAAATTGCTTTTTACCGCGCTGGGGAAACATATTTATATCAGGAGAATTAGGTCAAAACCCTATATTCTCTATTGAATCAGATAAACTTAAATCCGGATACTATTGTATTTTCTTCCCTTTTCGGAGATATATCTTTATGTCCTTCCTTTTTCCTTATTAATACTAATTACTTTTTCCTTTTTGCAGCTCGGTGGAACTCATCTGGATGGCCTCGTTGTTGTGGGCATCGCTTCTTCTTGCGACGCTGCCGTGGTTGCTGACAACAAATTTGGTGCTCTATCGACCTTCTCTCATGCAAAGTCCTTAGATGACTTGAAAGATTCCCTTGGATGTGGGGCTCTCTCTTTTATTTTTCTACTCCTTCTCAGCGTCCACAACATGTTCCTCCTGTCTATATGTGTCTTTATGACTCTTTCTTCTTTTTGGTGCATCTCCGGTATCTTCTACGGAGGATCTTGGTGGAATAATGTGCACAATAAAAGATTACCTTTATGCAGCTCAGTGTGACGACAATTTTAATTTTTACTGGTTTTCTACAGCTCAGAGAGGTTCTTGGAATTTCTTTGATCGTAAGATTTTTGAGGATTTCGTCCAGATGAACGTTAGTGCAGAATTGATAACCAGGGAGTAGCCTAGCAAAGTACGGGGCTGGCAGAGTAGTTACTTCTTTGTTAGAGTGGACGAATACTCACTCCTGGATCTGAGCGTGCTGATCTTCACTGAATGGAATCTAGCAGTTGATAGGTATTAGATTATTTGATTATCCTTGGTGGGGCACGTCTATTTAATTACTTTATTTGTTTGGTTTTTTGCATATCGTCATCTTGAAGCTCAACCGCCTAGGTCGGATTTTTTACAAAGTCGCAGACAAGTTCAGAGATTTGGGTCGCGAGATTTGGCCCGAAGTAGTGCAGAAGAAACTCAAGTGATCTAACGTTAAAGGTTAGCTGACGATTGTTGAACGACCTTTCTTGCCTTAGAATTGGTCGACGACAATACTCATTACTCTTTTATTTTTTTTACTCAGCATCACAACTGAAGAATAGAATGCGGAGAACAAGGAAACCGATTCCCAGTCTTCTCTACGAGATGTTGAGGAAGAGTTACAATCCTTCGGATTCCGATAAGGTTGGTGGTTCCAACCGCTCTAGTGCTGGAAACCCTGGTGCTTCTTCTTTTTCTGACCCCATGAAGAAAGTTGCGAGGCCCTCTGATGTGCCGATAAGAAAAGGGCTAAGGATACTAAGAGAAGAACCGAGGAGGATAAGAAGAAGAAAGTGACCAAAAAGGCCGAGAAACAAAAGTGTGCTGCATTGCAGCTTAGTGATGATTCTGCCAACCCTTTCAGACAGATAGTTCGAAAGAAGACGGCTGGCACGGGTGTGGCCAAAGGTTCGATTCCTCCGTTCAATGCAGATGTTTCTCTTCTTATTGTTGATACCAAGGATCAAGTGGTTGCGGCTCTGTCCCAGCCAAGTGTGCATGCTAGGACGCGGATAGAGAAGAGAACATTTGAGGAAGTGGAGCGTTCTGAGAGCTCAGGGTTATCCAAGTGCCTAGGAACCGGTGCGCCATCCTCATCTTTGTAAAAGGAATGAATTCTTGTTTGATGGTGAGAAGCTGTTGCCTGAGGAAAAATTCTCCTGTGCCAAAGTCTATCAGCAGATTTTGTTTGACGTTTGCTCGCCTTGTTTCGTGCCCGAGCTTTATAAAGGAGACATTTACCGGGATATTGCTAATTCTTCAGTTTGGGTAAGGTTTATATTTGTTTTTCTTTTCTTTTCTCTCAGGTTCGTTAATAATCTGATTTTCTTTTTTTGCTTATTTTTGGGTAGACGATATCTATGACAAACTCTTATGTCAACGATATCAACCAGATGTTGAAGAGGGAAGTGGCTCAGGCCAGGTGGACCTCACCAAGGAGAGGAAGGCTCTAGAGAACACCCATATTCTCGTACAGCTTATGAAGTCTCAGAGAAGAATCTTAAGGCAAAGTCTGCAAAATTCAAGTAGAAGACCAAGCTGTTTGAAGCTCGTACTGAAGATATTGAGGAGGGCATTAGGGGTTGATCGCTGAAATGGCTGAACTGAAGAGTAAGCATTTTGATAATTTCCGCCATCATCAGGACAATTTGGATAAGATCATCCACGAGATGGGAATACTCGTCGTGAACTATCAACTAAGTATGAGTCTCGTCTTCACAAGCTAAAGGGGTTGCTTGCCATTAAAGAGGCTGAGAATGCGGCCTATTTGAATATGAGCCAGTATAATGGTACTTTTGAGTATCTCATGATACTTAGAAATGAAAGGGCCATTTTCATACTTGGCAATATAATAGTCATGTTGGGAATGTCCTGAAATCTATTGTACTTTCTCTAAGTGAAAGTCGTATTGTCGAGATGAGACAATCATGTGACACTAGGTAGTCATAACGCTTTGCTAGAAGCCACTTATGATCAATGAGTTGAGAACTCATTGCTAGTGTTATATGATCCTACAGGGTCACACACCTAAGCAAACTGGGCGTTAAAGACGAGGTTGATCATTAATGTAATGATCCAGTGAATGCATATTTGATATGCATTCGATATCAATATTCTGGGGCAGTATCGATCGATGCAGATAGTGCATCGATCGATGCAACTCGCGGATTACCAGATTAATTCGGTTTAATCTGGTTAATTTCGTTATGGTTTAAGTCGACATATATAAGATATATGGTCGACCTAAACTGTTAGCTAACCTAATTCACAGCCACCAGAACTTTGATAGAAACCTCTCAGGAGATTCGATCTCAATAGGCACTAGCATCCCTGTTGTCCAGTTCGTGTGCGTGTGGATACCAGTAGAGGCACAGCGTGAGAGGTGCTTCATGATCTCGATTATCTGCAAACCTTCCGCTGCTTATTACCAGGTAAATATGAGATCCCATAGATTCAATTATATGAACCTTATATCCTAGGCTCGGAATTCAGACCAGGATTGCCTAATTTGATTAGGATCTGCTAGAAATTCCTTCAGTGGTATCAGAGCTTTAGGGTTCCATTGAATCTGTAGCATGTTGATTAGATTAGTTGAATCTGAATCTATGTATGGTTGATACAAACTTGCTAAAATTTGTTTTCATGAAAAACCTAGTTTAGGGTTTGTTCGAAAAACGTCTTAGGGTTTTTCGCATGGTGTCGATCGTTGCCAATCCGGCATCGATCGACACCGGGCGAAAACCCGAATAAAATTTAGGGTTTTTCGCATGGTGTCGATCGATGCCAATCCGGCATCGATCGATACAGGGCGAAAACGCGAATAAACCTTAGTTTTCGCCTAGTGTCGATCGACACAAGCGTTGCATCGATCGACACAAACCTCGCGAGATTGATGAATCGGTTCAATTGGATTGGACCGGTTATCGAGCTTGGTTAATGATGGTTGAAAGTTGTGAATGGTTTAATTGCGATTGGTTTGATCGGGTTGGTATCGATCGATGCTAATGTAGCATCGATCGACACTGACCGATATTCAAAACCGGATCAATTTGAGGGATTATGCGGTTTTTCCATGGTTCAATTCTCAGATTGCAACCTAGCACATAATCTTAAACAGATCTAGGTTCTTGTAATCGAATCATAAAACAAACCTGATCCTTACCATTGCAGCGGAATGATTGGTGGTAATGACAAGATCAGATTAGAACAGATGAGAACCGGTTCCTCCTTGGTATCCACACTCTTACAAGCGAGGGATTGGCTGCTAGACCGAGATGGAATCACAAGAGAGAGAGAGAGACGCAAGAGAGGAGAGAGAGCCGCGGCCACCTTCTCCAAATCGCCAAAAATGGCTTAGGGTTTCTAAAACCCTTGTTGCAATCTTATTGATTCACTAATGGGCCCAAGTTTAATTAATTAAACTAATGGTCCATTAGACTTTTGGGCCCAAGACACAAATCAGACAAAAGCCCATTTGTTGTCTGCCCAACTCTCTGTACAAATACAGTAAATGCCTTAGCATCTTACCGTATTAATTCCATCTTAACTTTCCCGTTAGCTATGGTGTGTGACCCTTTGGAATCATACAATACTGGTAATAAGTCCTAAACTTATAGATCATGAGCGGGCTCTAGCAAGTCATCATGATCACCCAGTATTTATGACTTATGTCTGATCTCGACACTTATCATACTTTCTAGAGATAGTACGGTAGATTTCAGGACATTCCCAACAATCTCCCACTTGTACTGGAATCCTACACAGGACATTCCCAACAATCTCCCGATTGTACTGGAATCCTACATTCCCTAATCCTTTTGTCTCAATATCTCGATCTGGCATAAGGCAAGATGCGTGTCATCCTTATATAGCCAGACCATGTTTATCGGAACAGATTTGATACTGACAATGCAAACGACTTGGGCAAGTCCGTTTGGGAGTGGCCACTCTCTTACCAGCTATCAAGTCTCCGATTGGCCTAGAGATATTACCTCCGTTAAACGGCAGGGACAAATCCCATCTTGTTCCATCACTATGAACTACGCACTTTATAATACACCCAACCAAGGTCCTTATAGCTCCCAGTTACGAAACAGCGTTAGACAATGATCAAAGCGCATCACTCCATGTGCAGCCACATGCATGCGAACTCAGGTCTAAGGACTATACTCTATAGTCGTATATGAGAACCTCTTATGACACATATATTAATATCTTGTAGAGTTCTCATCAGCGGGCCATGTCCGGTCATATGCTCCCCTACATATACCTATGTGTCGACTTTGATGCCGTGCATCTATGACCCCTCGAAACTTGGTCATAAGTCTCAACACAATCTAGTCTCAAGTGGTTGTTGGTGTTCCAATTTCAACAACCTTCGACTATGGACACTATGATTTATGTCATTTCGTTAAATATGGGGTTTCAGGATCAAGTCTTACTCATGTACTTCGATGGCCCATATATAATGACATGAATCATTTTGGAACGATTATTTATATCACAGTTAAAATAATCCAGAAATCATAGATTTCATAAACATAAAATATTATGTTTACATGAACCTTTCAAAACAACTAAGTAAAGCCCTTTACAAACTCCCACTGAAATTAAGACTACATCTTAATTTCACTCATCCTACAGCTACAGTCCGCGACTCGTGCTTAGGCATAAGGAGTGGCTTCGTTAATAGATTAGCAACGTTCTCATTCGATGAAACTTGCTTATCTACTTAACACCTCTGTCATTTATCTCACGGAATAGGTTATACCTACCCTCAAGGTGTTTGGACCTCTGATGTGCAGCTAGTCTCATCTATGCTGGGAATCACATCAAGTTCAGTGATGAACTCTTCTTTCCAAACAACCTCTTTCGCCGCTTCTCAAGCTGCAAAATGTTCAGCTTAAGTCATGGAGTCAGAAACAGTGCCTTGCACCGCCAGTCAGACACAAGATATAGCCGGACTGTGACCGGGAATTATCTTTGTCTATTGGAAACTTGCCTTTCAGACTCTATCGACTTGTAGCACCTCACTTTCTCCGTAAATCAAGAATTTATCCTTAGTATTCCTCAAATACTTTAGGATATTCTTTACGGCAATCCAGTGATTCTTTGCTGGATTTGACTGGTCTTTACTTGTCTTGCTTAACATTAAAACAACATCAAACAAGTACATTTCATGGCATACATGATAGATCCAATTACCGGCGCATATGGAATCTCATCCATGCATTTAAGCTCAGCAGTTATCGTAGGACACTGTATCTTGCTTAACGTAATGCCATGTGACATTGGCATAAAACCCTTCTTGGAATGCTGAAAACGTGTAGGACTTTGTCAATTTAAGAATCCTGACTTTGTCGTACCAGCTCTTTTGGATCTCTATCTTTAGATCCAAAATCCAAGAACTACGTGGCTTTACCCATGTCAATCATAAAACCAACTCCCAAGCCAGTCCTTTACCGACTGCAGCATTGGGACGTTATTTCCGAGAATCAGTATGTCATCGACATACACTATGAGAAATACAACATCGCTCCCACTTATCTATTAGTAAACGCACAGTTCCACTTCGTTCATGTTCAAGTCAAAACTTTGACTACTTCAACAGAACGACGATTCCAACTCCGATATGTTTGCTTCCATCCATGAATGGATCAATGAAGCCAACTTACACAAAATGTAATTTTTCGGAGTCCTGGCTCACTTTCGCTTCTTTGAATTTCGCAGATTCGTCGCTTTCAATGATCATCAGATCATACGAACTTTCAATGATCATCAGGTTCAACTAATGACGAGAAATCACTCTCGGATTAGTGACTGATTCATTCATATCTGCGAACTTCAGGCTCTACAGGTGTAGATTCTACAGAAATCTGTAAATCCATCCGTTGCTCTCCCTCAACAGGTTGAGCAGCCTCCTGTATTTCTCGAATTTCTTCGAGTTATACTTTTACTCCCACTGTTCTTCTTGGAAAGTAACTTCCCTACTTAGAAAACAGAATGGCCGTAAAAGTAACAAGCCTTGGTTTCCCTAGGACAACCAGCGAAGTAGCACAATTACAAATACTCAGTAAAGACGAATTTGGATCGATTCCAGTCCACATTTATGTGGTGTCTTTCAACTGATATTGGTGGAACTATTTCAGCGTAAACTTAGATATTTCTAGAGCATTATTCTTAAAGAATATCATGGAAGATTCGTGTGACTCATCTTTAATCATTTCTAATAAGATCTGATTCTTTCTCACAGAAACACCTTCAGGTTTTCAGGAGAAATGAGCTGTGAAACGACTTCACACTCATTCAGATGATCACACCATCAATGACTTAAGTATTCTCACTCGTGATCTTATCCAGAGTCTCAATACTTTTGTCACTCAGATTCTATACCTCATTTTGGAACTCTTTCGATCATATCAAAGAATTCCGACTTGTGTCTCATCAAATGAACACAGTCATACTCACTGAAGCAATCAGTAGAGACAATGAAGTACAGGAAATTTTCTCTGGCATAACTGCTCATCGGACCACATACATGAGTATGTTCAATCTCCAATAAGCCTTTGGGCCTTTCTCTAGCTCGGCTAAGATGGGCCCTTTGTCTTTTGGTCTAGTAAGCAGAATTCAAGTCTCATAAGATATCCATTCAAATGAGCCCAAAAGTCCATAACTATGGGGTTTCTGAATCTGACTTACTCTATGTGACCAAAACATTTATGCCAAGAAAAATCATGTTTAATTCATCAGATTTAAACCAATTGCGGTATTTATGTTACATTTTAGGCACTCTATGGTTTAAGATATAAAACCCATTCCTTGAATAGGGTGCCACAATTAATATTTCATTAAGATCAAAAGAACAAAACTTGTCTTTTATCAAAATGAAAAACATTCAAATTCTTACAAGAAAATGAAAGACAACTCTGCTTAAAGCAGGTACATTGTAGCAATTACTTAATACAAAACCAAGCCTCAAAGGGATCTATAAGTGAAAACCCTACGGCTGAGGCAGCATCCCAAGCTCCTTCCAGACACGCAGTTTCACTTGCCCTTCCTTCAAAGTTCTACTGTTGCCCAGGCTCTGCATATTATAACAAATATCAGTGCCACAACCAGTATTCAATACCTATAAGGTATAACTTGAAGTAATAACATGAATACCTGAGGAAGTAGTCTCATACATCAACTTTAACTCCTCATAATCTTCCATGAATTTAATGCAATTTCTCTTCCAATGCCCAGTCTCTTTACAGTAGCAGCACTTACCAACGTAAGAGGTATCTGACTTGGGCTCAGAAGACACACGCTTGCCATGATTCAAAATCTGGACAACTTTGTCTTCACCCTTGTCAGCATTAGGTTTAGTAAACCTACCCTTCTCCTTCATGAGATTGAACAGGGTACTCTTCACGTTTGGCATGCAGTTCAGTCAACGTCTTCGTTAAGCCTTTCTTGATATAGTTCCTTCTGAACTTATCATAGCTTGACGGCAGTGACTGCAGAATGATCTCAGTTGCCAATTCTTGGCTAACTGGATAATCCAGTTTCCTCAGGTTATCAACGTAACCCATCATTTTACTGACATGAGGACTTACTGGATGATCATTTGGTAGCTTGCAGCTAGTGAGAGATTTAACCAACTGGTATCTCTCCACTCTTACCTGCTCCTGAAATTTCAATTTCAGGCTGCTGATCATCTCTATTGGCGACTCCATGTTCTCATATTGCTTCAGCAAATCTGAGTCCATGGTAGCCAATATCAGACCACGCACATCTACCGCATCATCATAATGCTTATTCCAAGCATTACGTACTGCATGAGAGGCCTTGGACCCGATCCTCTCGGGGAGAGCTCTCTCAAGGACATAGTCCTTTCTCTCCTGCCTGAGGACTAGCCTCAGGTTCCGCGACCAAGTCAAGAAATTTGATCCGTTCAGTTTGTCCATCTCAAGGACAGACCGGATCGAGAAAGTGTTTTGATTGTTTGTGCTAGTTATAACTGAAATTTAGAGATAAATAGAGTTTTAGTTATTTAGTTCATAAAAGAGTAATCTTAATAACTTATAAGAAAACTCGCATTGCATTCAAAATTTCTTTGTTTAACCTCATAAGAATGCAATGATTCCGAGACCCATGTTCAACTAAAACCAAAGTGGGCCACTGGCCGTCACCCGGAATTAGCTTTACTTGGTAAGCATGCACACAGCTAGTTATATCCATATAACTCTCGGTTGTGGATTGGGCCCAAGGCCCAATACACCAGATGTCTCAAGGCCCGGGACTCCCGATGGCCCAGTCAAGAAAACCAATCTCTTACAGCCAAATAATCACTAAAGTCTGGGACTCCCAATGAAATTAGTGACTATATACTACTTTACTTACGCAAAAACAGACACCTCACACTGTAAGCCATATCTGTAATTGAATAAGCGTTAAGTAGCTGACAAGATTGGGCAAGACATCCAAGCTTGATATTGTTTATGAGGATTTTAGGTTTCAATAGATTTCTTCCCAAAAATAGAAGATTACTATTTTGGGAAACTTTCCAATTCAGTTAACTTACTACAAATGGAAACTTTCTATTTTAGGAAACCTACTTATTTTAGAAGCTTTCTAAATTCAGAAACTTACTATATTTAGAAATTTCTTAACATGCCAAAATTAGAAACTTCTAATCAAAGAAACTTTCTAATTTAATGTTTTATTAAAGTTTTGGTTGGGTCACAAATTATAGGCCCAATTCTTGGCCCAAGACCACAGAATTCCAATTGGCCCAATAATTTGACATAACCGAGTCGGTTCAATAATTCTGGTCCGAGACCAAATTAATTACTAAATCCAACTAGTTATTTACTAAACCAGACCAGCTCTAAATTATTTGGTCCAACCAAATCAAACTTAGACCAGCCTTCGGTTTAGGTTAAAATTCAATTTTTGAATTTAAATCCGGTTTGACCAGAAATTAAATAATACCAATGTATTAAATAATTTCCAGCAAACCGCGATTTGGGTTAACCGCTTGAACCATAATTAATTAAATAATTAATCGATTCATCCATAAACACAAAAGGACAAAACAATCCAAGCGATACACAATTCGATTGCTTATTCAATAATGCTTCTTTAACAAAACGATCATGATAATCATATAAGACAAAATTGATAGTGACCTAATCAAATCGATTCATGACTTCAAACAAGACAAAATTGATTTTTGAATGTTATCAAACCTTATTTCCAAATCGTTTCAAGCATTAACGATTCAAACGAAGCACTAAAGACAAAAACGATTTGACTTTTCCACTTCGTAATTGAATTAAACAATCGTTAGATAAAGTCAACAGCGATTCTCAAGTTAATGATATCGTCTCTTTAAGTCAAAAACGATTTATCAAATAGATTCTTTATTATCAAACAAAGCGATTCATTCAATCATATAAAGACAAACGATTTTGACCTAATCGTTTCTTAATAATTGAAACAAAGTCAACAAATGATCAAGACATCACTAAGAGACAAAAGCGATTCTCATCCTTAAGTCAATCAATTAAATCGTTTCAAGACATTCACTTAATTATTCAAACGATCGCTAACCTTAAGCAATTAAGCAAATCAAAAGCAAATTCATCGATTTAACTATGACGATTAATTATCAAGTTTTCACATCGATTCATGCCATTAAACAATTCAACAATCGATTCCAAATTAATTCAATAAGCGAATCGATTCATAATTAATCCAAAAAGCAAAAACCTAACGACCTAGGCTCTGATACCACTGAGGGATTATGCGGTTTTTCCATGGTTCAATTCTCAGATTGCAACCTAGCACATAATCTTAAACAGATCTAGGTTCTTGTAATCGAATCATAAAACAAACCTGATCCTTACCATTGCAGCGGAATGATTGGTGGTAATGACAAGATCAGATTAGAACAGATGAGAACCGGTTCTTCCTTGGTATCCACACTCTTACAAGCGAGGGATTGGCTGCTAGACCGAGATGGAATCACAAGAGAGAGAGACGCAAGAGAGGAGAGAGAGCCGCGGCCACCTTCTCCAAATCTCCAAAAATGGCTTAGGGTTTCTAAAACCCTTGTTGCAATCTTATTGATTCACTAATGGGCCCAAGTTTAATTAATTAAACTAATGGTCCATTAGACTTTTGGGCCCAAGACACAAATCAGACAAAAGCCCATTTGTTGTCTGCCCAACTCTCTGTACAAATACAGTAAATGCCTTAGCATCTTACCGTATTAATTCCATCTTAACTTTCCCGTTAGCTATGGTGTGTGACCCTTTGGAATCATACAATACTGGTAATAAGTCCTAAACTTATAGATCATGAGCGGGCTCTAGCAAGTCATCATGATCACCCAGTATTTATGACTTATGTCTGATCTCGACACTTATCATACTTTCTAGAGATAGTACGGTAGATTTCAGGACATTCCCAACACAATTGGATTGATCGGTTATCGCGGATTGATTTTGGTTATTCTGTGTCAGTAAACATTATAGTAGTGTCGGTCGACATCAGAATCGATGATTAGGTTATGGAACCTGAAGTCACAGAACCAAAGCAATATAAATCAATTAATTATAAGACTTAAAACATAATAAAACTGAACGTTTTAAATGATTCTGTTCCTCAATCAAATATCAAGTGATACTTGATGTCTTTCCAATCTTGTCAACTGTCAAGACTCGTTTCATTGAGTGATAGGCTTGCAGTGCAAGGTATCCACAATTACATGAGTAAGGCTGGAAGTAATCGTGTTGATGGGCTTGCAGTGCAAGGCGTCAACAATTACATGACTTAAGAGATTGGTTTACTTGACTGGGCTATCAAAATCGTTTTGGGCCTAGAGACATCAGGTGGATTGGGCATGAGATGTCGATCCACAACCAAGAGTTATATTGGATATAACTAGCAAAGTTGTTGCTTACCTAGATAGCTAAAATTTGGGTGATAGCCAGTGGCTCACTCAAGTTTAGTGAAGTAAGGGTCTTGGATCATTATATTCATCTGAGGAAACATTGTTTGAATGTAATGCGAGTTTTCTTAATAGTTAAGACTTCTCATTTCTTGAACATCTTAACTAAAACTGAAGGATCGTTTAGTGTTAATCCTGATTCAATTCTTCAGATTAAACTCACCTAAACATGCCAGATCTAGGTTCTCTTGCAGAATCATAAAGGATCTCACCTGTTACCTTGTTTATGCAGCGGAAAGAGGAGGTACGGGTCAGAGATCAGCAGAACCACCAAGAGATAGTTCCTCCAAAGGCTCACACACGCACGCACAGGAAATTGGCTGCTACACCGAGCTGGTAGGAGGCGCAGAGAGAGGCTGAGGGAGGCGCAAAAGTGGCTGAGAAAATAAGAGCTAGGGCAAGTTTTATTATTAAAACCCTTGTCCAGTTCTTATGGGCTTTTGGGCCCAATTCTCAGTCTGATTAAATCCCTTAGATTTAATCAGGCCCTTTAGTCTCTCTAAGTACAGTAAATGCCTAGCACTTTTACCGTACTTCTGCTAAACCGTTCCTACACATTTTTTTCTGTTAGCTTAGGCGTGTGACCCATATGGGATCATATAATAAAGGCAATAAGTCCAAGACTTATAGATCATGAGCGGACTCTAGCAAGCCATCATGACCCCCAGTATTATATGACTTATGTCTGATCATTGACATACTCTTACTTTCTAGAGACAGTACAGAGATTACTGGACATAATTCCAACAATCTCCCACTTGAACTGGAATCTCTGTATTCATAATCCTTTTGTCTCAATATCTCGATTAGTCATAAGGCAAGATTAGTGTCATCCTTATAAAGCCTAATCTTGTTCATCGGACTCTGATTTGATACTGACAATCCAAACGACTCGGGAAAGTCCGTTTGAGCATGGCCATGCATTTTCCAGTATTCAAATCTCCGATTGGCCTAGAGATATTCACTCCATTTATATTGGAGGGACAATTCCCGTCTTGTTCCATCACTGTAAACTACTCATTTCATAATACACCCAAACAAGGTCCTTATAACTATCGCTTAACGACAGCATTAGACAATGATCAAAGCGCATTAGTTCATGTGCAGTCACATGCATGCGAACTCAGGTCTAAGGACTATACTCTATAGTCGTAGTAAGAATCTCTTATGACACAAATATAAATATCCTGAAGAGTTCTTATAATCGGGTCATGTCCGGTCGTATGTACCCAACATACACCTATGTACTGACTTTGATGCCGCGCATCTATGACACACTGAGACTTTGTCATAAGTCACATACCAATCTAGTCTCACACGGTTGTTGGTGTTCCAATTTCAACAACCTTCGACTAGGGACAGGATGATATAAGCCATCTATCAAATATAGGGTCTCATGATCAAGCTAAATGACTTTGATGACTCAAGATCAAGTCACTTACTTCGATGACCTATAAAATGGTTCATATCATTTTGGAACGATTATTTCATCACAGTTAAAATAATCTTGAAAAATAATTTTATTATTAAACATCTCAAATGTTTTACAAGAACATATCAATAACTAAATAAAGCCCTTTACAAACTCCCACTGAAATTAAGACTACATCTTAATTTCACTTATCCTACAGCTACAGTCCGCGACTCGTGCTTAGGCCTAAGGAGTGGCTTCGTTAATAGATTAGCAACGTTCTCATTCGTTGAAACTTGCTGATCTACTTAACGCCTCTGTCATTTATCTCACGGAATAGGTTATACCTACCCTCAAGATGTTTGGACCTCTGATGTGCAGCTAGTCTCATCTATGCTGGGAATCACATCGAGTTCAGTGATGAACTCTTCTTTCCAAACAACCTCTTTCGCCGCTTCCCAAGCTGCGAAATGTTCAGCTTAAGTCATGGAGTCAGCAACAGTGCCTTGCACCGCCAGACAGACACTAGATATAACCGGACTGTGACCGGAAATCATCTTTGTCTGTTGGAAACTTGCCTTTCAGACTCTACCGACTTGTAGCACCTCACTTTCTCCGTAAATCAAGAACTTATCCTAAGTATTTTCCAAATACTTGAGGATATTCATTACGTCTATCCAGTGATTATTTGCTGGATTTGACTGGTCTTTACTTGTCTTGCTTAACATTAAAGCAACATCAAAACAAGTACGTGTCATGGCATACATGATAGATCCAATTGCCGACGCATATGGAATCTCATCCATGCATTCAAGCTCAGCAGATATCGAAGGATACTGTTTCTTGCTTAACGTGATGCCATGTGGCATTGGCATAAAACCCTTCTTGGAATGCTGAAAACGTGTAGGACTTTGTCAATATAAGAATTCTGACTTTGTCCTACCAGCTATTTTGAATCTCTATCTTTAGATCCAAAATCCAAGAACCTATGTGGCTTTACCCATGTCAATCATAAAACCAACTCCCAAGCCAGTCCTTTACCGACTGCAGCATTGGGACGTTATTTCCGAGAATCAGTATGTCATCGACATACAATATGAGAAATGCAACATTGCTCCCACTTATCTATTAGTAAACGCACAGTTCCATTTCGTTCCTGTTCAAGTCAAAACCTTTGACTACTTCAACAGAACGAAGATTCCAACTCCGATGTGTTTGCTTCCATCCATGAATGGATCAATGAAGCTAACTTACACATAGTGTAATTTTTCGGAATCCTGGCTTACTTTCGCTTCTTTGAATTTCGCAGGTTGGTCGCTTTCAATGATCATCAGATCATGCGAACTTTCAATGATCATCAGGTTCAACTAATGACGAGAAATCACTCTCGGATTAGTAACTGATTCATTCATATCTGCGAACTTCAGGCTCCACAGGTGTAGATTCTACAGAAATTTGTAAATCCATCCGCTGCTCTCCCTCAACAGGTTGAGCAACCACCTGTATTTGTCGAATTTCTTCGAGTCATACTTTTACTCCCACTGTTCTTCTTGGAAAGTAACTTCCTTCTTGAAAACAGAATGGACGTAAAAGATAACAAGCCTTGGTTTCCCTAGGACAACCAGCGAAGTAGCTCAACTACAAATACTTAGTAAAGACGAATTTGGATCGATTCCAATCCACATTTACGTGGTGTCTTTCAACTGATATTGGTGGAACTATTTCAGCGTAAACTTAGATATTTCTAGAGTGTTATTCTTCAAGAATATCATGGAAGATTCGTGTGACTCATCTTTAATCATTTCTGATAAGATCTGACTCTTTCTCACAGAAACACCTCCAGGTTTTCAGGAGAAATGAGCTGTGAAACTACTTCACACTCAATCAGATGATCACACCTTTAATGACTCAAGTATTCTCACTCGTGATCTAATCCAGAGTCTTAATACTTCTGTCACTCAGATTCTATACCTCATTCTGGAACTATTTCGACCATGTCAAAGAATTCCGACTTGTGTCTCATCAAATGAACACAGTCTTACTCACTGAAGTAATCAGTAGAGACTATGAAGTACAGGAAATTTTCTCTGGCATTACTGCTCATCGGACCACATACATGAGTATGTTCAATCTCCAATAAGCCTTTGGGCCTTTCTCTAGCTCGGCTAAGATGGGCCCTTTGCCTTTTGGTCCAGTAAGCAGAATTCAAGTCTCATAAGATATCGTATCAAATGAGCCCAACAGTCCATAACTATGGGATTTCTGAATCCGACTTACTCTATATGACCAAGACCTTTATGCCAAGAAAAATCAGGTTTAATTCATCAGATTTAAACCAATTCGGTATTTATGTTACATTTAGGCACTCTTTGGTTTAAGATATAAAACCCATTCCTTGAATAGGGTGCTACAATTAATATTTCATTAAGATCAAAAGAACAAAACCTTGTCTTTTATCAAAATGAAAAACATTCAAATTCTTACAAGAAAATGAAAAACAACTCTGCTTAAAGCAGGTACATTGTAGCAATTACTTAATACAAAACCAAGCCTCGAAGGCATCTACAAGTGAAAACCCTACGGCTGAGGCAGCGTCCATAGCTCCTTCCAGACATGTAGATCCACTTGTCCTTCCTTCAACATTCTACTGTTGCTTAGGCTCTGCATATTACTACAAATATCAGTGCCACAACCAATATCCAATACCTTTAAGGTAGAACTTGAAGTAATAACATGAATACCTGAGGAAGTAGTCTCATACATCAACTTCAACTCCTCATCATCTTCCATGAATTTAATGCAATCTCTCTTCCAATGCCCTGTCTCTTTACAGTAGAAGCACTTACCAACGTAAGAGGTATCTGACTCGGGCTCAGAAGACACACGCTTGCCATGATTCAAAATCTGGACAACTTTGCCTTCACCCTTGTCAGCATTAGGTTTAGCAAACCTACCCTTCTCTATCATGAGATTATTCAGGGTACTCTTCACGTTTGGCTCAACTGTCTTGAGCATATCATGCAGTTCAGTCAGCGTCTTCGTTAAGCCTTTCTTGATATAGTTCCTTCTGAACTTATCATAGCTTGACGGCAGTGACTGTAGAATGATCTCAGTTGCCAATTCTTGGCTAACTGGATAATCCAGTTTCCTCAGGTTATCAATGTAACCCATCATTTTACTGACATAAGGACTCACTGGATGATCATTTGGTAGCTTGCAGCTAGTGAGAGACTTAACCAACTGGTATCTCTCCACTCTTATCTGCTCCTGAAATTTCAATTTCAGGCTGCTGATCATCTCTATTGGCGACTCCATGTTCTCATATTGCTTCCGAAAGTCTGAGTCCATGGTAGCCAATATCAGACCACGCACATCTACCGAATCATTATAATGCTTATTCCAAGCATCATATACTGCATGAGAAGCATTGGACCCGATCCTCACGGGGAGAGCTCTCTCAAGGACATAGTCCTTTCTCTCCTGTCTGAGGACTAGCCTCAGGTTCCGCGACCAAGTCAAGAAATTTGATCCGTTCAGCTTGTCCATCTCAAGGACAGACCGGATCGAGAAAGTGTTTTGATTGTTTGTGCTAGTCATAACTGAAATTTAAGATAAAAGAATTTTAGTTAATATGTTCAATATGATTAATCTCGCATTATAGATAATATGATTAATCTCTCATTATATTCAATAACATCAGTTACCCTCAATCGAATATAATGATTCCAAGATCCACATATAACTAAGATTAAAGTGGGCCACTGGCCGTCACCCAACCTTAGCTTATATCGGTAAGCCCTATCTCGGCTAATTATATCCGTGATATAATTCTTGGTTGTGAATCTGGGCCCGAGGCCCAATCCACTCTGATGTCTCAAGGCCCGGGACTCCCGATGGCCTAGTCAAGAAAACCAGACTATACAGTCATGTAATTACTAATGTCTGGGACTCCCAATGACATTTATGAATCACAAACCGTCTTACCCACGCAAAAGTAGACACCCTCACACTGTAAGGCCATGAGTACAATTGAATGGGCTTCGACAGCTGACATAGACTGGACAAGACATCCAACGCTTGATATTGTTTGAGGTTTGTAGGTTTATTAAAATTTTATCCCAAAATAGAAGATTACTATTTTGGGAAACTTTCCTTTTTGGAAAACCTACTAATTTTGGAAACTTTCTAAAATTGGAAACTTCCTAAAATTGGAAACTTTCTAAAATTGGAAACTTCCTAAAATTGGAAACTTTCTAAATATAGAAATTTTCTAAAATCCAAAACATGCAAATCTAGAAACTTCTAATTTAAGAAACTTTCTAATTTCAGATTTTGGAAAAACAGATTAATTTAAAATCGATTTTAATTTTATATAAATGAATTTTAAATTAAATCTGAAGAAAAGACTCAAATAATTGGCCCAATTGTTTTAACTTCTTGGCCCGAGGCCCAAGAATTGGTCCATGTCCAAGACATAACCCAATTGTCCAATTAAATGACATAACCGGTCTGGTTCATTAAAATTGGTCTAACCAAAATTAATTACTACGATGACCACAATTGTCAACCGGTTATTTACTAAACCGGATTTTCTCAATTTATTTGGTCCAACCAAATCAAATTAGAAAACCACTGGTTTAGGCACTAAATCCAATTTTACGACTTTGGATTTCTTATCCCGGTTTAACTAGAACTTAATAAATTTTATTAAGTCTGTTTATTAAACCGTGACGATTAATTTTTAATTGTCTTAAACCGAACCGTCAAACGAACCGAACCGATTGGTCACGAACCGATCA
This sequence comes from Orychophragmus violaceus, assembly GCA_030180135.1. Lineage (NCBI taxonomy): Eukaryota > Viridiplantae > Streptophyta > Magnoliopsida > Brassicales > Brassicaceae > Orychophragmus > Orychophragmus violaceus. The sequence goes on along the minus strand of CM058235.1, from coordinate 79,623,574 downwards.
CGGTCGTGACCTAGCTTCGCGGTCGAGACGAGACACCATCCGAGATCGGCTTGTCACTCGACCACGCGATGCACGGACGGTGGTGGGACGGGAACGGGACGGGACGGGACAGCCGCGATCATCTCGCATCGGGCAAGCCGCGCGATCGATCGGGACGAGCTCCGGTCGTGATCGAGACGGTACGCGAGCGGGTCGATCCAAGCGATCGATCGATCCATGCGATCGGTTCACTGCGCGTCACTCGATCCGGATATGGTGATCCTTTGGCGATCATCATTCCGACGCATACCGATTCATATAGATCGGATCATGCGATTTCAATTAGTTTAGGTTTTAATTCTTTGTTTCTTAAGTGTTTTTCTTATCAATAGATTGATTCAAACACTTCTAAACAACCTAAACATGATTCTAAACAAGAAATCCTAACAGAACCAATGGCTCTGATACCACTGAAGGATCGTTTAGTGTTAATCCTGATTCAATTCTTCAGATTAAACTCACCTAAACATGCCAGATCTAGGTTCTCTTGCAGAATCATAAAGGATCTCACCTGTTACCTTGTTTATGCAGCGGAAAGAGGAGGTACGGGTCAGAGATCAGCAGAACCACCAAGAGATAGTTCCTCCAAAGGCTCACACACGCACGCACAGGAAATTGGCTGCTAGACCGAGCTGGTAGGAGGCGCAGAGAGAGGCTGAGGGAGGCGCAAAAGTGGCTGAGAAAATAAGAGCTAGGGCAAGTTTTATTATTAAAACCCTTGTCCAGTTCTTATGGGCTTTTGGGCCCAATTCTCAGTCTGATTAAATCCCTTAGATTTAATCAGGCCCTTTAGTCTCTCTAAGTACAGTAAATGCCTAGCACTTTTACCGTACTTCTGCTAAACCGTTCCTACACATTTTTTTCTGTTAGCTTAGGCGTGTGACCCATATGGGATCATATAATAAAGGCAATAAGTCCAAGACTTATAGATCATGAGCGGACTCTAGCAAGCCATCATGACCCCCAGTATTATATGACTTATGTCTGATCATTGACATACTCTTACTTTCTAGAGACAGTACAGAGATTACTGGACATAATTCCAACAAAAACCTCCCTTGTTTTTCAGCTATGTCTAGCACAAACCTTCGTAACAATTTCTCCTTGCGATCCGTCCTTGAGAAGGACAAGTTAAATGGATCAAACTTTCTTGAATGGTATCGGAACTTGAGAATTGTTCTCAAACAGGAGAAGAAGGACTATGTCCTTGAGAAAGTTCTCCCCAAGAAGTACCGAGCCAATGCCTGGCAGTCAGAAAAGGATGCTTGGGATAAGCATTCTAATGATGCGGTGGATGTGAGTTGTCTCATGTTGGCTATCATGAACTCAGAATTGCAGAAGCAATATGAGTACGTGGAGTCGCCAAAAGAGATGATCACTGGCCTGAAAAGTATGTTTCAGGAGCAGGCACGAACTCAGAGATACCAGACGGTAAGGTCTCTGATTGAGTGCAAGCTACCAAAGGGCGAACCTGTTAGTCCTCATGTCATTAAGATGATGGGTTATATTGATAACCTGGGGAAACTGGACTGTCCCATTAGCCAAGAGTTGGCTACTGACATCATTCTTCAGTCACTGCCGTCAAGCTATGATCAATTTGTTATGAACTATAACATGAACAACTTGACGAAGACGTTGACTGAATTGCATGGGATGCTCAAGACTGCTGAACCTAACATCAAGAAGGACACCCCAAATGTCCTTATGGTACAAAAGGGTAAAAAAAGTTTAAGAAACTTGGTAAGAACAAAGGTGATGGCAAGACGAGCTCGATTGTGAATCCAAGTGAGTCTGGCCATGCTCCAAAGGTTAAAACCAGTCCTTCTGAAGATGTTAAGTGCCGTTATTGTAATGGTTATGGGCATTTGAAAAGAAACTGCAATAAATTCTTGGAAGATTATGAGAAGCTGAAGAAGACGTACGAGACTTCTTCTTCAGGTATTATGTTATAGAAGTAAATGTTACTTCTTATAGTCCTACTTATTGGGTATTGGATACCAGCTGTGGTACTCATATTTTGTGAAAATGTGCAGGGCCTGAGCAAAAGTAGGACTATGGAGAAAGGACAAGTGGACCTATGAGTGGGAATGGAGCAAGAGTTGCTGCATTAACCGTAGGAGTATTTCATTTGTTTTTCCTTTTATGGCATGTTTTGAACTTAAAACTGCTACTATGTACCTGCTATGAGCAGAAAGATTATTTCTATTCCTTGTTTGGATATGGAAGGATATCCGTTTTCAAGTTAAGAATAAGTGTTATTCGTTTGATTACAGTGATATATTTTATAGTAGCAATCCATTAGAGAATGGACTTTATGTTTTAAACCAGAATGTGCCTAACTATAACATTAATACCAAGAGATTCAAGTCAAATGATACGAGTCAAACTTCTCTCTGGCATTGTCGTTTTGGGCTACATAAATGAGAAATAGATTCAGAAGCTCCATAGTGATGGGCTTTTGGGCTCATCTGATTGAGAATCATAATGAGTAAAGTAGATCTTGTTTATTAAGTAAAACGACAAAGGCTCCTTTCAACAGAGGTAGTGTCGATCGACACAAACGGTGCGTCGGTCGATACAGGTTGCGAACGATCAAAATGAAAGGGCCAGAAGCTTATTGGGCTTTATACATATGGATGTATATGGACCGATGAGCACTAGTGCTGGAGGAAAATTTCAGTACTTCATTACCTTTACTGATATTTTCAGAAGGTACGGTTGTGCCTTATTTATAAGGCATAAGTCAGAATCTTTGAAAAGTTCAACGAGTTCCAAAATGAAGTACATAATCAATTTGGCAAAGCTATTAAACTTCTACGATGAGATCATGGAGGTGAATACTTAGGTCAAGAATTTAGTGATCATCTGAGAGATTGTAAAAGTGTTTCACAATTCACTCCTCTTGTATCGGACTTTATTAGATATGGTTTGATCAATGATGAGTCACTTAGATCTTCCATTATCCTTCTAAGAATACGCTCTAGAAATGTCTGAGTTTACTATAAATAGAGTTCCATCAAAATCAGTTACAGAGATACCACATGAGATGTGGAATGTAAATGTTTCTGATTTATCCATCATGGAGATTTGGAGTTGCGAGACTTATATAAAACGTTTAATCTCTGATAAGCTCACACCCAAATCTGATAAGTGCTACTTCATTGGTTGTCCTAACAAAACCAAGGCATGTTACTTTTACAACCAGTTCGAGAACAAATTGTTTGTTGCTCTGAACTATGTTTTCTTGAGAAAGACTTTCTTTCCAAGAAGAACAGTGGGAGTAAAAGTACAATTCGAAGAAATTCGAAAATCACAGGAGACTGCTCAACCTGATGAGGAAGAGCAGCAGTTGGATCTACAAAGAGTTGTAGAACCTGCACCTGTGGTGCCTAGAGTTTATAAAGGATCTGGTGAATGTATATTCAATATACATTTAAATGGCGAGTTTCTGAAGAAGTGTCGATCGACACAAAAGTTGCATCGATCGACACAGATCGCGAACCAAATATTTATTTTGGTTTATGACTTAATTAAATACGGTTTAAATCTTGGTTAATTAGGTCGTGGTAAAAGTATACATATGAGATATGTGTGCGCGACTTTTACAGAAAACTGAAGCTCGCAGATCCGAAAGGATCCGTCACGAACCCGAGAAATATGGATTTTTCGTAACCAATTGCCGTGATCTACTGATCAATGAAAGTGACGGGCCTGCGAATTTTGAAGAAGGAATGATGGGCCTTGACTCCGAAAATGGCTGAATCCGAAATGGGATCCATGTCACAGAACCAAGTATGACTTGGGATGATTTACCCGATGGTGTAGAAACCATTGTGAGTAAACGGCTTTTCAAGAAGAAAAACTGACATGGATGGTTATATTCAGATGTACAAAGCTAGGTTGGTGGCAAAAGGTTTCAAGTAAATTCATGGTATTTACTGTGAAGAAACCTAATCCCAGACACCATGCTAATGTCCATTCGGATTCTCCTAGCAACCGCCACTCATAATAGTTATGAGATATGGCAGATGGATGTGAAAACAGTTTTTCTTAATGGAATCCTGAAAAGGATGTGTACCTGACACAACCTGAAGTTTTCATTGATCGTAATGAAGCTAGGAAGATATGCAAGCTTCATCGATCCATTTATGGATTGAAGCAAGCATCTCGGAGTTGAAATCTTCGTTTTGATAAAGCAGTCAAAAGGTTTGACTTCGTCATGAATGAAGAGGAACCGTGTGTTTACAAGAGGACTAGTGGGAGCGCAGTTGCATTTCTAGTATTGTATGTTGATAACATACTACTTCTCGGAAAAGAAGTTCCATTGTTTCAGTCTGTTAAGACTTTATTCGAAAGTTGTTTTTCGATAAAATTATGGGAGAAACCGTATACATTCTTGGAATAAGAATCTATAGAGATAGATTGGATAAGCTGATTGGATTGTGTCAAGATACTTATAGTGATAAGGTCTTGCACAGGTCCAACATGCAGGATTCCAAGAAGGGCCTCGTGCAAATGACTCTTGGTATTACTCTTAGCAAGACGCAGTGTCTTTCGACACACGCTGAGCAAGGACGAATGAGGGTCAGGCTACTGCTAAAGGCATTAGATGTCTTAAGATGTGATCTTAATTTTAGTGGGAGTCTCTGTTATTAATTTTAGTTATGATATGATGTTCGTATGAACATAATTTAATTATGTTATTGAAATCTGACATCTGTATTATTTAATAATGGTTATTAAATAATAGTCCCAAAGTAATTTATGACATTTTATAGGTCATCAAGTATGTGACTTGATCATGAAACCCTATAGATAATAAATGACATAAATTATGTTGGTCCCTGGTCGAGGTTATTAAAGTGGGACATTAACAACCGCGTGAGACTAGTATGTGAGGTGACTGATGACTAAGTTTCATGGAGTCATTAATAAGAGTACTAAAGTCAATCACATAGATATGTGTTGGAGAACACAGGATCGGACATGACCCACTGATGAGAACTCTACGGGATAGTTATATAAGTGTCATGAGAGTTTTCATTACGACTATAGAGTATAGTCCTTAGACCTGATTTCATCATGTTTTCTTACATGTGAATTGGTCCGCTTTAACCTTGTCAAACGTCAGCCGTAACTGGTGACTATAAAGGCATTGATTGGGCGTATTATGAAGCGTGTGAAGAGACAAGGATGGAACAAGATGGGATTTGTCCCTCCTATATAACAGGAGATAAATATCTCAGGGCCCATCGAAGATTTGATACTGAGAAATGTGTGGCCACACTCAAACGAGGTGATTGTCAGTCGTTTGTCTTGTCAGTATAAATCGGAGGTCGATGAACATGATCTTGGCTAAATAAGGGTGACACAGATCTTGCCTTATGCCAGATCGAGATATAGTGACGAAGGGATTAAAGGAATAGATGATTCCAGTACAAGTGGGAGATTGTTGGGAATGTCCTGAAATCTATTGTACTTTCTCTAAGTGAAAGTCGTATTGTCGAGATGAGACAATCATGTGACACTAGGTAGTCATAACGCTTTGCTAGAAGCCACTTATGATCAATGAGTTGAGAACTCATTGCTAGTGTTATATGATCCTACAGGGTCACACACCTAAGCAAACTGGGCGTTAAAGACGAGGTTGATCATTAATGTAATGATCCAGTGAATACATATTTGATATGCATTCGATATCAATATTCTGGGGCAGTGTCGATCGATGCAGATAGTGCATCGATCGATGCAACTCACGGATTACCAGATTAATTCGGTTTAATCTGGTTAATTCCGTTATGGTTTAAGTCGACATATATAAGATATATGGTCGACCTAAACTGTTAGCTAACCTAATTCACAGCCACCAGAACTTTGATTGAAACCTCTCAGAAGATTCGATCTCAATAGGCACTAGCATCCCTGCTGTCCAGTTCGTGTGCGTGTGGATACCAGTAGAGGCACAGCGTGAGAGGTGCTTCGTGATCTTGATTATCTGCAAACCTTCCGCTGCTTATTACCAGGTAAATCTGAGATCCCATAGATTCAATTATATGAACCTTAGATCCTAGGCTCGGAATTCAGACCAGGATTGCCTAATTGGATTAGGATCTGCTAGAAATTCCTTCAAGTCGGCCTTGCGAAGAAGAAGGAGGACTGGGACGCCAATGTCGAGAAGACCGACACCCCTGACATTAACGACAATTTATTTTTGGTTTTTCATGTGCTAGAGAGGCTTTCCTCTTGTTGCCCTCCTCCTACGCCTTCTTCTTCCGCTCAACCTGAGGCCTCTTGACTATCGGTTGACGAGTCTGGCATGCCTCGTGAGCTGAATCAGTTCGTCAACAACACTGGTGTAATGTCAAGTGAAGTACATGTTATTTTTTCTGCGCTGGAGAAGTGTATTTGTATCATGAGAATTATGTCAAAACCATATATTATCTGCTGATTTAGATAAAGTTGAATCTGAATACTTTTGGATTTTTATTCTTTTTCGGAGACATATCTTTATTTTCATCATTTACCTTGTTTAATACTAATTACCTTTTCCATTTTTTTTGCAGCTCGGTGGGTCTTATCCGGATGGGCCTCATTGGATGGGACCCATCGTTATCCTGATGGGCCGATTTATTATTGGACTGAGATATTAGAGAAATGCTAAATTCACCTCCAACATTATGATGATAATATAAAAGACGACAAAAATTATTTAATCTAACGCTATATTATCATAACTTCGTGCTGCCCTTCCTTCACCATCTTTATTGTGAGCTCATCTTGGTCTTCCATGTCAGGATGAGGATTCACGGGAGCACAACGTGATACATCTTGGTTCTGGGGCCGACCCTTGGCTCTCGGCTCGTTCGGTTGTCTTTCATTGTTTTGACCATGTGAAACACCTTCGTAGTGCACCCCGTGAAACACTATCACCACCACTACTCGAGATAATTTTTCTTGATTCCATCGGTGAGGACCTTAGGGGTTTGTCTCTGCACGAGGTCCCATAGATCGACGTCCGATGCTTCGTGTTGAATGAACATCGATCGAGTAATGTGTCAGGAAAGCGGACGAGAGTTGGTGAAAGTTTTCGATTGTTCCAGTTTCGAGTCGTGATAACCAGCTGAGCGCGGTTCTGCGAAGATTCTCCACAAAATTTTGACAGTATCCGATATTTTTTTCTTCTGCCAAGAAATGAGCTCGTCCCATTGCGATTGTAAATGTGGTTATGAAAGGCGTTGTCATGAAAGAACGGGTGTGAATTTCCGTCGTAGGTTGGGAACTTGATCTTATCAAAGTGTTGGATAATTGTATTCATGATTCTAGCCGTGAACGGGATATTTTGAGTTTGTTCTAACTCGGCGAGACTTATCCGGATGGGCCTCATCATCGTGGATTGCGCTTTTTGCTAAACTTCGTGTTAATGGACTGATTTACTGTTGGACTGAGTTAGTAGAGGGATGTTAAATTCACCTCCGACATTATAATGATAATATAATAGAAAACAAAAATGATTGAATCTAACGCTATATTTATCATAACTTAGTAAACTAAAATCTTTTTTATTTAACATTATTTTTTATAAATTAAGTCGTATATAAACGATAGAACCATATCATATCTTCTGAATATATATTTATCCTTAGAATAGTATCTTTTGAAAACTGCAAAAAGGTAATAAAATTGCAAAACTCACCTTGCTCTTTTTAACATTAGTTTTACTATTCTATTTTATATATTATCAAAACTATTACATCGACGACTTTATCAATTGATATTTTATACCATTTGATGAAGATCCACGTGTGATAGTTCTATATGTCCCATGCATTTCTCGTACTGTATCACCTTATGAAAATTCATGCATTGACGGTTGCATTTGCAGTACGTTGAAGACCTCATATAACCTTATCTCCATTGGTCTGCAGTAATAAATAATAAATCGTATCTTGTAAAATTTGAATCCCAAATATTCTTGTGTATAAACATTAATGAAATGTTAGTCAAACCACTAGATCAAGGAGACTTCTACAAATTAACCTTGATCTCAAAAACTGAAAAATAAACTTCCATTTAATTTAAAAACCATCATTTTGATCATCAATACCACTCTTGTTAAATTATTTTTAACTGAAATCTATAATATATATTTTGACATAAAATAAAATATATTTTATGGAACTTAAAAGAATTTAACTCATGAGCTCTTATAAAAAAAACATGGCGTCCCATCTCTGCCAGCGTTTAGATAAATGCATGATTATTGGGTTTCCATCAACGAAAATTCGCCTAATTTTCAGATAGATCCTAACTTTTTGATTGGTGAAAAGTTAATAGAATCCAATAGAAGAAATCGATACACTTCTTTTTCATCTCTAAAAGTATCAGCCAATCAGACTTATAGTATAGTTTCTAACAAAATGAATTATTTGGTATTGAAACGTAAGCAACAAAAAAGTACAACATATTTCTCTAATTTCTCAAATAATCCACAAATGTATTTAGTACGAGTGAATAGACTGATCGAGTTCTCTTACACACAAAAAAAGACTGATCGAATTCTCTCTGCGGGTTTGAGCCGTAGAAAACAAGAAAAAAATGAATGATTCATATCAAAAAAAGTACGACTGGAATCATAACTTTTTCTTTGCCTTTGATTCTTATGATGTGGTATAGTATAAGGTTGGCCATCTAATAAGTTGACGTATAACCAAGTGATTCAAAGACCACAAACACTTCAAAATGGGAAAAATTTAAATTATAAAACACGTTAGAAACGTACAATTATCGTTCTAACATTACCATCATCTGATAGAGATCGATCACATGAAGGAGCTCCCGTAATCATCCAGTTAAAATTTTCAGTTGTATTTGTATAACTTTTCATAAAAAGAAAATCTCATTGAAGTTTTTTGGGCTGATTGCAAAACTACCTTCGAAATTGAAGTCAACCCTGAAACAATCTTCGGCCTTCTCCTTTCTCTTCATCGCTAATTTATCTCCTTATTAATCTGGGTATTCACGGAAATGCCATCGTATGAAGTCTGATACTTTAATTAAAAGACAAAAGACCCAAAATTATTTTGGATATTCACGAAAATGCCATCGCCATGAATTCTCAACAACCACGACAACCACCACAGCCGACGATTTAATGTGTAATCCAGCTCGTTTTTCTACTATTAAAGCTCAAGTAAAGCTCAAGAATAGAGCTAGGACGTTATCCTGACCGATTTCTCCCTTTTCCCATTTGGTTTTTCGATTCAAAAGTAGCGAAATCGTTTATCATCTTATAAAAACAGCAAAACACGTCTCAGATTTCGGTTTCCGGTGATGTTAGACGTTCTGGGAAATCGACGAGTCTAAACACAAACTGAAAACGGACATTGGTAAGAATTTTTTTTTCATATCGTCGATTTCCAGATCTGAATTGTAATCTCAGACTGCCGTTTAAGTATTATTTTTTTCGTAAACTTCAATATAGTCAACGTGAGGGTAGTTTTGCAATTGACTTTCAATTGTCAGATCTCCATAGAAGTCTGTGAAATTCCTTTGCAAAAAAAAATATATACATATCAGACTTCACCAAGAAGTCTAAATAAGAAGAGGGTAGTTTTGCAATTGATTTAAATTTGATTTTTAGTTAGACTTCTAATGTTGTCTGGCAAGAAATTGACCGATTTTTGACTTTTTTGTCAGACGGAATCCGATGTCTAAAAATAATGGGGGTAGAAACTGCAATTGACCCATATTTTCAGATGTTGACCAGAATAAGCGAAAAAATCGTTAGACTTCTTAATCTGTCTGAAAATAAGGAAAAAATTATCAGACGGCTATAGACATCTGAAATTCCAAACTTTTGCCAGACGGCTATAGACATCTGAAAAATCGAATTTTGGTCAACGCTGGATAAAAACCGAAAATGCGAAGTTTTTTTATCAGACTTCCGTCGCTGTCTCAATTTCTTGTCAGACATCATACGAAGTCTGAACCTTATCAGACTTCTTCGAGAAGTCTGACAATACAAATGGAATTGCAAAACTACCCTCCTACTTTTTGTCAGACTTCCCGGAGAAGTCTGAAAATTCAAATTCAATTGCAAAACTACCCCTTTTTATCAGACTTCATAAGATGTCTGACAAACATTTCAAAAAATTTCAAAGCAGACTGCTTACGCTGTCTGAGGGATTTCAGACTGCATTCGCTGTCTGACACTTTGATTTCAATTGCAAAAATACCCTCTTTTTCAGACTGCCATAGAAGTCTGGTAGTACTACAGACTTCTTCAAGAAGTCTGAAAGTATTTTGGAGGAAGACATACTTAACTAACATTGATTAATTTGACTCAATTTTACCAAATTATAATTTATATACTACTAAATTGTATATATTTAATTTATTTATATAAAAGTTTTGACAAAATATTTTTTATAATTTTAAAATTTAAATTTACTAAATTATTCTGTATCAGACTTCTCCGAGAAGTCTGATAAAATCATTTAGACTTCTATTAGAGTCTAACTTGTTAGACGTCTATAGAAGTCTGACACAGGCGAAGGTTATAATGGTAATTGCGTTTTCCGGTTTTTTTATTGGTCGTAAGGGCTTCGCCGTAATATCCTTAGGCCAAAAAACAAGTTTTGCATTTGTTTCAATTTCGGGTACACTTTTATTTAAAACCAAATTCGGGGGCATTTTTAGCAATTTCTCCAAGTTTTTTTTTTTACTTTAATTATGCAATCAGGAAAAAAAACATACTTATGAGATGGAATAATATGTAAAGCATGAGATATCCATTGGGTAATTTGGTAGTGTTCATGGGGTCATTCAGCTCGGTTCTTTTTGGTTCGGTTCTTCGATTCTAGTTTATGTCCAAGACTACTGCGAGCAATGGAAAATCCAACACAATGTCCCTAGAGTAATCCTTTGTGCTTTTTAAGAACTTAGCGTATATCAATGGCACCAAGAATGCATATTTTGAGAGGAAAAGATTAGCTAGAAATGTGGATGGTAAGCAGATTGTTGAGCTGGAATCAGTTCACAACATCTTGTTGAGTAAGAAGCATGTTCAATTTGCTGCATAAGTTAATACATTTGAGCCTGAAGAGAACTACAGAGTAGAATGCCAACTACATTAGTGGGACTGGTTTTCAGGGTCAAAAGTTTGAGAATCAACAAGTCAAAGGTGGCTACAATGGAAATGGTCAGAGGAGTACCTTTACAAGTAATCAAAACTATTTTGGTTATGTCCCTAAACCTCAATACCAGAGACCTTTCCAGAGCAACCACAACAGTTTTAGCAGGTACTAGGTGTATTCATCTTACAAACACCTCATGCATCAACTGAGCATAGTGAGATGAAATCTATGTTGGAGCATATATTGGAGGGTAAACAGAAGATCACAATGGACTTTAATGGGAAGATCGACGCTATTTACACTGACTTGAATGTGAAGTTTACGCTTTGAGCACTCATGTCAAGAAGCTGGATATTGAGTTTGCGCAGAATGTTGGGTCTATCAAGAGGCAAGATGGAGTTTTTCCTGGAATGACAGACACTAACCCGAAGTATTCGTGCAATGCCAACATGTTGAGAAGTGGTAAAGAGGTCAATACGATGTTTGAAATGGGTCTAAGTATTTGATGTGTTCGTGGAGCTTGAAGAAATCGAAGAGGATATTGCAGATGAGACTCGTGTGTCGATCGAAACAACCCCGTGTCGGTCAACACATGCCCAATTCAAGGATATTTCGAGTCCGAGTGACAAACAAGAATCGACGATGCTCGATGCAAGTACAAAAAGCGTCGACCACATGTCATTTTGATCGACACACATATGGTTTTGGTCAACACAAGCCTCCACAGGAAAAATCTTCGAGTCGTGGCTGACCAAAATCGACCGAGGTCAATAAAACTAAGACCGATGCAAGTGGAAAATCGACCAAGGAGCCAAGTAATGATGCCCGAGTCGATCAACTCACTATTGGTGTCAATGAACACACGTGCACGATTGAGATACTAACTGTAGAGAAGCAGAAAACTGTAGAGGAACAGACTTACAAACCAAAGGTTCCTTTCCTATGGAATCCTAGCAAGTCAAAGCATGAGATTTACATGGCTAAGTGCAAAGCCTTGATGAAAAATCTTACCACTAAGGTCCCTCTGATCGATGCTATCAAAACTAGTCTGATGGTTAAAAGGTGCTTGAAGTAGATACTTACCCAGGATATGAGCGAAGAGGAAGGTGTTATAATGATCTTTGATGCTGCAATGCTGGGATTCAGAACATGATTCCATAGAAACTCAAGGATTTATGAAGTTTTATTTTGGATTTCTCAATCTTCAATGACTTATTCGAGAGACCGTTGTGCGATTTAGGCTCCAGTGTGAACCTCATGCCTTATTCGGTTGCTTTGAAACTCAGGATGACTGATTTCATGCCTACTAGGGTATCTCTGATTCTAGCTGATCGATCTATAAGGATTCCATAAGGTGTTTTGGAATATGTACCGATACGTATTTGTGAATGCATGATTTCCACAAACTTTGTGGTTTTGCAGTATGGAGATGAGCTTAAGGATCTTCTCATCTTGGGTAGTCCTTTCCTGGATAGTGCTGGTGCAATCATCGATGAAAAGAGAGGCAAGATAGCTCTGAATGTGGGTGATCTGATGATGAATTTTGACATGGATAAGCTGATCAAGCGACCTACCATTGACGAACAAATCTTCTATGTGAACACTCTCCAAAATCTCGCAGAGGAAATCTTTCATAAGACGCATCCTGCAGACCGTTTATAAAGAGCTTTGATCCGTCCTCAGTGGAGATAAAGCATATGGATGACCTTGCTGCTGGGTATGTTAGTATGATGGATACTTGTGAGCATGTGATACAGTTGGTAGCTCAAAAGGAGATCGTCGGTATCTCATAAAAGGCTGCAAAAATGGGTGATTGGAGCGAGAAACGAGCTCCTAAAATTGAGCTTAAAAAGCTCCTTGCGGTGCTAAGGTACGTATTTCATGGACATAATTCTACTTATCATGTCATTATAAATGCTTCCTTGAACAACGCATAGCTCACTTTACTGCTAAGCAAGCTGCATATATATCACAAACTACTGGCTATTATCTTTACGATATTTCAGGCATCTCTCCGTACTTGTGCATGCATAGGATCCATCTCGAGGATGAGACAAAGTCATTGATTAAGCATCAGAGGAGGCTTAATCCGAATCTGAATGAGTTTGTCAAGAAGGAGATCCTTAAACTCCCGGAAGCTAGGACGATCTATCCTATCTCAGACAGTGATTGGGTCAATTCAATGCATTTGGTTCCTAAGAATGGACGAGTCACAATGGTGAAGAACGAAAAGGAGGAGTTGATTCTTGTGAGGACTATGATTGGACACATGATGTGCATTGAGTACATGTAACTGAATGCAGCGACACATACATACCATTTTTGTTGCCATTCATTGGAAAACTAGGAGAAGATTTGTTTCAGATTCCTATCCATCCCGAAGATCAGAAGAATACCATATTACATGTCCCTATGGTACATTTGCATACTGCAGAATGCCATTTGGACTTTGTACTGCTCATGCAACATTCCAAAGATGTATGATGTCCATCTTCAGAGACGTGATTGAGGACTATATGGAGGTCATGGATGACTTTTCAGTCATGAGTGTCTGGATAGCTTGTGCAAAGTGCTTGCTAGATGTGAAGAGACGCACTTGATTCTTAATTGGGAGAAATGCCATTTTATGGTCATATATGGTATTATTCTGGGAAAAAGTTTCAGAGGCTGTAATTGGGTTGATTGGGCGAAAATCAATGTGATGACGAGCTTAAAGGTGCCAGATTATGTGAAGTCTGAGAGGAGCTTTCTGGGACACGCTGGTTTCTACAGGTGGTTCATCAAGGATTTCAGAAAATTTTCTAGCTAGACCATTGGCTGCTAATTTATGTAAGGATGTAAAATTTGAGTTCAATGTTGAATGTCAATCAGCTTTTGAACATCTCAAGAAAGCGTTAGTGAGTGCTCCTACTGTGCAACCACCAGATTATGATTTTATTTTTGAGGTGATGTGTGATGCCATTGACTTTTCAGTTGGAGTTGTTTTGTGGCAGAAGAAGAATAAGAAGCTTCATGTCATTTACTATGCCAACAGAACACTAGATGATGCGCAGAAGAACTATGTAACTACATATAAGGAGTTGTTGGTTGTAGTGTTCGTTTTTGAGAAATTTTTTCCATACTTGGTTGGTTCTAAGGTGATAGTACATACATATCACTAATCTCTGAACTACTTGATGTAGAAGAAGGATGCAAAACCAAGGTTGATGCGATGGATCTTACTTCTCCACAAATTTGACATTGAGGTCATAGACATGAAAGGAGTTGAGAATGGAGTTGCTGATCATCTTTCCAGGATTAGGGTTGAAGATGACATCCCAATTGATGTCATCTTGCAGATTGAGATTGCTTTCAATTTGGACGTAGAAGAAAACTTGCAGAACTGTCAAGTTGCAGAAGTCGTGTCAATCGACGCAACATGCGTGTCGGTCGACACCCGACTAGAAATACCGAAGCCAAATCAACCATAATCATTGCAAGAAAGTCGATGCGACTTTGAGGTGTCTGTGTTGATCGACACAACTCTTGGTGTCGGTCTACACATGGCCATTACGAACCCAAAAACTTTTTCGGTTCAAATTGGTGGCTACAACTCGGAACTATGCGCTGTGATTGTTCCTGATCGACTATGGTACGTTGATATCGCCAATTGCATTACTGCAAATGTTGAGCCTAGAATCTTCGAGGGATATGCAGAAAAAAAATTCTTGAGAGAGATCTGAAGGTTCTACTGGGATGAACCTTGAGCGGATGGAATTTACAGGAGATGCATTGCAGAGTCTTATGTTTCGGATTTGCTGTTTATATATCATAGTTTTATGGGGTTTTAACCATGACATATGTCTTTGTTATTGAGTCTTTTATGTGTGTGTTTTGGAGTCATTTGAGTCTTTTATAGGTTTTGGCATGATTGGAGCTTAATTGGAGATTCTGGGAGATTTTGGAGTAATTCTCAGCACATATGGATTTCACAGAGGTCATTGGCTATGTCTGCACCTAGTGTCAGTCGACACAAACTCTGGACATAAATTCGACGCGTGCAAATTAGAGATTTTAAAGATCTGCACTTTTTCCAAAACGTTTTTTATATTTACAAAATTCTCAAATCGTGTTTTAGACTATAATTAAGTTTTTCAGCCATTGTTTAGGCTACACTTTATTTTTTATCCAGAGAGATTTGTAAGAGCGATTTGGGGCTGTTCTCCATAGAATTCGAACCCCGTTTTTTATCTATTGATTTTTGTTTATGCAATCTATTCTTATAATGATTTATGTTTCATTTATCATGTGTGAGTAGTTTGCTAGTTAGGTTTAGGGTTTCTCATTTGGGATTTCAGGGATTGTTAGGTTGATTTATCAGTTAAGGATTCATAACTTCTAGTTCTTCATCTTAAGTTGTTCTTATTAGATTATTGATATTAGGTTGATTAGCGCAACGAAAGTTGGTTAATTAAATAAAACGAAATATGATGAGAAAGTTACCTATTCTTAAAGATATTTTGTTTAGGGAATTATTGAACAAATCGAACATTGAATTATGCATGTTTAATAACTTGAATTTGCAAAGAGATTTGGCGTTTTCTTGTTAGACAGAGATAGTTTTCGCAACGAGAGTTAGTTGATTTTATCTATGTGTTTCAAGTTCTAGAACATTGAACCGAATCCTGACTATTGATTGATTTACAATCCTGATTTTTTTAGAATTCACTGAGCCTAGCGTTTTCTCATGTTCCATTTGTATCTCGTTTCTGCCTCACTTACTTGATTTTCTTAGAATTCCATGAGCCTAGTTTTTTCTCATTACGCTAGAGGAGCATGTCCCATTTGGGATGAGGAGTAAGAAGATGAGCATGTGGAGAACATTATGAAATCAATGTTTGGAGGTTTTGGCCATGGTCCATGGAAATGGAAAAAAACCCATTGGCTTGTTGAAGGTGTCTGGGTATCAAATAATGTAAAGTCGGAGTATTCAGAGGATAACAAACAAAGCCTCAAGATAGATGAAGAAAGCCGGAAGAAGGCTCGAACAAAATTATTCTTTTGGGACATCTTCTTTCATTGATCAAGATGGCGTGAGCATTGTGGAAACCATGAAGAGCCACTTTCAGATTTGTTGCGCACTTCTGGCTGTTGGTATGAAGACAAATTTATGAATTGTGATAAGAATTTCAGAGAACTAAAACTCAAGGTAGAAGCTTTGTAGACCTCTGTAGTGAAGGTGAAAGATGCACAGACCGATCAAGAACATGTAAAGTCAAATGCAATGGTAGGAGAAGCCGTTAATAAGGAAGAGCAGCAACATGGTCGGGATAGTACCAATCCCTCTATAAACACTATGAATATGAGTCCTACCCAAGAACCTGTAAAAAAACCTATAAAAATATGTCTCAGAAAAGAAAAAGAATTAGGTTTTGGTTGGTCAAAAAACATCATGTTGTTGGTTTGCATTTTTTGTTGTTGGTCTGCATTTTCTGTTGTTGATTCGGATTGGCATGGATGTTTCATGTGGTTTTGGTTGACTTTATTTTTTATCATTTAATCTAATTAATAAAGAGGTTATATATTTTTCTTTTTTGTTCAAATTTTTCACAATTTAATTATCATAAGTTGGGAATTTTGGAAAATTTAAACAATAACATATCCGAGCAATTGGGTGTTTAAATAAATTTAACAATTAAAACATTATATTAAAAAATATCATTATAAAATCATCAAAGGAAACAGTAACATGTATATAGATACATAATAAAATCTTAACAATAATTGAGATGTCCATGTATAAAATGGAATAAATTGAATAAAAGGAAAATAATATTTTAAATTCCGATAGATTTCTATTGTACAATACAATATCCTCAATATATGTAAAAAAATATTGTATGTTAGGTTATTAATGAGATAACGATTGTAGTTTATAAATTTAACCAAGAATATATCTGAAAAATCTAACAGAGAATTACCAAATCTTATTTATAACTTTAATCGTTTTAAACAAAAACAAGTATGTAGAAATATACATAATTAAATCTTAACAATAATTGAAGTAGCTATGTGAAAATTTGAATTTTGAAAACAAAAAAGAATATTCTACATTACGATAAATGACTATGTAGAACACAATATCATAAATAAATGTAACGATTGTAGTTTACAAACTTAACCAAAATTATATCCAAAAAAACTAAAATATTTGACAATTACCAAATCTTATTTATAAATTTAATAGTTTTAAACAAAAACAGTTAATTCGACATGTGATACTTTTAAACCTAAATCTTACGTTCACTGGGATATTTTTCGGGAAACAAGAGTATCACCATTGTGGCATTTTTACGATTCCTACAAAAAACAATGTCGATTTTCACCAAAAGAAAAACATAACAGGTTACCATTAGAAAAATCATCCCCACTTCATTGGAGAAATAAAAGACCGATGTGAAGATACTACATGCAACTCTCAAAACATCTTGTTTTTTTTTTTTTTTGAATAATCATGGTACAATAATACATGTAACTCTCGATCAGGACATGACAAGAAAATTCGGCTCTTCGTTGTTTGAAGATGAGGCTATTTGTATTGAAAGATATGGATGTATCACATATTCAAGTGAATATAAGACCAATCCTCTGACTTTTAAAATGTCGTTTACAAATAAGACCAAAATCACATTATGTGAGGACTTTCCTCAGGAGGTGGAATAGAAGTATTTCATTGGTTTTGATGATATTTTTGCTCGTAATTTTGAGAAAATATCTTAATCGATTAGTTATCTGTAACCTTCTAACTGAAAATAAAGTTATATTTCTTTATTGTTACTTGATTTTTAAACACATTTTTGCAGATGTGATTGGTCAAATCGTTGCTTTGTCATCACTAGATAATGTTAAGAAACAACATGAAAAGAACACTAAACGATTAAACCTTGAGCTGGGAAACGATTTGGAAGTATACATATATTATGGTTTATATTTTTTGTATTTGAATTTTTATTCATATTATGTTATACTCTGATTTGCAGAGGTTTGCGATTAAAGTATACACTATGGGGTGAATATGCTCAACAAGTGTTTGATTTTAATGCAAATAATGAAGGAGGTGAATTTATCTTTGTCATTAGGTTTGCAAGCTGCAAATCTTATAAAAGTCAATTATTGTCATTTAACATTCATATTGTGTGTTTATTTTTATTTCTTAAAAAATATTAATAATTTGATATACTAGCCATATCATATTTTAAATATGAAGATGAATGGTCCATTTGGAGCGGATTTAATTCAACCAAAGTTCTGCTTAATCCAAACACGTCTTACGTTAAAAAATTTCGTTCGAGGTAAATGTTTAATTTTTAAATATGTTAATATAACAATTTATTCACGTATCTAACTAGCAATTTTTTAACCTCTTTTTTTATAAGGTTACCATCGGATAACTTAATGATTACGAATTGTGAATTCAGTCAAATTTCATTTGCATCGAATACCACCCTATATGATGAGTTTTTTGGGAAGAAAAACAATAAACTTACAATATTTGAGATTGTAACTGATGATGAGGTAATCATAAATATTTTAGAACAAACATTATATTTGAAGGATTAGAATAATTATTTATGAATTTGTAAATTTGTTTTAAATATGAAAGCATGAAAAATGCATTACATGTGCGACCATTGACTCAATTGATTTGAGCCAAAATTGGTACTACCCTTCATGTGCGGCAGGCAACAAGAAAGTGGTAGATGCAAGTGATGATTTTGATGATGGAAAACTCGTTGAATTTGATTGTACAACATGTGGAGAATATGTAACAAATGTTGTCGCAAGATTTAATCCAAACATTTAGTGTTCTTTATAAGGATTTTATGTTTGATCCACCCACTGAAAAACTTCTCTGTATCACTACAAATTACTTGGTCAAAAATTTTTTTGAGGTATATGTCTTTATAATTATTTTTGTATATTTATGTATCATTTTGGTTTTTATTTAGATAATCATTTTATTTATTATAAAATTATTATAGTATGAAGATTCAACATCTCTACCACAATGCCTTACTGATTTGCTAGGTAAAAAGGTTTTATTCAAAATCACAAAAATAGAAAGAATAAGAATCAACCACTTTTATGACACTAGCTTTGGCTGATCAAGAGAGGGTTACTCAGTTTTTGTCGGAAACTGATCATGCATTAACTTGACTAAATTTTTATTTATATGATCGAATTGATAATTATTATTTATGTTCTTTTTGTTATTTGATCAGCCTCAGTTCATGCTTGCGAACTCATCTGAGAATTATGGATTTCATCCCCTTATGCTCACGAATTCGGATGAAAGTTCCGAGTCTTCAATTTCTAACTTGATTACTCCGGTGTTTAAGAAAAATGATGTTGTTATCAAAAAAGAAGATGACAAGTATTCCGGTTCAAAAAAATATCAAATTGTCTAATGATGATAAGGAGAGTCAATGATTACATTAGCTGTGTGTTTCATGCTTTCCTTCTTTTGAAATTTATTTGGTTTTATGGTAGTTCTTTTCCCAGAAATTATAAAATGCTTTGTTGGATTTGTTAAGTTTATTATTTGTTGGATTTTTAATCTAGACCATATTTTCATTACGGTATTATTTTTAATGCTGATTTTGATTACGGGTTTTTGTTATATGTCTTACTGAATTCGTGTCCATTGCCTTGCCCATTGGTCAATATCTCACCGCACCCCTTTGAGTTGCAAACTTTAACAACATCTGAAAACCATAAAAAAATAAGTATTATAACATACTATTTTGTTGTTAATATTATTTCCATATATTAAATAATATACCTTCATCATATATGTATTCATACCGTCTGTGTAATATATTCCAAAACCTTAGTACACATTCGACTAGGTCTCCACCAAAAATATCTCAGTCACTATAGACTTTTGTTGCAACATCCCCAAAACCAAGAATTCTATCATGTTTCCTCTAAAAATTTTCATAGATAATAAATATTTATAAAGAATAATTACATATAACTGTGAAAATAAATAAGGTGAGATCTTACTTTTAATTTCTAATATCAAATGTGAAATAAAGTGATCATATTTAATTCGGTTTGGGTCCGATATGTGAAGATGGTCGATGTTTGATATTATTCCTAAAAGGTCTACATAGAGAAATATGTTGGCAAAAAAATATAATATCTTGTGTTATTTTTTATAATAAATTTAGAGAAATATTACCAACATAATACTGATCAGGGGGTTTCCTTTTCAAGATATGATCGATCTCTGATAAATAAAAAAATATGAATCATTTCTTTAAAGTGTGACTCTAATATCTTTTTAGTTATTAAACTCCAAAAAGTAAGTGTGTTTGGTTTCCCTGTATCTTTGTGTTTGAGCAACTACGTTAAACGGCTTGATAATAATCTAATAGCCTTGTGAACTTGACCTCTAAACTTATTGATCAGTTTTTGTTGCTTTAATTTTGTTACTATGCATATTATGAAGTCAAAAACAAGACCACTGTTTGTAAAGAGTATTTTAAGAGCTTCCATTGATAATTATGAGAGAGTTGTAATTAAAATATTGTATATGCAGATTGAATACATGGTCATCACAAAGTATGAGGTGGATTCGCTGACCTATAGCTGATTTTCCTTCGGTCCATTTCTGAAGAATCTTAATGCATATTCTCCAGTCATCACGCGATATGTTGAGGGCGCTTACATTCGTTAAAGAGGCAATTGTTGGTTTTTTTTATTGAAAAACAAGATCTTTTAAGAGTTTTTCTTGCAAAAATAAAATCTGGATATATTGAATATCTATAAGAACGAACGATTGATATTTAACAATTGCATTTTATAATGATTTTGAGCGGAGGGTTTGGTAGAAGGCATTTAATTGGTATTTTTTAATCTGGATTTATATTTTAGTGGTAACCAGTTACATTTCATGCAGTTATTGGATAATGTGTTACTTATTAATGTGACTTGTACATATATTTATTAGCATATTATATAACTAATCGAAATATGCTTTAATTTTAGTTTTTCCATGGTATATTTGTTTTATGTAATATAAATTTTCATAAATGATCTATAAAATTAAAAAATAAAACTATTATTTATCATGTGTTAGATAAAAAATTGTTTAAAATGTTTTAACACTAATAAAAAATAGATCCTAATTTAGTATTTTCACTGTTAAATTTCATGTATACATATAAATGAGAAATGATTGACATCAACCTACATTTCTATTTTTTCTAATATAGTTAATACATTAGATTGACATGTACCCACCAAATTTATTAATATGAATCTGTTATCTTAATTGATCAAAAGCGAGTTAACTTTTTAATACATATTTGTACATTTTTATGATAGGTTTTTTCATATTTACTCGATGACTGACGCATAATAAATATGCATTATACTTACCAATATTCTCCATTAAATATTTGAATATCAAGTTAAATTCTAGTACGTAAATTTGATTTTTTTTTTTTTTGTTGAAAAACAGGATAAAAACCCTAGCATTTATTCCTAAGATCGTGGTGAATATTTATTTCAAACTCTAGGCATATTCAAAACGTTTCTGACTTTAACTTCCTTTCTGTCTTCCGTTTTTTTCTCTCTACGAAAATATATTACAAAAAAAAACATGGCCCAAAGGCAATACCAATACCTTTTGGAGATCAACAAGTCGACGAACAAATGGAGTCTGAGATTGAATGTCCTTCGGTCCTGGATGTTTCAAGAGGTATTTACCGGCAAAACCATCAAACTACTTTTGGTGGATGAACATGTTATCTTAATATTATAACTATAAGTTTAAATATTTTATTTTAATAATAGTTAGATAATATTTGTTCTTACGCTGTATTAAGTTTTAGTATGATTCACTTTATAACAATAGGGTCAAAAGATAGAAGGAGAACTATGGGGTGGTTATGTTGGAATTTTTTAGTTGACTGTTGGAATCAGAGAGCCACTGGATTCAATGGGATAACGTTTTTATCCTTGATAGGCCATTGCTAGGCCGCTTAACAGATAGTTTATTCTCTTTTTGTCGGATCAGTTCGAGTATAATCTGGAGAATTCCATTACCCAATAGCCAGCACCACTTTGACTCGAAGCCTATATATGGCGTTTCAAATGGAAATATAACTAGCACTTATCCATCGGTATAATTTTTGTTTTAAGGTTATAATACTTTTTTGGGACTTTATTATTTATTAGATTTGGTTATTGATTTGTTTGGTGTTTTTTTTTTTTTGAGATATAGATTTGATTTGGTGTTGTGCTTGGAATTGATGGCTTCAAAAGAGATCTAATGGATCCTACAAAGGACCGGGAAACAAATTATTGGAGGCTTCTTCAAGTAAAATTCCTATTTAAAGATTTGGATTAGGTACAACTTCCATTTATTTCATGTAGAATATTCTTAGAATATCTGAAAGCTGATTTGTAGTTAATATTGGCAGAAGCAAATAACTGGATTGTGTGGTCAATGACGATCTTGCTGTTAGGCTGGTGACGACATGGGGAAAAGTCCAAATAGGATATTGTTCTGCTTATTTCAATGCTTTAATATCGTCAAAGAGATTGGTGGTATGATGAAATTTCAAACCATTTGTAAATTTGTTCTAGTTACGATTAGGGTTGGTGAGATTGGGGGCTATTTAACGAGTTTGTAAGATACACTTTGATGCATATGAAGTTAAAGAGTTCTGTTATTTTGTCCAGAAGTATTTATAGAACACCTCATAATTTGATTGTATAGATATTTATGTTTTTTGGGGATCTTATGTGTTAATTTTTAATATCATTTTTTTCTTCAGGTACCCAAAGCCTCCTCTATGTTAAGAGATAGTCTGGACCAACTTCTTTATGTATTTTCTTTCATTTCGTAATAGAATTATCTTTAAATATGTTATAAATTTACATTTGAAAAACATGAGGAACTTTGTTTATGTTTCTATGATTTCTTTAGTATATTTTTTAGATTTTCAATTTTATAGGTGATCATGACCTTCAATAATAGCCGCCACTTACGACGACGTTTTACTTCTGTTATTACAGAAACATAAAAGTGAATTATTATTTTATAAATTTAGTTAACTCATGTACATAGTTTATTTGTAACATTGTTGGAATTACGTTTCGATAATTATTCATAATTGTGTACCTAAATATAAAAAATATCGTATAGAATCTGAATTAAACGAAAATGTATTGATCAGTTCCATAAAAATCTATTATGAATTGAATCATGTATATCTTGAATCACAACTATTAGATACGGTATCTATAACTAACTAAACTGTTACATATCTTTTGTTACGATCAGATTTAAGGAAATTTAAATAAGTAATCTATACATTAATATGTTATCACTTACCAATTTAGCTAAGTTCAATACGGTGCCTTTTGCTGAAAACCCTAAGAATACCTATAATATTCTATATATACAAGTGTAGAATACCCTAATGTGCATATCATCATCTCTAAAAAAACAACCCTAAAACTATTTAGTCTTGATTTGTGAGACATATTCTTAATATCGAGTTCCGTTCAATCAAAAGAACTATCATTTCAAAAGGTTAATCCTACTATTTGCGTCATTATTGTCCATAAATGGATTTCATATGTTGCTGCGAGCAAACCTATTTCTTGATTTGGCTGATGAATTTGTAATTTATTTTCAACTTGATAAAAGTATTTTTATAATAGTACTAATGAATGTTTTGGTACAAAATATATTAGCCTTCATTAAAATCATACAAATATAACATGTTATTGTAATCATTGTTTTAACTTTTGATTTAATTTGTCTTTTTTCAGGGCTGTAAGATTGAAGCTAAAATTGAATACCCAACTAAACTATAATATGAAATGTTGTTCACCAAAAGCATCGAATCATTCTACCTTTCCAAGTTTCTGATTCAGCCTCAAATGGGTATTAATCGTACAACTAAACATCCACTTAAGGTTGTTTTCAAACATGAAACTCTGATGACTGATATATCATGGTTTTTACATGTTTTAAGCCATGATATAAGTATATTTTAGAGTCTTTTGTAGTGTATTTCGAGTCTTTTCAGGTGTTTATTAGGATTGCACACGTTTGGAGGACTTTGAAAGATATTGGAGGTTTTTGGGCAAGAATTGGAGCTGGAGTCCGTGATGAGAGAAACAGAGCTTCCGAGTTCGAACTGAGCATCGACCGATGCACCCTTGCATCGATCGACACAACTCCTAGATCGCAAATTCCAGCGCATTAATGAAGAATTCTAGAATTGCAGTTTTGACCCAAAAGTTCTAGTATTTACAAAAGAGACCCAAAACGTGTTTAGCAATTTATATTAGTGTTTTTGGTGTTTTGTTTTAGTTACACACTCATACTTTTAGTTAGACAGAGTTTTGAGAGCTTGGGGGCTGATCCGAACATGTACTGCTTTTTGGAGAAGATTTTGAACCCCTTTTCATTCTCTACTCCTTCTTTAATGCAATTTATTCATGTTATGATTTTTGTTTCATTGATCATGTCTGAGTAGATTCATTATTAGGTTTAGGGTTTCTCATAGGGTTTTAATGACTTGTTAGATTAAAACAATCAGTTAAGGATTCATAACTTGTTAGTTCTTCAACCTAAATTGCTCTTAAAGCTAGTTTCTAACCTGATCAATTGGAATCTAGATATTGGGTTTATAAATTGACACAAAAGTCTAATTTAGAATCTGATCCATTTAGGTTGAGCAATTTAATTATCTGCAAAGAAATTTGGTTTAGTTAAATTGTGAACTAATCGAACATGCACTTAATGCTAGTTTAATCTGTTAGAATTCGAAAGAAATTTGGATTTCTAGGGTTTAGACTTAGTGAATTCTTGAAACGAAAGTTGGTTAGATCTATATTTGTGTTTAAGTTATAGAACGGTTCTTAATCCGATCCTGACTGATATTTGATCCGCATGGCATGATTTCCTGAGAACGCCCTTGACCTAGCGCTTTTATTATTTGAAAACAAACTCGTTTGCTACTGGTTTATTTCTTGCTTTTTAGTTTATTACTCTTGATTTACATCACCTAGCTATTCTTGACATTCTATAGTCTATCGCAAGTATTCTTGAGCCTATGTGGTTCGACCCCTATACTACATTTTCCTGTGCACTTGCAGTGTAACTTAGGGAATTAAATTATGAGCATATCAAATTTTTGGCGCCGTTGCCGGGGACTCTTTTGAGTCTTCGATAGATTGAGTTTAGAGTTTGGACTAGGTTTTTCATTTTTGTTACTAACTTTTCTGTTTTCTTTCTTTCTTTGTGTGTTTCAGGTTTGCGATAAGACACGTGCATCGACCGACACACTTGTGAATCGATCGATGCACCCACAAACTGAATCGATCATTACGGACATGTGCATCGATCGACGCTTGTCGTGAACAGTTAGTGCATGCCTAATCGTGCAATTAGAAGTAATCCGGACAAGGAACTTGTGGAACTTGCAAGGTTAGAAAGAATGAATAAGAAAGCTCAGAGGCCAGTAAGGATGTTGAATCCAAATGATGTGATTATGGTTCGAGATGCAGAAGGTGTTCTAAGGGATATGCAGAATAATCCATACAATGATCAGGGACAGCCGATTGATGCAGATGATAATGTTATAGTCATCCCTGCAGCTGAACAGAGGATTGTTAATCCCAATGCAGAAGCTCAAGGTGGAGCTGCTGGTGGACAAGGAAATCCACATGATGAAGAGACACCTAGAGCACCTTATCCTCCAGCTGGGAGGACACATGATGATTACAACAGGCCTAGCGTGTTCTATGCTAATAGGTCTGCGATTGTACCTCCTCCCTTTGCACGAAATGATTTTGAGCTGAAGACTTCTTACTCTACGCTTGTGGGACACCACCTCTTTCATGGACTCCCACATGAGCATCCTATGGATCACATAGAGAATTTTGAGTCTTTGGTTACTGGGATGAAGCATAATGGGGCTATGACTTCCTGCACTACAAGTTTTTCCCTCACTCTCTTGGAGGAGAACCTGCAAATTGGCTGAGGCAGATTCTACCTAGGACTCTGACTACTTGGGATGCAATAAAGAGGAAGTTTCTGAGGCAATTTTATGATGATGCTTGATCTGATCAGCTGAGAGAGGATCTTCTACAGTTCAAGCAGGGGACCTACAGAGGCCCTGAAGGCAGCTTGGGTGAGGTTTAAGATACACCAGAGAGATCACCCTCATCATGGTATCTCTGAAGTTCAGCTGATGGGCGTTTTCTGCAAAGGAGTCGATTTGTGGTATCAGATGGCTTTGGATGCTGCTAGCAATGGTAACTTCAACAATAAATATCCATAGCAAGCTAAGAAGCTGATTGAGAACTTGGTGTGTAATAATATCACTAAGAATGCTGACATGGAGAGGAAGAAGTCTGGTGGAAAAGTGGACAGTTCACAGATGGCAGAGATGAAGAACAAGATTGATTTTATTCATGGTCTTCTACTTGGGAAGAAGAATGTCCATTTTGCTCAGGATGTTGAGGTATTTGATGCTGATGAAGGCTGCAAAGAGGAGGATGTGAATTTTGTTGGTGGAACTGTTTTTTAGGGGAACATATTTGAGAATCAACAAGGCAGAGGTGGCTACAATGGAATGGGTCAGAGAAGTCCATTCACAGGTAATCAAAACTTCTCTGGTTTTACTCCTAAGCCTTTGTACCATAAGCCTTATCGGAGTAATAGCAGCCCTGGAAACAACACTAGTAGCTTCACCAGGAACTATGGATCTTCATCGTATCAGCATGTTCCAGCTCAAAATGAGCAGTCTGATAAGATGATGGATTGTTGGAGCAGCTTCTGGAAGGACATCAAAAGAGGACAATGGACTTCAATGGAAAGATGAATGCTATGTACTTGGATCTGAATGGGAAGATAGATGCCTTAAGCACTCATGTGAAGAAATTGGATGTTAAAGTTGCACAGACTGCTGGGTCTATTAAAAGGCAAGATGGATCACTCCCTGGACGAACTGATGCTAATCCGAAGTACCAGTGTAATGCAATCACGCTGAGAAGTGGTAAAGAGGTCGTTCCTGCTCAGAAAAAGGGTTTAAGTTTGGAAGAAATCGTTAAGATTGAGGAGATGGAAGTTGACATTCGCGGGTTACAGACTGCGCCGACCGATGCACCCCAGCGTCGATCGACTCGGATCGTGAACGAAGATACTGAACTGAATCTCGACACAGAGGTCGTTACACCTGAGCCGAGCGTCGACCGACGCACTCCTAGTGTCATTCGACGCAAGGCGATTGCAGAGAAACTGAAGAAAGAGTACGAACCCAAGGAAGTCTAAGTACGAGCTGCAGT
Source organism: Orychophragmus violaceus (assembly GCA_030180135.1). Classification (NCBI taxonomy): domain Eukaryota; kingdom Viridiplantae; phylum Streptophyta; class Magnoliopsida; order Brassicales; family Brassicaceae; genus Orychophragmus; species Orychophragmus violaceus. The sequence continues at coordinate 79,596,041 of CM058235.1, read as the reverse complement.
TGAACAAATGCAAGGAGATGATGAAAAAGGTGTTGATTGAAGTGCCTTTGATTGATGCTCTAAAGACTACTCCTATGATGAAGAGATGTATCAAGGACATGCTTTCTAGTAACATGATTGATGAGGAGAGTGTACTGATGATCACAGAGGTATGCATTGCGGTGATTCAAGGCAGGATTCCTGAGAAATTAAAACATCCAGGGAGCTTTGTGTTGGATTGTACTATCTACAAAGATAGATTTGAGAGATCATTGTGTGATCTTGGTTCTAGTGTGAACATTATTCCTTTCTCTGTTGCTAAGAGGCTTGGGATGACAGATTTCATGCCTACTAGAATCTCATTGGTTCTAGCTGACAAGACTGTCCGGATCCCTGAAGGAGTATTTGAGCATGTGCCAATCAGGATTGGTAATTGTGTGATTCCTACAGACTTTGTGGTTTTGCAGTATGGAGAGGAACCAAAGGATCCACTTATCTTGGATAGACCATTCTTAGCTACTGCTGGTGCGATGATTGACTGCAAGAAGGGGACCATAATTTTGAATGTGGGTGATCTGAAGATGAGTTTTGATATGGTTAAGCTGGTAAAGAGACCAACCATTGACGGACAAACCTTTTATGTGGACACTCTCAGTGATTTGGAGAGGAATTCTTTCATAGGACACATGCTGAGGATCAACTGGAAAGAGCTCTGCTAAGCTCAGTACTGGAACTGGGGCATCTGGAAGACGAGCCTGCTAACTGTTATGCTAAACTGATGGACTCTACAAAGCAAGTCATGCAGTTGGAAGTGCAGAACGAGCCAATGTGTCGATCGACACATCTTGTGCATCGATCGAAGCAGGTCGTGTCCGACTGGGCAGAAGAAAAAGCTCCGAAAATTGAGCTGAAACAACTTTCATACGGTTTAAGGTACGCATTTTTTTGACCTAATTCGACCTATCCAGTGATTATTAATGCTTCCTTGAAAAACGCAGAGACTTCCTTACTGCTGAGCAAGCTGCGCAAGTATCGCAAAGCTCTTGGCTATTCTCTTTATGACATTTCAGGTATCTCTCTGGAGCTGTGCATGCAGAGGATACACCTTGAGGATGAGTCACAGTCATCTGTTGAGCATCAGAAGAGGCTGAATCCGAATCTGAAGGAAGTGGTTAAGAAGGAGATTATGAAGTTGTTGGATGTTGGAATCATCTATCCTATCTCTGACAGTGATTGGATCAGTCCAGTACATGTTGTGCCTAAGAAAGGAGGTGTTACAGTGGTGAAGAATGATAAGAACGAGCTGATTCCTACAAGGACTGTGATTGGACACCGGATGTGCATTGATTACAGGAAGCTGGATGATGCGACTAAGAAAGATCATTTCCCCTTACCTTTTATTCATCAGATGCTGGAGAGGTTAGATAATCACCCTTACTATTGCTTCCTCGATGGGTACTTTGGCTTCTTTCAGATTCCCATCCATCCAGAGGATCAGGGGAAGACTACTTTTACTCGTTCGTATGGTACTTTTGCATACCGCAGAATACCTTTTGGACTTTGTAATGCACCAGCCACCTTCCAGAGATGTATGGTGTCGATATTTATTGACATGATTGGGATGCCTTTTCTGTCTATGGGTCATCATTTTATCATGAGTGCTTGGATAATCTGTGCAAAGTGATAGCTAGATGTGAGGAAAAGCACTTGGTTCTGAATTGGGAGAAGTACCCTTTTATTGTCAGAGATGGTATTGTTCTTGGGCATAGAGTATCTGAAGCTGGGATTGAGGTGGATCGCGCCAAGATTGAGGTTATGACCATCCTTCAGGCGCCTGATTCTGTGAAGTCTGTGAGGAGCTTTCTTGGACATGTTAGGTTCTACAGGAGGTTCATCAAGGATTTCAGTAAGATTGCTAGACCACTAACTGCTTTTCTGTGTAAGGATATGAAATTTGAGTTCACTGCAGATTGCCAGACTGCATTTGAATAGATCAAACAAGAATTAGTGAGTGCTCCTATAGTGCAGCCACCAGATTGGGATTTACCTTTTGAGGTTATGTGCGATGCAAGTGATTTTGCTGTAGGAGTTGTTCTGGGGCAGAAGAAGCACAAGAAACTTCAGGCTACCAATTATACCAGCAGAACACTAGATGATGAGAAGAGGAACTATGACACTACAGAGAAGGAATTGTTAGCAGTTGTATTTGCCTTTGAGAAATTTCGCCCCTATCTGGTTGGATCCAAGGTGATAGTGCATACAGACCATTCAACTCATGCAGAAGAAGGATGCTAAGCCGAGACTTTTGAGATGGATTCTCCTTCTTCAAGAGTTTGACATTGAGGTAAAAGCCAAGAAGGGAGTTGAAAATGGAGTTGCTGAACATCTGTCAAGGATCATGGTTGAAGAAGACGTCCCCATTGATGATTTCCTACGTAAGGAGAACGTCAATTTGATTGAGACAGTGTTTAGGACGTATTTGGATAGAAAATTGTAGAACTGTCGGATTACAGAACATGCATTGATCGATGTTACCCCGGAAACGATCGATGCACGTATCGGGGCTGAATCGATTGATGCACACCCATGCGTTGATCGACACACGACGATTACGAACCCAGAACCTCTGAAGGTTCAAATTGGACACTACGACCTAGATCTTTACGCTGTTTCGACGCCTGATCGACATGGTTTGATGATATTGGGAATTACCTGTCTGCAGAGACTGAACCAGATGATCTTAAGGGGTATGCATAGAGAAAGTTCTTCAGAGAACTCAGGAGGTTCTATTCGGATGAACCCTATCTATACAAGCACGATTCGGATGGCATCTACAGGAGACGCATTGCAGAATCAGAGGTTCCAGACGTTCTATTTCACTGTCATGGATCAGATTATGCTGGACATTTTTCTACTTTCAAGACTGTGTCTAAGGTTCTGCAAGCAGGTTTTTGGTGGCCTACTATGTTCAGAGATGCTCATTTGTTTGTCTCTCAGTGCGATGCCTGTCAGAGGAGAGGAAAAATCAGTAAGAAGCATGAGATGCCTCAGAATTTCATTCTTGAGGTTGAGGTTTTCGTTTGCTGGGGCATTGATTTCATGGGTCCTTTTCCCTCATCTCATGGGAATAAGTTCATACTGGTTGTTGTGGATTATGTGTCTAAGTGGGTAGAAGCGATAACTAGTGCAACCAAATCATTTTCCCTAGATTTGGAGTGCCTCAGATTATGATAAGTAATGGAGGATCTCACTTTATCAACAAGGTCTTTGAGAAGCTGCTACAGAAGCATGGTGTTCATCATCGTGTGGCTACTCATTATCATCCTCAGACTAGTGGGCAAGTTGAGATCTCTAACAGACATATTAAGGAGATCTTGAAGAAGACAGTTGGGAAGATAAGGAAGGATTGGTCAACAAAGCTGGATGATGCGTTATGGGCCTATAGGACTGCATTTAAGATGCCACTTGGGACTACACCGTTTCATCTTTTGTATGGAAAAGCCTACCACCTTCCAGTTGAGCTTGAGCATAAGGCAGCATGGGCTGTCAAGCAGATGAACTTCGATCTAAAACCAGCAGCAGAGAGGAGATTGGTACAACTGAATGAGTTGGATGAGATTAGGCATCATGCCTATGAGAATTCGAAGCTGTACAAGGAGAGGACTAAATCATATCATGACAAGAAGATTGTCTCTAGACAGTTTGAGTTTAATGATAGGGTAGTTTTGTATAACTCTCGCTTGCAATTGTTTCCAGGTAACCTGCATTATAGATGGCCAGGTCGTTTCACAATCAAAGAGGTGCGTCCGTATGGTGTTGTTGTTCTGATAAGCTCAGAAGGTAAGGAGTTCACTGTCAATGGACAAAGGGTGAAGCATTATTGGGCTAAGGCCGAGATTCCAAGAGGTCAGATTCTGCCTCTGGATGATGCACCCTCTGCCTAATCTCCTTCTTGTCAAGCTAATGACGTTAAAGAAGCACTGAGTGGGAGGCAACCCACTTGGTAAGTCTGTACATATTCTTTTGGTGTTTTTATTAGGATTTTACTTGGTGTTTTTAGTTTTTGGGGTTTTTTTCGTACATATCAAAGTTGTCTCCGGAAAATCGCCCTGCATCGATCGACACGGTCCTGTGTGTCGATCGTCGCATGTGCGTTACAGATGGACCATCGGGCGGAAATCAAACCGCGAGAGATAGGTGGATTATTGTCGGTTAGATTGCGGTTAAACCAATGGAGGAAATAAAACCGCGAGGAAGAAGTCACGATTTGTGTCGATCGTTGCGGTCCTGTGCAACGATTGACTCACCTGCTCAACCAGCCAAAACCGAGAAGGAAATCAAAAGGTAAGCAGATAACCGAAAATCCGATTGGTTTGACCCGGTTCGACCAATCGCGATATGTAACGATCGTCGCACCTGCACGCGAGGTAAGTACCTTTTAATTTTTCTTTCTTCTTCTTCCTCATTTTCCCCTTTTCGCGACCGAGACCTAAAAATCGCCCAAGCCTTAGAATCCTCATTTCTTGCTCGATTTTGTTGATTTCAAAGCCTAATCCACATGATTTTTACCCCTCTATCCATATCTATCATCCATTTGATCCGATTTCGAGGTATGTGTTCCGAATCTTCACGTTTTTCATTTCTGCTCGGTGAACTTTCAAAATTCATCATGTTTTTGACTGATTGATGGTATATGGATGCTTGTTTGAAGCTTGTGATGATGAATTCATGTTGCCTTAGTGATTGTATGGACAGATTTTGAAAGTTTTCCCAAAATCTTCGGTTAGATGACGAACACTTGCGATTCTCTGATTTAGGGTGAATTTAGGACGGATTTGGAATGATTGATACAGGTTTTCCTGCTGATAATGTTTGCATGTGATGATTGATAATGATTTGGTAGAATTTGTTGATCTTAGAGCCTTGGCTAAATTGCAAGTTTGTTGTTCTCGTGTCTTTAATCTCAGATAGCTCCACGGGAGAGGAGGAACGTTACTCATACACCAGTGCCTAATAGCTGGCTCACACGAGCTTTTGAGCCTCTCGCGCCTATCCCGCCTGCTCCTGTTGCGATGCAGTATCCTTGGCCTAAGGCTGAGAAGGACCCGATTCCTATGTTGAGACAGTGGGCTAATGATCCGTTGACAGAGACGGAGAGTGCGGAATGCACTACTAGAGAGATATCAGAGCATTGCGACGAGTATGATACGCTGTTCTACAATGCTTGTATGAGCATGGTGATTAAGCCTACGCGGTTTGCTAATTACAGGACCTGTCAGATGATGGGTATTACTGAGGAGCAGAGGCTGATTTAGGAGATTGGTTTAGGGACTATGCCTGTGAGGAGCTATGATCTTTACCCGGACTTGGTGAGGTAGCTGTTGTCCACCTGCAGAATTTACTATAGGAATGAGATGGCAAAGATAGCAGCTGATGGGATATTCACCTTCATGTGTTTGGGTGTCCGATACCGCCTTCCTATCCTTGATCTCTGCCGTCTATATGGGTTCAGTCTGGAGCCTATTCGTTGCGTGCTCACTGCTTCATGGGAGGATGAGCAGGTTCAGTTCTTTTGGTCTCACTTTGGTAATGGACGCTATCAATCAGGACTTCGAAGCAGAGAGCTATCCGTCATCCTTTCCTACGATATGTCGTGCGCATTTTGGGCTACACACTGCTGGAGTTAGAGACCTGTTCGAGGAGACTCCCATGCGTGATCCGGCGCATGGGCTCAACATGGGAGCAGGTTTTTCGGACCATCTCTGTGATCTGAAGACGAAGACATTTGCCGGGAAGAAGTTTGAGATAGTGGACAGCTTACTCACTCCTATCTTCCGGCATTTTGGGATCCCTACATAGGGAAGAGAGTGTGATACCAGGAGGTGCTGGATGGATACTGCTCACTTGAAGAGTGCCACCTGGATGAAGGATGGGAACGTGTGGGTTTTCCATGATGCACAATTATGTGAGTGGTATGTGCAACTTCCTTTGGAGGAGCTCACAAAGGTTGATTCATTGCTAGCTCTGGCTTTTGAGCCTGACAAGAACCTTCTGTGAAGGGTCCCTACAGTTGAGAACCCTATTGGAGCCTCTACATCTCGAGATTCTACATCTTATGCTCCTTTTGCGCCTGCTCTAGTTGTTGGAGATGAAGATTTTTTAACTATTCCATATCCTCCTCCTCCTATGGATCCTACATTGATGGAGAGAGGAGCTTTCGAGTCCATGCTTAATGATAGATTGGAAGGCTTGTGGGAGTTTATGGCTAGTTGTTCTTGCAGACGTCATCCTAGAGTGCATCGGCCTGTACTTGCTCTACGACGTCGACGTTCGCCTACTCCTGCGACTTCTAGCAGATCTGGTCATCGCTATGCTGATATTGATGATGAGTCTGAGACCGATGAGATTTGATTCTGGTTCCTTGACATTTGGTTGTGTACTTTTTCACTCTTTCTTTTTATTTTCTCTTGAGTCATTTTGATGTTTTATTGAGTTTATGTCAGTCCTTCGACATTGGAACTGATGTACTTTGCTTTTATGACTATCTGTTGCTTTGATCGTTGCGGTCCTGTGCAGCGATCGACGTAGTTGCGAGATAGGTAAAAAATCGCTTGAACACAGTACATTCAGTCCATTTTTATTCTTTTACCAATCCTAACTTTGATGCCACTGGGGACAGTGTGTTTCAAGTGTGGGGGAGGTGGTTCTGACATAATCTTTTCTTTTTTTCAGAGTCAGTTTTATAGAATCAAAAGAGTTTAGTAAGGAAATATGAATTTTTAAGGAGATCACTGCACTTGTAGGAACCTAAGTAACCATTGGAATGAAACTTACAAATGATCTATGACTATTAGAAAACTCAATACAGACCAGCCTACTGAGGACACCCACATCACTTCAGGTATTCAGAGAATCCATTACCGACTTCACATTTAACTTGACTTAATTTTCTCACCTAGGGGCTTGGTATACTTTGAGTTGGATTCCTCTGTTAGTCCTGACACAACTTGTAAACATGTCCAAGTATGGTTCCCTTCTCCCCTTAAATTAAAAAAAGAGATAAACTGCGGATAAGCTAGTAGCTTCGAAGTGATCACGGGAGTGGTAGAGACCCCTATTACCTCTTGTGCATTCATGGAATGTGTCCAAAGTACACCCCAATACGGGAAGAGCACTGATAAAAAAATGATATCCAATGGAAAAAAAATCAGTTGCTAAGGAAGTAAAAGGAGAAGAAAGGAACCAGAAATGATAGTATGGTGGTCAGGTGCTAACAGAGTAAGAGTCCATGTGTTCTTTTGATCGATACTCTCTAAGTGAGACCGCACTTATTAGATTACAGAAGTCAGTATTATGAATTTGAATGCTCTGAATGTGATTGTGGAGTTTACTTAGGACAGTTTCTAAGTGTGGGGGATATATATGTTGGTCTTGATGTCTGCATGTGCATTTTTCATGTGGCTAACTAAGGAGAATCTGAGTGTGGTACTTCTACGATGAAACGAGTTTCTGAAGTTTTCAAACTTCTTCACCTCATCTTGGTTTTCTGTTTTGGTTGAGGGCAAGCAAAGGCTAAGTGTGGGGGAGTTGATATATCGTGTTTTTAACTGTTTTAAGCCATGATATAAGTATATTTTAGAGTCTTTTGTAGTGTCTTTCGAGTCTTTTCAGGTGTTTATTAGGATTGCACATGTTTGGAGGACTTTGGAAGATATTGGAGGTTTTTGGGCAAGAATTGGAGCTAAAGCCATGATGAGAGAAACAGAGCTTCCGAGTTCGAACTGAGCATCGACCGATGCACCCTTGCATCGATCGACACAGCTCCTAGATCGCAAAGTCCAGCGCATTAATGAAGAATTCAAGAATTGCAGTTTTGACCCAGAAGTTCCAATATTTACAAAAGAGACCCAAAACGTGTTTAGCAATTTATATTAGGGTTTTTTGGTGTTTTGTTTTAGTTACACACTCATGCTTTTACCTAGAGAGAGTTTTTGAGAGCTTGGGGCTGATCCGAACCTGTACTGCTTTTTGGAGAAGATTTTGAACCCCTTTTAATTCTCTACTCTTTCTTTAATGCAATTTATTCATGTTATGATTTATGTTTCATTGATCATGTATGAGTAGATTCATTGTTAGGTTTAGGGTTTCTCATAGGGTTTTCATGACTTGTTAGATTAAAAAAATCAGTTAAGGATTCATAAATTGTTAGTTGTTCAACCTGAATTGCTCTTAAAATTAGTTTCTTACCTGATCAATTGGAATTTAGATCTAGGGTTTATAAATTGACATGAAAGTGTAATTTAGAATCTGATCCATTTAGGTTGAGCAGTTTAATTCTCTGCAAAGAAATTTGGTTTAGCTAAATTGTGAACTAATAGAACCTGCACTTAATGCTAGTTTAATCTGTTAGAAATTGCAAAGAAATTTGGATTTCTAGGGTTTAGTCTTAGTGAATTCTCGCAACGAAAGTTGGTTAGTTCTATATTTGTGTTTTAGTTCTAGAACGGTTCTTAATTCGATCCTGGCTGATATTTGATCTGCATGGTATGATTTCCTAAGAACGCCCTTGACCTAGCGCTTTTAGTATTTGAAAACAAACTCGCTTGCTACTTATTTATTTAATGCTTTTTAGTATATTACTCTTGATTTACATCGCCTAGCTATTCTTGACATTCTATAGTCTATCACAAGATTTCTTGAGTCTCTGTGGTTCGACCCCTATACTACATATACATGTGCACTTGCAGTGTAACTTAGTGAATTAAAATATGAGCATATCAATGAACCCGACTGATGGTTTGACCCAAAGGTTATTTTGTGAATTCACAAAATTTGAATACATTCAATCAAAAGATAACACATAATTAATCGGTGAGTCATTCATAACATTGTTTCGAATATTTATTTGATACAATATGAAATATTATTAAATACTTCTTTAATATGATATAGATATAATTGACTTAATCCGAAGAGTTGAGGATTTGGAAGTCATTCATTAAGCTGGTCCAAATCCATTCAAGATTAAATTTAACTTATTGATGAAACCTATTTATTAATCTCTAATCATATAAGTTATGATTTTTTTCTTATTTATCTAATTATTACTCTATATTTTCATTCCTTTTGTGTAGTGGCAATATCATTCCATGAGTTTGTTTTGCAACCATTCAAAGAGATTGTATAGGGAAATCAAACATGGACATGATTCTATCCAATGTTGCTTTATGCGTTTCTGTAAGATTAACGACATTCAGGTTCTTTTACCCTAATCTATGTTAATAATATGTACTGTATGTTTTAGTTAAAGATAATTAAATAATAATTATATTAAAATTATACATATTAATAATAGGGAAATTTTTTGTCACGTCTATTGACGAGATAATTGAAATGTTAATTGATAAATATATTTTGTACATTAAGAAGTGGGACTATTATATGTAAGTTTTAATTAAATTATTCCTACAAATATTAATCACCAGAGTATAAAATTCTGACTAATTATTTATTTTCGATCAATTGCAGGTATAAGCGCATTATTTGAGAAATGAATAATTTACGATAGTCATTTTGTTTTCTATATATTTTTTTCATGACTATTGCGTTTGATTGTTATCATTAAGTGGTTTTATAATTTGTTTCATTTTAAAATCTCTACAACAAAATCTCTACAAAAAAATATCGTTATGATTTCATATTCAAAAATCAAATGCATAGAAAAATAAACTCTAAATATTTTGTCCTTAATATTTTTTTTTTGCAAAAAAAAATCATAATTGTATTTTGTTATATATTACAGTATCCTTCACATATAAATATATGTAAACGAATAATGTAAGGTATAAATTTTTAAATAAAATGAATCACTTTAAATAAAAAAAAGTATTTCAAACTCTGTTAAGTATTAACATCGCCAAAAATATTTTATATTATATAGATCGAAATGTAGATTCGGATATACTAATATTTATTAAAATTATTTATTTTTCGAAAGTTCTCAACTAACTTTCTTATATCAAATATTTTGTTATATATTCATTGATTAAAAAAATCTTTTCTTATAAATGAGAAAATATTATATAATATATTAATATTTTACATTACTAACCTAGATCTAACGCAACGGAAAATCTATATATATATAAGTTGCATAAGCTGGAAATTACAACTATGATATCATGGATTCAAAAAATTCAGATGTTCTTAATAACAGAAAATTAACAAACATTTCTAATTGACAGTGTTTTTTTTATACATGGCGAATCAAAGCTCGAATTCTTAGAAAGTGGAACAAGTTTATTTTCCCATTAGTTCCATCTATCGATCTCATATTGGTAGACGAACGAGTTAGTGTTTAATTTTCGTCAATTAATCTAAATTCAGTTGTTAAAAGTCAGCGCAAACAATATTTGTTTTGCATCTCTTTATTCTTACTAAATTTCCTTTCAGGGTTCTAAAATCCATGCAATAATTCCTCAAATATTATGGAAACCATCATGGACGAGTATGATTATTGAAGATAATACAATAATCATAGAAACGTTTAAGGTTCATTTATGTACGAGTTATCTTCACGAAACACCTCATCCTCGAGAAATTTTGTTCCATGAGGAAACATCGCTTTGGAGGGCTGTCAGTGGGGTTGATAGCTTTTACTTTCATTTTGTCCCATTCAATAAAAAATTTAGTGTCGAAAACAAAATTAAGACATGTCTTGGTAAGATTTTTTTCAATGTTTAAATTTATAAATTAACATTCATTTCTTAATTCGTACTGAATTATAATTTTTTTTTGTTAGACGTCTTTGAAAGAGTTATTAATGTTGGTATCCTCCAAATATGGCACCTTGACCCAACACAATATAGTTGGAAAACAATTCATTTTGATTTGATGGATAGCAGTTTAGATATATAAATACTCTATTTATATGTTTATGAATATTTACAATTTTAATTAGCTCATTGCTTTTATTATATATTAACGTTAATATCATGACTTTGATTTCAAAGATAATATTTTAACTTGCAAACTGACTGATACATATGCATGTGATTTAGCTACCGATTTTTCAATCACTTGGGCTAACTGCAACCATAATGTTCCAATATTGTGTGTCATACCATTTGGACTTTTTGATTTGCATAAAGGTAATTACTCAATTAATTAGTATAATAATTATTATTAAGTTACAAATTATAGAAACCTCTATAACTCAGTTTATATATTCTGACATTTGTGCATAGGTGAGTACACACGTGAACAAGCTCATTGGTCCAAATTTTTTATAGATCCTCAAGATGTCGATGTTCAAAGGATGAAAAGAGTAATTATTAGCAAAAATATTTATTATTCCGAATGAATTATTTTGATTAGAATATTATTATCTTTTGTTCGAATTATTTTTTAAGAAAGTTAGACAGTTTGTTGCAATATATACTTTCAAATATACAATACCATATATTAGATATTCAAATATTGACAATCGTAGTTTTATATGGAAAAACTTAATTAATTATCAATGATTATATTTTCAAATTTGAGAATTACATAATCTTCAAAAAATTTGGACGTTCCGATAACAAGATATGATCTATGTTGTTTTAAAAAAAATTACTTATATTACACAAGATATACTAAATTTACAAACAATGGAAAATCTATACATAAAAATAACAACACCTTTTTCATAAATATTTTCATTCAATAAAAAGAACAACGTCTTAATGGGCTGGAATATAACGATTTTACATTCGGGGCTTAACAACTTACGATTATTTCGCAAGTCTAATATAATATCTTCTAGAGATTGTTATAGAAACCTTGTGTTTTGTAGTGATTCCCGTGAGAGAAACGTTTTGTGAAGTTGGTCGGAAAAGTGTTTTCTATGCCTTATTGTGGCAGTTTCAGCTAAGTACTCGTTTCTTTGTATTAGTAGAACGAAATTTGATTTGAGAAGTAGACGTTAGGGTTAGATCGACGATTTCGGATATTTCCATATCGAACTTTTGTCTATTAAACCTTTTTGTGATGTTACCGATTCTTTTGAGTTTATTTTTGTGTTATTATTTTTGGGTGTATCATGTCGAATATTAGGTTCGCAAGAGAAAACAACAAATGGGAAACCCACATTTTTTTAAACCTCTTATTCCCGATTTTCTTGATGGTGTGGTACTTAATCTTAGTTCTTTCTCCTGATTGCTCTGCCTTTGTATAATTTGATTACTCAAGAAAAAGTATTTTCTTTTTTGGGGTTGCAGCATATCCCGGAAAAGTTCTTCAAAAAATTTATACAGGGAAGAACTAATATTACTGTCGGAAAACTCACTTCTGATGCTTCTGATCGAAAGTGGACTATCAAACCCGTTGGTGATAGACTTACACAAGGCTGGAGGCACATAATTTAATTTTTGAGCACTATGGAGGTGCCGATTTCCATGTACACGCCTTCGGACCAAGTTGTTGTGAGATCCAATGGGACAAGGTTCCAACGGAAACTCAAGAGGAAAACATGAGTGAGTTGAATTATGTTGTCTTCTAAGACATATTTTATCTTTTTATAATTTTTTTATTTGAGTGTATGTTGTTTTAAGGAATTGAAGAAAACTTCGTTACACTAACTGTCACAAGCAACATCATCAAACGTATCAGAATCGTAAGTTGTTATCCTTTACTTTTTCATAAATTTTATCTTTAGACTATGTTCAGTTGTTTATGCTTTAGTTAAAAAAATGTTGTTACACCATAAATATTATGTTCTTGCAGTTTCTTCCTCAGTCCTTCACCAATGCTAACGATTTAGATAAGGCTGATGGCAAGACCATATATATTGGTCAACGAGGTTGGAGCAAAGTGGTCTATTAAATTGGCGATGCAGTTTCAGAGTACAAGACGGCGTTTATGTTTGACTGTTGGCTTGAGAGAGTTTCCCAAGACAAACAATATCAAAGCGAACAACACTATTGTGTTGAAGTTAATTTAATCATAATGCATAAATCCAAATAAGTGAAAATAATGAATGTTTATTTACAGCGGTTAATTTTTCCATAAATATAATGCTATAATTATTATTTGAATTTGTATATAATTATTATTTTATGTATCTAAATGTAAAAATTTAGATGTGCATATAATATGATGAATTAAATCTTATACCACGTCGAAAAAATAAAAATTTAAACCACGATTTGTTTTGACACAAAGTGAAAAATCATAATTTAACTAACAAATAGTTAATGCATGCACATGCGTACAGGACGATGACCTAGTATTAACAAAAATAAATTAGGTTGATGTACAAGTGTAAGGGTTTAGCCACTCTTGCAATTGTCTATCTGATTTGCCGAAACAAAAATCTAAAAACCTAAAAATCCCAAAAGGTAAAAAACCCCAAAATAGTTATAAACCCTTCTAAAACTGATATCAACCACATTAAAATAATAATTTGATATATTTGAAGAAATAATATTTAGTCTCCAAATTGAATATTTTCATGCCAAGAATTAGGTGTTTCATCAAGACAGAAAAAACCAATTGCGAGGAAAAATAAGCAAAAATATTACAAAAAGTCTCATTTCATCAATAATTTAAAATATTATACGGTAGAAATGACATACCACTTGATAAAATAAATTTATGTTTCTGTTAAAGTTTTCAATAACGACTTTTCAAACTTTGATGTAAATAATTATATTTTGTTAGTCGACACGAGAAAAAAGCGACAGAGAGAAAGCTCGTGAAGGACAAATTGATGGCTCCCCGGTGACCGGAACTGTTTGACGGTGCCGGGGAGAGACCTTTAGCTGTGTTTCTAGTAGTTTCGGCGTAGATCCCGCCGGCCCCTGTCCTTGCTGCCTGTCTCTCCGCCGGCGTTCTTCTGGTCCGTCACCGTGGCTTTTGGTTGGGGCTCCTTTGTGCTTTCCGGTCTGTGCTCGTGGTTCGGTGCTGTTGGCGGCCTGAGTTCTCGTTTGGTGCGGTCGTCCCCGTCAGTCTCTTATGGCGTTGTCGTCGTCTCCGACTGCAAGTGTCGGTGCCGTCTCCGGTTTCCTCTTTTGCCTCCGGTGAGCTTGGATCCTCTCTCTCGCGTTTTGGTCGGTTTTGTGACGGTCCGTTTCCACTTTGTCGCTCTGTTTCTCGGTGGTGTGTTGACGAAGCTTTTAGGACGCTGTTTGGTTTGTGTGGTTAGCTTGGTCAAGGTCGGTTGGGTTTTGCTCTTTTAGATCCGGATTCGGTTTAGTGCTGCCTTTTTTCGGTTTTTAGATGTTACCAAATCCTCAACGGTAATAGGTTAGGTCTCAGGCTGTAGGGTGACTTGTTTTTCTTGCGTGTTTGGGCTTATCCTCCGGTGGATTGTGGTTTGGCTGGTGAATAGTAGGTGCCCTTTGTTCTAGATCGGTGGTGTTGTTCTTTTGGGGGACGGGAGAGTGGGCTTAGTCATAGTATTAGGCTTTGGTAATGTCTTCGAATAGCTTATCTCTTTATTCGTTGGGTCTCTACCGTTAGTCTCCTTTATGCCTCCTTTAGTTTAGTTGAATAAATAGTCTTGTCCTCTAGTCGTTCGTTTATCGGTTCTAGTAAGGCTAACCTCATGTGGGGACGCATAGATCTCGGTTTTGACTTGGTAGGATTAAGATTAAGTGTGAAGGAGTTAGATCCGCGTTTCGTTTTTCGTTGTTTTCTAATCGGAGCTCTTGGGTTTAGTTCTTGCGGTCTGCCGTTGCCTGTAGGTTTCTCCGCTTGTCGGTGTTGCCTTTCTTCTGTGTCTATGGAGTTGTCGTTGCCGCGTCTGTTTCTCTTTTCCACTCTTTCATTTTTTACAGAGCTTTATCCGTCGGTTATGGAACATTGTGGTTTTTTGCCCGTTTGTGGGTTTTAGTTGCTCGTTTATGGGTTCTAGACTGCGGAAGGAGTTTGTTCCTTGCCGCCTTCGTTGTCCGATATTCGTTCCCGTCGGGAAGGTCGGAGTAGTTGAGTTGATAGTTTGTAATCTGTGGTTGGTTTCTTTGCCTTTATATACAACATCAGATGACAAAAAAAAAAAATTATTTTTTGTTAGAGTTTTAATATTGAAGTCGAGAGCAATGTTGATGTTAACATAGTCTTATATATAATTAGCCATTTTTATCTCTATTTATGCTAACCACAATAGCATAATAAAAAAAATTTAATGCACGCTGCGAAAATTATTATCTCAACATTTATTCCCCATTTAACATCACTTATTTTTTTTTTTAAATATATTAAATCCTAAAATCATAAATTTAAATATCTACCCAAATAGACTTAGATTAAATTCATTACTAAAAACTTAGAAAACAATTAAAAATTTTATTCTAAGAAAATAAAAATAAAAATTTTATTTTGAAAAATAAACTACATAATCTTTTCAATTAGATCATTATAAATTTTAATAATAGAAGATTAAAAAATAAGAAAAATAAAAATAAAAATAATATGGTAACATAAATGACAATAAAATTACGATGTAGCAAAATTTTAGGAAAAAATCAAATATACAAGTTAATATATAAAAACTATAAATAGCAGATATAAAAGAAAATAGAGATAAAATCTACATATATAACGAAAAAATAACTGAAATCATTTCATACCACACATAAACAATAATAAACCTACTAATTAGGCCAACAAAAAAAACATTATAAATACGTTCTATATAGAATTGTTTCAAAGAATAAAACAAGACTCATATAAAAAAACTAATATCTATTTAAGTTGTATAAAATGCATCTCAAGTAACATAAGTAAATAAATTAAACTAAAAATAAAAATATATTTATTTAATCATGAAACAATTAAATCAAACGATACATATAATTAAATAATTTAATACAAAATTACTTTGAGTAAATCATAAACTAAAATTTTGGTAAACATACACATAAAGTAACATAAATAAATAAATTTTGAATATATTTCAACTAACACAAAATTAAATAAAAGCCTGGAAAAAAATCAAAGTTAAGATTCATAAGTTCTTAAATTATAAAATTAAAATATTAAAAATAAATCAATATATACATATTATTCAATCATATAGTGAAATATGTTGATGTCTTTACAATTACTGATTTTTACAATTTGGGTATCAAAATAAATAAAATATTTAGAAAATTACAAAATAGGTTAAAAAACTAATTAATTCATTCTCTGAACATATTAAAATTATATAATATATTTATCCAAAAATAAAATATTCATTTCTTAAACTTTCAAATTTACAAATACACATTATTCAAAAAAATTAAACATAAAAAACTCATGTACTTAGGACGAGTTAGAATCATAATTATAAAATCATAGATGAAACCCAATTGAGAAAAACTAAACTTGATTATTACAAAAGCACTAAAAAAAATACAATAAAAACCAAATAAAATGTCTAATTCATAATATTAAAAAATTTAAAATCAAAACTAAACAAAAGATAATGAATTTATAATATAATAAAATTGATAAAAATTGAAAAATTTTACTTTGAAAAAAAGAATCTAAAATTTTAATTCTAAAATAAAAAATATCTTCGCTAAGCGTGGTCAACTCTATTTATAATTATAATACAAATGCACCTCTTATGTATGTTAACTTTTTTGCGAATGTCAGTTCAGAAAATTTTTCTTTTCCATAGTTAATCCATCTTTGACTAACAGAATGGCATTAAGTCTATTAACTGCCACAAAGGACTATTATCGCATCACAGTCTTTCCATATCTAATCTATTAAAACAGGAATGTTTGCCATGGTACATAAATGTTGTTCCCGGAATTTGCCCTTGATATTATTAGGATTTGTAACCTTCATTAAGGGTAATTAGGGAATATAACATTATCTCTACAATCCATGTTTCCAAACAAGACAATTATCAAACATGTAGTCAAACAACCACAATCTAATGGGTCCCACTTTCCTAATTAATTAAAATCAAAACAAATTAATTGATAAATATAATGAATAATTTATACATCAACTATTATATATAAATTAAGATTCTCTAATTTATGATTTAATTCAAAAAATATATATATAATATGTAAATTATATATACGACTACAACATGTATTTTATGAAATAATATTTTAGATAAATATAATAACAATTAAACATATACCACATAACTTTTACAATAGTTATCTTCGCATATATATATTTGGTCCAAACTCTGATCTTACGATACAACACATATTATAATACATAATGCGACCTCGTTATGTATGTTAATCTCTTAATCCTTGCGATATATCTCCTCCAAGTAACAGATAATTCATTTTAAAAAAAAAAACTAAATTGCTAACTCACTAGTTAATCCATGTTGGTTAAACAATTATAATCAGAATTAGATTACATAATTAAAAATTAAACTACTATTAACAAAATGAATAAAAAGTAAAATTTGTAAAGAAAATTAAACCCGCACTTTCTAAGTGCGGGTCAAAATCTAGTAACTAGATTAAATATCTAAGCCTTACGTGGCGACCTCCTCATTACTTTTTTTCCTGTCTCTTTTCAAAACTTCACTCCGTAATGAGTCATCAAAGCATTCACAATGTGTCCATTGTCTGATAGCCCAGAGGCAATGCGAGATCTCGTTACATATTTGCCTGATCAATCTGGTGTTTGCTTCAGACATTACGCCGGCTATGTCCCGGTTGATAAAACAAATGGAAGGGCTATGTTTTACTGGTTTTTCGAGGCTGTGAGTCACCCAAACCAGAAGCCTTAGTACTGTGGGTTAATGGAGGTAGTCAAACTCATTTTTAGTTTCTGAGGAAACATGTTTATGTTAAACTGTCACATACATCTTTTCTTAAATGTTTTAGATTTAGGGAGGAAGGGTCGACTTCGGGGACTTCACAATCGCCGGAAAAGATCAACAAAATCTTTCTTGAAATACATGTTTATGTTAATTATTACTTTTATTATTAATTTTAGATTATTTGATTTCTAATATGTATTTTTTAATCTTTCCACAGGAAACGCCAATAAGAAAGGGTTGTTTATTCGGCTTAGGAAATATGGCGGAGAAGCTCTCAACACCGCTTTTCTTCTTCCATCCCGAAACCGACTCCTTCACTGCAACGTTGAGGGCAAAAGACGAGGAAATCGCTGCGTTGAAGACGACCCAAGTGGCAATTCTCGCCGAATAACAAGAAACCAATCAGAAGATGCACGAGATGCAGCTCTGATGTTGGACTTCATGATGTTTGGTCGTCTTCTGGCAGAAGAGGTAGTGGGACAAGGAGCGGGTAAGGGAGCAGGACATGGAGCGGATAGGGGATCAGGATCAGGACTTTTGAATCATGATTCTTTGTAATATTAATACTTTTTATTTATGAATACTTTTATAATTAAAATTTTATATTATATTTTCGGTTTTATAATTTTTTTAATTTTAATATTAATAATTTTATTTTATAATTTATAAAATGATTTATTATATTGAAAATATATATAATGAGTAACCGTCGGTAATCCATCGGTTTAAAACTGTAGGTAATTCGTCAGTTTATGGCCGTCGGTAGTCCGTCGGTTAAACACCGTCGGTAAAACTTTAGTAAAGTTCCAATGGTTTACCGATAGTAATATACGACTAAGAGGCCGTCGGTAAATTTAATGGGTAATCCGTCGGTTTCATATCGTCGATAATATGTCATAAACCGTCGCTTACTATCTCGTCGATATGCCATCGGTTACGCGTCGATAAATATCCGTCGATAATCCGTCGATAATATCCGACTTAATAAAACTGACATATTCAGTCGGTTGGGAATCCGCCGGTAATGGCCATTACCAACGGATACTCAACGGATTCGTCTGTCGGTGATGACATGTTTTCTTGTAGTGTTAGATCCATGGACAGACCCTCGGTTGATACTACATAACCCAAGAACAAGACTCGATCCATCCCAAACTCGCACTTCGGTCGAGCCACAAACAAGACCTCTTTCCGCATAATTTCTAGAACTTGGCGTAAGTGAATGAGATGTTCCTCTAAACATGCATTGAAGATGAGGATATCGTCAAAGTAGACGACCACAAAACGGATAACGTAAGGGCGTGAAGTATGATTCATGACTCTCATGAAAATACTAGGTGCATTAGACAACCCGAAAAGCATGACAAGCCACTCGAACAAACCCTCACAAATTTTAAATGTTGTCTTCCAGTTATCCCATGCTTGATGCGAATCAAATGATAACTACTTTTTGTTCTGGTCTTGTTTTCGAAATATTGAAGATATATCCTTTTTGTTCAACTGCAAACAAAAATAAGTCAAAAAGATGTTTTTTTCCCTTTTTCTTACAAAGTAATTAACCAATATTTTAAAATCAACATTTTTAACCAGCTTTTTTCAATAGATAAAATAGCTAATTAGCTCAATCTCTCCTCTGATATACTTTCACGAAAATATGATTATGGATCTGATTGGCTATTAGACTGTAGAGACTGTAGGAAATTTAACAGCCTTAACAGCCAAATATTTTTCAATCACAATTTTAGTTCCTATTTTTATTTCTTTCCCCACTTACTGTTACATTTTTTTTAAAGTCCCCTGTTAAAACTTTTCTATATATTTTTTTTGCATCCAATAATTTTAAAGTGAAAGAAAACCCAAGAATGACTAATTGTTTGCATAAATGATTAGTTGGAAATGGATCTAATGTAAGACTATCTCCAAGTTTATCAAAGGAATTTTCGTAATAAAATAACAATAAAACTTTTAAAAATTAAGAGAGAGTAGAATGGAATTTTTGTTTGAGAATCCACGTGTTTTAGTTGAGAAATTTTCAATACACATTACACTATTTCTTGGTTTAGTTTAGTTTTAAATTCGATTATTAATTAAATCATAAAAATATATTATAAAAATTATTATTTTATTAGTTGAGAATGTCTAAAAAGTTCTAAACCAATGTAGGTGCTCTGAAGGGAGAAAATTCTTTTTCTGACAGATAAAAACAAATCAACAATTATTCTATTATTAATATTAATTTATTTTTGTTATAGTTATTATAGTACGTGCGATTTTTTTTGTTTGTTTAACCAAAATATATGTAAAAATGTGAAAATTAATAATTCTATTATTAGTATTAAAATTTGTTGGAGATATTAATCTATAATAAAAAAAAAATTCAAACCTAAATTAAGTCATCAACTACTATTTTAGAAGATTACGAAAACATTATATTATACATTGAAACAATTATCTTAAACTTTGCGAACTCAACATGTATAGTAATTTACATATGTTTTGGTCTTGATGTCATTTTTTAATTCTGAACTAGTTGATAGTTATTATTTTTATATGTGTTATATTTTATTGATTTAAAATGTTTTGTCATTTCAGAAATGGCCTCATCATATTTTCTCGTAAGGTATCATATAAATATTTATATTTTATTAAAATTATATATTTATTATGTATACCAATATATGTACTTTTAATATTTATACAAAAATCACATGGAGGGACACATCATAAGAGGAAGAGAATTGGAAAGAGATTTATTTAATAAAATAGGGAATAGATCGATGGTTAATAAATTTCACGATGAAACATGATATCTGATGTGTTGTGTTTTTGAGTGTTTTTAGGCATAATTAAAAATGTAATTTTGCTTTAGGAAAATCATTTAGACAACATTATTGTGTTTTAGCTTTAGGATAGTGCATTTAGGCATCATTAGGTTTGGTTTGCTTTGTTTCTTCCTTTTTGTAGGTAGAAGATGACCCTAGAAAGCACCAAGGATAATGGAGGAGGTAAGGACTGAAGAACAACCAAAAAAGCACTCAAACCAAGTGGGAAAACATCTAAGGATCGCGAGCAGCATTCACAGCGGGGTGCCACAGCGGCCACGCCAGGCAGCTGCAGAAGAATTGCGGAAGGCCTGATTCCACAGCGGCCGACACAGCGGGATCTCTCAGCCGCTGTGACCATTAACATCTCGCAGCGGCTATCCAAAGCGGATACCCCAGGCCGCTGTGGGATATTTTGCGGAAGACCCTTTTCTCCAGCGGCCCGGCACAGCGAGGTACCCAGGCCGCTGTGAGTCCACTTTTTCACACATGCCACTTTTTCTTTTTTGCTTTCGGCTTGTAGACCACCCCATATGTTTGTGGTCGACCATTGCACGTTTTTATGATCTATTTAAGGGCTCTTAGTGTGTATGAAGAGCCATATCACTTCTTGTAAACAATTACTTCAAACAATTTAGTTTTCTTGATCTTTTATGCAATTTGAGTTGTGTTCTTGAGTTCTTCTTTGAGTTCTTCTTATTTATCTTGTTAAATCATGTTTTGTTTGTTATTGCTATGGCTAGTGAGTAGTTTCCTTTAATTTTCTGGGTTTGAGTGAAGGTAAGGGTGATCTAGATATGGTTTAGGTTGTTTAGAACTTGGGAAATATTGATTCCTTGCTTGTTAGAAGTTATTAATGCTAGGATTGAAGTAGCTAATCAAATCCTTGATCTTAAATGTTGCTAGCACCGAGAGGTGTAGTTTATGTTTGAATCTCTATCAAGTGCTTTACATTCTTAACCAATGAGAATTGATGTTTAAGGTGTTTAGTGGTAGTAAGAACTTGATCTTATTGCATATCTATCTTGAAATTGCCAACGAGAGTTGATGTTAATGCTTGATAGGTGTAGGGTTATTATCACGAGAGTGGAGTAACTTGAATCGTTGTTCTTAGCCTTAGGAATTATCTTATGTTTTTCTAAATGTTTCTAAGCTATTAGTCGATCACCCGAACTGAAGACTCAACCCAAGGAACTTAGTCTTAATCAATTGTTTTTAACCAACTTATTGCCCTGTTTATGCCATGTTTCTATTCTGTTTTAAGATCACCATTTTTTACTCTATCAAGTTTAATCATGTTTGGAATTTGGTTCTATTGTTAGTTTTTAGATATAAAACCTACAAACTTATTTGGTTTCACTTAGATTAAGAGAACACTTGTATTCTTAGTGCGTTTAATCACCCGAGTGGATTGACACCTCAAAATTGTAACGACTAGATTGTAAACTTGCAACTAAAGTAAGTGAAGAGGAACTGATTTATTGCTTATCAAGTTTGGCGCTGTTGCCATCTTGGGTGTTAATTGAACCATTAGGATTTGGTGTTTGCTTGAGACTAAGTCTTTTCGGTTACAAAAATACTAATCTTCTCTGCCTTCTTTCTCTTTGTTTTGCAGGTGAATGAACTTGAGGAGCAGGGGACCAACAAACCTTGTACCAAGAGTTGAAGACATAAAAGCACACGAAAGGGAAATTTCGAGGAGAAGAAGACAGCAACATAGAATACGGAGAGAAGAAATAAATATGGCAGACAAACAACAACAACAGCAAGACGGTGGTGAAGTAAACCGACCACACCACCCACAAAGGCCTCACAGAGCAATAGGAGCATATGACGAGCCGAGCATCAACGACTATCATTCTGGGATCATTGCACCTGCTGTTGAGAACAACAACTACAAAATCAAGGCTAGCATCATCAATATGGTGCAAGGAAGTAAGTTCCATGGGATACCAATGGAAGATCCATTAGACCACCTTGATAACTTCGACAAACTATGTCGCACAGTCCGCATCAATGGAATCTCTGAAGACGCAATGAAGATGATCTTATTTCCATTCTCCCTTGGAGATAAAGCCCACCTTTGGGAAAAGAACCTCCCGCCCAACTCAATCACCACCTGGGATGATTGCAAGAGAGCCTTCTTATCAAAGTTCTTCTCAAAATCAAGAACCGCCAGACTGAGGATAGAAATCTCAAGCTTCAAACAAAAACCAACAGAAAACTTTGGGGAAGCTTGGGAAAGATTCAAAGGTTACACAAACCAATGCCCACACCATGGTTTCACCAAAGAGAGTCTTCTCAGCACGTTATATCGCGGCATACTGCCAAAATACAGGATGATGCTAGACACTGCTAGCAACTGCAACTTCCTGCAAAAAGATGAACGAGAGGCCATGCAGCTGGTGGAAAACTTGGCAGTCAGTGACACTAACTACGGGGAGGACTATGACCGGACATACAGAGAAGGAGGAGATAGATATGATCCAAGGAGAGAGATTAAAGCACTTAACGAGAAGCTGGACAAGTTTCTCAAGGCAAATCAAAGGAATGTTAGCTTTGTGGGAGATTTTGATCAACAACAAGGTTTCTTTGAAGATGAAGTTGAGATGAATATGGAAGGACAAGCTGAAATGAATTACATTGGGGGCCAAGGATTCAATAAAGGCTTCAACCAGAACTACATGAATTATCCAAACTTTTCATACCGCAACAACAACGTCGAGAACCCTCAGGATCAATCTTACCCTCCATTCAAACAACAAGGACAAACGACACTACAAGGGAACTTTCCAACGAAACCAGCCTACAACAACAATGGGAACTTTCAGCCAAGGCAGCCATACAACAATCAACAAGGAAACTACCAACAAAGACAACAGTACAACAATCAAGGATCCTATCAAGGAAACCAACAATTTCAGGGACAAGGAAGTTCAAACAACTATCAAAGGGCGGAGGATCAATCACAACTGATGAGGCAGTTTATGGAGACTACCAACAAAGCCATAATGGACATATCAGCAAAATATGAAAGCCTAGCATCGGATCTTGCAACACTCAAGCAGCAATCCAACAAAGCCGGACCTTCTTCAAACAGACCACCAGGCTTCTTACTAGGAAAACCGGAACCAAGCCCAAAAGAGTACATCAATGCCATTACATTACGATGTGGAAGAGAGCTACTGATATATCATGGTTTTTACCCACTTTATACCATGATATAGTTGTGTTTTTAGAGTCTTTTGTATTAGTTTAGAGTCTTTTACAGGTTAAATCAGGTTTGGAGCTAATTGGAGATATATGGAGCATTTTGGGCATTTTGGGACGTTTTGGCCGAGAGCTTTATTCACTGATCGATTATTTGATGTTGCATCGATCGACACGCATTGTGCATCGGTCGATGCAGTCGCGAGATGGGCCGTACGCATCGGCGTAACAAGTATTGAAGATTTGCAAAGAAGCCCAAGATACTTTCAGTATTTACACAGAAGCCCCAGCCGAGATTATGCCTATATATACTAGTTTTTGGTGTTTAATTTAGATACGCTTTGATACTTAGAGCTAAGAGATTTTTAGAGCTTTTGGGGCTGATCTATTTTCCTTGTATTGATTTATTTTGGAGAAGATTTCGAACCCCTTTGATATTTTAATTTCTTATATGCAATCTATTTATTCTATGATTATGTTTTCATCAATCATGTCTGAGTAGATCCATAGTTGAGTTTAGGGTTTCTCATTAGGGTTTGATGACTTGCTAGACTTGTTTAATTCAGTTAGGATTCATATGATTAGAATGTTCTTCAAACTAAATTGTGCTTAAAGCTAGTTCTAACCTGATCAACTAGAATCTAGATCCTAGGTTACTAAATACGTCACGAGAGTGGGGTTTAGGAATCTGAACTATTTAGGTTGAGCAATTGAATTATTCGCAAAGAGATTTGGTTTAGTTTAATTGTGAACATATCGAACTTGAACTTAATGCTAGTTTAATTTGTTAGTAATTGCAAAGAGATTTGGATTACTGCACTTAGACTTAGAGAGTTTTCGCAAAGAGATTTGGTTAATTCTATTTTCGTGATTTGAGTTCTAGAAC
Source organism: Orychophragmus violaceus (assembly GCA_030180135.1). Lineage (NCBI taxonomy): Eukaryota > Viridiplantae > Streptophyta > Magnoliopsida > Brassicales > Brassicaceae > Orychophragmus > Orychophragmus violaceus. Next base: position 79,571,371 of record CM058235.1, on the reverse strand, counting down.
TGAGTTTAATTTGATCCTGACTGATTAACTTGTCTGCTTGTCTGATTTCCTGAGAATACCCTAGGCTTGACGCTTTTAGTTTATTGCTTACAAACCGATTTCCTGCTACTGTTTACTTTCTTGCACCGCAATTCATTACAATCACTACTTGCTTATTTCTAGTATTAATTCCTACGGTTTGATTCTCTTGAGACCAAGTGTCCCTGTGGATTCGATAACCCTATATACTACATTGACTATACTGTGCACTTGCAGTTTAGAATAGGGATTAAAACTCGACCTATCAAGTTTTTGGCGCCGTTGCCGGGGACTCTTTGAGTCTTCGATAGGACCGAACTTAGGGTTTTACTAGAAATTTTTCGTTTTTGTTTTTGCTTTTCGTTTTTGTTTTATTTTGATTTTACTGATTCTTTTCTCTGATTCTTTCTGTCGCAGGTACCGAAATCGCCTTGCGTCGACCGTTGCACATCTTGCGTCGATCGACACTAGGCGATTCTGAGATTGAACCGATCGTTGCACTGATAGCATCGATCGTTGCTGGACGATTACAGACAGTTTATGCCAACGCAGAACACTAGAAGTAATCCGAACTCGAGCTTGGTTAATCTCAATCTAGAGGAACTTGGACGTCTAGAAAGGACAATCAGAAGAGAAAAGAGAGAGAGAATGGTACGAGAACGCTTGATCTTGATACCAGATGCTGATGGAACCCTGAGGGATCCAGAGAACAATCCTTACAATGCTGCTGGGCATAGGATTGATGCTGAGGGACGAGTGATCCCTGATGAAGCTGAGCCACTGGGCCAGATGGTTGTCCGTGAAAGGACATTAGCTGATTACAACAGACCTGACGAGTTTCATGCGAACCGAGCAGCTTTAGTGCTTCCTGCCTTTGAGAGGAACGACTTTGAGGTAAAGACTATCTACTACCAACTAATGAGGCAGATTGCTTTTCATGGTCTTCAATCAGAGCAGCCTATGGATCACATAGATAAGTTTGAGGACATAGTTACTGGTATGAAATACGATGGAGTTTGCCAGGACTATCTGTTCCTTAAGCTATTTCCGCACAGTCTTGCTGGAGACGCTAGTGCATGGCTGAGACAACTGGCACCTGGTCAGTATACTACTTGGGCAGCCTTAAAGAGTGAGTTCCTGCGTCATTTCTATGACAATGCGCGTTCAGACCAATCTAGACAGGACATACTTACTTTCTCCCAAGGAGTTGTGGAGCCTTTAAAGACTGCCTGGATGAGATTTAAGCAGTATCAGCGTGACTGTCCGCACCATGGATTCACTGAAGTTCAGCTGATTGGTATCTTCTTCAGAGGAATAGATCTTCCGTATCAGCAGGCGCTGGATAATTCTAGTGATGCCAACTTCAACACCAGAACTCCTACACAAGCTAAGCAGTTGATCGAGAACTTGATTAGCAGCAACAGCTGCAAGACTATGGATGATAGGAGGAAGAAATCTGGTGGAAGTATTGATAACTCAGAGATGGCTGAATTGAGGTCCAGAATGGATAAAATCTGCACTCTTCTAGGAGAGAAGAAAGCTGTCCACTTTGCTCAAGAAGTAGAAGTGATTCAGACTGAGGAGGACACTCAGGAAGAGGATGTGAATTACATCGGAGGATCTGGTTTCCAAGGAAACAGATTTGGATATCAATCTGGGAACAGATTTTCCGGTGGAGGACAGAAAACTGCCTACACGGGCAATCAGAACTCTTCAGGCTATGGACAGAACAGCAACTTTCAGAAGCCTTATGGACAGAATGCTCAAAGGACCTACGGGTCTTCATCTTATCAAACACCTCCTACACCTACTGCTTTCGAGACTAAGATGGAGACAATGATGGAACAGTTGCTGGAGAGCCAAATCAAGACTTCTGTGGACTGCAACAAGAAGATTGATGCTATGTATGGAGATCTCAATGGGAAGATTGAGTCTATGAACACTCACATGAAGCAACTGGACACTCAGGTTAATCAGATTTCAGGTACTATGAAAGGAAAAGGACCTGCAGATACTCATATTAAAGCCTGGTCTGTACTCGTTAATGATGGATCTCATCTGGGTGAGAAGTTTGAGCTAAGCACAGCTGAGTTGGTTGATGAAGCAGAATTTTCGGAATTGAGTGAAAAACTCACGGGTGGAATCCGCGACAATCGCATTGCAACGATCGACACACACCTTGTGTCGGTCGATGCAGGACGTGAACAGACAGTGTTGCCGGATGATTATGAGACTGATGCAGAACTGGCCCGCCTATTCCCTGATGTATCTGAAATCACTCAGGAGGAGATTTATGCACAAGCCATTAGGCAATATCCCAAGGTATCTGAGGTAATTAAACAGGAGATTGAGGAGCTGAAGAAACTGGAGGAGAGTGGTGAAGACTTGGAAGAAATTCCACCGCCTGATGATCCACCTTATCATCCCTGTGTGCAGAGGTATTTGAACAAGATGATACCATTGGATGATGACCTGAAAGAATGGGTGATTGTAGTTCCCCAACACATTAGTGAAGTGCTACTGAACAAGATCCCAAAGAAGTTACCTGACCCTGGAGTCTTTATACTTGATTGCTCCATCTTCGAGAATAGCTTTAGACGCTCTCTTTGTGATTTAGGAGCTGCTGGAAGTATGATGCCTTATTCTGTGGCAGAGAAGCTGGGGGTGCTGAATTTTTCTCCTACTAGAACCCGTCTTATCCTAGCTGATCAGTCTATACGAGTTCCAGAAGGAGTTTTAGAAGACATACCAGTGAGAGTTGGAAACTACTTGGTTCCAACAGACTTCCTTGTGCTGAAATATGATTGCGATCCGGATGAAGCACTGCTACTTGGAAGACCATTCTTGGCTACAGCAGGAGCTGTGATTGATGTCAGACAAAGTCTAATAGACCTCCACCTGGGAGATGAAACGCTGCGATATGACATGGAGAAGCTGCGGAAACCACTGATAGATGGGCAGACCTTCACGATCCTGGAAGCAGAAGATGAGCAGCCAGATGGGCCTGTGATACTAGATCCTGGAGCACAATCTACACCTGTTTTTCTTGGACTGAAGCATTCAGCAACAGCCTACACTCCACCATGGATGAGGAGACTTGAACAGAGACAGAAAAAGTCTCTGTCAGGATCTCTAAGTGCCTGAAAGATCTTGTGCGTCCGGTCAAGCTAATGACCTTAAACAAGCGCTGAGTGGGAGGCAACCCACTGTTTTCGTTTTTGCATTTTGATTTTAGTATTTTTTCTAGATTTTACGTTTTTGTTTCTGTTTGGTGAGTTTTTGGTTGCAGGGTTCGTGAAAATCGCATTGCGTCGATCGACACACATTTGTGTCGATCGTTACAACAGAAATCGCACAGCAACGGTCGGTGCACCTAGTGCAACGATCGATGCCTGACTGCGACAGAGGTAAAACCCGAGAGAACTAACCATTCAACTATTTTAATTTTTCTTTTCTTTAACCAATCCCTTGCTTGACACTACTGGGGACAGTGTGTCTTAAGTGTGGGGGAGGTTCTACTAATTAGTTTCTTTTGTTTTCTTAGTGTCAGTTAAATTTTTCAAAATTTGTTTTTCGAGTCAAAATTGGTTTAAGTAGGAAACAATGATTTTTGGAGGAGATTAGCAGCATTTGCAGGAACTTAAGTGACCATTGGGATGAAGCTGCAGATCTATCTATGACTATTAGAAAACCCCATCACAGATCAGCCTACTGAGGACACCCATATCACTTCAGGTATCAGAGGATCCTTTACTGACTTCACCTTAATACTGACTTTAATTTTTCTCACCTAAGGGCTTGGTATGCTTTATGTCGGATTCCCTGTTAGTTCTGACACAGCCTGTAAACCTGTCCTATTTAGTCCCCTTCTCCCCTTCTGTAAAGTAAAAAAAAAAAAAAATATAAATAACTGAGGATGAGTTAGTAACTCCGAAGTGGTCATGGGAATAGTAGCAAACACTATTATCTCTCATGTGATCCATGGAATGTGTCCAAAGTACACCCCATAACGGGAAGAACACTGATAAAAAAAATAAAATGATACCCAGTGGGGAAAAATCAGTTGTTAAAGAAGGGAAAGAGAAGAAAGGGACTAGAGAAAGATAGTATGGTGGTCTAGAGCTGGCTAGGTAAGAATCCATGTGCCTTTAGATCGATACTCCTTAGGTGAGACCGCACTTAAATACTTGCAGAAGTCAGTAGGGTGAATTTGAATGCTTGAATGTGATTGTGGCGTTTACTTAGGACAGTTGCTAAGTGTGGGGGAAGTACATGTTGGTCTTGATGTCTGTAGATTGATTCTTTCATGTGGATTACTAAGGGGAATCTGAATGCTGCTGCTTCTATGACAAAATGAGTTTCTGAAGAGTTTTCAAACCTCTTCACTGCATTTTAGTTCTCTGTTTTGCTTGAGGGCAAGCAAAGGCTAAGTGTGGGGGAGTTGATATATCATGGTTTTTACCCACTTTATACCATGATATAGTTGTGTTTTTAGAGTCTTTTGTATTAGTTTAGAGTCTTTTACAGGTTAAATCAGGTTTGGAGCTAATTGGAGATATATGGAGCATTTTGGGCATTTTGGGACGTTTTGGCCGAGAGCTTTATTCACTGATCGATTATTTGATGTTGCATCGATCGACACGCATTGTGCATCGGTCGATGCAGTCGCGAGATGGGCCGTACGCATCGGCGTAACAAGTATTGAAGATTTGCAAAGAAGCCCAAGATACTTTCAGTATTTACACAGAAGCCCCAGCCGAGATTATGCCTATATATACTAGTTTTTGGTGTTTAATTTAGATACGCTTTGATACTTAGAGCTAAGAGATTTTTAGAGCTTTTGGGGCTGATCTATTTTCCTTGTATTGATTTATTTTGGAGAAGATTTCGAACCCCTTTGATATTTTAATTTCTTATATGCAATCTATTTATTCTATGATTATGTTTTCATCAATCATGTCTGAGTAGATCCATAGTTGAGTTTAGGGTTTCTCATTAGGGTTTGATGACTTGCTAGACTTGTTTAATTCAGTTAGGATTCATATGATTAGAATGTTCTTCAAACTAAATTGTGCTTAAAGCTAGTTCTAACCTGATCAATTAGAATCTAGATCCTAGGTTACTAAATACGTCACGAGAGTGGGGTTTAGGAATCTGAACTATTTAGGTTGAGCAATTGAATTATTCGCAAAGAGATTTGGTTTAGTTTAATTGTGAACATATCGAACTTGAACTTAATGCTAGTTTAATTTGTTAGTAATTGCAAAGAGATTTGGATTACTGCACTTAGACTTAGAGAGTTTTCGCAAAGAGATTTGGTTAATTCTATTTTCGTGATTTGAGTTCTAGAACTGAGTTTAATTTGATCTTGACTGATTAACTTGTCTGCTTGTCTGATTTCCTGAGAATACCCTAGGCTTGACGCTTTTAGTTTATTGCTTACAAACCGATTTCCTGCTACTGTTTACTTTCTTGCACCGCAATTCATTACAATCACTACTTGCTTATTTCTAGTATTAATTCCTACGGTTTGATTCTCTTGAGACCAAGTGTCCCTGTGGATTCGATAACCCTATATACTACATTGACTATACTGTGCACTTGCAGTTTAGAATAGGGATTAAAACTCGACCTATCAGCTACCTACAAGGAAACTCATTGAGGACAATGAGAATCAAGGTGGGGGGATGAGCTTTGAACCTGAGAAGCAAGCCATTGAGGAAATTGAAGAGTCAAAAAAGGAGACAAAAGACAGTAAAGGCAAAGGAAAGATGCATGAAGAAACACAAGAAAAGATGAAATCCGATGCAGCCTCTACATCCAAGGAGAAAATTTTTGTACCACCAGCCTATGAGCCCAAGCTACCTTTTCCAGGAAGATTCAAGAAGCAACTCTTGGAGAAATATAGAGCACTCTTTGACAAACAAATGGAGAAAATTCAGCTCACAATGCCTTTGATGGACGCATTCATGATAGTGCCGCAATACATCAAATTTCTCAAGGATGCAGTCAAGGAGAGAACGAAGGAGATGGAAGGCATGGTTGTCCTAACCCACGAATGTAGTGCTATCATTCAGCGAAAGAACACTCCAAAGAAGCTAGAGGATCCAGGAAGCTTCACCTTACCATGCGCTTTGGGGCCTCTCTCCTTTGAAAGATGTCTTTGTGACCTTGGAGCAAGTGTAAGCTTGATGCCACTATCCATAGCCAAGAAGCTTGGCTTCACACGCTACAAGCAGTGTAGGATATCACTTGTGTTGGCTGATAGGTCAGTAAGACTCCCTGTGGGCATGCTTGAAGACATTCCAGTCATGGTCGGGAATTACGAGATACCGACAGACTTTGTAGTTCTAGAGATGGATGAGGAACCAAAAGACCCCCTGATCTTTGGGAGACCTTTCTTGGCCACTACTGGAGCCATCATTGATGTGAAGAAAGGAAAGATTGACTTGCACTTGGGAAAGAACCACATCCTGAAATTTGACATCAACGAAGTCATGAAGAAACCAACAATTCAAGGGCAAGCTTTTTGGATTGATACATTGGATGCTCTAGCTGATGAGTACTTAGAAGAGCTTGCTATGGAGGACGCCCTGGAGACAGTATTGACCACCAAGAAGAGCATGATTGAGCTGGTAGACAAGGAAGGACATGAGTATGCAAAACTCCTTGACTCTCGAAAAGTGTTGGAAGTGGACAACCAGTTCTTCGAGCTACCCCAAAAAGTCCACGACATCAAATCTATGGAAGGAGACAAAGTGACAAATCCAGCCACAACAACTGACCCTAGCAAAGATGATGATTGGAGTGAACTGAAAGCACCCAAGATAGAACTTAAGCAACTCCCGGATGGGCTCAGGTACGCTTTCTTAGGACCTAACTCATCATACCCTGTCATTGTGAGTGAGAACCTTGATGAAAATGAATTGAATTTGCTCCTGAATGAACTAAGAAAATATAGGAAAGCCATAGGTTACTCACTTAATGATATAAAAGGGCTGTCACCTACACTTTGCACCCATAGAATCCACTTAGAAGATGAAACTATGACTTCAATTGAACACCAAAGAAGACTAAACCCAAATCTGAAACTCTTGAATGCTGGCATAATCTTTCCTATTTCAGATAGCACATGGGTATCACCTGTTCATGTAGCTCCTAAGAAGGGAGGAATAACTGGAGTTAAAAATGAGAGAAACGAACTAATCCCTACAAGAACTATAATTGGACATAGAATGTGCATTGACTATAGGAAATTGAACTCAGCCACCAGAAAGGACCATTTTCCTCTCCCATTCATTGACCAAATGCTTGAAAGACTTGCAAATCATCCATTCTATTGCTTCCTTGATGGGTACAGTGGGTTCTTCCAAATACCCATTCAGTCTAATGACCAGGAAAAGACGACATTTACATGTCCCTATGGCACCTTTGCATATCGAAGGATGCCATTTGGTCTATGTAATGCTCCAGCAACCTTCCAAAGGTGCATGATGTCGATCTTTTCCGACCTAATTGAAGAAATGGTAGAAGTTTTATGGATGATTTCTCTGTATATGGTTTTTCGTTTGCTGCTTGTCTGTCTAACTTGTGCATGGTACTTCAACGTTGCGAGGAGACAAACTTAGTGCTGAATTGGGAGAAATGTCACTTTATGGTGAAGGAAGAAATAGTTCTTGGACACAAAATCTCAGAGAAAGGAATTGAAGTGGACAAGACCAAGATAGATGTGACGATGGGGTTACAACCGCCAAACTCAGTCAAAGGGATCAGAAGTTTCTTGGGACACGCTGGTTTCTACCGACAGTTTATCAAGGACTTTTCAAAGATCGCAGGGCCTTTAACAAGGCTGCTGTGCAAGGAAACAGAGTTCATTTTCGATGAAGAGTGACTAGAAGCGTTCAACAAGATCAAGAATGCACTTGTGAGTACACCGATAGTGCAGGCTCCAGACTGGGACCTCCCCTTTCAGATTATGTGTGACGCAAGTGACTATGCAGTTGGAGCAGTCTTGGGCCAGAGGAAAGACAAGAAGCTCCATGTGATCTACTATGCAAGAAGAACTTTGGATGACGCTCAAGTCAGATATGCAACTACGGAGAAGGAGCTCTTGGCGGTAGTGTTTGCATTCGACAAATTCAGATCATACTTGGTGGGATCAAAAGTGGTTGTATACACAGACCATGCAGCTTTGAGGGACTTGTTCGACAAGAAGGAGGCTAAACCGCGACTGTTGAGATGGATACTTCTGCTGCAGGAATTTGATCTTGAGATACATGACAAGAAGGGTATTGAGAATGGAGTAGCTGATCACTTGTCAAGGCTGAGGATTGATGAGAAAATACCGATAGATGACTCTCTACTGGAAGAACAACTTCTCATGATTCAGAGCTTAAGAGGGATATGACATGGCCTTGAAGATGGAGGAAGTGAAAAGCTTAAAAGAAGATCAGTTGCCTTGGTATGCAGATTTCGTCAATTACCTAGCATGTGGTAAGGAGCCCCCAAATCTTAGCAGCTATCAAAAGAAGAAGTTCTACCGCGATGTTACTCGATACTACTGGGATGAGCCATACTTGTTTAAAAGATGTTCAGACGGACTCTACAGGAAATGTGTACCAGAAGAAGAAATGGAAGGGATCTTGTATCACTGCCACGATTCAGATTATGGAGGACACTTTGCATCCTTCAAAACTGCTACAAAGGTGCTACACTCAGGTTTTTGGTGGCCCAACCTGTTCAAGGATGCTCACAACTATGCTTCAAAGTGTGACGCTTGTCAATGGAAAGGCAACATTGGGAGGAGAAACGAAATACCGCAAAACACCATCTTGGAAGTTGAGATATTCGACGTGTGGGGGATTGACTTCATGGGACCTTTCCCATCATCCTATGGGAACCAATATATTTTGGTAGCAGTGGACTATGTGTCCAAATGGGTGGAAGCTATTGCAAGTCCCACCAACGATGCTAAGGTGGTAATTAAGCTATTCAAGTCTGTCATATTTCCACGGTTTGACATCCCAAGAGTCGTAATCAGTGATGGAGGCACGCACTTCGTCAACAAGGTGTTTGAGAGTCTACTACAAAAGTATGGGGTGAAACACAAGGTTCCTACGCCTTATCACCCTCAGACTAGCGGACAAGTTGAAGTGTCTAACCGACAGATAAAATCCATCTTGGAGAAGACCGTAGGAAGCTCTAGGAAGGACTGGGCTAAAAATCTAGATGATGCACTCTGGGCATACAGAACAGCGTTCAAGACACCTCTCAGCACTACACCATTCAACCTCTTGTATGGGAAATCATTCCACTTACCAGTTGAAATGGAGTACAAAGCGATGTGGGCAGTGAAGTTATTGAACTTTGACCTCAAAACAGCAGCTGAGAAGCGACTTATCCAACTCCATGAACTTGAAGAAATCCGATTGGATGCCTATGAGAACTCGAGGATCTATAAGGAAAGAACCAAGGCATTTCATGACAAGAAGATTGAGAATAAATAATTCAAGGCAAGAGATCGAGTACTATTGTACAACTCCCGGTTGAGACTGTTTCCCGGGAAACTCAAATCAAGATGGTCAGGTCCATTCTCAGTCAAAGAAGCAAGACCTTATGGAGCCGTTGTTCTTCTCAACAAAGACGGAAGTGAATTTACTGTGAACGGACAAAGGCTAAAGGTCTACTCAGCATCAACCCCGTGGAAGAAGAAGTATTGATTCTTCTCACGGACCCAACCCCGATCTAAAGAAGTAAGAGAGTCAAGCTCGAGACTTAAAACAAGCGCGCTTGGGAGGCAATCCCATGATTATCCTTTGTATATATGTTGTGAATTTTCTATCTTTGGTTTGATTGGTGTGTTTTTGTATGATTTTTATGTGTAAGTTTTCAGGCATATGGAAATGAGCGGAAGCAAGGATGACCTTAAGGAAAAGCCGGATCAAGGAAGCAAACTCACAGCGGCCACCCACAGCAGGGTACCCAGGCCGCTGTGAGGTATATGCGGAACGACAATTTCCACAGCGGCACCCACAGCGAGGACGGCCAGCCGCTGCGGATAAAAATACTCACAGCGGGCATGCACAGCGGGGTACCCAAGCCGCTGTGAGGAAATTTCCGAAAGATCATTTTTCGCAGTGGCATGCATAGCGGGGTCCTCCAGCCGCTGCAGGTAAGAAAACTCGCAGCGGCCACGCGCAGCGGGGTACCCAGGCCCTGTGGAGAAATTTGCAGAATGAGCTTTTTCGCAGCGGCCCGTGCAGCGAGGGACTTAAGCCGCTACAGGTAAAAAAACCCTCACAGCAGCATCCGGCAGCGAGGTACCTGGGTCGGTGTGAGGTTATTTTTCGCCCATTACTTTCACGACCCAGCCTCTCTCTCTCTCTTCTTCTCAAAACTCCATTTTTCTCTTCAGAGCTTCAGAACTCTCTCTCTCTCTTGATTCTAAACCGATTTCATTGATTTCTTGTGCTTTAACTCACGATTTCTCATCATCTTCTTGTCTATAATCATAATCTGTCATCAAATCAAACCAAGGTATGAGATTTCGAAACCATTGTTCTTCATGGTAAAATTTTGATTTCGGTTTTTATGGTGTTTTATGCTATAAACTTGTTCATTGAATAATTCTAGACACACCCATACTGTCAATTCGAAGAACTATCGGTTAAAATCCATCGAAATCGAATTTTCAGATTCTAGGGTTCTTGGTGAAAATTGAAATTTGGGGAAAATGCGATTTGATTGTTCCTAAGGCTTTGTTAGGATGTCTTGACCATAGTCTGCAAAAGGAACCATGCCAAATTCATAAAGCTTTGAAATTTATGTGGAAAAAGAGAGAAACTCATGAAGAACATGATGAAAACTTGCAATGTTGCTGAGATTTGAGATGAGAATGATTTATGGATGTTGTTTGGACTTTGTAATGGCCTACATGTAGAATGTTTGAGGAATTACTAATTGGGAACTAAAATGCTCAGACTTTAAGCATTACTTTTTGGTTGTTTCTTAAAATATGGATTGATCACTTTGAATTTGCATCTATGCAGATTACAAGGAGTAAAACGAGAGCTGGCCAAGGGGAGCAAAGCACACAGACTCATCGCTCTGGTAAGGAACCCGCTGTTGAGCATGAGGAGGAAGAGGACACACTTGAACTCTGAAGCAGTAGTGACGAATAAATAGGGAAACAAAAGAAGAAGAAAGCGACAGCAAAGAAACCAGCAAAGAAACCCGCAAAGAAACCAGCACAGAAAAAAAGAAGAATGTCCCTAAGAGCTACACCTTGGGGCAGATACGGAACAAGCTGGAACCATACACGTGGACTGAGACAAAGTTCGGGGATCCTGAAATCTGCAAGAAGCTGGGAATTTATGATGATGTTATGACTATGCTGCGAGCCATGAGCTTGGGAAGCTTGATGGGAGAAGTCTATCCGGTGTATAGTACACAATGCCATCAGTTTATGTGTACATTCCGCGTAGAGGAATACATGGATGGACCAACTGAGGAAAATGGATTTGGACACATAACCGTCATCTGCAATGGGCAAAGGCACCGGATAGGTTTCAAGCAGATATCCCAGTTACTTGGATTCAGAGATATGTGGATCAACCAGCTGCCGAAAATTGGACTCCTCCCCACTGTGATGTGGAGCACGATATCGAGGACTCCCTACGAGACCGAAAAGATGAAGAACTCCGATATTGCACACCCAACCATCCGATATGTAGAGAAGTTGCTGGCTTACACCTTGTTTGCAAGGAGGGAAAACAATAAGGTGTTGGAAGAAGGGCTGAGGTTTTTGGCAGTAGGTCTACAGCCGGTAATGACAGAGTTTGATGTCCCGGAGATCAACTACGGGAACTACCATGAGCTGGGTATGGTAGGATATTTCATGAAACAATTATTGGCTATGAGAAAGAAGGCATTGAGGTCAGTAGACAGGACACCGGTGTTCAGATTTGGAGGACTATTGACACCAATCTTCAGAGCATTAGGAATCCCACTCGTTAATGGGAAATCATCATCAAGGCTGAACGAGAGCCATCTTAACATGACCTATTTCCTTGCTGGAAAGATCGAGGAAAGAATTGCTTACACCTTCAGGGCCGGTCCGCGGCAAACCGCGAATGTGCTTCTTCCAAACCTGGCCATTACCTCTTTGCGGTACAAGAAAAACATTATGTTCTCACCTGACCCACGCTACTACCTGATAGGTGTAGTTTTAACCCTATTCTAACTGCAAGTGCACAGTGATGTAGTTGTGGTACTTAGGGTATCGAATCCACAGGGACTCCGGTCAACGATAGATTTAGAACTATTAAGATTAAACTAGGGGAAAGCAATGAGAAACTAAAGCAAGCAGAAAAGTAAATCAGTAGCAGGCGAGTTTGTGAGCAAGGAAGCGAAGCGTTAGGTTTCAGGAGTTCTCAGGAAATCAGGAACACAAGCAATCATTCAATCAGGATCTAATCAATAACTATTCTAGAACTCAAACACAGATATATAATTAACCAAATTTCTTTGCGAGAATTCTCTAAGTCTAAGTGTAGCAAACCAAACTTTCGTTTGCGAGAACTAACAGATTAAACCAGCATTAATTCCAAGTTTGATATGTTCACAATTAACCTAAACCAAACTTTCGTTTGCGAGAAGTTTAATTGCTCATCTAGGTTCTTTCAAGCTAAATTAACCAACTTTCGCTGCATTAATCAGCCTAACATCATAATTCTGATTAGCTACTTCAGATTAAGCATTAAGAACAACCTAAACAAAGAACTAGCAGATATGAATCCCTACAGATTGATTTAAACTATAGTTCCATGAAATCCCTAATGAGAATCCTTCAACATAACAGGTAAACTACTCAGACATGTTCATCGAGAAAGAAAATATCATAAGTAGAAAACCAAATATCATTAAACAGAATAATCAACAGGGGTTCGAAATCAAGTCTCTTTCGAGAACAAGATCAGCCCCTAAGGCTCTCTGAAATAAAATAAAACTTAAGAAAAGCGTGGCCTAAACAAGTGGCTAAAAAACTCTTATATAATGGTCTAAAGTCGGCTGGGGCTTCTTTGTAATTATGGAAACTTCTGGGCAAAGTTGCAATATCCAATTCTTCTCATTAAACGCTCGCGAGAATGTCTGCGTCGACCTTGCATCGATCGTTGCCACAGGTGTATCGATCGATGCAGGTCTGTGAATTCGACAGTGAAGTCCATCTCTCGGGTTAAATCCCCAAAATGCTCCAGAATGCTCTATAATGTCCAATTCCGCTCCAAACATCTTTAGACCTGTAAACATAACTAAAAGACTCCAAAACATAATAAAAGACTCGATAAATAAGACATATACCATGGTTAAAATCCCTAAAATCCATGGTATATCACTACCACAGCACCGTTGCAGAACCGCTTGAGTCGCTGAACAAAAGGAAGAAAAGGAAAGCCACTGAGAGCTCTTCACAGGGTATGGAAGAAGGTGCAAGCAGCGGAGCAGGTCAAGCTACTGAGCCAGTAGAGGATACTGAGCAGATCAGACCACCGAGTCCGGTCTACGGGACTGCCCGTTATCGTCTCCATGCTTCCGACGAAGTGATTCAGGGAGCACAGTTGAGGAGGGCTCAAAGCTACATCCGAAAGTTGGAGCACTGGAACAAGCTTCAAGACCGCACCATTGGGAAGTTGGTGGAAGCTAGAAGAAGAACGAAAGAAGTCTTGAAGAAGAAGTATAAGGAGAAGACGAAGGCGCTTGTTCAGCAGGTTAAGTACTTGGGTTACATGCTGACAGGGAATCAGGGGAAGATGCAAAAGCCCGAAGGCTACTCGACAAGTGATATATAATGGTTTTTACTAGTTTTAGACCATGATATAAGTGTGTTTTAGTGTCTTTTTGTGTTCTTTTAGAGTCTTTTACAGGTATAATCAGGTTTGGAGCATATTTGGTGATTATGGCACTTTTGGAGATATTTGGAGTGTTTGGCCGAGAGATAGAGTTCACTGTCCGAAACAGAGGAATGCGTCGATCGATGCACTCTAGCATCGATCGTTGCACCAGCGAGATGGGCCGAAACTCGGCGGTTTATGAAGAGTCAAGATATTGCACTCTGATCCAGAAGTTCCTGATATTTACAAAGAAGCCCCTGGCCGAGATTAGACCTATATAATTAAGTTTTTGGTGTTTTATTTACTTACGCTTTCATAATTAAGAGCAGAGGATTTTTAGAGCTTTTGGGGCTGATCTGAACCTTTACTTCATCTGTATTTGGAGAAGATTTCGAACCCCTTTTATTCTTTATCTTCTATGCAATTTATTCATCATATGATCATGTTTTCATTATCTATGTCTGAGTAGATTCCTTGTTAGGTTTAGGGTTTATCACATAGGATTTCATGACTTGCTAGACTTATTTATTTCAGTTAAGGATTCATAACTATATCTGTTCTTCAATCTAATTGTGCTTAAAACTAGTTCTAACCTGATCAATTAGAATCTAGATCTTAGGTTGCTAAATACGACACGGAAGTGTGGTTTAGGAATCTGAACTAATTAGGTTGAGCAATTAAACTTCTCGCAAACGAAAGTTTGGTTTAGGATAATTGTGAACATATCAAACTTGGAATTAATGCTAGTTTAATCTGTTAGTTCTTGCAAACGAAAGTTTGGTTTGCTACACTTAGACTTAGAGAATTATCGCAAAGGAATTTGGTTAATTCTATATCTGTGTTTTGAGTTCTAGAACTGTGCTTAATTAGATCATTTCTGAATGAACTGTCTGCTTGTCTGATTTCCTGAGAACGCCCTAGACTTAGCGCTCTTAATAACTTGTTTTCACAACCAATAATCTATGCTTTCTGTTTACTTTCTCGCACTGCTTTTCATTCAATCACATTGCTTTCTTCCTAGTTTAATTTCCTGTTCTTGAGCTATTGAATACCGGAGTCCCTGTGGATTCGATACCTATATACTACAACTACTGAACTGTGCACTTGCAGTTAGATATAGGATTAAAACCTGAAACCTATCAAGTTTTTGGCGCCGTTGCCGGGGACTCTTTGAGTCTTCGATAGCTTAGAACCTAGGGTTTTTCTAGGATTTTTCGTTTTCTTTTCAATTTTGTTTTTGTTTTTTTTTTAGCTACTGATTTTTGTCTGTTTTTCTCTCTGTCGCAGGTACCAATATCGCACTGCATCGATCGTTGCATCCTTGCATCGATCGTTACTAGGCGATTCAGAGATTGAAGCGATCGTTGCACTGATAGCATCGATCGTTGCCGGACGATTACAGACAGTTTATGCAGACGCAGAAAACTAGAAGTAATCCTAACTTGGACTTAGTTAATCTCGATCTTGAAGAACTTGGACGTCTAGAGAGAGCTAACAGAAGAGAAAGAAGAGAAAGGATGGTGCGTGAGTGTTTGATTCTGGTACGTGATGATGAAGGTACCCTGAGGGACCGAGATAACAACCCATACAATGCTGCTTGGCAAAGGGTTGATGCTGAAGGGAATGTCATCCCTGATCCTCCTGAGCAACAGCAACAGGAGCAGAACCAGGTTCAAGGACAGGCCCAAGGTAGAGAGATGGTTGTACGTGAGAGGACTTTAGCTGACTACAACAGACCGGATGAGTTTCACGCAACCCGGTCAGCTTTAGTGCTTCCTGCTTTTGAAAGAAATGATTTTGAGATCAAAACCATCTACTACTCGCTGATGAGACAGAATGCATTTCATGGTTACCCAACGGAGCAGCCTATGGATCACATTGATTCGTTTGAGGACGTAGTCACTGGCATGAAGTATGATGGAGTCTGCCCGGACTATCTGTTCCTTAAGCTCTTTCCGCACAGTCTTGCTGGAGACGCTAGTGCATGGCTGAAGCAGCTGGCACCTGCTCAGTATACTACTTGGGCAGACCTGAAGAGTGAGTTCCTGCGTCACTTCTATGATGATTCGCGTTCAGACCAGTCCAGACAGGACATACTCACCTTTTCTCAAGGAGCTGTGGAGCCTTTAAAGACTGCATGGATGAGATTTAAGCAGTATCAGCGTGACTGCCCACACCATGGATTCACAGAGGTTCAGTTGATTGGCATCTTCTTCAGAGGCATAGATCTTCCATATCAGTCTGCACTGGATAATTCCAGTAATGCTAACTTCAACACCAGGACCCCTACACAAGCTAAGCAGTTGATTGAGAATCTGATAGACAGCAACAGCTGCAAGACTACGGATGAGAAGAGGAAGAAATCTGGTGGAAGTGTAGAGAATTCTGACATAGCTGATATTAGATCTAGGCTGGACACAGTTTGCAATCTCCTAGCAGGTAAGAAAGCTGTCCACTTTGCCCAAGATGTAGAAGTAATTCAAACTGAGGAGGACACTCAGGAGGAAGATGTGAATTACATAGGAGGTTCTGGATTCCAAGGTAATAGATTTGGTAATCAACAAGGGAACAAATTCTTCAATGGAGGACAGACCAGTGGTTTTCAGAAGACCTTTGGACATGGTACTCAGAGAACCAATGGATCTGAAAGTAGAGTGGAGACGATGCTGAAACAGATGATGGAGAGTCAGACTAAGAATGCAGCAGATGTCAACGAGAAGATGGAAACAATCTACAAGGAGCTGAACGGGAAGTTTGAATATCTGAACACACACATGAAGGAACTTGATGCTAGAGTTGCAAGAACTGCTGGATATGCTCAAAGGGAAGATGGATATCTCCCAGGAAGGACTGATGCTAATCCCAAGTACCAATGCAATGCAGTGACGTTGAGAAGTGGTAAGGAGCTGTCATCTGGTCAGAAAAAGCAGTTAAGTGTTGAAGAGCTCGAGGAAATTGAAGAGCTGGAAGATGAGATCCGCGATATTCACAATGCGTCGATCGATGCATCTAAGCAACGATCGATGCAGAGTGAAATCAGGGAACCGGAAGTCGCAACACAGTCGCCTAGCATCGATCGATGCGACAGGAGCAACGATCGACACAAGGTGACTGCAGAAAGTTTGAAACCTGAGAAACCGAAACAGCCGACCGAAAGGGTATACAAGCCTAAGGTACCTTATCCCAAGAATCCCAGAAAGGCTAAGAATGATAGGCAGTATGCAAAGTGGAAGGAGTTCATAAAAAAGGTAAAAGTTGAAGTATATGATGGAAACTTCTCCTATGATGAAAAGATGCCTTAAGGATATGATTTCTGGAAAATGGTCTGATGAGGAGAGTATAATGATGCTCAATGAGGTATGCAGTGCAGTGGTTTAGGGCAGAATTCCCGAGAAGTTAAAGGATCCAGGAAGCTTCGTGTTAGATTGTGCTATCTACAAAGAGAGATTCGAAAGGTCTCTATGTGATCTTGGTTCCAGTGTAAATCTTATGCCCCTCTCAGTTGCTAAAAGGCTCGGAATGACAGACTTTATACCCACTCGGATATCACTGGTTCTGGCAGATAGATCAATCAGGATTCCCGAAGGAGTAATAGAGGATGTGCCTATAATGGTTGGCAAATGTGTGATCCCTACTGATTTTGTGGTTCTACAATATGGACAGGAGCCAAAAGATCCATTGATTTTGGGCAGGTCTTTCTTAGCTACAGCTGGTGCAATGATTGACTGTCAGGGAGGTAAAATAGTTCTGAATGTAGGTGATCTGAAGATGAGTTTTGATATGAACAAGCTGGTAAAGAGACCAACCATCGACGGGCAGACCTTCTATGTGGACACATTGGGTGAATTGGCTGCCGAGTATTTTTACCAATCACATGCTGAAGACCCACTAGAAAGGGCTTTACTGAGCTCTATATTGGAGTTGGAGTACCTGCAGGACGAGCCAGCAATGTGCTATACAAGGATGATGGATTCTGTTGAGGTTGCAATGCAGGTAGAAGTGTCTGACGCGACTGTGCAACGATCGACACTACCTAAGCATCGATCGTTGCAAGTCGACAGAGACTGGGCAGAGGAAAAAGCTCCGAAAATAGAGCTGAAACAACTTCCATCCGGGCTAAGGTACTCATTTCTTGGACCCAATTCAACTTATCCAGTGATTGTTAATGCTAGCTTGAACAACGCATAACTCACTTTACTGCTAAGCAAGCTGCGCAAGCATCACAAGGCTCTTGGCTATTCTCTTGCTGATATTTCAGGTATCTCACCGGAGCTATGCATGCATCGGATACATCTTGAGGATGAATCCAAGACATCTATCGAGCATCAGAGGAGACTTAATCCTAATCTGCAGGAAGTGGTTAAAAAGGAGATTATGAAACTCCTTGATGCTGAGATTATCTATCCTATCTCTGACAGTGATTGGGTGAGTCCAGTCCATGTAGTACCTAAGAAGGGTGGAGTTACAGTTGTGAAGAATGAGAAGAACGAGCTGATACCTACTAGGACTGTGACAGGACACAGGATGTGTATAGATTACAGGAAGCTGAATGCTGCTACCAGGAAGGATCATTTTCCCTTGCCTTTTATTGATCAGATGCTTGAGAGGTTAGCCAATCATCCTTACTATTGCTTCCTCGATGGCTACTCAGGTTTCTTTCAGATTCCCATCCATCCAGAGGATCAGGGAAAGACCACTTTCACTTGTCCATATGGGACATTTTCTTACCGTAGGATGCCTTTTGGACTCTGCAATGCACCAGCCACTTTCCAGAGATGCATGATGTCTATATTCACAGACATGATTGAGGACTTTATGGAGGTATTCATGGATGATTTCTCAGTATATGGATCATCCTATAATGAATGCTTAGATAATCTGTGTAAAGTTCTGACAAGATGTGAAGAGAAGCACTTAGTTCTTAATTGGGAGAAGTGTCATTTCATGGTCAGAGATGGCATTGTACTTGGACGTAAAGTGTCTGAAGAAGGAATAGAGGTGGACCGCGCTAAGATTGAGGTAATGACGAACCTTCAGGCGCCTGATTCTGTTAAGTCTATTAGAAGCTTCCTTGGACATGCTGGCTTCTATAGACGGTTCATCAAAGATTTCAGCAAGATCGCTAGGCCACTAACTGCTTTGTTGTGTAAGGATACCAAATTTGAATTCAATGCAGATTGTCAAACTGCATTTGAACAGATTAAGCAAGCATTAGTGAGTGCTCCCATAGTTCAGCCACCGGATTGGGATTTGCCTTTTGAAGTTATGTGTGATGCAAGTGATTATGTTGTGGGAGCTGTTCTTGGGCAGAAGAAGGATAGAAAGCTTCATGCTATCTATTACGCCAGTAGGACACTGGATGATGCACAAAGAAACTATGCCACTACAGAGAAGGAGTTGTTGGCAGTTGTCTTTGCATTTGAGAAGTTTCGCCCTTATCTTGTTGGCTCAAAGGTGATTGTACACACTGATCATTCAGCCCTAAAGTATCTGATGCAGAAGAAAGATGCTAAGCCAAGATTGTTGAGATGGATTCTGTTGCTTCAGGAGTTTGACATTGAAGTGAGGGATAAGAAAGGGGTTGAAAATGGAGTTGCTGACCATCTTTCAAGGATGCTGGTTGAGGAAGACGTGCCAATTAATGACTATTTGCCTGAAGAGAACGTCAATATGGTTGGGACAATGTTTCACACAGATTTGGACAGAAACCTGCAGAACTGTCGGATTAATCGCATTGCGTCGATCGATGCCATCTCGGCGTCGATCGATGCACCTATCGGGACAGCGACGATCGATGCGCTCCTCTGCGACGATCGTTGCAGTGCGGATACAGATCCAGAGACTTTTACAATTCAGATTGGAGGCTACGAGTTTGAGATTGATGCTGTCACAACAACTGATCGACCATGGTACGCAGATATAGCCAACTACATGGCTGCAGAGACTGAACCAGATGATCTGAAAGGGTATGAGAAGAAGAGGTTCTTCAGAGAGCTTAGGCGGTACTATTGGAATGAACCTTACCTCTATAAGCACTGTTCAGATGGCCTTTACAGAAGATGTGTTGCTGAATCAGAGGTTCCAGATATCCTATTCCACTGCCATGGATCAGATTATGCAGGACATTTTGCTACTTTTAAGAATGTGTCTAAAGTTTTGCAAGCAGGTTTCTGGTGGCCTACAATGTTTGCAGATACTCATTCCTTCATTTCTCATTGTGATGCCTGTCAGAGAAGAGGGAAAATCAGTAGGAAGCATGAGATGCCTCAGAATTTCATTCTTGAGGTTGAGGTTTTTGATTGCTGGGGCATAGACTTTATGGGTCCTTTTCCTTCATCTTATGGGAATAAATTCATCATGGTTGCTGTAGATTATGTGTCTAAGTGGGTAGAAGCAACAGCTAGTCCAACCAATGATTCTTCAGTAGTCATTAAGCTGTTTAAGTCCATCATATTCCCTAGATTTGGAGTACCTCGGATAGTGATTAGTGATGGAGGATCTCACTTTATTAATAAGGTCTTCGAAAAGCTCCTAAGAAAGCATGGAGTTCATCACCGAGTTGCTACTCCTTATCACCCTCAGACTAGTGGACAAGTCGAGGTTTCTAACAGACAAATCAAGGAGATCTTAGAGAAGACAGTTGGGAAGACATGAAAAGATTGGGCTGCTAAGCTTGATGATGCTTTATGGGCCTACAGGACTGCATTTTAGACGCCATTAGGGACTACTCCATTTCATTTGCTGTATGGAAAAGCATGTCATCTGCCAGTGGAACTTGAGCACAAAGCAGCGTGGGCTGTAAAGCAGATGAACTTTGTCCTTAAATCAGCTGCAGAAAGGAGGTTGATACAGCTTAATGAGTTGGATGAGATTAGACATTTTGCCTATGAGAACTCAAAGCTGTACAAGGAGAGGACTAAGGCTTATCATGACAAGAAGATTGTTTCTAGACGGTTTGAGTCTAATGATCAGGTACTTTTATACAATTCTCGTTTGCATTTGTTTCCAGGTAAGCTGAAATCAAGATGGTCTGGTCCCTACACGATCAAAGAAGTGCGTCCATATGGAGCTGTCGTTCTAATCGGCAAGGAAGGTAATGAGTTCGCTGTAAATGGACATAGGGTAAAACATTATTGGGCTAAGGCCGAGATTCCAAGAGGTCAGATTCTGCCTCTGGATAATGCACCCTCTGCCTGAAAAATCTTGTCCGTCCGGTCAAGCTATTGACCTTAAACAAGCGCTGGGTGGGAGGCAACCCACCATTAGGTACTAGTGTTTTTCTACTTAATTTTTGGTGTTTTTGTTAGGATTTTACGTTTGTTTTTGTTTCTGGTGAGTTTATGATTGCAGGTCTCGGACAGAATCGCAGTGCGTCGATCGACGCACTTCTGTGTCGATCGTCACAACACGATCGGAATCGCATTGCGGCGATCGTTGCGGTCCTGAGCAACGATCGACCATACACGAAAATCGCCAAGTAACGGTCGATGCACTTAGTGCAACAATCGATGCCTGAGCGACAGAGGTAAACCCGACAGAACTCCACAGAACTTTAGCAATTTTTTATTTTCTTTTTACTGATCCTTCGCTTGACACTACTGGGGACAGTGTGTCTTAAGTGTGGGGGAGGTGCTACTGACGTTTATCTTTCTGTTTTCTTAAGAGTCAGTCCATTTTTCAAAAAAATTTTGTTTTATTGAGTCAAAATTGTTTAAGTAAGAAACTATGATTTTCTGAGAAGATTTACAAGACTTGCAGGAACTTAAGTAACTATTGGGATGAAGTTGCATGATCTATCTCTGACTATTAGAAAACCCAGACACAGATCAACCTACTGGGAACACCCACATCACTTCAGGTATCAGAGGATCCTTTTACTGACTTCAATTTAATACTGACTTAGATTTCTCACCTAAGGGCTTGGTATACTCTGTGTCGGATTCCCTGTTAGTTCTGACACAGCCTGTCAACCTATCCTATTTAGTTCCCTTCTCCCCTTCTATAATGTAAAAAAAATAATAATAATAAACTGAGGATGAGTTAGTAACTCCGAAGTGGTCATGAGAATAGTAGCAAACACTATTATCCCTTATGCATCCATGGAATGTGTCCAAAGTACACCCCATAACGGGAAGAACACTGATAAAAAAAATAAAATGATACCCAATGTGGGAAAAATCACTTGTTAAGGAAGGGAAAGAGAAGAAAGGGACTAGAGAAAGATAGTATGGTGGTCTAGAGCTGATAAGGTAAGAATCCATGTGCCCTTTGATCGATACTCCTTAGGTGAGACCGCACTTAAATACTTGCAGAAGTCAGTAGGGAGAATTTGAATGCTTGAATGTGATTGTGGAGTTTACTTAGGACAATTGCTAAGTGTGGGGGAAGTACATGTTGGTCTTGATATCCTGTGATTGATTCTTTCAGTGGTTTACTAAGGGGAATCTGAGTATTGTAGCTTCTAGGATGAAATGAGTTTCTGAAGAGTTTTCAAACCTCTTCACCAAACTTTAGTTCTCTGTTTTGCTTGAGGGCAAGCAAAGGCTAAGTGTGGGGGAGTTGATATATCATGGTTTTTACTAGTTTTAGACCATGATATAAGTGTGTTTTAGTGTCTTTTTGTGTTCTTTTAGAGTCTTTTACAGGTATAATCAGGTTTGGAGCATATTTGGTGATTATGGCACTTTTTGGAGATATTTGGAGTGTTTGGCCGAGAGATAGAGTTCACTGTCCGAAACAGAGGAATGCGTCGATCGATGCACTCTAGCATCGATCGTTGCACCAGCGAGATGGGCCGAAACTCGGCGGTTTATGAAGAGTCAAGATATTGCACTCTGATCCAGAAGTTCCTGATACTTACAAAGAAGCCCCTGGCCGAGATTAGACCTATATAATTAAGTTTTTGGTGTTTTATTTACTTACGCTTTCATAATTAAGAGCAGAGGATTTTTAGAGCTTTTGGGGCTGATCTGAACCTTTACTTCATCTGTATTTGGAGAAGATTTCGAACCCCTTTTATTCTTTATCTTTTATGCAATTTATTCATCATATGATCATGTTTTCATTATCTATGTCTGAGTAGATTCCTTGTTAGGTTTAGGGTTTCTCACATAGGATTTCATGACTTGCTAGACTTGTTTATTTCAGTTAAGGATTCATAACTATATCTGTTCTTCAATCTAATTGTGCTTAAAGCTAGTTCTAACCTGATCAATTAGAATCTAGATCTTAGGTTGCTAAATACGACACGGAAGTGTGGTTTAGGAATCTGAACTAATTAGGTTGAGCAATTAAACTTCTCGCAAACGAAAGTTTGGTTTAGGAAAATTGTGAACATATCAAACTTGGAATTAATGCTAGTTTAATCTGTTAGTTCTCGCAAACGAAAGTTTGGTTTGCTGCACTTATACTTAGAGAATTATCGCAAAGGAATTTGGTTAATTCTATATCTGTGTTTTGAGTTCTAGAACTGTGCTTAATTAGATCATTGCTGAATGAACTGTCTGCTTGTCTGATTTCCTGAGAACGCCCTAGACTTAGCGCTCTTAATAACTTGTTTTCACAACCAATAATCTCTGCTTTCTGTTTACTTTCTCGTACTGCTTTTCTTTCAATCACATTGCTTTCTTCCTAGTTTAATTTCCTGTTCTTGAGCTATTGAATATCGGAGTCCCTGTGGATTCGATACCTATATACTACAACTACTGAACTGTGCACTTGCAGTTAGATATAGGATTAAAACCTGACACCTATCAACAAGTGAAGAAGAAGCAAGCTCAGAAGAATATCCAAGGAGACACTCCTATCACGGGGAAGCCACCAGCTCCTCCAGTAGAGCACCAGGTCGCGCCTCCCTCGATGAGAGATGCCGCTAAGCCTGACGCCACATCCCACCTCCATCCCCCAGATCAAGCAACGAGTCCCTGTCCTTACGAGAGAGCGAGGATGACTCCGCACCACCAGCTTATTGTGGTACCACCACCACTTTGTACATAGCTTTAGTTTCTCTTTTATTTTATTTTATTTTTACCACCTTTAGCTCCCCTAAATCTGCTTTCACACCGAGACAGTGTGAAGTAAGTTTGGGAGGTGATCATTTAACCACATTTTATGTTTCTTTTCTCTTGAGTTTTTTACTTTTGTGTGCTGCATTGTGAATAGTTATGATTTTGAAAAAAACCAAAAAAATTTGAAGTCATAGTTAAAAAAAAAAAGTGCTTGTAGTTTCATATTTATTTCTCTTTTAGGATTGAGTCTAGTAACATTTTAGATTGCATTTGCATAGGAGACAATGATTTAATTGCCTTGTAAGAAATCTAGACTTTAGAATTCAACATGATACCCTTGAAAATCATAATATGTTGCTTAAACAATCCTTGAAACTCTTGTACATTTCGAGCTTTGATCACACCACTCGAATCTATTTGTTAAGTTTGATACCCTCGACTTTGAAACTAACTCAATTATTTCGACTTTAATGAACTTAAATTTCTCACTTATGGGTTTTTGATGCTTGATCATGGTCACCATACACACTTGGATTATCTTTTACCACATTTACCACCCTTTGTTAATCCAAGTGGCAATTCTCACTCTTAGAATGGTTTCCCAACCAATGAACCCTTCCCTTTCCTTCAAACCTTCATTAGATTGATTGAGTGAGGCCTCTTTTCTTGATAATGCTAACATGTGTAAAAGGTTAAAAGTATGAGAACGACAATGATTAGCTCTCATAGGCTAGTCTAGGAGTTCGCATAATTGATTAGCATTTGGGCTATTAGCAATTGAATTGGGAATGAGAGTGAAGTAAAAGAAAGAGTGAAATGGGAAGTAAAAAGAAAAATAAGGAACCATAATGGCTTGTGAAAGGAAACACTTGGGAAGTTGAGATAAAATGGGAAAAACTCTAAGTATGGAATGGAAAGAAATCAAAAGAAAAAGAATCTTAGTGAATTGAAAGAATACTTCTCAAAACCCAAAAATAAAAAAAGTCAAATGGTTTAAGTTTGAAAAGAATGGGAGATTGGCTAAAATAGTAATAAGATTGGGAAACACTTTGGGAAGACAATGAGAGTTAAGAATTATATGCATAAATTTTTCTTTTCTTGCCACATTTCACATAATGTTTAGCATTCCTTTTCTTTGAGAGTTAGCCACCAAATAAGATAACATGACCCTCCTCTAAACACCATTTGAAGCCTTTTTATGCCAAGCCGATTGATCAAGATCAAATCCCCATTGGTGAGAACTATACATTGGTAAATGAATGAATGAATGTAAGAGTTAGTGGAATGTTGAGTTGGTTGAATCTTGGCAATGTGCTTAAGAGAATAAGATTTGGTGTGTTGATAAGCCTAGAGAAATTAGAGTGGATTAGAGTGTTTGTTCATGCAACATATTATCATTTCCTAAGGAAATCATGTTGAAGGCTTGCTAAATTTCTTTGGTTATGAGTCTCCAACTTCAAACCTCTCCCCTTTGTTCTCATTGTTGTTTGCTTGAGGACAAGCAAAGAAAAAAGTTTGGGGGAGTTGATGTGTTGTGTTTTTGAGTGTTTTTAGGCATGATTAAGAATGTGATTTAGCTTTAGGAAAAGCATTTAGACAACATTATTGTGTTTTAGCTTTAGGATAGTGCATTTAGGCATCATTAGGTTTGGTTTGCTTTGTTTCTTCATTTTTGTAGGTGGAGGATGACCCTAGAGAGCACCAAGGATAATGGAGGAGGTAGGGACTGAAGAACAACCAAAAAAGCACTCAAGCCAAGTGGGAAAACAGCTAAGGATCGCGAGCAGCATTCACAGCGGGGTGCCACAGCGGCCACGCCAGGCCGCTGCAGAAGAATTGCGGAAGGCCTGATTCCACAGCGGCCGGTGTAGCGGGATCACTCAGCCGTTGTGGACCATTAACATCTCGCAGCGGCTATCCACAGCGGCTGCCCCAGGCTGCTGTGGGATATTTTGCGGAAGACCCTTTTCTCCAGCGGCATCCACAGCGGCCACCCCAAGCCGCTGTGGATCAAGAAAACTCGCAGCGGCCGGGCATAGCGAGGTACCCAGGCTGCTGTGAGTCCACTTTTTCACACATGCCACTTTTTCTTTTTTGCTTTCAGCTTGTAGACCACCCCATGTATTTGTGGTCGACCATTGCACGTTTTATGATCTATTTAAGGGCTCTTAGTGTGTATGAAGAGCCATATCACTTCTTGTAAACAATTACTTCAAACAATTTAGTTTTCTTGATCTTTTATGCAATTTGAGTTGTGTTCTTGAGTTCTTCTTTGAGTTCTTCTTATTTATCTTGTTAAATCATGTTTTTCTTTGTTATTGCTATGGCTAGTGAGTAGTTTCCTTTAAGTTTCTGGGTTTGAGTGAAGGTAAGGGTGATCTAGATATGGTTTAGGTTGTTTAGAACTTGGGAAATATTGATTCCTTGCTTGTTAGAAGTTCTTAATGCTAGGATTGAAGTAGCTAATCAAATACTTGATCTTAAATGTTGCTAGCACCGAGAGGTGTAGTTTATGTTTGAATCTCTATCAAGTGCTTTACATTCTTAACCAATGAGAATTGATATTTAAGGTGTTTAGTGGTAGTAAAAACTTGATCTTATTGCATATCTATCTTGAAATTGCCAACGAGAGTTGATGTTAATGCTTGATAGGTGTAGGGTTATTATCACGAGAGTGGAGTAACTTGAATCGTTGTTCTTAGCCTAAGGAATTATCTCATGTTTGTCTAAATGTTTCTAAGCTATTAGTCGATCACCCGAACCGAAGACTCAACCCAAGGAACTTAGTCTTAATCAATTGTTTTTAACCAACTTATTACCCTGTTTATGCCCTCTTTCTATTATGTTTTAAGTTCATCATTGTTTACTCTATCAAGTTTAATCATGTTTGAAATTTGGTTCTATTGTTTGTTTTTAGATATAAAACCCACAAACTTTGGTTGCACTTAGATTAAGAGAACACTTGTATTCTTAGTGCGTTTAATCACCTGAATGGATTGACACCTCAAAACTGTAACGACTAGGTTTTAAACTTGCAATATCACTAGTATAGAATATTTTAAAAAATCATTAAGATAATCATAAGATATGATTATTAATCAATACATGAATAATAATATAAATAAAAATGTATTTGTTACAAATATTTATCTATTAATAATTAGAGTAATAATCACAATTTCTACAGTTTTTCTATTAACAATAAGTTTAAAAATTATTAAAATAATAGTTATAATTTTAATAACCAAAATCTATAAAGTCAAAAATCTACAGTCATAGTCTACGGTCACAGTCCTTACCAATCAGAGCTTTGTCTTCGAAAAAAGAAAAACTAAAAATACAACTGAAACTGCAATGACCAATATTACTCTATAAGCAATACATGATAATAATCGTTAACCAAAAACTTACATATAACATAGGTATTCCGTTTTTAAGTATAATTTTCATAAACATAATATTACAAATAGTTTATTCAACTCTCAAAATTTTCCAAAACCAAATAATAAAGTTATAGACGTGAAGAATTTAGACTTTCCAATTTCCATGATAATAACGCCTACAAAATGACAGGGCGATTTTGGGCGATGTTGAAGGCGAAATGGCAGTTGACTTTGTTCCTCAGTTTGAGGACAGTTACCACTCGACCTGAAGGCGGATGTGGACGGTTTATTGGCGGTTCACACCAGAAATCATGTCAAGAATCCATCTTCGTAGTGGTAGGTTACCATTATGACGAAAGTATCGCACATCAGTTCGACAAAAAGAGTTTCTCTAATCTCATATATACCCACCATTGTTCATCTACCTATATTCCTCACTTGTCAAAAGCATCTACTCTTCTATTTTGTTTTTGATTTAGTGAGTATCAAACCATCATGGCTGACAACCTTCGCAGAGCTATTCAGGATCTTCACCTTATGGTTACAGATACTCCGGTGGCAATTCCAACCGCGGTCCGTTCTAAAGCAATCAAGGTCAACCAGTTCTCTCTGATGGGAAGACCTTTGATCCCTCGCCGCCAGAATCTTAAAGCAATTATCGCTAGCCTCGTAACTGGGGACTATCGGACTTGATTTTGGGTCGCTTAATTGAAAGGAGGAAGTTTCAATTTGTGTTCCCATATGAAGAACTCATGTTTGTCTGTTCTTCAACGCGGACCATGGGCCTTCAATGACCGTATGTTAACGCTGGAAAGATGGTCACCAATGGATGAGTCGGTGCTTAACTTCATCCCATTTTGGATTCAGATCAGAGGTATCCCTCTCCAATTTCTTACTCGGGATGTCATCAACTTCATCGGAGAACAATTGGGACATGTCATTGCTGTGGATTTCAATCCAGAAGCCATCAATGCCGTCGAATTTGTTAGGGTCGGAATCAATTGGAACGTTGACCAGCCTCTCCGGTTTAAGAATTTTTTCCAATTTACGGTGGGCATTAACACACTCTCGAGCTTTCATTACGAGAGGCTCCAAGGTTTCTGTAGATATGTGGCCTGATGACCCATGACTCTGGTGATTGTTTGATCCCATATCATAATCAACAAGCTGATGCAGAGAATGAGGATCCATATAAAAACAATGATGAGGATAACCAACCACATGAACCGAATGAGGAAGATGCTCTGAACCATGGTCTGGATGAAGCTGATTTGGATAACGATATTGAAAATAATGCAGCAATGGAGGATGCAGAGGATATCAATGGGCATATGGAACAACAAGACGAGGAGTTTGAAGAAGAAGATGAAAGTTGGGATGCGTATGAAGCACGTAAAGTGTTGCTGGTGGGACCGGAGAGGGCTAGACGTCGCAGAGTCTTCCTACAACAACTGGTGAAGGGAGGTGGACCGATGGAACCGGATTCCGATACAAACAGGGCTGTTGAGGATGGACCTGCTACAGATGACAATGCTGATCATGTCATCCATGAGATGGAGGAAAGATGGAACATTGACCGACCAACATTTCTGGAATATGGCTCGTTTCTTAGTCCCAATACCACTACGACATATACTGAAAGCAGAGGTATCTCTCCTCAATCTCGTCAAGCTAGTGATGCTCGAACTGTGCGAGGTTTGCAGGATGTGTATGAACAGACGCAACATGGCTTTGAAGCAGGACCATCGAAGAAGAAGCAAAGGTGTTTGGAAAAAGAAATACAGAAGTTTGTTGTTGTCTCATCCACTATCAACCCTGAAACAGAAGCCTTGCGCAAGATTGCATAACTGTATGACGACCAGAAACTCTCTACTCTGACTCGGAGCACCTTTGACAGAGGCGCGGTAGGCCCGATACCACCACTAGAACCATGAGAGTTTAGGTGTGGAACTGTCGAGGCTTTGGAAAACGCCTCACAGTTCGACGTCTAAAGGAGATGCAACGGTTGTATTCTCCAGACTTGATGTTCTTGGTAGAAACAAAACAGAAGGATAACTATGTTAGGGATGTTGGAGTACTTCGAGATTATGATAGTAGTTGTATTATTTCTCCTTTAGGTTCATGCGGTGGTTTGGTTATTTTCTGGAAGCATTATGTATATGTTCAATGCATTTATAAAGATGCAAGACTTGTAGATCTCTATGTTGAATATAAATCTTTCAATTTCTACTTGTCTTACATCTACGGGAACCCAATACCAAAACTTAGACATTATCTATGGGAGAAATTACAAAGACTAGCTGTAACTAGAACAGGATCATGGATGCTTTATGGTGATTTTAATGAAATCTTAAGTCCAAATGTGAAGAGAGGTGGCCAACTTCGAACTGATACTAGCTTTCGTGATTTCAAAACAATGCTCAACGTTTGTGGTATGACTGACCTTAAACACAAAGGAAACAACTTTAGCTGGGTAGGGAAACAAAGACAGGAAGTTATTGAATGTTGTTTGGATCGAGTTTTTACGAATATGGCATGGAATAGTGAGTTCCCTGAATCAGAAAATGAATACTTGGAACTAGAAAAATCCGACCACAGACCTATGATCATCTCTAGTGCATATAACCCTCAAATCCGAAAGGGACAGTTTCGTTTTGATCAATGATTCTATGAGCAACAAGATTTTGTACCAACATTTGAAAAGTATGGCAAAGACATGGGTGTGAAGAGAGTACCTTAAACACCAAAATGGTAGAATGTCGAAGGGCCTTGGCGCAATTGAGAAGACATAACAAAAGCAATGCGGCAACAAAGATTATTCAGATACGACAACAGATAGATGTAGCTCTACGAACCACCAGTTCTACATCCATATATATTCGTCAACTTAGATGTGATCTTAATGAAGCTTATCGAGAGGAAGAACATTTATGGAGAAAAAAGCCGAGTAACGTACTTAAGATATGTTGATCGTAATACGAAGTATTATCAGGGAATTACGAAGGCTCGAAGGGTAAGAAACTGTATCAAGATGGTCGTTGATGACAATGGTATAACGCATTCTCGGGATGAAGCCATTGCGCAAGTAGCTCAGGATTACTTTGCGATGATTTATACAACCAAAACGCCTCAACTAACTGAAGACCTTCTGCCAACCTTGCAAAGAAAAGTCACACGAATGATGAATACTGAGCTCGTAAAACCTGTCACGGATGAGGAAACTAATACAGCCGCTTTCCTTATTGGAAGTACGAAAGCTCCTGGACACGATGGTTATACTGCTGCATTTTATCACCAATTTTGGGAAATCATCTACGAAGATGTTTGCTAAATGGTTCGGAATTTCTTTACTCAAGGAGAGCTTGACACGATCAGTAATAAAACGAACATATGTCTACTGCCCAAGATTACTGATGCTTCTCGTATTTCCGATTACAGGCATATCAGCCTCTGTACGGTCAGTTACAAAATCATTTCAAAAATTCTGGTCTTAAGGTTAAAACCAATGCTTGGTGACATAATTTCAGATTCGCAGGCTGCCTTTGTTCCTGAACGTAATATTCACGACAATGTACTCGTTGCACATGAGCTATTACATGGATTGAAGTCCAAACAGGATTGTGCTAAGAAGAATATAGCCATCAAAACTGACATAAGTAAAGCTTATGACAGAGCTGAATGGAATTTTCTAGAGAAGGTGATGCGACAATTAGGATTTGATTCTCAGTGGATAGGTTGGATAATGCTATGTGTTACAACGGTATCTTATTCAGTTCTGATTAATGGTTGTGCTTATGGTGAGATAACACCAACAAGAGGAATACGGCAAGGAGATTCGTTATCACCTTAATTGTTCTTATTTTGTGCTGAAGTCCTAAGTCAAATGATGAGTAAAGCTGAAGCACTACAACGAATTCAAGGAATGAGATTAGCTAGACAATGTCCAACGGTGAACCATCTACTATTTGCGGATGACTCGCTGTTCTTATGCCGAGCAACAGTTCATGACTGTCAACAACTGGCACAAATTCTGAAGGACTATGAAACCATCTCTGGTCAGAAGGTCAATTTTACTAAATCATCTTTGATTTTTGGCATGAGAGTTCCCCATACTCAACGACAAATGCTACATAGTGTTTTAGGAATCAATAATGTCGGAGGTGGTGGGAAATACTTAGGGTTACCAGAGCAATTTGGGAGGAAAAAGACGGAGCTCTTCACATATGTAGTCCAACGGATACAAGGCACCATAGAGGGTTGGTATAATCAATTTCTTACCCCATAAGGAAAAGAAATACTAATAAAGTCAATTATTCAAGCCAAACCTGTTTATGCAATGACTAGTTTTCTCTTTCCAAAAACTTTGTGTGATGAAATCACTAGTTTAGTCTTAGAGTTCTAGTGGGACAAGAGTGATGGGAAAAGGAAACTACCTTGGATTTCATGGAAACGATTATCAATTTCAAAGGCTGAAGGTGGATTAGGATTCAGATTTCCATACAAGTTTAATATTGTTTTACTGGGAAAACAAGCATGGCGAGTTTTACAGGAACCTAACTCACTTCTAGCTCGCATTTATAAAGGTGGTTATTACCCTTCCTTAATTTTTTTAGATTCGGATTGTAAAGGTAATGTGTCATATGGATGGCGATCAATTCAAGCAGGTAAAAACCTGCTAAAAAAAGTCTACAAATTCAGATTAGGGATGGTCAAGATACAAATGTGTGGCAGGATAAATGGCTGCCAACAATACCACCTAAATTGGCTGATAATCCGAGTGGATCAACTCAGATGCTTAAAGTTTGTAGTTTATGGAAACAGGGGAGAAGAAAATGGGATGATGACATTTTGGCTTCAACTTTATCAGTAGAAGATCGCGCAATGGTGAAAAAATTTCACCTGTCAAGGTTTGCTTTAAATGATAAATTCATTTGGCCATATACTAAAGATTCTCAATACTCTGTCAAATCTGGATATTGGCTTGCGACTCACAGTGATGATGATGATGATATACAACCACCTCAAGGATCCGCGTCGTTGAAACAAGCAATTTGGAAACTCAAAATTGCTCCAAAACTTCAGCATTTTATTTGGCATTTGATCACTGGTGCATTACCAACCGCAGCTCGACTTCAAGACTGTGGGATTCAAGCAACTCTGATGTGCCAAAGATGTTGTCTCCATGACGAAACAATCAATCATGTTTTGTTCCAATGCCCTCATGCCCTAGGTATATGGATATGTATATGTATTATTCAATTCAATAATCCACACACGGATTTGGAAAAAATATTGAAATGATGTTAGGAATCTATGCATCTAAAGAATATAGAACGGAAGCTTGTTTACTGATATATCATGGTTTTTACCGGTTTTATGCCATGATATAGTTGTGTTTTTAGTGTCTTTTGTGTTCTTTTAGAGTCTTTTACATGTATAATCAGGTTTGGAGCTGAATTGGAGATAATAGAGCATTTTGGAGATTTTTGGAGTGTTTGGCCGAGAGATAGAGTTCACTGTCCGAAACAGAGAAAGGTGTCGATCGTTGCATGCCTAACATCGATCGATGCACCAGCGAGATGGGCCAAAAATCGGCGGTTTAGAAGAATCAAGATATTGCACTTTGATCCAGAAGTTCCTGATATTTACAAAGAAGCCCCTGGCCGAGATTATACCTATATAATTAAGTTTTTATTAGAGACGCTTTACATTACGCTTTCATAATTAAGAGCAGAGGATTTTTAGAGCTTTTGGGGCTGATCTGAACATGTTACATCATCTGTATTTGGAGAAGATTTCGAACCCCTTTTACTCTTATTCTTTTATGCAATTTATTCATCATATGATTATGTTTTCATTATCTATGTCTGAGTAGATTCCTTGTTAGGTTTAGGGTTTCTCACATAGGATTTCATGACTTGCAAGACTTGTTCAATTTCAGTTAAGGATTCATAACTATATATGTTCTTCAATTTAATTGTGCTTAAAGCTATTTCTAACCTGATCAATTAGAATCTAGATCTTAGGTTGCTAAATACGTCACGGAAGTGGGGTTTAGGAATCTGAACTAATTAAATTGGGCAACTAAACTTTGCGCAAACGGAAGTTTGGTTTAGGATAATTGTGAACATATCAAACCTGGAATTAATGCTAGTTTAATCTGTTAGTTCTCGCAAACGAAAGTTTGGTTTGCTGCACTTAGACTTAGAGAATTATCGCAAAGGAATTTGGTTAATTCTATATCTGTGTTTTGAGTTCTAGAACTGTGCTTAATTAGATCCTTGCTGAATGAACTGTCTGCTTGTCTGATTTCCTGAGAACGCCCTAGACCCAGCGCTCTTAATAACTTGCTTTCACAACCGTTAATCTCTGCTACTGATTTACTTTCTTGCATTGCTTTTAATTCAATTACATTGTTTTCTTCCTAGTTAAATTCCTGTTCTTGAGCTATTGAATACCGGAGTCTCTGTGGATTTCGATACCCTATATACTACATTGATATTGTTGTGCACTTGCAGTTTAGTATAGGGATTAAAACTCTGACCCTATCAAGTTTTTGGCGCCGTTGCCGGGGACTCTTTGAGTCTTCAATAGCTTCGAGCCTAGGGTTTTACTAGGATTTTTCGTTTTCTTTTCGTTTTTATTTTTGTTTTTTTTTAAGTTGCTGACTTTCTCGGTTTTTCTCTCTGTCACAGGTACCGATTTCGCACTGCGTCGATCGTTGCACCCTTGCATCGTTCGACACTAGGCGATTTGAGATTGAACCGATCGTTGCACTGATAGCATCGATCGTTGCTGGACGATTACAGACAGCTTATGCCAACGCAGAAAACTCGAAGTAATCCGAACTCGAGCTTGCTTAATCTCGGACTAGAGGAACTTGGACGTTTAGAGAGAGCTAACAGAAGAGAAAGAAGAGAGAGAATGGTACGAGAACGTCTGATCTTGATACGAGATGCTGAAGGTGTCCTGAGGGATCCGGAAAACAATCCTTACAATGCTGCTGGGCAGAGGATTGATGCTGATGGACGAGTGATCCCTGACCCTCCTAAGCAACAGGAGCAGAACCAAAACCAGGGTCAGGAACGGGCCCAAGGTAGAGAGATGGTGTTTCATGAGAGGACACTAGCTGACTACAACAGACCTGATGAGTTTCATGCAAACCGAGCAGCTCTAGTGCTTCCTGCTTTTGAGAGGAATGATTTTGAGGTCAAGACCATCTACTACCAGCTGATGAGGCAGATTGCTTTTCATGGTCTTCAAGCAGAGCAGCCTATGGATCACATTGACAAGTTTGAGGACATAGTCACTGGCATGAAGTATGAAGGAGTATGCTCGGACTATCTGTTCCTTAAGCTATTTCCGCACAGTCTTGCTGGAGACGCTAGTGGATGGCTGAGACAACTGGCACCTGGTCAGTATACTACTTGGGCAGCCTTAAAGAGTGAGTTCCTGCGTCACTTTTATGATGATGCGCGCTCGGATCAGTCCAGACAGGACATACTCACTTTTTCCCAAGGAGCTGTGGAGCCCTTGAAGACTGCCTGGATGAGATTTAAGCAGTATCAGCGTGACTGTCCACACCATGGATTCACAGAAGTACAACTGATAGGTATCTTCTTTAGAGGCATAGATCTCCCTTATCAGACTGCGCTGGATAATTCCAGTAATGCTAATTTCAACACCAGGACTCCTACACAAGCTAAGCAATTGATTGGGAACCTGATTAGCAGCTACAGTTGCAAGACTATAGATGAAAAGAGGAAGAAATCCGGTGGAAGTATAGAGGATTCTAACATGACTGAGATTAGATCTAGGCTAGACACAGTGTACGATCTCCTGACAAGTAAGAAAGTTGTCCACTCTACCCAAGATGTAGAGGTAATTCAGACTGAGGAGGACACTCAGGAAGAAGAAGTGAACTACATGGGAGGTTCTGGTTTCCAAGGTAGTAGATTTAGAAATCAACAGGGAAACAGATTCTCAAATGGAGTTCAGCAAGGTGGTTTTAAGAAAGCCAATGAGTCTGAGAGTAAAGTAGAGATGATGCTAAGACAGCTAATGGAGAGTCAGACTAAGTACGCAGCAGATGCTGACGCGAAGATGGATACAATCTACAGGGAGCTGAATGGGAAGTTTGAGAGTTTGAACACACACATGAAAGAGCTTGATGCTAAGGTTGCAAGAACTGCTGGACATGCTCAAAGGGAAGAGGGATATCTCCCGGGAAGGACTGATGCCAATCCTAAGTACCAATGCAATGCTGTGACATTGAGAAGTGGTAAGGAGCTGTCATCTGGCCAGAAAAAGCAGTTAAGCGTTGAGGAACTCGTGGAAATTGAAGAGTTGGAAGATGAGATACGCGATATTCGCCGCGAGTCGATCGATACATCTAAGCAACGATCGTTGCCAAGCGAAATCAAGGAACCGGAGGTCGTAACAAAGTCGCCTAGCATCGATCGATGCGATAAGAGCAACGATCGACGCAAGGTGACTGCAGAAAGTTCGAGCCTAAGATACCTTATCCCAAGAACCCCAGAAAAGCTAAGAATGATAGGCAGTATGCAAAATGGAAGGAGTTCATAAAAAAGGTAAAGGTTGAAGTACCTTTGTTGGATTCCATTGAAACTTCCCCCATGATGAAAAGATGCCTTAAGGATGCAATTTCTGGAAAATGGTCTGATGAAGAAAGTATAATGATGCTCAATGAGGTATGTAGTGCAGTGGTTCAAGGCAGAATTCCAGAGAAATTAAAAGATCCAGGCAGCTTCGTATTAGATTGTGCTATCTACAAGGAGAGGTTCGAAAGGTCCCTATGTGATCTTGGCTCCAGTGTAAATCTGATGCCCCTTTCAGTTGCTAAAAGACTAGGGATGACAGATTTTATACCAACTAGGATATCACTGGTTTTGGCAGACAGATCAGTCAGGATTCCCGAAGGAGTAATAGAGGATGTACCTATAACGGTTGGCAAGTGTGTGATTCCAACTGATTTTGTGGTTCTACAATATGGACAGGAGCCAAAAGACCCATTGATTCTAGGCAGATCTTTCTTAGCAACAGCTGGTGAGATGATTGACTGTCAGGGAGGCAAAATAGTTCTAAATGTGGGAGATCTGAAGATGAGTTTTGACATGAACAAACTGGTAAAGAGACCAACCATCGACGGGCAAACCTTCTATGTGGACACATTGGGTGATTTGGCTGCAGAGTACTTCCACCAATCACATGCTGAGGACCCACTAGAAAGGGCTTTACTGAGCTCTATTTTGGAGTTGGAATACCTACAGGACGAGCCTGCAATGTGCTATACAAGATTGATGGATTCTGTCGAGGTTGCAATGCAGGTAGAAGTGTCTGACGCGGGACTGCAATGATCGACACCATCTAAGCAACGATCGTTGCAAGACGACAGAGACTGGGCAGAAGAAAAGGCTCCGAAAATAGATCTGAAACAACTTCCATCCGGGCTAAGGTACGCCTTTCTTGGACCTAATTCAACATACCCAGTGATTGTTAATGCTAGCCTGAACAACGCAGAGCTCACCTTACTGCTAAGCAAGCTGCGCAAGCATCGCAAAGCTCTTGGCTATTCCCTTAATGATATTTCAGGTATCTCACCGGAGCTGTGCATGCACCGGATACATCTTGAGGATGAGTCCAAGACATCAATCGAACATCAGAGGAGACTTAATCCTAATCTGCAGGAAGTAGTCAAAAAGGAGATTATGAAACTCCTTGACGCTGGAATTATATATCCTATCTCTGACAGTGATTGGGTGAGTCCAGTCCATGTAGTGCCAAAGAAGGGCGGTGTTACAGTTGTGAAGAATGAGAAGAACGAGCTGATACCTACTAGGACTGTGACAGGACACATGATGTGCATAGATTACAGGAAGCTTAATGCTGCTACCAGGAAAGATCATTTTCCTTTGCCTTTTATTGATCAGATGCTCGAAAGGTTAGTAAATCATCCTTACTACTGCTTCTTAGATGGCTACTCAGGTTTCTTTCAGATTCCCATCGATCCTCCATCCAGAGGATCAGGGGAAGACCACTTTCACTTGTCCATATGGGACATTCGCCTACAGTAGGATGCCTTTTGGACTCTGCAACGCACCAGCCACTTTCCAGAGATGCATGATGTCCATATTCACATATATGATTGAGGACTTTATGGAGGTATTCATGGATGATTTCTCAGTATATGGACCCTCCTATAATGAATGCTTAGATAATCTGTGTAAGGTTCTGAAAAGATGTGAAGAGAAGCACTTAGTTCTTAACTGGGAGAAGTGTCATTTCATGGTGAGAGATGGCATTGTACTTGGACATAAAGTGTCTGAAGCAGGAATAGAGGTGGACCGCGCTAAAATCGAGGTGATGACCAACCTGCAGGCACCTGATTCTGTTAAGTCTATTAGAAGCTTTCTTGGACATGCTGGCTTCTATAGACGGTTCATCAAGGATTTTAGTAAGATTGCTAGGCCACTAACTGCTTTGCTGTGTAAAGACACCAAATTTGAGTTCACTGCAGATTGTCAAACTGCATTTGAACAGATCAAGCAGGCATTAGTGAGTGCTCCCATAGTTCAGCCACCGGATTGGGATTTGCCTTTCGAAGTAATGTGTGATGTAAGTGATTATGCTGTAGGAGCTGTTCTTGGACAAAAGAAAGATAGAAAGCTTCATGCTATCTATTATGCCAGTAGGACACTGGATGATGCACAAAGAAAC
This sequence comes from Orychophragmus violaceus, assembly GCA_030180135.1. Taxonomy (NCBI): domain Eukaryota; kingdom Viridiplantae; phylum Streptophyta; class Magnoliopsida; order Brassicales; family Brassicaceae; genus Orychophragmus; species Orychophragmus violaceus. The sequence goes on along the minus strand of CM058235.1, from coordinate 79,533,337 downwards.
TATGCCACTACGGAGAAGGAGTTCCTGGCAGTTGTCTTTGCATTTGAGAAATTTCGCTCTTATCTTGTTGGCTCCAAGGTGATTGTACACACTGATCATTCAGCCCTGAAGTATCTGATGCAGAAGAAGGATGCTAAGCCAAGACTGTTGAGATGGATCCTGTTGCTTCAGGAATTTGATATTGAAGTGAGAGATAAGAAAGGGGTTGAGAATGGAGTTGCTGACCATCTTTCGAGGATGCTAGTTGAGGAGGACGTGCCAATTAATGACTATTTGCCTGAAGAAAACGTCAATATGGTTGGGACAATCTGTGAGACAGATTTGGACAGAAACCTGCAAAACTGTCGGATTAATCGCGTTGCGTCGATCGATGCGACGTCAGCGTCGATCGATGCATCTATCGGGACAGCGACGATCGATACACCCGACTGTGAGGATCGTTGCAGCGCAGATACAGACCCAGAAACTTTTACGGTACGGATTGGAAAGCATGAGTTTGAGATTAATGCTGTCGCAACAAATGATCGACCATGGTATACAGACATAGCCAATTATCTGGCTGCAGAGACTGAACCAGATAATCTGAAAGGGTATGAAAAGAAGAGGTTCTTCAGAGAACTTAGGAGGTACTATTGGGATGAACCTTACCTCTATAAGCATTGTTCGGATGGCCTTTATAGAAGATGTGTTGCTGAATCGGAGGTTCCAGATATCCTATTCCACTGCCACGGATCAGATTATGCAGGACATTTTGCTACTTTCAAAACTGTGTCTAAGGTTTTGCAAGCAGGTTTCTGGTGGCCTACAATGTTCGCTGATGCTCACTCCTTTATTTCTCATTGTGATGCCTGCCAGAGGATAGGGAAAATCAGCAGGAAGCATGAGATGCCTCAGAATTTCATTCTTGAGGTTGAGGTTTTTGATTGCTGGGGCATAGACTTTATGGGTCCCTTTCCCTCATCTTATGGGAATAAATTCATATTAGTTGCTGTGGATTATGTATCTAAGTGGGTAGAAGCAATAGCTAGTCCAACCAATGACTCTTCAGTGGTCATTAAGCTGTTTAAATCCATCATATTCCCTAGATTTGGAGTACCTCGGATAGTAATTAGTGATGGAGGATCTCACTTTATTAATAAGGTTTTTGAGAAGCTCCTGAAGAAGCATGGAGTGCATCACCGAGTTGCTACTCCTTATCACCCACAGACTAGTGGACAGGTAGAGGTTTCTAACAGACAAATCAAGGAGATCTTGGAGAAGACAGTTGGGAAGACAAGGAAAGATTGGGCAGCTAAGCTTGATGATGCTTTATGGGCCTACAGGACTGCGTTTAAAACGCCATTGGGGACTACTCCATTCTATTTGCTGTATGGGAAAGCATGTCATCTGCCGGTAGAACTTGAGCACAAGGCAGCATGGGCTGTAAAACAGATGAACTTTGACCTCAAACCAGCTGCAGAGAGGAGATTGATACAGCTCAATGAGTTGGATGAGATTAGACATTTTGCCTATGAGAACTCAAAGTTGTACAAGGAAAGGACTAAGGCTTATCATGACAAAAAGATTGTCTCCAGACGGTTTAAGCCTAACGATCAGGTACTGTTATACAATTCTCGCTTGCATTTGTTTCCAGGCAAGCTGAAATCAAGATGGTCTGGACCCTACACAATCAAAGAAGTGCGTCCATATGGAGCTGTCATTTTAATTGGCAAGGAAGGTAATGAGTTTGCTGTAAATGGGCAGAGGGTAAAACACTATTGGGCTAAGGCCGAGATTCCCAGAGGTCAGATTTTGCCCCTGGATCATGCTCCCTCTACCTAAAAATTCCCATCCATCCGGTCAAGCTATTGACCTTAAACAAGCGCTGGGTGGGAGGCAACCCACCATTAGGTACTGGTATTTTTCTACTTAATTTTTGGTGTTTTTGTTAGGATTTTACGTTTATTTTTGTTTTTGGTGAGTTTATGTTTGCAGGTCTCGGACAAAATCGCAGTGCAACGATCGACTCACTTCTGTGTCGATCGTCACAACACGAAAGGAATCGCATTGCAGCGATCGTTGCGCTCTTGAGCAACGATCGACCATACACGAAAATCGCCAAGTAACGGTCGATGCACTTAGTGCAACGGTCGATGCCTGAGCGACAGAGGTAACCCGACAGACATAATTTCATCTTTTCAATTTTTTATTTTCTTTTTACCAATCCTTCGCTTGACACTACTGGGGACAGTGTGTCTTAAGTGTGGGGGAGGTGCTACTGACTTTTGTTTTCTGTTTTCTTAAGAGTCAGTCCGTTTTTCAAAAACATTTTGTTTTATTGGGTCATAATTGTTTAAGTAAGAAACTATGATTTTCTGAGAAGATTTACAAGACTTGCAGGAACTTAAGTAACCATTGGGATGAAGTTGCAGGATCTATCTCTGACTATTAGAAAACCCCATCACAGATCAACCTACTGGGAACACCCACATCACTTCAGGTATCAGAGGATCCTTTTACTGACTTCAATTTAATACTGACTTAGATTTCTCACCTAAGGGCTTGGTATACTTTGTGTCGGATTCCCTTGTTAGTTCTGACACAGCCTGTCAACCTATCCTATTTAGTTCCCTTCTCCCCTTCTATAAAGTAAAAAAAAAAAGATAATAAACTGAGGATGAGTTAGTAACTCCGAAGTAGCCATGGGAATAGTAGCAAACACTATTATCTCTTATGCAACCATGGAATGTGTCCAAAGTACACCCCATAACGGGAAGAACACTGATAAAAAAAATAAAATGATACCCAATGGGGAAAAATCAGTTGTTAAAGAAGGGAAAGAGAAGAAAAAGACTAGAGAAAGATAGTATGGTGGTCTAGAGCTGATAAGGTAAGAATCCATGTGCCCTTTGATCGATACTCCTTAGGTGAGACCGCACTTAAATACTTGCAGAAGTCAGTAGGGAGAATTTGAATGCTTGAATGTGATTGTGGAGTTTACCTAGGACAGTTGCTAAGTGTGGGGGAAGTACATGTTGGTCTTGATATCCTGTGATTGATTCTTTCAGTGGTTTACTAAGGGGAATCTGAGTATTGTAGCTTCTAGGATGAAATGAGTTTCTGAAGAGTTTTCAAACCTCTTCACCATGCTTTAGTTCTATGTTTTGCTTGAGGGCAAGCAAAGGCTAAGTGTGGGGGAGTTGATATATCATGGTTTTTACCGGTTTTATGCCATGATATAGTTGTGTTTTTAGTGTCTTTTTTGTTCTTTTAGAGTCTTTTACAGGTATAATCAGGTTTGGAGCTGAATTGGAGATAATGTAGCATTTTGGAGATTTTTGGAGTGTTTGGCCGAGAGATAGAGTTCACTGTCCGAAACAGAGAAAGGTGTCGATCGTTGCATGCCTAGCATCGATCGATGCACCAGCGAGATGGGCCAAAGGCGGTTTAGAAGAATCAAGATATTGCACTTTGATCCAGAAGTTCCTGATATTTACAAAGAAGCCCCTGGCCGAGATTATACCTATGTAATCAAGTTTTAGTTGTTTTTATTAGAGACGCTTTACATTACGCTTTCATAATTAAGAGCAGAGGATTTTTAGAGCTTTTGGGGCTGATCTGAACCTGTTACATCATCTGTATTTGGAGAAGATTTCGAACCCCTTTTACTCTTATTATTTTATGCAATTTATTCATCATATGATTATGTTTTCATTATCTATGTCTGAGTAGATTCCTTGTTAGGTTTAGGGTTTCTCACATAGGATTTCATGACTTGCTAGACTTGTTCAATTTCAGTTAAGGATTCATAACTATATCTGTTCTTCAATTTAATTGTGCTTAAAGCTAGTTCTAACCTGATCAATTAGAATTTAGATCTTAGGTTGCTAAATACGTCACGGAAGTGGGGTTTAGGAATCTGGACTAATTAAATTGGGAAATTAAACTTTGCGCAAACGGAAGTTTGGTTTAGGATAATTGTGAACATATCAAACCTGGAATTAATGCTAGTTTAATCTGTTAGTTCTCGCAAACGAAAGTTTGGTTTGCTGCACTTAGACTTAGAGAATTATCGCAAAGGAATTTGGTTAATTCTATATCTGTGTTTTGAGTTCTAGAACTGTGCTTAATTAGATCCTTGCTGAATGAACTGTCTGCTTGTCTGATTTCCTGAGAACGCCCTAGACTTAGCGCTCTTAATAACTTGCTTTCACAACCGTTAATCTCTGCTACTGATTTACTTTCTTGCATTGCTTTTAATTCAATTACATTGTTTTCTTCCTAGTTAAATTCCTGTTCTTGAGCTATTGAATACCGGAGTCTCTGTGGATTTCGATACCCTATATACTACATTGATATTGCTGTGCACTTGCAGTTTAGTATAGGGATTAAAACTCTGACCCTATCATTTACTACCTTTTTGGACAATGTGGCTTATCTAGAAATCCAAAAATGAGTTTCTCTTTCAAAAACGTAATGTTCATCCATGTGAGGATGCTACTCGAGCTCTTGATTCAGTCCAGGAATGTATTCAAGCGAATCCCCACAATCACCTGGATACAGACACAACCAGTTCTGCAGAACAACATTCTCAATGGGAAGCTCCACTTATGCATTGGATTAAGGACTGCGAATAAGTATTGAGAAGTCAAAAATCTTCTTGGCTGGAGTGACTGAAAATGACCAAGACCTAATACTATCTTCTTTCTCTCTCGCAAATGGTCAGCTTCCGGTTCGTTACCTCGGGCTCCCACTGCTACCTAAGAGAATGACTGCAGCAGATTATACCTCCCTCATTGAGAAAATAAAGCATCGCATTGGCTCATGGACAGGCAGATTCTTATCGTATGGAGGCAGATTACAGTTGATCAGATCCGTGATTATGAGTCTAACAAACTTCTGGTTAACAGCATTTCGCCTACCTGGAAGCTGCCTAAAGGAAATCGAGAGACTTTGCTCAGCCTTTCTGTGGTCAGGGCCTGATCTGAATACAAGGAAGGCAAAAGTTCAGTGGATCACTTTATGCAAACCAAAAGATGAAGGAGGTTTAGGATTGAGACCGCTAAAAGAAGTTAGTTTAGTGATGGGTCTAAAATTAATCTGGAGAATCAAGTCTTCAAAGTGTCTTTGGGCATGCTGGATCCAATCTTACTTAGTCCGTAAAGGTTCATTCTGGTCGATCAAAGAAGACTCAGTTTGTGGCTCTTGGATGTGGAGAAAACTCCTCAAGCTAAGGGAACAGGCTCAGCAGTTTCATAGGGTGGAGGTTCGTAGCGGTAACGATACATCTTTTTGGTATGACTGGTGGTCGCCTTTGGGTAGGCTTATGAGTGTGTTGGGAAGGCGTGGACTCATTGATCTGGGCATCTCTGAATTCTCGACTGTCCAGGAAGCTCTATGCACCCACCGGAGACGCAGACACAGAACTCAATCACTAAACTTGATCGAAGATGAACTGGATAAGTTGAGAGGTATGGAGAACAGTGTGGCAGCGGATTTAATGCTATGGCGCCACAAGGAGGATGACTTCAAATGTGAGTTCTCAACTAAACACACATGGGAGCAAATCAGACTACAAGCTCCTAAATGCCAATGGAGTCGATGTGTATGGATCACTCAATACACACCAAAATACTCCTTTATGCTGTGGGTTACCATACTCAACAGACTGCCGACTGGTGAGCGCATGGCGAGGTGGTCAAATGTAGACCCTTCGTGTCCTCTCTGCTCAAATCAATTGGAAACCCGCCAACACCTCTTCTTCTCATGCGTTTACTCTGCAAGCATCTGGCAGCCTCTGGTTAGCGGTCTCATGAATCGATACACGACTGATTGGAACAACATTATAACAATCTTGACAGCTTCACAGACAACAAACACAACCATGTTTTTGCTGAGGTATGCCTTTCAAGTTGCTGTCCATACTATATGGAGAGAGAGGAATGCAAGAAAGCATGGAAATGAGCCACAAAACCATAATCAGCTACTGCAGTTCATTGATAAAGCGGTCCGCAACAAGTTACTCGCCCTCCAACAACAAGGATATACTGGTTATACAGATGGTCTACAAGCTTGGTTTGGCTCTCGTCAAACAAGCTAACACACGGAATATACTATTCTTTGTCTCTATTTGTATTTGACACAAACATTATGATGCACTTGATGTAAAAACGGTTTTTGGATAGAATATAATTTTACATTCATTCAAAAAAAAAAATAATGGTTCTTCCACAGGAGTCAGTTGGATTCTCCGAGATCATCAGGGTCAACATATTCTCTCTGGCTATGCGAAACTCAAGGCTGCTGATACACCTCTTCAAGCGGAAGCTCAAGCATTCCTTTATGTGCTACAGTTAATCTGGATTAAAGGCTTCAGGTATGTATGGTTCGAAAGCGATTGCAAAATTCTTACCTCGGTAATTAATAATCGTGAAAACAATACGGAGCTGGGTAATCTTTTATACGACATTGACCACTTGATTGCAAAAGTACCAGATTGTTCACTGGGTTATGTTAATCGTTCCAAAAACAAGGAAGCTGATGCTCTATCTAAATATGATCATCAGTCTACTGATTGTATAAATACTTATTGATTAATAATAAAAGATGTTAGAAAAAAAAAGTTATTGACGTGAAGAAGAATGTTTTGAGATTGTCTTTATATTCATTTATCAAAGGGTTTCTACAAGGGGATATAATAAGACGAAGAGCATAATGAAGAACATATTGAAACTTAAAATGGTAATGCGTTTTACTTTTTACCTTTTCTAAAAAGACCCTAATTCATATTAAACTAATAATAACCATCATCGTTCTAACTTTATATAAAATAAATAGTTATTATTATTGTATTTCAAATTAAAAAACATACTAGAAATAAATCTAAAACATATTTTCTTCTTTACTTTCTTTAAAAGTCAATAACTGAATTTTTAAAATCTAATATTATTACCCAGTTTTTTTTTCCAAAGATAAACAATCACTCAATTTCTCTTATGATATATTAGAACACAAATAAAGATAAAATCGTTGGAGAGTTTCTCTCTTTTGGGTTTAAGATCTTATGTGGCTATTAGAGTCACTCTTAATAGACAGAATTAGACTGGAATTCTCTTTCCCAAAGCCTTACTCCTCCTTTGTTTTAAGTCTTTTATAGGCGAATCTTCATCTTTTTCAAGGTTTATTCAAGTGTTCTTCAAAAGTTGAAAATTACTCCAGATCCATTGGTTTAATCTCAAGAATCAGCGTCGGCATCCTATAGTAGTGTGTAAGGAGAGTTCGATTTAAAGCTCGGAACTCGGTCTGTACTTGTAAAGATCTCTTCGGCTATGGACAAAGCGCTAATGGCGATGTCCTTGGAAGAGGAAGACGAGCCATTCAATCTTCTAGATCTACCTCAATATGCATCTTCTGAGGTAACTGTGCTGAGTTTGATTGGAAGACTGCTAAACCGTAAGTGCCAAAAGATGAAAGCTCTTATCATAGATATGCAGCGAAAATGGAAAAATCTGGGAATTCAGAGGAGTTGCTCTTTCCAGGGAGAGCTTCCACTTTCTGTTCAACAGTGAACACGACCTAGCTGAGGTCTTAGCTAAGGGAGCTGAAACCTATAATGAGTGGGGGTTGGCTGTTGATAGATGGGTGCCTCACCTTCCCTCGGACTTCCTGCAACATATCGTGGCTTGGGTTCAAATTAGCAATATCCCCCTCAACTATCGCACGGCTGAGTTTATTACTGCGTTGAGAGATCTGGTCGGTAAGGTCTAGCTGGTGACGTTTGATCCTAGTCAAGCTCAAAGTAAGGACTATGTTCGGGTTCAAATTATTTTTGATGTGTCAAAGCCGTTGATAAAATCAAAGGTGGTAATTGTCCAGATGGAAGTACTGCTGTTGTGATTTATCACTATGAGCGCATCCAAAAAAGGTGCTACTCCTTTCAAAAGCTTAATTACTCGCAAGAAGATTGCCCGTTGGTCGCTATAATGGCTAGAGCCTCTGGAAATTTGAATTGTGGGAAAGGTAAAGAACAAGTCCTTAAGGAATCTGACACTTTGTTTGGGATTCTGAGAGAAGACCAAGTTGGGACTAACCGGTTACCGGTCGTCCTAGAATTTCTGCGGAAGTATTGGAAGGGATGCGTCAATATGTTCTTGTAGCTAATGATGATGAAAAGCTCAATCGTATTGATCGAGTTAGGAAATCAGTTGCAGAAGTTCAGAAGAATCACATGGCTCCGAAATCTAACCTTTAATTGGAGCCTCCACCGATGATTACTAAAGATCTTAACAAAGGAAAATGCTTGGTGTTTGACTATGGCTCTTCTGATAACTCAGCCTCAGGACAAGCCTTATGTTCTTTCGGTGAAAAGCTTTTATCTTCAGCTATTAAATCCGGTTTAATTGAGTAATTGTTTCTAGCTGCGCCAAGTAAAGATCGTGGACTTGCTTTGGTGTACTATTCTGACTCTTCCTTACTTTTTTGTGTCAAGTTCAACGGCATATGGAATTGGTAGGTTTGTATCAAAACCATCCAGGACTAAGACTAAACAAGGAAAGACAAGAACAAGACCATACGTCTCAAAGAGAAAACAGAAAGGTCTGGCGGCAAACATTAAACCAAATGAGGTGATTAAGAAAACAGAGGCAGAGGTAGGAGGAAGCAGTAAGAGGGCTTCTTCAGAAGGCAAAAATATTTCATCCGTTGCGAAGCACAATAAACATGAGGTGGTCCCAAATGGGGACCGTGCACCGCTTAATGAGCCTCATGTGCTGGAATTTTCAAGGCTTGGGGGTCCTCTTGACTTGACGATTCCGCATCTCTTGGAGATGTGGAAATCTTACTTCCGGGAGATGTTGTATGTGATGGAGACGATGAATAAAAGGAATGTTTTGGTAAATCTTCAAAAATGGCTGACCAGTTGGTAAATGCGGTGGCTTGGCTCTTTTTTAGAAAAAAAAACTCTGAATGTGGATTTCAAGTTTGTAAACAAGAACATCTTGGATTGTGAAGTGTTTTTTGGAGATCATGTCTTCTTTGTATCGTGTATATACGGTAATCCAAATATCAAGTTCAAAATGGTAGTATAGGAAAAGCTCTCAAGGATAGGCGCTAATAGGAAGGAGCCTTGGTGTATGCTTGGTGATTTCAACGAAATCCTACACAGCGATGAGAAGCTAGGGGTCCTAGGAGAGCATATACAACTTTCTCATAATTTTCTCTCATGTTGAATTGTTGTGGTATGTCAGAATTATCTAGCACTAGGAATAGCTTCACATGAGGTGGCAGAAGAGGTAACCTCTGGATTCAGTGTAAACTAGATATATGTTTTGGAAATGAGAATTGGTTTAAGATCTCTCTGGCTTCAAATCAGGCGTTTCTAGAAAAACGAGGCTCTGACCATTGTTCGGTTCTTGTCAAATTGATTTCTTCCGAAGATAGCTACAAAGGCTCATTGAGATTTGACAAAAGATTGCTTCATATGCCACAACTCAAGGAAACCATAGAGCTAGCTTGGAATCTTCAGCCTTGAGGTACTACCCTCTCCATTTCGGATAGAATGAGAATGTGCAAGAAGGAGATCAGTAAATCGAAAAGGGAGAACGACTTGAACTCGAATACAAAAATAGCTCAGCTTCAAAGGCAGATTGAAACTGAACATGAGCGTTCATTCGTCATTCGACGTGATGAATCACCTTATGTTGCAACTGGTAATTGCCTATGGAGAAGTAGAAAGTTATTCGTAACAAAAAAGCCACGAGAAATGGTTGGTAGAAGTAGATGGGAAAACAAAGGTGTTCCACGCTGCAGTTAAGGCTTCCAGAAACCTCAATGGTCTAGAAGCTCTGATAGACGATAATGGGATAATTTAGAAATCCGAAGATTCTAAGGGTAATGTCGCCGCATCTTATTTCAACTTGTTTTATAGCTCATCCTACCCTGATTCGGTTAATGAGTTCTTCCTGAACTTCGAGCCAAGAGTTACTGCTAGTATGTGAAGGATTATGTGTGTTCATGGTGTAATTGTCAGGTTACAACCTAGCACATAATCAACTAGGATCTAGGTGATTACCTTATGATTGCAGCGGATTGATCAAAGGAACGAAGAGATCACAGAGAGCTGATGATTACCGGCTCCTCCTAGGTATCCACACTCTTACAAGCTACTGGATCAGGCTGCTAGACCAAGCTGGAATGAACAGAGAGAGAGGAAGACCGCTCAGCTGAAATCGCAGATGGGGTTATGAAAAAGCCCTAGGCGTCATTCCTCTTCCTTATATGGGCCCAAGTTATTAAACTAATGGCCTATTAGGATTTTGGGCCCAAGACACAAATCAGACAAAAGCCTGTATTTTGTCTGGCCCAATTCTCTGTACAAATACAGTAAATGCCTTGCATCTTACCGTATTAATTCCTTGTTAACTTTCCCGTTAGCTATGGTGTGTGACCCTTAGGGATCATACAATACTGGTAATAAGTCCTAAACTTATAGATCAAGAGCGGACTCTAGCAAGTCATCATGATCACCCAGTATTTATGACTTATGTCTGATCTCGACACTTATCATACTTTCTAGAGATAGTACGGTAGATTTCAGGACATTCCCAACAATCTCCCACTTGTACTGGAATCCTACATTCCCTAATCCTTTTGTCTCAATATCTCGATCTGGCATAAGGCAAGATACGTGTCATCCTTATATAGCCAGACCATGTTCATCGGACCAGATTTGATACTGACAATGCAAACGACTTGGGCAAGTCCGTTTGGGAGTGGCCACTCTCTTACCAGCTATCAAGTCTCCGATTGGCCTAGAGATATTACCTCCGTTAAACGGCAGGGACAAATCCCATCTTGTTCCATCACTATGAACTACACACTTCATAATACACCCAACCAAGGTCCTTATAGCTCCCAGTTACGAAACAGCGTTAGACAATGATCAAAGCGCATCAATCCATGTGCAGCCACATGCATGCGAACTCAGGTCTAAGGACTATACTCTATAGTCGTATATGAGAACCTCTTATGACACAGATATTAATATCTTGTAGAGTTCTCATCAGCGGGCCATGTCCGGTCATATGCTCCCCTACATATACCTATGTGTCGACTTTGATGCCGCGCATCTATGACCCCTCGAAACTTGGTCATAAGTCTCAACACAATCTAGTCTCAAGTGGTTGTTGGTGTTCCAATTTCAACAACCTTCGACTATGGACACTATGATTTATGTCATTTCGTTAAATATGGGGTTTCAGGATCAAGTCTACTCATGTACTTCGATGGCCCATATATAATGACATGAATCATTTTGGAACGATTATTTATATCACAGTTAAAATAATCCAGAAATCATAGATTTTATAAACATAAAATATTATGTTTTCATGAACCTTTCAAAACAACTAAATAAAGCCCTTTACAAACTCCCACTGAAATTAAGACTACATCTTAATTTCACTTATCCTACAGCTACAGTCTGCGACTCATGCTTAGGCCTAAGGAGTGGCTTCGTTAATAGATTAGCAACGTTCTCATTCGTTGAAACTTGCTGATCTACTTAACACCTCTGTCATTTATCTCACGGAATAGGTTATACCTACCCTCAAGGTGTTTGGACCTCTGATGTGCAGCTAGCCTCATCTATGCTGGGAATCACATCAAGTTCAGTGATGAACTCTTCTTTCCAAACAACCTCTTTCGCCGCTACCCAAGCTGCGAAATGTTCAGCTTAAGTCATGGAGTCAGCAACAGTGCCTTGCACCGCCAGACAGACACAAGATATAACCGGACTGTGACCGGAAATCATCTTTGTCTGTTGGAAACTTGCCTTTCAGACTCTACCGACTTGTAGCACCTCACTTTCTCCGTAAATCAAGAACTTATCCTAAGTATTTTCCAAATACTTGAGGATATTCATTACGTCTATCCAGTGATTCTTTGCTGGATTTGACTGGTCTTTACTTGTCTTGCTTAACATTAAAGCAACATCAAAACAAGTACGTGTCATGGCATACATGATAGATCCAATTGCCGACGCATATGGAATCTCATCCATGCATTCAAGCTCAGCAGTTATCGTAGGACACTGTTTCTTGCTTAACGTAATGCCATGTGACATTGGCATAAAACCCTTCTTGGAATGCTAAAAACGTGTAGGACTTTGTCAATGTAAGAATCCTGACTTTGTCCTATCAGCTCTTTTTGGATCTCTATCTTTAGATCCAAAATCCAAGAACATACGTGGCTTTACCCATGTCAATCATAAAACAACTCCCAAGCCAGTCCTTTACCGACTGCGGCATTGGAACGTTATTTTCGAGAATCAGTATGTCATCGACATACACTATGAGAAATGCAACATCGCTCCCACTTATCTATTAGTAAACGCACAGTTCCACTTCGTTCCTGTTCAAGTCAAAACCTTGACTACTTCAACAGAACGAAGATTCCAACTCCGATATGTTTGCTTCTATCCATGAATGGATCGATGAAGCTAACTTACATACAGTATAATTTTTCGGAGTCCGGGCTCACTTTCGCTTCTGTGAATTTCGCAGGTTCGTCACTTTCAATGATCATCAGATCATAGCAACTAATCACGAGAAATCACTCTCGGATTAGTGACGGATTCATTCAGATCTGCGAACTTCAGGCTCTACAGGTGTAGATTCTACAGAAATCTGTAAATCCATCCGCTGCTCTCCCTCAACAGGTTGAGCAGCCTCCTGTATTTCTCGAATTTCTTCGAGTTATACTTTTACTCCCACTGTTCTTCTTGGAAAGCAACTTTCCTTTTAGAAAACAGAATTCCGAACAACCTAACTTCGTTTTCAGAATGGACGTAAAAAGTAACAAGCCTTGGTTTCCCTAGGACAACCAGCGAAGTAGCTCAACTACAAATACTCAGTAAAGACGAATTTGGATCATTTCCAGTCCACATTTATGTGGTGTCTTTCAACTGATATTGGTGGAACTATTTCAGCGTAAACTTAGATATTTGTAGAGCGTTATTCTTAAAGAATATCATGGAAGATTCGTGTGACTCATCTTTAATCATTTCTAATAAGATCTGATTCTTTCTCATAGAAACACCTCAAGGTTTTCAGGAGAAATGAGCTGTGAAACGACTTCACACTCATTCAGATGATCACACCATCAATGACTTAAGTATTCTCACTCGTGATCTAATCCAGAGTCTCAATACTTCTGTCACTCAGATTCTATACCTCATTCTGGAACTCTTTCGACCATTTCAAAGAATTCCGACTCGTGTCTCATCAAATGAACACAGTCATACTCACTGAAGTAATCAGTAAATATAATGAAGTACAGGAAATTTTCTCTGGCATTACTGCTCATCGGGCCACATACATGAGTATGTTCAAGGTCCAATAAGCCTTTGGGCCTTTCTCTAGCTCGGCTAAGATGGGCCCTTTGTCTTTTGGTCCAGTAAGCAGAATTCAAGTCTCATAAGATATCCGATCAAATGAGCCCAAAAGTCCATAACTATGGGATTTCTGAATCCGACTCACTCTATGTGACCAAAACATTTACGCCAAGAAAAATCAGGTTTAATTCATCAGATTTAAACCAATTCGGTATTTATGTTACATTTAGGCACTCTTTGGTTTACGATATAAAACCCATTCCTTGAATAGGGTGCTACAATCAATATTTCATTGAGATCAAAAGAACAAAACTTGTCTTTTATCAAAATGAAAAACATTCAAATTCTAACAAGAAAATGAAAGACAACTCTGCTTAAAGCAGGTACATTGTAGCAATTACTTAATACAAAACCAAGCCTCAAAGGCATCTACAAGTGAAAACCCTACGGCTGAGGCAGCATCCATAGCTCCTTCCAGACATGCAGTTCCACTTGTCCTTCCTTCAACGTTCTACTGTTGCTTAGGCTCTGCATATTATAACAAATATCAGTGCCACAACCAGTATCCAATACCTATAAGGTAGAACTTGAAGTAATAACATGAATACCTGAGGAAGTAGTCTCATACATCAACTTCAACTCCTCATAATCTTCCATGAATTTAATGCAATCTCTCTTCCAATGCCCAGTCTCTTTACAGTAGCAGCACTTACCAACGTAAGAGGTATCTGACTCGGGCTCAGAAGACACACGCTTGCCATGATTCAAAATCTGGACAACTTTGTCTTCACCCTTGTCAGCATTAGGTTTAGTAAACCTACCCTTCTCCTTTATGAGATTATACAGGGTACTCTTCACGTTTGGCTCAACTGTCTTGAGCATATCATGCAGTTCAGTCAGCGTCTTCGTTAAGCCTTTCTTGATATAGTTCCTTCTGAACTTATCATAGCTTGACGGTAGTGACTGCAGAATGATCTCAGTTGCCAATTCTTGGCTAACTGGATAATCCAGTTTCCTCAGGTTATCAATGTAACCCATCATTTTACTGACATGAGGACTCACTGGATGATCATTTGGTAGCTTGCAGCTAGTGAGAGACTTAACCAACTGGTATCTCTCCACTCTTACCTGCTCCTGAAATTTCAATTTCAGGCTGCTGATCATCTCTATTGGCGACTCCATGTTCTCATATTGCTTCAGCAAATCTGAGTCCATGGTAGCCAATATCAGACCACGCACATCTACCGCATCATTATAATGCTTATTCCAAGCATCATATACTGCATGAGAGGCATTGGACCAGATCCTCTCGGGGAGAGCTCTCTCAAGGACATAGTCCTTTCTCTCCTGCCTGAGGACTAGCCTCAGGTTCCGCGACCAAGTCAAGAAATTTGATCCGTTCAGTTTGTCCATTTCAAGGACAGACCGGATCGAGAAAGTGTTTTGTTTGTTTGTGCTAGTCATAACTGAAATTTAGAGATAAATAGAGTTTTAGTTATTTAGTTCATAAAAGAGTAATCTTAATAACTTATAAGAAAACTCGCATTGCATTCAAAATTTCTTTGTTTAACCTCATAAGAATGCAATGATTCCGAGACTCATGTTCAACTAAAACCAAAGTGGGCCACTGGCCGTCACCCGGAATTAGCTTTACTTGGTAAGCATGCACACAGCTAGTTATATCCATATAACTCTCGGTTGTGGATAGGGCCCAAGGCCCAATACACCAGATGTCTCAAGGCCCGGGACTCCCGATGGCCCAGTCAAGGAAACCAATCTCTTACAGCCAAATAATCACTAAAGTCTGGGACTCCCAATGAAATTAGTGACTATATACTACTTTACTTACGCAAAAATAGACACTTCACACTGTAAGCCATATCTGTAATTGAATAAGCGTTAAGTAGCTGACAAGATTGGGCAAGACATCCAAGCTTGATATTGGTTTTGAGGATTTTAGTTTTTCTTTCCAAAATAGAAGATTACTATTTTGGAAACTTACTTATTTTAGAAACTTTCTAGATTTAGAAATATGCTAAAAATAGAAATTTCTAATTTAATATTTTATTAAAGTTTTCGGTTGGGTCACAAATTATAGGCCCAATTCTTGGCCCAAGACCACAGAATTCCAATTGGCCCAATAATTTGACATAACCGAGTCGGTTCATTAATTCTGGTCCAAGACCAAATTAACTACTAAATCCAACTGGTTATTTACTAAACCAGACCAGCTCTAAATTATTTGGTCCAACCAAATCAAACTTAGATCAGCCTTCGGTTTAGGTTAAAATTTAATTTTGAATTTAAATCCGGTCTAACCAGAAATTAAATAATACCAATTGTATTAAATAATTTCTAGCAAACCGCGATTTGGGTTAACCGCTTGAACCATAATTATTAAATAATTAATCGATTCATACAAAGAAATCCTTATTCCAATAATTGAATTTGACAAAAAAAAGATTCTCAATCATAACAAACCTTATGAATCGTATCTTATTATCAAAACAAAATCAAAAGCGATTGTTTAATTATAGACAAAATCAACAAGCGAAGATGACATTCACTAAACAACAAAATCATGATCCTTAATTAAACAATTCGATCGTGATATCACTAAAGACAAAAACGTGACTTGTTAACCTAAACCTTAAGTCACGTTCACGTTCACATTAGCAAAGACGATTTTGACAACCATGACATTAATCGATTCTTAAAATGAAGCAAAGTCAAAGCGATTGTGTGATTCTCACTAAAAGACAAAATCCTCAATAACAATCAACAATCCAAGGTCAACAAGCGATTTCTTAATCATGAACCCAAGTCAACAAGCGATTTCTTATAATACAACAAGGTCAACATGCGATAGTTTTTCAAACGATTTGATATTCACATAAAGAAAAAATCGATATTGACCTATTCCAAATCGTATGACTTAATTCAACAATCACTTTATTATCAAACAAAATCAAAAGCGATTGAAAGACAACATAACGATTCAAACAAAGAGACGATATCGACTTTAATCAACAAGCTTTCATATCGATTTCTTAGTTCTAGGTTTTCCAAGTTTCAATCAATTTTACTCATTAAAATCGATTCATCAAACTAATAAACAACCTAGTATGATCCAAAAAGCAAAAACCTAACAACCTGGCTCTGATACCACTGAAGGATTATGTGTGTTCATGGTGTAATTGTCAGGTTACAACCTAGCACATAATCAACTAGGATCTAGGTGATTTGCAGTTGAATCATAAACAGATCAGAATCATTACCTTATGATTGCAGCGGATTGATCAAAGGAATGAAGAGATCACAGAGAGCTGATGATTACCGGCTCCTCCTAGGTATCCACACTCTTACAAGCTACTGGATCAGGCTGCTAGACCAAGCTGGAATGAACAGAGAGAGAGGAAGACCGCTCAGCTGAAATCGCAGATGGGGTTATGAAAAAGCCCTAGGCGCCATTCCTCTTCCTTATATGGGCCCAAGTTATTAAACTAATGGCCTATTAGGATTTTGGGCCCAAGACACAAATCAGACAAAAGCCTGTATTTTGTCTGGCCCAATTCTCTGTACAAATACAGTAAATGCCTTGCATCTTACCGTATTAATTCCTTGTTAACTTTCCCGTTAGCTATGGTGTGTGACCCTTAGGGATCATACAATACTGGTAATAAGTCCAAAACTTATAGATCAAGAGCGGACTCTAGCAAGTCATCATGATCACCCAGTATTTATGACTTATGTCTGATCTCGACAATTATCATACTTTCTAGAGATAGTACGGTAGATTTCAGGACATTCCCAACAGTATGAATGAGTAATTGATTAAGGAAGTTACTGCCACATAAATTAAAGAAGCAGTGTTCTCTATCAATCCCGCTAGTGCATCAGGAGCAGAGGCACTAACAAGACTATTCTTCCAACAGTACTGGAATGTAGTGGAAGCTTCGGTGACAGAAGAGATTCTACGGTATTTCAGAGACGGTTCTTTTGACAAGGAATGGAATTTTACTTTGATAATTTTAATTCTAAAAAATGTTGGATCTCCTCTTATGTCTGATCGGTAGACCGATTAGTCTCTGATCTATAATGTACAAGACCATCTCCAAGGTTCTCGCCGCAAGGTTAAAACCCTTTCTCCCAGAGATTGTCTCACCTAATCAATCTGCCTTCATCCAAGATCGACTTATATCCGATAATATCTTGATTGCGCATGAGGCCATTCATGCTCTAAGAACTCATAATCCAACTTCCAAGGGATTTATGGTGATAAAGACAAATTTAGCCAAGGCTTTTGATCGGGTTGAATGGAGCTATCTAAAAGGTCTTAGTGGCGATGGGATTTCACCAAATCCGGATTGATTGGATCTTAACTTGTGTAACCACAGTGACATTTGCGGTTCTGATAAACGGGAAAACTCATGGCCATGTTACACCGAAGGGAGGGTTAAGACAAGGTGACCCATTGTCTTTCAACAGAAAGCTTGTCTCATATGCTCAACCAAGCGGAACAAGACGGTCGCATCACCAGAATCCAGTTCTCCCCTCTTGGCCCTCAATCCATCATATGTTCTTTCCTGGCGACAACTTCTTCATGTGCAAAGCAACGAAAGAATAATGCTCGAATCTCCAACAAATACTGACTGTGTATGGTAATGCTACATGTCAGGTCATTAACTTGGAGAAGTCGGCGATTACTTTTGGGAATTATGTTAAGGAAGAAATGCAAACAGCCCAAATCAACATGTGCCTCTCTATCTAGTGCCATGTCTGATTTTTGGTGGAACTCGGCTGAGGAAAAAAACAAAATCCATCGGGTAACTTGGACCAAAATTTGTCTACCAAAGGATCAAAGTGGCTTGGGGTTTAAAGATGTAGAACTCCTCAACTTGGCCCTGCTTGGCAAGCAGGCTTGGAGGCTTTTTAATGACCCTCAAAGTTTGGTTGCAAGATTCCTGAAAAGTCGCTACTTCCTGGATCATGACTTTTTGGAAGCTTTATTAGGTAAACGGCCGGCTTTTGGATGGAGAAGCATTCTTCAAGGGAGAAACCTGCAACAACTAGGATTGGAACAAAAGATATGCAATGGTGAATCAATCAAAATGTGGACGGGGCAGTGGATAGACGAAGCGAAACATCGAGCACCTTTAATGAAGAACATTTTGTCGATCTTGATCTGAAAGTATCTGACCTATTGATGAAGAGCTCGACACATGGGACAGAGAGATTCTCGAGGATTTATTCTTCCAATCCGACATTGATTTGATCCTGAATATAAAACCAATCTTAATTTCAGAAGACTAATGGTGCTGGGAACACATAAAGCGTGGTGAATACTCTGCTAAATCGGCTACTGTCTAGGAAATCAGGTCTATCGCAAAGAATAAATAGGTCTAATCATGGCCTTACCTTCTCTAAATGGTTTGATGGAACAAGTCTGGAAGATTGAAGCTTTACCAAAGGTTAAAACATTTCTATGGAAGGCTCTTTACGGTGCTTTATGATAGGTGTAAGTTTTATCCCTATTCTAACTGCATGTGCACATCAATATCAATGTAGTACTTAGGGTATCGAATCCGCAAGGACTCATGGCAACGATAGATTTAGAACAGAAAAGATTAAACTAGGAGAAAGCAATTGTGATTAGAAACTAAAGCAAAACAAGAAAGTAAATCAGTAGCAGGATTGGTATGAAAGCAATTAACTAAAAGCGCTAAGTCTAGGGAGTTCTCAGGAAACCAGACAAGCAGATAAATCATTCAGTCAGGATCAAATTAGGTACAGTTCTAGAACTCAAAACATAGATATAGAATTAACCAACTTTCGTTGTGAGAATTCTCTAAGCCTAATTGCAGAAATCCAAATGTCTTTGTAATTCCTAACAGATTAAACCAGCTCTAAGATTAAGTTCGATATGTTCACAATTCAATTAAACCAAATTTCTTTGCGAGTAATTCAATTTCTCAACCTAAATAGTTCAGATTCTAAACCACACTTTCGTGTCAATCTAACAACATAAGATCTAGATTCTAAGTGATCAAGTTAGAACTAGCATTAAACACAATTTAGCTTGAAGAACATCTATTGATATGAATCCTTAACTGAATTAATTATATCTAGCAAGTCATAAAATCCTTAATGAGAATCCATAAACCTAACTATGAATCTACTCAGACATGGAATATGAAAACATAATCAATGAATTAATAAATTGCATAAAAGAGATTAAATAAGTAAAGGGGTTCGAAATCTTCTCCAAAATAAGCAGAAAGCAGTACATGAATCTGATCAGCCCCAAGCTCTAAAAACTCTATGATCTAATTATGAAAGCGTATCTTAAAACTGATGTAAAAACCTAATTATATAAGCTAATCACGTCTTGGGGCTTCTCTGTAATTCTTGAAAACTTTTGGGCAAAACTGCAGTTTCTTCATTCTTCATTAAACCGCCGAGTTTGGCCCATCTCGCTCGTGTGTCGATTGATGCACATAGTGTGTCGATCGATGCATTACTCTGTTTCGTACAGTGAGCTCTATCTCTCGGGTCAAAACATCAAAATGCTCCAAAAAGCTCCAATTACTCCAAATCCACTCCAAACGTGCTAGTACCTAATAACACCTGTAAAAGACTCTAAAGAAACACTAAAAGACTCTAAACACACACTTATATCATGATCTAAAACCGGTAAAAACCATGATATATCAACTCCCCCACACTTAGGCTTTGCTTGCCCTCAAGCAAAATAGAGAACTAAAACATGGTGAAGAGGTTTGAAAACTTTGAGAAACTCTTTTTATCTTAGAAGTAACAACAATCAGATTCCCCTTAGTAAACCACTGAAAGAATCAACTGCAAGATATCAAGACCAACATGTACTTCCCCCACACTTAGCAACTGTCCTAAGTAAACTCCACAATCAATCTAAGCAATTCAAATTCACCCTACTGACTTCTTATGCATATTAAGTGCGGTCTCACCTAAGGATTATCGATCAAAGGGCACATGGATTTTGTCAGCTCTAGACCACCATACTATCTTTTTCTGGTTCCTTTTCTTCTCTTTTCCCTTCCTTAGCATTCTGATTTTTCCCCACTGGGTATCATTTTTTTTTTATCAGTGCTCTTCCCGTTAAGGGGTGTACTTTGGACACATTCCATGGATCGCACAGGAGGTAATAGTGTTTGCTACTACTCCCGTGACCACTTCGGAGCTACTAGCTCATCCTCAGTTTATTACTTTTTTTTACTCTATGGAAGGGGAGAAGGGAACCATACTCGGACATGTTTACAAGCTGTGTCAGAACTAACAAAGGATTCCGACTCAAGGTATACCAAGCCCTTAGGTGAGAAATTTAAGTCAAATTAAGGGTGAAGCCAGTAAAAGGATCCTCTGAATACCTGAATTGATATGAGTGTCCTCAGTAGGTTGATCCGTATTGGGTTTTCTAATAGTCATAGATAGTTCCTGCAACTTTATCCCAATGGTCACTTAAGTTCCTGCAAGATGTTGTTTACTTCTCAAAAATTCATTGTTTCTTACTTAAACTTGTTTTGACTCAATAAAACAAAAATTTTAAAAAATGGACTGACTCTTAAGAAAACAGAAAGATAGTAGTTAGTACCAGAAAATGATGAAGAAATGAGAGATTTAGGGTTGTGCACTCGCGGTTGTACGGACGGAGAAATGGGGAAGAAGAGAAGAGAAGAGGGGTTAAGGCACTTACCTGGATCGTGTGTGCAACGATCGATGCATAGGTGCAACGATCGTCACATCTGAACCAAATTGATTCCGGTTTAGCACGCGTACCTTAATTTTACAATTGAACCACTTGCAACGACCGTTGCACATGACCGCAACGATCGTCACAAGGCGATCCCATCTCTTCGTCATATCTCCTTGCAATGACCGTTGCACATATAGAAACGATCGTCACACATCTCCAGACAGTGTTCTATATTAAAAACTTCGCAAAAACAAATAAAAACGTGAAATCCTAAGAAAAACACCAAAAATAAGAAAGAAAAACACTAAAACCTAACAGTGGGTTGCCTCCCACTAGCGCTTGTTTAAGGTCATTAGCTTGACCGGACGAACAAGATCAGGTTGCTGGAGATCCCGACAGAGACTGTGATTGCCTCTCTGCAAGTCTCCTCATCCAAGGTGGAGAGTAAGCTGTCTCAGTGTGAGATCGTCCAAGAAAAGAAGGAGTGAATTTATCTCCAAGATCCAAAACCAAAGTGTTACTCGTCTGCGCTCCATATCCATCCTCAATAGTGAAGGTCTGCCCATCTATCAGCGGCTTACGCATCATGTCCATCTTAAAGTGCAGAGGCTCATCTCCCAGATGGAGATCAATCAAACTGTGCCTCACATCAATCACTGCTCCAGCTGTGGCTAAGAATGGTCTTCCTAGTATCAAAGCATCATCCTGCTCACTGTCGTACTTAAGCACCAAGAAGTCTGTTGGAACCAAGTAATTCCCAAATCTTACTGGGACGTCCTCAATAACTCCTTCCGGAATCCTTATTGACTGATCAGCTAGGACAAGAGAGGTCCTAGTGGGTGAAAAATCCATCATCCCCAGCTTCTCTGCCACAGAGTATGGCATGAGACTTCCAGCAGCTCCTAAGTCACACAGAGAGCGCTTGAAACCATCCTCAAAAATAGAACAACTTAGCACAAATATCCCAGAATCAGGTAGTTTCTTAGGAATCCGAGGTAATAGTACATCACTTATCTGTTGAGGAACAACTATAACCCAATCCTTCAGCATCTCGTCCATTGGTAGCATCTTCTCCAAGTACCTTTGCACACAAGGGTGATAAGGTGGATCATCAGATGGTGGAACTTCTTCCAACTTCTCTTCCATCTCTCCTAACTATCTGACCTCATCAATCTCCTGTTGAGTTATCTCAGACACTCCAGGGAATAAACGATTAAGCTCAACATCCGACTCTGTATCAATGCCATAAAAATCATGTGAATCTGTCTGTCCACGCCATGCAACGATCGACGCTAGAGGTGCATCGATCGATGCAGATGATTTTTCACAGATTTCACCCGAGAGATTTTCTTCAAATTCAGGATTTTCAGCCTCTTCCACTAGTTCAGCTGTATTTAGCTCAAATCTTTCACCTAGGTGTGATCCATCATCAATGTACACTGACCAAGCCTTAATGTGGGTGTCTGCGACACTATTTCCCTTAATGGAGCTTGAAATTTGGCTCACCTGAGTGTCCAATTGCTTCACATGAGTACTTAGAGACTCAAACTTCCCATTGAGATCCTCATAAACAGCATCTAACTTCCTGTTGCAGTCCATAGCAATCTTAGTTTGTCCTTCCAGCAGCTGCTCCATCATACTCTCCATCTTGCTCTCATGAGCATTAGCAACAAGAGGTTCTTGGTAAGATGAAGATCCATAAGTCCTCTGATTGCCTTGTTGAAAAGGCTTCTGGAAACCAGCATTCTGTCCAAAGCCAGAAGAGTTTTGAAGAATCTATTACCTTGCTGTCCTCCAAACTTGTTTCCTTGGAAACCAGATCCTCCAATGTAATTAACATCCTCTTCCTGACCATCTTCTTCAGCATTGATCACTTCAACATCTTGAGCAAAATGGACAGCTTTCATCCCAGCTAGAAGATTGAAAACAGTGTCCAATTTACTCCTAATATCAGAAATCTCCAGGTTCTCTATCTTCCCACGAGACTCTTTCCTTCTCATATCATTAGGCTTGCAGCTATTACTGCTTACTATGTTGTTTATCAGTTTCTTAGCTTGCTCAGGAGTCCTAGTGTTGAAATTTGCATTGCTGGAATTATCCAACGCAGTCTGGTATGGGAGATCTATACCTTTAAAGAAAATGCCCAAAAATGTTACCTCAGTGAATCCATGATGCGGGCAGTCACGTTGGTACTTCTTAAACCTCATCCAGGCAGCTTTAAGAGGCTCTACAGGACCTTGGGAGAAAGTGAGAATGTCATGTCTCGACTGATCAGAGCGAGCATCATCATAGAAGTGTCTCAGAAACTCACTCTTAACAGCATCCCAAGTAGTAAACTTCCCAGGTGGAAGTTGTTTCAGCCATGCAGCAGCATCTCCAGCAAGAGAGTAGGGGAAGAGTTTGAGAAACAGATAGTCATAGTTCACTCCATCATACTTCATCCCAGTGACTATGTCCTCAAACTCATCTATAAGATCCATTGGCTGCTCATTAGGGAAACCATGGAAGGCACTCTGCCTCAGAAGAGAGTAGTATATGGTCTTGATCTCGGAATCATTCCTATCAAAACCAGGAGGTACAAGAGCTGACCGGTTAGCATGAAACTCATCCGGACGGTTATAGTCAGCTAAGGTCCTCTCATGAACAACCATCTGTCCATCTTGACCTTGTCCTTGGCCTTGTCCTTGGTTTTTTGGCAGTTCAGGCTCAGGGATAAGATCAGGGATAACATTCCCTTCAGCATCAATCCGTTGCCCAGCAGCATTGTACGGATTGTTTTGTCGGTCCCTCAGGGTACCTTGAGCATCAGGCATTATAATCACACGTTCAACAACCATCCTTGCTCTTTGAACTCTCCTGTTAGTCCTCTCTAGTCTAGCAAGCTCTTCAAGTTGGAGGCTAACGAGATTAGTATTCGGATTACTTCTGGTATCACGCGTCTGCATAAACCGTCTGTAATCGCCGTGCAACGATCGATGCTGAGAGTGCAACGATCGATTCAACTCCAGTCGCCTAGTAACGATCGGCACAAAAGATGAAACGATCGATGCTATGCGATTGTCAAACCTGCGACAGAGTAGAAACAGAAAAATCAGTAACTAAAAAAAAAAAAAAAAAAAAAATCCTAGTAAAAACCCTAAGTTCGAATCTATCGAAGACTCCAAAGAGTCCCCAGCAACGGCGCAAAAAACTTGATAGGTGTAAGTTTTATCCCTATACTAACTACAAGTGAACAGTAATATCAATGTAGTACTTAGGGTATGGAATCCACAAGGACTCAGGGCAACGATAGGTTTAGAACAAAAAAGATTAAACTAGGAGAAAGCAAATGTGATTAGAAACTAAAAGCAAAACAAGAAAGTAAATCAGTAGCAGGATTGGTTTGAAAGCAATTAACTAAAAGCGCCAAGTCTAGGGAGCTCTCAGGAAATCAGACAAGCAGATAAATCATTCAGTCAGGATCAAATTAGGTACAGTTCTAGAACTCAAAACACAGATATAGAATTAACTAACTTTCGTTGTGAGAATTCTCTAAGCCTAATTGCAGAAATCCAAATGTCTTTGTAATTCCTAACAGATTAAACCAGCTCTAAGATTAAGTTCGATATGTTCACAATTAAATTAAACTAAATTTCTTTGCGAGTAATTCAATTGCTCAACCTAAATAGTTCAGATTCTAAACCACACTTTCGTGTCAATCTAGCAACCTAAGATCTAGATTCTAAGTGATAAAGTTAGAACTAGCATTAAACACAATTTAGCTTGAAGAACATCTATTGATATGAATCCTTAACTGAATTAATTATATCTAGCAAGTCATAAAATCCTTAATGACAATCACTAAACCTAACTATGAATCTACTCAGACATGGAATATGAAAACATAATCAATGAATTAATAGATTGCATAAAAGAGATTAAATAAGTAAAGGGGTTCGAAATCTTCTCCAACATAAGCAGAAAGCAGTACAGGAATCAGATCAGCCCCAAGCTCTAAAAACTCTATGCTCTAAGTATGAAAGCGTATCTTAAAACTGATGTAACAACCTAATTATATAAGCTAATCACGACTTGGGGCTTCTCTGCAATTCTTGGAAACTTTTGGGCAAAACTGCAATTTCTTCGTTCTTCATTAAACCGACGAGTTTGGCCCATCTCGCTCGTGTGTCGATCGATGCGCATAGTGTGTCGATCGATACTCTGTTTCGGACATTGAGCTCTATCTCTCGGGTCAAAACATCAAAATGCTCCAAAAAGCTCTAATTACTCCAAATCCACTCCAAACGTGCTAATACCTAATAACACCTGTAAAAGACTCTAAAGAAACACTAAAAGACTCTAAAACACACTTATATCATGGTCTAAAACCGGTAAAAACCATGATATATCACTTTACCAGTATTTGATCGGCTTGCTTCAAGAGGAATGGAAGTTGACTTGAAATGCCAATTATGTGGATGGGAGGTAGAATCTATAAACCACGTGCTTTTCATTTGCTCTTTGTCCAGACAGCTTTGGGAAATCTCTAACTTTCCATCCCCTCAATTTGGATTTAATAATGAATCTTTCTATCAAAATATTGCCTTTGTGATCAAAGTAGGCTGTAATCGGGAAATCCCAGATGAGATAAGAAGATGCTTCCCTTGGATTCTTTGGATACTATGGAAGAACAAAAACAATTTCTTGTTTTAGGGAGTGATCTATAGAGCGTTGGAGAAGTATGAGAAAGTGAAAGCAGATTCAAACCAGTGGTTCCATGTCCATGAAGAGGTAAACACTAATCGACTCAGAAAAAAATCTCAAGCTAAAATTTGGAATAGGAAGTGTAATATTCCTCCAAGATTCTGGGTTAAATATAACATTGGAGTTGCATGGAATAAGTAAACAAAGATAGGATGTGCCTCTTGGGTCCTTAGAAACAACACCGGCAAGGTTTTACTTCATAGTAGACAAGCCTATGTTTCTTTGAATTCAGATTTAGAGGCACAAGTTGCAAGCTGGTTAAGGGCTATTGAAAGTATGCATAGCCTTGGGATTCAAAGAGTTATTTTTGCAGCAGAAGCTACTCATTTGATTGGTGCAGTTACTCGGCCACCTGCATGGCCTTCTTTTAGGTACCAATCGAATTAATGGTAGTATTAGCTTAGTGTAAGGTCGTCATTGCTGTTGGTGTTTTGATTTCCTGAGATCATCTTATAACTGTTAAATCTAGTATTATCAATGAATTCAAGATTACAAAAAAATATTAGAACGAAAATATTTTTCAATAGACAAGATGGGGAAACACTTTTTGTGATAATACATAAAATGACATTGTGAGCTTAAGCTTCGAAAATCGTTTTTTGGAAGATAAAATTGAAACTGGAATGGTCAATATTGTTCGATAACAAATCTAGGCTAGAAAAAACTCACATCATAACATGTACCGTTTTTATATTCACAAAACCACTATAAATATATAAAACATTAAACAAATTTCGAAAATTCCAAATCATACTTCATTTGAACTGATAATTAGCCAATAATTTGATCCATATACAAAGATACTCAGTTATTAATGGACTCCCAAGAATTTTATTAGTGTTAGAATTTAAGAGTATGAAAGAAGAATTAAGTGAGAATGGAAGATTAGAAGAGTTTTTAGAGAGCAAGAACAAGAGAGATTAAGCTTTAGGGAAGAATAAAATCCCAAAGTTAAAATATCATAAGTGTTTACAAGAGTATATATATGCTATACAACTAGGGCAACAAAGAGAATAAACAAATCTGTACAGCCTTTTTCTCCGTCGTTCTATTCTATGTGAAGACGGATGGATAGAATAGAAATATCCATGACATCGTCGATGACATCGTCGATTCTATTCTATCATCGACGATGACATTGTCGATGATAGAATATAAATCGTCCAGGCTTCACTCCAGCAACCATGTCGCCGACACCGTCAGTGACACATGAAGTTCAGAATCTTCTCCAGCGTCTATGTCGCCGACACCGTCAGTGACACATGAAGTTCAGAATGTTCTTCAGCGTCTATGTCGCCGACACCGTCAGTGACACATCAAGTTCAGACTCAATACTTATCTCATGATCAATACTCCCCCTCAAGCTTAGACTTTGGAATCACCCTAAAGGCTAAGCTTGGAATGATCATAGCAACACCTCATTAAAAACCTTGATGTGAAAAACCACTTGGGACAAAACCACATCAAGGAAAAAAGAGTATGATGCACATGAATCAGGAGAGTTCTAATCATGGATGGATACAAGTCCTAGTTTGGGAAAGATGTGATCACAAATCTTGAGACTTGCAGCCTTGGTGAAGATATCTGCTAATTGATCTTCACTTCTTGTATAGCAGGGTAGGACAGTTCCATCTTCAATCTTCTCCCTGACCTTGTGACAATCAATTTCTATGTGTTTAGTCCTTTCATGAAACACATAATTTGAGGCTATATGGATTGCAGCCTGATTGTCACAGTGGAAGGTAATGGGACTTGATTGCTCAATGCCAAAGTCCTTAAGGAGAGCCTTCAACCATGTCAACTCGCTTGTGAGCTTCCTCATTGCTCTATACTCGGCTTCAGCACTTGAACATGAGACAACCTTCTGCTTCTTTGTCTTCCAAGTTATCAAATTTCCTCCAATGAAAGTGCAATAACCGGTAGTAGATTTCCTATCATTTTTATCACCAGCCCAATCTGCATCACAATATCCAACAATCTCAGTGTTATCATTCTTACCCATCCAAATGCCTTGTCCTTGAGAGCCCTTGAGATATCTGAGTATCCTTTCTATCATGCTCCAGTGGTAGACAGTAGCTGTTTGCATGTGTTGGCTTACTTGATTCACAGCAAAGCAAAGATCTGGTCTAGTGAGAGTAAGATAGATGAGCTTCCCAACCATTCTTCTGTATAAAGACACATCCCTGAACTTATCATTATCCGATTTCTCCCCCTTTCTATTGACTTGGTAGCCATCTTCAAGAGGAGTCTTAGCTATCTTGCTATCTTGCATTCTTGTTTCTGTCAACAAGTCCTTCACATAATTTCTTTGAGATAGAAACAGCCCATCCTGAAATCTGCAAACTTCAATTCCCAAGAAGTATTTCAACTCACCAAGATCCTTGATGTCAAATGAACTCTTGAGGAAGGCTTTGGTGGATTTAATTCCTTCTTTATCACTTCCAGTAATGATAAGATCATCCACATATATCAGTACCACAACCACGCCTAAAGAGCTTTGAAGAGTGAACAAGGTATGGTCAGATTGAGACTTCCTGAACCCATGATCCATAAGAGTGTGGCTTAGCTTGTGATACCAAGCTCTTGGTGACTGCTTCAGACCATAGATCGCTCTTCTCAGCCTCAGGGCTTCACCTGGTTTGCAAAGATATTCAAGACCTGGTGGTGGTGTCATGTACACTTCTTCTTCAAGTTCTCCTTGTAAGAAAGCTTTTTTGACATCCATCTGCCATAGATCCCATGAAAGGTTGGTAGCCAAGGAGAGAGTGACTCTCACAGTGTGAATCTTAGCTACTGGTGCAAAGGTATCAGTGTAGTCTTCTCCATAAGTTTGAGTGAATCGTCTCGCGACTAGCCTTGCCTTGTACCTCTCTATATCCCCATTGCTCTTATACTTGATTGTGAATACCCACTTGGAGCTAACAGCTTTCTTTCCCTTTGGTAATGACTCCACATTCTAAGTGTGATTCCTATCCATAGCCTTTTTCTCATCAATCACAGCATCCATCCACACCTTGATGTCTTTAGCCTCTTCATATGTCTTAGGAACCCAATCAGCATCAAGAGCTCCCATGAAGACTTGATGTTCTGTTGGAAAGTGAGCAAGAGTGCATGTTGCTTGGATTGGATGTGCAACAGCCTGACTGTTATAGTAGATGAAATCCTTATTTCTCCATTCAGATGGGTCCTTCTTAACCCTCGTACTTCTCCTCAGGGTTTCAACCGGTTGGTCAGCCTCTCTTTCCTCATGATCAGACTCAAATTCTTGTTCCACTTCTCCTCCTTGATCATGAATGGCAGAATCATCTTGTTGAGATTGTGATTCTTCATTGTCCCCCTCATGATCAAGGTGGGTATCATCAGCAACAACTAAAGGTTCCTCAGGCGTGTTTGCCTTCTGATCTTGCTGCTTCTGCCTTGGTTAATTTATCAAATCACAGGTTGGTTGACTGATTTCAAGGTTTTCCAAAATGATCCTCAAGTTTGTGGCACGATCAGATGGATTATTGGATAGATCCTTCAGACTATCCCAACTCTTCTCAACATAATAGCCTTTTGATTCCACAAACTTAACATCCCTGGATACCAAGACCTTCCTGGTTTCAGGTACATAATACTTGTAGCCTTTCTGAGTTGTAGAGTAACCAATGAACATTGCCTTTGTGCTTTTTGCATCAAGCTTGTCCCTTTGTTCTCCTGGTACCAAAACAAAAAACATACACCCAAACACCCGTAAGTGATTAATTGAGGGTTTGGTTTTGTTTAATACCTGAAATGGTGATTGATCATGCAGAACTTTGGTAGGTGTTCTGTTGATCAGATAGCAAGCTGTCATAACAGCATCTCCCCAAAACCTTTTTGGAACATTTGTGTAGAACATCATAGACCTTGCCACCTCCATTAAGTGCCTATTCTTCCTTTCAGCAACTCCATTTTGTTGAGGAGTGTAAGGACAGCTGGTTTAATGAATGATTCCATGCTTGGCTAGATGATGTTTGAAGGCGTGGCTAGTATATTCTCCACCGTTGTCTGCTCTGAAGATCTTGATCTTGGTATTGAAATTGTTTGTCACATAGTTCTGAAAGTTGGTGAATGCTTCCAACACCCTATCCTTGGTTTGGATCAAGGTTAACCAAGTATACTTGGATTTCTCATCAATAAAGGTCACAAAGTACTTATGACTATCTCTAGACACGCAAGGAGCTGTCCATACATAAAATGAACAAGATCAAAGCACTTCTCATAAATGGTTGAAGATTTAGGAAACACAGACTTGCAATGTTTTCCAAGGATGCACGCTTCACAATCATCATTTGCAAATGAGACTCTAGGCAATAACAAACTTAAAGCTCTTGAATGAGGGTGTCCAAGTCTAGCATGCCAAATAACATTATCAGCAGTAGCAAGGAATGAGTTAGAAGCCTCAGAACAGAAATCAGACGACGGCCTAATGCTATCTAGAACATAAAGGCCATCTTTACTTACTCCTTTCCCAAGTACCTTGCTAGTCTCAATATCCTGAAATTGAACATCATCAGGACTGAATATGACATTGCAATTTAAATCAGTGGTTGCCTTTTTCATAGATAGCAAGTTCGATGTAAAGCTAGGCATATAGAAGGCTTTTGATTTCTTGTCAAACAACCAAAGATTCCCTACACCCTTTACTGGTATTCTATCTCCATTTGCTATCACTACATTCCCTAAAGCTGGTTCAACATTAGTGATCAGGTTTGAGTCACTAATCATGTGATGAGATGCTCCAGAGTCTATAATCAATGGCTTAGAGATAGCAGGTGCATGGAGAGGTTTACCAGACACGTTACCAGAGTCTTTAGATGCTTTCAAGGCATCAATGAGGGCATATATATCTGACTTCCTCAGAAAATCATGTTGAGAAGACACCAAAGCATTTCTTTGTTCCTCAATGAACCGCACATGATAACTCTTTATGGCTGAAACTGTTAATAGCCTACTGAGATTTGAAATATTTCCAAATAACTTCTGAAGAGTAATCCACAACTCTCTTGCAGTTTCACAATATGAATAAGCTTCCAATATTGAAGTTTCAAGTGAAGTTTGGAGAATGAGCAGAACCTTCTGGTCTTCTCGAATCCACTTCTCCACATCTTGGACCAGCTGGGTTGGAGCTTCATCACTGACATACTTCCATAACCCACATCCACCAAGGGCAGATTTCACCATTCTTGCCCATAACAAGTAATTTACCCCCTTTAGGGTCACTGGAATGAATATATGCTCTGAGTTCTCCATGGTTAAACTTAGTTAGTACCTTAGGAGGGAATATCAGGCACAAAAAAAACTCAAAGAGAGAGGAAAAATTTCGAACAGATTTGAAGGAACAAATATTTCAAGAGCAGAGATTTTGAAAGGTAAAAGGGTGAAGAATTTGCGGAAAGAAATTAAGTTTAGGAGCTTAATGCTCTGATAGCATGTTAGAATTTCAGAGTATGAAAGAAGAATTAAGTGAGAATGGAAGATTAGAAGAGTTTTGAGAGAGCAAGAACAAGAGAGATTAAGCTTTAGGGAAGAATAAAATCCCAAAGTTAAAGTATCATAAGTGTTTACAAGAGTATATATATGCTATACAACTAGGGCAACAAAGAGAATAAACAAATTTGTACAGCCTTTTTCTCCGTCGTTCTATTCTATGTGAAGACGGATGGATAGAATATAACCATCCATGACATCGTCGATGACATCGTCGATTCTATTCTATCATCGACGATGACATTGTCGATGATAGAATATAAATCGTCCAGGCTTCACTCCAGCAACCATGTCGCCGACACCGTCAGTGACACATGAAGTTCAGAATCTTCTCCAGCGTCTATGTCGCCGACACCGTCAGTGACACATGAAGTTCAGAATCTTCTTCAGCGTCTATGTCGCCGACACCGTCAGTGACACATCAAGTTCAGACTCAATACTTATCTCATGATCAATAATTAGAACATAGGCATGAGTTTATTTTCTACATATAGTCATAGGCGCATTACAACAAGCATACTAAACAATATGCATTCCAAAGTCCCAACTTGCAAGTGATTTTCCATAAGCCACAACCGGGTACGATGGACATACCGCAATACCTTAATTGAAGAACGAATCAATATATATATCCAGAGAGAGAGAGAGAGAGAGAGAGAGAGAGAGAGAGAGAGAGAGAGAGAGAGAGAGAGAGAGAGGTATTTACACATGTTCTTCCCCATCTCCAACTTGAAGTAACCTTTATCACCCAAAGTGCTCCCCATGAGTTCTTTATAAGCCAATATGGAACACTGTCTTCAATTCCATAACCAATAACCAAACCCGCGTGGTTCACGTCCTAATGCCACATTAAAAATATGAATTGGAACAATAGCTTATAAGCTCAAATGATTCTACTTGCAATAGAGTGATATATTTATCTAGCAGTTTGAAGAAGAAAGTCTCACCATTGTAGTATTTCCACATTGACTATTGTAAAATCCGCTCTTGTAAAGCAATAATGAGGATCTAGCCTCGAATGCTACGGATACTGGTCTAACTATTGCAACCGCATCCTTTAGTTCATCTTCAACACCCTGTTGTTGATGTTTGAACCCCCATTAGAGATTACAGAATGTATATTTTTAAGGCAGGTGAACTTCAGAATCCGTAAAAAGATGCTTACCAGAGAAATGCTGAATGAATAGAGGACTGTTATAAATGGTGGTCGCTTATAGCAGTTTCCCACAAAACCAGAATAAGGATAATCTCTATCTATGGTGATACCACCACTTGCTTTGATGTATTCAAAGGCTTCAGAAGGAAGTCCACCATTGCAGCTATGGTTTGTGGAACAATCCACAAGCTGGTGCTCAGAGAGAGATACTCTTGTTTCTATTCCATATCTTCGAAGATAAGCTACCTCAATAGCTCCAGTCACGCTGTAAATCCGTTATATAACTTTTAATTTTATATCAAGAAATTCTCAAAATTTCATAAGATACTAATTATTATATGTATCATAGGTTTTACCTGAAAGCTCAGGAAGAACCACATGCTCCCTGGTATTTGATTGGGCCAACAATACCATATTCTTTCCAGTCTATCTGCCAAATTTAAGGGGAAAAAAAAAACGGTCGGCAGCTAAATACGTTTTCTTAAAGCTGAAGAACAGGATTTGAAAGGTTTGTGCAGCAACATTAAGTAATCTACTAACGGTTTCTGGAAGAGCTGCTTCTGTGAGTTTGTGGCTGCCTTTTAGAGTGGCAGAGCAGTTTTGAGCAGTACCAAGCGCGGTCCTTTGGACCTCTTGCCAAGTCAAATCAGCAAACTCTGTATGGATTCAATAGACAATTAGCAAGATTTAGATGGGTCTATCCTTATCCTCAAACCACTAGTTATGCCTGTCTTAGGACAAACAAGCGTCCTAATCGGAAGAAGAAAAAGAACAATGTTGGAGAAGAAGAGATATAAACTTACGATTAACACCGAGTTTGTAAGACAGTCCTTTCTTATTGGTGGATCTGATTAACTCCAAATTATCTTTGAAAATCGAAAATCTGAGCTTTATCTACTCCGCCTTCTGAAACCATTTCCCATACCTTCATCGCCAAAACGATCAGTCAAAAATTTATCTTCAAAAAAACTCAATGGCCAAAGCACCGGACCACCGGTGGTTGTAGAGGATTGGACTTACTGGTGAGTAAAACGAGCGAATTAAAGAACGTCACGGGATTGGCCTAAAATCTCGAAAATGGATTCCTCTACCACCAGGATACCGTCGGATGCCATACGGATCGGATTAGACTCATTCAATCCAATATCCTCAGCCGCTGATGCGGCGCTGAGAATCAGCAGATGGATAAAAACTGAGAACCGATATTCATTAAATACAAGTTCTGACCTCAAGAGCAAAGAATCCGACTGAAGAAAGGATTCTTAGACTTCAATGAGCAATTTAACACAGAGAGTTTGAGATTAAAAGAAAGTTCAACAGATTATTCGATGATCGTTTCTGAGATAGAAATCGATCATTTAACATCAAAGCTGTTGCAACATCGCAACAAGAAAATCAGAAATCTAACAATAAGAGCATAAGATCTTTTATTCGAAAACATAAGATGATGACGTGGCTGACTTGAAACTTGAAATCTCCCGCCACGCAATGCTGTAACAAATCTCCTTTCTTTTGAAAAACTTGACCTCGAGGTTTAAAAGCTGGAAACCTTCTCTGCAAATCAAACAGGAACTCCCAAGTTGCCTCATCCTCTGACTCGTTGGACCATTTGACCAGTACATTTTTCACAGCCCGACCTTGCCTTTGGACCATCTTGCGTTCCATGATACGCTCAGGTTCCTTCGCCAGTACATCTGAGGTTCCTGGAGGTAGTTCGTGCGACGTCCCAGCAGTACCAACCATCAGCTTGAGCTGCAAAACATGAAATATGGGGTGTATCCGAGATGAGGATGGCATGTCGAGCTTGTACGCTACCTTCCCACATCGATCAAGTACCTTGTACGGACCGTAAAATTTTGGAGCCAATTTCGGACCGTTACGAACCATAACCGAGTTCTGCATGTACAGCTGTAACTTGACATACACATAGTCTCCAATCTCCAATTCTCTCTCTGTGCGATGCTGATTAGCGAAGTGTTCCATGCGATGTTGAGCTCGCATTAAGTGGAACTTCAACAGCAGCATCATGCTCTCCCTGTCCTGCAACGATCGTGCCACTACTGCGACTTTCGATTCTCCGGGAAAATAGGGTAAGTGTTTAGGAGGTGACTGACCGTACACAGCCTCGTACGGAGTCATCTGAATTGCCGTATGGAAATTGGTGTTGTACCAATACTCGGCTAAAGGCAACCACTTGCTCCACATATCCAGCCTATCACTGCACATGCAACAGAGATAAGTCTCTAAGCATCGATTTACCACCTCGGTGTGACCATCGCTCTGTGGATGATAAGCAGAGGACGAGTTAAGAGAAACCCCATGCAACGAGAATAACTCTTGCCAAAAACCACTGACGAAAACACTGTCTCTGTCACTAACTATCGACTGTGGGAGTCCATGTAGCTTGAAAACATTGTCGAGAAAAGCTTGCACAACCGTCACCGCAGTATACGGCTGAGCCAAAGCCATGAAGTGAGCAGCCTTGCTCAAACGATCAACTACCAACAAAATTACAGATTTCCCGAAAGATGTAGGCAATCCATCAATAAAATCCATAGAGATAGCAGACCATACCGTCTCCGGAATAGGAAGAGGCTGAAGCAATCCTGGATATGCCGTAGTATCGTACTTACACTGTTGGCACACAATACACGCTCGGATGAAGGCTTGAATGTCCTTAATCATTCCTTTCCAGTAGAATATCCCTTTTATCCTTTGGTGCGTGACATCTCGACCAGAATGACCACCTATCCCGGAGCAGTGAAGCCAGTCGAAGATCGTGTTCCTTACAGCCGCATCCATGGGCACAACAAGCTTACCTTTCCGCTTCAGAATTCCATGGGTCCAAGTATAGTGCTTTTTCGCCGCTGGATCTTGCTCCAATGCACTTATGATAGCTTTAACCAATGTATCAGTACCGTAAGCTGCTTGTATGATCTGAAATAAATCGCAGTCCAGAACCGTCATTGCCATGTGCAGCAATTATGCTCCTTCCACACGTGACAACGCGTCTGCAGTGACATTGTCCTTCCCCTTGCGATACTGAATTTCGTAGTCAAATTCCAGCAATTTTGGCAACCACTGTTGTTGTATTGGGGTGTTCAGTCGCTGCACCAACAGGTACTTCAAGCTCCTTTGATCAGTTTTGATCACGAAATGTCCGGTAAGTAAGTAGTGACGCCACTTCTACACAGCGAACACCACAGCAAGCAATTCTTTCTCGTAAATTGACAAGTGTAGCTGCTTACCTTTTAACTGACGGCTGATATATGCCAATGGATGGCCTTCTTGCATCAACACTGCCCCAATTCCTTGACCACACGCATCAGTCTCCACGACAAACGGTTTATCGAACAAGGGAAGAGCCAGAACCGGTGTTGAACACAACGCCTCTTTCAAGTGTTCGAACACAACTCTGGCTTCATCTGACCAACAGAAAGCATCCTTCTTCGTCAATGCAGTAAGTGGGCTGGCGATGATCCCAAAATTTCTTACGAACTAGCGGCAATAACCAGCCAAACCCAAGAACCCGCGTAGTTGCTTCAGATTCGTTGGTGGAGGCCAATCTGACACAGCCTTAATCTTTGCTGGATCAGTCGAGACGCCCTTGCCTTCTATGTAGTGTCCCAAATATTCTACCTTGTCCACAGCGAATGAACATTTGCTTTGCTTTGCGAAGAGATGGTTGGCTCGCATCAGACTGAAAACCTTCCTCAAGTGTGTTACATGCTCAATCATAGACGAACTGTATATCAGAAAGTCGTCAAAGAAGATCAGTACTCCCTTACGCAACAACGACTGAAACATAGAATTCATTAACCCCTGAAACGTCGCCGGTGAATTTGTCAACCCGAATGGCATCACCAAGTATTCGTAATGTACGCTGTGGGTTTTAAAAGCAGTCTTATGTACGTTTGATAGTTCCATTCGAACTTGGTGATAACCTGCCCTCAAATCAATCTTCGAATAGATAGAAGAACCCCTCAACTCATCCATAAGGTCCTCAATTAACGGTATCGGAAACCTGTCTTTCACTGTCATGGAGTTTAAGCTCATATATTCCACACAAAGACGCTATGAGCCGTCTTTCTTCTTAACCAGCACGACCGGGGAAGCATAAGCACTCGCACTTGACTGTATTGTACCCGCCTGCAACAGTTCTTGTACGATCTTATCCACCTCATTTTTCTGTTGAAACGAGTACCTATAAGGTCTCTGGTTAACCGGATTTGATCCCTCAAGTAAAGGAATTCCGTGGTTGTGTTGATCTCGAAACGGTGGTAACTCTCTCGGCTCTTCAAACAAGTCATCAAACTCTGAAATCAGCGATTCTATCTCGGCAGAAACCCCATGATCTTCATTTCGTATCGCCTAAACAGAACAAAACATTTCTGGTTCCTCATCAAGAACATCCTGAACACATAACATAGATAGTTGCATCTGCCCCTCCTGCATTTTGTTCAATTTCGTGGCCTTAAGCTCCCTTACCGAGACAATCTTGATCCCATGAAGATGAATCTTCCTAGAACCCCACTTGAACATCATCTCAAGCCGCTTAAAATCCCACGTTATAGGTCCTAAATGTGCCAGCCACTGCACACCAAGTACCATGTCGCAACCGCCTAATGGTATGACTAGCACATCTGAGGTAAATTCAGTTCCCTGAAACTCCCACCTGAAGTTCTCAACCTTCACATTAACTGTTAACATATTCCCGTCGGCCACCTTAACTCGCCGTGTCCCCACTGTTTTCAGATTACAACCCAATTTCACAGCTATGTCTTTATCAATGAAGTTGTGAGTGTAAACCTGAATCGATCAGTATAAACAGCACTCTCCTTCCATGAAATCCCCTCACTCGCATGGTACGATAGTCTTCTGTTATTCATGTCACCGTATTCACTGAAATCTGAGCCAGATCACCTTCTTCAACATCATCTTATGTCACTGTATACTCTTCCTCATCGTCATCACCCTCGGTGTCATGCAAAAACAATTGTGATTTTTTATGCTTAAGGTAGTGATCTGGAGTATACTTCTCGTCGCAGAAGTAACAAAGCCCCTGAGCTCTCCGCTTGCTCATTTCTTCTTTTGACAAGAATGGAACGGGTTGTTTTTGAGCTGGTTTGCTCTTATCCACCGTACCAACATCCGCAATTCTCGCTCCCTGCTCCTTCTTAAAAGGTAAAATTCCCTTACCCGAGTTCCCTTGTGAGCGTAAACCCGACCAGCTACCTCCTTGTGGCTTAGTGGGGTGGGCTCTCTCGTAAAGTCTACCAAGAACCAGACATTGTTGAATCGTCCATGGCTGGAACATTCGTATATGCATCTGAGTATTTGTTCTTAACCCAGCAAGATAAACACTCACTAAATACTCCTCAGACAACTTGACTCGAGTCCGTATGAGCTCAAATCTGCCATGGTATTCAGCGATCCCATCCGTCTCCTGGATCTCCTTCAACTCCGCAATTGGGTCATCCTAGACTTCTTCGAACCTTCCAACAACAGCGTTTTGTAAGTATCCCAATCATCCAACACATGGTTTCCCACCTCTGATTGCATCAGCGATCGATGCCATGCCGACGCTAGATCATCAAAGTGAATTGATGCGAGACCCACCTTCGTCTCCACTGGTGTACGATCTATGGCAAAAATCTGCTCTACCTTAAAAAGCCAATCTTTGACCTTGTCCCCATTGAATCTGGGAAAGTCCAACTTAGCGAGTCGCGTCATACCAGAGTAAGAAGATCCATGGTTCAATCGACTTTTGTTTCCATCCGTTTTGATTCGACCATCACTGTTTATCTCTCCCGATCCCGATGAATCACGTGATCCTGTCATAACCTTAACAGCTTCAAACATATCCGCAAGGCTCTTTTCTAGCTTCTCGTTTTGCGCAGCCTTATGAGATGCCAAAGTTGCTTCCACTCTCGACCCTACTGCCTCCTCAACTTCACGAAGCAAGGCCTCCTTCTCCTTCGTCGCTAACTGTGATCGTGTCTCAGTCATGGTGTTCCGAGGAAAGTGTGAGCTCTAATACCTTTGATAAAGAATAAAAGATACAAGAATTCAGATGGATAAAAACTGAGAACCGATGTTCATTAAATACAAGTTCTGACCTCAAGAGCAAAGAATCCGAATGAAGAAAGGATTCTTAGACTTCAATGAGCAATTCAACACAAAGAGTCTGAGATTAAAAGAAAGTTCAACAGATTATTCGATGATCGTTTCTGAGATAGAAATCGATCATTTAACATCAAAGTTGTTGCAACATTGCAACAAGAAAATCAGAAATCTAACAATAAGATCATAAGATCTTTTATTCGAAAACATAAGATGATGACGTGGCTGACTTGAAACTTGAAATCTCCCGCCACGCAAATGCTGTAACATAGGATTGTTCTCAAAGACATGGATTTCTTATCTCTACCTTACTTTCTGGTTTCTTAACGAACACTTCTGCTTCAGTGTTTATGATAAACGAGATTTGTGTCGTCGCTATCTCTCCATCTTCATTGTTTTGAAAATAGCTCACCCTTTCACGCTCCTCCCTGTAGACCTCCATCTTCTCCTCCACTTGCGCCTCCATCCATTCCCTAGCATCAATAATGGCTCGCATGCAGGTCTCTGAAGCTTCCACGCTCCTGTTTTCAAAAATCGGCTTGTTCCTGCACAACCAAATATTCCAACACACCCAAGAGAAGAGAGTTTCTCCATTTAATCCAATCGGTGGCAGTACTTTTAATTTTCTCGAGCTTACTAAGGCTTCCTCTACGCTCTGCCACCTCTTAACTGATATCATCTCTTTGATTGGTGTATAGCTCCATACTTCCTGGGCGAAAGGGCATCTGAACAGTGTATGTTCTGCATCCTCTATCTCTCCGCATCTCGGACAGTCTGCATTATGTATGACTTGTCGGTGTCTCAAGTT
The DNA here is from genome assembly GCA_030180135.1 of Orychophragmus violaceus. NCBI lineage: Eukaryota > Viridiplantae > Streptophyta > Magnoliopsida > Brassicales > Brassicaceae > Orychophragmus > Orychophragmus violaceus. The sequence goes on along the minus strand of CM058235.1, from coordinate 79,493,895 downwards.
TTCTCCAACATGTAGAGCTTTCTTCAACGCCTTCCAAAAGAACATCTTGAGTTTTGGTGATGCTTTCCGGTTCCAAATGTCTCTCATCCAATTAAATTCCATCACCTGAGTTCTAGCATCATCGTTTCTCTCTTGCTCTCCTGTTGCTTTAAAATAGCTCCACCTGTAGTGTACTGTCCATTCTTTCCATAAATCCAGACTACTTTGTCTTTTGCTCCCATCGAACTTGGTTGGATTTTCAGTATCTCTTTCTCTCTTTGTGGTATAGTGCTGCGTATCAGGTCTATATTCCAGTCCGTCGATCCTTCAATCATGAGCTTAGACACTGTCTAGTTTCTGGTTTGCTCCGTCGCAGGTCCTATTAATACATCTAGACGTTCCAAATGTTAAGGAACCCAAATATTAATACATCTGGACGTCGCGGGTCCTATTAAGATATATGGGCTTCCAACCTAAAACCAATTGGTGATAAGTGGAGTGGCCCATATCCCTTATATATTACTTGAGATCCATTCCAACTACCGATGTGGGACTTATGTCCCTAATACGCCCCCTCGAGATAATGGTCATTTGTCCATTAATCTCGGAATGTTCGGGCTTGGATCGACGGCACCAAATTGGGCCTGGTTTGTCGATGGTTGGACCAACTTTGGGTCGGATCGGGTTGGATTGCGTGGATCTGGGCTCTGATACCATATTAAGATATATGAGCTTCCAACCTAAAACCAATTGGTGATAAGTGGAGTGGCCCATATCACTTATATATTGTGTGAGATCCCTTCCAACTTCCGATGTGGGACAATATTCCCTAATACGCCCCCTCGAGATAATGGTCCTTTGGCTATTAATCTCGGAATGCTCGGGCTTGGATCGACGGCACCAATTTGGGCATGGCTTGTCGATGAGTGGACCAACTTTGGGTCGGATCGGGTTGGACTGCATAGATCGGGCTCTGATACCATGTTAAGTTCTATGGGCTTCCAACCTAAAACCAATTGGTGATAAGTGGAGTGGCCCATATCACTTATATATTGTGTGAGATCCCTTCCAACTTCCGATGTGGGTTAATATTCCCTAATACCAAAGAGATCCAAGGATCTTCCCAAAGCTTCGTTTCTTTTCCTCATCCAATGACATAGCTTAAACCTTTCCTGATTAGGTCTTTACCCACTATTAATCCTCGCCATCCATGGGAACAGTTCGTAGCTAGGTGCAGTAGCTTCCAAAAAGCTTTATTTGCCACAATATCGACCCAAAAGCATTCTGGCCAGTAAACTTCTCCGGGTTTGTTAATATTCTCCACGATGTTTATGGTGGACATGTTGTTATTCTTTGTAGTCTTGTGAAGATTAATATTTATAATGATATACTAGATTTTGATCCGCGCTAAGCGCGGAATATTATTTTGATAATTGTTCCGTTTTAAACTTTGTTTGTTTTCGGTTTTTATTGAGATTATTATGTTGGTTTAATAGTACTATTTCCTAGGTTTTCATTCTTGCAAGATTTTTTTAGTAAATATTTATTTTTTGGGGTTTGCTTTTTAAAAATGTATATGAGTTTACACATAGATTTTAAAACGTAAACCCAATCCATGTAGACCCGTTTATATTTATGATTTATTAATCTCCACCCGTTTAAACCCGTTAAAGTAACACATGTCTATTTAAATCACATAAGTTCTGTTTATAAATTTTAATTTTTTAAATTTTAACACAAATACATAAAATTTAACTTTATATATTTCTGTATATATTTTTACTATGATGAATCCAACACTCCTAACCAATTTAAGAAAAGCAAATCTTACAAAAATTAGTTAGTAAAACATTTATTTTTGGTTTTTAATTTTTAAATTTTTATTTACGTTTACATAAAGATATTAAAATGGACAAACATGACCCGTTTATCCTGTTTATATTTAATACTCATTTAGATCCGTCCGTTTAAATCCGCCAGAAGTAACCCATGCATATTAAATCTGTATAGATCGATTTATAAATTTTAATTTTTAAATTTTAATACAAAATACAGAAAAATTAATTTAATATATTTCTCTATATATTTTTTTCGATTGAATCCAATATTCCCCTTTAACATATTTTTATTTATTTTCAGTTGCGTTTGAGTGATATCTCCACCAATACAAAGGCTAAATATTGTTTTTTTGTTTTTGTTTCGCTCATGGTTTACTATTTAACTAAATGGTCTGGTCGGAGTGTTGGAAGATGATCCGCGACGACCAAAACATGAGTGATTTTACGGTTGAAATTCGTGTAAAAATTAGGTCATGGTGTGCCATTCCGAGTAAGCATAAGAGTAGAGATACAATACTTTAAAACGTCCTAAGTTCAAGTGGTTGCATTGATAAAAGACCCAATAAATGTTACTGCTACAAATTTGCAGTTTTAGTGATGTTTATGGTGTGGTTTGTACCAAACTGGAAAATATGGTAAAATTCATACAAATATTTCGTACAAATTGGAAAATAAGTATTTGGTAAAATATTTTAAACAACATAGAAAACTAAAACTAAATAGTTCTACCCATTTTATCATACGTAAGCTGCTGCAGATGATCGAGGTAAGAAACTGCCTCGTAAATTCATCTCTCAGAATGTAAAAAGACGACCCTTGCTTTCCTTTTGAGACTTCATCTCCGAGATGTGGATGAGTGTTTCTAAAGAAGGAGAATCTGCCGATTCCTTGTTCCTTACAAGCCTCTTTATCAGAAGAAACACTGATTTGATGAATTGGAGTTGCAGGACTCGGTATTCCCCATTTCCTATCAAGTAATTTAGATACAAGTAATCTAAAATGGGTATTCTCAGAAGTGAATAAGAACATAATTTTTTTGCCTTTCAAAGATCATAAATGGTTAGGGTGCGATCGCTCGAAGAAGAGAAAACCCTCTTACAAGGTTAGAGAAAGCTCTCGGATGTGTAGCTCAGATAATTATATAACATATAGAAGAGGTGGAAAGTATATACCTAGTAGATGTCACCAATATATCAGGCTCCCAAGGATTAAAACAGACAGAGATTACATAGTCAGTTCCCCATTGAAAATTTTGAAGTGGCTGAAACCTAATTACAAAAAGATAAAACTATAAGCACTATTTTAATTCAAGAAAGAACATCATCAGATATCTCTTTTAGCAGGAGTGTGAGTATCTATTATGATTCCATATATCATGTTGCGCTCTAGTCGTAGCAAAAAGGTCTCCTTCAAACTGTTGATCAACAACCCTAGAAATAAAAGAGAACTTAGAAGCTAAAGCTTTATGGACAGAAAGAAAAATGAGAAATAGAATAGAGATGATAATAAATCTACCAGAACGCATTCTTCTAGACATAGACAACAGATGTCTGGAAAAAAAAAAGCTTGTTATTTAGATAAAACGATATAAGGAAATACAAGGTTATAAAAAAATTAAACAATGAACCACCTCAATATATTTTTCAGATGAAACGTCAGAGTTCAAGCGAAGGATGGGGAACTCTCCCCAAACGAACGCACAAATCCATTCATCGTAGTTTGAATGATTGTATTTCGGTCAATGACTGAAAGACTTAGAATAAATTATTATATCTTACGTGTTATCAGTTCCGCATGAAACCAAAACATTGCCATCGGTTGATGCTGTAAGACAACGCACAACACCTTGATGACCAGGAAATTGGCAAACCGTACGCCTGCTTGTTCCATGTTCCAGAATACATTTACCAAAGGCACAAAACATAGAATCAATACAGGAAATACTAAATGAACTTCAAATTAGTTCAGAAAAGTATAGAAGATTTTAATCTCGTAGCGATATCCCAAAGGCAAATATCTGCAGAGAAGAAACATATACATTTCAGTTGAAAGGATATCACTTGCATAGATTTCTAGTAACAAATTAGAAACCAAACTTGAGTAACATCCCAATGAGTTTGTGCTATTTCTAAATCCATATATTAACTACATAATCACCTTATAGATAATAGATTCATGGCATTACTAATTATTATCAAAGTCTGCACTCAATTTAAAACTTCGAGTAGGATACTTACCTCCGTCCATAAAAGCCGAAAAGATATCCTTGAGATCATTTGGGTTCTTCGCCATACATGAGATTCCATCGCAATGCCCATTCACTGCTCTTAGAAAATGGCCTTGCAAATATCTATATAACAGGAGAAACATATCAATCAATTATCTATGCATAGATTTAATAAATTTTCTTCAACAAGTTTTGTTAATAAATAAATAAAATTAATTATTCATATAATTTATTAAGAAGTTCCAAAAAGAATATTATTAAGTTTTGGTTATAAATGCTTGGATTTGGTCAATAATATCTTACGCCATAATTGAAATAAATTAGTCTATATATGAATTTTATTGTTGACCTATCAGATTATTAACACGATTTTAGGAAACAAACGTAGATGTTCCTGGTTGGGGGAAATCTTTAAAAAGTTTAAAAGTGATAAATATTTGAAATTGATAGACTTATTATCAGTTTTTTTTTTTAATCTGATTTAACGGTTGGCATGCAAATCACATATGGTTTGGGAGAAAATCTTTTTCTTTTTCTTTTTGCATTTAAATTTTGATTTAGATAGGATTCGCCTGCATTTAATATATTTTAAAATATGGAAATTTCTTGTTAATAGTTTCATTTTCTGGGATCACGTAGATTCATCAAGATTTTAAGGAAATTTTAAATTAAAATACTAAACTAAAATCATTATTCAAAAATTGAGATATTATCAGCCAATCAGAATGCATTCTCTCTCGACCAATGACATCACACGATTTTAGGAAAGAATTAAATCACATTTTTAACCTTAATGAATTTAGCAATTTAAGAAAGAAAGGCAGTGGCATATGTTGTAAATAAATCAAAAAGATGGACAGTTTCTTTTTTGTAATTCTGATTTACTAGTATAGAATTACTCAAATTACTATATATAAGCAATATCAAATATTAACTTCAAAATATTATGTTTATCATATTTTTGTAGAAAAATTTACAATCCAAAATACAAAATCCTCCACAAAGTTGTTCATTAACTCTGACATTGCAAAGAAACAAATTAAAAAAGGTAACCAATTATCCTTGAATTTTGGTGTTTCATATTTTTTACCAAAAACGTAAAATCATATTTTTCCATGATAACATAAAACCCTCGTTTCGTGCAAAAAATGGATTTTTGTCAAACTTGTAAAATGAGATTATAGGTAAAACCAAAATCCTTATTTTATTGGATTAACTATTAATTCATTTAAATATTTAAATTAAAAAAATCTAATTTAATAATTATTAAATTACAAAGAATTATACAATGGATTAACCATTAAAACCATTTAACTCATTAAAATAAATATATTATGGGTTGACTCAATCTATTTATCAAATGGATTTGGTCAACCCATGCCCATTTTGACACACATAGTCGTATATAAAGCTAGCACATATCAATTTGAGAACAACATACATAGTTTTTAAATCTTCCACATTATATATAGCACACCTAAAATTTATTAACAATTCACACAAAAGGAAAACATATATACTTTACATGTAAGACATGTAAAGATTATTCAACAATCGATATATTACATGGAAACACAATAGATTAATCAGTAGAAGCACGGTGAGAATATCTTTGGCATCATTGGTACTGATTTCTTCTGCGAGGCAATGATCTTGAGAGGATTTAAGGCAATAACACGTTTATGAGTATAAAAACTTCTACTCAAGCACATGGATGTTTTCACCGCCCCATATTCTTCTTTCCTGTTAAATTTGAGAATCTTTAGTGATAGGTTCAAGAGCAGAGGAAGCGCTATAAACTCATCACCCTGTCCCATAAGTGGTATATGCTCGATTTCTGAGAGTTTGTTTACATTCACAGGATAGTAGAGAGCCTTCTTAATGTCTTGAAGCATCTCTATGTTGGAATCATAACGGTTCCTCTCGTTGAAAAACATCCCAAAGACTTGGCATCAAGAGATGTAAATCTCTTTACAAGGCTTGGGTAAATCACTTAGTCCATCCATTAGTACATGCTTCAAAAACTCTTTCCTGTTTGAATCGATTATCTTTTTGAGATGAGCGATCGAGTCCTCAATCTCGAGACCTGGATTATCCCTCGTGTGAAGCAACACAAAGTTTATCTTCCTTTGTTCTTGTTCCTTCTGTGAGTTTACATTGTATGACCTTATTAAATCGAATAAGTACAAAAAACTACTCCTTGTTTTATTTGACTTAACTTAACTGATCCCTATATTAATCGTCGATCTTGATCACTACGAAAATGACCCCTAAAACTCTATAAAAATAGTTGATCTAACAATTCTTATATTTTTTTATAAATAAAAAATTAATCTATTTTTTTTTAAATCTCTAAATACGTAAAATATTGGAAAACAAATCTAAAACTAGAATCACCTAATCTAAAACTAGAATCACCTGATAACTTTGTAGATCATTTAAAAGTCGAGGTATGATCATGAGCAATGTGGTTAACGTATCATATTTGCCCGAGTTGAGCTCGCTTTTCGGGAAACAAGGTTCCATGAGACACGAAATGGAAAGAGCGATGATGTGTGCTGTGATTGAGATCATTCCACTACGAATATTTTCTTCCATCGAAGGGATATGTCCCTTCTTACTCCATACAGCTTCACGTAGCCATGACTCAAAAGGTTTCACCCCACCGCATATTATGAAAATGATGCATAATAACTTATAAAATATTTTCCGAATAATATATGTTTTAACTTCTTTTTGTAAAATTTTAAAATTATCCAAAGTAGTTTTATTGAAAATAGTTGACTATAAGCCAACCATAAAAAAATCTATAAAAGAAAAATATAAGTTGACGGTATAGAAAAAAAGAAAAACGATATGGATAAGTGATCCTTAATTGTTTCAAAATATGCCAAGGTTTTCAAAAGGTCATTTATTATGGACCAGGTGGAGTAGAAAGACATACGATGCTGCGAAGCTGCTCTGTTATGTCGGTTCCGTGTTGCTTACGGCAAGCCTCTGTAGTCTCTCTTACTATGTCATCAAGTGCCCTAAATATGATCTCGCCGTAACCTTTAAGCTCTTCTCCATCCCACCTATCATATATATGAAAACAATCATTCAAAGTAAGAATCATCAGAATAATAAGATTATAATACGAATCTATATGATTATATCCGTATATAATTAATTAAGTTACTAGAAAATATTATCTAATTAGACCAGCATAACCGACATTTATAAATGTACCTTACAAAGGCTTTAGTAAGAGCTTTCAAATCATCCAAAGAACCTTATTCATCACACAAATCATCGGCAACTGTGATGAGGATGTCAGTCTTCGCTGCAAGCTTTCCAACTCTAATGGCAAGTTCAAAGGGCAGTGAAGTCGCAATTGCAAAGTAACAATATGTTGTCTTTTCTCTACCAAAACCAATATCATTAAGTCCCCATTTCTTTACCCACCTGTCACATATCGCTATTGTTAGACTATATATGTCCACCACAATCTTGCTATAGCGACATGTTTTTGTTTCTACAATTACCATGGTAGTGTAAGCTAGAATATTGTACTTACATTGTCAATTCCTCTAGCTCGCATCAATACATGGCTTGTCGAAACATGAAGTTTCCTGCTGCCAGATGAGTCAGCTTGTGTCTGGCTGAACTATGTAGTCTGAATCATAATTAAATCTTAAAAAGTAAACCTTGAATTAGCTTGTTACTAAATTATCTAAAATTAGATAAGATGCACTGCATATATAGTCTATATCTTAAAAAGGAGGATTTTTCTACTGAGGGAACATTTGAGTTCTTGTCCTCAATCCACATTCTATGATCAAGGTGTTTGAGTCGAGCAATCCATGGAGTACTTAATTCATGCTTAATCTAGAAACCAATCATTATTTTTTGAATCATTAGTCATGCATTTGTAACCACTTAAACACACAAAAACTTCTTGAAAAAAATCATGATACCATTCTTTCGTCGATGGACCGACTTTGCTCGAGTAAATTCCGAGTGTACTCTCTTGCTTCTTCAAGCTCATGCTCTCCTGGAAACATGAGATCTGTGGCTCTGTAAACAGTAAGGATGACGAGGAAGAAAGAGTATGTATTCCTTTCGAAATGATTTCGAGTTTCTTGATCATTTAAGAACCATCAAAAGCTTCCTGAAAAGTATTTATACAAAGACCTTTAAACTCGGTAACAATAAGAACAAAGGATTCCATTTGATTCAATCCCATGACTATTTCTATTGCATCCCACATCGAGAACCGAGTGTTAAAAGAGATAAAATTATAAGTGTGTGACAATCCTTTACTCTTGAGGTTTCTTTTGGGTGTTAGTTATTAATATGGTATTAGAACCTAAAGACTTCAGTTTTCTCGATTGTGGTCCATCCATGTATGTCAAGTCCCACAAACTTCACGTTTAGATGTTTAGTCCTGAACACATTCTTTCACTCTTCATATAGCTTTTGGGGTGTGATTTACACCTATTACTAATAATTTCTAATTGAAATAAGAGTTGGTTCTTACTTGGTGAAATGGTGTGACCTCGCATTCTTAACATCCGAAATGCAAGAGAGTCTTTGTGCAATTTATCTGCTAGGTAACTGATAGGCATTCTCTCGACATCTTCTTTCTCGTAATTCCTTAATTATACACGGAAAATAACAAGTTATGCTTACATTTTATTAATTTGAAAGAGATATATAAAAATGGTGATACAGAATTTATTTTACTTGTAAACTTGTTGAAGAACGTGTTCAATCTCTCTACCAAAGAACTCACTTAAACCAATGTTCTCGATTACATTAGCCATGAAGAGTTTTATGAGTTCATTGAGAGGAAACTTTTGTTGTACTGAGACAAGAATTTATACATATCTTGTTAGTAAATATAAAATTTCAGTTAAATACTAATCATATTCAAATCATTCATAGCTTTTGGATAACTAGAAGGTTAAATTTAACCTCCATTAGGGCATCTTTGAACGACATTTTGAAGATAAGCAAGACACTTTTCATTGCGGGTGAGAATAAATGCTGATGCAGTTGCTGAAGGCGACTGAAATAAAGAGCCATCGATATTGTCGAGGCTTTTAACTATGATGTCTTCATCATGGTTTTCGACATATAGTACTGTCGATGGCAAGACCTCTAAATATGCCAGTATAGGTTTATGGTTATGATCATCCACCAAACTTTCTCTGGAAAACAAAGAAAGATAACTATGTTTAATTTATTAAAATGAAGAAAATATTTTGAACATCATTTATTATCATATAACGTTACCTTTTAAGAATTTCATGGCTTTGCTAAAACACCTCTTTGATCATTTCAATACAGCCACAAGAGAAAACAAAGTTTAAGCCAAGTTGTTTAGCATGCTCGAGTATTCCAATGAATGTGATAACGAACCAACGAGGATAAGATCCCGCTTCGTTATTGTTTTTCCTTATTATCATCTTTTTTCTTCTTTGGATATATCTCTTCCCTATTTAGAATTAATTTAAAATTTTTATAAAGAGGTCAGTATAATCCCCTATATATCCAATTTTAATCACAAAAGACGTTTCGCTTGATAATAATTACATCTCTTGCGTGCCAATATATTTTTTTTTCCTGCAAACCTGATTCTTTGTCTCAGTTAACACATACACACACATGCATAATCTGTTGAAAATTCGGCCTAAAACGGATGTACACAGGTGTAACGGCCGATATACGTGTATATCTTAAAATGCATTAAAACCTAGGGGCTCAAATTGTTGGAAAAGGTTCTTGTTCAAGCAAAACTAAAAAATTTAAATATAAAATAACAAAACAATTTTTTTGTGTGTGTTAATATATAGAAAACATTATACCCACTTGTATAACGCATTTGGCCATGCATGTGATGCGTACGTATTTAGTTTTAGGGAAAAAAAGTTAGTTCGATCCTAATTAATCAGTTAATTACTAGATTAACTCTAATTTTATTTTAATTATTAGCCAATTTTTGTTATCTATTTTACCCTTAAAGCAACAACACAAATTTCATATTTTATATTAAGAAACCAGAACCATCCACAAGTTTGAAGATTTCTCATTTATCTGAGAAAAAGTTTTACTTTCCAAGACACTAAATTCAGTTTATCAGTTATCGTTGCATATTAAACAATTTAAAACACATTAAGCATCCACCAAACGACCTGATTTCTCATCTGGAAATGAATACAAATGCACAAAAACACTAGTCCACAAATAAAAAATCCAAAACACAGACAAGATAGGATACAATAATTCCTCAGACAATTCATAATCTTATACTAACAATCAAAGCTACTAGTAAGGTAGAGATATATCTTCTTACATAGCCATTGAACTGCTGAGTAGCTGCCTCAACTTCATAAATAGACGACATAGTCACGAACCCGAAACCCATGCTTCGTCTTGTCACTTTGTCATTGATTACCTACAAAGACAAAGAAAGTAAAACGAGTAATCTCAACTTAAACACACAAATCTATCTTAATCTCTTCATTGTGACGCAACATAAACGCTTCAAAGCAACAAAAAAAAATATAACAATTTCTTTCTAAACAAACTAGATCTCCCAAATTCAACATCACATGGAGTCGTCCAAAAACTATAAGCGACGCTGGATCTCTAATCTCCTACGATCTAGAAGAGTAGAGCCAATGATAGAAGATGGAAATTTACATTAATCATGAACAATTTTGAATCGAAAACAGAGAAATCGGGTGGTGATACACTGATACCTCATTAAGCTCGTCTAATGATTGGAGAGTATTAGTCTCCTACTTGGGTTTCCCGAATAGTTGATTGTTGATTCAACGGCAGAGACTTCTAATCGCAGGGAATAGGTTTTTATTTTCTGGGTGTGTAGGGTTTTTTATTTGTGAGAAATCGATTCTTTTTGTTTAACAATGTTCATTAAATTTTTACTTTTTTCTAGAAAATGGCATAACCATAAATAATTTGACATTGTCAAGTTTATATGTCTTTTTATACCTTTTTTCTTAAGTGGATTTTAAAGAGAGTTAATCTAGTAATAACTCAATAAATTAGAGTTATTTTGAGTAAATTTCACTTAGTTTTATGTTAATAACAAAACAATTTGTTTTTTAGTTTTACTTTTACGCACACGTTTCTCAAACGGCTAAATCAAAGTTAGCTCAATGAACACACCTTTGTCAAGTTAGAGTGCACATGTCGTCTTTGTCTTCAGCATCAGCCACCGGAGCATAACAGCCGGAGTTCCCCCAGAAACCTTCTCCGGCATTTTGATTACACATAATCCAATCTAGACAATCCTGGAACATAGGTTTAACCTCATCATCACCTACGTTGTGGGTTTCTTCGATCATAGCTAACCAAGTCGTATCGTATGCAGAAGGAGAGACAAATGAGTAAGGATCACAACTAATATTGGACAATTGAATGTCACTCTTGATCTGAGCAAAGCGGGGAGATCATCAGAAGAAGAGCCGTATGGAGACTTCATTGTTTTTTGTTTTTTCTTTCCTTCTTAATATGGTCTTTAGATAATGCACTACAAGAAAACAAGGTTTAAACCGACGGAAATTCCGACAGAAATTTTTCCGACGGCATTCCGACGAAATATCGACGGTTTGGAACGCGTCGGATTTCCGTCGGTATATACCGAGGGAATCATAAATCTGTCGGAAATTTCCGACGGATTCCCGACAGACACAGCAGTTTGTCGATAACCTGTCGGAAATCCGTCGGTTCGTAAAAAACCTGCTGAAAAATGGTCTCAAACCCGAGACCTTGGAGTGTTTATCCCAATACCCAAACCATTGTGATACTATATGTCATTCGTTTATTACTTTCAACATTTTTTATATATCCTTGAGTTAGAATATTATATCTTAAAAAAAACATATTTTATTTTAGAATTAAACAAAGAAATTTTTTTTTATCATTAATAAAAATAAAAATTACATTATTAAATTTTTTAATTATTATTATATGTCGTTCGTCTCCTTCCATTGGTCGACCATGATGTTCCACTCTCCCGCTGGAACCCAAGTCGGTCTTCCTTCACCCCGTTGCCACCGGAGCTTCATACGCCGCATCTTTGTCTTGAAAACTTTCCTTGCTGTTCGGTGAAATTCCCGCCAGACAATGAAAACATTATCCGGAGAGAATGTAAAGTATTCCTGAAAAAGACGAAATTAATTGTGTATTTAAAAATTTAATTTATAATATTAATTAAAAAAAATATAACTTACAATGAAATCCTCGAACCATGCAGTTTTTAGATCCGTCATGACGTTATAGTACGTCAGATAGCGTCCAGACCAGCGAATCTCCATGATGTCGCTGATGACGGAGTGGATGACTGTATTGGATCCGAACCAAATGGCCCGGTGGGCTTGGCGAGAGGGATCGAGGTTTGGCAGCGACTCTCGACCCGGTTCCGCTATAGTTTGAAGAACGCAAGGGCGGACTTCGGGAGATAAGTATGCGGAATCCATATTTTTTTTTGGCGATGGAAAGAAGAGTGAAAACGGGTGGATATTTAAAGAACATTTTCCGACGGAAATTCCGTCGGTTTTCTGTCGGTTTTAGGATTTATTACCGAAGCGACATTTCCCTATAGGTTACCTTGGGAAGAGAAGTGAGTAAACTCGGATTTGACCGTTTACCAAAATATTCCGACGGATTTCCGACGAAATTGGGATAATCCGTCGGTTTTCTGTTGGTAATCCGTCGGAATATTTTTGGTACTGTTGGGCCGACATAGCCGTTTAATTTACCGTTGGGCTGACAAATTTTCCGACGGATTACCGACACCAACGTCTTGGTCCGTCGGTTTTCTCTCGGTTTTCCGTCGGTTAATTTCCTATATATCACCGGGCATTTGTCCCTTCTCCTCCACACCACACTCTCACTCTCTCTTCCGAACTCTCTCCACTCTCTCTTCCGAACTCTCTCTCTAATAATATTTCTTATCAGGCCAAAATGTCTTCATATAATTATTTCATATCGTGGATGGACGGACCGATTTTTGACGAGACGACGGATTTAGTGTATAAACCATATGCACTCGGTATTGTGGAATTCATGACGATGTCTTGCAATCAACCTCATGTTGGAACGTTTAGATCAATCCTGATTCAATTCCAGATTCAGATTATCCTAAACATGCGATCTAGGTTCTTCTCAGAATAGAAACAAATGATGATCTCACCTTATACCTGTTATTGCAGCGGAAATGGATGGTATGTCTGAGATCAGAGAAACACCGAGGGATGAATCCTCCAAAGGTTCACACACGCTTTCACAGGAAACAGCTGCTAGACCACCAGGGGAAATCGGCGCAGAGAGAGAGAGTTTTTGGCTCAAGTGTTAGGGTTAATCAGTCTGAAACTCGAGTTTTATGACACAAAACTCGTCCTGTTCCGTTTGGGCCATTTGGCCCAAATACCAATTAACTCGTCGGTGTTTGCGCACTGCATCGATCGTTGCACCTTATGCATCGATCGATGCACAGTGGCCAAACCTTTTATTCTCTCTAAGTACAGTAAATGCCTAGCACTTTTACTGTACTTCTGCTAAAACCGTTCCTCTACATTTTCCTGTTAGCTTAGGCGTGTGACCCATATGGGATCATATAATAAAGGCAATAAGTCCAAGACTTATAGATCATGAGCGGACTCTAGCAAGCCATCATGACCCCCAGTATTATATGACTTATGTCTGATCATTGACATACTCTTACTTTCTAGAGACAGTACCGAGATTACTGGACACAATTCCAACAATCTCCCACTTGTACTGGAATCTCTGTATTCATAATCCTTTTGTCTCAATATCTCGATTAGTCATAAGGCAAGATTAGTGTCATCCTTATAAAGCCTAATCTTGTTCATCGGACTCTGATTTGATACTGACAATCCAAACGACTCGGGAAAGTCCGTTTGAGCATGGCCATGCGTTTTCCAGTATTCAAATCTCCGATTGGCCTAGAGATATTCACTCCATTTATATTGGAGGGACAAATCCCATCTTGTTCCATCACTGTAAACTACTCATTTCATGATGTACCCAAACAAGGTCCTTATAGCTATCGCAGAACGATAGCGTTAGACAATGATCAAAGTACACCAGTCCATGTGCAATCACATGCATGTGAACTCAGGTCTAAGGACTATACTCTATAGTCGTAGTAAGAATCTCTTATGACACAGATATAAATATCCTGAAGAGTTCTTATAATCGGGTCTTGTCCGGTCGTATGTTCCCCAACATACACCTATGTACTGACTTTGATGCCGAGCATCTATGACATACTGAGACTTTGTCATAAGTCACGTACCAATCTAGTCTCACATGGTTGTTGGTGTTCCAATTTCAACAACCTTCGACTAGGGACAGGATGATATAAAATATCTGTCAAATATAGGGTCTCATGATCAAGCTAAATGACTTCGATGACTCAAGATCAAGTCACTTACTTCGATGACCTATAAAATGCTTCATATCATTTTGGAACGATTATTTCATCACAGTTAAAATAATCTTGAAATAATAATTTCATTAAAACATAAAATAATGTTTTACAAGAACATATCAAATAACTAAAATAAAGCTCATAAAACTCCCACTCAAATTTAGATTACATTTCAATGTTTCTAATGCCTACAGCTTCAGTCAGGAACTCGAGCTTAGGCCTTGGGAGTGGCTTTGTCAGCGGATCAGCGACATTATCATCTGTCGGAACTCGGCTGATCTTGACTTCCTTTCTATTAACGATGTCACGTATCAAGTGATATCTTCTTTGAACATGCTTGGATTTCTGGTTTGATCTTGGTTCCTTTTCCTGAGCTATAGCACCATTGTTGTCACAAAATAGCGCCAGAGGCTCAGCCGCATCTGGTATCACACCTAGTTCCATAATGAACTTTCGTATCCAAACAGCTTCCTTCGCTGCTTCTGAGGCGGCGATATATTCAGCTTCTGTAGTGGAATCAGCAACGGTGTCCTGCTTGGAGCTTCTCCAACTTACTGCACCGCCATTCAGACAAAAGACATAACCGGACTGTGACCGGAAATCATCTGTGTCTGTCTGGAAACTTGCGTCCGTGAATCCACTGACTTTAAGCACATCACTTCCACCGTACACTAAGAATTTATCCTTAGTATGTCTTAGATACTTCAAGATATTCTTTACGGCAATCCAATGGTTTTCACCTGGATTTGACTGGTATCTACTCGTCATGCTCAATGCATAAGCAACATCAGGACGAGTACAGATCATGGCATACATGACAGATCCTATTGCAGATGCATAAGGAATATTCTTCATGCGCTCAAGCTCAGCAGCCGACGTAGGGCTCTGCTTCTTGCTTAGCGTTGTGCCATGTACCATTGGCGTGAAGCCCTTCTTGGAATCTTTCATGCTGAATCTTTGTAGGACTTTGTCAATGTATGAGTCTTGACACAAGCCTATCAGCCTCTTAGGTCTATCCCGATAGATCCTAATTCCAAGAACGTATGCGGCTTCACCCATGTCTTTCATGGAAAAACAACTTCCAAGCCAGTCTTTTACGGACTTTAGCATTGGAACGTCGTTTCCGAGAAGCAGTATGTCATCGACATACAGAATAAGAAATACAATCTTGCTCCCACTAGATTTCTTATACACGCATTGTTCTTCTTCGTTTCTGATGAAGTCAAATTGCTTGATCGCTTCATCAAAACGAAGATTCCAGCTCCTCGATGCTTGCTTCAATCCATAAATGGATTTATGAAGCTTGCATACTTTCCCAGCATTCTTTGGATCTATGTAACCGTCAGGTTGTGTCATATACACATCCTCTTCCAGAATACCATTCAGGAAGGCGGTTTTCACGTCCATCTGCCAAATTTCATAATCATGAAAAGCTGCAGTTGCTAGTAGAATCCGAATAGATTTCATCATAGCCACCGGTGAATAGGTTTCATCGTAGTCCACACCGTGAACTTGTCTGAAACCTTTTGCCACCAGCCTGGCTTTATAAATCTGGACATTTCCATCCACGTCAATCTTCTTCTTGAAGATCCATTTGCACTCGATGGCTTTTACACCAGCGGGTAAGTCAACCAACGAAAATACTTGGTTGACCGACATGGAGTCCATTTCGGAATCAGTGGCCTTGCGCCACTTAGAGGAATCTGGGCCCATCATGGCTTGATTGAAGTTCGATGGTTCATCACCATCAATGATCAGAAGATCATGACAGTTAGTCACGAGGAATCCTTGATATCTCTCGGGTTCGTGACGGATCCTCCCGGATCTTCGAACTTCAGGTACTACAGGTTCAGGCTCTACAATTTCTTGTAGGTCCTCCTGCTGCTCTTCCTCATTAGGTTGAGCAGTATCCTGTTCATCTTGAATTTCTTCAAGCAGTACCTTACTCCCACTGTCTTTCTTAGAGAGAAACTCCCTCTCAAGAAAGTTACAATCCCGGGCAACAAAAATCTTGTTCTCGGAACGTAGATAGAAGTAATAAGCCTTGGTTTCCCGTGGATAACCAATGAAGTAGCATTTGTCAGATTTTGGTGTAAGCTTGTCTGAGATTAATCTCTTGACATAGGCTTCACAACCCCAAATTCTGAGATAAGACAGCACTGGAGCTTCTCCAGTCCATAATTCATATGGTGTCTTTGCTACTGCTTTTGATGGCGCTCTATTTAGAGTGAACACTGCTGTTAGCAGAGCATATCCCCAAAGGGATATTGGAAGGTCTGTGTGACTCATCATAGATCGAACCATATCCAATAAGGTCCGATTTCTCCTCTCAGACACACCATTCCATTGAGGTGTTCCAGGAGGAGTGAGTTGGGATACGATCCCACACTCTCTCAGATGATCACTGAATTCTTGGCTTAAGTATTCTCCTCCTCGGTCAGACCGAAGAGCCTTAATGCTTTTGCCAAGTTGGTTCTGTACTTCATTTTGGAATTCTCTGAACTTTTCAAAAGATTCAGACTTATGTTTCATCAAATAAACATATCCATACCTACTGAAATCATCAGTGAAGGTAATGAAGTACTGATAGTTTCCTCTTGCATTTGTGGACATTGGGCCACACACATCAGTGTGTATCAGGCCCAATAAGTCACTGGCCCTCTCGTTAGGTTTATTAAAGGGGGCCCGTGTCATTTTGCCCATCATGCATGATTCGCATTTCTCACATGACTCAAAGTCAAATGAGCCAAGAAGTCCATTCGAATGGAGCCTCTTGATGCGTTTCTCGCTGATGTGCCCTAAACGACAATGCCATAGAAACGTTCGGTTTTCCTCATTAGGTTTAAACCGTTTTGTATTAATGTTATAAATTGGCGCAGATTGATCGAGTATGTAAAGCCCATTCGAAAGAGGGGCAGAACCATAGAACAAATTGTTGCGATTGAAGGAACATAATTTATTCTTAACTGAAAAATCATAACCTTCCAAATCCAACAAAGAAATTGAAATAATATTTCTGCTTATAGCAGGTACAAAATAACAATTATTCAGTTCTAAAATCAATCCCGAAGGTAAAGACAACAAGTATGTGCCTACAGCTAGTGCTGAAACTTTCGCTCCATTCCCAACTCGTAGCTCCACTTGTCCTTGCTTCAGCCTTCTACTGTTGCTGAGTGCCTGCATATTAGTACAAATATGAGCCCCACAACCAGTATCCATGACCCATGAGGTATTATCAGAAGTAGTTGTATTAACTTCTATAACAAAAATACCTGATGAAGAAGTCTCGAAAGTCTTCTTCTTCAATTCCTTTAGACCTTCCTGGAATTTCTTACAATCTCTTCTCCAATGCCCCAGTTCTTTGCAGAACCTGCACATGTCAGTAGGCCCAGCCTTGGACTTGGGCTTGGGCTTTGGCGTGTCCTTGTCCGTGACTTGGACAACCTTGGCCTTTCCCTTATCCTTAGCAGAGGATTTCTTAAACCCCTTGCCCTTCTGCACCATAAGCACATTGGGGTCCTTGGCGGTTTTCCTCAAGTTGGGCTCTGCAGTCTTGAGCATTCCGTGAAGCTCAGGTAGTGTCTTACTCAAGCCATGCATGTTAAAGTTCAGAATGAACTGATCATAGCTTGCAGGTAAAGACTGCAGAATGATGTCGCAGGCAAGTTCCTGGCTGATTGGGCAGTCGAGTTTCTGAAGATGATCGAGATAACCCATCATCTTCAAGACATGAGGACTCACTGCCGCATTCGCAGCCAACTTACAGCCCAAGAGGTTCTTAACTGTCTGGAACCTCTCAGTCCTAGCCTGCTCCTGAAAAAGCGATTTCAGGCTTGCCATTATCTCGATGGGAGACAATACACTTTCGAACTGCTTTTGCAGCTCAGGAGTCATTGTCACCAACATCAGGCAATAGACATCATTTTCATCTGACGAATGCTTTTCCCAAGCATTGTGCAGAGTCCTGGCAGCATTGGCAAGAGGCCTCTCGGGGAGGGGATCTCGAAGGACATAATCCTTCTTCTCCTGCTTGAGGACCAGCCTCAAGTTCCTTGACCATGTCAGGAAGTTCGTTCCAGTCAGCTTCTCCTTCTCGAGAACTGACCGGATCGAGAATGTGTTTTGTGTGCTTGTAGTAGTCATATCTGAAATATATAAATAAAAGGTTATTAGTTATTATGTTCAAAATGACTAATCTCGTATTAAAAATTAATATGATTAATCACGCATTATAGTCAATAACATCAGTTACCCTCAATAGAATATAATGATTCCAAGATCCACATATAACTAAGATTAAAGTGGGCCACTGGCCGTCACCCAACCTTAGCTTATATCGGTAAGCCCTATATCGGCTAATTATATCCGTGATATAACTCTTGGTTGTGAATCTGGGCCCGAGGCCCAATCCACTCTGATGTCTCAAGGCCCGGGACTCCCGATGGCCTAGTCAAGAAAACCAGACTATACAGTCATGTAATCATTAATGTCTGGGACTCCCAATGACATTTATGAATCACAAACCGTCTTACCCACGCAAAAAGCAGACATCCTCACACTGTAAGGCCATGAATGCAATTGAATGGGCTTTGACAGCTGACATAGCCTGGACAAGACATCCAACGCTTGATATTATTTGAGGTTCGTAGGTTTATTAAAATTCATTCCCAAAATAGAAGATTACTATTTCGGGAAACTTTCTATTTATGGAAACCTACTATTTTTGGAAACTTTCTAAAATTGGAAACTTTCTAAAAAACGGAAACTTTCTAACTTTAGAAATTTCTTAAAAAATCCAAAACCCGCAAATTCAGAAACTTCTATTTTAAGAAACTTTCTAATTTCAAAATTTCGGAAACTTTAATTTAAAATCGACTTTATAATTTTATAAAATAAATTTTAAATTGATCTGAAGAAAGACTCAAATAATTGGCCCAATTGTTTTAACTTCTTGGCCCGAGGCCCAAGAATTTGTCCATGTCCAAGACATGACCCAATTGTCCAATTATTTGACATAACCGGTCTGGTTCATTAAAACTGGTCTAACCAAGTTTTAATTACTACGATGACCACAATTGTCAACCGGTCATTTACTAAACCGGATTTTCTCAATTTATTTGGTCCAACCAAATCAAATTAGAAATTCCTGGTTTAGGCACTAAATCCAATAATTCTTTCGACATTGGATTTCTTATCCCGGTTTAACCAGACATGATAAAATTATCAAATCTGTTTATTAAACCGAGACGTTTAATTTTAATTAAATTAAACCGAGCCAAAACCCTAACCGCATCGATCGATGCTCACAGCATCGATCCTGCAACGATCGTTCATCGATCCTGCATCGATCGATGCTCTCACGCGTGCACGAACGGTTATCAGGTTTGGCCGAGAGATTCTCGCGAGATCCATGCGATCGTTCGAACGATCCATGCGATCGCGGTCAATCTCTCGCGACTGCAACGATCGATCCTTGCATTGCATCGATCGATGCAATGCGATCTCAGTCGATGCAAAATCAGTTTAGATCACATACCAAATCAATATAGTTTGGTCATGCGATTTTAAACAGTTTGTTTTGGGATTCAATTCTTGTTTCTTAAGTGATTTATCTTATCAGTAGTTGATTCAAAACACTTTTTAAACAAGAAAACAGTCCTAAACATGAATCTAAACAAGAAAAACCAGAACCTAATGCTCTGATACCACTGTTGGAACGTTTAGATCAATCCTGATTCAATTCCAGATTCAGATTATCCTAAACATGCGATCTAGGTTCTTCTCAGAATAGAAACAAATGATGATCTCACCTTATACCTGTTATTGCAGCGGAAATGGATGGTATGTCTGAGATCAGAGAAACACCGAGGGATGAATCCTCCAAAGGTTCACACACGCTTTCACAGGAAACAGCTGCTAGACCACCAGGGGAAATCGGCGCAGAGAGAGAGAGTTTTTGGCTCAAGTGTTAGGGTTAATCAGTCTGAAACTCGAGTTTTATGACACAAAACTCGTCCTGTTCCGTTTGGGCCATCTGGCCCAAATACCAATTAACTCGTCGGTGTTTGCGCACTGCATCGATCGTTGCACCTTATGCATCGATCGATGCACAGTGGCCAAACCTTTTATTCTCTCTAAGTACAGTAAATGCCTAGCACTTTTACTGTACTTCTGCTAAAACCGTTCCTCTACATTTTCCTGTTAGCTTAGGCGTGTGACCCATATGGGATCATATAATAAAGGCAATAAGTCCAAGACTTATAGATCATGAGCGGACTCTAGCAAGCCATCATGACCCCCAGTATTATATGACTTATGTCTGATCATTGACATACTCTTACTTTCTAGAGACAGTACCGAGATTACTGGACACAATTCCAACACCTCATACACAGAAAACCGGTAAGATGAAATGCCCATGTAGTCAGTGTCGAAATGTTAGAAATCCTACAATTGGCGAAGTATGGCATCACTTGTACTCAGTTGGGTTTATGGCTGGTTATAAGATTTGGTATCTTCACGGGGAAACATTTGATGGCGCAAGTAGTAGTAGAGATCAATTTGGTAGTGCTAGTACGCGGGAACCTACTGGTAGTAATAGCGAACATTATAATATCGCGGATGAAGATGTTGGTGTAGGTACCGTTCAGATGGTTAATGATGCATTTAGAGAAAATATACAGGAAGTAGGTGAATATCAAATTCCTAGGGCAGAGGAGGAACCTAATGTAGAAACCAGGAGATTTTTTGATATGTTAGATGCAGCGAAGCGTCCGCTTTATGATGGTTGCAAAGACGGACATTCGCCATTATCATCTGCAACTAGACTGATGGGAATAAAGACGGACTATAATTTGGCGGAGCCATGTGTGGATGCTTTTTGCGAATTCCTAAAAGATGTTATTCCTGAAGATAACCTTGCTCCAGATTCATACAACGAGGTCGAGAAACTTGTTAAAGGGCTTGGATTACCTTATCATATAATAGATGTGTGCATCGATAACTGTATGCTATATTGGCGAGAAGACGAACACCGATTGAAATGTAAGTTCTGTAAGAAACAACGGTTTGAGGATACAAGGGGAAGAGCTAGGGTTCCATTCAAGAGAATGTGGTACATGCCGTTAACTGATAGGCTGAGGCGCTTATACCAATCTGAGCGAACTGCAGGGGAAATGAGATGGCATGCTGATCATATAAGAGGAGCAGAGATTGCACATCCTTCTGATGCTGAAGCGTGGCGACATTTTCAGAGTGTACATCCAGATTTTGCATACGACCCACGTAACGTATACCTCGGATTATGCACAGATGGTTTCAACCCGTTTGGAAGGCATGGGAGACCATATTCGTTGTGGCATGTCATTCTAACTCCTTACAACCTACCACCATCTATGTGTATGCGGCGAGAGTTTCTTTTCCTGTCCGTACTCGTTCCCGGTCCAGAGCATCCTAGAAGATCACTAGATGTATTCTTGCAGCCATTGATACATGAGTTGCAAATGTTATGGCTGCCCGGTGTTGTAGCATATGATGTCTCATGCAAGGAAATTTTTTTGCTGAGGGATGCATTAATGTGGACCATAAGCGATTTTTCGGCTTACGGTATGTTATCTGGATGGACAATGCATGGAAGGTTAGCATGTCCTTATTGTCAAGAAAAGACCGATGCATTTCAGCTGAAGCATGGCCGGAAATCGAATTGGTTTGATTGTCATAGGAGATTTCTACCGCATGATCATCCATACCGGAAAAATACTAAACTTTTTACAAAGAAGAGGAAAGTGTTTGATGATCCTATTCTCCAAGACAGTGGGTCGGTTACTTTGGGTCTCTTAGAAACCTTTGGTGCGCTAAGAACTCGTGAATGTGGTGGAAATGGACATGAGAATGTATACGCAGCTGGTTTATCTCACAACTGGCACAAGCTGAGTATCTTCTGGGATTTACCATATTGGAAGGATCAGCTACTTAGGCATAATCTTGATGTCATGCACATTGAAAAAAAAATCTTTGATAACATCATGAACACCGTTCTCAACGTGCAAGGGAAGACGAAAGATAATGTGAAATCTAGGCTTGACTTGCCTGAAATTTGTAATCGGCCTGAACTTCATATTCAGAAGAAAGGTAAACCTCCAATTCCAGCCTATTGGGTAGATCAGATATCAAAGGTAGAGTTTTTCGAGTGGATTGCGCGACAAGTGAAGTTCCCAGACGGACTACTTCTGTTTGCATTTGCTTATCTACTCCCCAAAGATGTTCATAAAGCAATCGCCGCGGTAGGTGCTTTTTCAGGGATATATGCACGAGATCTCTTACAGGAGACGAGATTCGATGTTTACAGGATAATATTCCTAAGATCCTGTGCAATCTAGAGAAGATATTTCCACCGTCGTTCTTTGATGTTATGGAGCATTTACCCATTCATCTCCCCGGAGAAGCTAGGCTAGGTGGTCCGGTACAATATCGGTGGATGTATCCCTTTGAGCGCTATATGTTCCACCTTAAGAAGAAGGTCAGTACCGTCACAAAGGATCAACGAGATCTTTCTTGAGGTAAGTTCGTCTATTTACTCAAAGTTTACATAGGTTTTGTGTATTTGAATTGTTTAACTAATATTTGTTACTATACTTTGCAGGAAACGCAACGCAGGAAGGGCCGTGTTTTCGGTTTAGGAAACATGGGGGAAGCCTCGACTCCGCATTCACGCTTCCGACTTGAGAGCGACGTCTTCGCCGAAGCTCTGTGCGAGAAAGATGTGGAAATTGCAGCTCTTAAGGAGAGCTTTGAAGCTCGGATGCGAGAGGAAAGGGCCGAGAATGAAAAAAAGATGGCGGAGATGCAAGCACGGATCATGAACTACATCCAGTTTGGCGGAACTCCTCCAGGACAAGGATTGGACGGGACTGAGCGTGTAGCGGGACCAGGAGCGGGAACGGGAACGGGAGCATCAGCTACGGGTTCTGTTCAGGGGTTGGGAACGGGATTCGGACCCGGAAACGTTCCGGATCCCAATGCTATGTAATTTTGAAAAACACTTTTATTTTATAAAATTAATAAAAAAATTTATAAATATTTCGTATATAAAATTTTTAGATAAATAATTGATTATAAAATAATATATACATATTAAATATAATTATTTAAAAAATAATAATTTTTACCCGTCGGAAAACCGTCGGTCAAAACCTATCGGTTGACTGTCGGTTTAGCCGTCAGTCCTACCTGTCGGAATACTGTCGGTAATCGACCGTCGGTTAAGAACCGTCGGTTAACGACCGTCGGTAAACCGTCGGTCATACACCGTCGGTAAACTGTCGGTTATCCTCCATCGGTTAACCGTCGGTAAATAACCATCGGTTTGACGTCGGTTTTCTTCCTATCGGTATATTGTCGGTTCGCCGTCGGTTTTTGTGGTGTCGATAATCTGTCGGAATATTATCTGTCGGAAAACTGTCGGTAAAAATTGACGGATTTCCGACAGATTTTTTTTTTCCAACGCCGTGGAACCGACGGATTTGTCCTGTCGGAATTCCATCAGAAAACGCCTTTTCCGACGGTATACCGACGGTTATGTCCGTCGGTTCCCTGTTGTTTTCTTGTAGTGATGTGTGTTAATCTATGGCTCCCTTATTTGGGTTTGTTTATATAGAGGAAAAGCGTGTATCCAGAGTGGGATTACGTAACTAAAACATTGTTCGGATTATAGGTCTTCATTGGTAAGCTGCAGAATGGCGGAATCGCAATTAAAAATGTCATTCCGTGAAAAATGGCCAATTAGCAAAATTTGTAGAATAGAAAAAAAAACGCGAAAACACAAGTCTGCGTTTTCGTGGAAAAAAATACACATGAAAATCAATTTCGCAGAAAAGTGAGGTCGAACTAGATTTTCTGCGGGATTAAAATTAGTGTGATTGGTAACATTTGAGTAATTGCAGAATGGCGGAATTGCGTTTAAACGCAATATTTGCGGAATCCCATTTTTGAATGTAATTCCGCCATTCCACGATTACGCAAGTGTTACCAATCAAAGCCATAATGTCCAGTACCTTGTGGTCTCCAAGTATTTTAACGGAGATCCAACGTGTCCATGTCCCCTGTGATAATATTGAGTCACTACTAATTAAGTACAATTATATGTTGGGCCTAATATTTTAATGAACAATTTGGTTTATAAAATATTATATGAGTTAATGGGTATGGGCCAATAAAACTGGTCATGCTTTTTGCTCTCCAAACTTAAGTGGAACTTAATTTGTCCCACATTGGAAGCAAGAGAAGTTTTGGAGTAGTATATATATAGACATGGTCATACAATTGGTTACATGGCTATGGAGAGAGAGAAGGGAACACACACGCGCCGCCGCCGTCCGGCCGGCTCGGCTCGTGGTTCGTGGAATGAGCCTCTACAGAGGCTCACGCGCGTATATTTTTTGGACAAAATTCATAAGAATTTTTCAACCATTAAACAAATTGATTCGAAAATTAAATTCGAATATTTGTAACTTACAACCATTAACTTCGCAAAATCTCCGCATTTAGTTACACGATTTCCGTAACGTTTTGCGAGATTCTTTCTGCGCAAGTTTGACCGAACCATTCTTCTCCTATATATCTGAAACTCCATTACTCGAAAAACTACATAGAAAAATAATCCTTTCACAACTCGAAAATCCAGCAATCTCTCTGTCTTCTTTCTTCTATCAAAAGTAAGTCTGAGAGTATTCGTAGAATTACAGTTCGCAGATTCTCTGATCGAGTGTCACGATCGAGTCTCATTGCGGTTGTATCCTGGGATTCATTATCTCATCAAACCGTTACACTGCGGGAGATATTTTGAATTAAGGAAATAGATCATCTCGCCTCCGCTAAATCGTTTTCCTTAATCGTTTTACATCGGTTTTATCACTCAGTTTTGGCTTCCGAATTTCAGCATCCTACAGTCTTAATTCAAAATAATCCGCTTCAATCTTATCGCTTGAATCGGATTCAGAAACTGTAGAAAAACCTTTTTCATACGATTCTACAAAACGTTTTCAACCGGTGTTCGGAGAATTCTATATGCAATTCCGCTTATCGTTTGTTCAACAAAACGATTTATTATTCAGATTCGATAAACGATTTCCGTGAAAGCCTTTTGGCGAGTTTGCGAAACGTTAAATCATACGATCTAAACGATCAATAAGCGATCAATCGCTATTACAAGTCTGTTCCAAATACTGACTTTATTCTTCTGTTTTTTTTTTGAATAGATGTCTCTTACCGGTACCAACAACGTGGTCCCACCTGGTAACCAAGAGAATGATGCGTTCAGTGAGTCGACACCCAACACACATGGGAATGATCTACCACTCATTGTCCCAACGCCAACTGTGCCTACCGCACTTATCGCTCCAGACAAGTTTGATGGTTCCGACTTCAAACAGTGGCAATCAAGGATGCATTTCTTACTTAGCACCATGAATCTGGATAGGTATCTTACAGAGACCAAACCAGTGTTGCCGGCTGATAACACTGATAAGCGTGCCCTCCTAAGCGTTGAGGCATGGATCCATGGTGATTTTCTGTGCAAAGGCTACATCACAAGCCGCCTGGTGAACGATTTGTACAAGGTTTACCACGAGATCAAAACTTCGAAGGATCTCTGGGAAACTTTGGAAAATAAAGTACAAATCGTACAACGTATGCTCCGGAAAATTTGCTACTGCAAGATTTCTCCGATTCAACATGGTGGATGAAAAACCCATCATGGAGAAAGTGCATGAACTTCAGATGCTTTGCCAAGAGATAGGGGATGAAGGAATGAAGATCTGTGAAACATTCACAGTGAATTGTTTCGTCGAGAAGCTTCCACCCAGTTGAAAGACTTAAAAAACTATCTTGATCACAAGCAGAAATCGCTGACTTTGGCAAATCTGATTTCTAGGCTGCAAAATGAGTCTTTGAAGCGCAAGGGCAAGAAAGAAATGTCCGCCAAGACTGAAATGTCTCCTTCTCACAATGCCAACATGGCTGAGTACAAAGGAAAAGGCAAAGGAAAAATCATTCCGACCAAAGGTGCAATGATAGGTGTCATGTTTTATCCTATATCTAACTGCAAGTGCACAGTTTAGTAGTCGTAGTATATAGGTATCGAATCCACATGGACTCCGTATTCAATAGCTCAAGAACAGGAAATTAAACTAGGAAGAAAGCAATGTGATTTAATGAAAAGCAGTGCGAGAAAGTAAACAAAAAGCAGAGATTATTGGTTGTGAAAGCAAGTTATTAAGAGCGCTAAGTCTAGGGCGTTCTCAGGAAATCAGACAAGCAGACAGTTCATTCAGCAAGGATCTAATTAAGCACAGTTCTAGAATTCAAAACACAGATATAGAATTAACCAAATTCCTTTGCGATAATTCTCTAAGTCTAAGTGCAGCAAACCAAACTTTCGTTTGCGAGAACTAACAGATTAAACTAGCATTAATTCCAAGTTTGATATGTTCACAATTATCCTAAACCAAACTTTCGTTTGCGAGAAGTTTAATTGCTCAACCTAATTAGTTCATATTCCTAAACCCCACTTCCGTGACGTATTTAGCAACCTAAGATCTAGATTCACTACAAGAAATATGGGCATTGGTAGCACACCGAAAACGCTACCATAGGGTTTTAGTAGCGTTTTCATGAACGCTATGTCAGCCGCAACTATAATAGACCCCCCCCCTACCATAGCGTTTTTTAATGCTACATCAGACAGACCTATTATAGCGCTAATAAAATGATATATAAATTTATTTCATAACGCCGTATACGTGCTATTATTCTATTTTTCCTAACATATTTTTAGTGCTGTAATATATTTTATAATGACAAATATAAAATGCCATTGAATTTTTTTTCATGGCATTTTATTGGTATATATTATAGCTTTGTTGTATTATATAAAATATATTGCAATATGGTTTTTAAATAAAATTTATATTGCATTAAATTTATAAAACATATATTATTTCCATAAAACATCCAATACATAAACAATAATCTTACATTAGTCTTACATAATATTATTCCAAATCCTAAATTACTTTGACGAAAAATTATACCAACTCCTTAGATCTCACTTTCCCGGCTTCTTCCTTAGCACGTACCACTAGCATCAATGCTAAGCTGCCTTTTCACCGAGCTCTCTTAACAGTTTTGCTCCTTCTACGCCAACTCTCTGAAGCTCTTGCCGGAATACTTGTCTCCGTTCCTCCAGTGCCTGTGAAATGATTCCAGATTATGACTTATGAGCAACTGTTTTGTTCTCTTACCTGATATTCTATCTAAGGTCCACAGATTGTATTGAAAACCAATGACAAAAGTTCACAAATATCTGAATCTCTCTTGTGTATCAGAAATATTGAAGCTAGATTGGAAGTGTTACCTGTATTTCTGAGAGAATGCAGCCGTGCAATGCCATCACAGTGAATGCACAATGCTTGAGAGCGCCGCTGAGCTTGACGTAATTCTGCCATGGGTAGTGAAATTACCTGTATGGTCCGTGAGGCAGCTCCCATATTACGAAACTCATCCTTGCAATGACAACAGAAAAAGAAACTAATTCAGAGACGAGAAGCAATGAGAAGAAATAAATATATGTTTTATGATGATTCTGCAATGACAAATACCAGAGACTTTTCTTCGCTGGTTGACTCAACTGCTGATCTGTAACCCTTGTAAACTGGATCCTATGAGGCTTGGTACGTGAGGATTTTGGATGGGATTCTCTCGTATTCAACGCAGCGGAGGTATCCGTTCACACAACCTGTAAAAGACCAAATGAAAAATATAAGTCAAGCATCTTCTTCTCAGGGCTCTAAAGCCAAAATCCTTTGTTCTACTGACCTTCAAGAGAAGTCGTGACATTCATGAAATTCTTCACATAACAGCAGGTCGGAGAGTGACGGTTTCCTCCTTGGGCTCTGTGGTCTTTCTCCTCGACTATATAGCGAGACAAGCAAAACTGATATAAGAAACCAAATCGGTCACTGAACTACTTTATTTAGCAATGAAGTTCTTGAACTGAATACTAGCAATTTGACGCACTGCCATGTCACAGTTGTTACCCACGGCTATCTGCAATAATCTCACCAAATGCTGTGGCGAGTGCTGCAACTGCAAGAGAAGAGAATAACGAGAAACACAGGCATCAGGAACTCCAGATCTTAATCCAATACAAATAGTAAATCCCAACTGCAACACCAATGGAAATCAGACTATAGTGTAATAAAGCCTAACACAAATCCAAAAAAGTTCACTTATAAGGATCATCTTTACACGAGAGCGTCAACAACTGAAAGTAAAACTACAGGATACTAATATCAAAACAATCTCATCTGGGGACCAATCAAACTCGCGAAGGATATTAAAACCCAGCAACTGTAAATACATCTTAAGAGAATTCAAGTAAAACTGAGAGACCATATTGAGTTTTTGCTCATAAGCTTTGTGTTTATCGAGATTGGGGCTAAGCGCAGCATCTCGTAGGATCAAAGCGAGGCTAGGCAGATCCATCCTCTGGGGAGTTTGGAAATCGAGACACAACTAGACACAACTAGACGAAACCTAAATGGATATGCTCGAACCCTATGGATGAACTGAGGAGCCGGTGGTGGAACAGATGAGCAAGGCGGACAACTCAACGGCGGAGTTAGCTTCGTCGCCATGGTATAGAGAACTTACAGAGAAACAAAGTGAGAGAAGGATAGAGAGAAGATCCCGTCTGTGTGTGTGTGTGAGAGAGAGAGAGAGAGAGAGAGAGAGAGAGAGAGAGAGAGAGAGAGAGAGAGAGAGAGAGAGAGAGAGAGAGAGAGAGAGAGAGAGAGAGAGAGAGAGATGGCGGTGGATTACAAAAGAATTGATAAAATTTGCTAAAATTTTGACCGCCAAACCCAAAAGAAATTGGGAAAGTTGCGCCATACCCAAAAAATTTGAGAAACCTGCGCCAAACCCTAAAAAAAATGAGAAAGTTGCTCCAAACCAATTATTTAAAGATATCTCTAACTTATAATCAAGTAATTTGTTTTTATGATAAAAGGTTCATTTGTTTCATATTTTTAACAATGTTTTGTAAAATATTTTATTTACATTAGTAATGGAAATTATTCTTGTTAATGAATTATTGATAAGTTTTTATTTTTCTAATAATATTCTTAAATTTTAAAATTATAAAACTTAAAACATATCACAAAAATTTTACATGAAATACTAAACTATATATGAAAGACTTAATAAATTTTTTTTGGATTGTATGTTTGTATTTTTTTCTTTTCTAAATTTATGTTCTTAGAGTAAAAAAAATTAATTTTATTGTAGTTTTAATGTTAAAAGATAAATAGAGTTAATGTATTGTAGTTTAGGCTTTAGGGTTGTATTTAGGGTATAAAGTTAATGTATACTTGAATTTTTTATAAGTGTTGATTTGTTTTTGTATATTATATGACATTTATGTTTATTATTAGGGGTTTATAATTTTAGGGTTTAGGGTTGTGTTTAGGGTATATGGTTAATATATACTTGAATTTTTTTATAAGTGTTGATTTGTTTTTGCATATTAAGTTTAGGGTTGTGTTTAGGGTATTGAATTAAGTTTGACATTTTGTTATTTATATGATTCAAGTTTGGAGGTTAGGGTTTAGGGGTTTAATGTTTAGGGGTTTATGTTTAAGGTTTGAGATTATTGTTTGAAAAATATTAATTTTATGTATTTACATTTAAGAATTTAAGGTTTAATGTATGATTTATGGTTTTGGGGTATATGGTTAAAAGTTTGAGGTATAGGGTTAGGGTTCAAACCCTAAACTCTATCTATACCCTAAAATTATTATTTTTTCCAAAAAATCATAACTTTTCTATTTATCTTTTGTAAGTTTTAGTTTTTGTTTTAGATAACTTTAATAAACACACAAATAAATCATAAAATATCAAATGCTTTTCCATTAAATATCCAAAACACACTCAATACATGAAAACCATGAACTCCCAAAGAGAACATGTAACAGGCACAACTGATATGGTGTGTCTCTCACAGACCACATTCGCCGTTGGTGGAACTTCAGCTCTCAATGAGATCAGGAGAATTTGTTAAGAAAATATGAGTCTGCAAAGTAAGCCAGTGTGCATTGGTAAGCTTGTGTGTTGCATAGCTGAACACCTTCTGCTCTGTGAAATACCTCTTCTGGTACTGAACCAGCTCCTCTTGTTGCACTCACCTTTCGTTTAGACAGAGTCTTCCTGTAAGAAAAACCAGATCTTTCAATAGCTATACAAAGCTCATTTCAAATGCCAGTCAAAGATAATTTATAAAAAATTACCATATTACAACTGCGATACTGCTTGTTAGAAGAGAGCCAGTACCGGTACAAGTCTGGCATTTGATTAACCCGCGAGATTGACAATTCGGACAAGGAAGCTTTCCCTAACCGTTACAGTCTGTGCATCTGTGGAGAAACACAAGGTTCTCTGTAAATAGAGCCAGAGTTTGCAACAAATAAAGTTGAGTTCTTGATATGATACTTGCATTGTGTCGGAACCATCTTTATGAGCAATCAAACCTCTTCCATAGCAAGAAGAACACTTCATCATCTGATTCTCCTTGCAAAATCCCGGCTCTCCATCAGCATTGCACGTCGGACATACTGCTTCTCCTCTTCCTGTGCAATCTGTTGATCAATTGTATTGAACGGCCTCATCAGTATCATCTACAAGATCCTAACTGTCCTAACAACTATGGACATAAAAAAAAACTGTTACCTGTGCACTTGTCAACAATTTCAGAATGAGGAACCGGGACTTGAGGCTATAGAGCATAGACAAAATAATCAGACAACCATTTTCTAACGACCATAACAGATCAATGTGGTCGTAGGCTTACTTGGCTTTCCAGTATTTTCTTCACACTTGCTAAACAACCACCACATGTCATCCCCTGAGTACAACATCGACGTAAACAAAACAGACATCTCTGCAACATCTTACTGAAACAGATACCGTGTCAAAGCACACATTAGTTCTTGCGAAACCATATCGTCGCTTCTACTGGAAAAAGAAGTTAGTTTGACTAACTTGGCATCAATAATAGCATTGTGGCCTAGAGCAAGGGTCCGGATCATCGCCATGTCTCTTGCCCGTGAATTCATTAGAGTCCCCTTGGAGTTTCTAATCGAAGAACTCAAGTCAGGGATAATAAACAAGAATGTGTTGTTTCCATAACCAAAATTAATCTTGTAAAGCATGTTTTCGTTATTAGGGATTTGGAAAATAGTGAGTGAGAGAGGAGCTTACAATTGAGTGAAGTAGTCACCAAAATCATCGATTACAACTGCAGCTGGAAAATCAAGATGTAGATGAAACGCAGCAAAGTAATTCCTGATTCCTTCATCATCCACATACCTTTCAATTACAAAACAAGCTGATGTCTTAATTGAATCATTCTCTAAGTATATTAGTTTTCAAATTGATAGTTTCTTACTATACTTCATCTGAATTCGATTGAATACATCGGAGGAGGGGTCGACTCCATGAGAAAAAAAATTTCATCAAAAATATAATAGAAAGCTCACGATGGATGCGAAAAGGGTACCTGAGAGAGAGACGGAGGTTTGGCTTCGATTCTTTTCCGGTTACAGATGAAGACGACTTGATTGGTTTCAGAAGCATTCGCTACATTCATAGCAAATTGGAATAGTAGAGAGGTTTTGCCTCTGTAGTATATAGGGAACAATGAATCAGGGAGAGAGAGAGACAGGTAAAAAGAGAAGATCGATTGAAGAAGAGATATGGAGGGTGAAGGATATCTCAGGGTGAAGAATGATTGAAAGAGGGATGATTTTTTTTTTTGTCTAAAAGAGAAAATGATTAAGACAAAAAAAAAAGTTGGCAAAAACCAAAACATTTTGGTGGAAAAGTGTTTTTTTTTTGCTAAGTGTTTTACCTCCAAAATGATTTTTCCCGCTATAGTAGTGATATTTGGGTTCCCGCTTAATGAAAATTTTTCCTAGCGTTGATTTAATGCTACTATAGAGTTTGGATCCGATTTTAGCATTTTTGGTAGCAGTTCGTGAATTAGTGCTACAACGGCCTGCTACCAATGCCCATATTTCTTGTAGTGATTCTAATTGATCAGGTTAGAACTAGCTTTAAGCACAATTAGATTGAAGAACAGATATAGTTATGAATCCTTAACTGAAATAAACAATTCTAGCAAGTCATGAAATCCTATGTGAGAAACCCTAAACCTAACAAGGAATCTACTCAGACATAGATAATGAAAACATGATCATATATTGAATAAATTGCATAGAAGATAAAGAATAAAAGGGGTTCGAAATCTTCTCCAAATACAGATGAAGTAAAAGGTTCAGATCAGCCCCAAAAGCTCTAAAAATCCTCTGCTCTTAATTATGAAAGCGTAAGTAAATAAAACACCAAAAACTTAATTATATAGGTCTAATCTCGGCCAGGGGCTTCTTTGTAAATATCAGGAACTTCTGGATCAGAGTGCAATATCTTGACTCTTCATAAACCGCCGAGTTTCGGCCCATCTCGCTGGTGCAACGATCGATGCTAGAGTGCATCGATCGATGCATTCCTCTGTTTCGGACAGTGAACTCTATCTCTCGGCCAAACACTCCAAATATCTCCAAAAATTGCCATAATCACCAAATATGCTCCAAACCTGATTATACCTGTAAAATACTCTAAAAGAACACAAAAAGACACTAAAACACACTTATATCATGGTCTAAAACTAGTAAAAACCATGATATATCAACTCCCCCACACTTAGCCTTTGCTTGCCCTCAAGCAAAACAGAGAACTAAAGTTTGTTGAAGAGGTTTGAAAACTCTTCAGAAACTCATTTAATCCTAGAAGCTACAATACTCAGATTCCCCTTAGTAAACCACTGAAAGAATCAATCACAGGATATCAAGACCAACATGTACTTCCCCCACACTTAGCAACTGTCCTAAGTAAACTCCATAATCACATTCAAGCATTCAAATTCTCCCTACTGACTTCTGCAAGTATTTAAGTGCGGTCTCACCTAAGGAGTATCGATCAAAGGGCACATGGATTCTTACCTTATCAGCTCTAGACCACCATACTATCTTTCTCTAGTCCCTTTTCTTCTCTTTCCCTTCTTTAACAACTGATTTTTCCCACATTGGGTATCATTTTTTTTTTATCAGTGTTCTTCCCGTTATGGGGTGTACTTTGGACACATTCCATGGATGCATAAGGGATAATAGTGTTTGCTACTATTCTCATGAACACTTCGGAGTTACTAACTCATCCTCAGTTTATTATTATTTTTTTTTTTTTTACTTTATAGAAGGGGAGAAGGGAACTAAATAGGATAGGTTGACAGACTGTGTCAGAACTAACAAGGAATCCGACACAAAGTATACCAAACCCTTAGGTGAGAAATCTAAGTCAGTATTAAATTGAAGTCAGTAAAAGGATCCTATGATACCTGAAGTGATGTGGGTGTTCCCAGTAGGTTGATCTGTGATGGGGTTTTCTAACAGTCATAGATAGATCCTGCAACTTCATCCCAATGGTTACTTAAGTTCCTGCAAGTCTTGTGAATCTTCTCAGAAAATCATAGTTTCTTACTTAAACAATTTTGACTCAATAAAACAAAAATTTTTGAAAGACGGACTGACTCTTAAGAAAACAGAAAGATAAACGTCAGTAGCACCTCCCCCACACTTAAGACACACTGTCCCCAGTAGTGTCAAGCGAAGGATTGGTAAAAAGAAAACAAAAATTGTTAAAGTTCTGTTGAGTTCTGTCGGGTTTACCTCTGTCGCTCATGCATCGATCGTTGCACTAAGTGCATCGACCTTTACTTGGCGATTTTCGTGTATGGTCGATCGTTGCTCAGGACCGCAACGATCACTGCAATGCGATTCCGATCGTGTTGTGACGATCGACACAGAAGTGCGTCGATCGACGCACTGCGATTTCGTCCGAGACCTGCAATCATAAACTCACCAGGAACAAAAACAAACGTAAAATCCTAACAAAAACACCAAAAATTAAGTAGAAAAACACGAGTACCTAATGGTGGGTTGCCTCCCACCCAGCGCTTGTTTAAGGTCAATAGCTTGACCGGACGGACAAGATTTTTCAGGCACCAGGAGATCCCAACAGAGACTTTTTCTGTCTCTGTCCAAGTCTCCTCATCCAAGGTGGCGAGTAGGCTGTTGTAGAATGCTCATGTCCAAGAAAAGATGGAGTAAAATGTGCTCCAGGATCTATAATCACTTTGTCATCAGGTTGCTCATCGTCTGCATTCCTTATGGTAAATGTTGCCCATCTATCAGTGGTCTACGCAGCTTATCCATCTCATAACGCAGCGGCTCATCTCCCAGATGGAGGTCTATCAGGCTGTTCCTAACATCTATCACCGCTCCTGCTGTAGCCAAAAATGGTCTTCCAAGCAGCAATGCTTCATCCGGATCACAGTCATATCTCAGCACTAAGAAGTCTGTTGGAACTAAGTAGTTTCCAACTCTCACCGGGATGTCCATCAGGAGTCCTTCAGGAACTCGTATGGACTGATCAGCTAGGACAAGAGAGGTCCTAGTAGGAGTAAAATCTAGCATGCCCAGCTTCTCTGCCACAGAGTATGGCATCAAACTTCCAGCAGCTCCTAAGTCACACAGAGAACGCCTGAAACTATCCTCAAAGATTGAACAATCAAGCACAAAGACTCCAGGATCAGGCAGCTTCTTCGGGATCTTGGTTAACAGAACATCACCAATATGCTGAGGAACTATAACCACCCAGTCTCTCAGCTCTTCATCTAGAGGCAGCATCTTGTTCAAATACCTCTGCACACATGGATAATAAGGTGGATCATCAGAAGTTTGAATTTCTTCCAATTCTTCACCAATCTCCTCTAGCTTCTTAAGCTCTTCAATTTCTCGCTTAATCACTTCAGACACTGGGGAGTGTTGTCTAACAATCTGCGCATAAATCTCCTGTTGAGAGATCTCAGAGACTCCAAAGAATAAGCCATCAAGCTCTAAGTCTGCATCAATACCATCATCACTCATCAAATCTGTCTGTCCACGACGTGCATCGATCGACACTAAGTGTGTGTCGATCGTTGCAGTTCTGCAATTTCCACCCGAGCGTTTTTCACCAAAATCCGGGATTTCTCCTTCCTTCACCAATTCAGCTGTACTTATCTCAAATTTTTTTACCTAGATGAGATCCATCATTAACGTACACAGACCAGGCCTTAATATGAGTGTCTGCTAGTCCTTTTCCCTTTATTGAGCTGGAAATCTGGTTCACCTGAGTATCCAACTGCTTCATATGAGTGTTCAGGGACTCAAACTTCCCATTGAGGTCTTCATAGACAGCATCTAACTTCTTGTTGCAGTCCACAGAAATCTTGGTCTGACTCTCCATTAGTTGTTCCATCATAGCTTCCATTATACTCTTATGAGCTGTAGGTGCAGGAGGAGTCTGATAAGATGAAGATCCATAGGTTCTCTGAGTACCTTGTCCAAAGGTCTTCTGAAAACCATTAGATGAGTTGCTGTTGAAAGCACTTTTCTGTCCTCCAATGAAGAATATGTTTCCCTGTTGATTACCAAATCTATTACCTTGGAATCCAGAACCTCCTATGAAATTCACATCTTCCTCCTGAGTGTCCTCCTCAGTTTGAATTACTTCTACATCTTGGGCAAAGTGGACAGCTTTCTTACCTGCTAGGAGATTGCAAACTGTGTCCAGCCTAGATCTAATATCAGCTATGTCAGAATTCTCTACACTTCCACCAGATTTCTTCCTCCTCTCATCCATAGTCTTGCAGCTGTTGCTTCCTATCAGATTCTCAATCAACTGCTTAACTTGTGTAGGGGTCCTGGTGTTGAAGTTAGCATTACTGGAATTATCCAGTGCAGACTGATATGGGAGATCTATGCCTCTGAAGAAGATGCCAATCAACTGAACCTCAGTGAATCCATGGTGTGGGCAGTCACGATGATACTGCTTAAATCTCATCCAGGCAGTCTTTAAGGGCTCCACAGCTCCTTGAGAAAAGGTGAGTATGTCCTGTCTGGACTGGTCTGAACGCGCATCATCATAGAAGTGACGTAGGAACTCACTCTTCAGGGCTGCCCAAGTAGTATACTGAGCAGGTGCCAGCTGCTTCAGCCATGCACTAGCGTCTCCAGCAAGACTGTGCGGAAAGAGCTTAAGGAACAGATAGTCCGGGCATACTCCATCATACTTCATGCCAGTGACTACGTCCTCAAATGAATCAATGTGATCCATAGGCTGCTCCGTTGGGTAACCATGAAATGCATTCGGTCTCATCATCGAGTAGTAGATGGTTTTGATCTCAAAATCATTTCTTTCAAAAGCAGGAAGTACTAAAGCTGACCGGTTTGCATGATACTCATCCGGTCTGTTGTAGTCAGCTAAAGTCCTCTCACGTACAACCATCTCTCTACCTTGGGCATGTCCATGACCCTGGTTCTGCTCCTGTTGTTGTTGCTCAGGAGGATCGGGGATGACATTCCCTTCAGCATCAACCCTTTGCCAAGCAGCATTGTATGGGTTGTTATCTCGGTCCCTCAGGGTACCTTCAGCATCACGTACCAGAATCAAACGCTCTCGTACCATCCTTTCTCTTCTCTCTCTTCTGTTAGATCTCTCTAGACGTCCAAGTTCTTCAAGATCGAGATTAACTAAGTCCAAGTTCGGATTACTTCTAGTTTTATGCGTCTGCATAAACTGTCTGTAATCGTCCGGCAACGATCGATGCTATCAGTGCAACGATCGCTTCAATCTCTGAATCGCCTAGTGACGATCGATGCAAAGGGTGCAACGATCGACGCAGTGCGAAATTGGTACCTGCGACAGAGAGAAAAACAGGCAGAAATCAGTAGCTAAAAAAAAACAAAAATAAAAACAAAAAGAAAACAAAAAATCCTAGTAAAACCCTAGGTTCTACGCTATCGAAGAATCAAAGAGTCCCCGGCAACGGCGCCAAAAACTTGATAGGTGTCAGGTTTTATCCTATATCTAACTGCAAGTGCACAGTTTAGTAGTCGTAGTATATAGGTATCGAATCCACAGGGACTCCGTATTCAATATCTCAAGAACAGGAAATTAAACTAGGAAGAAAGCAATGTGATTTAATGAAAAGCAGTGCGAGAAAGTAAACAGAAAGCAGAGATTATTGGTTGTGAAAGCAAGTTATTAAGAGCGCTAAGTCTAGGGCGTTCTCAGGAAATCAGACAAGCATACAGTTCATTCAGCAAGGATCTAATTAAGCACAGTTCTAGAACTCAAAACACAGATATAGAATTAACCAAATTCCTTTGCGATAATTCTCTAAGTCTAAGTGCAGCAAACCAAACTTTCGTTTGCGAGAACTAACAGATTAAACTAGCATTAATTCCAAGTTTGATATGTTCACAATTATCCTAAACCAAACTTTCGTTTGCGAGAAGTTTAATTGCTCAACCTAATTAGTTCAGATTCCTAAACCCCACTTCCGTGACGTATTTAGCAACCTAAGATCTAGATTCTAATTGATCAGGTTGGAACTAGCTTTAAGCACAATTAGATTGAAGAACAGATATAGTTATGAATCCTTAACTGAAATAAACAAGTCTAGCAAGTCATGAAATCCTATGTGAGAAACCCTAAACCTAACAAGGAATCTACTCAAACATAGATAATGAAAACATGATCATATATTGAATAAATTGCATAGAAGATAAAGAATAAAAGGGGTTCGAAATCTTCTCCAAATACAGATGAAGTAAAAGGTTCAGATCAGCCCCAAAAGCTCTAAAAATCCTCTGCTCTTAATTATGAAAGCGTAAGTAAATAAAACACCAAAAACTTAATTATATAGGTCTAATCTCGGCCAGGGGCTTCTTTGTAAATATCAGGAACTTCTGGATCAGAATGCAATATCTTGACTCTTCATAAACCGCCGAGTTTCGGCCCATCTCGCTGGTGCAACGATCGATGCTAGAGTGCACCGATCGATGCATTCCTCTGTTTCGGACAGTGAACTCTATCTCTCGGCCAAACACTCAAAATATCTCCAAAAAGTGTCATAATCACCAAATATGCTCCAAACCTGATTATACCTGTAAAAGACTCTAAAAGAACACAAAAAGACACTAAAACACACTTATATCATGGTCTAAAACTAGTAAAAACCATGATATATCATGCACCTAACAAGATGGCTCCTCAGTCATCCACTTCTTTTAAGAAGGAAGGTACCTCGGGCAAGTTTGTTGGGAAATGCACCTACTGCCACAAAAAGGGACACAAAGCTGCAGAATGTCGCCGCAAATCTAAGGATCTCAAAGCTCAAGTCAACTTGACTGAAGAAGACTTGTGTGCGGTGGTCACTGAAGCAAACATTGCTGAAGAAAATGCAGAGAATCCCAAAACGTGGTGGTATGACACCCGTGCCACTACTCACATTTGCATTGACGGGGGCATGTTTTCCACCTACCAGAAGAGCAAGACTGAAGCTCACCTTCTGATGGGAAATGTGTCACACTCCAAGATTGAAGGCACTGGCAAAGTGGTTTTGAAGATGACTTCAGGAAAGGAAGATAATCTCAACAACGTGAAGCATGTGCCAGACATGAGGAAGAACTTGATCTCTGGAACTCTCCTCAACAAGCATGGATTCGCCATCAACTTTGAGTCTGACCAGCTGATAATAAGGAAGAATGGGGTGTTTATTGGGAAGGGGTTTGTTAAGGATGGGCTTGTCAAAATGTGTGTGATGACAGTCCTCAAAACTGATGTAACCACTTCCAATGCAATTAATAAGAATCCAGTTTCTTACTTGGTTGAGTCTTTTAATATTTGGCATGAAAGATTAGGACATGTGAATTATAAATCTGCCCAAAGATTGATGAATTCGAATCTAATCCCAAAATTCAAAATAAACAAAGAAAAATGTGAGACATGTGTACAAGCAAAACTCACAAAAACACCATCCCCTCGTGTTGAAAGAACAACCGAACCTCTAGGCTTAATACACAAAGATTTGTGCGACTTAAAGTTGGTACAAACTAGAGGAGGTATAAAGTATTTCGTTACATTCATAGATGACTGTACAAAATACTGCTACGTATACTTGTTGCGTAGTAAAGATGAAGTCTTGGAGAAATTCAAAGAATATAAACTCGAAGTTGAAAATCAACTCGGGAAAACTATAAAAATAGTTAGAAGTGATAGAGGAGGTGAATATAGTGGACCATTTAATGCGTTTTGTCAAGAAAAAGGCATTATACATCAAACAACCGCTCCCTACTCACCGGAATCTAACGGAGTTGCTGAACGAAAGAACTGAACTCTAAAAAAAATGATGAATGCAATGTTGCAGGAATCTGGGCTACCCCAGAACCTGTGGGGGGGGGGGGGGGAAAGCGCTCCTTACCACAAATTATATCTTCAACAAAATACCGCACAAAGTAACTGGCAAAACGCCATATGAACTTTGGAAAGGTAAAGTACCTTCGTACAATGACCTTAAAGTGTGGGGGTACCTAGCAAAAGTCGCAGTACCACCTCCGAAAAAGGTCTCAGTCGGACCTAAGACAGTTGATTGTATCTTCATTGGATATGCACACAATAGTAGTGCTTATCGGTTTCTGGTTCATAAATCAGACATACCAGATATCCATGTAAATACAATAATGGAATCAAGGAATGTGTCTTTCTTTGAACATAACTTTCCATGTAAGGATAAAAAATGAAATCGTGAAGAGAAAGACCCTAGAACTTCTATAAACAAGGCTAATACTTCTGGTGGTCCAATAAATGAAGTGAACGAAGAAGAAGAACCTAGACGAAGCAAAAGAGCTCGTAAGGAGAAATCTTTCGGTCCTGACTTCATGATGGTCTTTCTCCTAGAGAATGAACCAAGAACGTACACTGAAGCCATGTCTACACCAGACGCACCTTCTTGGAAGGAAGCTGTCAATAGTGAGATCGACTCCATTATGCAAAACCATACATGGGAAATCACCGATCTACCTGAAGGGTTTAAAGCACTAGGGTGTAAATGGATATTCAAAACAAAATTGAAAACAGATGGCTCAATTGATAAGTACAAGGCTAGACTTGTGGTACAAGGATTCCGACAGAAAGAAGGTCTGGACTTCTTTGACACCTATTCTCCTCTAACGAGAATAACTTCAATCAGAATACTGATTGGAATCGCAGCCTTAAGAAATCTGGAAATACATCAAATGGATGTTAAAACACCTTTTCTAAATGGTGATTTAGAAGTGGAAATATATATGAAACAACCCGAAGGATTTGTTGTCCCGGGAAAAGAACACAAAGTTTGTAAACTTGTGAAATCATTGTATAGACTTAAGCAAGCTCCGAAATAATGACATGAACAATTTGACAACACAATGATGTCAAATGGATTTAACATAAATGAATGTGATAAATGCATCTACATAAAGAATACTCCAAGCGGGTATATTTTATTTTGCTTATATGTAGATGACATGTTGATTATTGGCAGCAATAAAGACATGATCCAACAAACTAAGAACATGCTTGGTGGAAAGTTTGACATGAAAGACATGGGTTTAGCAGACATCATTCTAGGAATAAAAATCACAAGAACTTCAGACGGAATCGTTCTGTCTCAAGATCACTATTGGCAGTCTTATGTACTTAACTAATTGTACTAGACCAGATTTGACACATGCAGTAAACGTACTAAGTCGCTACACAAGTAATCCAGGTCACAAACACTGGAAAGCTATAACAAGAGTATTAAATTACTTAAGATATACAAAAAGTTATGGTCTCCACTATGGTAGATAACCCGCAATTTTAGAAGGATACAGTGACGCAAACTGGATATCTGATTCTAAAAATTCAAAATCTACAAGTGGATATGTCTTTACCCTTGGAGGTGGAGCTGTATCATGAAAATCTTCCAAACAAACTCTACTGGCTAGATCAACCATGGATTCTGAATTCATAGCACTAGACAAAGCTGCTGAAGAGGCTGAATGGCTTCGGAATTTCCTGGAAGATATTCCATTGTGGGAGAAACCAGTTCCGGCATTACATGTACACTGCGATAGCCAATCGGCTATAGCCCGGGCACTGAATAATCTCTATAATGGTAAATCACGTCATATAAGAAGACGACATAAAACCATTAGACATATGATCTCAAGTGGTGTAATCACAATAGATTATATCAACTCAGCTGACAACCTAGCGGATCCATTTACTAAAGGTTTGTCACGAGATCAAGTTGCAAAATCATCGAAGGGAATGGGTTTAAAGCCTATAACTCAAGAGGATGTTTGATGGAAACCCCACCTACGTGACTGGAGATCCCAAGATGTCAGGTTCAAAGGGAAAATTAATTGAACATAATCTTATCAAGCACTAAAAGACTTCAAGTCTATACTCAGTTTCCAAGATGTCAACAGTGCCAACATACATAAGATTTGTATGTGTAAAAAGGATAAGCATAGCTTTTAATGATAAGTCCATAGCTTTGATATATCAGTGGAGTATTCAAGATACTTCTTAAAACAAAGACTACTGGCAAATCACCTAGTGAGTGTGAAATATGGTCATTTCTAGGAGAATGAATAACAGGCTATATTCTCCAAGTTCACTCATGACTAACCAGGCATGTTCAAGGCCAAAATGAACACAATAGAGAACTTAGTTCTACGAGAAAATGAAACTGGGTTATACCTGTTGTCTCGGTTTACATAAAAATTCGGGTGGTTCAAGACATCATGTTCACCTCCTGGCCGAGTAAACCCGACATATATTAACAATGAGTGGTTCAAGGCTGAAATATGCTACTATCTCAAACACAGTGATTTTTCGCTTATACTCTCGGAAGTCTGTCTAGTCTAGTCTAGTCGACTCATGTCTAGTCTAGTCGAGTCTGTCCAGTCAGTCTAGTCTTCCTATGTTTAAAGTCATTTCTATTCATGTGGGGGATTGTTGGGCCTAATATTTTAATGAACAATTTGGTTTATAAAATATTATAAGAGTTGAAAGAAATGGGTATGGGCCAATAAAATTGGTCAAGCCTTTTGCTCTCCAAACTTAAGTGGAACTTAATTTGTCCCACATTGGAAGCAAGAGAAGTTTTGGAGTAGTATATATATAGACATGGTCATACAATTGGTTACATGGCTATGGAGAGAGAGAGAGAAGGGAACACACACGTGCGCCGCCACCGTCCGGCTGGCTCGGCTCGTGGCTCGTGGTTCGTGGTTCGTGATTTGTGGTTCGTGGTTTGTGGTTCGTGGAATGAGCCTCTAAACAGGCTCCCGCGCGTATATTTTTTGGACAAAATTCATAAGCATTTTTAAACCATTAAACAAATTAATTCGAAAATTAAATTCGAATATTTGTAACTTACAACCATTAACTTCGCAAGATCTCCGCATTTAGTTACACGATTTCCGTAACGTTTTGCGAGATTCTTCTGCGCAAGTTTGACCGAACCATTCCTCTCCTATATATCCGAAACTCCATTACTCGAAAAACTACACAGAAAAATAATCCTTTCACAACTCGAAAATCCAGCAATCTCTCTGTCTTCTTTCTTCTATCAAAAGTAAGTCTGAGAGTATTCGTAGAATTACAGTTCGCAGATTCTCTGATCGAGTGTCACGATTGAGTCTCATTGCGGTTGTATCATGGGATTCATTATCTCATCAAACTGTTACACTGCGGGAGATATTTTGAATTAAGGAAAGAGATAATCTCGCCTCCGCTAATTCGTTTTCCTCAGTCGTTTTACATCGGTTTTATCACTCAGTTTTTGCTTCCGAATTTCAGCATCCTACATTATATTATAGTCCCCACGCCTTTCTCTCTCTCGAAAAACAATTGTAAAGAAGTCTGAAAAATAACATTGAGATAGGATATCT
Source organism: Orychophragmus violaceus (assembly GCA_030180135.1). Taxonomy (NCBI): domain Eukaryota; kingdom Viridiplantae; phylum Streptophyta; class Magnoliopsida; order Brassicales; family Brassicaceae; genus Orychophragmus; species Orychophragmus violaceus. Next base: position 79,450,407 of record CM058235.1, on the reverse strand, counting down.
CCCATCTCTCGTAGCTTGCCAGAGCATCTTTACTGGGAAGTATATTTTAACATTAAAAACTTTTTTTTTTTTTGAGCAATTGAATTGGATTAAAGGTAAAAGTTAATGGGCTAGCCCATTTTACAGAGAAGAGCGAGTTTAGCAATACAATCCTAGGCCCATTACGAGTCCTTGGGATGAAATTGAAGCGAGTAGAGGAGAAAGCAGAGGAGATAGAATCGACGTCGGCCAGAATTCCGAAGAGCTCCACCGGGCGGGATGTCGATTTGATGGCTCGAATGGGCCCCTGAGAGTCTGACCGGAACCAGATGTTGGTGAATCCTAGAGATTTTTGAAGAGGTATTTGATGTTTCAGTCACGGCGTAGTACAAGTGGTAGTACAAGACGTGACTCAGGACGTGATTATATTTGATTGTTGAGATATGAACGAATCTTTATGATGTGATTCGGTTTATGGGTTGTATGCTGAGCTGGATGAAGATCTTGGAGTGAAGATTGCAGCTTGGAGTGGTTTACTTATTTTTTGAATAAGTTTTAAGAAAAAAAAGAAAAGTTACAAAAATGTAGAATAGAAAATATCTTAACAAAAAGGATATTTGCTATATTTTTATTTAGGTAAACTTGGGGAGCAAGTTAAGCCTATATAAAGAGGAGAGGCGTGGCCTTATGAAAATGCAAGAATTGAGAGAATAAAAACTCAAGAGGGCTTTTGTATTTTGGGAAAAGTATAGGCTCTAGGGGGAGTTTAACTCAGGTGTTTGATCCTTAAGAATTCTTGTATTGAATAGAGCGTTAGTTCAATAGGGTTTTGATTTATACGTTTGAAATTTGTGGGATAACTTTCTATTCAAGGGAATTCAAATTTGAGAAACAAACTTTGTGTTGTCTTACTTTCTCCACTATATTATATTGCCTCACCTGCACTTTCAATTGGTATCAGTGCAGGTGCTTGATAAAGCTTTAGTCTTGTTTCGAGCAGATATAAGGTGAGGAGGATTAGAAGGTAGCTCAGGAAGTAACACAGAGTTCTGAATCAGATTTGATTGAGTCTCATGATAGGGTCTAGTTTTTATCCTATTCTATTGCAAGTGCACAGTTAAGTGATTGTAGTATATAGGGTATCGAATCCACAGAGACTCTGGTCTCGATAGATTAGAACATAAGGAATTTAAACTAAGAAGAAAGCAATTTGTAGTAAACTAAATAGCAAAGCGAGAAAGTAAACAAGTAGCAGATTAACGGTGGTGAAAGCAGTTAATTAAAGGCGCTAAGTCTAGGGCGTTCTCAGGAAATCAGACAAGCACACAAATCAATCAGTCAAGATCTAATTAAGGACAGTTCTAGAACTCAAATCACGGATATAGAATTAACCAAATCTCTTTGCAAGAATTCTCTAAGTCTAACTGCAACAATCCAAATTCCTTTGCAATTACTAACATATTAAACCATCATTAATTTCAAGTTCGATATGTTCACAATTAAACTAAACCAAATTCCTTTCCGAGAAGTTTAATTGCTCAACCTAAATAGTTCAGATTCTAAACCACACTCTCGTGTCGTATTTAGTAACCTAAGATCTAGATTCTAATTGATCAGGTTAGAACTAGCATTAAGCACAATTTAGATCGAAGAACATTATATTCATGTGAATCCTTAACTGAATTAAACAAGTCTAGCAAGTCATGAAATCCTTAATGAGAAACCCTAAACCTAACTATGAATCTACTCAGACATAGAATATGAAAGCATAATCAATGAATAAATAGATTGCATATAAGAAATTAAATAGATAAAGGGGTTCGAAATCATCTCCAAAATAGATGAAGTACATGATTAGATCAGACCCAAAAGCTCTAAAAATCTCTTAGCTCTAAGTATGAAAGCGTAAGTAAAATAAACACCAAAATCCTAATTATATAGGCTTAATCTCGGCTGGGGCTTCTTTGTAAATACTGGAAACTTCTGGGCCAAAGTGAAAAATCTTCATTCTTCAATAAACAGCCGAATCGGCCCAACTCGCTAGTGTGTCGATCGATGCATGATCTCAAAATCGGACAGTGAGCTCAATCTCTCGGCCAAACACTCCAAAAATCCCAAAATGCTCCAATATCTTCAATTCTGCTCCAAACCTGATTAAACCTGTAAAAGACTCTAAAAGAACACAAAAGAACACTAAAACACAATTATATCATGGCATAAAACCGGTAAAAACTATGATATATCAACTCCCCCACACTTAGCCTTTGCTTGCCCTCAAGCAAAACAGAGAACTAGAATGTAGTGAAGAGGTTTGAAAACTCTTCAGAAACTCTTTTCATCCTAGAAGCAGCAACACTCAGATTCCCCTTAGTAAACCACATGAAAGAATCAACCTGCAGACATCAAGACCAACATATACTTCCCCCCACACTTAGTAACTGTCCTAAGTAAACTCCACAATCACATTCACGCATTCAAATTCACCCTACTGACTTCTGCAAGTATTTAAGTGCGGTCTCACCTAAGGAGTATCAATCAAAGGCACATGGACTCTTACCTTATCTGCTCTAGACCACCATACTATCTTTCTCTAGTCCCTTTCTTCTCTTTTCCCTTCCTTAGCATTCTGATTTTTCCCCATTGGGTATCATTTTTTTTTTTTATCAGTGCTCTTCCCATTAAGGGGTGTACTTTGGACACATTCCATGGATGCACAGGATATGAAAGTTGTAACTACCATTCCCATGACCACTTCGGAGTTACTAACTCATCCTCAGTTTATTATCTTTTTTTTTTATGGAAGGGAAAAAGGGAACTAAATAGGACAGGTTTACAGGCTGTGTCAGAATAACAAGGGAATCCGACACAAAGTATACCAAGCCCTTAGGTGAGAAAATCTAAGTCAGTATTAAGTTGAAGTCAGTAAAAGGATCCTCTGATACCTGAAGCGATGTGGGTGTTCTCAGTAGGTTGATACATGTCTGGGTTTTCTAATAGTCAGAGATAATCTGCAGCTTCATCCCAATGGTTACTTAAGTTCCTGCAAGTGCTGCTAATCTTCTAACAAAATCATTGTTTCTTACTTAAAAGTTTTGACTCAAAAAAACAAATTTTTTTTTTTTTAAATTTAACTGACTCTAAGAAAACAGAAAGAAAGAAGTTAGTAGAACCTCCCCCACACTTAAGACACACTGTCCCCAGTAGTTTCAAGCGAAGGATTGGCAAAAAGAAAGAAAAATTTGTTTAAGGAATGGTTAAGTTCTGTCGGGTTTTTACCTCTGTCGCTCAGGCATCGATCGTTGCACTAGGTGCATCGACCGTTGCTGTGCGATTTTTCATTGTAACGATCAACACAATGGTGTGTCGATCGACGCACTGCGTAAACATCGATCAGTCAGCTAGTTAGCAGGTTAGTCCGTTGGATTTTGTCAAATTTCGAATTCTGCAAGCTGAAAACACTGAAAACAAAGTAAAATCAAAGCAACAAATGTATCTAATCAAGCACAACCATCCAAACATAGTAGCATCCTAAAAATCAAAAAGAAAAAGTGCAAAGAAAAAGAAAAAGAAAGCAGAATACAGAACCGAATGTCTGAAAATGGAGGCTACGCACTCTCGCTCTCATCATCATCTATCCCTCCATAACGCTCAATGTCACTGGCAGCCGCAGGAGAACGCTGTCGACGTCGAGTAGCAGGGACGGGCTGATGAACCTGTGGCTGTCTCCTGCAAGTGCAGGTACGCATGAAGTTCCAGACAACCCGTAGAATACCATCTGAACGCTCCCTCCACTCTGCCTCAAACATATCTCCATAAGGCATCGTGGGCTCTGGAAAAGGGCCAATATCGTCAGTAGGAGCAGCAGCTGGCGCAGGGGCAGAATAAGATGAAGCTCGTGTGGAAGGCTCTACCAGCGGATGAGCCATAGAAGGGACTCTACGTTGCTCAGTCTCAGGAGGCTGGAATCTCAGGGCAATCCAGGAGCAGGAAGCTCTAAACCACACTTCCCAGAGCTCTGATCATGGTAAACCCAAATGCGCCCCTCCTTGAGCCAAGTAGCGCTCTGCAAGTGGCTGAAATCTAGGAATTCCCTGGCCGTGTTACGCTCTGTGCCTTCTAGGGGAATCCCGCAGTGCATGAAGATAGGAGTAAGCAGGCTCCCCACTGTCTCAGTAAGAACACCATCAAATGGCTTCAGCTGCAGATCACATAAGTGCTGAGTAAAAACAGCTCCCAAGTTGAGACCCTGAGTAGGATCTCTCACGCCCGAACCCTCAAACTGATCTCGCAGCCCGATAAACAACATTTCCATCTCATACTTGCGCATCTTGTTGGCCTCATACTTGCACAGCAAGCTCCAACACAAGATACGCAAGACATATCTCAGCACAGGATGCCTCACCTGCTTCACCGGTGTAGTCCTCGAGTTGTATCGACCACTGCCAATACACTCCTAAAATGATCGAGCCTCCTCTGGATCCCACTCAAGTGACATGCCAATGCGTCTTGGCTCAGTGCTGAAACCGTAGATCCTGCAGATATCTTGTAAAGGAATCCGATACCTGACTCCCCAACTCATGAAGGTAAAGATACCTCCTGTAGCGCTCCTGCTGTCTGGATTCGGGTAAACCATTTTGCAAGTGGCTAGCAACTGTCTGACCAGCTCTGGATATAAATCATAAGGACACATAGGCATTGTCCCTAGACCAATGCCCTTGCACACTGCAAGTACCTGCTCATCTATCCCCAGACTCTTACAGGTAGAGTAGTCTGCAAACTTGGTTGGTTTAATAGTCATCCCACACCAACCGTTGTATAGCTGCGAGTCAAATTCATCCCACTGGTTAAGCAGTGGCCTCTCTGTAAAATCAGCAGTCTTGAGGAACTCAGCAATGTTCTGCGGCCACTGTCTGACTGTCGAGATATCTGTCGTGTCTGCTCGGGGCCAAGGCAGTGCTACTGCTGGACCAACTCTCACATAAGGCTCAGGTGGCTGAGACTCTCTATGAAACCACCCTGGTGGTGGAATGTACTGTCGTGTGGTTGTTGCTGTTGTTGCTCGGCGCTTGCGGGGTTGTCTGCGAGATGCCATCGGCATAAGAAAAATTCAAACACCAATAAGTCTCGGAAAACTCTCTGTGAAATCGCGAAGCATCGACCGTTGCACCTAAGGCATCGATCGTTGCAAGGCGATTTCGAATTATCGAACATTTCCCCAAAATCGCTAAGCAACGACCACGACCGTTGCAAGGCGATTTCAGCCGCAATCAAAATCCCTAAAATCATTCTAAATTAGTTCAAACAACCACAAAATCGACAATAACCCATTAATAAACAACCTAAATCATGTTCATATCGGCATAGAATCATCAATCTCAGGGTAAACATCCGAATTTCATAAACCCTAAAATCAATTCCGAAAATCATGAAAATGAGAGCTCATACCTTAGAATCTTCGTAAATGGGTTTTAGAAATAGCTAGAGGATGTTGAAACAAGTAGAATTGAGCTTTGAAACACGAGAAATGATGAAAAATTGAGAGATTTAGCAAAAACCGGTGCACAAGTGCATCGATCGTCACACATCTCCAGACTCGAGTTCTGTATCTGAAACTTAGCAAAAACAAACAAAAACGTGAAATCCTAAGAAAAACACCAAAAATAAGAAAGAAAAACAACTAAACCTAAGGTTGCCTCCCACTCAGCGCTTGTTTAAGGTCATTAGCTTGACCGGACGAACAAGATCAGTTTGCTGGAGATCCTGACAGAGACATTGAGTGCCTCTGTGCAAGCCTCCTCATCCATGGCGGAGAATAAGCTGTATCAGAATGATCCTGTCCAAGAAAAGAAGGAGTAAACTGCTCTCCAGGATCCAAAACCGTAGTGTGACTTGACTGCTCATCATCTCCATCCATAATGGTGAAGGTCTGCCCATCTATCAGTGGCTTGCGCATCTTGTCCATCTCAAAATGCAGCGGCTCATCTCCCAGGTGGAGGTCTATCAGACTGTGTCTAACATCTATTACTGCTCCCGCTGTAGCCAAGAATGGTCTACCCAGTGTCAACGCATCATCAGGATCACTGTCATACTTCAGCACTAAGAAGTCTGTTGGAACTAAATAGTTCCCAACTCTCACCGGGATGTCCTCAAGGAGTCCTTCTGGAACTCGTATAGACTGATCAGCTAGGACAAGAGAGGTCCTAGTAGGAGAAAAATCCAGCATACCCAGCTTCTCTGCCACAGAATATGGCATAAGACTTCCAGCAGCTACCAGATCACAAAGAGAGCGCCTACAACTATCCTCAAAGATAGAGCAACTTAGCACAAAAATCCCAGGATCAGGCCGCTTCTTGGGAACCTTGGTTAACAGCACATTACTTATCTGCTGAGGGACTACAATCACCCAATCTTTCAGCTCTTTATCCAAAGGCAACATCTTGTTCAAGTACTTCTGCACACATGGGTGATAAGGTGGATCATCAGAAGATGAAATTTCTTCCAACTCTTCACCAATCTCCTCTAGCTGCATAAGCTCTTCAATCTCCTGCTTAATCACTTCAGACACTGAGGGATATAGTCTAATGGATTGTGCATAAATCTCCTCCTGAGTAATCTCAGACACTCCAGGGAATAATCGATCAAGTTCCAAATCTGCATCAATGCCATTAGCATTCGGCGAGTCTGTCTGTTCACGACCTGCATCGACCGACACTAGGGTTGTGTCGATCGTTGCACCACTGTTTTCACAGTTTTCACCCGAGAGATATTCTCCAAATTCTGAAAATTCAACCTCTTCTACCAACTCAGCTGTGCTTAGCTCAAATCCTTCACCTAGGTGAGATCCATCATTAATGTACACAGACCAGGCCTTAATATGAGTGTCTGCTACTCCTTTTCCCTTCATAGAACTGGAAATCTAATTCACCTGAGTATCCAACTGCTTCATATGAGTGCTCAGAGACTCAACCTTTCCATTGAGATCCCCATAGACAGCATCCAACTTCTTATTGCAGTCTACAGAAATCTTGGTCTGACTCTCCAGCAGCTGTTCCATCATTGCCTCCATCTTAGTCTCATGAGAAGTGGCTGCAGGAGGAGTCTGATAAGATGAATATCCATAGGTTCTCTGAGTACCTTGTCCAAAAGGTTTCTGAAAACCACTAGTCTGTCCAAAGCTAGAAGAGTTCTGATTGCCTGTGAAGGCACTCCTTTGTCCTCCATTGAAGAACCTGTTTCCCTGCTGATTACCAAATCTGTTGCCTTGGAAACCAGATCCTCCAATGTAATTCACATCCTCTTCCTGAGTGTCCTCCTCAGTCTGAATTACCTCTACATCTTGAGCAAAGTGGACGGCTTTCTTACCAGCTAGGAGATTACAAACTGTGTCCAGCTTATATCTAATATCAGCAATCTCCGAATTCTCTACACTTCCACCAGATTTCTTCCTCCTCTCATCCATAGTCTTGCAACTGTTGCTGCTCACTAAGTTCTCAATCAACTGCTTAGCTTGTGCAGGAGTCTTGGTGTTGAAGTTTGTATTACTGGAGTTATCCAGCGCAGACTGATATGGAAGATCTATGCCTCTAACACTACAAGAAAAATACACATTGTTAGCGTCGTGAAAACGCTATAATATGCCTATCATGGCGTTTTAGTGTTAGCCATGACATGAGGAGCTATCTTAGACCCCCCGGATATAATAGCGTTATTTGTGTCTGCTATTAAATATTGATATACAATAGCACTAAATGCTTAGCTATTATAAAGTTAATAATAGCAACTTATTATTGCTATTTTATATTTTATAGTAGCTCTAATATTTTGCTATTTGAATGTGTAATGTGGCACTAGAACCTCGCCATTTTATTGTTTCTAGTGGCTCTATATTTTTGCCATGTTGGATCTTGTCCTAGCTTAAAATTTGAGCCGTAGCATTGTTCTTGAAGCAAATGGTTTTAAATTGGCAGCTGGCCTGGTTTATGCAATATTTTGGATTCTATTTGATACCTGAATTGCGAATGACAATACCAAAAGTCGATAAACCAAATACATTACAAACGAAATCCACAAGTACAATAGCCGTATCCAAATAGAAACACAAGTCTTGAAGTCAGAAATACCATTTCTAAACATAACCATGCCGTGAAATTAAAGAAAACAGGTACTAATTAAAAACCAACACGTTCAACTGACCATTACCACTTTGTCCTCTGGCCAAGCAATAGATGTACCAAGAGCATCTTCCATTGTCTCGATCTCAGAAGATGACCTCCACACTGCTGCACTCTTGATCTTCACCACATCCACCCACACTCGAACTGCATTTGGTCCCAAGGTAACAAAATGGACAACTTGCTCTGGATTGTTTGAAGCCCAGCGGCCCTCCGCAACAACTCTTTTTTTACCGGCGATATCCATCAGCTTGCACTTCTGATTCTCCTTGATGTTGGCTACATTACGCTGCGATGTTGACAATGAAAAGCCAAGTTCCAGAATAACCATCCAATACCACAACACTACATATATCATTATTTGTTAAGTTATAAAAGAGTTCCAAGGAAAATACCAATGATTTTCGTATAGGAGAAGCTGGAGCTGCTTTAGCTTTTTTGACAGGAGATTTTTTTGGTGGTGGAGTAAGCTCAGGAGAAGTAATTTGATCTGCTATTGCAATTTTTACTGGAGAAGATGGAACTGGTGTCGGATTCGCTGGAGACTTCTCTGGAGACTTCTCTGGTGGATGACAAGACCTCTCCCGGCCATAGGGCCGGTTTGGATTGCCACTACTTAACCATATTCACCTTGAGGTTTCATAAGAACCTCAAGTTCATTTTATTCATACTTACAACGATTTCCAATACATTCATTCAACAAGATTCGATTCATATAAAGACTAAGGCAAAATAGACATTTTATTAATAATCAAAAGGTACCAAATACATGTAGTTCAGTTTGCATTATGCTAGAGTACTTGGTCCTAAACAATGTCTACCCAAAAACAACACCACTCGTCCCCAAGTCTTGTCCGCGCCTAGGTCCGATCATCATCATGATCATCTGTAAAACAAAGCAAGTTCATGAGATTTCCATAATAGTTTTATATTCATTTCATGCATCCTAGCAATACTATATGATCCCATGAACTATATATATCATACAAGCAATTTCATATAATTCCTAAGTCTTAAACATAAGCCGTTTTCATTCTCGTTACGTTAACCGTGAACCGCATGCATACTCGGCTCATAATGGCGAGCGTATGCACCGGCGCATTCTCGGCGTACGGTCATGGTCGGATGTGTGGGCTTACGGCCGATAGCGCATTGTCCACGGTCGTCCAAACATGCGCGCACGGACGGTCTCACGGTCATGCGCGTAGCGGGACAGACGTGCCGGTCAATCGCGCGCTAGACCTTACGGTCGCGCGGACTGATCGGTGCATGCGTTCTATCCGGCTTGACGTACAACCGTGCGACTATGCGTGTCGTCGACATGGAACGTACCGCGGTACTTCTGCGCGGTTGGTCTTGCGGTACAGGCGCATACCGCGAACGGTTGCGACCCGTCGTGCGAACGGACGCGATTATACCCACGGATGGATACGACCGTTCCTTCGGTCCGCACGGTTTACCGCGGCCAACGATCGCTTCGCGACAGTCCGATGAACCATCCGCGATCGGGCACATCGTGTACCGACGAGTTTGACGAGCGGTTATGTCTTGCGTTCCACGGCCATTTTCCTTGGTCCGTTTCTCACGCTTAGGCCGATCATACTTTGGCTTCTCGGTTCTCGACTACCCGTCTCCTTTACGTGCCGTTAAACCGTTCGAAGCAGTATTGATCCTTGGGCCGTCCACGCTTGGAATCGTGACCAACCGCTTAGCCAAACCGTCACGACCAAGGCCTTATGGCCGGTCGTGTAACGAGCATAATGGCGCGTTTTGAATAAGAAGAAGAGAGAGTTTCCGGCCATAAAACAACCGGACTCTAACCTTAGATACGGTTGCGGTTTTGCCATGAGTAGCCGATGCCTCTCCAGCCATCTTGCTCCTCTTCTTGCGCCTTAACCACCACCACAAACTCCTTAAACCGCCGGCCTTCTCTTGGAGATTTCCGGCCTCTCTCTCTCTCTAAACTCTCACGCTTTTGGCCTTGTGCCTTTGGGAGAATTTTATGTGTTTATGTGCCTTGTGGGCGTGCGCAAAAATGGCCTAGGCATGGCCTATTTATAGGCTTTTGTTGGCGCCAACTTCCCTTGGAGAAAGGGTGGGAGTTGTTGGCCGAATGGGTGCAACACTTGGTGGTACCCATTCGCTTGGTAACCGCTAGTCAGCTAGTGTCACTAGCTGACCTAGCTGGCCCAAGAGCTTAACACTCCGGCCAGCTGAGTTGAGCTGGTTGCCAGCTGACCTAGTTAGCCAGCTGGACTGTTCAGCTCAGCTGAGCTGACTTCCTCACTCCTACACTTAGCTGAGCTCCTTCCAGCTGAGTCTCAGCTCCCAAAAACGCCTATGGGACACTTGGTTTAGTCTCTCCGGACTTTCCCGTTCATGTTTCTGGTCCCATGGCCGTCCCATCTTCCTTAGGCCGGTTGGGGGATACTACAAGTCTCCCCCCCTTGAAATGGATTCGTCCCCGAATCCGCGTCAAGGTTTTTGTACCACTCTGGATAGTCGGCCTTCATCTTATTCTCGGTTTCCCAAGTAATCTCTTTGATCCCATTATGGATCCACTCTACTTTGACCATTTGTACCACTTTCTTTCGGGTTGCTTTTTCCATCCTATCTAGGATTCGGAGTGGTCGGATTTCGATGGTCAAGTTTGGCCTAAGTTCCCTTGGAATCTCAGGTTCAACCTTGTCTTGATCCCCTAGACATTTGCGCAATTGTGAGACATGGAACACATTGTGGAATGCGTCCATCTCACTTGGCAAGTCTAACTTATAGGCGACCGCTCCAACCCGCTCAATGATTCGGAACGGTCCCAAATATCTGGGATCAAGCTTACCACGCTTGGAAACCCTGGCCCGACCCTTGAAAGTGATCATCTTCAAGTAGACTTGGTCGCCTACTTCAAACTCAAGGTCTTTTCTTCTCTTGTCTGCATAGCTCTTTTGACGGTCTTGAGCCTCTTTCATCTTGGCCTTGAGGAATCGGATTCGTTCCGTAGTTTCCTCTATTATGTCTGGTCCAACTATGCTTGACTCTCCAACTTCGGTCCAGCATAGTGGGGTTCGACAAGGCCGCCCATACAAAGCCTCATAAGGCGACATTCCGATGCTTGTGTGATAACTGTTGTTATACGCAAACTCGGTCAAGGGCAGAAACTTCTCCCATGAGTCGCCCCATTCAAGAACACACGCCCTTAGCATGTCTTCTAGGGTTTGTATGGTCCTTTCAGATTGACCGTCCGTCTGGGGATGGTAAGCCGTACTCATGTTCACTCTCGTTCCCAGGGCCTTCTGGAAGGCTTGCCAGAAATAAGAAGTAAACCGGCCGTCCCGGTCTGAAACTATACTTGATGGGATCCCATGAAGTCTCACGATCTCATCAATGTATACCTCAGCCAACTTCCCCACTCCGTCCGTCTTCTTGATGGCCAAGAAGTGGGCGGATTTCGTGAGCCTGTCTACCACAACCCAAATGGCATCTCGCCTGTTCCGGGTCGTAGGCAAACCGGTCACAAAGTCCATAGCTATGTTATCCCATTTCCATTCCGGAATGGGAAGACTTTGTAGCAGACCACTCGGGACTTGGCGTTCGGCCTTGATTAGCTGACAGGTTGGGCACTTGGCCACCCAAGCAGCTACATCACGCTTCATCCCAACCCAATGATAGTACCGTTTGAGGTCATGGTACATCTTGGTATGGCCGGGATGAATTGAGAACTTAGACTGATGAGCCTCTCGTAAGATGGCTTCCTTCAGTTCACATACGTTTGGCACACAGACTCGGCCATTTACCACAATCGTCCCATTGTTGGAGATTTGGTATTCCGTATGGTTGTTCTCTGCGGCTTTCACCAAATCCTCATCATTCTTCTGAGCGAGCCGGACCTTAGTCAGAATGTCTGCTTGGTCCGCTGCCCCTAAGCCAACCGGCTCCTCCCCCACGGTCAATGCACTGAGACGCAAGGTACGGACCATTCCGACCAAGGTCTCTGCATCCCGTTCACTAGCCACCTCGGTCCTTTTCCTACTTAAGGCGTCGGCCACGAGGTTGGCCTTCCCTGGATGGTAAGTAATGTCCAGATCGTAATCGGCCACTAGTTCCATCCATCTTCTTTGACGAAGGTTGAGCTCAGGTTGGGTGAACACATACTTCAGGCTCTTGTGGTCCAGAAATAGTTGCACTTTCGCTCCGTAGAGATAAGATCTCCAGATCTTAAGTGCAAAAACTACAGCGGCCATCTCAAGATCATGAGTGGGATAGTTCCCCTCATGTTTCCTTAATTGCCTTGAAGCATATGCAATCACTTTCCCTTCTTGCATCAACACACATCCCAACCCATTGATTGACGCATCCGTGTAGACCACGTAAGGCACATCATCTTGGGGTTGGGTCAGGACTGGCGCCTTAGTCAACATCTCCTTGAGTTCCTTAAAACTCTTCTCCGCGGCATCAGTCCACACAAACTTCACGTTTTTCCCGGTCAGCTTCGTCATGGCCTTGGCCATACTTGCAAACCCTTGGACAAAACGTCTGTAGTAGCCGGCCAGACCTAGAAAGCTTCGGACCTCAGTCGCGTTTCTCGGTCTTGGCCACTCCTCAATTGACCGGATCTTCTCCGGATCAACTGCCACACCTTCCGCCGACACTATGTGTCCTAGGAAGCCAATCCGCTCTTGCCAGAAACTACATTTACTTAGTTTGGCATAGAGCTTCTGTTCCCGCAACTTCTCCAACACGATCCTAAGATGTTCCCGGTGTTCTCTAGGGTTCTTGGAGTAAACAAGTATGTCATCAATGAATATGATGACAAAACTATCTAACCATTCCCGAAAGACACCGTTCATCATCTTCATGAACGCGGCTGGTGCATTTGTTAGACCGAACGGCATGACTACAAACTCGTAGTGTCCATACCGAGCTCGGAACGCGGTCTTCCTCACGTCCTCTGGTGCTATCGGGATTTGGTGATATCCCGAAGCGAGGTCGATCTTGGAGAACACGGTCGAACCCTTGAGTTGGTCCAACAACTCATCTATCCGAGGCAATGGGTACTTGTTCTTGACAGTAACCCGATTGATGCCTCGGTAGTCTATGCACAAGCGGAGGCTCCCGTCCTTCTTCTTGACGAATAGGACAGGCGCTCCCCAAGGAGAACTGCTCGGCCTAATAAAGCCTTTGTCTAGCAGTTCTTCTAACTGCTTCTTCAACTCGGCCATCTCGGCTGGGGCCATTCTATATGGCGCCTTGGATAAGGGTTTCGTTCCGGGTTCAAGTTCAATGACGAACGGATCAGACCGGTCAGGCGGTAAGCCTTCTAATGGTCTGAAAACGTCCTCAAAGTCCTTGACCACTGGGATTTCCCCAACCTTAGCCTCCGGCCCTACTTCCTTGATCGTGATAGTGGCTAAGTATGCTTCACATCCCTTAGCCAACATCTTCTCTGCTTGGATAGCAGAGACGACCAAACTTCCCGAGGTTGGCCGTATTCCTTGGAACACAACCTTACCCTCAGGCTTCTCGAACTTCACCCTTCCTCGGTGACATTCAATGGTGGCTCGGTTTTGACCGAGCCAGTCCATACCCAAGATCACTTCGTGATTGTTGAGTTGGACCACCACTAGGTCAGCCGGCATGCTCACGCCCCCAATGGAAACGGGCACATCTCTGACTAATCCTAGCATAGGCATTACTTGCCCACCGGCGGCATTCACAATGCCTTGGCCGGCCACTTGTTCACTTTGGAACAAGCCTTTCCCAATCATCCCGGGACTCACAAAACTTTGTGTAGCCCCGGAATCAAACAAGGTCAATGTTTCTACACCGCCTATCAAAACGGTCCCTACACATCGCCCTCAAATGTGTAAGCGCATCCCGCTTTTTCCCCAATATGATGCAATGCATTATTCAAATATTGAAGAAGGTTAGGGTTCCAGTAACGTACCAGTAATCGCGTCATATGAGCCGGCCTCCTCTGAGTCCTTTACCAGTGCGTAAACCCGAGGTTTCACAGCTTGACCCTTGGCCGTAGCCGCGCGGTCTCCCTGACCCCGGTTCACTTCTGGCGCCCTTTGCTTTCCATCTTGGCGCTTGGGACACTCACGGATGTAGTGCCCAGCTTGGCCGCAGAAATAGCATGTCACTGGTCTCTCGGTCACCTCTTCACGCCCCTTGTTCTGTGGACAGCTCCGTGACTCGTGGTCCTTGCCGCCACACTTCGCGCATGCAACATCGGCTTTCCAACACTTCCCTAAGTGTCGTTTGCCACATGTGGCACATCTGGCGCGGTCAGAGGAGGGAGCATCAGCCGTCTGATCTCTCTTCCTCTTTAGGTCCTTCCCGGGTTGACTGGACACCTTGTCCTTTGAGCCAACGCGGTTCTCCTCAGCCAAATTGGCTTCCACCGTAGCTGCCCTCTCGACTAGCTCGGAAACATTGTTGTAGGTACAAACCGAGCAGTGGGTACGTATCTCCACTCGCAGGCCGCGAAGGAAACGACGCACCTGTGCCGGTTCGTCCTCAACATCCCGTCCCACGTAACGTCTGAGACGGTCGAACTCGGCCTCATACTCACGGACCGACCTGCGGCCCTGGACCAAGCCCAAGTATCTACCTTCCATACGATCCCAGGCCTCTGCCGGGAAGTACTTCCGGTTGAACTCTACCTCAAACTCCTCGAAGGAGTTGATGAGGCCCTTGGTGCGCCTGTCAACTGACAGCCACCAGTTGTGAGCGTCCCCTTCCAGGAAGTGGGTCGCTATGTCCTTACGGTAATCTTCAGGGCAACGGGTAGAACGGAAGTTCCGGACAAGCCGTGACCTCCATTCATCAGCCTCAAGTGGGTCAGCACTTCCCTTGAAGTGTTTTGTGCCCAACTTGGTGATGTGACCTAGAACGTTGAGGTAGTCCACCTTTCGAACCTTTTTAGGGTTCGGTGACTCTACCACTACTACGTCCGAGTCATCATCACTCAGACTCGCGGTCTCGGGGACCACGGTCCGCGGCTCACCCTCAGCCGGTTTCTGACCAGAAAGGCTCTGGTTCAGTACCGTGAGCTGGCCCATCACTTCCTTTAACATAGTCCACATCTGACCGACGTTCGGGACTGCTGTCAAAGGCTCACCGTCACCACCACCTGTGGCGCCATCCATCTCATGGTCGGTCTCATCTCGAGCCGCATGAGATGAAGACTCACCCATATGCTCATCGTTCCCGGCTTGGACGTGCGGTTGTTCAACCCTAGTCCCTTCGGGAATCAGTGTAGCATTGGGCCCAGTGGCCGTCGGGACAACCTCAGGACCGGTTGCCCCTGGTGCGACAGGAGTGGTCTGGACTCTCGGGCCGTGGCCGGTCGCAGACGTCTCCTTGTCCTTATCTTTAGTCCTCTTGGACTTGCTTTTTCCAACCTGAAATTCAACAAGACAATTCCATATATATCCAATCAAACTTCAAGTCCTAAGCAAGTCTAACTTTCTATGCGGACAATTCGGACTTGGACGAGTGGTGTAGCCCCTAACCCCAGCCTAGGAAATAACTCCGCTCTGATACCAACTTGACAAGACCTCTCCCGGCCATAGGGCCGGTTTGGATTGCCACTACTTAACCATATTCACCTTGAGGTTTCATAAGAACCTCAAGTTCATTTTATTCATACTTACAACGATTTCCAATACATTCATTCAACAAGATTCGATTCATATAAAGACTAAGGCAAAATAGACATTTTATTAATAATCAAAAGGTACCAAATACATGTAGTTCAGTTTGCATTATGCTAGAGTACTTGGTCCTAAACAATGTCTACCCAAAAACAACACCACTCGTCCCCAAGTCTTGTCCGCGCCTAGGTCCGATCATCATCATGATCATCTGTAAAACAAAGCAAGTTCATGAGATTTCCATAATAGTTTTATATTCATTTCATGCATCCTAGCAATACTATATGATCCCATGAACTATATATATCATACAAGCAATTTCATATAATTCCTAAGTCTTAAACATAAGCCGTTTTCATTCTCGTTACGTTAACCGTGAACCGCATGCATACTCGGCTCATAATGGCGAGCGTATGCACCGGCGCATTCTCGGCGTACGGTCATGGTCGGATGTGTGGGCTTACGGCCGATAGCGCATTGTCCACGGTCGTCCAAACATGCGCGCACGGACGGTCTCACGGTCATGCGCGTAGCGGGACAGACGTGCCGGTCAATCGCGCGCTAGACCTTACGGTCGCGCGGACTGATCGGTGCATGCGTTCTATCCGGCTTGACGTACAACCGTGCGACTATGCGTGTCGTCGACATGGAACGTACCGCGGTACTTCTGCGCGGTTGGTCTTGCGGTACAGGCGCATACCGCGAACGGTTGCGACCCGTCGTGCGAACGGACGCGATTATACCCACGGATGGATACGACCGTTCCTTCGGTCCGCACGGTTTACCGCGGCCAACGATCGCTTCGCGACAGTCCGATGAACCATCCGCGATCGGGCACATCGTGTACCGACGAGTTTGACGAGCGGTTATGTCTTGCGTTCCACGGCCATTTTCCTTGGTCCGTTTCTCACGCTTAGGCCGATCATACTTTGGCTTCTCGGTTCTCGACTACCCGTCTCCTTGACGTGCCGTTAAACCGTTCGAAGCAGTATTGATCCTTGGGCCGTCCACGCTTGGAATCGTGACCAACCGCTTAGCCAAACCGTCACGACCAAGGCCTTATGGCCGGTCGTGTAACGAGCATAATGGCGCGTTTTGAATAAGAAGAAGAGAGAGTTTCCGGCCATAAAACAACCGGACTCTAACCTTAGATACGGTTGCGGTTTTGCCATGAGTAGCCGATGCCTCTCCAGCCATCTTGCTCCTCTTCTTGCGCCTTAACCACCACCACAAACTCCTTAAACCGCCGGCCTTCTCTTGGAGATTTCCGGCCTCTCTCTCTCTCTAAACTCTCACGCTTTTGGCCTTGTGCCTTTGGGAGAATTTTATGTGTTTATGTGCCTTGTGGGCGTGCGCAAAAATGGCCTAGGCATGGCCTATTTATAGGCTTTTGTTGGCGCCAACTTCCCTTGGAGAAAGGGTGGGAGTTGTTGGCCGAATGGGTGCAACACTTGGTGGTACCCATTCGCTTGGTAACCGCTAGTCAGCTAGTGTCACTAGCTGACCTAGCTGGCCCAAGAGCTTAACACTCCGGCCAGCTGAGTTGAGCTGGTTGCCAGCTGACCTAGTTAGCCAGCTGGACTGTTCAGCTCAGCTGAGCTGACTTCCTCACTCCTACACTTAGCTGAGCTCCTTCCAGCTGAGTCTCAGCTCCCAAAAACGCCTATGGGACACTTGGTTTAGTCTCTCCGGACTTTCCCGTTCATGTTTCTGGTCCCATGGCCGTCCCATCTTCCTTAGGCCGGTTGGGGGATACTACAGTGGAGATTGCTTATGTGCAGACCTTGGAGTTGATCGAGATTGATCAGGAGACCCTGTATTTGCTGGAGAATGTAGGGAGGAAGAACTTTTATGAACTGATGCTTCCTTCTCTATATCAAACTCAACTCTATTCGCAGGCCATGCCACAAAAGACTTGAAAGAGTCCTCCACGGTTGTCACTTCAATAGTAGGTCTCCAGAGAAAAGCATGGGGTGCAAGCACAACATCCACATATACCTTAACTGCGTTTAGGCCAAGTGGTAAACCATTAACCAGAGTTTTCGGGTCTCGAGACTTCCAACGACCAATAGCAACAACTACATCATTCCTAGCCCAATCCATCAGCTTGCATTTGTTCACCAAACTTGCACATGGACTCTGTCAAACAGTCATTAACAATAGTGAACCAAAAACTGAGAAAAGAGGGAGACTACTGCAGTAATGAAGAGGACATGTAATCTAACACAAATGAAATCATTACCTTAGGTACATTACCATTACTTGAAGCAACACAACAATCTGCAGGCCAAGCAACAAACTGCCCAACAGCTTCCTCCATGTTAAACATGCTTGGCGCAGGTCTCCATAGAAATGCTTCTAGGTTGGTGGCGGATTCAACCAAAACTTTCATTGCGTTAGGGCCTAAGGGAATATCATTGACAAATTCTTCTGGATCATCGGAAATAATACGTCCCTCAGCAACAATGTCCTCGGTTCCAGACCAATCAATCATGTGACACTTAGCTGGCAAACTTTTGTTTACACTCTACATACACAAACCATAACATCAGTTAAATAGTTTAACTAACAAAACAAAACAATGAATCCGAATACTAGGTACATGACATACTCTTGGAGCTGATGTTTCACCCATATCATCATATTTCTGTAAAAAAAAGACCAATGTTAAGAGGTAATTGATACTGTCTAAGTCAATTCTGATGGTTTTCGTATTAAGCATACAGAGAGTTAGTCTTACCGAGTAGCCCTTCTGTTGCATCAAAAGTTTTTCTAGCTCAGAAACCTTTTGTTGTAGTTTTAACTGCTTCTCTTCCATTTGAGCCATACATTTGTTCCTGACTTGGTAGCAAGCTAGTTTGGACATATTCATCCCTCGACCCATTGCCCTCAATCGACCTGGATTATCAGGTCCTAATATTTGTGTGAGTACATCTTCCTTGGGATTGGTAGTTGTTGACGATGCAGGACATGTCTGTTCTTCTATCTCCTTTGATTTTCTCTGACAAAAACACAAACCATTGTAGTGATTTGTATTCAAAACCAAAAAGTAACCAAGCATATTTTATCTAACAGAAGATGCTAAACTCACAATTTTTTCAGCAGCATTGGTATTGACAGGTGTCCCATCCTTTCTGGTATGAGACTTGACCCACACTTTCATCCTTGTGACCTTCGAAGGTTCATCACTACTTTGTTTCTGTAAAAAATCAAATTCAGATCCTCTTCCAGTTTGATAACTCAATAAAGTGGCTTGTAATCGGCTTACCATTTCTTCTGCCAGCCTAGTGATTCCTTTACGGCTACAAGTGTGAGGAATCTGGTTCTTTCTTCTATCCTTGTACGTATCACTCACAACCTATAGTTGAGGAACACATTTAAAACCAGTGGACAATCTAAAATCCTATAATATAATATGAGGTATTCATACCTTAAATGCTGAGCTAGTTTTCTGGGTGATAAACTTGCGCCAGTCCAAAGGAGCAATATTCTTGGGTCTCAGATCCATCCTCTGCTTCATGGTCTTAGCATTCCTGATATTTGTGACTACGCGAGATTTAGAAGACCTCCAGATGCAGCCCATCTGCTTAAACACAGCCGTTTTTTGGTACTCCTCATCCAGATCAAATCTTGCCTACATTGAATGGACACATGAGTCAAAGTTAACAGAGAAAGATATGGATGTATGCCTTACAAAAACATAAGATTTGGCATTACCTGAATAGACTTCCACAACACGGTTTTCAATTCATCGCCAATCTTTCTCCAGTCATCAATATTAAAAGGAACATGTTCCCTCACCAAGGGACCAAGGTATGACGACAGCTTAACTGATCCTGGACCAAACGGTTCACCATATTCATTGAAGTCTACTTTCTCACGTACAGTTGGATCTCTGGCTATGTGTTTCATCCTTGTTGGTCCTCGCTTTCTCTTACGTGTAGGCTGAACTGGCTCATTTTCTTGCTGAGTGAGATTCTCATTTTCTTGCTCAGTGAAATTCTCATTTTCTTGCTGAGTGAGATTCTCATTTTCTTGCTCAGTGACATTCTCTTTTTCTTGCTGAGTGAGATTCTCTCTGCCATCATCATCCACTCCCTATTCATTCCTGGTGTATTGTTCAGTAACATCTTCCACATCTTCATTAACATCAGCCACATCATCACCAGCAGCTTCATCGTCAGTAGCTGGTTGCTCGTGTTGTACAATTTCAGAGTTCTTTCCTTTTCGTCTCTTGACAAAGTGCTTGGTACGAGCCATCTGTATTCACCTGAAACTATAAACAAAAGAGAGTTAGAAGACTTGTACAACAAAACAAAGAAACAACAAACAATTACACAGAAAGATTAAAAACACACAGAAAAATTATAAAACACAGAATCAGCAAGCATCACTCAAACGCAACTAAAAAGGACACGTTCAGCAAAACATAGTTAAACATGGAGCTTGCTAGTTCCATTCCCCCAAAACAATGATACTACACTACTCATTCAGACAAATATTCCTTCACAATCAACTCTGGCATTCCGAGCTGCCTCATCCAAGTCATCAATATCCATGTCTACTAGTGTAGGCAGTGGCCCAACATCTGCGTTTGCATCTTCATCATCTTCCCCACAATATCTTCTTGAAGGTCCTTTCATGACGACATACCAACACGAAGATTCATCTTCCCTTGAATAGAAAACCTGCTTAGCCTGAGATGCTAAAATGTAAGGATCTCTTGCAAATGATACTTGGCTTTGGTGAAGGTTTACTAGTGTGAAGCCATCATGCACCTTGACTCCATTGCCTTTGACTGCCCACTGACACCGGAAAAGAGGAATGTAAAAAACATTGTAGTCCAGCAGAATTATGTCAACCACTCTTCCATAGTAAGAAACCAGATCAATTGTCTGCGAAGTGTCTTTAGCACTAGCTCTACACATTGATGTCGCCTCATAGAGAACACCACTGTTTTGACTCTGCCTTGCAACTGAACTGGTGTGAAACCGTTGCCCATTCACTATGTAGCCAGTATATGAACGTGCGCTACTGCGTGGACCATAAGCTAACCACTTCAGTCTATCCTCATGTACTTCAGAATCAAGAGGTATCTAAGAAATACAAAGAAATCAGTGTGTAAGCCAACATGATGCAACATGAAAATTTCCAGTCAATCTTCAGTAATTTTGTCAAAATAAAACTTGCCTGTTCTTTAAGCCATGATGCAAAATGATGCGTATGCATGCTCCATAACACCGTAGCATCACGATAACACCTCGGGTCTGTGTCTTGAAGGAGTTGTAGGTGCATACTACAAAAGATGTAGACAATTATACATCAACGCTATTGTTTAGGCAACTAAGTTCTAGAAACACAAATAAAACAGAATCACTTACTCGACATACTGATCAACCATAGCCATGTTCTGGATGACAGCTAGGTGAGCTATCTGCTTTTCCGTTTCAGTTAGCGTAATTGGTTTGGATGCAGATATTGGACGACCCTCTAGGATAGAGCTTGTCCCATCCTCTGTATTTCTCTCAGCTTTTTCCACCACACTTGTAGCCTTTTTCAAGAATTCACTGCAAAATTGCATGCATTCTTCACCGAGATAAGCCTCAGCAATGCAACCTTCGGGTCTTGCGGGGTTTCTAACATAGTCTTTCAAAACTTTCATGTACCTACACACAATTACCAACTAGTTATTATAAGCTCTCAATGGTTTATAAGAGATCAAAGATTTGAAAAGTGAAGACAGTAGAAGTTACCTCTCGAATGGGTACATCCATCGGAAATGTACAGGCCCACAAAGACGTGCTTCCCTCCCTAAGTGCATGGTCAAGTGCACCATAATATCAAAGAAGCTTGGTGGGAAAAATCTTTCAAACAATGCACAGAGTTTCTACTATCTCAGATTCCATTACTAAGATCTGCTCCCTATCAATAACCCTCTGACATAACTTGTTGTAGAATGCGCATAAGCGTGTAATCGCTATCCTCGGACCAGTAGGCAACAAGCCTCTAAGCGCAACCGGGAGTAGTTGTTGCAACAACACATGGTAATCATGTGATTTCCATCCTGATACCTTGAAATCCTCCATAGACACGCCTCTAGATATGTTTGAACAATACCCATCTGGTCCCCTGAAGTCAACAAGTCTTTTACAAAATATTTTCTTCTCTGCTTTCGTCAATGACCAAGGAGCAGCAGGAAGGTAAGTCCTCTTTCCTATGAGCTGAGGATGCATATCCTTCCGAATTCCAAGAACTTGCAGATCTTTCCTAGCGTTGAGACCATCCTTCGATTTCCCACAGTGCAACAGTGTAGAGACTATGCTTGAAGCCACATTCTTCTCCACATGCATAACGTCTAAGTTATGCCTAACTGGAAGTTCCTGAAAAAAATACAAATACATAAGAATAAACTCAGTTATAGAAAGCCAAAATTGCAAAACTGTGAAAGAGTGTAGACATTAAAAATATATGCATACCTCCCAATATGGCAGTTTGAAAAATATGGATCGTTTCTTCCATCTGGATAACTCTTCCTCGTCTATTTCGAGTTCTTCTTCCTCCTCTTCCGATTCACTATCTTTACTCCCCCCATCTGAGTTTGTTGCAGCTTCAGGCATTTTCCTTTTCTTTCCACTTCTCTTAACATTCCCGAAATCATTCTTGTAGCTCTTAAGGATCTGAGAGATATTGTGTCCAGTAAGAATCCGACCCTTGCTCCCATGTTCTGGTTTTCCATCAAACCATGATTTCTTAGTCCAATAACTATGTCCCGGTGGCAGACCCTTGCGGTGACACATATAGACATGCTTCCTGCTGTTTTTCAACCACAAACTATCGGTATGTTTCCCACATATAGGACATGCCATCTTTCCTTTTACTTTGCAGCCTGCGAGATTACCGTAAGCAGGAAAATCACTTATTGTCCAGAGAAGGACTGCCTTAAGTGTGAAAGTACTTCTGGTGTATGCGTCATATGTTGCCTCTCCCGTCTTCCACAGCTTGTCTAGATCCTCTATAAGCGGTTCTAGGTAGACATCTATACTGTTTCCCGGTTGGTGCGGTCCAGGAATCAACAAGGTGAGGATGATGTTCTCCTTCTTCATACATAAGTCAGGAGGCATGTTGTAGTTAACCAACAACACCGGCCAACAACTGTAGTTAGAACTCCTCATGTCGAATGGATTGAACCCGTCAGTTGAAAGTCCAAGCCGCATGTTCCTTTCTTCACTGGCAAACGAAGGATACTTGTTGTCTATGTGCTCCCAAACAACAGAATCAACCGGGTGACGGATCTTTCCATCAGTGCTCTTGTTGTTAGAATGCCTCCGTAAGTCTTTTGCCATTTCCTCTGATCTGAACATCCTTTTAAGGCGTGGTATTATGGGAAAGTACCGTAATACTTTCTGTGGGACACCCTTCTTCACCTCACCAGTGTTGATGTTTGACTTCCATCTCGAAGCTTTGCACTTTGGACAAGCCTCAAGCTTCTTATACTTCTTCCTAAATAAGCAGCAGTCGTTTACACACGCGTGAATCTTTTGGTATCCTATATCAAACGACTTCAGAAATTTCTTCACTTCATACAATGATGTGTGAAGAACATTATCTGCAGGTAACATTTCCGGCAACGTCACAAGCAGCTCATTGAAGCTTTTGTCTGACCAACCGTTCTGAGTCTTGAGCCTAAACAAAGAGACAATAGCCGATAGCTTGCTATGTGTTGCACAATTTGGAAACAAAGGTGTCACTGCGTCTGCTAGCTTTGCTAGAAACTCGTCTTCTCTCTGGTCCTCAACCTCAGCAACATCGCATAAGTCACCCTTGTCCAGCATCTCTTCATCTAAACCTTCAGCAGCCTTGAACAACCGAGCAATCTCATCTCCCCACAGATTTATCTGTCTTCGGCCTTGACCATCTGACTTCACTTCCCCATGATGATACCATTCCTTTCCCATCTTGTATGCCTCATCCATCCCCCTTCTTACAAGATGATCAACTACGACACTCGCTGCATGACGATCAACATTACGACAGTCGATACATGGACATACTACCATGTCACTATCTCCTAACCAAGAGGAAACAAAACTGATGGCACCTATCTCATATGCAGGATCTGCTCTGTAATAAGAAATGCAAAAAGAAAAGAATAACAAAAGTTAGATGATTTTTCATCAATGACTTAATGTTATGCTCTAAACAAATATATAAATTGCATACCTGCATAGATGCACCCATGCCTTGTCCACCATTACGTTTGTAACCTTATTACACCCATAACCAAATTAAGTAAACGTATACAAACAACAGCTCAACTGGTGAAGAACAGACCACATCCACATCCAAAAAACTTTACAGAATTCAAACCCATAACAAACTAAAGTAAAAGCATACAAACAACAAGTCAACTGGTGAAGAACATAACACAACCATATCCAAAAAACTTCACAGAATTCAAACCGCAATTACCACAACAAATCAGATAGATTCAACTCAAAAAACAAGCATAAAGATTCAACTCACAAACTACCATAAACAATCAAGTCACGGTTCACACAATAACAAGAAAAGTTTGTATGACAAACCTTTTCAAGTTAAGGTAGACAAAGTTGTTATTTCACCAAGTTAGCAACCTGAAAAACCCATGAATGAAAGTTATTAAGGCTTAAAATTTAATCTCATACACAAACTTCAATAGATCCGACGCATGCATAAACCAAAATCGGAAACTTCAATAGATCTTATATTACCTCTACAACACACGGCTTCTTGACAACAAATCTGTATCTTCTCTTCCTTTTAGCTCTGCTTCGTTATCTTCACTTTCAAACCAGTTACAAAGAGTGTTAACCAACAAAAGAATGATATCAAAAATGGTACAAATTAGTGAAATTAGGCACCTTTTGTGTTTCTTCGTGATGCAGAGAACAGAGAACGGCACCGGAGGAGGTAAGACGAAGGCGAAGAGTGATAATCACGAACTCCTGACTCGCCACCGAAGCACACAGATCTGTAATTGGGAAACATGTGAAGTTAGATAGAAAGATTGAGGACGACTGAGAGAGTGTTTATTACCGGCGAAAAGCTTCGTGGTGGCGGTAGACGTCGTCGGAGGAGAGAGCTAATGGTGGACGAGAGAGAGACTTCGACGGAGAGAACGAGAGAGCTGAGAGAAAGAGAGAATTTTTTTTTTTTTTAGCTGAGAGTTTTTTGCTTCAGACACTTAATTAATTAGGCACAAAAAATTTTGGGCTCCAAAATTTCATTAAGTGTTGGCGCTCACTTTTCGCAGCATAAATATTGGCTCCAGAAACCGAATTGGTTTCGCGCTAAATGAAAAAACGACACAACGTTAATAAAATGCTGTAATACGGTACCCAGTCTCAGCCAAAACAATACAACAGCACTTACACACTTAGTGCTATCCTGATGTGCTGTTAATACCAATATTTCTTGTAGTGTAAAGAAGATACCTAGCAATGTGACCTCAGTGAATCCATGGTGTGGGCAGTCACGCTGGTACTTCCAGAATCTCATCCAGACAGCTTTTAAAGGCTCCACAGGGCCTTGGGAAAATTGCAGAATGTCCTGTCTGGACTGATCCGAGCGCGCATCATCGTAGAAATGTCTCAAAAATTCACCCTTTAGGTCACTCCAAGTAGTAAACTGACCAGGTGGCAGTTTCTTTAGCCATGCAGCAGCGTCTCCAGCGAGACTGTATGGAAAGAGTTTGAGAAACAGGTAATCCTGGCAAACTCCATCATACTTCATGCCAGTGATTATATCCTCAAACTGATCAATGTGATCAATAGGCTGCTCCATTGGATGACCATGGAAAGCATTCTGTCTCATCAGCGAGTAGTAGATGGTCTTGATCTCAAAGTCATCCCTCTCAAAACCAGGAAGTACTAGAGCTGACCGGTTTGCATGAAACTCATCCGGTCTGTTGTAGTCAGCTAAAGTCCTCTCGTGGACAACCATCTGTCTACCTTGGGCCTGTCTTTGACCTTGGTTCTGCTCCTGTTGTGATTGCTAAGGAGGATCAGGGATTACATTCCCTTCAGCATCAATCCGATGCCCAGCAGCATTGTACGAATTGTTATCTCGGTCCCTCAGGGTACCTTGAGCATCAGGCATAATGATTACCTTCTGTACCACCATCCTTGCTCTTCTTTCTCTTCTGTTAGTCCTCTCTAGACGTCCAAGTTCTTCAAGTCCGAGATTAACGAGGTTTAAGTTCTGATTACTTCTAGTTTCACGCGTCTGCATAAACTGTCTGTAATCGTCAAGCAACGATCGATGCTATCAGTGCAACGATCGATTCAATCTCAGAATCGCCGAGTGACGATCAACACAAAGGTGCAACGATCGACGCAAAGCGAAAGCGGTACCTGACAAAGAGAAAACAGAGAAAAATTAGTAACTAATAATAAAAATAAAAATAAAACGAAATAAAAAATAAAAATCCTAGTAGAAACCCTAAGTTCGATCCTATCGAAGACTCTAAGAAATCCTAGTAAAAATCCCCGGCAACGGCGCCAAAAACTTGATAAGGTCTAGTTTTTATCCTATTCTACTGCAAGTGCACAGTTAAGTGATTGTAGTATATAGGGTATCGAATCCACAAAGACTCTGGTCTCGATAGATTAGAACTATAGGAATTTAAACTAAGAAGAAAGCAATTTGTAGTAAACTAAATAGCAAAGCGAGAAAGTAAACAAGTAGCAGATTAACGGTGGTGAAAGCAGTTAATTAAAGGCGCTAAGTCTAGGGCGTTCTCAGGAAATCAGACAAGCAGACAAATCAATCAGTCAGGATCTAATTAAGGAAAGTTCTAGAACTCAAATCACTATTATATAATTAACCAAATCTCTTTGCGAGAATTCTCTAAGTCTAAGTGCAACAATCCAAATTCCTTTGCAATTACTAACAGATTAAACCAGCATTAATTTCAAGTTCGATATGTTCACAATTAAACTAAACCAAATTCCTTTGCGAGAAGTTTAATTGCTCAACCTAAATAGTTCAGATTCTAAACCACACTCTCGTGTCGTATTTCGCAACCTAAGATCTAAATTCTAATTGATCAGGTTAGAACTAGCATTAAGGACAATTTAGATCGAAGAACATTCTATTCATGTGAATCCTTAACTGAATTAAACAAGTCTAGCAAGTCATGAAATCCTTAATGAGAAACCCTAAACCTAACTATGAATCTACTCAGACATAGAATATGAAAGCATAATCAATGAATAAATAGATTGCATATAAGAAATTAAATAGATAAAGGGGTTCGAAATCTTCTCCAAAATAGATGAAGTACAAGATTAGATCAGACCCAAAAGCTCTAAAAATCTCTTAGCTCTAAGTATGAAAGCGTAAGTAAAATAAACACCAAAATCCTAATTATATAGGCTTAATCTCGGCTGGGGCTTCTTTGTAAATACTGAAAACTTCTGGGCCAAAGTTAAAAATCTTCATTCTTCTATAAACCGCCGAATCGGCCCAACTCGCTAGTGTGTCGATCGACACCAAGGGTGTGTCGATCGATGCATGATCTCAAAATCGGACAGTGAGCTCAATCTCTCGGCCAAACACTCCAAAAATCCCAAAATGCTCCAATATCTTCAATTCTGCTCCAAACCTGATTAAACCTGTAAAAGACTCTAAAAAGACCCAAAATGCTCCAATTTTAGTGCCAAGATGGCAATGGCGCAAAACTTGATATGAATAAAAAGTTCCTCTTAAATACCACTTCAGCTGCAAGTATACATCCTAGTCTTTGTAGTTTTGAGGTGTCAATCCACTTGGGTAATTAAACACACTAAGAATGCAAGTATTTTCTTAATCTAAGTGCCACCTAATTTGTTTGTGCGTTTTTGTAGCTAATAACTAACAAGTTATCCAGATTTCAAACATGATTAAAAATACAATTCACAAAAATATTCAAGAGTGATTAAAACAGATTAAAAACAGAGCAAGAAGATGATTTGAGACAATTGACAAAAAGCTAAGTTTCTTGGGTTGAGTTTTCGGTTTGGGTGATCAACAATCAGCTTAGAAACATTTAACAAACATGGATTGATTTCTTAGGCTAAGAACAACAATTCAAGTTACTCCACTCTCATGATAATATCCCTATATCTATCTAGAATTAACATCAATTCTCATTGGCAATTTCAAAATAGAAATGCTTTAAGTACAAGTTCCGACTACCACTAAACACCTTAAACATCAATTCTCATTGGTTAAGTATGTAAAGCACTTGATAGAGTTTCAAACATTAACGACACTTCTCAGTGCTAAACAACATTCAAGATCAAGGAATTGATTAGCTACTTCAGTCCTAGCATTAAAACTTCTAACAAGTAAGAAATCATTATTCCCAAGTTTTAAACAACCTAAACCATTTCTAGATCACCCACACCTTTACTCAAACCCAGAAACTTATAGAGAAACTACTCACTAGCCATAGCAATAACAAAGCAGAGCATGTTTAAAGTAGGCAAGGAAGATAAACAAGAAGAACTAGAAGATGAACTAAAAAACAAACTCTTAATTGCATAAAAGATTCAAGAAAACTAAATTGTTTGGAGTAGATTATTACAAGAAGTGATATGGCTCTTCTAACACATCAAGAGCCCTTAAATAGAAGATAAAAGAGTGCAATGGTCGACCACAACCACATGGGAGGGTCTACAAGCTGAAAGTAAAGAAAAAGGAGCATGTGGGAAAAAGTAGGTCTCACAGCGGCCTGGGGCCCTCGCTGCCAGATGCCGCTGTGAGGAGTATTGATCCACAGCGGCTTAGGGTGGCCAATGTGCATCTGGAGAAATTGGTGTTCCGCAAATATCCCACAGCGGCCTGAGGTCCTCACTGTGGGAAGCCGTTGTGGGAAGCCGCTGTGGGGTGACAACGGCCTAGGATGGCCTTTGCACTGGCCGCTGTGAAATTAGGCCATCCGCAAATACTTCACAGCGGCCTGGAGACCTCGCTGGGATGTCTTGTCGCGATCCTTAGCTGTTTTTCCATCTTGTTTGAGTGTTCTTTTGGTCCCTAATTTCTCCATTGTCTCTTGGTGCTTCATCATGTCATCCACCACCTACAAAAGAGAAAAACAAAGCACATGCACTCTTAATGATGCCTAAATGTTTTTCCTAAAGCTAAAACACACTCCAGATCATGATTAAATCTAATCAAATTTACAACATATCAACTCTCCCAAACTTGTTTCTTTGCTTGTCCTCAAGCAAACAACAAAGAGAACAAAGCGGAAGAGGTTTGAAGTTGGAGACTCATTACCAAAGAAGATTAGCAAGCCCTCAACATGATGTCCTTAGAAAATGATGATATGTTGCATGAACAAACACTCTAATCCACTCTAATTTCTCTAGGCTTATCAACACACCAAATATTATTCACTTAAGCCCATTGTCAAGAATCTACCAACTCAACATTTCACCAACTCTTAAATTCACTCATTCATCAAAGTGCAGTCTCACAAATGGGGATTTGATCTTGATCAATTGGTTTGGCATAAAAAGGCTTCAAATGGTGTTTAAGGAGGGTCATGATTTCATATTTGGTGGCTAACTCTCAAGCAAAAGGAATGCTAGACATTATGCAAAATGTGGCAAGACAAGAACAATTTATGCATACAATTCTTAACTCCCATTGTCTTACCCAACTATGTTTCCAAATCCTATCACTAGTTTAACCAATCTCCCTTCTTTCCCAAACTCAACCATTTGACTTTTTTCATTTTTGGGTCTTGAGAAGTTATTCTTTCCATTTACTAAGACTCTTTTTCTTTTGATCTCTTTTCATTTCAAACTTAGAGTTTTTCCGATTTTATCTCAACTTCCCAAGTGTTTCCCTTCACAAGCCCTTTGGTTCTTTCTTTTTCTTTTACTCCCCATTTCGCTCTGTTTTCTTTCACTCCCAATCCCATTTTTAAGTGCTTATACCCCAAATGTCAATCAAAATATGAACTCTTAGACTAGCCTATGAGAGCTAATCATTGTCATTCTTATACTTTTAACCTTTTACACATGTTAGCATTATCAAAAAGAGGCCTCACTCAATCAATCAAATGAAGTTTGAAGAGAAAAGGGAAGGGTTCTATGGTGTGGAAACCATCCTAAGAGTGAGAATGGCCATTTGGATTAACAAAGGGTGATAAAAATATGGTAAAAGATCATCCAAGTGTGTATATAGTGACCATGGTCAAGCATCAAAAACCCATAAGTGAGAAGATTAAGTTCATTTTTGTCCATAAAGATGAGTTGGTTTCAATGTTGAGAGTATCAAACAAGACAAATGGATTTGAGTGGCGTGATCAAAGCTCGAAATGTGCAAGTGTTTCAATAGTTGTTTAAGCAACATACTATGATTATCAATGGTATCATGTTGAGTTCTAAAATCTAGATTTCTTACAACGCAATTATATCATTGTCTCCTATGCAAATGCTAATGCAATCTAAAATGCTATTAGACTTAATCCTAAAAGAGAAACAAATATGAAACTACATGCTTTTTTATGTTTTAAATTTTTCAATTTTTTTAGTTTTCTCGAAATCATACCTATTAACAATGTAACACACAAATGCAAAGACTCAATCACAAGGATAAAATAGAAAAGATGGTTAATTGATCACCCCCCCCCCAAAACTTATTTCACACCATCTCGGTGTGAAAACAATTAAACGGAGGCTAAAAATTGTAAATGAAAAATAAGAAAAAGCAAAAACTATGTATAAGGTGGTGTTGTTACCTCAGTAGGAAGGAGGTGCGGTGTCGTCCTCGTCCTCACCCAAGGATAGAGAATCATTGCTGGAACCGGGGGATGGTGGTGGGATGTGTCGTCGAGCTCTGCGACGTCGCTCGTCAAGGGAGGCGCGTCCTGGTGCTCTGCTGGATGAGCTGGTACCTTCTCATCCATGGTAGGAGTGTTACCTCGGAAAATCCTATGATTCTGCCTCTTCCTCACTCTTCGAGTAACCAGGAGGCACTTCTACCAGACCGTTCTTCCCAGTCACCAGATAAATCAAGTACTTAACTTGCTGAAGAGCGCCTTTGTCTTCTCCTTGTACTTCTTCTTCAAGACCTCCTTTGTCTTTCGTCCAGCTGCCACCAATTTCCTAGTGGTGCGGTCTTGAAGTTTGTTCCAACGCTCCAACTTCCGGATATAGTTATGTGCCCTTCGCAACTGTGCTCCCTGAATTACCTAGTTGGGAGCATGGAGGTAATAACGAGCGCTCCCGTAGACTGGTCTCGGTGGTCTGGTCGGCTCTATACTAAGGTCTGCTCCGGTGCTATTTTCTGCCCCGGTACCCTGTGAAGAGCTCTCAGGGGCTCTCCTTTTCTTCCTCTTGTTTAGCGACTCAAGCGGCTCTTTGGCTGTGCTGTGGTAGTACCGTGGGTCAAGTGAGAACCTTATTTTGTCCCTGTTCTGCAATGAAGTAATGGCTGGGGTTTGGGAGAAGTACATTCGCCGTTTGCTGGCGACCAGGCCTGAAGGTGTAGGCAATTCTGTTCTCAATCCTCCCAGCGAGGAAATAGGTCCACTTGAGATGGCTCTCGTCTAGGCTGGATGACGATCTCCCATTGATGAGTATGATTTGCAGTGCTTTGAAGATCGGTGTCAGCAGTCCCCCAAATCTGAACTTCGGCGTCTTGTCCACAGACGTCATCGCTTTCGTCCTTGTCTCGCCCAATTGTCTCATCAAATATCCAACCACTCCCAACTCGTCATAGTTCCCGTAGTTAACTTCCGGGGACATCAAACTCTCTCATTACTGGTTGGAGACCTATTGCCATAAACCTCAGCCCTTCTTCCAACACCTTGTTGTTTTCTCTTCTTGCAAACAATGTGTATGCTAGCAACTTCTTAATATAGCGGATGGCTGGGTGTGAAATGTTGGAGTTCTTCATCTCTCCTGTCTGGTAAGGAGTCTTGGATGTAATGCTCCACATTACTGTGGGCAGGATCTCAATCTCTGGCAGCCTGTTGTTCCACTCATCTCTAAACCCAAGCACCTGAGAAAACTGCTTAAAACCCATCTTGTGCTTCTGCCCGTTGCCGACGAAGGTTATGTGTCCATATCCGTCCTCCTCAGTAGGTCCGTCCATGTATTCCTCTACACGGAATATACACGTAAACTGGTGACATTGTGTCTCAAATACCGGGTAAACCTCTCCCATCAAGCTTTCCAGACTCATGGCTCTTAGCATAGCCATTACATCGTTGTAAATTCCCAGCTAGATTCCTTACAACGCAATTATATCATTGTCTCCTATGCAAATGCGAATGCAATCTAAAATGCTATTAGACTCAATCCTAAAAGAGAAACAAATATGAAACTACATGCTTTTTTATGTTTCAAAATTTTCTATTTTTTTAGTTTTCTCGAAATCATACCTATTAACAATGTAACACACAAATGCAAAGACTCAATCACAAGGATAAAATAGAAAAGATGGTTAATTGATCACCCCCCAAAACTTATTTCACACCATCTCGGTGTGAAAACAATTAAACGGAGGCTAAAAATTGTAAATGAAAAATAAGAAAAAGCAAAAACTATGTATAAGGTGGTGTTGTTACCTCAGTAGGAAGGAGGTGCGGTGTCGTCCTCGTCCTCACCCAAGGATAGAGAATCATTGCTGGAACCGGGGGATGGTGGTGGGATGTGTCGTCGAGCTCTGCGACGTCGCTCGTCAAGGGAGGCGCGTCCTGGTGCTCTGCTGGATGAGCTGGTACCTTCTCATCCATGGTAGGAGTGTCACCTCGGAAAATCCTATGATTATGCCTCTTCCTCACTCTTCGAGTAACCAGGAGGCACTTCTACCGGATCGTTCTTCCCTGTCACCAGATAAATCATGTACTTAACTTGCCGACGAGCGCCTTTGTCTTCTCCTTGTACTTCTTCTTCAAGACCTCCTTTGTCTTTCGTCCAGCTGCCACCAATTTCCTAATGGTGCGGTCTTGAAGTTTGTTCCAACGCTCCAACTTCCCGATATAGTTATGTGCCCTTCCCTGAATTACCTAGTTGGGAGCATGGAGGTAATAACGAGCTCTCCCGTAGACTGGGTTCGGTGGTCTGGTCGGCTCGATACTAAGGTCTGCTCCGGTGCTATTTTCTGCCCCGGTACCCTGTGAAGAGCTCTCAGGGGCTCTCCTTTTCTTCCTCTTGTTTAACGACTCAAGCGGCTCTGTGGCTGTGCTGTGGTAGTACCGTGGGTCAAGTGAGAACCTTATGTTGTCCCTGTTCTGCAATGAAGTAATGGCTGGGTTTGGGAGAAGTACATTCGCCGTTTGCTGGCGACCAGGCCTGAAGGTGTAGGCAATTCTGTTCTCAATCCTCCCAGCGAGGAAATAGGTCCACTTGAGATGGCTCTCGTCTAGGCTGGATGATGATCTCCTGTTGATGAGTATGATTTGCAGTGCTTTGAAGATCGGTGTCAGCAGTCCCCCAAATCTGAACTTCGGTGTCCTGTCCACAGACGTCATCGCTTTCGTTCTTGTCTCGCCCAATTGTCTCATCAAATATCCAACCACTCCCAACTCGTCATAGTTCCCGTAGTTAACTTCCGGGACATCAAACTCTCTCATTACTGGTTGGAGACCTATTGCCATAAACCTCAGCCCTTCTTCCAACACCTTGTTGTTTTCTCTTCTTGCAAACAATGTGTATGCTAACAGCTTCTTAATATAGCGGATGGCTGGGTGTGCAATGTTGGAGTTCTTCATCTCTCCTGTCTGGTAAGGAGTCTTGGATGTAATGCTCCACATTACTGTGGGCAGGATCTCAATCTCTGGCAGCCTGTTGTTCCACTCATCTCTAAACCCAAGCACCTGAGAAAACTGCTTAAAACCCATCTTGTGCTTCTGCCCGTTGCCGACGAAGGTTATGTGTCCATATCCGTCCTCCTCAGTAGGTCCGTCCATGTATTCCTCTACACGGAATATACACGTAAACTGGTGACATTGTGTCTCAAATACCGGGTAAACCTCTCCCATCAAGCTTTCAAGACTCATGGCTCTTAGCATAGCCATCACATCGTCGTAAATTCCCAGCTTTTTGCAGATTTCGGGATCCCCGAACTTTGTCTCAGTCCAATCGTAATATCCAAGCTTGGTTCTCACCTGTCCAAGAGTGTAGCTCTTTCCCTTTTTCTTCTTCTGCTTCTTCTGTGCAGGTTTCTTTCGCTTTACCTTCTTCTTTTTCTACTGCACTATCTCTTCTTCGCTGCTGCTCGGGAAATCAATTGTCTCTTCCTCCTCATCATGCTCAACGGCGGGTTCCTTACCCGAGAGATGAGTCTGTGTGCTCTGCTTCTGCTCTTGAGTTTGCGCTTTTCTTCTTACCATCTGCACATACACAATTTTAAAGCAATCAAACTATATCTCAAGCAACAACTCAAAAGTAAAGCCTAAAGTCTGATCATTATAATTTCCAATCAATGCAACCTCAATCATTCCACATTTAGGCAATTACAATGTCCAAGCATGTATCCACAACTCAATTTCTTCTTATAATCCAGATTTTTTCAAAGTTTCATTATTTTCTTCATGAGCTATCTCCTTTTTTCACAAAAATCTCAATCCATCATGAATTTAATATTGTTCCTTTTGCAAAGTATGCTCTAAACACTCTAATATAGCCACATAAACAATCAAATCACGTTTCCCCCAAAATATCTTATCAAGAACCCTAGAATCTCTAAATTCAATTTCAACGAGATTTAACCGATAGTTCTTCAAATTGATAGTATGGGTGCGTCTAAAATCATCAAAGGAACAAGTTTTGAGCCACAATTCCTATAAAATTCGAGATCAAAAATATACCATGAAGAACAAGGGTTTTGTAAACTCATACCTTGGTGTGATTCAGTGACAGATTATGATTCTAGATGAGTTAATGATGAGAAATCGCGAGTTAAAGGTCCAAAAATCAATGAAAACGGTTTGGATTTGAGTGAGTTATGAAGTTTTGAAGCTTTTGAAGAACAAGGGAGTGTTGGGGTGTTTGGGAGGAAGAAAGAGAGAGAGAGAGAGAGAGAGTCGTGAGAGAGATAGAGGTAAGTGGAATTTTTTTTT
Organism: Orychophragmus violaceus; assembly: GCA_030180135.1. Classification (NCBI taxonomy): domain Eukaryota; kingdom Viridiplantae; phylum Streptophyta; class Magnoliopsida; order Brassicales; family Brassicaceae; genus Orychophragmus; species Orychophragmus violaceus. The sequence goes on along the minus strand of CM058235.1, from coordinate 79,415,500 downwards.
TTTTTAAACGCGGTCAAAACCAATGAAATCGGGTCAAACTTACCTCACAGCGGCCTCGGTACCTCGCTGCCAGAGGCCGCTGTGAGGTCTTCTTACCTGCAGCGGCTGCATGATCCCGCTGTGCATGCCGCTGTGGAAAATGACCTTCCGCAAATTTCTCCACAGTGGTCTTGGTAGCCCGCTATGCGTAGCCGCTGTGGCACTTTTTATCCGCATCGGCTGACCAACCTCGCTGTGGGTGCCGCTGTGGAAACCGTACTTCCGTAAATGCCTCACAGCGGTTGCGGTATCCCGCTGTGGGATGTCGCTGTGAGTTCTCTTCCTTGCAGCGGCTTCTCCGTGATGCCATTCTTGCTCCTGAATATCCCCACATGCTAAAAACACACACACAAAACTAAAACAAGCATAAATTCACACAAACACACATAAATCAAACCAAAGATAGGAAATTCACACAATATATACAAAGTATAACATGGGATTACCCCCAAGCGCGCTTGTTTTAAGTCACGAGCTTGAATCTCTTATTGCTTAGATTGGGGCTGGGTCCGTGAGAAGAATCGATATCTCTTCTTCCACGGGGTTGGACGCAGAGTAGACTTTGAGCAGCTGTCCATTCACTGTGAACTCACTTCTGTCCTTGTTGAGTAGAATGACGGCTCCATAGGGTCGTACTTCCTTGATTGAGAAAGGGCCAGACCATCTCGACTTTAGTTTCCCGGGAAACAACTTCAACCGGGAGTTGTACAGTAAAACTCGGTCTCCTGCCTTGAACTCTTTCTTGACAATCCTGTTGTCATGGAATGCTTTTGTCCTCTCCTTGTAGATTCTAGAACTTTCATAAGCATCTAACCGGATTTCGTTAAGATCATGGAGTTGAATGAGGCGCTTCTCATATGCGGTTTTGATGTAAAAATTCAGTAGTTTTATTGTCCACATTCTTGTACTCCAAATCTACTGGTAAGTGACATGACTTTCCGTACAAGAGGTTGAAGGGTATTGTGCCGATAGGTGTCTTGAAAGCTGTCTGGTATGCCCAAAGAGCCTCATCTTCTTTCTTGGCCCAATCTTTTCTTGAACTCACAACAGTCTTCTCCAATATGGCATTGATTTGCCGGTTAGACACCTCCACTTGTCCGCTCGTCTGAGGATGGTCAGGTGTAGCCACCTTGTGTTTCACTCCATACTTCTTGAGAAGATTTTCAAACACCTTGTTGATGAAGTGACTGCCTCCATCGCTGATCACAACTCCTGGGATACCAAACCGAGGGAATATGATAGATTTGAACAGCTTGATAACTCCCTTAGCATTATTGGTAAGACTTGCAATAGATTTTACCCATTTTGACACATAGTCAACTGCCACCAAAATGTATTGATTACCATATGAGGATGGGAAGGACCCATGAAGTCAATCCCCCATACATCAAATACTTCAACTTCCAATATCATGTTTTGTGGCATCTCATTCCTCCTTCCAATGTTCCCCTTTCTTTGGCAAGCATCACACCTTGACACATATCCGTGAGCATCCTTAAACAGGCTGGACCACCAAAAACCTGAGTGTAACAACTTTGTTGCGGTTTTGAATGATGCAAAGTGTCCTCCATAATCTGAATCATGGCAGTGATACAAGATCCCTTCCATCTCCTCTTCTGGAACGCATCTCCTGAAGAGACCATCTGAACACCTCTTGAACAAGTAGGGTTCATCCCAATAAAATTGAGTGACATCCCAGTAGAAATTCTTCCTTTGGTAGCTGTTGAGGTTAGATGACTCCTTTCCGCATGCCAAGTAGTTGACAAAATCTGCATACCAAGGCAGATTCTCCTCCTTTAGACTCTTTATTTCCTCCATCTTTAGGCTCATCTTATATCCTTCTTTTAAGCACTGAATGAGCAAGAGTTGTTCTTCCGGTAGGGAGTCATCAATTGGTAACTCTTCATCAATCCTCAATCTTGATAGGTGATCGGCTACCCCATTCTCAATACCCTTCTTGTCTTGAATTTCGAGGTCAAACTCCTGAAGTAGAAGTATCTATCGCAACAACCTTGGCTTAGCTTCCTTCTTAGCCAACAAGTGTTTCAATGCCGCATGATCCGTGTACAACACCACCTTTGATCCCACCATATGATCTGAACTTGTCAAATGCAAACACTACTGCCAAGAGTTCCTTTTTTGTGGTTGCATATCGAACTTGAGCGTCATCTAAGGTCCTGCTCGCATAGTAGATTACATGAAGCTTTTTGTCCTTCCTCTGGCCCAAGACTACCCCAACTGCATAGTCGCTTGCATCGCACATGATCTCAAAAGGGAGTTTCCAGTCTGGCGCTTGAACTATAGGTGCACTCACAAGGGTAGTTTAGATCTCATGGAACTCCTTGAGGCATTCTTTATTGAACACAAATTCCATCTCTTTGCACAGGAGTCTTGTCAAAGGCCTTGCAATCCTTGAAAAATCCTTGATGAACCGTCGGTAAAAACCAGCATGACCCAAAAAGCTCCTTATCCCTCTGACTGAGTTTGGTGGCTGCAATCCCATCATAACATCTATCTTGGCTTTGTCCACTTCAATTCTTTTTTCTGAAATCTTGTGCCCAAGTACTATCCCTTCTTTCACCATGAAGTGGCATTTCTCCCAATTTAGTACCAAGTTTGTCTCCTCGCATCGCTGAAGTACCCTGCACAAATTAGACAAATAAGCAGCAAATGAAGAACCATACACAGAAAAATCATCCATGAAAACTTCAACCATTTCTTCAATTAAGTCAGAAAAGATCGACATCATGCACCTTTGAAAGGTGGCTGGAGCATTACATAATCCAAATGGCATCCTTTGATATGCAAAGGTGCCATAAGGACATGTGAATGTCGTCTTTTCTTGGTCATTAGGGTGAATGGGTATTTGAAAGAACCCACTGTACCCATCAAGAAAACAATAGAATGGATGATTTGCCAATCGCTCAAGCATTTGGCCAATGAATGGGAGTGGGAAGTGATATTTTCTGGTGGCTGAGTTCAATTTCCTATAATCAATGCACATTCTATGTCCGGTTTTGTCGGGATTAGTTCATTTTTCTCATTTTTAACCACTGTTATATCTCCCTTCTTAGGAACTACATGAACAGGTGAGACCCATGTGCTATCTGAAATAGGAAAGACTATTCCTGCATTCAAAAGTTTCAGAATCTCCTTTGTAACAACTTCTTTCAAATTTGGGTTTAGTCTCCTTTGATGCTCTATTGAAGTCATTGTTTCATCTTCCAAATGGATTCTACGGGTGCAAATAATTGGTCCCAAGAAATCGTACCTTAGCCCAACGGGTAGTGGTTTGAGCTCTACCTTTGGTGCTTTCAGCTCACACCAATCACTCACACCAATCATTTTCTAGGTTAGACTCACCATTACTAGCTGGTTTGGTTGATTCTTCTCTCTCCACGGACTTGATGTTGTGAACCACTTGGGGAAGTTCAGAGAATTGATTGTTTCCTTCCAACACCTTGCGTGAATCAAGGAGTTTTGCATACTCTTGACTGTATTTGTCCACTAGCTCACCCACGTCTTTCTTTGTGGTCATGACTATCTCCAGGGAGTCCTCCATAGCAAGCTCTTCCAGGTATTCATCAGCCAAAGCATCCAGTGTTTCAATCCAAAAGGCCTACCCTTGAATCGTCGGTTTCTTCATCACTTCATTGATGTCAAACTTGAGGATATGGTTCTTTCCCAAGTGTAGGTAAATCTTTCCCTTATTAACATCAATGATGGCTCCAGCAGTGGCCAAGAAAGGTCTTCCAAAGATCAGGGGGTCTTTTGGTTCTTTATCCATCTCTAGAACCACACAATATGTCAGTATTTCAAAATTTACGACCATGACCGAAATATCTTCAAGCATGCCCACAGGAAGTCTCAGTGACCTATCAGCCAACACATGTGAGATTCTACACTGTTTGTAGTGTGTGAATCCTAGCCTCTTTTCTACTGAGAGTGGCATCAAGCTTACACTTGCTCCAAGGTCACAAAGACATCTTTCAAAGGAGTGGTCCCAAAGCACATGGTAGGGTGAAGCTTCCTGGATCTTCAAGCTTCCTTGGAATGGTTTTTCTCTGGATGATAGCACTGCATTCGTGGGTTAAGATCACCATACCTTCCATCTCCTTTGTTCTGTCCTTGATCGCATCTTTGAGAAATTTGCTATACTAGCATGAATGCATCCATCAATGGAATGGTGAGCTGGATCTTCTCCATTTGCTTGTCAAAGAGTGCTCTATACCTGTCTAAGAGCTGCTTCTTGAATCTTCCAGGAAAGGGGAGTTTTGGCTCATAGGCTGGTGGCACAAAGATTTTCTCCTTAGATGTAGAAGCTGAACCGGTTTTTGCCTTCTCCTTTGTTTCTTCATACATCTTGCATTTCCCTTTGATATATTTTGCTTCCTCTTTAACTTCTTCATCATGCCTCTCCTTCTCAAATCCTTCTCAAGTTCAAAGTCTATCCCCCCATCTTGTTTCTCATTGTCCTCAATGAGCTCTCTTGATGGTAGTTCTCTTCCACTTCTTAGTGTAATGGCATTGATGTACTCCTTTGGATTTGGATCAGGTTTTCCAGGTAGGAAACCTGGTGGTCTGTTTGATGATGATCCTTGTTGAGGAAAATGTTGCTTGAAGCTTGCAAATTCAGCTTCTAGATGGTCGAATCTTGTATTCCATTCACTTGTCAATTTTTTGTTGCTCTCTAATACTTGTTTCATCAGTTGTTGGGTGGTGTCTTTTTGTCTTTGTTGGTTGGATGAGTTTACTTGTCATCAGTACTGTTGGTTCCCTTGATAGAGTCCTTGTTTGTTGCTGTATTGTTATCGTGGCTGGAAATTTCCTTGGTTGTTGTTGTAAGGTTGCCCTTGTTGAAAGCCTCCACTATTGTTGAATACTGGTTTTGTTGGGAAGTTTCTTGTAGTGTGGTCTGTACTTGAGGTTTGAATGGTGGATATGTATGGTCTTGAGGACTCTACACATTGTTGTTCCTATAGGAAAAATTGGGGTGATTCCTATAGTTCTTATTGAATCCTTGGCCTCCAATGTAGTTCATTTCTGCATGTCCATCAATACTCATCTCAGCATCATCTTCCATGTATCCTTGGTGTTGATCAAATTCTCCCACAAAGTTAACATTACCTGGTTTGCTTTGAGCAACTTATCCAGCTTTTCATTGAGTGCTTTGATTTCCCTCCTTTGGTCATCTATATCTCCTCCTTCTCGGTATGTGCGGTCATATTCTTCCCCATAGTTTGTGTCACTGATAGCCAAGTTCTCTACCAGTTGCATGGCTTCTCTTTCATCCTTTTGCAAGAAGTTGCAATTGCTAGCAGTGTCTAGCATCATCCAGTATTTGGGCAGTATGCCACGGTATAGTGTGCTGAGTAGACTCTCCTTAGTGAAGCCATGATGAGGGCATTGGTTGGTGTAGCCTCTGAATCTCTCCCAAGCTTCTCCGAAGTTTTCTGTGGCCTTTTGTTTAAAACTTGAAATTTCATTCCTCAACCTTGCGGTTCTTGATTTGGAGAAGAACTTTGATAAGAAGGCTCTTTTGCATTCATCCCAAGAGGTGATTGAGTTTGGTGGAAGATTCTTCTCCCATAGGTGGGCTCTATCTCCAAGAGAGAATGGAAATAGTATCAGCTTCATTGCATCTTCAGAAATTCCATTGATTCGAACTGTTCGACATAGTTTGTCAAAGTTGTCAAGATGGTCTAGTGGATCCTACATTGGAAGCCCATGGAACTTGCTTCCTTTCACCATGTTGATGATGCTTGCCTTGATTTCGTAGTTGTTGTTGTCCACTGCTGGTGCAATGATTCCAGAATGGTAGTCGTTGATGATTGGTTCGTCATATGCTCCAATGGCTCTGTGTACCCTTGGTGGATGGTTTGGTTTGTTTCCTTCATTCCCTTGGTTATTTTCAAACACATCACCGTCGTGTGGTTGTTGCTGCTGGTCAGCCATGTTGTTTTGTACTCTTGCTAGCCTTTGTTGAGGTCTTCTCTTCCTTGAAATTCCCCTTTAGAAAGCCTTTATATTGCCAACTCTTGGTACAAGGTTTGTTTGTCCCCTTCTCCTCAAGTTCATTCACCTGCAAATCAAAGGGAAACAAAATAGAGAAAGTTAGTATCTCTGTAACCGAAAGACTTAGTCTCAAGCAAACATCAAATCCTAATGGCTTAATTTTACACCCAAGATGGCAATGGCGCAAAACTTGATATGAATAAAAATTTCCTCTTAAATACCACTTCAGCTGCAAGTATACAGTCTAGTCTTTGTAATTTTGAGGTGTCAATCCACTTGGGTAATTAAACACACTACGAATGCAAGTGTTTCCTTAATCTAAGTGCAACCAAATTTGTTTGTGGGTTTTTGTAGCTAGTAACTAACAAGTTATCCAGATTTCAAACATGATTAAAAATACAATTCACAAAAATATTCAAGAGTGATTAAAACAGAGTAAAAACAGAGCAAGAAGATGATTTGAGAGAATTGATAAAAAGCTAAGTTCCTTGGGTTGAGTTTTCGGTTTGGGTGGTCAACAATCAGCTCAGAAACATTTAACAAACATGGAATGGTTTCTTAGGCTAAGAACAACAATTCAAGTTACTCCACTCTCATGATAATAACCATATATCTATCAAGCATTAACATCAATTCTCATTGGCAATTTCAAGATAGACATGCTTTAAGTACAAGTTCCTACTACCACTAAACACCTTAAACATCAATTCTCATTGGTTAAGTATGTAAAGCACTTGATAGAGTTTCAAACATTAACTACACTTCTCAGTGCTAGCAACATTCAAGATCAAGGAATTGATTAGCTACTTCAGTCCTAGCATTAAGAAATTCTAACAAGTAAGAAATCAATATTCCCAAGTTTTAAACAACCTAAACCATTTCTAGATCACCCTCACCTTTACTCAAACCCAGAAACTTATAGAGAAACTACTCACTAGCCATAGCAATAACAAAGAAGAACATGTTTAAAGTAGGCAAGGAAGATAAACAAGAAGAACTAGAAGATGAACTCAAAAACAAACTCTTACTTGCATAAAAGATTTAAGAAAACTAAATTGTTTGGAGTAGATTATTACAAGATGTGATATGGATCTTCTAACACATCAAGAGCCCTTAAATAGAAGATAAAAGAGTGCAATGGTCGACCACAACCACATGAGAGGGTCTGCGAGCCGAAAGTAAAGAAAAAGGAGCATGTGGAAAAAAGTGGGTCTTACAGCGGCCTGGGGACCTCGCTGCCAAGATGCCGCTGTGAAGAGTCTTGATCCACATCGGCTTAGAGTAGCTGCTGTGCATGGCGCTGGAGAAATTGGTGTTTTGCAAATATCCCACAGTGGCCTGGGGTCCTCGCTGTGGGAAGCCGTTGTGGAGTGACAGCGGCCTAGGATGGCCGCTGCACAGGCCGCTGTGAAATTAGGCCATTCGAAAAAACTTCACAGCGGCCTGGAGACCTCGCTGTAGCACCTCGCTGTGATGTCCTGTCGCGATGCTTAGCTGTTTTTCCACATTGTTTGAGTGTTCGTTTGGTCCGTACTTCCTCCATTGTCTCTTGGTGCTTCATCATGTCATCCACCACCTACAAAAGAGAAAAACAAAGCACATGCACTCCTAATGATGCCTAAATGCTTTTTCTAAAGCTAAAACACACTCCAAATCATGATTAAATCTACTCAAATTTACAACACATCACATATCTAATGAGTCATTCGCTCTTGGAAAACACTACAAGGACAAGAAGCTTGTGAAGAAGCTAAAAAGATCTCTTCCATCAAAGTTTGAGTCAAAAATCTCTGCTGTTGAAGAAGCTCATAATCTGGATGAGATGGCTTTGATGAGTTTGTTGGGATACTTCAGCTTTTGAGTTGAATAAAGCGTATGAGGAACTAGCTCAAAAGAAGGATGTTGATGTTGGAGTTGCTCTACCGGTTTCATCTTCTGAAGATCCTATGGCAATGTTGTCAAGACAATTTTCTAAGTATCTGAAGATGAAGGAAGATAAGAAATATAAAAGGGAGAAGTTGGACAATTCATCATCAAAGATACAATGTTATGAATGTCATGGATTTGGTTACTTTAGTCGTAATTGTGCAAATCTACAACATAAGAAGAAGAAGAAGAACATCAAGGATGATTCTGAAAGTGATTCAGGTGATGATGAAGGAATAAAGAACTTTGTAGCATTCACAAGCTTTGAGCCTAGTTCTGCTACGAAATCTGCAACGGATTCTGCATCAGCATCTGCGAGGGAACCTGTGTCAGCGTCTGCAACAGGGTGTGCAATTGATAGTAACAAGGATGAAAGTGATGAAGATCCTGTAAGTGATGATGAGGATTTCGCTGAGAATTACAAAGCCTTTTATGAGCATTGGTGTAAGATGGTTGAGGAGAATGCATCATTGACTAAGGAGAAAGTTAAGCTAGAAGGTGAAGTTGCTGAAGTACGAGAGTATGCTACAGAGAAAGAACAAGAAGCACAGCAAGCCAGAGTTCAACTTGAAGAAACTCAAAAGGGCGTGAGGATGCTGAATAATAGCATAAAGAATTTGGATCATCTTCTCAGCATTGGCAAAAGAGATCGATGTGGTCTTGGATTCAATGGAGAATCTTCAAAAGCCGACTGTGTTTTTGTGTTTGGTGGAAAAATGAATGTTGCATCGACAGCTGCTACAAAGACTGTAACTGTTATGAAATCTGAAACTTGTACGACGAATGATACAAGAGCTGGTACAAGAGCTGCTACAACGACTGCAACAAGGAAATCCCAGAAGTGAAGAGTGCACCTAAACAAATTTGGCGTCCTGTTTTTCATCATTGTAGAGTTGTTGGGCATATTAGGCCAAGATGCTTCAAGTTATTGAAGGAGAAGAAACGAATGGAGCAAGCTCGTGAAATGAGATTTCATAGTCCAATATGTTGTCATTGTGGAGTTCAAGGATATGTTCAAAGAGTGAATCATGGAGGGACAAGGATCAGGAAGATTTGGAGAAAGAAAGTTAATCCCTTCGGAGATGGTGCAGTAGGATTTCATCCTCAATATGGAGGAGGACGGTTCATGTGTTAGTTTTTGACCATGATGTGACTAAAGTAAGGGGAGATTGGTGTTGCTAGTTTTGGATGATGTTGGATATTGCTAGTGACGAAGTCTTTGATGCTAGGGTTGTTGAGATCACATACATAGTCAAAAAGGGGGAGATTGAAGAGGTATTTGATGTGGTAGTCACGGCGTAGTTGATATATCATAGTTTTTACCGGTTTTAGACCATGATATAAGTGTGTTTTAGAGTCTTTTGGTGTTTTTTTAGAGTCTTTTACAGGTGTTATTAGATATATACATGTTTGGAGCAGAATTGGAGTTATTGGAGCTTTTTGGAGCATTTTGGTGCTTTGACCCGAGAGATAGAGTTCACTGTCCAAAACAGAGTAATGCATCGATCGACACACGAGCGAGATAGGCCTTTCCTCGGCGGTTAATGAAGAATGAAGATATTGCAGTCTTGCCCAGAAGTTCCTGATAATTACAAAGAAACCCCAAGATGTGATTAGCTTATATAATTAAGGTTTTACATCAGTTTATAGATACACTTTCATACTTAGAGCATAGAGTTTTTAGAGCTTGGGGCTGATCTAATCCTGTACTGCTTTCTGCTTTTTGGAGAAGATTTCGAACCCTTTTACTTCTTTATTCTCTTTTATGCAATCTATTAATTCATTGATTATGTTTTCATATTCTATGTCTGACTAGATTCATAGTTAGGTTTAGGGATTCTCATTAAGGATTTTATGACTTGCTAGATTCAATTAATTCATTTAAGGATTCATATCATAATTGTTCTTCAATCTAAATTGTGCTTAACACTAGTTTCTAACCTGATCACTTAGAATCTAGATCTTAGGTTGTTAAATTGACACGAAAGTGTGGTTTAGAATCTGAACTATTTAGGTTGAGCAATTGAATTACTCGCAAAGAAATTTGGTTTAATTGAATTGTGAACATATCAAACTTAATCTTAAAGCTAGTTTAATCTGTTAGGAATTACAAAGAAATTTGGATTTCTGCAATTAGGCTTAGAGAATTCTCACAACGAAAGTTGGTTAATTATATATCTGTGTTTGAGTTCTAGAACCGTACTTAATTTGATCCTGACTGAATGATTTATCTGCTTCTCTGATTTCCTGAGAACTCCCTAGACTTAGCGCTTTTAGTTAATTGCCTACAAACCGATCTTGCTACTGATTTACTTTCCTGCTTTGTTTTTAGTTTCTCACTACATTTTCTTCTCCTAGTTTAATATTGACTGTTCTAAATCTATCGTTGCCCAGAGTCCTTGTGGATTCGATACCCTAAGTACTACATTCACATACTGTGCACTTGCAGTTAGAATAGGGATTAAAACTCGACCTATCATGTTTTTGGCGCCGTTGCCGGGGACTCTTTTGAGTCTTCGATATATTTGAACTTAGGGTTTAGACTAGGATTTTTATTTTTTTTGTTTTTGGTACTAATTTTCTCTGTTTTTTCTCTGTCGCAGGTTTGACATTCGCATAGCATCGATCGTTGCATCCATTTGTGTCGATCGTCACTAAGCGACTGAAGTTGAGTCGATCGTTGCACTCTTAGCATCGATCGTTGCACTGCGATTACAGACGGTTTATGCAGACGCGTGATACCAGAAGTAATCCGAATACTAACCTCGTTAATCTCCAACTTGAAGAGATTGCTAGACTAGAGGGGACTAACAGGAAAGTTCAAAGAGCAAGGATGGTTCAAGAACGTCTGATTATAATGCCCGATGCTCAAGGTACCCTGAGGGACCGACAAAACAATCCGTACAATGCTGCTGGGCAACGGATTGATGCTGAAGGGAATGTCATCCCTGATCCTGAACCTGAACCTGAGCCTGAACCGCGACAAGCCAAGGTCAGGGACAAGGTCAAGGTAGACAGATGGTTATTCATGAGAGGACCTTAGCTGACTATAACTTTCCGGATGAATTTCATGCTAACCGGACAGCTCTTGTACCTCCTGGTTTTGAGAGGAATGACTTCGAGATCAAGACCATCTACTACTCTCTTCTGAGGCAGAATGCCTTCCATGGTTTCCCTAATGAGCAGCCAGTGGATCATATAGATGAGTTTGAGGACATAGTCACTAGCATGAAGTATGATGGAGTGAACTATGACTATCTGTTTCTCAAACTTTTCCCCTACTCTCTCGCTGGAGATGCTGCTGCCTGGCTGAAACAGCTTCCACCTGGGAAGTTTAATACATGCGATGCGGTGAAGAGTGAGTTTCTGAGACACTTATATGATGATGCTCGCTCTGATCAGTCGAGACAGGACATTCTCACTTTCTCTCAAGTTCCTATAGAGCCTCTTAAGACTGCCTAGATGAGGTTTAAGAAGTACCAACGTGACTGCCCGCATCATGGATTCACTGAGGTAACATTGCTGGGTATTTTCTGTAGAGGTATAGATCTCCCTTATCAGACTGCGTTGGATAATTCCAGCAATGGAAATTTCAACACTAGGACTCCTGTGCAAGCTAAGCAACTAATAGATAACTTAGTAAGCAGTAATAGCTGCAAGACTACTGATAGGAGAAGGAAAGAGTCTGGTGGGAAGATAGAGAATCTGGAGATTGCTGATATTAGGAGTAAGTTGGACACTGTTTGCAATCTTCTATCTGGGAAGAAAGCTGTCCATTTTGCTCACTATGTAGAAGTGATCAATGCTGAAGAAGATGGTCAGGAAGAGGATGTGAACTACGTTGGAGGATCTAGTTTCCAAGGAAACAGGTTTGGAGGACAGCAAGGTAATAGGTTCTACAATGGTGGACAGAAGAGTTCTTTCACAAGCAATCAAAACTCTTCAGGCTTTGGACAGAATGCTAGTTTCCAGAAGCCTTTTCAACAAGGTAATCAGAGGACTTATGGATCTTCCTCTTACCAAACCCCTCCTGCTGTTAATACCCATGAGAGCAAGATGGAGAGTATGATTGAGCAGTTGCTAAAAGGTCAGACTAAGAATGCTATAGACCTCGACAAGAAGATAGGTGCTGTTTATGAAGAGCTGAATGGGAAGTTTGAATCTTTGAGCACACATATGAAGGATCTTGATGCTAAGGTTGCAAGGACTGCTGGATATGTTCAGAGGCCAGATGGATCTCTTCTGGGATGAAATGATGCTAATCCTAAGTATCAGTGCAATGCAGTGACACTGAGAAGTGGTAAGGAGCTGTTTCCTGCCCAGAAAAAGCAGTTAAGTGTCGAAGAAATCGTGGAGATTGAAGAAATGGAAGATGAGATCCGTGGAATTCGCAATGCATCGATCGACGCACCTCAGCAACGGTCGATGCAAAGCGAAAACAAAGACCCGAAAGTCGTAACACAGTCGCCCAACAACGATCGATGCACCACTAGCAACGATCGACGCCAGGCGACTGCAGAGAGTCCAGATGCAGAAAAACAGAAAAAATCGAATGGAAGGATTTACAAGCCTAAGGTACTGATATATCATGGTTTTTACCCATTTTATACCATGATATAGATGTGTTTTTAGTGTCTTTTGTGTTTGTTTAGAGTCTTTTACAGGTTTAATCAGGTTTGGAGCTAATTGGAGATATTTGGAGCATTTTGGGACTTTTGGGACGTTTTGGCCGAGAGCTTAACTCACTGTCCGATTTATTGATCAAGCATTGACCGACACACCTTGTGCATCGGTCGACACACTAGCGAGATGGGCCGTACGCCTCGGTTTAACAAGTTATGAAGATTTGCAAAGAGGCCCAGAATAGTTCCAGTATTTTCACAGAAGCCCCAGCCGAGATTAGGCTTATATATAGAGGATTTTGGTGTTTAATTTACTTACGCTTTCATACTTAGAGCTAAGAGATTTTTAGAGCTTTTGGGGCTGATCTATTTCCTGTATTCACTTATTTTGGAGAAGATTTCGAACCCCTTTGATATTTTATTCTCTTATATGCAATCTATTATTTCTATGATTATGTTTTCATCAATCATGTCTGAGTAGATCCATAGTTAAGTTTAGGGTTTCTCATTAGGATTTGATGACTTGCTAGACTTGTTTAAATCAGTTAAGGATTCATATGATTAGAATGTTCTTCAAACTAAATTGTGCTTAATGCTAGTTCTAACCTGATCAATTAGAATCTAGATCTTAGGTTGCTAAATTCGACACGAGAGTGTGTTTTAGAATCTGAACTATTTAGGTTGAGCAATTAAATTATTCGCAAAGAGATTTGGTTTAATTTAATTGTGAACATATCGAACTTGAACTTAATGCTAGTTTAATCTGTTAGTAATTGCAAAGAGATTTGGGTTACTGCACTTAGACTTAGAGATTTTTCGCAAAGAGATTTGGTTAATTCTATTTCCGTGATTTGAGTTCTAGAACCGAGTTTAATTTGATCCTGACTGATTTATTTGTCTGCTTGTCTGATTTCCTGAGAATACCCTAGGCTTGACGCTTTTAGTTTATTGCTTTCACAACCAACTTGCTACTGTTTACTTTCTTGCTTCGCAATTTATTTACTTCACCATCTGCTTACTTCAAGTATTAATCTCTACTGTTCTGATCTATTGAGACCAAGTGTCCCTGTGGATTCGATAACCCTATATACTACTTTGACGATACTGTGCACTTGCAGTTTAGAATAGGGTAAAACTTAGAACCCACCAAGTTTTTGGTGCCGTTGCCGGGGACTCTTAGAGTCTTCGATAGGACCGAACTTAGGGTTTTTACTAGAAATTTTTCTTTTTGTTTTTGGTATTTTTCGTTTTATTTTTATAATTTGCTAACTTTTTCTCTGTTTCTTTCTGTCGCAGGTACAACTTTCGCCTTGCGTCGATCGTTGCATCCCTTGCGTCGATCGTCACTAGGCGATTATAGATTGAATCGATCGCTGCACTGATAGCATCGATCGTTGCTGGACGATTACAGACAGTTTATGCCAACGCAGAAAACTCGAAGTAATCCGAACTCGAGCTTAGTTAATCTCGGACTAGAGGAACTTGGACGTCTAGAAAGAACTATCAGAAGAGAAAAGAGAGAGAGAATGGTACGAGAACGTCTGATCTTGATACCAAATGCTGAAGGTACCCTGAGGGACCAAGATAACAACCCGTACAATGCTCCTGGGCATCGGGTTGATGCTGAAGGGAACGTGATCCCTGACCCACCTGAGCCACAACCGCAAGGTCAAGCTCAAGGTAGACAGTTGGTTGTCCATGAAAGGACTTTGGCTGACTACAACAGACCAGATGAGTTTCATAGAAACCGAACAGCCTTAGTACTTCCTGGTTTCGAGAGGGAGGATTTTGAGATCAAGACCATCTACTACTCGCTGATGAGACAGAATGCTTTCCATGGACATCCAACAGAGCAGCCTATGGATCACATTGATCAGTTTGAGGACATAATCAATGGCATGAAGTATAATGGAGTTTGTCAGGATTATCTGTTCCTTAAGCTCTTTCCTTACAGTCTCGCTGGAGACGCTAGTGCATGGCTGAAGCAACTGGCACCTGGTCAGTTTACCACTTGGGCAGCACTGAAAAGTGAGTTCCTGAGACATTTCTACGATGATGCGCGTTCAGACCAGTCCAGACAGGACATTCTCACATTTTCCCAAGGAGCTGTAGAGCCTTTAAAAGCTGCTTGGATGAGATTTAGGAAGTATCAGCGTGACTGCCCACACCATGGATTCAGTGAAGTCACATTGCTAGGCATTTTCTTCAGAGGCATAGATCTGCCATATCAGTTTGCGCTGGATAACTCCAGTAATGCAAACTTCAACACCAGGACTCCTGCACAAGCTAAGCAGTTGATTGAGAACTTAGTAAGCAGCAACAGTTGCAAGACTATGGATGACAGGAGGAAGAAATCTGGTGGAAGTGTTGATAACTCAGAGATGGCTGAATTGAGATCCAGGATGGACAAAATCTGCAATCTTCTAGGTGAAAAGAAAGCTGTCCACTTTGCTCAAGAAGTAGAAGTGATTCAGACTGAGGAGGATACTCAGGAAGAAGATGTGAATTACATCGGAGGATCTAGTTTCCAAGGAAACAGATTTGGATATCAATCTGGGAACAGATTTTCCGGTGAAGGACAGAAGGGTGCCTTCACAGGCAATCAGAACTCTTCAAGCTTTGGACAGACCAGTAATTTTCAGAAGCCTTATGGACAAAGTGCTCAGAGAACCTACGGATCTTCATCTTATCAGACACCTCCTGCAGCCACTGCTTTTGAGACTAAGATGGAAACGATGTTGGAACAGGTACTGGAGAGCCAAAACAAGATTTCTGTGGACAGTAACAAGAAGCTGGATGCAGTTTATGAGAATCTCAATGGGAAGTTTGAGACTCTGAGCACTCATGTGAAGCAGCTGGACACTCAGGTGAATCAGATTTCCAGTTCTATGAAGGGAAAAGGAGTTGCAGACACTCACATTAAGTCCTGGTTTGTGTACGTTAATGATGGGTCTCACCAAGGTGAAAAATTTGAGCTAAGTACGGCTGAATTGGTAGAGGAGGAAGAATTTTCGGATTTTGGAGAAAAACTCTCGAGTGAAAGTTGTGAACACAGTTTTGCAACGATCGACACACCCTTTGTGATACCCCGTATCAAAAATACGGTCAACGGGCAGCAGAAAGTCAACCGGGGGCAAAATTGTCATTTTACCAAAGTCGGGGGTAAAATGGTAATTTTGCCAAAGTTCGAGACGGAAGCCGAGATGGGCCAAATATTCTTATGTTTCAACATAAAGAATGTTTAGAAGACCAGAATTGGAAGAATCGGAGCAGAAACATGTTTTTCGGCTTGTCGGGAATGGAAACCGATAAAACCGAGAAAACTTCGGAAAATCATAACGGGAGCTAGGAAACTCCAATTGAGGTGATTCAAAATGCTAAATTCATATAATAGCATGGAGAATCTGATTTTGGATGTTTGGGGATTTATGGAAATCGGTTGGTATTTTCTAAAATAATTCTCGAGAAAACGAGCAAACCGAGAAGAAATTGCAAGATGGGTTTAGAAAGGTATTGGGCCGGTTTTGGGCTTGATTTTGTGGATCATGAGAAGCTCCAGAGACAGGTGTCTCACCTTCAGGTCGCCAGCTTTTCCATGTGAGGTGTCAAGCCCATGCTTGATGCATGAACCTTGTTGAATACACCAAAAACACCTAAACCAATTCATTTTCACTCTTCCCTCTCTCTCTCTAGCCACACTCACGACCAGATGCTCTCCCTTCTCTCTAGATTCATCTGGAAAACCCAGAAAATTCATATGAATCTTCATATAACCTCAAGAACATTCAAAGTGTTCTTGAGTGTTCATAAGACCTTTTTTCACCAAAAATCCCATAACTTCTTCAATATAAACCCAAATCAACTTCTGCAAAGTGCTATAGCTTCCTCTCTCCCTCCTCTACAATCTCCAGTCAGCCGCCGTCGTCTCAGTCACCGGAGCTCGCCGGAATCTGGCCGGAAAGCATCTGCGGATTAGAGTTTGGTGGATATATCTCTTCCTTCATCAGATCTGAATGTTTCGAAGCCATCGTTGGCTAGATCTTTTCTTTGCGGTCAGTTTGATAGGTGGATCGTCTTCTGAGTCACCGGAAAAAGGGGTGAACCGGCCGGTCAACGCCGGAGAAGTCACCGGAGAAGCCCAACCGCCGCCAATCTTCAGCCGGTTCTTCAAGGAGTGTGATGGGATGGTTTGATTCAAGATTTGGGTTGTTTTAAGGCTGGTTTAGCCTTGGTCAACGGTTAGGTCAAACCGGTCAATGTTTGACCAAACCGGTTTAACCTAACCGGTTCTAATTAGACCGGTTCAGTTCGTTCAGTTGGTTCAGCCGGTTCAATTGGGTGGTCAACCGGTTCAGTCAAAGTCAACGGTCAACCGGAGGTCAAAGTCAACGCCGGTCAACGCCGTGGTCAACGCCGTGGTCAACGCCGGTCAACGCGTTGACTCCGGCCATTCATAGGTTGCGGTTCATGTCAGGGTGTTCGGGAAGCCTCGGGGTTCGTGTTCGTGCGTTCGGGAAGTTCGGGTTTCAGTTCGGAGGTCTCGGGATTTATACCGCGTCAGACTGTCATTCCGCACCTATCTCACTGTGAGTCGGCTCACAGACCTTTAGTACATATAGACCGGGAACCGTAAAACCGTAGCTTTAGGATTGCATACCCGATAATTAAAATGATTGGTTAATATTAAATAATTGGACGTTAATGATAAACCGGTTAGGATCAGATAAACATGTTAGGGTTTAAAGAATTAAAAGGTTAATCGATTGTGTGCCGCTAGGTTGTTAGTAATGCTTGATTGATGCATTCATATAGAACCGTTCGAATAGGATCGTATATGCATATATATCGTATTAAGGACGATAATTAATGAATCTATATACGGGAATTAAGATGACATTAAAATATGAATTAAAACCTAAACGAACGTATAGAGTATTGTATCGGGATCGGGGTTTAGGTTTAATAGCGGGTTTTGGTAATGAATCAATTAATTAATAATGAGACGTCGGGGAGTTAGTAAGTTTACTAATTCTAAACTGACATATCGAGGAGTTAATAAAAGATACCTAAGATGGGTCAATAAGGTGGTGGTGTGTGTTGCGAGCCGTCTACGGGTTAGCAATCCGCTAACCCAAGGTAGCGGACGTGAATAAATTAAAAGACTTAGAAACCCTAATAGGCCTGCTTGTGTTGTGATTGATGTGATTGTTGTGTTGATTGTGATTGCGTGATTGATTGTGGGATTATTGTGCTGTGTTGACACTTACTCTGGTCACGGGACCGGGTAAGTTAGTGGTGCTGAATAGGTATCTTACCTAGTCAGACCGGTGGTAATGGTAGTATAGTGGCTTGCGGAATGGTTGGGGATTTATTATTGTTGTTGTTGATTGCGTGATCTGTGCTAGAGTCCCAGCGAGTCTGCGTGTTTATTTGTTTAGGTAATTTGCACAAGTATAACTTGATAAAATTTTATTATTGATATAGTTGAGCCTCGTGAGTGGTTGCCTACGTACCCCGAAAAGGGATCAAGCCGATCGTAGTTCACTTTACATATTACTCGAACTCGTGTATAGCGAGCTCGGTTTGGAGCGAAATGCTCGTTTTTTTTTTTTTGTGAGCGCGATGCTCGGCTTTTCCGTGAGCGAGAGATGCTCGGTTTTTTTTTTTTTTTTTTTTTTTTTTGGAGTGATGCTCGGCTTTCCCTTGAGAGACGCACGGCTTAATAGTAGTATCTCTTGAGCTTGTTTGCATTCCATGAACGTGGAATGACTTCTCCCTTCATCGTCACTAGCTCGTACATGCCGGGTTTTACTATCTTTGAAACGATGTATGGACCTTCCCAATTTGCGCCGAGTTTCCCTACTCGGTATTCCCGCGTGTTTTTGAACACTTTTCTGAGGACGAGGTCTCCTTCTACGAAACGTCGACCCTTGACCTTCTTGTTGTAGTGTCGGGTGATCTGTTGTTGATAGTTTTGGAGACGTAGGAGCGCTCGGTCTCGTAATTCTTCTGCTTGATCAAGGCAATCAATGATCATGTTGTTGTTAAGCTCTTTGTACTCGGGCGCGATACTCAGACGTATTTTCGGGACGCACATCTCGGCTGGGGACATTGCCTCTATTCCATAGGAGAGTGAGAAAGGTGTATGGCCAGTTGATGTCCTCGGGGTGGTCCGGTGAGACCAGAGGACACCATCGAGCTCGTCGGCCCAGAGGCCTTTTTTACTTTCCATTCTTTTCTTTAGACCATCGATGATCGTTTTGTTGGTCGCCTCGGCCTGCCCGTTTCCTTGTGGGTATCTCGGAGTAGACTTGCTCAGACGTATTTTCCATCTCGCGCAGAATCCTTCGAACATATTGGAAATGAATTGTGATCCGTTGTCAGTTACGATTTCGTATGGGACACCGTGGCGACAGATTATGTATTTCCAGACGAATTTCTGAACATCGAGGTTTTTGATCTCCGAGTAGGACTCGGCTTCGACCCACTTGGTAAAGTAATCGGTCATTATCAGGATGAACTTAATTTTGGTGTGAGGCCGGGAGAGGTCCGACGATGTCCATCGCCCATCTCATGAATGGGTAGGGTGTGGCCGCAGTGGTCAGGAGCTCGGCTGGCTGGTGTATGCTAGGTGCTTGTCTCTGGCATTTCTCGCATCGGGCTACGTAACTTTCGCAGTCAGCGATCATGGTCGGCCAGAAATGGCCGTGTCGCTTTATCGTTGCTGCTAACGCTCGGCCGCTTGTGTGATTTCCGCCTGCTCCTTCGTGAGTTTGCTCGGTGACCCATTGGATCTCCTGCCCGTTTATGCATCGCAAGAGTGCCTTGGACGCGCTCCATCAAAATAGCTCGTTATTCATTATGACGTATTGCGTACAGCGGGCTTTCAGACGGCGAGCGGCCCAGCGATCCTCGGGGACCTTCCCGTGCAGTATATAATTTCTGATTTCGACTCTCCAGTCGACGATATCGGTATGTTCGGGATTGTCGTCCTTGGCGATTTCCTCGTTGCTTTTGTAGGCTTCGTCCAATCACTCGTCTTCCTCGGTAACAAGCAGCACGTCTTCGCTTGGTGCGATGCTTGGTCGGGTTATGCATTCGACTGGAATGATTCGACGAAGGTCGGGGT
The DNA here is from genome assembly GCA_030180135.1 of Orychophragmus violaceus. Lineage (NCBI taxonomy): Eukaryota > Viridiplantae > Streptophyta > Magnoliopsida > Brassicales > Brassicaceae > Orychophragmus > Orychophragmus violaceus. The sequence continues at coordinate 79,395,769 of CM058235.1, read as the reverse complement.
CTGAAGTCGAAGCTAGAGCGGCCAGTGCGTCTGCAGAGGAGTTGTCGCTTCTAGGTATTTTTGTTAGCGTGACCGACCCGATTCGTGCGATAATTTCCTGGACGAGCTTTAGGTACGCGTCCATGCGCTCGTTTTTTGCTTCGTATTCTCCGTTGAATTGGTTTACAACGAGTTGTGAGTCGGCGAACGCGTCTACTTGCTTTGCCCCTACTACTTCGGCCAGTCGTAGTCCTGCGAGCAGTGCTTCATATTCAGCTTCGTTGTTAGAGGCTGGAAATCCTAGACGGAAGGATTGTTCGATCAATTCGTCGGTCGGGGATGTCAGTTTGACTCCTACTCCTGAACCATCTACGAATAGACTCCATTTCTCGTTTGGGCCTTGTCCTTCGGCTATGGTGAGCTCGGCTGGTAGTTCGATGATGAAATCTGCGAGGACTTGGGACTTGGCGCTAGTCCTGGGCTTGTACTCGATGTCATATTCACTTAGCTCGATGGCCCATTTAGCGATTCTTCCTGACTGGCTCGGGCTATGCAGTATCGTTCTGATTGGTTGATTCGTGAGCACGACCACCGAGTGTGACTGAAAATAAGGGCGGAGCTTCCGAGCTGAGACGACGACTGCCAACGCGAGTTTCTCAAGTGTGTTGTAGAGTGTTTCTGCGTCGTCGAAGATCTTGCTTGTGTAGAAGATCGGTCTTTGGTCGCCTCGGTCATCGCGGACGAGTACACTGCTGACTGCCGAGGATGATACTGAGATGTACAAGTACAGCGTTTCGCCCTCCTCGGGTTTGGCCATAATTGGGGGGGTGGAGAGGTAGGTTTTTAGCTGTTGAAACGCGACCTCACATTTAGCGTCCCATTAGAATTTCTTATTCCCTCGGAGAAGATTGTAGAAAGGGAGACATTTATCCGTTGATCGCGAGATGAATCTGTTCAAAGCCGCGACGCGCCCCGTTAAGCGTTGGACTTCTCTGGTGTTCTTGGGGGATGGAAGCTCGGCGATCGCCGTTATTTTCTCTGGGTTTGCCTCTATTCCTCTTCTTGTGACTATATAGCCGAGAAACTCTCCCGACGTGACCGTGAACGTGCATTTTGCCGGATTCAGCTTCATTCCATACTTGTTTAAACTCGCAAAACATGTTGTGAGATGATCGATATGATCGTCCGCCGAGGTGGACTTGACGAGTATATCGTCGATGTAAACTTCCATTGTGTTGCCGAGCTGGTCGGCGAACATGCGATTCACGAGGCGTTGATATGTTGCTCCTGCATTCTTGAGCCCGAACGGCATAACTTTGTAACAATATGTGCCGCGGTCAGTGATAAAGGAAGTCTTTTCTCGGTCGTCAGTGTGCATCATTATCTGGTTATATCCTGCAAAAGCGTCCATGAACGACAGCAACTCGTGACCGGTGGTTGCTTCTACGAGCCGGTCGATGTGTGGCAGCGGGAAACTATCCTTGGGACATGCTTTGTTGAGATCAGTAAAGTCTACGCACACTCTCCACTTACCGTTCTTCTTCTTTACCACAACTGGATTTGCCAGCCAGTCGGGGTACCTCAACTCGGTGATCATACCTGCCTTTGAAAGCCGCTCTACTTCATCGTTGACAGCTTTGGCGCGCTCGGGACCAAGCTTCCTTCTTTTTTGCTTGACTGGTTTGATGATCGGGTCAACATGGAGTTCGCGACACGCGATGGTCGGGTCAACCCCGGTCATATCACCGGTGGTCCAGGCGAAGGTTGTGGCATTTTTTTCTGAGAAATTCTACAAGCTTATCTCGCAGGTCTTCACGGAGATCGGCTCCTATTCCGACGCAACGTTCGGGGTCCCTAATGTCGATAATGACTTGTATTACTGCATCTTTCTGCGGTCGATCGGGCAGTGGTAGCTCAATTCGAGGTTCTGCGACTAAATACGCCTGCGATTTGTGGCGCATTTTGGGCTCGATACGGAAACATGTTCGGGATATCCTCTGATCTCCTCTTAGTGTAAATACGCCGAATGGGGTCGGAAATTTGACACATTGATGATATGTGGATGGGACCGCCCTCATTTCGTGGATCCAGGGCGTGCCGAGGATGATATTGTAGATAGCTGGTCGGTCGACGACCACGAATTTGATCAGCTTGGTGATTCGGCCGACATATACAGGAAGTTTGATTGTTCCGATTGTGTTGATTGAGTCCCCCGAGAAGCCGGTTAGTGGTGTTGTTGACGGTTTGATACGATAATCGTTGAGTTCCATCCGCTGCAACGTCTCTCTGAAGATTAGATCTACCGAGCTTCCGGTGTCGATCAGAATCTTCTCGACTTCGCAGTCGTCGATCCGTATGGCGACGACGAGAGGATCGTTGTGCGGACGGTCTAATCCCTCAGAGTCGTGCTCGGTGAAGTTTATTTCGTTGCCGATCCTGAGCTCGTCAGTGGCGTTTCGTCGGTAATGCTAGGCAGCCGTGGCACGTCGCTCATATTCCTTGATTGATCGTACTGAGTCGTTTACCATTGGTAGTCCTCCCATAATCATGTTTATACGCCTTCTTGGTGGATGCGTTTCCCCTTCATCCTCTTCGGCAAAAGCCACCTGCTTTTTTCGCTTTTCTTGGACGAGCCTGAAGCGTTCGGCTTCGTTTTTTGGTTGTGCTACTTGGTTGATTTGCTTTGGGGGAGGCTTGTTGCGATCCAGTATTAGTTTCTTCCCGTCTTTTTGAGATTCAGCGTAGAGCAAAGCCTGAAGGTTTCTGCACTCACCAGTGCTATGGCCTCCTCGTTGATGGTATTCGCAAAATGATTTACTTTTGTCGCCTCCGCGAGTTGATCTGTTCCATGGCTTGTTCGAGTTTTGTCCTTGGTGACCTTGCGATGGTCGCTCATGCTGGTGGTTGTGCGAGCGATCGGGGTGATCTTGCCGATGGTCTTGGTAAAGGAAATCCGCATCCTCATGTCGTTCTAGTGGCTGATCGCTGACGTGATAAGACTTTCCCTTTCTCGTGGTTTCTTCTTCCTTGGCCTTCTTGTAATCCTGATCGTAATGTTGCCGAGGTTCGTATTGCTCGGCGCTCTTCTCGGTTCTGTCCTTTGAAGTCGAATTCTTGGTCCGAACTTCTTGGCTAGGGTTTCCTTTTCTTCCTCGAGGTCAATAAAGATTGATGCTCGGTGGAGAGCGTCCTCCAGCGAGCTTGGTCTGTTTTTCTTTAGTTCCTCTTGGAAGCTCGATTCATACCAGAGACCGTTTTGGAGCGCGGGCAGACCTTCGCTGTCGGTGATCGTGATTTTGGCCAGAATGCTTTTGAAGCGGGGGATGTAAGATCGGAGGCTTTCCTTCGGTCCTTGGGAGATGGCCCACAGGTCGGCGTTTGATACTTCCTCCTGAATATACATTGAGTAATGTTTGAGAAAAGCGTGCGTCAAGTCGTTGTATCCGTCGATCGAGTTCGGTTCTAAACGAGAAAACCAATCCAAGGCCGAGCCGGTCAGATGCTCGACGAACAGTTGGCAGTAGCCTGCATCACGTTCTCCGATGCTGAACTTTGTTCGTCCCATCGCGATGCGGAATGCCGTCAGAAATTGTCTTGGGTCGGATTTTCCATCGTAGGTCATCATCTTGATTTTGACCGCAGAGACAGGATGCTCGACCTGGATATCCATGAGGCGACGAGTGAAGGGTGTGTTCTGGGTTTCCTCCAATACGCGGCAGATCTCGGTTGCCGAGCTGATTTCTTGGTGGACTTTGGATGTCATATTTTTCAACATCAGCTTCAAGTCTTCAATTTCGTTGTCTCTGTGTGCGCCGAGCGCTGAGCTGCCCGGGATATCCGTATTGGGAGGTTGTTCGTCCTTGGTCTGCTGCGATACCGTTTGGTTTCTTGGATTTGGAGGTGGCGTTTCTTCGAATAACGCTCCGTGAAGATGAGTTCGGGGGACGGATCCTTGTTGGCTTACCATCCGTAGATCGTTGATTTGCCCCTGGTATATGGCGTGTGCCGTGGCGAGCTGGTCGAAGCGTGCGTTGCTCCCCTGGGAGAGTTTGGTTACTTGAGTCATGAGAGTTTTGAGTAAGGCGGACATGTCCTGCTCGTTTGTCTGAGCTTCTGCGACTTGTTGAGGTTGTTCGATGTTTCGAGGTTGCTGCTCGGCGCCGGCCGGCTGAATGATTGGATCTGAAACCTGGGAAACGTGCTGGGGTTACCCTCTTTTTCTCGGATCTGCTTCTGAGCTCGTTATATCTTCGATGTGGACGTAATCTTTGTTCGGTAGTGCTCCTGCTATCGCTGAACCTGTCCGTTAGTGAAGAAAAAACTTAGTCCCGTCAGACGGCGCCAATTGTGATTACCGAGATGGTCACAAGATCGGAATGCGCGTCTTGCTCGGGAGTTGACGTGCTCGGTCCGAGGGAGTTAAGTTATTCTCAAGAGAGAACCGACTAGATTTAGAGATAAACGAGAGTGAAAGTATGTTCGGGACGAACAATTGGAGTATTACGTTCGGGGTTATTTGAAGAGAGTGATGTGCTCGGTAACGAGCGTATCTTGTATTCAGATTCGCGAGCAGGCCGAAAGACGTGCTCGGTTTACAATTCGGGAAATTGACTCTAGAGAGAGAAAGTAGTAAGAAGTGCACATATCCCAAAAAGTTACATTTATGTACAGTGACGACTCCTATTTATAGTAAAATACGGTCGTACTTTTTATAGGCCGTTGACCGCTTGTCGAGCTCATGCGGATTGGGCCGTACTTGATGACAAGATGGACTGAGCCGTACGTTCCTTTGGCTGTTAGCGTAACCGAGCTGACTTGCTGTCGTTCGGCTTTGATCGAGCCGAGCCGAGCCGATGGTAGTGGGCTCGGTCTGAGCGTATATGTTTGGGCCTTTATTGCTTGTTGGGCCGTTTTGCTTCTGTTGGGCCGACCTCTGTTCAGGGAATAAATATTGGGCCTTCTAAATGGATGGGGTGCTAAACCCATATATAACAGAAACAAAACAGATTATGCATACGCACAATAGAAACAGATACTTGTTGATACGCAGAGATGAATATATCACCTTCTGATCCTACTTTTCCTTTGATCTATCACTGGAATTAGAAGCACAAGCAAGCATCGTTATACAAGGAAAAAATTATCCCTAACAAATCCTCAGACAAATCTTCATTCGCATCTCTTATTTCTTGTTCCCTTTCCAATCTCATGTTCACTACTCTCTGCGAACCTCCCATTCTAACTGCAACAGTATTTCATTCATAACATAATCAACACAATGATACACACACATGGTGTACACAATTTACGTAGCACGTACCTGCTTCTTCTTGCGAGTGAGATGCCAGATTTTTCAGCACACGTCCTCTAAGCGAGATTTGCGTTCACGAGAATTGCGGGTGGTAACGACTTTGAGCCAAGTACGGTGAATATCACTCTCATCGACTCTAGTGGCGACTTCCTCCACGAAGTATTTAGTGGGATTGAAAGACTGTCCTTCTCCGTCTCTCAGATTCACAGCCGTTTGAGGATTTTGATGTGTTTCTTCAATCCCATGAACTTGGTTGTCAAGTATCGCCTCCAAACACCCATTAATCCACTCCTTCCCCACCATTCTGGGATTAACGTCATTTCTGAGAATTTATTAACAGCTAAGGAGCTTAGAGTGTATGATGCCGTCCCGAAAACAACTTGAATGATCGGAACAAGGGTCCATGGATCGATCCAAGCGGAGAAGATGAACTGGCGAATCAAATTTTTTGTTGATTCAATCGTTAGAGGGTTGAACACTCTAGATAAATCAAGGAGAATCAAAGACATTCACGATGAAGATGATTGAAGAGGCGTCGACTTACATTCAATTTTTTCTTGGGAATATTACTTGGCTGAATGTTTTCTTTTGATTGGTTCATACAAATACAATCAGATACATTCACGATGAAGATGATCTATTTAATTATTTAAAGTTTGAAATACTTCAAATAATTTATGGGTGGACTTCTCAACTTTTTGATATTCCCAACTATTAGTATTTTTTTCTTCTTTTGTGTGTGATTAAAATATGAGAAACTACCACTAGATATCCTCTATTGAAAATACTTATAAAATCAAAGTCAGCTAACAAACACTTATTTTATTTTTATTTTTATTTTTGGTCAACAACACCTTTCTATGGATACTATAGATTACATGCTGGAAATAGCTTTTTATTTTTTCGCCCCCAGCAAAAGATAAAGACTTTGCACTCCAAAAATTTATCTTTTGTTTTACTCGTTGGAGCAGAGGAGTGCAGTTGGAACGGATCAATTTCTTAGTGCAAAGAGGAACGCCAAGGTATTCCACAGGGAAAAAACCTTAATGCATTCCTCTAGAGAATCTAATCAAATCCAATTCCTGATTTGTCATACCAGACGTGACGACGGACATTTTTTGCAGTACATTCTGGACTGAATTGATAGACCTGTGAGAGTTGGAACTTGCACAGTCAATTCTTGTAGGTTTTTAATTTAGAGAACAAAAGTTTATATGTAAACGCACACAAAAAGAGATCTGGAGAATGATTTTATTGATCTTTGATAGAAAGAGAGTAAAAACTTAAAAACAAAAATAGTTTAAGTAATTTCTGCTAGGTTTTAGAACGTCGCTTAATCGTAGGAAATCCATTCTTTTTTATAGCCGCGGCGAGTCGGTTGGAAGAGATTCACCCGCAAGATTTCCGGAGATCTTCCTGTTATCGAATCTTCCATTTCCGTTTGGATTTACTTTTCTTCTAGGATTTTACTCTTCTTGCGCGGATTTATCTTCCTCTTTTCCTGCTCTGATTTAGCTTCCCATTTTTTATATTTATCCTTTTGTGATGTGATCTTTATCTTCCGAATGGGCTAAAAGAGTAGTCAGAGCCCATAGAATACAAACCTTGCGAGTTTGGCCTAAGTTCATATTTCGTATAACTTATATGAATTGTTTCAAGTATGCATAAGGTCCGAAGGTGACCAATCCTGCTCGGAAATCCGAGGAGAAGTATTGTTCAATCAAAAGCTCTGCTCGACAATTTTCCGAGTATCGATCGCCATGCCTTAAGTAACGATCGATGCTTTTCTGCGCTCTTATCAGTCGGTGGGTTGAACATGGTGCAGTATGTGATAATTTCGATCAGGCTTCATCGAATCGCAAAGTGTCAGAGCTGATGTTAAGCTGAAAAAATCTTTAATCTGAGCTAGGATGTGCGCGCGAATGGATCGTATGACAATCCGTCCGAGCAGTTTGGTGCGTGCATGGATCCAAACATGCCAAGCATGTTGCATGGTGACATTTGCGATCCCATCACTTAGCGATCGAGTTGATTTTTCACCAGCTGAATACTTCACCGTCAACAAATCCTCCATTGAATCGTGCTTCTTGTGGTTTCCGGTTCCTATGTTTATAGTTTGCTTCCTCCGGCGAAGAGTATAAGCTCTCACACAGGTCACTCCTCGAGGCATTCGACACTTGATTGAAATGTTGGTTTGGAATTTTGGGTGCGTTGTCGAACTCGGAGTTTTGCATCTTCGAAACATGTTGATGTGTTCCATGATCACAACATGTTCCTCAATGGATAAACCATTTCTTCTATGTGTTGATTGACGAGGAATCAGTCAAAAGGGGTTGCGTCCAGGTTATGTAATCGGATTGGGGACCAATCGGTAACCGATTCGGTTGTTTGGGTTCGGACTGTTCTTGTTTGTCCTTTCTTGAATCTCAATTATTTTCTTTGTTTTTCTTTCTTGCAGATTTCAATCCCATTCCATTGTGTCCGTCAAATCTAATCAAGATTGTTCAGAAATCGCCCACCAAAGGAACGGATTGGAGAAGCCGTTTTAATTTGAGAGTGTTAAACAAGCAAGAATAATGTCTTTCCCAATGTTTAAACGTGAAGCAGCGAAGGACGAGAAAAGGGCGACAGAAGAGAATAACGAAAATAAGAGGATTGGCACAAGCGACATGCATGATCGGTATGTGGCTCAATAATGGAGCAGAGCTTCTCATGTTGGATCCAATCGGGGAAACCATTAGAGTCGAAAATGTGGAGGAGGAGTTAGACCTTACGAAGCTAGCCTTGAGGTAATCAATGTCCTTTATTACGATAGGCTAAAGGCCGAGGCTGAAGGCCGAGGCTGAAGGTTACTTTGATCTTTCACCCTTTTCGAGGGATCCTTCTAACCCATCGCAATGGGATATGTAACTTTAGGATGAAACAACGACAACTGGTGTAACCATTTCCTATGGTTCAAATATCTGAGAGCTCGGGTTGTCGGTTTTATCTATCTTTGTGTTGTTGTTTTGTAATTCGAGTGTTTATGAACCCCTTGATTTTGTTTGGTTTGTTTTCTATCAACGATATGTTTTTCTTCAAGATCCATTTTCTTTGTCTTTGAATCTACGATCTTGCGCCATTACTCGTTCTGAACTTGTACTAAATGGGACATTTTAAAAGGTAAGTATGCGCTCTGCTCGTACTTTTGGTTATAATCAACAGGGAAGCCTTAGCTTTTGGAAAAAATGCTGGAAGTTCCTTTTCATATTACAGAAAGAAGGTTGTTGGTTAAATTGTTTTGATTTTGGAGTTTCGTTAGGGCCAAAGTATGACAGAGTATGTCCAACATATAAGGATATTTATATAACTGACGAGACAAATATTACTGAGAACTTCGATGCTCCAAGTTTGGATGACCTCTTGAGCATCAAACCAATCTAAGGAATTAATGATGGGACGGTTTCAGATAAATATGCAATTGGTAAGTGTTGTTTATAGTACATTATTATTAGATTAAGTGGAAAATCTCTCATCGGATATTGTAGAATTGTGGTTATTGCTTTTAGGGGATTAACTTATATTTAAATGAATTTTTCCTATAGATGTTGTTGGTGCTATAACATGGGTTGGAGAGCTTGAATAGAAAGATCACTCTTCAGAGGTCTAATTGTATTCACGTACATGCGCTAAAGTCCAATTCATGATAAGAGATGCTGAGTAAGTTTAAGTTTTAGAGTTTTATAATCACCTTATAATTAAACCTTACTAAATAATGATGTTGGAATCGAAGGAAGAGAGCTATAGAATGCGTTGCATATGGACCACCCGCTGAGGAATTATCCAGACGTTTTTAACAAGTTCCAGACAAGCATTTTGATATACTTGCATTTTGTTACATTTAGGCATGTTTTAAGTTCTTGTTTTGGTCTCACTTGGCATTCATTCTTGTCTTTTCTTTGTTTCTTTTCAGGTGTTAGAAGGCTACTAGGATGACTTGGGAGCACTTGGAGCATGTTGGAGTGGAAAAAAAGAAGAATGGGTGACCTTGGGAGCATTGCGGTTCACCTTGCGACTAGGAGGAGACCGCGACCGATCTGAAGGAATTGTGCAACTTATGCGGCTTGCTCGCGGTCCAGCCCGTGGTTCGTACTGCGGAGGAAAGGAGACCGCAAGCTGCCCAGACATTTATGGCGTTTTTTATACGTGCTTACCGCGGTTCTTGTTGCGGTCCGGACGAAGCCGCAAGGAGATGAAGAAGTCGCGGCTTAACTTTTGCGGCTCAACCACGGATGGCGTAGCGGCCCGGATGAAATCGCGAGCTTCCTTGCGGTTCAGGTAACGGCTAGAAGCAAACCGCAAGCTACCCACTTTTTGTTGACTCTTGACCTTTGACCAGATTTCCCATCTTATGTTTCTGGGTTGACCCAGGTTTGTTGGGTCGACCCAGCTCGTGATTAGACCCCTTTAAATAGATTTTTTGGTCATAAACCCTAAATCTATCTCTTTTCTTTCACCAAGTTGTAAACATTCTAACCCTTTTGGGATTTTGCTATTTTAGTGAAAGTTTGTTGATTTCCATTGTCTATTCTCTTAATCTCTCTTTATCTCTCTCTCAACATATGATTCTTATGGGTTATTGTGTTGAGATCATGATTAGTGAGTAGTCTCATCTAGGTTTATGGGTTAGGTAGGATTCGGGTGATTAGGGGTGATTTATGGATGTTGAGGGCTTGTTTATCTTTGATCCTTCCTATCTTAGTGTTCTTAATGCTTGATTGACCTTGATCATGTTAATTATGATGATATAGCTTTTTGCACACCATGTGTTCGATGAAATGCTAGGAATAGCTTTGATAGGGATTTTCACATTCTAGCTCATGAGAATTATTGTTTAGAGTGATTATTAGCTTAATGGAACTTGATCTTATGCTTGCTTAGTCTTAACTCACAAATGAGAATTTGTTCTTGATTTATGATTAAGGAAAGTGATTAGTGCCAAGATATTGGATTAGTCAATTATTTAGTGTTCCTTGCTTAAGGATTAGCCTCTTTGAAGTGTGTTTATCATCCTTGATAGCCCCAAATCATTCTATCAATTGACATTGACCCATAGCCTTGCTCTTAATTGATTGATTTCCTATTTCTTAGTTGCTTTCCTTATTTAGTTGTCTTGATTGCTTGCTCATTGTCTTTTATTTGTTTTCCTTTCTTTAATTGCTTTATATCATTAAGATCACTTCTTGAATTGGATTGCTTGACTCTAAGGGTTTAGTGTATTCCCTTTGGTTAATTCTCTTCCCAAAAATGGATTGATCTCTCATGCTACATGATAGGCATTGAGGAATTGATACCTCTTAAAGGGATAAAAACATGTTATCAATTTGGTGCCGTTTCCATTTTGGGATTAAGGATTGATCAATTAGATTTTTATTCCTCTTTACTTCAAGTTTTTGTTTACTAATCTTGCTGCTTCCTTTTTCTTTGACGTCAGGTGAATGAACCTTCGCAGTCGGGGGCCTACAAACTCACGAAAGAAGACTAGCAAGAGAAAGTAGAGCACTACAGATAGTTGTTCATCTGGAAAGACTTGGGTTGGAACCAATTATAGAGGTTCAGCAAGACTTTGTGGATATTGAGCAGCCGGTTATGGATCAACAGGATCACGGAGGTGGCCAACAAGAGCAGATGAATCTTCAAGGCGAGGATGCTAGGGATGGACAAGGTAACTGTTGGGAATCCGAGCCAATTCTACAGATTCAGAATTCTCGCGAGTTCCCGATAGCCTAGGATCTAGGGTCTAGTTAATTGAATCCTGGATCTCACCTCGTGATTACCTGGTGTTTGGCAGCGGAAGATGGATCAGGTAATACGAGATCTACTGCGCCTCAGATGCTGCGCCTCTATCGTAGTCCACACGCACGCAAGCTGGAATCCACCGGGTTGCTAGCGCCGGTGCTCGGATCTCTTTGGGACCTTAGTTTCTAGAGGAAGAGCTTCTGTTTTCTGTCTCAGAAAACTGTCTGGGCGGCTCATCTCTCTTAGGTCGAATAATAAGATCACTTATATATCGACTCTGTCATAAACCGAAACATCAGTTTCGGATTCGCCAGTGTGTCGACCGACACATCCATTGGTGTCGATCGACACAAGTCTTGTATCGACCGACGCACCTAATGGTGTCGATCGATACACCTCTTTGAAACTTAATTCGATGCGTATCTAATACACATCGATCAGACCATTTGCCAATGATCTATCCCATGCAGAGTATATCCAACTTGCTTAGGTGTGTGACCCTGTAGGTTCACATGATACTGGAATTGAGTTACAACTCATTTGTCATAAGCGGTTTCTAGCAAAACGTTATGACTACCCAGTACCACATGAATTGTCCGATCTCGACAGTACAACTATCTCTAGAGTTCGTACAATGTGATTTCAGGACATAATCCCAACAATCTCCCACTTGTACTGGAATCACCTATTCCTATAATCCCTTCGTCTCTATATCTCGATATGGCATAAGGCAAGAGACTGTGTCATCCTTATTATAGCCAACATCATGTTCATCGAACTTCTGATCTATACTGATAAAACAAACGACTGACAATCACCTCGTTTGAGCACGGCCATGCATTTTCTCAGTATCAAATCTTCGATGGGCCCTGAGATATTTATCTCCCGTTATTACAGGAGGGACAAATCCCATCTTGTTCCATCCCTGTTTCTACACATACTTCATGATACGCACAAGCAATGCCGTTATAGCCGCCAGTTACGGAACGACGTTTGACAAGGTCAAAGCGCACCAATTCATATGCCAGAAAGCATGATGAACTCAGGTCTAAGGACTATACTCTATAGTCGTAATGAGAACCTCCCATGACACTTATATATAACTATCCTGTGGAGTTCTCATTAAGCGGGTCATGTCCGATCATATGTTCACCAACATATATCTATGTGACTGACTGTGATAATCATATCATTGACTCCATGAAACTTAGTCCAACAGTCACCTCACATACTAGTCTGCGCGGTTGTTAGTGTCCCATTTTAACAACCTTGACTAGGGACAATCATAATTTATGTCATCTTTTACTTATAGGGTTTCATGATCAAGTCTTCAACTTGATGGCCTATAAGATGACAATAAAGTAATTTGGGACCATTATTTAATTATCCAATAATTAAATAATACTGATGTCAGTTTTAACTTACACAAACACTGCCTAAGCATGTCTATGTAAAGTTTACAACATAACTAAAAAAACTCCCACTAGAATCAAGATCATCTTTTCAGATATCTTATACCTACTGCAACAGAATAAATTCCGTGCTTAGGTTGTGGGAGAGAGTGCGGTGCTATTGCTTGAAACAATTTCAACGAATTACACCGCCATTCAGATAAAAGCACTATTCTACGGTCTACTGCTTGGAGCCTTTCCAACAGTTAGTACCGCTATTCAGACAAAGAGACATAACCAGGTGGGAACCGGGAATCATCTTTGTCCGACTAACTACTTTCAACTGGTTCGTCACTTAATCAGTTCACCATGAACCTAACCTTAGTGTTTCTAAACACTTGGGATATTTCTGGTAACTATTCAGTGACTTTTACCGGAGTACATTGGTATTTTCTCGTCATGCTTTATGCTTAAGCTGCATCTAGACGAGCGCAAAATATGGCATTCATGATGGATTCTATTGCATCAGCATAAGTAATCACACTCATTAATACTAGTTCAGACAGTGTTCAAAACACTTCTTCTTGCTAATATTGTTACTAGCTCAGCCAGTGTCCAAGACACTTCATCTTGCTTAGATTATTGCCATAAGACCTTTGGTATGAAGCCATTCTTGGAATCAAGCACATTGGAACTGTCCAATACCTTATCTACATAAGGATTTTGACACGATCCAATTAGCTTACTTAATCTATATCAATAGATTCTTATTTCAAGAATTCTTGCGGCTTCTCCCATGTCTATTGTTTAAACTTGACTTCCGACCCAAATCTTAACAAGACTTTAGCGTCGGAGCGTCGTTTATGAGATTCAAACATGTTAACAACACACTGTGTGAGAATTGCCATTACGCTCCCACTAGTCCTTTTGTGAACGCATGGTTTCCTTTTCTTTCTGATCAAGTCAAAACTTTTGACCACATTATCAGAATGTTGATTCCAACTCCAAGATGTTTGTTTCAATCCAGAAATGGATCGGTGAAACTAACATGCATACCCAGCCTATTTTTCGGAGTTGGGGCTTACCACCGCTTCTTTGAATTTCGCATGCTCGTCACTTTTCAATGATCAGCAGATCACGACAATAGGTTACGAGATATCACTCTCGAGTTAGTGACGGATCCTTTCGGATCTGCGAATTTCAGGCTCCACAGGTGCAGATCCTACAGCACTTTGTAGATCTCACCGCTGCTCTTCCTTATCAGGTCGAGCAGCTTACTGTGTTTATCGAATTTCTTCGATGTGTACTTTTACTCCCACTGTTCCTTTTGAAAGTATCACCTTTCTTAAAAGACACAGTTATGGGCAACAAAAGCACTAAGCCTTGGTTTCCTCAGGACAACCAGCGAGGTGGAACTTATCAGATATGGATTCAAGTTTGTTTGTTGACTACTGTCTTACACAAACCTTGAAATCCCAATTAATCAGAAAAACAAATTTGGAAATCACCCAGTCCACATCCAATGTGGTGTTTTTTCACTGATTCTGATAGAAACCCTTTTAGCGTGAACAAAGACATTTCAGAACGTATTCTTAAATGGTTATGGAAGATTCATGTGATTCATCATTAATCGAATCATGTCTCATAAGATCTGATTCATTCTTTCGGATGATCACTCAATTCTTGACTCTAGTATTTTCCTGCGCGATTCAATCGAGGATCTCAATACTTCTGTCAGATTGGTTCTACACTTCATCTTGGAACTCCCTTAAGGGATTCCAGCTTGTGTCTCATCAAATGAACACAGCCATGCTTATTGAATCCATCAATAAAGTAATGAAGTACAGAATATTTCCTTTGGCAATAATGCTAGTTGAGCCGCATACATCAGTATGTGTAGGGCCCAATAAGCCTCTGGCCCGTTTCCTTTTAGCTCTGCTAAATGGGCCTTAGTCATTTGGTCCAGCAAGCAGGATTCATGTCTCAATTGATTTACAATCAAATGAGTCTAAAACCTATGGATTTACTGAATCCGCTTCACTCTTGTGGTTAAATGACTATACCAAAGAAAATCGAGTTTGAGTCATCAGACTTAAATCTTTAGTATTTGTGTTATATTTAACTTCTGCTGGTTTAAGATATAAAACCCATTTTAAACGGGGTGCTACCACAGAATATTTCATTAAGATCCAAAGAACTTGTCTTTTATCAAAATGAAAACATCCAAATTCTCAAAAGAAAATGAAAGACATTTCTGCACAAGGCAGATACATAGCAGCAATTACTTAATTTCTAAAACCAAGTATGAAAGGTTCCTACAAGTGAAGAATCTCTACGGCTTATGTAGCAACCATTGCTTCAACCAGACACGTAGTTCCACTTGTCCTTTCTTCAACGTTCTACTGTCGCTTAGGTCCTGCATATTTCAAAAATATCAGTACCACAACAAGTATCCAATACTTATGTAGAACTTGAATTAATAACACAATACCTGAAGAAGAAGTACCATACATCTTCTCCATCTCTTGTGAATCTTCCAAGAATTTATTGCAATCTCTCTTCCAATGCCCCGACTCATTACAGTAGAAGCACTTACTAACACCAGATGGGCTTGACTTGGGCTTAAAAGATGACACAGGCTTATCCTGATTCCAAATCTGGACGGCCCAGCCTCTACCCTTGCCAACACAAGATTCCTCAAATCTTTTACCCTTTATGATGTCATACTCTGCTGTTTTGAGCATACCATGCAGCTCAGTCAACGTCTTCGTCAAGCCTTTCTTGATATAGTTCTTAATGAACTTATCATAGCTTGACGGCAGTGACTGCAGAATGATGTCAGTAGCCAACTCTAAGCTGACAGGACATTCCAGTTTCCCCAGGTTATCAACGTAACCCATCAGTTTAATGACATGAGGACTTACTGGAGCATCCTCTGGTAGCTTGCACCCAGTGAGAGACTTCACCATCTGGAATCTCTCAACTCGTGCCAGATCCTGAAATTTCAGTTTCAGGCTGGTGATCATCTCTATTGGCGACTCCATGTCCTCGTATTGACTTTTCAAGTCCGAGCTCATGGTAGCCAACATCAGACCACGCACATCTACCACATCAATATAATGCTTATTCCAAGTATTATATGCTGCATGCGAGCGATTGGTCCCAAGCCTTTCTGGAAGAGCCTTTTCAAGGACATAGTCCTTGCTCTCCTGCTTGAGAATGAATCTCAGATTCCGATACCAATCCAGGAAGTTGGATCCATTTAGCTTGTCCTTCTCAAGGACGGATCGCAACGAGAAAGTAGTCATAGACATAAGCTGAAATCCAAGAAAAACAAAGCTTTAGTTATGTATATGATGAGAAATCTTATTTTAATAAGAAAACTCGCATTATATTCAAACAATGTTTCCTCTATGAATATAATAATCCAAGATCCATACTTCACCAAAATCTGAGTGGGCGACTCGCCATAACCCAAACTTTAGTTATCTAGGTAAGCAAATCATTGCTAATTGTACTCAGCACAACTCTTGGTTGTGGATGAGACAAACTATGTCTAATCCACTCTGATGTCTCTGGGCTCAGAACTTCTGATAGCTCAGTCAAGTAAACCAATCTCTTTAGTCTTGTGATCATTGACAGTTGCACTGCAAGTCTGTCAATGACCACCTGCCTTACCCATGTAGCAGTGGATACCAAGGACTCCAAGACTATCCAACAAACGACACGAGTTTTGACAGTAGACAAGATTGGGCAAGACATCAATGTTACTTGATATTTAGTTGAGGAAACTAAACCCAAAAGTTTATCAAATCAATTTCTTAGGTCATGTAATTGTTGATGTTAATGCACTGCAAGTCCATCAACATTATTACCTGCCTTACTCACGTAATTGTGGACACCAAGCTCTTGGCTAGACATCACACAACGAAATGAGTCTTGACAGTTGACCACATTGAAGCTAATCTTTGATCAATGTCTAAGTCTAGTTTGGTTTCTGCAAATTCAAGGTTCAATAACCAGAATTTCGAATACTGTGTCGATCGACGCAGACTCTGTCTGTCGATCGACACCACCAAACAAAACCGGACTTCAATAACCGGTTAATTCAATTAACCCGGTTCATCGAACCAGTCATGTCAATCGACACAACCTATGTGTGACGGTCGACATAGACCTAAACCGAAGACAGTTTTGATAACCGGTCCAATTCAATTGAACCGACTTATCTGATCAAACTGATCTTAACCAATCGGTTTATACTAATTGGGATGATCAGTTCAATCCAATTGAACTAATTCATCCAATTTAAACCGATCTATTCGGACTTAACCAAGCATGATAACCGGTTCAATCCAATTGAACCAATTAACCATTCGCTAGGTCTGTGTCGACCGACACTAACCTGTGTCGATCGACGTAGTAGGCCTTTTAGGTTTTCTCCGAGAAAACCCTAGCCGCCGAATGTTGTTCTGTGTCGACCGACATTAAAACCGTGTCGATCGACACTCGACCGAGTCTGCTCTGTGTCGACCGACACACCCAGTGTGTCGATCGATACAGAAGGCTTTCGATTTTTCTTCGCGAACAACCCTAGCCGCCGACTCTGTCGAATTCGCGATTCTGTGTCGACCGACACACCCAGTGTGTCGATCGACACCATGCGAAAACAGCAGTTCATCGTTTCAATTCACAGACAAAACCGAGTTTCTCTTAATCAAAACATGAAACACTAAGCATAGATCTATTCAAACACATCAGTTTTTCGAATTACATGCTTAAGATTCAATGGTTAAACCCTAAGGCTCTGATACCACTGTTGGGAATCCGAGCCAATTCTACAGATTCAGAATTCTCGCGAGTTCCCGATAGCCTAGGATCTAGGGTCTAGTTAATTGAATCCTGGATCTCACCTCGTGATTACCTGGTGTTTGGCAGCGGAAGATGGATCAGGTAATACGAGATCTACTGCGCCTCAGATGCTGCGCCTCTATCGTAGTCCACACGCACGCAAGCTGGAATCCGCCGGGTTGCTAGCGCCGGTGCTCGGATCTCTTTGGGACCTTAGTTTCTAGAGGAAGAGCTTCTGTTTTCTGTCTCAGAAAACTGTCTGGGCGGCTCATCTCTCTTAGGTCGAATAATAAGATCACTTATATATCGACTCTGTCATAAACCGAAACATCAGTTTCGGATTCGCCAGTGTGTCGACCGACACATCCATTGGTGTCGATCGACACAAGTCTTGTATCGACCGACGCACCTAATGGTGTCGATCGATACACCTCTTTGAAACTTAATTCGATGCGTATCTAATACACATCGATCAGACCATTTGCCAATGATCTATCCCATGCAGAGTATATCCAACTTGCTTAGGTGTGTGACCCTGTAGGTTCACATGATACTGGAATTGAGTTACAACTCATTTGTCATAAGCGGTTTCTAGCAAAACGTTATGACTACCCAGTACCACATGAATTGTCCGATCTCGACAGTACAACTATCTCTAGAGTTCGTACAATGTGATTTCAGGACATAATCCCAACAGTAACAGGATACCCAATCATCCTGAGAGGCCAGCTAGGGCCATTGGAGATGGGGATGCACCGGATACTAATGCAAATCGACGAGGCATCATCCCTCCTCCTGTCAATAACAACAACTTCGAGATTAGAGCTATTCTCATCAACAGGGTTCAGAACAAGCAGTTCCATGTTTTGAAATCGGAGGATCCTTTGCAACATCTTGACACCTTTGACAAGATTTGTGCAACCACTAGACTCAATGGAGTCACTGATGATGGTTTGAAGATGCGTCTGTTCTTCTTTTCACTTGCAGACAGAGCTTAAGAGTGGGAGAAAAACTTACCTCCCGGTTCCATTACTACTTGGGCTCCGCTTAAGAAGGCTTTCCTCAAGAAGTTTTTCTCAAGCACCCGGACTGCAAGATTCAAAAATGAGCAGTCCGGTTTCATCCAAAGGAACAATGAGAGCTTTGATGAAGCATGGGAGCGGTTCAAGAAACTAACAAATCAGTGTCCCCATCATGGTTTCACAAAGGAGACACTTCTAAGTAATCTCTACAGAGGTGTGCTCCCCAAAATGAGAGTTATGCTTGATTCATCTAGTAGTGGTCACTTCTTGGGAAAAAGAGTTGATGAAGCAATGGAGCTGGTTGAGAATCTTGTCATAAGTGATGGGAACTACAATGAGGATTATGACAGAACCAATAGAGGATCCTCATCAAATTAGGAGAGGTATGAGAAGGAAATCAAGTCTCTTAATGAGAATATAGACAAGATGATCCAATCTAACCAAAAACCAGTCCATTTTGTGGGCAACTTTGATGAGACTCAACCCTATCTACTTAGTGAGGAGGATAACGTGACACAAGAAGAGATGAATTTCATAGCTGGATAAGGAGGATTCAACAAGGGCTTCAATCAAAACTATAGGAATCACCCAAACTTATCCTATAGAAACCCAAATGATGCCAATCCCCAAGACCAAGTCTATC
Source organism: Orychophragmus violaceus (assembly GCA_030180135.1). Taxonomy (NCBI): domain Eukaryota; kingdom Viridiplantae; phylum Streptophyta; class Magnoliopsida; order Brassicales; family Brassicaceae; genus Orychophragmus; species Orychophragmus violaceus. The sequence continues at coordinate 79,376,794 of CM058235.1, read as the reverse complement.
CTCAACAACAAGGTTAAGGGAAACAACAAAGCTTCAATCAAGCTACACAACAAAAGCCTTATGTTCCTTATACTAACCAACAAGGCTGCTTTGTCTCTAAACCTCAGTACCATGGGCGACAACAAGGATATGTGCCCAAGCCACAACTCCCACCGCCCGGTTTTGCACCACAAGCCTCTACATCTTCTGGTTTGGACAATGAGCTTAAAGGTATGATGCAGCAACTTCTTAAAGGGCAAGCTTCATGCACTATGGAAGTTAGGGACTTGAAGAGTGAGTTGCAGAATTTGACATCAAGAGTAATCAACATGGAGAACAAGAATGCTTCTACATCTAGGCCTCATGGCACTTTGCCTAGTAAATCTGAGCAAAAACCCAAGGAGTATATCAATGCTATTACCTTGAGAAGTGGTAAAGAGCTGCAGCCAAGACAACTTCCCACACCCATTGTGTCTTCTACTCTCACTGGTGACATTGAGAAACAAGATGGGGAGGTGAATTTGGACAATTCTGTTTTTGCCAAGGAAGATGATAGTGAAGTGGCAAAGAGAAAGGGAAAGGCTATAGATGAGGAAAGAGTTGAAGATGCACCCAAGAAGAAGGATGGTATGTTTGTGCCACCACCCTATGAACCCAAGCTACCTTTTCCGGGCAGATTCAAGAAGCAACTCCTTGAAAAGTACAAAGCTCTATTTGAGAAGAAAATGAAGAATGTGGAGTTGACTATGCCTTTGATTGATGCTTTCTTGCTAGTTCCACAATATAGCAAGTTTCTTAAGGATGAAATCAAGGAAAGGACCAAGGAGGTACAAGGTATGATTGTGCTTTCTCATGAATGCAGCGCAATCATTCAAAGGAGGATTATGCCCAAGAAGCTAGAAGATCCGGGCAGTTTTACTCTACCTTGCGCCATTGGGCCTCTCCGGTTTGACAGTTGTCTATGTGATCTCGGGGCTAGTGTGAGTTTGATGCCCTTCTCAGTGTCTAAGAGACTGTGTTTCTCTACCTACAAGACTTGTAGGATTTATTTGGTACTTGCTGATAGATCGGTTAGATTCCCCATTGGTCTCCTAGAAGATCTCCCAATCAAGATTGGAGGGTTTGAAGTACCAACTGACTTCATTGTGTTTGAAATGGATGAAGAGCCTAAGGATCATTTGATATTTGGTAGGCCTTTCCTTGCTACAGCAGGAGCTATCATTGATGTGAGGAAGGGGAAGGTTGATCTCCACCTTGGGAAGGATATTGTTCTGAATTTTGATATCAACAAGGTGATGAAGAAGCCTGCTATCCAGGGACAAGTCTTCTATATAGAGACTATGGAGGAGATAGCTGATGAGCTTATAGAAGAGCTAAACATATAAGATCCCTTGCAAGTGGCCTTGACTAAGGAATGTGGAGAGTATGGATATCTACTAGAGGAGAGCTGTGCATACAAGAAGGCACTTGATTCACATAAGCCTCTGCTAGGAGCTGTTCAGTACGTTGAGTTGGGATTGGATCTTGATGATAAGGAGCAAGAGGTCTTCGCTTTGGGTAATGGAGCTAATGAAGCTGATGCTAGCAAGGAGCAGCATGTAGATGAGGATTGGAGCGAGCTCAAGGCGCCTAAGATTGAGTTAAAGGGGGCTTTGGTATGCATTCCTTGGTCCTAACTCTACTTATCCCGTCATAGTCAATGATTTACTAAATGAGGATGAATTGCATACTTTGACAAATGAGTTGAAAAAGTTTAGAAGAGCTATAGGATACTCCCTAGATGACATTAAAGGATTGTCTCCTAATTTGTGTACCCATAGGATTCACCTTGAAAACGAATCTATGACTTCAATTGAACATCAAAGGAGATTGAATCCTAATCTTTAAGAAGTTGTCAAGAAGGAAATCCTTAAACTGTTAGATGCATGCATAATCTACCCTATCTCGGATAGCACGTGGGTTTCTCCCGTGCATTGTGTCTTGAAGAAAGGGGGAATCACAGTTGTTAAAAACGATAACAATGAGTTGATTCCCACTAGAACCATAACATGGCATAGAATGTGCATAGACTATAGAAAACTCAATGCTGCATCTAGGAAAGATCACTTCCCTTTGCCATTTATTGATCAAATGCTTGAAAGATTAGCCAACCACCCTTTTATTGCTTCCTTGATGGGTATAGTGGATTCTTCCAAATCCCAATACACCCAAACGATCAGGAGAAGACGACTTTTACCTGTCCTTATGGCACATTTGCTTATCGAAGGATGCCATTTGGATTGTGTAATGCTCCCGCAACTTTTCAGCGGTGCATGATGTCCATCTTCTCCGATCTCATCGAGGACATTGTGGAAGTATTTATGGATAACTTTTCAGTGTATGGCCCCTCTTTTGCTTCTTGTCTTGTCAACTTGTGCAGGGTACTTAAAAGGTATGAGGAGACCAACTTGGTGCTAAAATGGGAGAAGTGTCACTTTATGGTAAAGGAAGGGATAGTGCTTGGACACAAGATATCTGAAAGTGGCATTGAGGTAGACAAGACAAAAATCGAGGTTATGATGAGTCTACAACCACCCAACTCAGTTAAGGGGATTCGCAGTTTCTTGGGTCATGCTGGGTTTTACAGAAGGTTCATCAAGGACTTCTCAAAGATAGCTAGACCTCTCACCCGTCTTCTATGCAAAGAGACTGAGTTTGTGTTCGATGATGAGTGTCTTTCAGCCTTCACTCGAATTAAAGAAGCTTTGATCAGTGCTCCCATTGTCCAAGCACCGGATTGGGAATTGCCCTTTGAAATCATGTGTGATGCAAGTGACTACGCAGTTGGAGCAGTCATTGGGCAGAGGAAAGACAAGAACCTTCATGTGATATACTATGCTAGTAGGACATTGGATGATGCTCAGATGAAGTATGCAACAACTGAGAAGGAGCTTCTAGCTGTGACGTTTGCCTTTGAGAAATTTAGACCATACTTGGTGGGATCTAAGGTTATAGTTTACACGGACCATGCTGCGTTGAGGTATCTCCTGGCCAAGAAGGATGCTAAGCAAAGGCTTCTAAGGTGGATCTTTCTCTTACATGAATTTGATTTGGAGATAAAGGATAAGAAGGGGATCGAAAATGGAGTAGCTGACCACTTGTCTAGATTGAGGATTGAAGATAGTGTTCCTCTAGATGACTCTCTTCCTGAGGAACAATTCATGGCTGTCAAGGCTGTTAGGGAATCTCATGATACAAGCAGATGGTTAGAGGATGTTGGTTCTATTGAGGACAAAGAGCCGTGGTATGCTGATTTAGTTAACTACTTAGCTGCAGGAAGAGAGCCACCAAGCCTTGATATCTATCAGAGGAAGAAGTTCTTCTGGGATGTCAACAAATTTTATTGGGATGAACCTTACCTCTATACTTTGTGCAAGGATCAATTCTACAGGAGGTGTATAGCTGATGAAGAAGTAGGAGGGGTTCTTCTACATTGTCATGGATCAGTTTATGGTTGTCATTTTGCTACCTTCAAGATGGTTGAGAAGGTTCTACAAGCTGGATTTTGGTGGCCTACCATGTTCAAGGATGCTCAAGAATTCATTTCAGAATGTGATCCTTGCCAAAGGAAAGGCAACATCAGTAGAAGGAATGAAATGCCTCAGAACCCTATTCTTGAAGTTGAGGTTTTCGATGTTTGGGGCATTGACTTTATGGGTTGATATACCATGGATTTTAGGGTTTTTAACCATGGTATATGTCTTATTTATCGAGTCTTTTATTATGTTTTGGAGTCTTTTAGGTATGTTTACAGGTCTAGGTACGTTTGGAGCGGATTTGGAGATTATGGCTCATTTTGGAGGTATTTGGAGCATTTGGCCGAGAGTTCACTGTCCAAATCAGAGATTTGCATCGATCGACACATCTCGTGCATCGTTCGACACACATGCAAATCAGACTAATTCTCGGCGGTTTAATGAAAGATTTGGAAATTGCACTTTAACCCAGAAGTTTCTCAAAATTACAAAGAAGCCCCAGCCGTGATTAGATCATTATATTAGGGGTTTTAGCCACTTGTTTAGGCTACGTTTTACATACGCTTTACTTACGCTTACATTCAGAGAGTTTTAGGGGCTGATCAGATACTCGACAAAGAGAAGATTTCGAACCCCTGTTTCTTATTCTGTTTTATGATATTCAATATTCTATTCATCATGTCTTTTGTTATGATTGTCATGTCTGAGTAGTTTACTTGTTAGGTTTAGGGATTCTCATTAGGGATTTCATAGAATTATAGGTTGATCAATCTGTAGGGATTCATATCTTTCCAGTTCTTCGTCTAGGTTTGTTCTTAATGCTTAATCTGAATTGGCCACTTAGATTATTGTTGTTAGGTTGATTTCTGCAACGACAGTTGATTAATTAACTAGAAAGAACTTAGATGAGCAATTTGACTATTCGCAAAAAAAATTGGTTTAGGAGAATTGTGAACGAAAGAACCTGAGATTAATGCTTGTTTAGAACTCTAGGATTCGCAACGAAAGTTGGCTTGCTAGGTTGTTAGACATAGATAATATTCGCAACGAAAGTTGGTCTGTTATAATTCTGTGATTCTAGTTCTAGAACAGTTCTTAATTAGATCCCGATTGATTGATTAGCATGTGTTCATGATTTCCTGAGAACTCCCTTGACCTGACGTTTTGCCTTCTGATTTACAAATCTCTTTATTTACTTTTCTGCTCTGATTTACTGTTTTCTACTGCTTTACCTAGCTTAACCTGAATTTCTACAATCTATCGCAAGAATCTAGAGTCTCTGTGGATTCGATACCCTATATACTACTGTTTCACGTCTGTGCACTTGCAGTGTAGATCTAGGGATTAAAACTCTGATCGTATCAAGTTTTTGGCGCCGTTGCCAGGGACTCTTTTAAGTCTTCGATAGATTTGAATTTAAAGTTTAGACTAGGTTTTTTATTTTTTTTATTTTTTGTTACTAATTTCTCTGTTTTTCTTTGTGTTTCAGGTCTGATTTCGCTTTGCATCGATCGACGCATCTTCTGAATCGATCGACACAGGGCGAATAACGAGTTGAATCGACCATTGCATCTTAGCATCGATCGTTGCACTGCAATTACCGACAGTTTATGCATAAGCGTGAGACCAGAAGTGATCCGAACGTGAATCTTGTGACTCTCAGGCTTGGGGAACTTGCTATATTAGATAGAACAAACAGAAAAGGTCAACGAATAAGGATGATGCAAAATCGCTTGATTCTGAGACATGATGCTGAAGGTGTTCTGAGAGACGACCAAAACAACCGGTACAATGATGATGGGCATAGGATAGATGCCCAAGGGAATGTGATTCCTGAACCTGAGCCTGAACAGCCCCAAGGTCAAGGGCAAAGGCAGATGATTGTTCATCCTAATGAGAGGACTCTTGCTGACTAAAACTGTACGGATGAGTTCCATGCTAACCGGTCAGCGATTGGACCTCCGGACTTTGAGAGGAATGATTTCGAGATCAAGACTCTCTACTACTCTCTTTTGAGGCAGAATTCGTTCCATGGCCTCCCCCATGAGCAACCCATGGACCATATTGATGAGTTTAAAGACTTCATCACTGGAATGAAGTATAATGAGGTAAACTATGACTATCCGTATCTCAAACTTTTCCCCTATTCTCTCGCTGGAGAGGCTGCAGCTTGGCTGAAACAACTTCCAACTGGGAAGTTTACTACTTGGGATGCTGTGAAGAGGGAGTTTTTGAGGCACTTTTATGATGATGCTCGCTCTGATCAGTCGAGACAGGATATTCTCACCTTCACCCAAGGTCCTACAGAGCCTCTCAAGTCTGCTTGGATGAGGTTTAAGAAGTACCAACATGACTGTCCTCATCATGGATTCTCTGAAGTGACGCTGCTGGGCATATTCTTCAGAGGTATTGATCTCCATTACCAGTCTGCATTGGATAATGTCAGCAGGCTAGAGTGCTAATTGACAACTTAGTAAGCAGCAATAGCACCAAGAATTCTGATAGAAGAAGGAAAGAGTCTGGTGGAAATATTGATAATCTGGAGATTGCTGATATCAGGAATAAGCTGGACACTGTTCACAGTTTGTTGACTGGAAAGAAAGCTGTCCAATTTGCTCAGGAAGTTGAGGTGTTTAAGGCTGAAGAGGACAACAAAGAAGAGGATGTGAACTACATTAGTGGCTCCGGATTTCAAGGAAATAGGTTTCGAAATCAGCAAGGTAATTCTTACCAGAGGACTTATGGATAATCCTCCTATCAGACACCTCCTGTTGCTAGTGCTCATGAGAGCAAGATGGAAGCTATGATGGAGCGGTTTTTGGAGGGGCAGACTAATACTAGTGTGGACTTCAGCAAGAAGCTGGATGCTGTGTATCAAGATCTGAATGGGAAGTTTGAATCCTAGAGTACTGATGTGAAGAAGCTAGATGTTCAAGTCCAACAGACATCTCAAGCAGTGCAAAGGCAAAATGCAGCTGGGAAATCTGAATAGATGCAGTACGTCAATGTTGTGATCACAGGAGATGAGATTGACTTGCTAGGAGAAGAAGAGAGCATAATCTCGGATTTTTTGGAAGAATTATGTCTGTCTGAGACATGCATCGATCGACACACACTTGATTTCGATTGATTCAAACCCGATACGTCTGCTGAAACTATTCGAAATCGCCTTGTGTCGATCGACACACCTACTGCATCGGTCGACACATATTGCAGATGGGAGAAGAAACCTGCAATAGTCTTAGAACGAGTCTATAAGCCCTCTGTGCCATATCCTAAGGTTCCTAAACTGTCTAAACAGGATCTAGAAGTGGCTAACTGCATGAAAGTGATGGAAAAGAAGTTGATTCAGATTACAGAGAAGATACCAGACCCAGGAGCCTTTGTGCTCGACTGTTCCATCTCTAAGGACAGATTCAAGCGTTCTCTGTGTGACTTAGGATCTTGTGTGAATCTCATGCCATACTCTGTGGCTGAGAGATTGGGAATGATGGAATTCCAGCCTACTAGGATGTCTCTTATCCTAGCTGATCGATCAAAAAGGTATCCGGAAGGAGATCTTGAGGATGTTCTTGTCAGAATTGGAAACTACTTGATTCCAACGGACTTTGTAGTGCTGAAGTATAACATTGTGCCAGATGATCTTTGTTACTTTGTAGACCTTTCTTAGCTACTGCTGGAGCTGTGATTAATGTGAGACATGGACTGATTGATCTCCACCTGGGAGATGATCCATTGCGGTTCAAGATGGACAAGCTGCAGAAATCCACCATTGATGGACAGAGCTTCAGTGTGGAAGTTGAACCAGAGATTCCTGTTGGAGAAGAGAAGATGGCAGTTCATTCTGAAAATGCTCTAACATCTTCAGATCCTGCAACTGCTTTTAAGCAGAAAGCTCCAAATCTCTTCCATCCACCAAAGCACAGGTATGACTCTTCTAAGCTCAAACCTCCTAATCGCAAAGCTGTGAATGCAGGAAAACGCAGTATCCCACCAACGCTTCACTCCCGCCCTGGTTCTGTTCGCTCTTTCCTTGGGAGATCTCATGATCCGAATGCTTATACGCCACCTTGGATGAAGAGACATTCACAGAGACACTCCAAGTATTTGTTGAATCCCCCATAAGTCCGACCTCCCTTCCATAGTCCAGCTACTGACTTTAACAAGCGCTGAGTGGGAGGCAACCACTGTTAGGTTTGTTTTTGCTTTCATTTTTCGTTTTGATTTAGTGTTTTTGATTTTCTGTTTTATGTGTGTTCAAAGGCGTAAAAGAAACAGGCAGAATCGCATTGCATCGATCGACACACTTAGGGCATCGGTCGACACAGTTGCGATTTACGGTTTGTCGATTCAATTGCGGTTCAGACACCGATTATCTATTTAACCATGGGCATAGTCGCCTTGCATCAATCGACACCCTTGTGGCATCGATCGACGCTGGCCGACGACAGGTAAGTGTTCTGACCCTTCTCGGTTTGTTTTCATTCTAAGATGAAAAGAGTTTCTGAAAGTTTTCAAACCTCTTCACCACATTCTAGCTCTCTGTTTTGCTTGAGGGCAAGCAAAGGCTAAGTGTGGGGGAGTTGATATACCATGGATTTTAGGGTTTTTAACCATGGTATATGTCTTATTTATCGAGTCTTTTATTATGTTTTGGAGTTTTTTAGGTATGTTTACAAGTCTATGTACGTTTGGAGAGGATTTGGAGATTATGGCGCATTTTGGAGCTATTTGGAGCATTTGGCCGAGAGGAAGAGTTTACTGTCCAAATAAGAGATTTGCATCGATCGACACATCTCGTGCATCGATCGACACACATGCGAATTAGACTTATTCTTGGCGGTTTAATGAAAGATTTGGAAATTGTACTTTAGCCCAGAAGTTTCTCATAATTACAAAGAAGCCCCAGCCGTGATTAGATCATTATATTAGGGCTTTTAGCCACTTGTTAGGATACATTTTACATACGCTTTACTTACGCTTTATTTTACATTCAGATAGTTTTAGGAGCTGATCAGATACTCGACAAAGAGAAGATTTCGAACCCCTGTTTCTTATTCTGTTTTATGATATTCAATATTCTATTCATCATGTCTTTTGTTATGATTGTCATGTCTGAGTAGTTTACCTGTTAGGTTTAGGGATTCTCATTAGGGATTTCATGGAATTATAGGTTGATCAATCTGTAAGGATTCATATCTTTCTTGTTCTTCGTCTAGGGTTGTTCTTAATGCTTAATCTGAATTAGCCGCTTAGATTATTATTGTTAGGTTGATTTCTGCAACGACGGTTGATTAATTAACTAGAAAGAACTTAGATGAGCAATTTGACTATTCGCAAAGAAATTTGGTTTAGGAGAATTGTGAACGAAAGAACCTGAGATTAATGCTTGTTTAGAACTCTAGGATTCGCAACGAAAGTTGGCTTGCTAGGTTGTTAGACATAGATAATATTCACAACGAAAGTTGGTATGTTATAATTCTATGATTCTTGTTATAGAACAGTTCTTAATTAGATCACGATTGATTGATTAGCATGTGTTCCTGATTTCCTGAGAACTCCCTTGACCTGACGCTTTGCCTTCTGATTTACAAACCTCTTTATTTACTTTTCTGCTCTGATTTACTGCTTTCCACTGCTTTACCTAGCTTAACCTGAATTTCTACAATCTATCGCAAGAATCTAGAGTCTATGTGGATTCGATACCCAATATACTACTAGTTCATGTCTGTGCACTTTCAGTGTAGATCTAGGGATTAAAACTCTGATCGTATCATGGGTCCCTTCCCCTCTTCTTATGGGAACAACTACATCCTAGTAGCAGTATAGTATGTGTCAAAATGGGTTGAGGCTGTAGCAAGTCCAACAATTGACGGTAAGGTGGTCATCAAGCTATTCAAAATTGTCATCTTCCCAAGGTTTGGGATTCCAAGGATTGTGATCAGCGATGGGGGATCCCACTTCATCAACAAATTGTTCGAAAGCCTCATGAAGAAGTACGGGGTGAAGCATAAGGTAGCTACACCTTATCATCCCCAAACCAATGTGCAAGTGGAAGTGTCCAATAGACAAATCAAAGCTATTCTAGAGAAGACTGTTGGGGCTTCAAGGACAGATTGGTCAAAGAAGCTTGTTGATGCACTATGCATATAGAACAGCCTTCAAGACTCCTCTTGGCACCACACCGTTCACTATGCTATATGGGAAATCATGCCACTTGCCTGTTGAGGTAGAGTACAAGGCTTTGTGGACTGTCAATTCACTTAACTTCGACATCAAGACTGCTACAGAAAATAGGTTGGTTCAGTTGAACGAGCTTGATGAGATAAGGCTTGAGGCGTTTGAAAGCTCAAATATCTACAAGGAGTGAACCAAGCTTTTCCATGACAAGCTGATCTTGAAGAGAGAATTCAAAGTGGGAGATCTTGTGCTGCTATTCAACTCCCGGTTGAAGTTGTTTCCCGGGAAGCTCAAGTCTAGATGGTCGGGTCCGTTCAAAATTAAAGAAGTGAGGCCCTATGGAGCTGTAGTACTTCGCGGTCTACCTTGAGGCTATAACGAACCCGCGACGAAACCCAGGTAAGACCGGTTTTGACCGAATTTCGGTCTGATTTTGAACAAAAATCGATTTTGACCAGCTGGGTCCCACATTTCACCTCGGTTTCTCCTCTGTCCCGACCTCTCTCTCTCCCTTGTTCTTCTCTTGCGACTTTCTAAGAAAAATCAGAACTTTTTCCATCAAAGTTTCAAGGATTTCATAAACTTCCATCGCCCTCAATTCACAACCATTTTTGGTGTTCTTAAGCTCGACATTCACGATTTTTAAGGCTCTATTGCATCATATCTTCGTCATTACCACTCTCTCAATCAAGGTATGCTCCTTCACTCTTAAAAATTCTTGGATGCATTGAAAATTTTTGAAAATTTTGGAACTCGGAATTGTTGCCTTTTTGCTTGATGATTATGCTTAGAAACCATTGCTATTTGACTTCTAGATGATTGCCCAATCCAATTTCGCCCTAGGATTTTTTGAATTTGATTTTTTGGAAATTAGGGTTCTTGAGAAAATTGGAATTTCGGAAATTTTGGGGAAAACTTGATTTGATGGTTTCTAAAGGTGCAATTGATTGTTTCTAGCTTGTATGTGTGAGACTACATGATTTGATTGATTTTGGTTTCACAAAATTTCTAAAAATTGCATTTTAAGAGTCTTTTATCAAGAGATAATGAGTTTGGAGTTGATTTGGAGTTGAATATGTGTTGGATTGTGAATTTAAAAGCTTGAATGAGGATTGTTTGATGTGTGACAGCTTGTGTGATCATTTAAATTGCAAAATTTATTTCATGAGCTAGTGGTCAAAATGCTTGAACATGGAGATGAAAGTATTGTGTTGTGGTTTGAGTTTGCACCATATGACTACCTTTTAGCACTTATGTGACCTTTTGCATTGATGATCTATGGCATTGCTTGTTGAGATATATGTGTTGACGAGTTGAACTAAGACATCTCCAAGTTTTGTTGTTTTGTAGGATCACGATGGTTAGGAAAAGAGTAGCTCAACACACTGCTGGTCAAGACAAGGGAAAGGGGAAGGTTGCTGAGGCACTGAGTAAGAAACCGAGTCAGAAAAAGGGGAGTACGAGTACCGAGACTAGGAAGAAGGCTACTCTTCCGAGGGACAGAAAGAAGCTTCCATCATACACCAGGCTGTATGAGCACCTCAAGGATATGACATGGATACCAACCAGGTTTGGAGATCCGGTGACCTTGACCAAGCTTGGAATTCTTGAGGATGTGGGCAATGTGCTACAAATCATGATGGTGGAAGGGTTCATCCGCATGGCTCATCCTACTCATAAGGATGTTGCAAGCCAGTTCCTCGCTTCCCTCCAAGTGTATTTTTTGGGTAATGAGCCAACCGAGGAAGATGGGCATGGCTACCTCTCCTACGAGATCAATGAGGAGCCCTACAAAACCTCATTCAAGGAATTGGCAATGATCTTCGGTATCAGTGACAAGCGCTACCCAAAGGTTCCTACATGTGAGAGGTTGGCACATGAAGCTTGGGGAGAGATTGGTGCAGGTGGGTTGGGCATAGCAAGAACACCCATATCAGACACCCAGTGATTTACTATGCTCATCAGGTCCTAGGCCACACAATTTATGCCAGGCATGATCAGGGAGGACCGACTAAGGAAGTGATGCGATTGTTGGCTTGGGGGATGAGAAACTACTGCAGGTTTTTGAGTTTACGCATTGGTCATCTTGAGATCTTCGAGGCTATGAGTACTACCGGACTGTTTGCAAACCGCCTCCTCCACTACAGGCAGTGGGCTTGGTCACCACAGATAAGAACCCACAGATGCGGATTGGGGGCTTTATAACGCCTATACTGATGCAGAAGGGCATTGACTTGGGACCGGTGACTTGCGGTTATGATCTGATTGACATTCCTCATTTGAAGTCAGCTCGCTACCTGTCTTGAAAGCTCAGGAACAGGTTTGCATATATCTACTGTGTGAGCACCAAGGAGAAGGCAAAGGTTTTCCTACCAAACCCTTCTATTACATCTCTCGCTGAGCCACACAACATCAGGTTCCACCTGGATCCAGCTCTCCACATCACAGCAACTGAAGAGCTGATGGAGCACATTAGTAGAGCAAAGAGGAGGAGAGAAGGTCCTTCACAGACTAAGTAAGATGAAGAGCTGCTGGATGAGATGGAGGAAGAAGAGTCCCCTGAGCACATTTATTGGAGTATGAGGTATCACTTTCAGCCCTACGGGGAACCTCTCCCACCAGGCCCAGTCCGCGCCGCCCATACACATATCAAAGTAATTCAGCACTGGAACAAGTTCCAGGATAGGTTGAACACTAAAGTGATCAAGAGTTGCCGGGATTTGAAGAAGGGTTATGAGGAGCTGGAGAAAGGGTATGAGAGTGAAGAAAGGATGCAAAGAGATGCCGCGACAGATTAAGCTCCTCACAGATAAGCTTAGATGCGCATCCTCCGCGCCGGACGCTATGGCGGATCAGACCATGCCTATGCCCATGTTCGATTTTGACGCGCCTTCAGTAGAGAGGAGACACTCCTTCCAGGGAGAGGGTTCATCTATCACAGTTCCCCGAGAGCGTCACAGAGCATCTGTCAGTGGTGCCCACTTCAGAACCCGTTACGAGACCGAGTTGCCTGAGCCAGCATCAAGCAACGAGTCTCCATCACTCTCCTCACCACCATCTCGGGGAAGATCACCCGAGTCTCCGACATTCTGAGGTACCACCTCCAAACCTATCTTGTACATATTTGCATTTTAGTTTTCTTTTTCCTTTTATTGGGTCTCTTTCTCAAGTTTGCTTTCACACCGAGACGGTGTGAAGTAAGTTTAGGGGAGAGACTAGTAGCTGACATATTTTTCTTTGCTGTTTGAGTTTTCCTTGAGTCTTATGCATTCAAATAAGGCATAGAAAAACACACAAAAAAAAATCAAAAATTTTCAAAAAAAGATCATGTAGTTGCATTTACATTCTAGGATTGAGTCTAGATTGTCATTCAGGTTGCATGCATGGGAGCGATGATTTGATTCCTTGTAAGGCTTGACTAAGTAAAACATGTTCCTTATGCTAGTTGTTTGAGCTAGTTGATTGTCCTAAGATTGTATATCAAGAAAGGCTAGAAAGTTAAGATGAACCATGCTCGGATCGCTTGCTTTCAACCTCAATTTAAAACTGAAATAGGCTTTGAATTGACACTAGCTCTACCTAAGTGAGAACCTTAATGATGACATTTAATTATCCTACTCATGTTTTGTGTGTTAAACTGTTGGATACCTTGAAAATATTTGAGCATTCTTATCCTTTTTACCTCTCTTGCTTTCTCAAATAGACTTCCATGCCTTTCACCACCCTTCTTTCAAACCATAAATACTCTATTGAGAGGTAAGGCCTTTTGGAATGAGCTTAGCAAAAAGTTTTGAGTTGGAGACGACTAGGAGAAATTTCCATATAGATGCAAGCTTGACATTTTTAGCTTTGCAATAGGCTAGGATTGAAGTTTGGGGCATTTGGGAAAGGGAAAGAGTGAAATAAAGGAAAGAAATGAAATGGGATCAAAGTTGTTGGTAAAAGAAAATGAAAGATAGCTCCAAGTAATTGAAAAGAAAGAGTCTCAAGAAGTGTAATGAAAAGAAGCCAAAGGCTCACTTTAAAGAAGAAAATAAAAAGAGAATAAGGGAAAAGAAAGTAATGAACTAAGTTAAAAGAAAGATTTACCATTCTTTTGAATTGTTTGATTGAGCCTTGAAGAGTTTCATTGGGAAAGTGTTGAATCATTGAAAGGGGAGAAGACAAAAATGGCCTTGGATAAAGGGTAGACATCTATTAGGTGGGCTAGACTAGGAGTGGAAGTTATTGGGTCATGGGTAGATGGAAATCAACCTAGTATGCATTAATTGCTTCTAAACTCTTGGCATTTTGCCAAAGCTCATTCATTCTTCATGAGAGAACCTTTATGCATATGGAGAAACCCCTCTTTTGATTGAGATCACTTTTATCTCAAAACCATAACCCTTTGCCAAATGAGTTTGATCACTTTGCATTGAGTAGGATTCACTTGAAAAGTTTAATGAATATTAAAGAGCTAGTTGATAGGAATGCTTGTGTAGGTTGATGATTGAGTTAAAGGTATTTTCATGATGAGTATGGCTAAATTTTTGGAGTAAGCTTGCCTTGATTGCATCTTAGAGATGTTGACTTGAATTGGAACTTGTTGATCTCGGTTTTGTTTTTGGATATGAGCTCCCACCTTCAAAAATTTCTCCCCAACTTGCTTTGAATTTTTGATGCTTGCTTGTGGACAAGCAAGGTTTAAGTTTGGGGAAATTGATATACTTGCATTTTGTTACATTTAGGCATGTTTTAGGTTCTTGTTTTGGTCTCACTTAGCATTCATTCTTGTCTTTTCTTTGTCCTTTTGATTTCATTTGTAGTTAAGTGCATCTAGAGTTGTGATCTTGCATGTTTAGGTGTATATACTTGCATTTAGCCATATTTAAGAGCATTTTGCATATGCATAGATCCTTTTCAGGTGTTGGAAGGCTACTAGGATGACTTGGGAGCACTTGGAGCTTGTTCGAGTGGAAAAACAAGAAGAATGGGTGACCTTGGGAGCATTGCGGTTCACCTTGCGACCAGGAGGTGACCAAGACCGATCTGAAGGAATCATGCAACTTATGCGGCTTGCCCGCGGTTCTCATTGCGGCTAAGGCGAGACCGCGGTCCAGCTCGCGGTTCGTACCGCGGAGGAAAGGAGACCGCGAGCAGCCCAAACGTTTATGGCGTTTTTTATACGTGCTGACCGCGGTTCTTGTTGCGGTCAGGATGAAGCCGTAAGGAGATGAAGACATCGCGGCTTAACTTTTGCGGCTCAACCGCGGATGGCGTAGTGGCCCGGATGAAACCGCGAGCTTCCTTGCGGTTCAGGTTACGGCTAGAAGCAAACCACAAGCTACCTAGTTTTTGTTGACTCTAGAGCTTTCACCAGATTTCCCATCTTATGTTTCTGGGTTGACCCAGGTTTGTTGGGTCGACCCAGCTCGTGATTAGACCCCTTTAAATAGATTTTTGGGTCAAAAAACCTAAATCTATCTCTTTTCTTTCACCAAATTGTAAACATTCTAACCCTTTTGGGATTTTGCTATTTAGTGAAAGTTTGTTGATTTCTATTGCTTATTCTCTTAATCTCTCATTATCTCTCTCTCAACAAATGATTCTTATGGGTTATTGTGTTGAGAGCATGATTAGTGAGTAGTCTCATCTAGGTTTATGGGTTAGGTAGGATTAGGGTGATTAGGGGTGATTTATGGATGCTTAGAGCTTGTTTATCTTTGATCCTTCCTATCTTAGTGTTCTTAATGCTTGATTGACCTTGATCATGTTGATTATGATGATATAGCTTTGTTGCACACCATGTGTTCGATGAAATGCTAGGAATAGCTTTGATAGGGATTTTCACATTCTAGCTCATGAGAATTATTGTTTAGAGTGATTATTAGCTTAATGGAACTTGATCTTATGCTTGCTTAGTCTTAACTCACAAATGAGAATGTGTTCTTGATTTATGATTAAGAAAAGTGATTAGTGCCAAGATATTGGATTAGTCAATTGTTTAGTGTTCCTTGCTAAAGGATTAGCATCTTTGATGTGTGTTTAGCATCCTTGATAGCCCCAAATCATTCTATCCATTGACCTTGACCCATAGCCTTTCTCTTAATTGATTGATTGCATATTGCTTAGTTGTTTTCCTTATTTAGTTATCTTGACTGCTTGCTCATTGTCTTTTATTTGTTTTCCTTTCTTTAATTGCTTTAGATCATTAAGATCACTTCTTGAATTGGATTGCTTGACTATAATGGTTTAGTGTATTCGCTTTGGTTAATTCTTTTCCCAAAAATGGATTGATCTCTCATGCTACACGATAGGAATTGAGGAATTGATACCTCTTAAAGGGATAAAAACATGTTATCACATTTGTTTGTTTTTCTCTGATTTTTGTGGATCAAAAGATTTTGCGGTATGTTGACAGGTTTTCAAGAAAATATGAGGAAGGCATTAATATAGAACAAAATTATGAGAATATATATATATTTATCTAGGGGTTATCGTGTAAGTTTGAATGAGATGAACAGTTTGATGGAATGGTATGAATTTTTTGAAATTGTCATATTGAAAATATTATGATCATACAAATTATTAACAAAATCTAACATATTTCCCTCTTTCATTTAGTGTAGTTACCCTAATACTCTTCCGACATCGTACTCAAACGAGCACCAGACTCTCGATCGCTTCTAACTCTCCTTCAATCTTATTTTATAACTGTTAAGAACTTATGAACTTTTAATTTTTGATTCCTTTAAACCAGTGTAAAGATTACTAAGCGTTTGGTTTCTATTTTAATGATGAATTAACTTTGATTTAAAATTCAGTTAATATATAATATTGCAACTTATACATGTTTATTAGAAGTGTGAAAAAGGGATTATACACTTTACATATTGCAAGTATAGATTAGATTTGAAACCCGTACACCTACCACAAACATGTAAAATATAACCAAACTATCTTCTATTATTATTACTAAATCCAAAATACTATATGATACGACCCATACCCGACTACTTTGCGACACGAATAATGAGTTGCATATTAGTCATAACAATAGCGACAAATAAATGACTCGGTTACTACTATACACGAAGTAGCGAATTAGTCGCCCATGTACTGACCAATTCACTATTTTTATACGACTCTTCATATCAGACGTAAAAATAGTCCCCATATCACTGGCTAGCCTGCGAATATTGTTTCCGCTCTCAGCAATGGCCGTTAAGCAGTCGTAAATTGATGACTAAATTGCCGACAATCATTTTTGGTCGTATATTAGCGACTAATACAGGTCCATATACCTATTTTCGCAAAATAGTAGCAATATTATCCCCTAATAGTCGCCAAATGTTACGACTACAAGCGTAGTCGCAAGTTCCAGTTCGCAAAAAACCATGTTTTCTTGTAGTGGAGGAAGTCATGAAACCAGTAGAGAAGAAGTGAGGAATTACAGCCACAAATTCATCACCAACAATACTCCAAGATTCTTGGTAGAACCAAGAAGCTCGTCAGGTCCCAAAGATTTATTAGGATTGAGTTTGAACAGACATTTGGTGATTTCTTCTCGAGTAGGAATATCAAGCATTGCCTGATGGAAAGACTGGTCCCAACCGGAGGAGATAAGCGACTGAAACCAAGAGGGATGATAGAAGATTTCTAGCTAAGGAAGGTAACCTGGCTCTAAGATTAGTTAATTGGTTGACCACCAGGGAGCTCATATCCTCAGGATAAAAGATAACAATTCCAGAAGGAAAGGTGAAGGATTTGATTGCGTAGTAACTCTGTTTGGATAAGGTAACTTTAAAAAAAAAAGGAATTATGGTCACAAACACGAAGCAAGTGTATTCAAAACTCTGTTTGGATAAGGCAACTTTTGCTTCAGGTATCTCTCTGCGATATCACGCAGGAAGGACCATTTGGAATAAAGATAAAACTCATCCTATAAAATAGAAGAGTATGGTTTCTGTAGAGCTAAAACATGCACATGTTGCAACAAAGTGATAGTCTCTCTCACTCTCTCTTGAATTTTTGAAAATGTCTCTCTGTTTAGAAGTTTTCTTTCTCTCTTAATAATTCTTTGCTTCCAGCAGAGATTGGTCTAGTTAATCGCAAAGCTTCTGGCCTGAATCCAAGCTTCTTTCACAACTTGAAGAAAATTGGTGTGTTTGGTTAAGTAGTCGAAGAATTTGAAAGGGCGGGTTCTAGTTTGAGGAAGAGATTAGGCAAAATCAACAAGGACATGGGTATGGTTTGAGGTTATGGGAGGGAGGAAGGTTGCTGAGGTATTCAGGAAAGGGCTTAGCCATTGATCATTGATCTAGACCTTATCTTGCTTTTTGGCAATTGGAGAGGCTAGGCAGCAATTTGATCAAGTATACAATGGGCCATGAAAACGCAGGTCAAAACATCCCAGTTGGAGCAAGCAATCTTTAAAATCATTCATTCTCATGGATTTGGAATTAACATCAATGGAGGAGTGCTCTGCATGGTGTATGATTTCAATAAAATCGCCACCCACTATCCATGGAAGATTTTGAAAGAAGTACATGCCATGAAGACTGAGAAGTTCTGCATAAAGATATACTCTTGTTGAAAAGGAATTCGAGGAATCGATCACGGTGTAGATAAATATTCGAGCATTGGAAATAGTTACATCACAAGTGATAGATTGGGTAAACTGGTGCTATACTGATATCTTCACCGGATCCTTCTAGATAATAATTATACGACCATATTAGTCGGAAGAGTGATTTGTGACATACTGCCAACCCTTACAAAATTTATTCACCAATAGGTTCAAGTTTTGATCCTTTCTAAGGGTCTTAAGAAGGGGGCCAAAAAGAGGTTGATGGCTAGTCAACCAACGAGAAAATGGTTAATGCTTGTCCATTTCATTGAGATCACAAAAGTTCCAAAAAGGTTTTTACATTCATTGAGAAGGAGAACAAGAATCCCCAACTAAGGAGGTCCTTTAATAGCCAAATAAGTTATGAGTGGAATATTTCTGGTGGCAGTAGAAGAACAAGGAGGCTCTGCTGAAACCTCAAGGGAAAAAGGAATTGAGGAAAGGGAGGTAGAAGAGACGGGAGGGATTGAAAATATAGTGGGACTGGATAGGTTTCTTTTGAGAATTTTCTTTTGGTAAGATTTTGATGGGATAGAAAGGGGAGCTTTTTCTGGAGAACATGTTGTATGAAAGGATTGACTGAAATTTATGGCATGGAAGCAGGTTAATTGAAGTAATAATGAAGAGTACGAGTATCTGAGTTTGGTGGCATAGAGAGGATTGGAGAGGACAAAGTTATAGGTTGAAGAGGGGAAGAAAGAGTAACATGAGTAATAGAGGAGGAAATCCGAATGTTCTGCACTTGGTTTACCAATAGAGAGGTAGAAGATTTAGAGGTATGAGTAGCAGAGGTAGAAGAGCCCTTCACTAAACTTTCCTTTTATTTCCAAGACTCGACCTTCTAACCAAAATTAGCCTTTGTTTTTTTTTTCAGAAGCGGAGTAAGCATGCAGTTTTTTGCCAAATCCCCAAGTTAGTTACAATGAGAACAAGACATAGGTAGCCATGGATAATCAAATTCTATTTCCACAATCTGACCACTTTGCCTTTGATACACTGCTACACGAGGTAGTTTCTTATTTAGTTCCACCTATAATTTGACATGAGCCAGCGTAAGGCTAACAAGATTTAAAGTAGACTCGTCTGTTTCTTTACGACAAATTAATAGACCCTTATCAAACAGACCTTGTATATGCCTTAGATCCAGAGGAATGCTTTTCAGGTGCGCCAATAATTGAAGAGTTGAAGAGGCATGAGGAAGAACAAGAGGGGAAGAAGTCCATTGCACAGCTTGGAATATGCTACCTCCAACGTACCAAAAACCTTTCTCAATTATCTTTTGACGTATGTTTGGAAGTGGAGCGAGATAGAGGGTTTTTCTGAATCTCTATCTTCCATCCCGTTCTCTACATGTGACTAAGCACATTATAAATCTGCGTGTAGGAAAGTAACAAATGATATTTTCGTGGAGTTCAGCTCCTTGCTCAAGACTTCAACATGAATAATGATTGGAGGTATTCCAGTATCTGAGATAGTAACCGGCGCAAGGCGCTCCAAGGACTTGTCTTCAGATAACCTAATACTTTCTTCAAATGTTTCAATACGATTTACTTGAGATGCACCCGGAGGAGCAACATGGGCATAGCTAGTAGCCTTGTCAAAAGCAGAAAGGTTTGGATGAGCCACATGAACATCCAAACCCGAAGAAGATTAGCATGGGAGCACAGTAGCAGAGAACTTCACATGTGAAGTAGACAAAGGTAACAAGACATTAGTAAAGGAGGCTTTGTTGGTTGGAAGTGGAGAAAAGCCTTTAGGAGGAAGTACTTTGAAATTTTCTGATGCATAATTTGTGGATCTAATGTTGTGAATAATAGAAACCCTTCTGTCTGCAACAGTATCATGAACGGAAGCGTCTACCATTACAACATCAGCAACAATTAGAGAAGCATCTACAACAGCCGAGGACACAATCAAAGGTTTCGGGGAAGACAACACTGCATGCTCGTCAACAAGATCAGTTTGCAATGCCGTAATGGAGGGGGTGGATGAGGGAGAGAGGCGGGGGGAATTGAAGTAGGAAAAATGGGAGGAGGGTCAGGCGGGTCATGTGGAAGTTGAGGAGGAAGAGAGGGCTTGGCACCAGTAGTAGCAAACACATGGTTCATGGCGGAAGCTTTGGCCGGAAGGAACCATCAGTTCTCTACGTGAAAGCGGTTTAAGAAAATTTTCATAATCATTTAAACCAAATTTCATAAACTTTACATTTATAGACATATATTATATTATAAATATAAAATAAAATAATTTGTATGTTACATATATTAGAAGAATGTTATGGATTTTTAAAATTTGAAGTTTATTCAGGTTTTATGATGTATAAAAATTTAGAATAATGCATCTAATGGTTTGTAAAATTTGTTGCAAGGCACATGTTTAAACAAAAAGAAAACATTGAAAATAAAATAAAATAATTAAAGACTATATGTTTTAGAATAACCATTAGGCCTCTAATAACCTAACTAAGTACATCATTGACTATACCTACGTAGCTAGTTATACGTAACTATCCATAGCTATGTGGTAGAAATGCCCAATGGTTGTCACTTCTAAATTAGTACGTTGTATGTGTGTCTAGGGCGTTTGTATATATGTAACTTATATAATGAAAACCAGCAGGATGTTTGTCCATAATTGTTGAAAAGCATTCGCCAGTAAATATGTTTTAAAATAAAGATGAAAAAGACGAAATCTCGACGATCAAAAAGAAACGAAAACTTTCTCTCTTCCCTTGTTCAGCGCTACCACTGCAAAAAAAAGTATGGGTCCGATTGGTGACATAATAGTAAAAGAGTTAGAGGCTTACCATTTTGTTTGTTACTGTTAACAAAGCTACAGTAAAAACGATTATACTCAGCTTTTTGTTACCGTTTTCTCTAATAGCTTCCGCTTACAACTTTGCACTATTTAACCGCTTACCACTTCCGCTAACCGCTAATCTAACCGTTTCGCTTCTGTTCACCAATCGATATTTTTTTATCGAAAAATGAAAATAAATATGTAAAAAAATGAAAATAAATATGCATGTCCAACAAGCTTGCACACCTTCAAATTAGTCGGATCCTTGCTCGGATTACTCTAGTTATAAAGACGTAATCATGTGAACTCATGTGGTGTTTATGATGTACGGACCAATCACAGAAGTAAAGTATTCTGGTTAACTAGTCAACTCCTTGGTAGTAAAAAAGAAAAACGATAAATGGAGAGTATACACGAATTTCATCAATCCTTGCCTCACATGAAATTACTAGTCGAGGAGACCGTCACTAGTGAACTACTATCTTTCATGGACACTTTCTTTGGATAACGTGTAATGGCCCATTACAAGGCCCAATTGATTTTTTTTAAGAAAATGGAGGGAAGAGGCCAAGCCCAGTTTCATTATTTGAATTAGGGCTTCTCCATCTCCCTACCACTATAAATACATTTTCCTTCTCATAACTTTCATCACAAATCTTTCCGGCGAAGCTCTGTCGTGTTTCTGTACCGTTCGTGCCTTCCCTAAGCCCTTCCCAGTGACCCTCTCTCTCACCTCCACAGGTAACGTCAAAAAAAACCCTAGATCCATTAAGTTTTGTCAAAAACTCGAATGGAATTTTCCTCATAACTTTCAAACTGTTTTAAACCCCGCGAATCGGAGAGCACCACCGTGACCGTCGCGACAAGACGAAGCCAGAATCGCAGACCGATCGTCCGCCCGCTGCCGCACGCGCCCTCACGCGCTGGAGGTGTGTTGCACGCCTGAGATCCACGCGCAGCCAGAGGAGCCACGCGCCGCCGCCATGCGTCGGAGAGCCGCCGGAGCCGTCGCCGTCCGCCGCCGCTGGAGATTCGTTGGAGCCACCGCCGTCCGCCGCCGCCGGACCGCCGACGAGTTGATTCGGTTGACCAGTTTGGGTTGACCGGGTCAGACATTGACCGGTTGAGCATCGACCAATTTGGTTTGGGTTGACCGGTCCGGTTTGATTCACTCTAATTCCTGGTTCAATTTGATTTCATTCCGGTTTAGTTTGGTTAGGAATGGGTTAGGACTAATTGGGCCAGTTATGGATTGGGCCTGGTTTAGTCTGGGTTTGGGTCTGAGTCTAGGTTGACTGGTTGACCTTGATCCGACCGTTGACTTTTAGTCAAACAATCTTTAAGTAGCCATAACTTGCTCATCCCTAATCCGATTCGAACGAAACGAAAGCCTAAATTGATTATTTTTCCGTCCTCTTTCCAGTTATGAAGTCCGTTTGGGCAATTGGATCTCCCAAATTACGCTTTTGCCCCTTATTTGGCCAAGGCGAGGACCGGTAGTGATCCCTTCTTGCTCTATCTCAATTCCAAGCAGGAGTCCCCTGTTAATAATTTATTTCCTAGGTAGCTTAGGCTAATAACACCGATGATGTGATTGATTGTGGAACATAGAATGGGTAGGACCCCGCTTAAACCGAAAACGTGGATTGTGCATGAAGGCTTGTCTGTATAGTTGTTTGTGCTAGGCACCTGTACCAGGCCTCAGTGGTGGGGCAAGTGTCTGATACCGAATAGGGAAAGGCACGTGCTCGGAAGGTCATCGTAGGAGGATGCGACGCGTCCTCCGAACGGAGTGATGTGTGGCCTGCGAGCCGGAGTGATTGTGAGGGGGTTGCGAGCCGGAACGTTCTGTGGTAGATGCATACGGTGTTTGTGTGAGCCTTCGGGCGTGGGTGCAAGATGTTATTAGCTAGGTACTTTTCTCGTAGTTGTGTGGCGTAAGCCAAGATCGTGGGTTCCCTGAATCCGCCCCCACTGGGTAATTGTGTTTAAAACAATTACTCAGACCTCCTATTCATTTCCCGTCCTTTTCTTCCGCAGGTCCGGATGCAGGATTGACGATCGATCGATGTCATTAGTGGGTTTGAACCAAAGAAAGCGCGCAGGATTCCTGGGACCGGTTGGAAGGCAGTCCAGTCGGACCGTTCCGAGTCTACCGGTGCCGCAAATCGCCGTTTTTGGTTCGCCGTGGAACGGGTTGTGTCATAACGGATAGGGAACTTTTTGCTACAAAATCATGCCTTTTGGTCTAAAGAACGCGTGACTAACCTATCAACGACTCGTCAACAAGATGTTCGCAAATAATTGAGCCGCACTATGGAGGATTACATCAAAGACATTTTAGTAAAGTCGTCAGTGGCGAAAGACCACATCGGACGCTAAAGACTTACTTCGATATCTTTAACAAATATAGTACGAAGTTGAATCCAGCGAAATGCACTTTCGGAGTTACATCGGGAAAATTCATGGATATATCGTGATGGAGTAACAAATTAAAGATAACCCAAAGAAAATATCCGCAAAAATGATTATGCCGTCTTCAGAAAAGACTCGCGGAGTACAACAACTAACATGAAGGATTGCTTCCCTCAACCGCTTCATATCAAGATCAAAGGACAAATGTTTGTCGTTTTATCAGCTTCTAAGGAGGGAGATAGAGATTCAAATGGGATGATAAATGTGGGGAAAAATTCTAACAAATAATGAACTACCTCACAAATCACCCAGTAATGGCTAAAATAGAAGAAGGAGAAACACTCTACTTGTACATCGCAATATCAAGCACGTCCGTGTGCGGGGTACTGGTAAAAAAGATTGAGGAGAACAAAAACCGATTTTATACATCATAAAAACTCTGGATGGGGAAGAAATTTGGTATCCCACAATCAAAAATTAGCACTAGCAGGTGTTACTTTAGCCAGAAAACTCAGGCCCTATTTCCAATCGCACCCTGAACGGTTTAAAGCTCCATGCCCTTACGGTAGATTTTCCATAGACCTTCTCAGTATGGCTGACTTGCAAAATGGGCTATAAATTTAAGCTAATACGACATCGAGTATAAAGGACACAAGCATGAAGTACCTAGTCCTTGCTGATTTCATTGTTGAACTTCTTCCTAATCTCATTGACCAAAGAAATGGACACTACATGTCGACGAGTCATCATCAAAATCCGGCTCAAGAATTGGGACGAGATTGGAATCTGAAATGGGAGAGATACTCAAACAATTATTCAGATTAGGGTTCTCGTCCTCGAATAATGAAGGAAAATACGAAACCATCATTGTCGGACAACAATTTGGCTCGAGCCATTATAGCAAAACAAGTCCAAGATTTAAGCGACTCTCAACTAGTAGCTATCCAATTTAACGGGGACTATGTAGCAAAAACCGAAATATTGGATAACTACCTCGGTATAGCAAGACAACTAACAAAAGATTTGGACTCATTCGATATATAACCTGTTGGATCTCCTAGGATCTAGGGTTTGATATATTGAATTTACCAACCTCGTTCTTACCTTGAATTGGCATCGGAATTGGTGAACGAGATCAATGAGCAACGCAGATGCCTTGCCTCTACCAGATACACACGCACACAAGCTGGAAACGGGATGCTAGTGCCGGATCTGTGGGATCTAAGAGTTTCTGGTGTTTCTGCTTTTATGTCAAAGAGAAAAGGAGACGGCTAGGGTTCAGGTCGACCATATAAGCCTTTATATATCAACATGGAAATGACATCACAAACCGTCGGACAAACCCGACTCGGTTACGTCATTAATCCGAAACATCAGTTTCGAAACCCGATATGCAACGATCGACACACTTAATGTGTCGATCGTCACACCTCCACGAAAAGCCTGCATCGATCGATACACTCATGCATCGATCGACACACATATCATAAAACTCTATGTCAATGTGTATCCAATACACATCAACATGATCATTACCATAATGATCATTTCCACATTCATGCTTCCAGTTTGCTTAGGTGTGTGACCCTATAGGATCATATAATACTGGCAGTAAGTCTACAACTTACAGACTGCAAGAGGCTTCTAGCAAAACATTGCAACCACCCAGTATTATACGAATGTCTGATCTCGACACACAACTATCATCAGGAGTGAGTACAAGTGTGATTTCAGGACACTATCCCAACAATCTCCCACTTGTACTGGAATCATCAATTCCTATAATCCTTTTGTCTCTATATCTCGATTTGGCATAAGGCAAAATTGGTGTCATCCTTATTAAGCCAACATCATGTTTATCGAACTCCTGATCTCATACTGAACATTACAAACAACTGAACTACAGTTCGTTTGAGTGCGGCCACACATTTTCTCAGTATTAAATCTTCGATAGGCCCTGAGATATTCATCTCCCGTTATTCAGGAGGGACAAATCCCATCTTGTTCCATCCCTATTTCAACGCACACTTCATGATATACTTGAACAGTGTCGTTATAGTCGCCAGTTACGGGTCGACGTTTGACAAAGTCAAAATGTACCAATTCATATGCAAGAAAGCATGATGAACTCAGGTCTAAGGAGTATACTCTATAGTCGTAATGAGAACCTCTTATGACACAGATATAACTATCTTGTAGACTTCTCATCAGCGGGTCATGTCCGATCATATGTTCACCAGCATATATCTATGTGACTGACTGCGATAATCATATCATGGGCTCCATGAAACTTAGCCAACAGTCACCTCACAATCTAGTCTCTCGCGGTTGTCATTCTCCCACTTTGACAACCTCGACTAGGGACAAAACATAATTTATGACATAAACTTATAGGGTTTCATGATCAAGTCCTCAACTTGATGACCTATAATATGGCATAAACTTATTTTGGGACCATTATTTAAATCACAATAAATAATGCTGAAATCAAATTTCATTAAACATATCCAAAAGAATGTTTACAAGAGCATCTTATTGTAACTAAAATAAAACTAAAACTCCCACTAGAATCAAGATTACATCTTAAGATATCTAATGCCTACAACAGTCGTATGACTCTCATGCTTAGGCCTTGGGAGTGACTTAGTCAGAGGATCAGCGACATTCTCGTCTGTCGGAACTCGGCTGATCTTCACATCACCTCTATTGACAATATCACGAATCAGGTGATATCTCCTTTCAACGTGTTTGGAGTTCTGGTGTGACCTGGGTTCTTTCGCCTGAGCAATGGCTCCATTGTTGTCACAAAATAAAGCCACTGGCTCCAAGATACTAGGAACCACACCAAGCTCAGTCATGAACTTCTTAATCCAAACAGCTTCCTTTGCCGCTTCTGAAGCAACAACATATTCAGCTTCCGTTATGGAATCAGCTACGGTATTCTGCTTAGAGCTCTTCCAGCTCACTGCACCGCCATTTAGACAGAAGACATATCCAGATTGTGATCGGAAATCGTCTCTGTCCGTCTGAAAACTCGCATCGGTGAATCCATTCACCACAAGTTCTTCACTTCCTCCATACACCAGGAATTTATCCTTAGTATGTCTCAAATACTTGAGAAAATTCTTGACAGCTGTCCAGTGAGCTTCACCTGGATCAGATTGGTATCTACTCGTCATGCTTAATACGTAAGCTACATCTGGACGAGTGCAGAGCATGGCATACATGATAGATCCTATTGCAGAAGCATAAGGAATCATATTCATGCGTTCTCGCTCAGCAGGTGTCGCCGGACACTGCTTCTTGCTGAGACTAGTGCCATGAGACATCGGTATGAAGCCTTTCTTGGAATCATGCATCATGAATCTGTGCAGTACCTTATCAATATAAGTGTCCTGGCACAATCCAATCAGCCTGTTCATTCTATCTCCGTAGATTCTGATTCCAAGAATATATGCAGCTTCTCCCATGTCTTTCATGGAAAAACAACTTCCGAGCCAAGTCTTAACAGACTGAAGCAGTGGAACGTCATTACCGAGGAGGAGTATGTCATCGACATACAGTACAAGAAACGCAATTTTGCTCCCACTAGTCTTCTTGTAAACACATGGTTCCTCTTCGTTCTTGATGAAACCAAATTGTTTTACTGCTTCATCAAAACGAAGATTCCAACTCCGTGATGCTTGCTTCAATCCATAAATGGATTTATGAAGCTTGCATACCTTCCCAGCGTTCTTAGGATCGACAAAACCTTCAGGCTGTGTCATATACACATCCTCTTCCAGAATACCATTCAGGAATGCGGTTTTGACATCCATTTGCCAAATCTCATAGTCATAATGAGCAGCAATCGTTAGAAGAATCCGAATGGATTTAAGCATTGCGACTGGGGAATAGGTTCATCATAGTCAATACCATGAATTTGCTTGAAACCTTTAGCCACCAACCTCGCTTTGTAAATCTGTACATTGCCATCCACGTCAATCTTCTTCTTGAAGATCCATTTACACTCAATGGCTTTTGCACCATTAGGTAAATCGACCAAGGTCCATACTTGGTTTTCTGACATGGATCCCATTTCTGATTTAGAGGCTCCAAGCCACTTTTCGGAGTCTGGGTCCATCATTGCTTCCGCGAAGGTCGCTGGTTCGTCACTATCAATGATCATCAGATCGTTTGAATTGGTCACGAGAAATCCATAGTATCTCTCGGGTTCGTGACGGATCCTTCCGGATCTGCGAACTTCAGGCTCCACAGGCGCCGGTTCCACAGAAGTCTGTGGATCCAGCAGCTGCTCTTCCCCAGCAGGTTGAGCAGTTTCCTGTGCATCTTGAATTTTTTCAAGATGTACTTTACTCTCACTGTTTTTCTTAGAGAGAAACTCCCTCTCAAGAAAAGAACAGTCCCGAGCAACAAACACTTTGTTCTCAGATTGGTTGTAAAAGTAGTATGCCTTGGTTTCCCTAGGATAACCAACGAAGTAGCATTTATCTGATTTGGGTGCAAGCTTGTCAGAGATTAAACGTTTGACATAAGCTTCGCAGCCCCAAATCCTCAGGAAAGACAGACTAGGAACATTCCCGGTCCACAATTCATGTAGTGTATTTTCCACTGATTTACATGGTACCCTATTTAGTGTAAACGCAGATGTTTCTAGAGCGTATCCCCAAAAGTATAATGGAAGATTTGAATGACTCATCATAGACCGAACCATATCCAATAAGGTTCGATTCCTCCTCTCTGACACTCCATTCCATTGGGGTGTTCCAGGAGGAGTGAGTTGTGAAATTATTCCACACTCGCTCAGATAGTCGCTGAACTCTTGACTCAAGTATTCTCCTCCGCGATCCGATCGCAGAACTTTGATACTTTTGCCAAGTTGGTTCTGTACTTCATTCTTGAATTCTTTGAATCTATCAAATGATTCTGACTTGTGTCTCATCAAATAGACATAGCCATACCTACTGAAATCATCAGTGAAGGTAATGAAGTACTTATAATTTCCTCTGGCAACAGTACTCATTGGCCCACATACATCAGTATGAACAAGGCCCAATAAATCACTGGCCCTTTCATTTGGTTTGTTGAAAGGGGCTCTAGCCATTTTTCCCATCATACAAGATTCGCATTTCTCACATGTCTCAAAATCAAATGAGCCCAGAAGCCCATTTCGATGGAGCCTTTGGATGCGTTTCTCATTGATATGGCCCAAACGACAATGCCATAAGAAAGTCGGGTTTTCGTCGTTGGACTTAAACCGCTTTGTATTTATGTTAAAGACAGGCGTTTCTTGGTTTAAAACATATAATCCATTATCTAATGGGGCGCTACCATAATAAGTACCATCACGATTAAAAGAACAAATTTTATTCTTAACAGCAAAATCAAAACCTTCCAAATCCAAAACGGAAATTGAAACTATGTTTCTGCTTATCGCAGGTACAAAGTAGCAATTATTTAAAATTAAAACCATGCCCGATGGTAAGGACAACTCGTAGGTGCCTACGGCTAGTGCAGCAACTTTAGCTCCATTCCCGACCCGTAGCTCCACTTGTCCTTTCTTCAGCGTCCTACTGTTTCTTAGTGCCTACACATCAGTACAAATGTGAGCACCGCAGCCGGTATCCAATACCCACGAGGTAGAACTAGAAGACATAACATTAAGTTTGATAACATAAATACCTGAGTCAGACTCGTCATACGTCTTCTTCAGTTTCTTGTAATCTTCCATGAACTTCTTGCAGTCTCTTTTCCAATGCCCTAACTGCTTGCAGTCGTTGCACTTATCCTCAGGAGAAGGCCCGGATTTGGGCTTCGGCTTGGGCTTGTCCTAACTCTCAGTCTGGACAACTTGGGCCTTTCCCTTATCCTTCTTAGGTTTCTTAAACCTTTTACCCCCTTGTACCATCAGTACACTAGGAGTTGCCTTCTTGAGATTCGGCTCTATTGTCTTCAGCATGCCGTGCAACTCAGTCAATGTCTTAGTCATGTTTTGCATGTTGTAGTTCATGATGAACTGATCAAAACACGACGGCAAAGACTGCAGAATCATGTCAGTGGCTAGCTCCTGGCTAATGGCACAGTCCAGTTTCCCCAGGTTATCAATGTAACCCATCATTTTAAGGACATGAGGACTTACTGGACGGTCCTTAGCCAGCTTGCAATCCATGAGAGATTTAACCGTCTTGTATCTCTCTGTGCGAGCTTGCTCCTGAAACAAAGCTTTCAGGCTGTTAATCATCTCAATGGGTGACATCACGTTCTCATATTGCTTCTGCAGCTCAGAGTTCATAGTCACCAGCATTAGACAATTAACATCTTTGACATCAGCTGAATGCTTATCCCAAGCATTCTTTTCTGTCTGCGGGGCATTGGAACGTGGCCTCTCGGGGAGAAACCTTTCAAGGACATATTCCTTGTTCTCCTGTCTGAGAACTATTCTCAGGTTCCGATACCATTCCAAGAAATTAGATCCATTCAACTTGTCCTTCTCAAGGACGGATCTTAGTGAGAAAGTGTTGATGTGAGTTGAGACAGACATAGTTGTAATTATAAGATGTAAGAGGTTTTAGTTATAATGCTCAAGGAATGAGAATTCTTATTTAATAAGAAAAACTCGCATTGTATTCAAAACTATGTTTCCTCAGATGAATACAATGAGCCAAGATCCTCAGATTACTAAAATTCGAGTGGGCGACTCGCCGTTACTCAAGCTTTAGTTATCTAGGTAAGCAAATCATTGCTAATTGTACCCAGTACAACTCTTGGTCGTGGATAAGACAAACTATGTCCAATCCACTCTGATATCTCTGGGCCCAGAACTTCCGACAGCCCAGTCAAGTGAAACCAATCCATTTTCTGTCTTGTGATCACTGACAGTTGCACTGCAAGTCTGTCAATGATCACCTGCCTTACTCACGTTGCAATGGACACCGAGGACTCCAAGATTATCCAACAAACGACAAGAGTTTTGACAGTAGACAAGATCGGGCAAGACATCAAGATCACTTGATATTTAGTTGAGGAAAGGAACTATTTTATCTTAATGTATATCCAATACACATCCAAGAAGTTATTAATTCAATTAAAACATTCAGTTTTATCAAGTTAAGGTTCATTTTGATTTGGTATTCGCAACTAGAAGTCCAACCCATGATTCTGCGAGATGTGTGTCGATCGACACATCCTTTGCATCGATCGACACATCTTAACCACAATCAAATTTGTTTCCGGTTCAATCCAATCCAACCGAAACCAACCAACTGAATCGATCAATGCACCCAGTGCGTCGATCGATACAGTGCGAGTTTTCGCGGTGCATCGATCGACACAAGCTTAGTGTCGATCGACGCTATGCGAACAACCCATAAGATTTTTACGAGTTTTCGCTCTCTGTCGATCGACGCACGCTTTGCATCGATCGACACGTTGCGACAAACCCTAAAATTATTTGCGAGTTTTCGCTATGTGTCGATCGACGCACGCTTTGCATCGATCGACACGCTGCGAAAAACCCTAAAAATATTTAAATGTTTTCGCTCTGCATCGATCGACACACGCTTTGTGTCGATCGACACACTGCGAAAACACATGCATCGAATTTTTTCAACAGAGTCTTTAATCCGAGATTAATACTTGAAAACACGATTTTAGCAGGCAATAATCAATTCAACAAACTCAGTTTTCGAATTAATTGCATCAGATTCAATAGTCTAAACCCTAACACGCTCTGATACCACTGTTGGATCTCCTAGGATCTAGGGTTTGATATATTGAATTTACCAACCTCGTTCTTACCTTGAACTGGCAGCGGAATTGGTGAACGAGATCAGTGAGCAACGCAGATGCCTTGCCTCTACCAGATACACACGCACACAAGCTGGAAACGGGATGCTAGTGCCAGATCTGTGGGATCTAAGAGCTTCTGGTGTTTCTGCTTTTCTATCAAAGAGAAGAGGAGACGGCTAGGGTTCAGGTCGACCATATAAGCCTTTATATATCGACCTGGAAATGACATCACAAACCGTCGGACAAACCCGACTCGGTTACGTCATTAATCCGAAACATCAGTTTCGAAACCCGATATGCAACGATCGACACACTTAATGTGTCGATCGTCACACCTCCACGAAAAGCCTGCATCGATCGATACACTCATGCATCGATCGACACACATATCATAAAACTCTATGTCAATGTGTATCCAATACACATCAACATGATCATTACCATAATGATCATTTCCACATTCATGCTTCCAGTTTGCTTAGGTGTGTGACCCTATAGGATCATATAATACTGGCAGTAAGTCTACAACTTACAGACTGCAAGAGGCTTCTAGCAAAACATTGCAACCACCCAGTATTATACGAATCTCTGATCTCGACACACAACTATCATCAGGAGTGAGGACAAGTGTGATTTCAGGACACTATCCCAACATAACCATAATCCCGTAGGTAGATAATACGTTGGCCGACGCCTTGGCAGCACTGGCGTCGAGCTCGTACGCACACTTGAAGCAAACAATTCTCATGGAAAGCATTGAAAAAACTAGCATAACCTTTTAGTTTTTGAACTCATTCAACTTCATTGTCGCATAAATTAACGACGAAGACATCACCTTAGACCAGATTCATGGCGATGAAGTATCCAAGATGGAGGAGACTACAGATATAAATTCTATTTAGCAGATGGAGATGTCTTAATTGATCGATGGGTGGCTCGTCGGATAAAATCAAAAGAAGATCGCTACACAATGATGGGAGATGACATCTTTCGATGAAGTGCTACTGAAGCATTACTAAGATGTGTATAAGAGAAGGATATAAACTAAATTAAAGAAACCCATGAGGGAGTAGGGAGGAACCACACCAGAGGACGCTCTCTAGCCCCCAAAATAAAAATCTCAGCTTTTTATTGCCGACCATGATAGTATATTGCGAGAAGTATGGGATGAAATGCGAGCAATGTCAAAAGCTCTGCCCATCATACATATGCCCACAGAGCAGTTAGCCACGACAAGGGCACCTTACCCATTCATCAAGTGGGCTATGAACATCGGTCGACCAATGCACAAAAATGAGTACCTATTAATCTTGACGGATTACTTTACAAAATGATTTGAGGCCAAAGCATATGAAAAAATTAAAGAACGAGACGTCACCCTATTTCCGTGGAAGTATATCATATGTCGCCACAGATTGCCATGTGTGTCTATTGCCGACAAAGGGAAAAATTCACCTTGATCTTACTAGAAAATTTCTGTAATAAGTGGAAAATTAGACTAAGTAAATCAATACCGTACAAAGAAACGTGGACGGATGAGCTAGATGGATTATTATGGTCGCATCAAATTTCCCTGCGCCGTCGTTCAAATTAAACCACACGCTCTTTAGCCTATGGATCGAGGCAATGTTACCTCCTAAATCCGGACTCCCAAGTATATGATGATCCATTCTTATCAACCAAGCATACCTCAATGATAGAATGCTCACAAATAATTTGAAACACTTGAAGAACAGAGAGACAAAATTCTCCCCTTAATTCAAAATTAGCAACCCTTTGTAGCATAGTACTATATAGATAAACTCGAGGCCTACATCTGCAGGAGGGCGATCTTATCCTCTGAAAATTCCACAGGGAATCAAAGAGGAAAATGCTGGGAAACTCGGAATACATTGGGTAGGACCTAATAAAAAAATTTGTCATCAAACCGGAAGTTTACAAACTCGTCAAACTCGACAGTACACCACCCGATTTCTCTTCGAACTCAATGAATATCAAGCATTATTACTACTAAAACAAAGAACGCTCGTTGAGCTACCATCATTGTATGTCGAACAACGAATGGCATGATCCCATAGATTCAAATATAACCTCAATTAGTCTCATCTTTTGGTGGTATCAAATCATTCATGTTGGCTTCCTTGCCAAATGACAGATCTTAAAAAATACGCTCCTCGGGTGCAGTGGCGAAATAATCCACACATCATTGTATTAGCGAAAAGTGTTAACTCTAGCTATATAAAAAAGGATCAAGATGAAAACACTCCACCTCACTAATCAAGTTAAGTAAAGTAAGCCGACCTGCCTCGCATAGCCGATCCCTAATTATTAATAAATAATAGAAGTTGATATCTCATCACCCGTATCAGAACGTAACAATTTCCAAGGCATACCTAGGCAACACGTCACTAACAAGCCGATACCCCCCTTCGCAAAAATCCAAGCATTCTCTCAAACTCGCAAACGAGAGCATCACTGAAAAATTGTTCAGGAGATTGGCTGAAAAGTTGGAACCATTCTACTTCCTAAGAGCACAGAACCTAAGTTGCCAAAGTCAACAACGCACTCAACCACTTCATCACCGATTGATAAGCACAGAAAAGCTTGCCCATAGGAACAAACTGCTCAGCGTCTCTCAGGACGGACCAACGATGCTCCTCTGTCCCATCGAATACCCTGAAAAGGAAAGTTAGAACGTTGAATTACGAGAACACGATTAAGTCATTGTGAAAGTTCACTTTCAACAATTGGAATCCTATGTGGGGATAAAGTAACTTTTTACTCATAAATCAATTCGGCAAAAACATAACCACCACCACTACCACCACTGCGAGAAGAAGAATGAATTGATACACCGAATAACCACAATTCTCGTACTAGATAACTGCCATACCATGCACCATTGTTGATTACCCGACAATCCAATCTGACTGATAGGATAATAACGATCCTCAAGCTCGTTGTGCATCACACATCCCAAAAGGCGACTAGTACATCAATCGCACCACTCCTAGCCGATTCTCCATCACGTCCAATCATCTGAGTCCGTCTAGTTTAATCAACGCTCGATCTCTCCTTTTCCTCTGCTCTGTTTTCTCTTTAGGCGTGGATCCTCCTAAAACCAGCACCCTCAAACCAGATTTATCCGCCTTTCTTTTCCGTGGGAAGTTATGCGGATTGTCCTATATGAAACCGCCAGTAACTGTCCAAAAACCATCCAGAAACCATCCAGTAACTGCCCTTTGGGCGCCTTCCTTGCCCAATAACCGTTCCCACTCTTTTCTTAATAAAATCAGTGCATTCAACTTAATCCCAATAGCCACTTGATTCGAAAAATCCGTTAATTCGGACTTAACCGTCATTTCAACTTATACACTCAAATTGACTAAATTCAGCTTGGATTCACCCAAACTAATCTCAGTTCCTTCGTTTATTCCACCTATCTAGATTTATTCATCTTTTCTAAATCAATCATTCGATCGATCCGTTGATCATGACTTAGTTATTTGATCATTCAGACTCCTTTACCGAATCATGCTTTGATTCAATCTTGGTCCATCACTTGTTGCATCAGAACACGAACAGCGTTCACAGTCTTGACATGCCCCTGTCAGTTTGCGGAACAAGGGTGTTACAGAAATCTCCCATCGAAAATTGTCAAACCATTTCTTGCGATGTTAGCGAATCGTTTTAGCCGTGAAAGGCTATTTTGGCATTTTTGATGAAGTTCTAGTTCCCTCTAGTTGTAAGAAGCTGTTTAGGTGAGGTTATCGTTGTTATTGATCCGTTTATCTCTGAGAAGCTGTTTAGGAGTTTTTTACTGAAAAGTGGATAAATGTGAGATGAACACTTTGATGCATTGATACATAGAGATTTATGACTGAGTTTCAGAAATCGTGTGAGGCGTGCTTGGCTTTTCCTACAAACAAAAAGGAATGGTTGCAAGGCTTATATATTCTCGGCCTATCTATCGTAGGTCATTGAATTGCTTCAGAGAAGTTCTCGTTGATGAGATGTCATGCTGGTTTCCTCTCTGGGAGTAGTAAAGCTAATTTCTGCATAAAGGGTATATAGTCAGAAGTTGTCAAAGATGTTCTTGTTTTCGAGTTTTTCTTGACGAAATTTTGTCTAGACGATTTCGCCGGAGGTTATCAAAATGTTTTTGGTTGGTCTGTTTAGACTGATCGGACGACGGGCATGTTTAATTGGGGAATAAATCGAGAAGTCTATCGAGCAGTATGTCCGAGCCTATCAGCACGCTGACACTGAGTAGGATGATCACGCGGTTCACCAAACATACGTTGTCAAGGTGAGCATGATTAGTTTTGAATATATGACCATGAACGAAATACTCATACGGGAGTATAATGCTCGATTGTGTTTTGAAGGTAAAATATTGATAGTCTGAGTGAGTCTTGTCGGCAATTTGCTCAGCATCGAGCAAGATGGAACACGATGATGCCAAGCAGATGAAGAAGCAGCTCGTCATAGGACAGTTCAGTACGCTGAGCATGAAATTTTACCAATTAGGCCATTACTTCATGGCACCGAGCAGGATGGACTGATCAAAAATTTTGAGTAGTGTAGACTCATCAAAAATGCCAAGCAGTACAGTTTGTCGAGGAGGAGACCATGACGTCGCTGAGCAGTACGTTGCTGAGCATAATGTTTCCGAGCAGACCAGTTCGTCGAGCAAGGTTTATACAGAAGTGACGAGCAGGTCTGCTCCGACTGTCGAGCACCCAAGCAGGCGAGCAGCTTGGATCGTCCGAGCAGAAGTCGGACGCGGAATATCCAAGAAGGTATGCTGGGATCGTCCGAGCACGGCTCATACGCGGGAGAGACAGTCAGGTCTGCTCGAGTCCTCCTAGAAGCCAATCAAACCGAGAAGCTTTGTCAAGATGCAAGATGGGATTACGAATAGACTTGTTTGCCAAGCAGCTTCATCTCAAAAGGGGAGAGTCGTGTGATAATCTGATCATCCGAGCAGCCAAGCGGTCGGGCGATAATATGGTTGAGCTGTTCGGATCATCCGAGCAGCCGAGCAGTTTGAATTGTCCGATTATCCGAGCTTGTTCGGGGTTGCCGAGCAGAAAGTCCGTACGAGCGGTCCATCTGAGCAGTCTGATTGCTCAGAAGCTTTGCTGAGTAGTCTCGTACATTTTATAAAAAATGCGATATACAGAAAACATATAGTTATACAAAACGCGAATTATATGAAGCAAATAGTTATATGAAAATCCAGTTAGGCCCAAACATAACACTTGGACCATTTTTGACTGTTTATTTGGTCGAGGAGATTCAACCCCAACAGTTAGCTTGCGGCTCAATTTTAAGACGAGCGTAAAGAATATTGCTCTTATAGTCATTGTTTTGATGTTTCGAGATGTTATAGACCATTGTGCTAGAAGCGTTTATTGGGTTCCGAGTGTTGTTGTTAGCTTAGGACACGCAATGTTGTTTCGACTCACATGTCTGTATTGACAATGAACATGTCGTAGACCAATGTGCTAAGAAGTGTTTACTGGGTTTATAGATTTGATTAGATTCTAAAACTCTCGAGGTGTATCTGAATTTTTGAGCAAGGATCCGAGCATGTCGGCCAAAATCCTAACATGCCGAGTATGATTCAAAACATGTTAGTTACTTGCATGGTCTGGTCGGCTATTTAAGTTCGTGGGATGAAATGCCAAAAAGAAAGTACAACATTCAAAAAGAAGGTTACCGAGGAGGATGTTCAAGTAATCCGCCAAAATAGAAGACTTTCTGAGTAATCTGTATGAGCTGACTTATTGAGAAGTTTCAAACACTTTTTGTGAAGCATAGTTTAAATCCAGTTAGCTTATGAGCGTTTTAGTGGGTTTCGAAGGTTAGCGATATATACTCAACTTACGGACCTATTTCGGTAACGAAATGGTTATTAAGACCATCGTGCCTAAAAGCGTTTTTCTGGGTTTTGAATCAAGTTCTAAGCTCGAAGGTTGGCGAGATAACCTCAACTTACAGACCTATTTCGGTAATGAAAAGATGAATAAGACCAGCGTGCTTATATAAAAGTGTTTTCCGGTTTTTAGTCGAGTTCTGAGTTCGCTGGTTGGCGAGATATACTCGACTTATGGACCGATGATGATTAAACGAGTTTTCCCAGAAGCATTTTGGGTCATGTTCCAAGCTTGAATGTTAGCAAGATATACTTAACTTACGGACCTATTTTGGTAATGATATGATGCTTAAGATCGGCGTGCTTAGAAGCCCTTCTTCGAGTTTTGAGTTGAGTTCTGAGTTCTTAGGTTAGCGAGATATACTCAACTTATAGATGTATTTTGAAATGCAGAATAAGCCTAGTGTGCTTAGAAGGGTTTCATTGGGTTTCATGTTAAGTTTTCAGTTCAAAGGTTGGCGAGATATACCAAACTCACGGAACCATGACGATTAAGTCTAGTGGGCTTAGAAGATTTTTACTGGGTTTCAAGTTATACTCCGAGTTTGAAGGTAGCGAGATATACTCGAATTACTTATCCATTTTGGTAGTAAACTATAAATGAATATCGGCTTGGATAAACCTAGAGGATATTAGACCAAGGTATACTTAGTCGAGATATCGTGGACCATTGTGCTAGGCAGCGTTTACTCCGAGTTTATGACTTGCGATACATCTCGACTTACATTCCCGTTGTGATAGTAAAATGATATGAATATCAACTAGGATATACCTAGCGGATATTAGACCAGGGTATAGTCAGTCGAGTTTGTATAGCGCTTTTGAATCTATGAAGATGTATAAGAACCATCGTCCATATAAGACGTATTGGTTATTGTCCTTAAGGGACATAATTATTCCTCTGTTGTGGCCAGCAATACACAAAGAATTGAAATACTGAGAGAATGTAAATGAATTAAACAAGAATTGGAACGATATGATAGCAGAATGGTTGATGAATTGAGTTTTTTATGTTGCGGTTCGAATTCCGAATTTGCTTTAAAGACAAGTGAATTGAATGAAAATAATATAAAAATTGTTTGTTGTTTAACGGACAATTCCGAGTGTATGATTGACGAACTGAATGTTTGTGGAGGCATCAAGCTATATGATCACGATCTGGCGAGCTGAAATTGTTGAGGGAATCCCAAAAAGTTTCACGGATTGAGTGCACAGAGATTGCCCAACAGTCACTGGGTGCGAATTGGTTGCCTGGCAAGCCGAGGAGTGTATCGCCCAAGTATGTCTTGGAGCTATCCAAATAAGTGGTCGGGCGAGTTTTGTCGATAGGCGAGCAGCGTGGGTTGATGTCGAGCATCCCACAAAGTGGTCTGTAACGGATTTTTGACGCGGAGAGACCAGTTCTACCGACCAGTCTTATGTTAGGGACGATCGAGCGGCTTTCGCCGCGGAAGGCCGAATAGCTTTGTCATCGATCAGACAACGATCGTATGATACATTATAGTACATCCGATCAGCGTTTTCTAAACAAAGAGCACCGTGTATGAATTCCAGTTTTCCAGGCGAGATCGTCGAGCATAGATTAAACAAAGCGTGTCAAAGCGTTGAGCCAGTCCCTGTCCGAATGTTTTGAGTATGGACTTGCCGAGTATGATGTGATTAATTCTTGTTGTGAGATGTCGAGTGGGAATCTCGAAGAAGGTTGCGTTTGAGTTGAGATTTTGTTTTGGAAATTTAGAAATTTCTGATGCGGAAGTATAGGTATATACGGACCCACTACCCCGCCCGTTTTTGAGATGGGGGACAAATGAACCAATATAAAAATAGGCTTCGTACATATCCCTTTCGGGGAATAGCCGTCCTGTAGTTCAAGTCGTTTCTTTCTTATTCTTGTTTTTAACATTCGTAACTCTCGGATAAATAGTACTTTTTTAGATGCGTCGCGTTCCAACTCCATAGCATTCTGACATTGTCCATGTTAACGAGTTCATACACTCCGGAGCGAATTTTCTTTGCAATTATGTATGTTCCGTCCCTATCTGTCCTTAGTTAGTTTGTTATCAGTGGGCACCATATTTTTGTAGGACAAAATCTCCTTCGAATAACCGTTGACTGTGAGTGTTTGTTCTATGAGATCGGAAAACTCTTTTTGGTTCATTTTCTTGTTGATTGCATTCATTGTTCCAGGGGCTCTTTGGAGCGGCCTGTCCTCGACTCCCCCAATCGGGAGTTTATCCACGGATTCCCTACAAACATGATGTAGATTGTCGGGCTGTCGATTACTGAGAACTCAACGACTTTGGTCACCCCTCAGGCTTGCAATGACAACTTTATCGTTCCGAGATTCATTGTTGCATCTCCAGCGAACCCCACTAATATTGTCGGTAAGGTGATACTCCAAACACACTTATGTCCATTTTCCTTATGTGTCGGAGAAAATTGCAACTACGAAACTTTTGTATCGACTAGGATCCTTGTTATGTCACGATCTCCGATGGTTAGCTTGATGACAAGGAGATCGTTTCACAGCCGACCTGTTTATGCTATTTCACTTTCCGCAAATGTTATTGCAGTGTTTGGGATCTGATAGGACGCTGACCAGGGGATGCTTCTCCTTGATTGTATTTGATAATCATTGATCCTCCATGCTTGTCTCGGATAAGCATTGATCGTAGATACCGTGCCTCGGAGTTATTGTGATCCTTCAATGATCATGTTTATCCTTTGTCGATTGCTTGCTTTTGGATCCTTGTCGTTTCTTCTCTTAAGACTAATATTGCCAGTTTCTGTTCGTCCTTCTCGAGGGGGTCATTCTTTCTTGTCTTGATTTGGCTCGTTGCCTCAATTTGCCTTGTATGGTTGGTCTTTGGTTCTGTTCTCGTCGAACTCTTTAACACTTACTACGTTGCCTAGCTTTCCAGCCACAAGTTTTTCAGCGAGCTTAATGCTTAATCTGCGGCAGTCAGCGGTGTACGGGTTAACCTTCTTTGTCCTTGTTTTCCATGAAATTTTTCCTCGTCTGGCTGATCCGTTTTCTCGTTCGCTCGAACCGACTTGATAGTTGTGTGATCTTCCCAAGATCTCGTTTTGCGCATGACTACTTTCTCTTGAAATTCTTTTGTCGTTGCATGCACTAGTGGGTAGACATGCATCTTTTCTTGACTTCCTTGTCGACTTGTGCTTCAGGGATACGACTTTCATTTCTTCTTCGTCGACTTTGAAATCCAATGCCCGATATAAGGCATTTAATATCTTTTGAGGTCATTTCTGCGAGGCTTTGATAGGTGTAAAGTTTTAACCCTATACTAACTGCAAGTGCACAGTAGTATCAATGTAGTACTTAGGGATCGAATCCACGAGGACTCTAGGCAACGATATAATTAGAACAATCAAGCTTAAACTAGGAGAAAGCAAATTGTATTGAGAAACTAAAAAGCAGAACAAGAAAGTAAACAAGTAGCAAGATGTGGTTGTAAGCAATTAACTAAGGGCGCTAAGTCTAGGGAGTTCTCAGGAAATCAGACAAGCAGACAAATCATTCAGTCAGGATCTAATTAAACACAGTTCTAGAACTCAAAACAAAGATATAGAATTAACCAACTTTTGTTGTGAGAATTCTCTAAGCCTAATTGCAGGAATCCAAATGTCTTTGTAATTCCTAACAGATTAATCCAGCTTTAATGCTCAGGTTCGATATGTTCACAATCTAATTAAACCAAATTTCTTTGCGAGTAATTATATTGCTCAACCTAAATAGTTCAGATTCTAAACCACACTTTCGTGTCAATCTAGCAACCTAAGATCTAGATTCTAAGTGATCAAGTTAGAACTAGCATTAAACACAATTTAGTTTGAAGAACATCTATTGATATGAATCCTTAACTGAATTAATTATATCTAGCAAGTCATAAAATCCCTATTGAGAATCCCTAAACCTAACTATGAATCTACTCAGACATAGATAATGTAAACCTGATCAATGAATAATTAGATATCATAAAAGAGATTAAACAAGTAAAGGGGTTCGAAATCTTCTCCAAAAATAAGGTGTAGTACATGATCAGATCAGCCCCAAATAGCTCTAAAAACTCTCTGCTCTCAAGTATGATAGTGTATCTAAAAGCTGAAGTTAAAACCTAATTAAATAGCTA
The DNA here is from genome assembly GCA_030180135.1 of Orychophragmus violaceus. Lineage (NCBI taxonomy): Eukaryota > Viridiplantae > Streptophyta > Magnoliopsida > Brassicales > Brassicaceae > Orychophragmus > Orychophragmus violaceus. The sequence goes on along the minus strand of CM058235.1, from coordinate 79,335,418 downwards.
AATCACGTCTTGGGGCTTCTGAGTAAATATCTGGAACTTCTGGGCAACTTTGCAATATCATCATTCTTCATTAAAACGCCGCGAGTCTGGCCCAACACGCTGTGCATCGATCGATGCTGATGTGCGTCGATCGACACACTCCTCTGTTTCAGACAGTGAGCACAAACTCTCGGGTCAAAACTCCAAAATTCTCCATTTAGCTCCATAATCTCCAAATCCACTCCAAACGTGTGTGTACCTAATAACACCTGTAAAAGACTCTAAAAGAACACCAAAAGACTCTAAAACATACTTATATCATGGCATAAAACCGGTAAAAACCATGATATATGAACTCCCCACACTTAGCCTTTTCTTGCCCTCAAGCAAAACAGAGAACTAAAACATGGTGAAGAGGTTTGAAAACTTTCAGAAACTCTTTTTGTCCTAGAAGCAACAACACTCAGATTCCCCTTAGTAAACCACTGAAAGAATCAACTGCAAGATATCAAGACCAACATGTACTTCCCCCACACTTAGCAACTGTCCTAAGTAAACTCCACAATCAATCCAAGCAATTCAAATTTACCCTACTGACTTCTTAAGCATATTAAGTGCAGTCTCACCTAAGGATTATCGATCAAAGGGCACATGGATTCTTACTTTATCAGCTCTAGACCACCATACTATCTTTTTCTGGTTCCTTTTCTTATCTTTTCCCTTCCTTAGCATTCTGATTTTTTCCCATTGGGTATCATTTTTTTATCAGTGCTCTTCCCGTTAAGGGGTGTACTTTGGACACATTCCATTGATAGCACATGAAGTAATAGTGTTTGCTACTACTCCCATGACCACTTCGGAGTTACCAACTCATCCTCAGTTTATTACTCTCTTTTTTATGGAAGGGGAGAAGGGAACCATACTCGGACAGGTTTACAAGCTGTGTCAGAACTAACAAAGGAGTCCGACTCAAGGTATACCAAGCCCTTAGGTGAGAAAATTAAAGTCAAGTTAAGGGTGAAGCCAGTAAAAGGATCCTCTTAATACCTGAATTGATATGGGTGTCCTCAGTAGGTTGTTCCGTGTTGGGTTTTCTAACAGTCATAGATTGATCTTTCAGCTTCATCCTAATGGTTACTTAAGTTCCTGCAAGATATTGTTAACTTCTCAAAAATTCATTGTTTCCTACTTAAACTTGTTTTGACTCAATAAAACAAAAAATTTTGAAATACTGGACTGACTCTTAAGAAAACAAAAAGACAGAAGTCAGTAGCTACCTCCCCCACACTTGAAACACACTGTCCCCATTAGTGTTATTCTAAGGGTTGGTAAAAAGAAAGCAAAAATGTTATGGATGTGTTGACTTCTGTCTGATTTTTACCTCTGTCGCTCATGCATCGATCGTTACATAAATGTAACGATCGTTGCTAGGCGATTTTTCGTCATGTGTCGATCGTTGCTCAGGACCGCAACGATCGCTGCAGTGCGATTTCTCGTTCTGTGACGATCGACACAAGGTTGTGTCGATCGACGCACTGCGATTCCGTCGAAACCTGCAAACAAAACTCACCAGAAACAAAAACAAACGTAAAATCCTAACAAAAACACCAAAAATGAATAGCAAAAAACAAAACAGTGGGTTGCCTCCCACTCAGCGCTCTTTTAGCGTCAATAGCTTAATGTTTTAGCTAAATCAGACAGAGAATGCAACATCCAGAGGCAAAATCTGACCTCCTGGAATCTCGGCCTTAGCCCAATAATGCTTAACTCTCTGTCCATTCACAGTAAATTCCTTACCTTCCTGGCTGATCAGAACGATAGCTCCATAAGGACGTACCTCTTTGATTGTGAAAGGACCAGAACACCTTGATCTCAGCTTACCTGGAAACAATTGCAAACGAGAGTTATATAAAAGTACCTGATCATTAGGCTCAAATTGTCTAGAGACAATCTTCTTGTCATGATAAGCCTTAGTCCTCTCCTTGTACAGCTTTGAGTTATCATAAGAAAAATGTCTAATCTCATCCAACTCATTAAGCTGCACCAATCTCCTCTCTGCAGCAGACTTAAGATCGAAGTTCATCTGCTTCACAGCATGCTGCTTTGTGCTCAATCTCTACTGGCAGATGACATGATTTTCCATACAGCAAATGAAATGGAGTGGTCCCAAGTGGTGTCTTAAATGCAGTCCAGTAATCCCATAGTGCATCATCTAGCTTTGCTGCCCAATCCTTCCTTGTCTTCCCAACTGTCTTCTCTAAGATCTCCTTGATATGTCTATTAGAAACCTCAACCTGTCCACTAGTCTGAGGGTGATAAGGAGTAGCAACTCGGTGATGAACTCCATGCTTCTTTAGCAGCTTCTCGAAGACCTTATTAATAAAGTGAGATCCTCCATCACGAATTACTATCTGAGGTACTCCAAATCTAGGGAATATGATGGTCTTAAACAGCTTTAATAACCACCGAAGAATCATTGGTTGGACTAGCTATTGCTTCTACCCACTTAGATACATAGTCCACAACAACCAAGATAAACTTATTCCCATAGGATGAGGAAAAAGATCCCATAAAATCTATGCCCCAGCAATCGAAAAGCTCAACCTCAAGAATGAAATTCTGAGGCATCTCATGCCTCTTACTGATTTTCCCTCTCCTCTGACAGGCATCACATTGAGAAACAAAGGAATGAGCATCTGCAAACATTGTAGACCACCATAAACCTGCTTGCAGAACCTTAGACACAGTCTTGAAAGTAGCAAAATGTCCAGCATAATCTGATCCATGACAGTGGAATAGGATATCTGGAACCTCTGATTCAGCAACGCATCTCGTGTAAAGACCATCTGAGCAGTGCTTGTAGAGATAAGGCTCATCCCAGTAGTATCTTCTGAGTTCTCTAAAGAACTTCTTCTTTGCATATCCCTTTAAATCATCCGGTTCAGTCTCTGCAGCCAGGTAATTGGCTATATCTGCATACCAGGGTCGATCGGTGGTTGCGACAGCATCTACCTTGAAGACATAGTCTCCAATTTGAACCGTGAAAGGTTCTGGTTCTGTATCCGCATTGCAACGATCGTCGCATAAGGTTGCATCGATCGTCGCTGCCCCGACACATGCATCGATCATCACAGATGTGGCGTCGATCGATGCAGTGCGATTAATCCGATAGTTTTGCAAGTTTCTGCCCAAATCCGTCTGAAACACTGTCCCGATCATGTTGATGTTCTCCTCAGGCAAGAAGTCATTAATGGGAACGTCTTCCTCAACCAGCATCTTTGAAAGATGGTCTGCAACTCCATTTTCAACTCCCTTTTTGTCCCTCACTTCAATGTCAAACTCCTGAAGCAACAGAATCCATCTCAACAATCTTGGCTTAGCATCTTTCTTCTGCATCAGATACTTCAGGGTTGAATGATCAGTGTGTACAATCACCTTGGAGCCAACAAGATAGGGGCGAAATTTCTCAAATGCAAAGACAACAGCCAACAGCTCCTTTTCTGTAGTGGCATAGTTTCTCTGCGCATCATCCAGTGTCCTACTAGCATAATAGATAGCATGAAGCTTTATGTCCTTTTTCTGCCCAAGAACAGCTCCTACAGCATAGTCACTTGCATCACACATAACCTCAAAAGGTAAATCCCAATCTGGTGGCTGAACTATAGGAGCACTCACTAATGCCTGCTTGGTATGTTCAAACGCAGTCTGACAATCTGCATTGAACTCAAATTTTGTATCCTTACACAGCAAGGCAGTTAGTGGTCTAGCAATCTTACTGAAGTGCTTGATGAACCGTCTATAGAAACCAGCATGTCCAAGAAAGCTCCTTATAGACTTTACAGAATCAGGCGCCTGAAGGCTGGTCATTACCTCAATCTTAGCGCAGTCTACTTCAATTCCTGCTTCAGACACTTTATGTCCAAGTACAATGCCATCTCTGACCATGAAATGGCATTTCCCCCAATTAAGAACCAAGTGCTTCTCCTCGCATCTAGTCAGTACCTTGCACAGGTTATCCAAGCTCTCATTATAAGATGACCCATAGAATGAGAAGTCATCCATAAACACCTCCATAAAGTCCTCAATCATATTAGTGAATTTGGACATCATGCATCTCTGGAATGTAACTGGTGCATTGCAGAGTCCAAAAGGCATCCTACGGTAAGCAAATGTGCCATATGGACAAGTGAAGGTGGTCTTTCCCTGATCCTCTGGATGGATAGGAATCTGAAAGAAACCTGAATATCCATCGAGGAAGCAATCGTAAGGGTGATTTGCTAACCTCTCCAGCATCTGATCAATGAAGGGTAAAGGGAAATGATCCTTCCTTGTTGCAGCATTGAGTTTCCTGTAATCTATGCACATCCTGTGTCCAGTCACAGTCCTAGTAGGGATCAGCTCATTCTTCTCATTTTTCACAACTGTAATTCCGCCTTTCTTAGGCACTACATGGACTGGACTCACCCAATCACTGTCTGAAATAGGATAGGTAATCCCAGCATCTTGGAGTTTCATAATCTCCTTCTTAACCACTTCCTAAAGATTAGGATTAAGCCTTCTCTGATGCTCAACAGATGTCTTAGACTCGTCCTCAAGATGTATCTGATGCATGCACAGCTCCTGAGAGATACCTGAAATGTCATCAAGAGAATAGCCAAGAGCTTTGCGATGCTTGCGCAGCTTGCTTAGCAGTAAAGTGAGCTCTACGTTGTTCAAACTAGCATTAACAATCACTGGATAAGTTGAATTAGGTCCAAGAAATGCGTACCTTAGCCCGGATGGAAATTGTTTCAGCTCAATTTTCGGAGCCCTTTCCTCTGCCCAGTCTTTGTCGACTTGCAACGATCGATGCTTAGGTTGTGTCGATCGATGCAACGTCGCGTCAGACATATCTAACTTTATCACTTGCTCAGCAGAATTCATTAGCCTCGCATAGCAGATTTCGGGCTCATCTTGCAGGTGTTCCAGCTCCATTATAGAGCTCAGTAAAGCTCTCTCCAATGGATCTTCAGCATGTGACTTGTGAAAGTACTCTGCAGCCAAATCACCGAGTGTGTCCACATAGAAGTTATGTCCGTCGATGGTTGGTCTCTTCACCAGTTTGTCCATATCAAAACTCATCTTCAAATCACCCACATTCAGAATTATTTTACCTCCTTGGCAGTCAATCATCGCACCAGCAGTAGCTAAGAAAGGCCTACCCAAAATCAGTGGATCCTTTGGTTCCTCTCCATACTGCAGAACCATAAAATCAGTAGGAATCACACATTGGCCAATCATTATAGGCACATCTTCCAATACTCCTTCAGGAATTCTGATTGTTCTGTCTGCTAAAACCAGTGAGATCCTAGTGGGCAGGAAGTCAGTCATACCAAGTCTCTTAGAAACAGAGAAGGGCATAAGATTCACACTAGAACCAAGATCACATAGGGATCTTTCAAATCTTTCTCTGTAGATGGCACAATCCAACACAAAGCTTCCCGGATCTTTCAACTTCTCAAGAATTTTGCCCTGAATCACTGCACTACATACCTCCGTGATCATCATTGCACTCTCCTCATCAGACCACTTACCAACAAGTAAGTCCTTAAGACATCTCCTCATCACAGGAGAAGTCTCCATAGAATCAATCAAAGGCACTTCAATCTTCACCTTTTTGATGATCTCTTGGCATTTAGCATATTGCTTATCATTCTTAGCCTTCCTGGGATTTTTAGGATAAGGTACTTTAGGCTTGTAAACCCTTTCACTTGGCTTTTTCAGCTTTTCTGCGTCTGAGTTCTCTGCAGTCGCCTTGCGTCGATCGTTGCTAGTGTTGCATCGATCGTTGCTGGGCGACTGTGTTACGAGTACTGCGTCGACCTTCGGTTCATCATCCTTGTTTACGCTTTGCATCGACCGTTGCTGAGGTGCATCGATCGATGCATTGCGAATTCCACGGATCCGATCTTCCATTTCTTCAATTTCCACGATTTCTTCGACACTTAACTGCTTTTTCTGGGCAGGAAACAGCTCCTTACCACTTCTCAATGTCATTGAATTGCACTGATACTTAGGATTAGCATCAGTCCGTCCTGGAAGAGATCCATCTGGCCTATGAACATATCCAACAGTTCTTGCAACTTTAGCATCAAGCTCCTTCATATGTGTGCTCAAAGATTCAAACTTCCCATTGAGATCCTCATAGACAACACCTATCTTCTTGTCAAGGTCTACAACATTCTTAGTCTGACCTTTCAGCAGCTGTTCCATCATAGCCTCCATCTTACTCTCATGAGTATTAGCTACAGGAGGCGCTTGGAAAGAGGAAGATCCATAAGTCCTCTGATTACCTTGCTGGAAAGATTTCTGAAATCCACTAGTCTGTCCAAATCCAGAAGAGTTTTGGTTGCTGTTGAAAGCACTCTTCTGTCCTCCATTGAAGAACCTGTTACCAGACTGATTTCCAAACCTATTTCCTTGGAATCCAGCTCCTCCGATGTAGTTCACATCCTCTTCTTGACCATCCTCTTCAGCATTGATCACTTCAACATCTTGAGCAAAATGGACATCTTTCTTCCCAGTTAGAAGATTACAAACTGTGTCCAGCTTAGATCTAATATCAGCAATCTCCAAATTCTCTATCTTTCCACCAGACTTCTTCCTTCTCTCATCAGTAGTCTTGCAGCTATTACTGCTTACTAAGTTATCTATTAACTGCTTAGCTTGCGCAGGAGTCCTAGTGTTGAAATTTTCATTGCTAGAATGGTCCAATGCAGTCTGATATGGAAGATCTATACCTCTAAAGAAGATACCCAGCAATGTTACCTCAGTGAATCCATGATGCGGGCAGTCACGTTGGTACTTCTTAAACCTCATCCAGGCAGTCTTAAGAGGCTCTGTCGGACCTTGAGAGAAAGTGAGAATGTCCTGCCTTGACTAATCAGAGCGAGCATCATCATAGAAGTGTCGCAGAAACTCACTCTTCAAAGCATCCCATGTAACAAACTTCCCAGGTGGAAGCTGTTTCAGCCAGGCAGCAGCATCTCCAGCGAGAGAGTAGGGGAAGAGTTTGAGAAATAGATAGTCATAATTCACTCCATCATATTTCATCCCAGTGACTATGTCCTCAAACTCATCTATGTGATCCATCGGCTGCTCATTAGGAAAACCATGGAAGGCATTCTGCCTCAGAAGCGAGTAGTAGATGGTCTTGATTTCAAAATCATTCCTATCAAAATCAGGAGGTACAAGAGCTGACCGGTTAGCATGGAACTCATCCGGACGGTTATAGTCAGCCAAAGTCCTCTCATGGACAACCATCTCTCTACCTTGGGCCTGTCCTTGGCCTTGGTTCTGCTCCTGGCGTGGTTGCTCAAGAGGATCAGGGATAACATTCACTTCAGCATCAATCCGTTCTCCAGCAGTATTGTACGGATTGTTTTGTCGGTCCCTCAGGGTACCTTGAGCATCAGGCATTATGATCACACGTTCAATAACCATCCTTGATCTTTGAACTCTTCTGTTAGTCCTCTCTAGTCTAATAAGTTCTTCAAGTTGGAGGTTAACGAGATTAGTGTTCGGATTACTTCTGGTATCACGCGTCTACATAAACCGTCTGTAATCGTCAAGCAACGATCGATGCTAGCAGTGCAACGATCGATTCAACTCCAATCGCCTAGTAACGATCGACACAAGAGGTGCAACGATCGATGCTATGCGAAATTAAAACCTGCGATAGAGAAAGAAACAGAAAAATCAGTAACTAAAACAAAAAATAAAAATCTTAGTAAAAACCCTAAGTTCGAATCTATCGAAGACTCAAAAGAGTCCCCGGCAACGGCGCCAAAAACTTGATAGGTGTAAAGTTTAAACCCTATACTAACTGCAAGTGCACAGTAATATCAATGTAGTACTTAGGGATCGAATCCACGAGGACTCTAGGCAACGATAGAATTAGAACATTCAAGCTTAAACTAGGAGAAAGCAAATTGTATTGAGAAACTAAAAAGAAGAACAAGAAAGTAAACAAGTAGCAAGCTGTGGTTGTAAGCACTTAACTAAGGGCGCTAAGTCTAGGGAGTTCTCAGGAAATTAGACAAGCTGACAAATCATTCAGTCAGGATCTAATTAAACACAGTTCTAGAACTAAAAACACAGATATAGAATTAACCAACTTTCATTGTGAGAATTATCTAAGCCTAATTGCAGGAATCCAAATGTCTTTGTAATTCCTAACAGATTAAACCAGCTTTAATGATCAGGTTCGATATGTTCACAATCTAATTAAACCAAATTTCTTTGCGAGTAATTATATTGCTCAACCTAAATAGTTCAGATTCTAAACCACACTTTCGTGTCAATCTAGCAACCTAAGATCTAGATTCTAAGTGATCAAGTTAGAACTAGCATTAAACACAATTTAGTTTGAAGAACATCTATTGATATGAATCCTTAACTGAATTAATTATATCTAGCAAGTCATAAAATCCCTATTGAGAATCCCTAAACCTAACTATGAATCTACTCAGACATAGATAATGTAAACATGATCAATGAATAATTAGATATCATAAAAGAGATTAAACAAGTAAAGGGGTTCGAAATCTTCTCCAAAAATAAGGTGTAGTACAGGATCAGATCAGCCCCAAATAGCTCTAAAAACTCTCTGCTTTAAAGTATGATAGCGTATCTAAAAACTGAAGTTAAAACCTAAATAAATCTAAATCACGTCTTGGGGCTTCTGTGTAAATATTTGGAACTTCTGGGGAACTTTGCAATATCATCATTCTTCATTAAACCGTCGCGAGTCTGGCCCAACACGTTGTGCATCGATCGATGCTGATGTGCGTCGATCGACACACTCCTCTGTTTCAGACAGTGAGCACAAACTCTCGGGTCAAAACTCCAAAATGCTCCATTTAGCTCCATAATCTCCAAATCCACTCCAAACGTGTGTGTACCTAATAACACCTGTAAAAGACTCTAAAAGAACACCAAAAGACTCTAAAACATACTTATATCATGGCATAAAACCGGTAAAAACCATGATATATCAGACTTCCTTCCTGAAATCCGACTCGAACCATAATGCCTTCTTTAACATGCCAATTCCAGCTTTGTCTCTTAAGCCTTTGATCCTTGACAACACTTTCTTGAATCTTCCAATAAAGTTTTTTAGGCTTTCGTTATGACCTTGTCGACCATAGATCAACGTCATAAGTCTCCTGATCCATGAATATCGAGTGTTGCTTCATGACAAGGACAGTTGTTTGAAGTTACTGATACAGTTTCGTTCTAGTCTAGAGAAATATTCGAGCGTGGCTCCTTTTAAGTGTTCTACAAACAGGAGGCAGATACCAGCATCCTTCTCCCTTTCCTTTAGATTGGCTCTCCCAATCGCTATTCGGAAGGCCATCATATGGGCTTTCAGATTAGACGTTGCTTCGTAAAAAGGGATTTTGATTTTGCAAGGATTTGAGATCCTTCTTTCGATGATTCGAGCCGTGAATGGTGTTTTCACGTTTCCTCCAAGACACGGTCGATTTAAGGTGCAGCAATCATTGCCTTATAACCTTGTGATCGTACGACTCATATATCCGCGGTTATTTGTGATAGCGTGGCTCTAAGCTCATTGAGTTCGTCTCGGCTTGTTACTCTTCGTTCTCCCCGCAATCATTTTTTGAAGAAAGGACAGCACCGCAGCCACGTTGAAGAGTAAACATGATAATGGATAGATTATATCTATACTCGGATTTAGTGCGCTTCATAAAATAATATGGCCGAAAGGGCATGGGATCGAAACACAACCCCTTCCCATTAAAGAGGGGACACCTTTTCTCTTCACCAAGGCTGACACCATCGGACTTGATCTACCGCACAATACCCCACTCATAGTGGAAATATTGATCCGCGATTGCTAAATCACTCGTATATTGATCGATACCGAAAATTTAGAGAACATCATCTTCAAAGAGGCACTCGACAATGCCAAATTTTAAAAACTACAAGTGAAGCCCAATGTCCAACAACTAACAGGATTCGACGACAACCAAACCATGACGGTCAGTACTGTAAAACTTCTGATATACTTTGGCGGCATGCATGGAAACCATGATAAAAACGTTAGCCTCAATTGTCCGAAAATATATAATGCTATATTGGGAATGCCATGGCTTCGCACATTGAAAGAATTTGGCTTGACTTACCATCAGTGTTTCAAGTTCCAAAACCCAAACGGTATTCACACCCAGACTGTGTAAAGGATATGCTTCATCAGCGAGTGGAAACTACACAACCCCTCAGAACCAAAAACAAGGAAAAGAAGAGTAACACAATAACCATCTTCTATGTGTAACTCTCATGAAGAAAATAAAATTCCGCCAAACCACTTGTTCTCAACGAACCCAGCATGAGAAAACTTGTGAGAGTCGGAACTCGCAGGGTCGATTCTTGTTTTTAACTTATAGAGAAAAAAGATTCTAAGTAAAAAACACGAAAGATATCCGTAGAATAGTTTTACTGATTTGTTTAACAGAAACAAAGTACAAAAGCGAAGAGCGAAAGAAAAAGTATTAAGTGTTTATGCTAGCATTTTCAGCCTGTCTGGATCATATGAAGTCCCTCGTCTTATATAGTCGCGCGAGTCTGTTTAGAAGATATTCGCAAGTTATCGAATCTTCCATTTTCTGTTTGGATTTACTTTAATTCTCGGATTTTCCTCTTCTTGCTAGAATTTATCTTCCTCTTTTCTGTTCGAGTTTGTCTTCCCATTTTTGTACTTATCTTTCTGTGACTTAGCCTTATCTTCCGAGTGGACCGAAAAAGGACGATCCGAGTCCGTTGAGCATGTGCCTTCTTAGTCCAGCCCAAAGTTTATAAAATACAAATCTTACGAGTTTTTCCCGAGTACGTATTTCGTTTAACTTATCCAAAAATTCTGTGAACGGCTAGTAATTTCGACTATGTGTAAGTTATCATTGCGAAGATGAGTTGCGGTTAGTCATGAATTCAGAGGAAGGTATCAACAAGTGTCCGAGCAGGTAGTCCAAGCAATGTGTTTGTGCCCAGAATGCTCGAGGAATATGTTATGCTTGGAACGTGTGAGGACTGTGTTATGCTAGGAACGACTGAGGACTGTGTTCTGCTCGGAACCTCCGAGGTCTATCTTCTGCTCGGAACATCCGAAGGAGCGTATTCTGCTCAAAAAGTCCGAGGGAGTGTGTTATGCTTGGCAAGTCCGTGGGAGTATGTCATGCTCGGATTTTTTAAGCAGCTTGGTCTGTTTGGATTATCCGGGCAGATTATTTCGCTTGGATTGTCCGAGGAGGTTGTCTGAGCATCTGAGATTTCCTATAAATTATCTCGAGTGATTTGCATGTCTGAGTGATCCATCTGAGCATTTTGATTACTCGGAAGTTTGGCTACGCGGTTTCGTATGTTTTACACAAAATGCTATTTACACGACGTATCGTTCATACCAAATTTCATTTATATGAAGCATTGTTTGTAGGGAACATGGCTATGTCTAATTGCTTAGTCCGTATTCGACTATTGATTTCGTCGAGAGGGAATTTGCCCAACAGTTAGCTCCCCAGCTCGTCAGACTCGAGTGTGATGATGGCGAGCTTTAGGTAGTCGAGGCGAAAACAATTGTTCGAAAGTTTCGATTTCTTTATTCTTCTTTTCGATAACCGTTTTGTCAGAACGGAAGATTTTCTGAATATCTTCATCGTAGATCACATAGGGTCAGCCGGCCGAGAAAGACCGGTCACAAAAATGATGAGAAAGATGTACATACAGTATATGAAAATGTTCTGACCAGTATTCATCATGATTTCCGAAGAAGACAAAATGATCCGGTCATCACGCGTGTAGAAGCTTTCTCGCCCTGCAGAAAATGTGTTGGTCATTTGAGAAGAACATACGCGCCAACCGGGGCGTACACCACAAATATCAGTTCGTGGGATGAGCGTGCACTCTGCTTAGATTTTGTATCCGGTGAGATGGATTAGCATCGAACTGGTTTAGAAGCATTTTTGACAAGCTAATATGCCAATACTTGCCATGCATATTGTGAGATTATCTGAATCTTTAAAGTTATTTTTTGTGTGTTTTGTACAAAAATCTAATTGCCTAGCAGTGACGGAATGATCATATTAGCATTAGGATTTTGTTTTCCAAGAGGAATTTCCCATCAAAACTTGTCGAAGCATTTTTTGTGATGTTAGCGAATCGTTTTAGCCGTGAAAGGCTGTTTTGGAATTTTTGATGAAGTTCTAGTTCTGACTAGCTGTAAGAAGCTGTTTAGGTGAGGTTATTGTCGTTATCGAGCCTTTAGCTTTGAGAAGCTGTTTATGAGTTTTTTACTGAAAAGTTGATAAATGTGAGATGAATACTTTGATGCATTGATACATAGAGATTTATGACTGAGTTTCAGAAATCGTGTGAGGCTTGCTCGGTTTTTCCTACAAAAAAAAAAGGAATGGTTGTGAGGCTTATATATGCTCGGCCTATCTGTCGTAAGTCATTGAATTGCTTCGAAGTAAGTTCTCGTTCATGAGATGTCAAGCTGGTTTCCTATGTGAGAGTAGTCAAGCTATATTCTCCATAAAGGGTACATAGTCAAAAGTTGTAAAAGCTGTTCTTGTTTTCGAGTTGTTCTGACAAAGTTTTGTAAAAACGATTTCGCCGGAAGTGTCAAAATGTTATTGGTTGCACTGTTTAGACTGATCGGACGCCGGGCATGTTTAATTGGGAATAAATCAAGCAGATCATCGAGCAGTCTGTCCGAGCCAATCAACACGCGAACACCAAGTAGGATAATCATGTGGTTCACCGAACAGACGTCGTTAAGGCGAGCATGATTAGTTTTGAATATATGACCATGAACGAAATACTCATATGAGAGTATGTTTCTCGATTGTGTTTTGAAGGAAAAACATTGATAGACTGAGAGAGTCTTGTCGGCAATTTGCTCAGCATCGAGCAAGATGGATCACGACGATGCCAAGCAGACGAAGAAGTAGCTAGTCATAAAACAGTTCACTACGCCGAGCATGAAGGTCTGCCAATTAGACCATTACTTCATGGCACCGAGCAAGATGGACTGATAAAAAAACCAAGCAGCGTGGACTCATATCAGAAATGCCGAGTAGTATAGTTTTTCGAGGAGGAGAGCATGATGTCGCTGAGCAGTACGTTGCTGGGCATAATGTTTCCGAGCAGACCAGTTTGTCGAGCAAGGTTTATGTAGAAATGGTGAGCAGGTCTGCTCGGACTGCCGAGTACCCAAGAAGGCGAGCAGCTTGGATCATCCGAGAAGAGCTCAAATGCGGAGTTGCCAAGCAGGTCTGCTGGGATTTTCCGAGCACGGCTCATAAGTGGGAAAGAAAGTCAGGTCTGCTCGAGTCCTACTAGAAGCCAAGAAAACCAATCAGCTTCATCAATATGCATGCCGAGATTCCGAATAGACTTGTTTACCGAGCAGCTTCATCCCAGAATGTGAGAGTAGGGCGATAATCTGATCATCCGAGCAGCCGAGCAGTCGGGCGACAATGTAAATCGGTTGAGCTGTTTGGATCGTCCGAGCAGACGAGCAGTCCGAATTGTCCGGTCATCCGAGCTTGTTCGGGGTTGCCGAGCAACACGTCCGCCCAAACGGTTCATCTGAGCAGTCTGATTGCTTTGAAGCTTTGTGAGTAGTCTCGTACATTTTATACAAAATGTGATATATATATTAAACATATAGTTATACGAAACGCCAATTATATGAAGAATATAGTTATACGAAAAGCCAGTTAGGCCCAAACATAAAACTTGGACCATTTCGACTGTTTATTTTGTCGAGGAAATTACAACCCCAACAGTTAGCTTGCGGCTCGATTTTAAGACGAGCGTAAATAATGTTGCTCTTATAGTCATTGTTTTGATGTTTCGAGATGTATAGACCATTGTGCTAGAAGCGTTTATTGGGTTCCGAGTGTTGTTGTTAGCTTAAGACTTGCAATGTTGTTTCGACTCACATGTTTGTATTGACAATTAACATGTCGTAGACCAGTGTGCTAAGAAGTGTTTATTGGCTTTAGAGATTTGATAGATTCTAAAGCTTGCGAGGTATCTCGACTTACATCCCATATTTTGACAAAAAAAATAAATAGTCTGATAGTGTGGGTAGAGTATTTGAATTTGCCGAGTATGATTCAAACATGTTAGGTCTTTGCATGGTCTGTTCAGCGATTTATGTTCGTGAGACGAAATGCCAAAAAGAAAGTACAACATTCGAAAAGACGGTTGCCAGGAGAATTTCAAGTAATCCGCCTAAAGAGAAGACTTTCTGAGTAATCCGTCTGAGCTGTCTTATTGAGCAGTTTCAAAAAAAAATTCGTGAAGATTATGGCATAAATAGTTTTGTCTAAACCAAGGGTTGTGAGTTCTAATTTTTACACATTTACTATTACTAATTCAAAGGTTTTCTTTTAGTGTTTCACACCTTTTAATCACAAATTAGGGAAACTGTTTAATATTAAAACCCTAGACGCTTAAATTTTCTTAATGCTTACTGAGAGAGAAAAAAAAACTTCTTTTCAAGCTAATTTCTGCGAAAATTTCTCCGTTTCTCAACCATGGCTCCACAGACTTTCAAAAAAATTTCTCAAGTCAACAACTTCATTCATTTCTTTTCGGACCTAAAAGTTCTTCTTTTGCGTGTTTGGATGTGTGTTACATCCATTGGAGAACCGAACATCCAAATGATTTTGGTCAATGAGGAGGTAATCTTTCTTTTACTCTATAATATGTTTTATTTATTGGGTTATTGCATGTTTTATTAAGTTATTTGTTTATTGATTTAGGGTATGAAAATAGAGGCCACTATTCCTGCCTCTTTTATTGAGACATTACGTTTCTCTACATGGTGTGAGGATCGTTGGTTTAAACTTGTGAATGCTCGAGATGTACAAGCACTGGAATATGTGTCGTTAACCCCTCACGATTTCAAGCTCATATTCGAGTTAAACACATCTTTCTGCCTCAGTTATGATAATATTCCGGAAGGTCGTTTTATGCAATTTTAATCGTTTCCAAATATATTAGATGAGAGAGTGTGATGAATACCCTATAAGTAACTTTTAGTCTATACATTTTTTTCCTTTATAGGATTATATTAATCATGTTATTTGCATGTGTGGTAGGCATTATATTTTTAACTAAATAGATTAAGGTATAGTTTTCGAAATGATCCATATTTTCTATTATAGATGTCCTTGGTGTTGTTACATATGTTGGAAACCTTCAACCTTATTGGACAAGACCAAAGCTGCAGTTTACAATTCGCTACCTAAGGTTAGTTAAGAAAATGCCTATAATCTTCCTCACATATGTTTTGTTGTTTGTCTCTGATAATAGATATTGAAAATACATTTTTCTAGCCTCCGGAGTCTACAGAAAGCACGAAATGGGTATGATTAGAAATTCAGTTTAGTTTTTTTTTTTAGAATAATCTCATGGTCTATTACATATCTGGGTTTATGATTGATGATACTTTTGATTTCTATATTGTTAAAAATGTTAATGTGTACATATAAAATTTATTTAATTAGGTGTAACTTGGCTCAAAGGTGAAGAATGGATGTCAACGATTATGTACGATCAAACCAACTATTCGGATTTTAATGGATTTCTTTAGTCAAAAACCTAATGTAACTCATTATGTAATATGCTTTATAAGTTTTCCAGAATTCATACATCGTTTTCTATTTTGTAGCTTTCCAAATCCGATACCTGACTCATGTGCCTGAAAAAATTATGCTCTGGTTCAATATCTTTTAAATTATGTGTCTGTTTAGAAGACCTTATTAAACTTTGTTATATTTGGGGTTAGATTGATCTGTTGATCGTCTTTATGTTTCTTTTAAAAACACATTTGTGGTTAATGTTTAAAACTTATCATAATCTCTTTTTATTACATTATTTCAATAGCATATAAAATCAAACCCTGATCAATTTGGCTATTGTTAAATTCAAATATCAAAGTATATATCAAACTATATGATATGACCCATACCCGACTACTTTGTGACATGAATAATGAGGTAAATATTAGTCGTATCAATAGCGACAAATAAACGACTTGGTTACTACTATACCCGAAGGAGTGAATTAGTCGCTCATGTACTGACCAATTCGCGATTGTTCGACGACTCTGAGCATCAGACGCAAAAATAGTCGCCATATCACCGACTTGCATGCGACTATTGGTTCCGTTCTTGACAATAGTCGTTAATCTGTCATAAATCGACGACTAAATCGGCGACAATCATTTTCAGTATCATATAAGCGACTAATACGCATCCATATATCCGTTGTCACAAAATAATAGCATTATTGTCTCCTAATAGTGGCTAAATGTTAAGACAACAAGTATAGTCGCAAGGTCCATTCGCAAAAACGTTGTTTTCTTGTAGTGGTTCCAAGCTTGAATGTTAGCAAGATATACTCAACTTACGGCCTATTTTGGTAAGGAGATGATGCTTAAGATCGGCGTGCTTAGAAGCCCTTCTTCGGGTTTTGAGTCAAGTTCTGAGTTCGTAGGTTAGCGAGATATACTCAACTTAAAGAAGTATTTTGAAATGCAGAATAAACCTAGTGTGCTTAGAAGCGTTTCACAAGGTTTCGTGTTAAGTTTTCAGTTCGAAGGTTTGCAAGATATACTCAAACTTACGGACCCATGATGATTAAGACCAGTGTGCTTAGAAGCGTTTTATTGGGTCTCGAGTTATACTCCCAGTTTGTAGGCTAGCGAGATATACTCGACTTACCGATCCGTTTTGGTAGTAAACTATAAATACATATCGGCTTGGATAAACCTAGAGGATATTAGACAAAGGTATACTTGGTCAAGATGTCGTAGACCAGTGTGCTAGGCAGCGTTTACTGGGTTTAAGGGCTTACATCGAGTTTATGACTTATGATACATCTCGACCAACATTCCCGTTGTGATTGTAAAATGATATGAATATCAACTAGGATATACCTAGCAGATATTAAACGAGGGAATACTCGGGATATAATTATTCCTCTGTTTTGGCCAGCAACAGACAAGAAATGAAATCCTGAGAAAAAGAAAATGCACAAAACTCGAACGATATGATAGCATAATGGTTGATGAATTGAGTTGGTTATGTTGCGGATTTCGAATTCTGAATTTGCTTCAAAGAAAAGTGAATGGAATGAAAATAAAAAGAAAATTTTTTATAGTTTAACGGACAATTATGAGTATATGATTGACGAACTGAACGTTTGTGGAGGCATCGAGCTACATGATCTCAAACTGGCGAGCTGAACTTCTTGAGGGAATCCAAAAAAATTTCACAGATTGAGTGCACGGAGATCGCCAAGCAATCTTTCACCGGGTGCGAATTGGTCACCTTGATAGCGGACGAGTGGATCGCCCAAGTCTGTCTTGGAGCCAGCCAAATGAGTGGGCATGCAAGTTTCGTCGATAGCCGAGCAGCGTGGTTTGATGCCGAGCGGCCCACAAAGTGGTCCGAACGGATTTTTGTCGCGGAGAGACCAGTTCTTTCGAGCAGTCTATGATGAGGACGGCCAAGCGGCTTTCCCCGCGGAAGGCCGAATAGCTTTGTCACCGATCATAGAGCGATCGTCTGACACATGATAGTACATCCGAGCAGCTTTTTCCAAACAGGGAGCACCGTGTCTGGATTCTAGTTTTCAAAGTGAGATCGTCGAGCATAGATTCAACAAAGCGCGTCAAAGCATTGATCCGAGCACTGGTCCAAATGTGTCCGAGTATGGCCTTGCCGAGTTAGATGGGATTAATTCTTTTTGCGAGGTGTCGAGTGGGAATCTCCAAGAAAGTTGCGTTTGAGTTGAGATTTTTTTTGGAAATTTAGAAATTTCCAATGCGCAAGTATAAGTATATACAAACCCACTCCCTGCCCCCTTTTGAGATGGGGGACAGATGAACCGATATAAAAATCGGCTGCCTACGTATCTCTTTCGGGGAACAAGTCGTCCCGTAGTTCAAGTCGTTTCTTTCTTCTTCTTTTTTTAACATTCGGAAGTCTTGGATTAGTGGTACGTCTTTAGATGCGTCGCGTTCCAACAAGGCATTCTGACATTGTCCATGTTGACGAGTTCATACACTCCGGGGCGAATCATCTTTGTAATTATTTTAATTATGTATGTTATGTCCTTATATGTCCTTAGTTAGTTTGTCATCGGTGGGCACCATACTTTTTGTTGGACCAAATCTCCTTCGAAAAAACGTTGAATATGAGTGTTTGTTCTATGAGATTGGCAAACTCTTTCTGGTTCATTTGCCTGTTGATTGCATTCATTGTTCCGGGGGTATTTTGGAGAGATTTTCCTCGACTCCCCCAAATCGAGGAGTTTATCCACGAATTCCCTACAAACGTGTTGTAGATTGCCGGGCTGTCGATTACCGAGAACTCAACGACTTTGGTCACCCGTCCGGCTTGCATTAGCAACTTAATCATTCCGAGAGTCATTGTTGCATCTCCAGCAAACCCCACTAACGGTGTCGGGTAAGGTGATACTCCAGACACGCTTATATCCATTTTCCTTATGTGTCACAGAAAATTGCGTCAATGGAACTTTTGTATCGACTAGGATCCCTGCTATGTCACGATCTCTGATGGTTAGCTTGATGACAAGGGGATCGTTGCACGGACGTCATGTTTATGCTATTTCACTATCCTCAAACGTTATTGCATTGTTTGCAATCTAATAGGACGCTGACCAGGGGATGCTTCTCCTTGATTGTTCTTTGATCATCATTGATCCTCTATGCTTGTCTCGGATAAGCATTGATCACAGATTTCGTGCCTTGGAGGTATTGTGATCCTTCAATGATCATGGTTATCCTTTATCGATTGCTTGCTTTTGGATCCTTGTCTTTTCTTCTCTTCAGACTATCATTGCCAGTTTATGTTTGTCCTTTTCGAGCCGGTCGTTCTTTCTTGTATTGATTTGGTTTGTTGCCTCAATTTGCCTCATCTGGTTGGTCTTTGGTTTTGTTCTCTTTGAATTCTTTAACGCTTACCGTGTTGCCGAGCTCTCCAGCCCCAATTTTTTGCCATGATCTTAATGCTTAATCTGCGGTAGTCGGCGGCGTGATGGCCATACATTTGGTGATGCTCGCAGATTTCTTTTTCATCGTACGAGTTAAAGTTCTTTGCCCTTGTTTTCTATGGACCTTTTCCTCGTCTGGCTGATCCATTTCCTCATTCGCTCGAGCCGACTTGATAGTTGTGCGATCCGCCCGAGCTCTCCTGTTTCACTGCTTGCTCTTGAACTTTTTTTGTCTTTGCCTGCATGAGTGGGTTGACATGCATATTTTCTTGACTTCCTTGTCGACTTGTGTTTCAGGGATAAGACTTTCATTTCTTCTTCGTCGACTATGAAATCTAATGCCCGATGTAAGGCATTTAATATCGTTTGAGGTCAGTTCTGTGATACTTCCTTCCTGAAATCCGACTCGTACCATAATGCCTTCTTTAACACGTCAATGCCAGCTTTGTCGCTTAAGCATTCGATCCTTAACACCACCTTCTTGAATCTTCCGATAAAATTTTTAGGCTTTCGTTCTGACCTTGTCGACCATAGATTCAATGTCATAAGTCTCCTGATCCATGAATATCGAGTATTGCTTCATGAAAAGGATAGCTATTGGAAGCGGCTGATAGAGTTTCGTTATAGTCTGGGGAAACATTTGCGGGCGGCTCCTTTTAAGTGTTCTACAAACAGGAGGTAGAAACCAGCATCCTTCTCCTTTTGCTTTAGATTGGCTCTCCCCATCGCTATTTGGAAGGCCATCATATGGGCTTTCAGATTAGACGTTCCTTCGTTAAAAGGGATTTCGATTTTGCAAGGATTTGAGATCCTTCTTTCGAGGATTCGAGCTGTGAATGGTGTTTTTCATCTTTCCTCCAAGACATGGTCGATTTCAGGTGCGGCACTCATTGCCTTTTCAACTTGTGGTCGTACGGCTCATATCTCGACGATTGTTTGTGCTAGCGTGGCTCTAAGCTCGTTGAGTTCGTATCTGCTTGTTACTCTTTGCTCTTTAGTTGGCTCGTTATGTTGAGTCCGTAGGACATTTCCTTCTTCCTCTATGAGTTTGTTTTGTTTCTTCGGGAGCGTATCAATGCATTATTATCCTTTTTTATTCATCGTCAGAATGTTGTTCATATTTGATTTTCGGGTAAGGTCGGATCTTTGTCTCTGCAGTCTTTTTGTGGCGTCGATAGCCATCGCTCGTTTGAGAGCTGTGGACGATGTTGTGTAGGGCTTCTCGTTGAGCTGGAGGCTTTGAGAAATCGAGTTGCATAGGGTTTTTCGTGGCGAAGTTCACCGTTCGGATGTTCCTTTCTCGGTTTTCCGTTCCAAGCCTTTCCACTTGCACGGTGAGTGTGTTATTTGCCTTCTCATGATCCTGAGTTTTTTTGCATCAGTACGGCTATCATCTCCTTTAGCTAAGTTAGCGTTTCATCGGCTGTTGTGTCTGTCATGGTTGCGTTTTTAACAAAGTTGTCTGCCGCGGTGTTGCCGTTGTGATATTGCCCGCTGTAGTGTTATCTGCGGCGGTGTTGTTTGATGTATTGCCGATAGCTAGTTTGTGACCTATCATGTCTTCATCTCCATCTCCGTCGGTGTCCATCTCTTCGGGGCTACTAATCGGTGGTTTATAGGTGTAAGAAAACTTCTTCTCCACACAAACGGCGCAAAACTGTAAGAGTCGGAACACACACAGTCGATTCTTGTAGAGTTAACTTTTAGGGAACAAAAGGTTGTAAGTATACAACACAGAAAGAGATCCGGAGAATAGTTTTTTTTTATTTGTTTGTCAGAAAACAAAGTTAAAAGTGTAAAGGCCAAAGAAAAAGTCTAAGTGTTTATGCTAGGGTTTTCAGTCTGTCTGGATCGTAGGATGTCTCTCGGCTTATATAGTCGCGGCGAGTCGGTTTAAAAGATATTCACCTACAAGATTTCCGAAGATCTACCAATTATCGAATCTTTCATTTTCGTTTGGATTTATTTTTCTTCTCGTGACTTAGCCTTATCTTCTGAGTGGGCTGAAAAAGGACGATCGGAGTCCGTTGAGCATATACCTTCTTAGTCCCGCCCAAAGTTTATCGAATGCGAACCTTACAAGTTTGACCCGAGTCCATATTTCGTACAACTTATCCAGCAATACTGTCAACGGCTAGTAATTTTGGGTATATGTAAGTTTTCATTATAAATATGGGTTGCAGCTAGTCACGCATTCAGGGGAACGTGTCGGCAAGTCTCTGAGCAGTTTGTCCAAGAAATGTGTCTTTCCCGGAATGTCCAAGGAAAGTGTTATTCTCGGAACGTCCGAGGACTGTGTTCTGCTCGAAACGACCGAGGACTGTGTTCTGCTCGGAATGTCCGAGGACTAAGTTACGCTCAGAATGTTCAAGGACTGTTTTCTGCTTGAAACGTCAGAGGACTGTGATCTGCTCGGAACGTTCGAGGACTGTGTTCTGCTAGGAACGTTCGAGGACTGTGTTCTGCTCGGAACGTCTGAAGACTGTGTTCTGCTTGGAACGTCTGCGGACAATGTTCTGCTTCGAACGTCCGAGGACTCTGTTCTGCTCGTAACATCCGAGGGAGTGTGTTCTGCGCAGCATGTCCGAGGGAGTGTATTCTACTTGGCAAGTCCGAGGGAGTGTGTTCTGCTCGGCCTTTTCCGAGCAGCTTGGCCTGCTCGGATTATCCGAGCAGCTTGGTCTGCTCTTGCCATCCATTCGAGTAGTTTGATTGCTCAGAAGGTTAGCTACATTTTCGTATGTTTTACACGAAATGTTATTTACACGAAGTGTCGTTCATATGAAATGTCATTCATACAAAGAATTTTTTTTCTACGGAACATAGTTATGACTGATTGCTTAGTCGATGTTCGGCTATTAATTTCCCCGAGGGGGAATTTGTCCCCAACAAAAATCAAACCTAGAGGTGCCATTGGTCATCGTCCAACCTCCTCGTGTTTAGTTTTTTTTTTCCAAAATATTCTTTTTAGTTGTTACACTATGTAATATGAAATTTGAATTGCTTGACCCTTTTTCTGAGGTACGTAGACATCCCCTTTCGGGGAACATCTATAATCAATAAAAAAAATCTCTTTTTCACAGAAAGACAAGCACGACTCAACCACGTCAGCATCCTGGCCAGGTGCTCGACCCAAACCAATATGCACTCTAAAGTGCAAGAACCCTTACATCACTACATGAAAATGTTGTATAGATAACACATGACGATAGCGTTGTGTACGTTTATGCTATAGTTGACATAACCCTCAGTTTAAGATAGCGTTTGCTAAAATACAAACGCTATGTTTTGCTGGTCGCATTCAAATCTTAGTAATGCCTTTTAGAAGTATAATATACATAGCACGAATAATTTAGAAAACGCTATACATAAATTAGGCGGAAAAAGAAATTTCGTTTCCAGACTAAAAGACACAGTGAAAAAAAAAGCGGGCTAACAAATTTTCATTCTCCCTCTCTAATTTTTTTCCTTTCCCTCTCACTTGTATCAGTTTCCCCCTTTCTATCTCTATTGTCTCGATCTTAGAGCACCTCCAATGGAGTAACATGGCTCAGTTTCTTAAAAAAAAATTAATAAAATATTATGGGTCCCACAATAATAGTTAAGAAACGATTTCCTAAAATCCTTATTTAAGACCATCTCCAACCCCACACTATTTTTCACACTAAACGCTATTTTAGAGTAAATTCTTCTCCAACCCCACACTATATCCCACACTAAAATAGTGTAAACCTATTTCTTACACTAGTTTTAGCGTAAACCTATTTCTTACTTTATTTTAGTGTTAAACTTTTTTATTTATAAAATGGTCATTTAACTTTTAAATCTTTTATTTATATCTATGATAAATAATAAGTTTAATAATTATTTATTAGAAAATCACTATTAAATTATTAAAATACTGAAATACAAATATACCAAAACTTAAAATAAAAAACATGAAAAATATTCAAATTTAAGATAAACAACATAAATAAATATAACACACGAAAAATTATAACTTAAAAATACGGTAAGTCGCTTCCGGTTCCTCCAAGATCGCTAAAGTACTGTCCGAACGAAGTAGATGAAAGATCTCTTTGTTGATTTCATCTTTGATGACTCCGCTTTTGTAAAATCCGTGTTTGCTCGGATTGAATATGTGCAAGGATATTTGGATCTTGTATGGAATTCAAGTCAGAAAATAAAAAATTTGTTTTCCTCTTTGAACTCTTTCAAAGCATAATTCTTATTTTATTTTTTTTGACAACAAAGTAAATAAAAAGAACCTATCTATCTAGTTCCATGATGGAGGCTCCGGGCCAACATGAAAGCTCCATGACTGTCTGGGACGGGCACTTCTTGCTAATCCATCTGCTGTCATATTTTTTGCTCTAGGTATATGCTTGATCTTAAAAGTTGGGAAAAATCCCCTTCTTTGATCAAATTCTTCGATGTGTCCTTTGAAGGCAGGCCATTCGTCTGGTTCCGACACAATCTTGACCAGGTCTGAACAGTCCGTAGCAAATGTGGTATGAGGGTGCTGTAAGATCTTCATCCATTCCATAGCCCATATAAGTGCTTCGAATTCTGCATGAAGTGGTGTCCGACATTGTCTGACGTTTCTTGCTCCCACCATAATATCATTTGTACCCTCATAAGAACTATACCATCCTTGTCCTGTGGACATTTCTCCTTCTTTCCATGAGGCATCAACGAAACAACAGTGCCCCGAAAATACTATTTCATTGCCCATTGACCGTATTCCTGTAAATCCTGTTACTGTTTCCTTAACTGCACCACTCTGAGATTCTTCCCATAGATTCCATTCCACTTCTGCCATCCTGACTGTATCCAGTGGACTCTTGTCAATATGAGTGTATACCATATCATTTCTGCTTTTCCAGATATACCATAAGATCCAAGGATAACATTCTTTATGTTGGTCGTTTGCTATCCTCCAGAAAAGATAATCCATATTTGTGAATATCGACTCCGAGGGAAATATCGTCGGATTTGTTGGTACTTGGGATAGTGCCCAAACTTGTCTCGCCGGTGGACATTGAAAGAGTACATGGTTGATTGTCTCTTCCATCCCGCAACGAACACATCGCGTGTCACACTTAATACCTCTTGAGTTAAGATTGCGTGTTACTGATAGGCAGCCTGAAAGAGCTTGCCAAACAAAGTGTCTTAATTTGGGAGGACACTTTATCCATGAGTAAGCTTGCAATGTCTTGATATCTGGTCCCCACAACGGTATGCGTTCACCGACGTTTGGTATATCTCTCTCCGTATTGTAACCTGATTTAACCGTATATTTTCCAGATTTCGTGTAATGCCATCCTAACTCATCTGGTCGATTAAATCGACTAAATGGGATGCTTTCAATCAACATTGCGTCCTCAATATCGACCAACCGCTCAATCTCCTCTTTATTCCATATTTGTCTTTGATGATCAATTAACTGATCGACCGTGATCAAATCACTTGAAGTGTTTGGTTTTAGTTTTGCTGGTCTCGGGCGGTGGGCTGGTATCCAAGGATCATTCCATATCGAAATGGATGCTCCCGTTCCTACCCTTTTGATAAGTCCTTTGTTAACCAGAGATCGAGCTGAAGTAATACTCTTCCATCCAAACGATGGTGAGTATGATCTTATCGGATCTAAAGGGTCCGTATTCCGAAAATATCTCCCTTTGAAAACTTTTGAGAAAAGAGCTTCTGGCTTTTCCATGAGTCTCCATAATTGCTTTGCCAAAAACGCTGTATTTGTGTCCCTGAATGCCCGAAAACCAATGCCTCCTTCTTTCTTATCTTTGCATAACTTATCCCACGCCAACCAATGCATTCCTGAATTTGTGCCTCCTGAACTCCACCAGAAACGTGAAACTACACTAGTTAACTTTGATGTCACTGATTTTGGTAACCTGAAACATGACATCACGTGATTCGGCATGGCCGTTGCAACTGCTTTGATCATAACTTCCTTGCCTCCTCTGGATAATAAATTAGTTGTCCACCCATTTACTCTTCCGGATAATCTATCATGTAAATAACCGAAAATCTGTGTTTTTGATCCGCTCAAACATTCCGGGATTCCTAGATACATCCCCATGCCCCCCACCGTACTAATTCCCAGTATCGTCTTCATCTCCTCTTTGACGGGATCTGCTACTTTGTGGCCAAACTGGATGGATGATTTCGTGAAATTAATTTGTTGCCCTGAAACCCTCTCGTAATTCTGGAGAATCCTTAAAATCGTTTCACATTCCTCTTTCGTAGTTTTGCAAAAAAATAGGCTATCATCAGCAAATAATAGATGTGAAATAGCTGGGCATTTCCTAGCCACCTTTAGCCCTGTTAGCTGTTTTTCCCTTTCCGCCCTTTTAATGTTTGATATTAATGCTTCCGTGCACAAGATAAACAAATATGGTGATAAAGGGTCTCCCTGTCTGAGTCCTCTCGCTGGAGTTATGGATCCATGTGGTTGTCCATTAATAAGAACCTTATATTTAACCGTAGATATACATTTCATTATCCTGTCGACCCATGTTGTCGCAAAACCCATCTTTACTAAAAGTATCTCAATAAATGACCATTCAATTCGGTCATACGCTTTACTCATATCCGTTTTTACTGCCATGAATTTTCCTTGACATGATTTATTTGTCCGTAAACCATGAAACATCTTATTTTGAATATCCAAATGTTGTTGTCTTTGTGCACTTGTATTCTTTAGTTGCTCCAAGAACTTCTTATTTCCTTCTTCTAAGGTATCGTTAACCGCTGTTGTTTGATCAGCAAGTTTTCTTTTCATTTTGGATTTCTTAATTCCACTTGGTCGCAGAGACGATGACCCGCCAATAGTCTTATCGTTGACATTTAAGTTTTGAGTAAATGAAGACAAACCTGGAGATGTTTGCGTAGGAGAATCAAGGATAGGATTTTCGGACTCTAAAGGTGTGTATTCGTTACCACATGGGATTGATATGTGTTTCGCAGGGACGACACCATCTTTAAACTTTTTAAAGTTTTTAATAATATTCCAAACATGATCAAATTTCCAACCGGATTTGAACTTTGGATCTTCTCTTAGCATTACTTTGGCTTGATTAAACTGCGTTAATCGATCATTTGTGGAAAAAATATAGTAGTTGTGATATTTAAACCAAAATCTATTATATTTTATTATTTTATATTATGTAATGTTGTTTTTTATTTAATAAATGTTTAATTTAAATATTTTATAATGTACAAGTTGTAATATTATAATTCTAAAAAAAATTTGCAAAAAAAAAATAAGTGGGGTTGAATTGTTAACTTTATAAATAAAAGTATTAATAGTAAATAAAAAATAGAATATACTTAGAATATTCCATTTTTCAGTGTGGAAAATAGAGTTGTACATTGGAGAGAAATCCAACTCTATTTTAGTGTCACACTATTTTAGTGTGTAATATAGTGTTTTACATTAGAGATGGTCTAAGAGTCGATTCTTATACTGTTCATGCCACGTGGCGTAACATGAGTGAGGATCGAGTAAAGGTTTTAACATTTAGGTACGTGCTCTTAGTTACCTAAATGTTAAAACCCTTACTCGATCCTCGGTTCGCAGAAAACCCATTTACTCATAAACCTGAATCCATTCATCCCTCAAATCACTCAGCCTCTCCTTTTCTCTTTTCTCTCTTTACCTTCTATCGCTAAGAGACCCGAACCCTCGCCGCGATTTCATGGCAGAACAATTTTACAGAGAGATTTTTGGGTCGAATGGTACTTGTAAGAGTAGTAGAGAAGACATAGCTGAAAGTAATTCTGAGAGTGATAACCATACGATGAAGCAGTTTCTGGTGACGATTTAGAAACTCCGAGGAAGAATCATAAACAATCCAAGACCTCAAATCGTAAGAATCCCCAAATCTCATGATACATTGCAATATCTTCGATGATTTGAATTTGATTTCGAATTTCAGTTATTGATTCTCGCATACCTTCTAGATTTTGTGTCGAAATCTCACGTCGATAGATTCGAGTATCATATTCTGATATATGGGGTTTTTTCTCGATGTTATAGGAAGAACAAGAAGATTTCCAAAGGTATGAAAGAAGGAAAGAAGAAGATGTAAGTAAGAATGACACTTTTATCATCTGGATTTGTTGATAATGTGTTTGCAATTCTTAACTATGCTCTTTTTGTTCACAGTTTGACTACTAGCAACTTGAAATCAATTTGCGAGTCGTTCTCATCAGATTTGTTGTCTATGGTAAGATTTTTCTGGAGACTCTCGAGTTATCTCTTCTTTTTTTTGTTCTTCTGTTGTGTTAACGTTTTATGGTGCAGTGTTGATCCTTTCTCCAAGAAAGATTGGTATGACTTAAAGGCTCATGCTTTATTCAGTGAGAGTAATGTTGAGAAGACACTTGTTTCTAGAATTTGGTTCTTGGTAAATAAATGCTTATTGTTTACATTTTGTGTCTTGTATTATGACCAGATGGCTTATACTAAGCAAACAACTCGTAAGTCTACTGAAGGAAAGGCTCCAAGGAAGCCTCTTGCTACAGAGGTATATCAACCTCTCAAATATCGATATTGAGTTAAGGTAATGTGTTCACTACTGAATTTAATAACGTAAAACACAATCAACCACACTAGTAACTTAACCAAGAACCAATGCTCCTAAAACAATGATTCTGACCTCTAGGACAAAGGAACCGATAGAGCTCCTTCAAGAACCAAGAGCACTTATCAATGGATAACAGAGAAATATAGAGGATGAAAGAGATTAAATTGCCAAAAGATTTCTATTCTTTCGTTATGTTTTTCATCGAATATATAAAACAACAATCACATAAAGAAAAGCACTCAGACATAAAGAGAAAACACCAATGATAACTAAAACCCCATCTCCTGAAATCACGCTTGATATTGCCAGCAGGACATGTACGTAAGCTTGACGTACTCTTCCTCTTTCCTACATCAAACTAAAACCCCATCTCCTGAAATCACGCTTGATATTGCCAGCAGGACATGTACGTAAGCTTGACGTACTCTTCCTCTTTCCTACATCAAATCTCCCCTGCTCAAAAAAACCTTGTCCTCAAGGTTTAACGGATGGAAACTTCCTCTCTAGCTCAAATAATAGTTCCCAAGTTGCTTCTTCTTCAGGTTGGTTTTCCCATTGCACCAATACCATTGTCACTGCCCTTCCCTGACGTTGTACCATTTTTATTTCTAAAATGCGAGCTGGTTCTTTAAGCAGGACATCCTGTACGATCGACGAAAGTTGAGTCGAAGTGCAGACGTTTCCAATCCTCAGTTTTAGTTGCAAGACATGAAAGACTGGATGGATTTGTGATGTTGCAGGAAGATCCAGCTTATACGCTACTTTGCCACATTTGTTAATTACTTTATATGGGCCAAAGTACCGTGGTGCCAGCTTTTGATTCGAACGCATCACCACTGACTTTTGTCGATACGGTTGAAGCTTGACGTAAACATAATCCCCGATCTCCAAGTTACGGTATGTTCTATGCTGATCAGCCATCATCCTCATACGATGTTGAGCACGGAGCAAGTGGAATTTCAGAATAAGGATCATATTTTCCCTCTCCTGCAATGACTTCGCGACCACGGCCACCTTTGATTCGCCAGGGAGATATGGTAAATGCATCAGAGGAGCCTGACCATATATTGCTTCAAACGGAGTCATTTGAATAGAAGTGTGAAAGTTCGTATTGTACCAATACTCAGCAAGAGGCAGCCATTTACTCCAGAGGTAAGGTCGGTCACTGCTCATACACCGAAGATAGGTTTCTAAGCATCTATTCACAACTTCCGTTTGGCCATCACTTTGTGGGTGATCGGCGCTGGAAAACTGCAAGGCAACTCCCTGTAAACTGAATAATTCGGTCCAGAAATCACTTAGAAAAACCGCATCTCTGTCACTTACGATAGACCTTGGCAACCCGTGTAGCTTGAATACATTGTCCAAAAAATATTGAGCAACTGAGGCGGCTGTGTATGGGTGAGATAGGGCCATGAAATGTGCTCCTTTGCTCAATCTGTCCACTACGACGAAGATGACCGTCTTACCATATGATGGAGGAAGACCATCGATGAAATCCATAGATATATCCGTCCAGATTGCCTCCGGGATTGGCAAAGGTTGAATTAAACCAGGATAAGCTGATGTATCGTACTTACACTGTTGGCAAATGTTGCAACGGCGGATGTATGCTTGAATGTCTTTAGACATCCCCTTCCAATAGAATAACCCTTTTACCCTCTGGTGAGTTGCATCTCGACCCGAATGTTCACCACTACCCGAACAATGTAACCACTCTAAAATTTTGTTCCTAATATCAATATCAGCGGGTACGACAATCTTGCTCTTACACCTCAGAATCTCCTGCGACCATGAGAAGTGTTTTCTTGCAGTCGGATTGAGTTTCAGGTCTGCGATTAACTCCTTGATCGCTATGTCTGAGTCATAGCTTTCTTGAATCTGTTGCAGTAGATCACAATCTAAAACCGACATTGCCATGTGTAGAACTTCGGATCCATCCACTCTCGATAAAGCATCTGCGACCAGATTGTCTTTGCCTTGTCGGTATTGGATCTCGTAGTCAAATTCAAGCAGTTTAGGTAACCACTGCTGCTGAATTGGAGTATTGAGCCTTTGGTCGAGAAAATACTTCAAACTTCGCTGATCAGTTTTAATAATGAATCGTCTGGAAAGCAGGTAATGTCGCCATTTCTGAACTACGAATACGACAGCAAGTAATTCCTTCTCATATATCGAAAGATTGAGCTGTTTCCCTTTAAGATGTCGGCTGATATATGCGAGTGGTTGTCCTTCTTGCATTAACACTGCACCAATGCCATGCCCACACGCATCAGTTTCCACAACAAACTGCTTATCGAACTGCGGTAAAGCTAGGACAGGCGTTTCACACGGGGACCGCTTCAGCTCATTGAACGCGGATGTTGCATCTTCCGTCCATTCAAATGAATCCTTTTTAGTGAGAGCACTTAGTGGTCTCGCTATTGATCCAAAATTCCTCACGAACCTCCGGTAATAGCCTGCGAGACCTAAGAACCTACGTAACTGTTTGAGCCTCGTTGGAATTGGCCAGTCCGAGATAGCTTTAACCTTGTTTGGATCCGTCGATATGCCCTGGGATTCAATGTAATGGCCCAAGTATTCAACCTTCGCTGTAGCGAAGATACACTTGCTTCTCTCTGCGAAGAGACTATGGATCCTCATTTGTTCGAAAACGTTTTTCAGATACACCAAGTGTAGCTTCAGGTTAGGACTATATACCAATATATCGTCGAAAAATATGAGGACAAACTTACGAAGGAATAGCTTGAAGACAGAATTCATCAGACCTTGAAATGTCGCAGGTGCATTCGTAAGCCCAAAGGGCATGACCATGTACTCATAATGCCATGTATGCGTCTTAAATGTTGTCTTGTGTATGTCCTTCTCTGCCATCCTTACATGGTTATAGCCTGCGCGTAGATCGATCAGAACTGTCCTCATGCGACCCCTGATACGATCCCTTGTCTCCTTTATTGCCGCTTGTCGGGCCTTCATTCTGCGACGTGAGTAAGCGTATTGCTTCAAACATCTCTGCAATACTCTTATCCAACTTATCATTATGTGCCGCCATCTCCGTCGCGATTTGCGTCGCGATAGAGCCTTCCAACACCTCCATTCGTGAGCCCATGGACTCCTCAACCTCTCGCATTGCATCCTTTAAAGCCTGAGCTCTCGTTTCCGCCATTAATTCCGAGAAACGTCTTGCGCTCTGATACCTTTAATAACGTAAAACACAATCAACCACACTAGTAACGTAACCAAGAACCAATGCTTCTAAAAACAATGATTCTGACCTCTAGGACAAAGGAACCGATAGAGCTCCTTCACGAACCAAGAGCACTTATCAATGGATAACAGAGAAATATAGAGGATGAAAGAGATGAAATTGCCAAAATATTTCTATTCTTTCGTTATGTTTTTCATCAAATATATAAAACAACAATCACATAAAGAAAAGCACTCAGACATAAAGAGAAAACACCAATGATAACTAAAACCCCATCTCCTGAAATCACGCTTGATATTGCCAGCAGGACATGTACGTAAGCTTGACGTACTCTTCCTCTTTCCTACATCAAACTAAAACCCCATCTCCTGAAATCACGCTTGATATTGCCAGCAGGACATGTACGTAAGCTTGACGTACTCTTCCTCTTTCCTACATCAGAACTCACCAATTTCTGATCAGATTTGAACTTCTTCATGTTCATTAATGTATTGTAACCCTTTGTATCTGTGATTTATTTTTTGCAGACTGATCTGCGTTTCCAGAGCCACGATGTGCTTGCAATCCAGGAAGCTCCAGATGCATACCTTGTTGGTAATTACAGTAAAATGCTAAAATCTCGAACAACTAATAACTAATTCTCAGATTAGAAGTACATGTGCAACACTGCTCATAATTTTCTGCTTAGTTGCATTACAAGTTCACGTTTATTTACAGGCCAAGGAAGTTGATGAAGCAGGGAAACTAGAGGATCAAGAGGCGTTTATTAAAGAAATGGAGGCCTATAACAAGGAGATCTCATGGATTTTAAAGCCCCCAAGTTTTATGGACAGCCCTTAAACTGTTTCAAGTGAGTTGAAAAGTGTCTTGTGATGATCTGTCTGGATTGTTCAAATGTCCGCAAGGTATGGGTTGAGGTATGTAAAATTAAGGATGCACGCGTATGGAGACAAACCTCAGAATTCGAGATTGTTGCTGATGCATTATGTTCTACAGTCGCTTGGCTTAATGACAAAATTGTTTTTATGTGAACCATTGTATTATGTTGGATTGATTTGGGTAATAGAACTTGTTTCCCTAGTAGAATCTTTTGTTTCAAGTTTGGTTGTGTAAGACTTGATATATTGTTTGGCTACTAGAACCTTTATGTTCGACTATTGATGGTTTGGCTACTTACATTTTGTTTCTATAATGATCAAAATATTACAGAGAAGATAGCTACAAATAAAACTATACGAGTGGGAGAATTCATGACTTAAGCGTTCGCCAATATAATTCGGGTAAGCACCCCCTTATATGCGGATGCACTACAAGATTATATCGTATAGAGAGCATCCGTAAAACGCTACTACAGAATACCATGGCATTCTGGCAAGAGCTCTGTCTGCCCCCGTCAACGTAGGTCTGACACTTTACATAGCGTTTTTTTTCTAATGCGTTAATTATTTTTTCTATAACGTTTATTAGATTTTCAATTATATAGTTTATAATAGCACATAAGGATTGTTATGATTTATTAATGCACAACATTCTTGTAGGTCACCAATAGTTGTAAGATAGCAATTGATTTTTGTTATTTTTGAGTAGTTTTATTTGTAGCCGATCTCAATTTAGCGTATAAATCAAAAAACAAATCTTCACTCGCACAATCAAAAGCGAAGTCTTTCACTCGCAAAAACCAAAAGCCGAGTCTTTACTTGCACAATCAAGAGTTGAGTCTTCACCCGAAAAAACAAAAGCTGAGTTTGCACTCGCAAAACCATGATTGAATCTCCATTCGAAAAATCAAAGCAGGGTCTTCACTCACTGAATCATCTTTCACATATAGAAAGGCAAGTCTCCGCTCGAAATTTTATAGTCGAGTTCTCACTCACAGAAGCAAAAGTTAAGCTCGCTATAGCAAAAGCAAAAACATAAATCGCTCCAATAAAGATAAAAGCTGAGTCTTCATTCACAAAGTAAATGCCGAGCCTTCATTCACAAAATGAACGCCAAGCTCCTACCCGCAAAGCCTAAGGCATAAACTGCTATCACCAATTAGCAAGAATCTTAGGCCAAGTTTCCACTAAAAAAACAAGGTTAAAAGCCAAGAATCATCCCCGCACACATAAACTGAAATCCAAGATTAAGAGAGTTAAATACGCCTAGATTTATGTTATCATCAAGTCAATCCAAAAAAATGTCGAAAAGTTAAAATCTGGTTATTTAAACTTTTCGTGATGCAATCCCAATGTCTCTGGTCCAATCAATCGAATTGTTACCATAAGCAACTGATTAATCTTCGGATTTGATTAAAAAGAGAATAAAAATCCTTTAAGCTGTCGCCGGGGGATCCACAAGGAGAAGATATGTAACTATTATGTTCATCAAATATAGTTACATATGCTGGAAGTAGGTAAACTGATTCTGAAAGGACTAATTGAGTGGTTAGTCAAAAGGTTGTTCTGATTATTTTGTGAAAATAGAGATAATTGGCAATAACAAAATGATCCAAAAACATGATCGTTTTATTCGACTTAGAGTTCGAATATTGACTAGTCAATTTCTCTGCTCTTGAATAAATGAAGTACAAGTTGTTTTTTACCGCGCTTGGAAAACATTTTTATATCAGGAGAATTAGGTAAAAACTCCTATATTTTCTACTGATTCAAATAAAGTTAAATCTGGATATTGTTGGATTTTTCTTATTTTTCGAACTAATATTTTTATCTACTTCCTTTTCCTGATTATTACTAATTATTGTTTTTCCTTTTTGCTGTTCGGTGGGACTCATATGGATGGGCCTCGTCGTTGTGGGAAACACTCCTTATTTATGGGCTTCGTGTTGATGGGCCAGTCTGTTTTTCGATTGGGCTACTAAAGGAGGCTAAACCGACCTACAAATTTAATCTTATTTATGGGCTTCGTGTTGATGGGCCGGCCGGTCTGCTTTTTGGTTGGGCTACTAAAGGGGGCTAAACCGACCTCCAAATTTAATCTCCCGAGTTCGGCGAGGTAGATTAAAAACATGCTCGGCGAATTTGTAAGAAAATGAAATTGTGATTGCCTAGCGTGACTGCTAGATCGGATTGAATTATTTCATGTTTTATCATACACTGTTGTGATTCTGACACATGGCTTTCGGAGCATTTAAGTTGTTTGGGGTGCTTCCTCGATTAGTCATTTGACCAACGTCCGTTAAACATGCTTGACTAGAAGTCCGAGAGTCGCATCCTTTGGAAGGTAACATTTTATCTCCTAGAAGATAACTATCTCTCGGCTTCTATAATTACATATCCATTCTTTCATTTTTACCATCCATTTCCAGAGGTAAAAAAAAAACCTAAGGTACCTCCTCTCCACTTCTCTTCTCTTTCAAGCTCTTTTTTAGTTCTCGTTCTCTCCTCTTGTTTATTTATTCCTACATGTTGACCTTCTTCTGCCTTTTGCTGATTTTGTAATGGGTTGTATTCGTGATAAAACTTGTGAATCTTCTGCTAGTCATGACAGTGGCGGTGTCTGCAGATGAAATTCCCTCTTCTTTTCCTGTGATCGAGTTAGCTTGGCGTCAAGCTGAATCGCATTGTACTAAGGACGTTGATCAGCCGTCGTTGTATTCCACAGATTTCTTCCACTGAGTCGAAGGGTTCCACCTTCTTGCAGCGTTGTTCCAAAATCTAAAGGAAAATAGAAAGTTCCTCCGAAAGGAAAATAGAAAGTTCCTCCTCGTGCCACTGCCGTGGTTGCTCACAACAACTTTGGCGCTCTATCGACTTCTTTGATGCGAAGTCCTTAGATGACATAAAAGATTCCCTTGGATATGGGGCTATCTATTTTATGCTTCCTACTCCTTCTCAGCGTCCATGGCACGCTCCTCCTGTCTATATGTGTCTTTGTCAGTCTTTTCTTATTTTCGGCGCATCTCCAGTTTCTTCTACTGAGGCTCTTGGTGGACTACTGTGCACAATACATTATCACCTTTACGCAGATAAGTGTGACCATAATTTTAAATTTTACTGGTTTTCTAAAGCTCGGAGAGATTCTTGGAATTCCTTTGTTCGTAAAGCTTTTTGAGGATTTCATCCAGATAAACGTTAGTGCAGAAAGACCCGTTTGGATATCGATGGAAATGAGGACCTATCTAGAATTGATGACCGGGGAGTAGCATAGCAAACTCCGGGACTGGCAGAGGAGTTACTTCTTTGTTAGAGTAGATGCATACTCACTCAGGATATGAGCGTGATGATCTTCCCTGAATGGAACACTAAATCCACCTCTAACATTATGATGATAATATAATTAAAAGGCAAAAATGTTTGCATCTAACGCTATATCTATCATAACTTAGTAAACTTTAATATTTTTTTGCTTTCAAATTATTTTTTATTAATTATGTTTACTCATCGTCGGGGCTGTCGGACTGCCAATCCTTCATCATCTTTATTTTGATCTCATCTTGGTGGTTCCATGTCAGGAGGAGGATTTTGCGGGAACCTGAAGTGATACATTCTGGTTTCGGGACTGGCCACTGGCTCTCGGCTCGTTCGGTTGTCTCTCATGGTTTTGACCCAGTGAAATGCCTTCGTGTTGCACCTCATGCAGGACTATTATTTACTCGCGGTAATATGGCCTTGTTCGATCGGTGAAGGCCCTTGTGGGTTCGTCTTGTCTCCGCTCAAGGTCCCATATATCAATGTTCGATGCTCCTTGTTGAATGAACATCAATTGAGTAATGTTTCAGGAATGCGGACGAGATTTTCAGGATTTATCCGGTTTCGAGTCTTGAGAACCAGATGGGCGTGGTTCCGTGGAGATTCTCCAAAAATTGTTGTTAGTATCCGACATCCTTTTCTTCTACTGGGAACCGAGCTCAGCCCTTTGCGTTTATAAATGTGGTAATGAGCTGGCACGAGTGTGACTTTCCGTCGTAAAATGGAAAGTTGATCTTATAAGGGTGTTGGACCATTCTACTATTCATGATTCTAGCCATGACCGGGGTCTTTTGAGTTTGTTTTTACACACGATCAAGTCAAGTACCGAGCTTGCTACTCGATGGACCTTTGAGTGGAGGTCTTGAATTTGGCTCGTTATGAGAATTTTGGGCATGTACTTAAGCTTTTGGTGTATTGTTAATTAGAAATGTTATGCTCGCCTGGTTGGCTGCCGATCCAATTTTCCTCGGTAAACGCTCAAGGAACAGTCGCCTAAAAGATGAGTCGGCTGACCTGGAGTTCGTTTCGTTGTCGAGGTCCCCTGCTGAGCTGTAAAGTTGCCTTGAACATGAGCATCAAACATGTTGATCCGCTTGTTTGCAATTTGATCCATCAAGTCGATTCAATTCAAGTGCACTTGACACATTTTTACCGTAGGGTTATGTCCTCTAGTTCTTGCTACAGGAGTTGCCGTATTTTTTTTGCCTCATCCCATTGGCTGCGTCTGCATTTTCTACGAGTCTGCTTTTATATGCTTCTTATTCCTGCTGCCACGCGTTATTTCCTTGTTTGGCCTTCAAAGAAGGTCGAGTTTAGAGCGTTTTCTTTTCCGGGAGATGCTGTGTGGAACATGACTTGATTTCATGTGGGTGTTGTTTGAGATGGATTCCTTCTCCCGGTCGCGGTGCGTCGAGGTGGACTCTTCCTCCTTCGTATCCTAGGTTATTCAGTGCATCAATTTCTTCTTCTTCTCGAGGTGGCATAGTGGTGATGATTTTGTCATTACTGAACTGCTTCGTGAATAAGAAGTTACTCTATCCCCACAAATGACGCAATTTTTGAAGGTTAACTTCCCCAAGGATTAACTGTGTAATTAGTCAAGATTGATTATGATTATTTGTGAAAATAAAGACAATTAGAAAATAGCAGAATGATCAAAATACATGATCGTTTTATTAGACTTATAGTTTGAATATTGACTAGTCAATTTTTCTACTCTAGAATAAATGAAGTACAAGTTGGTTTTTTCCGAGAATCATATTTATATCATGAGAATTGGTTCAAAACCCTATACTTTCTAATGATTTAGATAAATTTAAATCCGAATACTTTTGGATTTTTCTTTTTTCGGAGATAGATCTTTGTTTTCTTCCTTTTCCTTGCTTAATACTAATTACTTTTTCCTTTATTGCAGTTCGGTGGGCCTTGTAGTTGTGGAACACGCTCTAACACTATCTAATATCTAATACTATAATTGAGAAGTGAAAACATACCAGATTCATTCTCACGAGGTTAATGACCAAGATACCCTTAATGAATTTGTCCCACATCGGTAGTTGGAAGAATAATTCCCCAATATATATATAGGGTTAAGAGACCGAGAGAGAGAGAGCGAGAGAGAGAGAGAGAGAGACCCAGAGAGAGGGAGAGAGAGAGAGACCGAGAGAGAGAGAGGGAGAACGAGGGAGAGAGACCGAGAGAGAGGGAGAGAGAGAGAGGGAGACCGAGAGAGGGAGAGAGAGACCGAGAGAGGGAGAGAGAGACCGAGAGAGAGGGAGACCGAGAGAGAGGGACTGAGAGAGGGAGACCGAGAGAAATAAAGAGAGAACGAGAGAGAGAAGAAATTATAATTTAATTTCTTTTAGGTTTTTAAATTAGGATTTAAGGATAAGGATTTAGGTTTTTTGTTTTTAAGGTTTACATATTGAGTTAAGGGATTAGGGTTTAATTTTAATTTTTAATTTTTTGGTTTTCAAATTATTGTTTAGGGTTTAGAGGTTTAGAAATTAGGATTTAGCTTTTAGTTTTTTCATAAATTCGTTTATTTTTTATTTATTTATTTTTTCTAAAATAAAACATTTTTATTATCGTTTTTGGTTTTTTTTTTAAATTAATTTTTAATTGTTAATTATTTTTAATACTAAATTTTGTATAATTATTTAATTGGTAAAAAAAGAGAGGGTGAACAAATGAGTTCCAATAATTTTTCTAATTATCTCAATATAAAGTAATTATCTCCATTATATTTAAAGGTAAACTTCCCAATATGATTATAATTCAAATTTAAAATACTTATCAAATATATAGTAGTTATTTTCTTTATATTTTGAGGAAAATTTATAATTTCGATAATATATGTAAGAAAAGTAAACTACGTAGTTTATATGTAGGAAAAGTAAACTACGTAGTTAAATCCTATCTAGGAAAAGTAAACTACGTATGAAACTTAACATAATCAAACTTTACAATCAGTAGTTATCTTTCGAAAGAAGTAGATATGTATGATTCGAAGGAAAGAATGTATGATCAAAAGAAAGAATGATTTATCTAAAAAGTAAATATGTAAGATTTATGCAAATTATTTTCCACAAATTAATCAAACTTAACATTATCAAACTTAACATTATCAAACTTAACAAATAGTAGTTATCTTCCAATATATTTAACATAATAATCAAACTTAACAGATATCTATATGTATCTTCGGAAAAAGTAGGATTTATCTTAAAAGTAAATATGTCGGAATTATCAAACTTATCTTCCACGAAAAAGTTAAATTTACGGTGAATATACTAATACATTGTTTAAATCATCTCATAGGTTAAGGAGATGTGCATGATTTGGAACTCAAACGCCGAAGTTTTTTAAAAAAGGTAAAACAACCGTTTCAAATAAGATTCTCAAACAAATAAAGGAAACATAACAAAAAAGATTAGGGAAAATGATAAAGATAATGATTTAGAATAACAATCTTGACAAACAATTTCAATATAATTACTAAAAAAAATGATACCCAAAATATAGACACATATTAATGAAAACGCACCACGTTCACTCTCACGAAAACGCAGCACGTTCACTTTTACGAGGTTGATTACGATGATACCCTTAATGAAATTTTAAAGAAATTGTCCCATATCGATAGTTGGAAGAATAATTTGATAAATATATGTAGGGTAAGAGAGAGAGAGAGAGAGAGAGAGAGAGAGAGAGAGAGAGAGAGAGAGAGAGAGAGAGAGAGAGAGAGAGAGAGAGAGAGGATATTATAGACACATATTAACTGGTTTTTAGAGGTATTCAGATGATGAAACGAATGATACCGAAGATGGTGACCAAGAGAATGATGAGCATTATAATAGTGATGATACGGGTGATATTTCTGATACAGGGGATTCAGACGATCCAGACTACAAGATTTCCGACAATGATCAATGATGAAGAAGAGGAGGAAGAAACCAAGAAAGAAGTAGGTATGGGATTCTAAGATTGACTACAATTTTCATTTTTTAGTTTCTATTATCACTGAATTTGTTTTAGCATTCTTGGTTTTTTTTTTAAATATCTAATACCTAAATAAAATAAATTATATGATATCTATTATCTAATATTAATTGTTTAGTTTTAACATCATGAGCATGAATAATTTCTTACGATCTATTTATTTCTTTTGATTACTTGGTTTCTCTCATCTTTACCATCTAAGTATATAAATCAAACCTATGTTTTGATTACTTG
The DNA here is from genome assembly GCA_030180135.1 of Orychophragmus violaceus. NCBI lineage: Eukaryota > Viridiplantae > Streptophyta > Magnoliopsida > Brassicales > Brassicaceae > Orychophragmus > Orychophragmus violaceus. Next base: position 79,296,107 of record CM058235.1, on the reverse strand, counting down.
AATTTTGAAAACTCACTAACTTCGACCGTTGTTATTGATGAAAAAATCAAAGTAATCAAACATTAAATTCAACTGTATACATAGATCAAACTAAAATCAAAACATTTAACAGCTTCTTCAATGCTTCAAGCGAAAATACTAAGTGGACCGGTCTTATTAGAAGCAAAAACCTATGTTAGCATCTCTGCAGAGATCTCTGATGGCTTATCCATGTCCTGCGCAAAAAAACAAAAAAAAAACAAAAATAGAAACCAATATTCCAATCGCTAACAAAACATTAAGAAAATATGCTTCAGAGATATACTTAGTTTCTACTGAATAGACTATTTCAATTTTAAAATTGGAATGAGTGATATTTAGGTCAAAGTGATTAAAGTGGTGGAGACACCCTTAGATTATATTCATAAAATTGTTCATAAACCTATGTTGTGTACCGGGACGCAAATAGGGTTATCAATCGCATTGGAGGCGAATCGTACAATTATATAACTGCGAAGAATTATCTAATTAAAATCGTAAGTTTTTTTATTTATCATCAGTGAATGAACTGGTTTGACACTTTTATCACGCACAGGATGATAAACCTCATATCGTTCTTATATGGAAGAAAATTTTCTTAGAAATTTCTTATTGTATATACATCATATAAAATTAAAAAAGAAATATATTGTTAGAACCCAAGCTTCCATAAGCATTACAACTTTATTTATGTTTTTTGGCATCAACTTATAAAGCATGAATCATCAATATTAAGCACATTGTTAAGGTCAATATAGCAGGCACCATTCTGCGGAATTACCGTGCGTTAACGTTAAGGGCAACCCTCATTAGGAATGTATCTCTTTGTCACCACGGTTTTCCCAACGTTCACGCCCAGTAATCCCCAAAAATTTGTAACTGCAAGATGGATTTAGAGAAGATGGAAGATTTAAAGAGATTGACCGAAGGAAAACAAAAACAGTGTACATGAAAATTGAGTGATATAAACACAAGGTAGAGAAAGAGGTGGAACTTTATAGTGATGAAGAGATATGTTTACATGGTTTGTATTTATAGGCGTTTTTGATGTAGTGGAAATCACTCACATGAGTAGTTTGTTGAAGATGATGAAGTTGGTTGATTGGTCATAAGAAAGAAGCATGGTAGTGGGAAAATGGATGGAGGAGAAGAAATACATGCCTATCACTTGATTATTGGGTGAATATAAAGGTGGGTGAACGGGCCAATGGAAAATGTATAAATAGATGGGATTGGCTGTCGTTTAGGGCTAGAGGAGAAGCAATGCAGACCTATGACTTGATTATCGAGAAAGTCTAAAGGTGTATGACTGACCCAATGGGAAATAGAAAGGTTAACCAATGCAACAAACATTGAGACACCATGTACTTAATTTCTCGCATTTCAAAAATTTCAAAAATTGCTTAAGACATTCAGTGATGTTTAACAAAATACTGCAATAACATCAAAATATTTTACAGCTTCTTCAATGCTTCAAGCGAAAATATTAAGTGGATCGGTCTTACTAGAAGCAAAAACCTATATTAACATCCCTGCAAAAACAAGTATTCCAATCGCTAACAAAACATTAAAAAATATGCTTCAGAGATATGCTTAATATTGTTGTTCTAATGAGATCACTGCCTTTTAAAACACAAATATTCAATAAGAAATGAAAAATCGAAAACCTAGGTTTATGAATATAATTTTACTAACCAAATTTTTTTTGTCCGCACAGGGTGCGGACACCACACCTAGTTTTTATAATAACTTAGTAAACTAAAAAAAAATTTCTTTCCAATATTTTTTTTATTAATTATGTTTACTCTTTGGCGAGGCTATGGTGTTACCCTTCCTTCATTGTCTTTATTGCGAGTTCATCTTGGTGGTTCCATGTCAGGAGGAGGATTCGCGGGAACATGACGTGATACATCCTGATTCCGGAGCCGACCCTTGGCTCTCAGCTCGTTCGATTATTTTCATTGTTTTGACCCAGTGAACCGCCTTCGTATTGCACCTCATGCAACACTATCATCCACCATTACCCACTATAATATTTCCTTGATTCCATCGGTGAGGCCCTTAGGGATTCATCTTGTCTCTGCTCGAGGTCCCATATATCGTTGTCTGATGCTCCATGTTGAATGAACATCGATTGTGTAATATTTCAGGAATACAGACGAACTGGTGAAAGATGTCGACAAATCCGGCTTCGAGCCGTGAAAACCAGCTGAGAGCGGTTCCATGAAGATTCTCCATAAAGTGTTTACAGCAGCCGACGTCTTTTTCTTCATCCAAGAAACAAGTTTGGCTCTTTGCGATTGTAAATGTGGCAATAAACTAGCACAGGTGTGACTTTCCATGTAGGCTGAGAACTTGATCTTATTGAGGTGTTGGACCGTTGAAGATTTTGATCGAGTCAGTCCTTGATCTTATTGAGGTGATGTCATGCTCGCCGAGTTGGCTATCGATCCAATTGTCCTGGGTAGACGCTCGAGGACAATAGCCTAAACAGATGAGTCGGCTAACCTGGAGTTCTCTTTGTTGTCAAGGTCCCCTGCTGAGCTGTAATGTTGTCTTGAACATGGTTGTTGAGCATCAAGCATGTCAATCCGCTTGTTTGCAATTTGATCCATCATGTCGACTCGATTCAAGGGTGCTTGAAACATTCTTCCATCGGGTTATGTCCCCTCGTTCTGGCTGCAAGAGTTGTCGTATTTTTTGTTTGCCTCATCCTTGTGGCTGCGTCTGCTTTTTCTACGCGTCTTATTCCTGGTGCCTCTGTGATTTCTTATGTTTGGCCTTTGAATAAGGTCGAGTTTAGAGCGTTTTTAGTTCCGGGAGATGTCGTGTGGAATGTGACTTGATTTCACATTGGTGATGTGTTGAGACGGACTCCTTCTCCAGGTGGTGGTGCGTCGAGGTGGACTCTTCCTTCTTCGTCTCCAAGGTTATTCAGTACATTAATTTCTTCTTCATCTCGTGGTGGTGGTGGTGGTGGTGATTTTGTCATTACCGGACTACTTCGTGAGTAAGAAGTTACTATATCCCCATAAATGGGGCAATTGTTAAAAGTGAACCTCCGCAAGGACTAATTGGGTAATTAGTCAAGAGTTATTTATGAGTATTTGTGATAATAAAGACAATTGGACAATAGCAAATGATCAAAACACGTGGTTGGTTTATTAGACTTAGAGTTTGAATATTGACTAGTCAATTTTTCTACTACGCAATAAATAAAGTATTACTTGGTTTTTTTTTTTGCTCTAGAAAAGTGTATTTATATCATGAGAATTATGTCAAATCTCTATATTCTCTGCTGATATAGATAAAGTTAATACGAATACTTTTGGATTTTTATTATTTTCGGAGATATGTCTTTATTTTCTTCTTTTTCCTTGAGTTAATACTAATTACGTTTTTCTTTTTCCATCTCGTTGTTGACCGTAATCTTTGCTAAACTTCGTGTTATAGGCCGATTTACTATTGGAATGAGCTGTTAGTGGGATGTTAAATCCACCTCCAATATTATGATTATAATATAATATATGGCAAAAGATGATTGCATATGACACTATATTTATCATAACTTAGTAAACTAAAATCTTTTTTTCTTTCAAATAATCTTTTATTAATTATGTTTATTCTTCGGTGGGCTGTGGTGCTGCCCTTCCTTCGTCATCTTTCTTGCGAGCTCATCTTGGTGGTTCCATGTCAAGAGGAGGATTCACGGAAGCCAACATACATCTTGGTTCCAGGGCCGACCCTTGGCTCTCGGCTCGTTAAGTTGTCTTTTATTGTTTTGACCCACTGAAATGTCTTTAGTATTGCACCTCGCGCAAAAATATCATCCACCATTACTCGAGATAATATGGCCTTGATTCGATCGGTGAAGGTCCTTAGGGGTTTGTCTTTTCTCTCCTCAAGGTCCCATAGATCAACATCTGATGCTCCGTGTTGAATGAACATCGATCGAGTAATGTTTCAGGAATGAGGACGAGAGTTGGTTAAAACTGTCGATTGATCCGGTTTCGAGTCGTAAGAATCAGCTGAGCGCGGTTCGGCGGAGATTGTCCACAAAGGGTTGACAGTACTCAACGTCTTTTTCTTCTGCCGAGAAAGGAGCTTGGCCCATTGTGATTGTAAATGTGGTTATGAAAGGTGTTGCCATGAAAGGCACGGATGTGACTTTCCGTCGTAGGTTGGGAACTTGATCTTATCGAGGTGTTGAACCATTGTATTCGCGATTCTAGCCGTGAACAGGGTCTTTTGATTTTGTTCTAACTCGGCGGGACATATCTGGATGTGCCTCGTCTCCGTGGATTGCGCTCTTTGCTAAATTTTGTGTTGATGGGCCTATTTAATGTTGGAAAGCTAGTAGAGAGATGCCAAATTCACCTCCAACATTATGATATAATATAATAGACAATAAAAATGATTGAATTCTAACGCTACATTTATCATAACCTAGTAAACTAAAATCATTTTTCTTTCATATTATTTTTTTATTAATTAAGTCGTATTTAAACGATAGAACCAAATCAAATCTTCTGAATATATATTTATCCTTATTATAGTATCTTTTGCAAAACTGCAAAAAAAGTAATAAAAAGCATAATTAACCTTAATCTTTTTGAACACCGGTTTAACTATTCTACTACATATATTATGAGAATTACTATATCGACAACTCTATTAATGGATAATTTTTACCGTCATATGAAGATCCACATCTGACGGTTCTATGAAGATTCATGTCTTGACAGTTGTATCTGCAGCAAGAAGAAGACTTGATATAGTTTTATTTTCATTAATCTGCATTAATAGATAATAAGTTATACTTTCTCGGATTCGAATCCCAAACATTTTAGTGTTAAAACATTAATGAATTGTTAGTCAAACCACTGGACGAAGGGGGCTTTCACAAATTGACCTTGATCTTAAAAACTGAAATATAAACTTCCATTTAATTTAAAAACCATCATTTTGATCATCAATACCACTTTTGTTAAATAAATTTATACTGAAATCTATAATCTATATTTTGACATAAAATAAAATATATTTTATGGTATTTATAAAAATTTAACTCATGATCTCTAAGGCCAACTTCAATCGGACGACAAATAATCAAATTTCTTGCACACCAAACTCCAATCGGACTGCATTCCAAATGGCATATTATTTAGTGTTATGAGTAGTGCCACACAAATTTGGATTGGCACCGTTCATAAACACTAAAAAGTATTATTTATTATAGTTTTTCATTTAAAAACTACAATATTAAGTTGATTATAGTTTAGTAATATGATTAAATTGAAGTTGTTCAAATAATTAATAGTAGTTATATAAAAAAATTAATTGTAATTAATAAATAATACTAATTTAAAAAAATATATTAATAAGAAAATTAATTATAAAAAATAAATCACACGTTAAAGATAATTAAAATACTTAAAACATAAAATTCTATAATTTAAACCAAACACACATAAAATTACTTAATTTAAACCAAACACACATAAAAATAAAATGCAAGAAAATAATTTAAAGATATATGATAAATTTAAACAATAATCTAATTATACTCGGGAAAACAATTTTCACCTCCGCTAAGCAAATCATAGTACCGGCTAAAATCTTGTTGCTCAGTTGGTAATATTAGATCTCCACCTTGAGGTTGTTGTTTTTGACCTTGATTTCCTTGAGGTTGATTTCCTTGAGCTTGAGCTCCTCCAGCTTGATCTCTTTGATAACAAAATTTTTGGTATTGAGATCCATGATATTGGCTTTGAGAACCTTCTTCGCGTTCTTCATATTGGTTTGTTGGTGCTCCTCTGCTCATAGTCTCCGCTCTTTCACTTTTAATATACACTCGTCTTGTTGGATCACTTATAGAAATCGAATCCACAAGTAATATTTTACGCTCAGGTTTCTTTCTTTTTAACTTGAGTTTCTGTATTTTAATTTCGTTTCTCTCATAAGTACCTCTAATCATAGTTTTGAGAAGCTTATCATTTTGCTCCATCATTTTTTTAAAAATTACGCATCAAAATGTTGTTTTTTCGCCTTTTTGCACCCATAAATCTGTTTGTTAAATTACTAGCGGATGCTTCACTATTTATATTTAGATTGAATAACATATTGAACTTCATAATACTTTAATTGAACATTCGTAGTTTTTGCCATGACAGATTGTAATCTTAAATTTTACTTATAATTTATCACATAATAATTAGTATTTCTGTTATTTTAAAGTTATGCATTAAATTTTTTTTTGTCTTAACCAATTATAATTTAAAATTTATTTGTGATTTATCAGTTATAAAAAATTAGAATTTATTAAAATTATTAAAAATAAACAGAATCAAAATTTAATATAATAATAGGTAAAAAAAAAAATTATTGTGAAATTTGATGTTTTGGTTAGATGAAAAAAGAAGGGCAACAACAAAACACTAAATCTAGTGTTCTAGTGTTTTGGTGTACACCAAATCTGGTGTTTGGGTAAGAGTTGGCTTTATTAGAAAAAAAAAAACATGGCATCCCATCTTTGCCAGCGTTTAGATAGATGCATGATGATTATTGGGTTTCTATCAACGAAATTCGCCTAATTGTCAGATAGATCCTAACTTTTTGATTGGTGAAAAGTTAACAGATCCAATAGAAAGAAATCGCTACACTTATTTTTCCTCTCTTAAAGTATCAACCAATCTTTGATTAAAAAAAAAATAGTATCAGCCAATCAAACTTATTGAACAAAATGAATTATTTGGTATTGAAACGTAAGCATCAAAAAAGTTAACAACATCTTTCTCTAACTCTCAAATAATCCACAAATGAATTAAAGATTTTAAATGTATTAATGCTCTTGTTGCGGGATGGATTGAACCTTTGATTCTCCCCAGCTAGCGATGCCAGACTATAATCGTTCTAATAGCTTTTTTTGTTATCAACTAGCTAGAAGCAATCGTTTTGTTTTCCCAGCTTTTTTGGTCTTTTTTCAAACCCAAAAAATTGTATACAATTTTATTGATAAATACATTTAACTTTTTAAATAATAATAATACATTCTTTAATCTTTGTTTAGTACGAGTGAATAGATTAATCGAGTTCTCTCTGCGGGTTTGAACCGTAGAAAACATGAAAAAATGAATGATTCATATCAAAAAGAGAAGTACGACTGGAATCATAATTTTTTCTTTGCCTTTGATTCTTATGATGTGGAATAGTACAAGGTCGGCCATCTAACCAAGTGATTCAAAGACCACAAACACTTCAGAATGGGAAAACTCTAAATTTTAAAACACGTTTGAAACGTACAATTATCATTCTAACATTACCATCATCTGATATAGATAGATCATATGAAGGAGCTCCCGTAAACATCCAGTTAAAATTCTTAGTCGTATTTGTATAAATTTTCATAAAAAAGAAAATGTAACATTCCAAAACCTGCAACTCTTTTTAAGAAATTAGGAAAGCCAAGCCCAAAGTCCAATAAATAGGAAAGTCCTTTTTCAGAAACTCATCACATTTCTTTCCAGCGAAGTTCTGTCCGTTCCCGGTGCTGTTCGTGCTTCTAGATAGTCTGTATGGTCGTTCTCTTTACTTTCCACCAACCAAGTAACCCCAAATCTCAGATTTAGTCATACTTTTCAAAAACTAGAGACTTTTCAAGCCATATCTTTCAAACCGTAAGGAATCATGTGAATCCGAGGCCTCCATCCCGTCCAGCTCCTCGAAACGAAGCCAGCGTCGTTGTTTCCGGTTCGCCGGGAACGTGTCGTGTAAATTGACTGTGCGGCAGCGGACGACAAAGCGGCTGGCGGCGCTGGATTCGTCTCGGCGAGCTAAACTAATGGTGGCCTCGGATTCATGGGATTTCTTACGGTTTAAAAGATATGGCTTGAAAAGTCTAAGATTTTTGAAAAGCATGACTAAATCTGAAATTTGGGGTTACTTGGTTAGTGGAAAAAAGGAGAATGATGGTACATGCTTTTTGGAAGCACGAACAACACTGAGAACAGTCAGAGCTTCGCAGGAAAGAGATCTGATAAATTTCTAAAAAAACGGATTTCCTATTTATAAAGAACGGAGAGAAACCCTTGGATTTATTGGACTTTGGGCTTGGATTTCGAGCTTTTCCAAAGAAAAATTTGGATTGTAAGTTTTGGGATGTTACAGAAAATCTCTTTGAATATTTTTACTTTAATTACGCAAGTATTTTTTAGATTAATTACGCAACCAAGAAGAAAAAAACATACTCTTGAGATGGAATGTAAAGCGTGTTTACTAGCACAGTTTTATCAAAATAAATTTTAATAGCGGTAGAAGCAGTGGCGGAGCCAGAAAATATTTTAACCAAGGTCATAGTTAAAAATATATTATTTATATTTAAAATATATTTATATTACAAAGAAATTTTAGTCTATTGTTTTCAGTTTTCTAAATGATAATATACACCATAAAATAAAATAAAAAACATATTATCTAAAATTATTAAAATATACATTTAGTTGTTATTATATGAATGTTTTGTACAAAAAGATTTAATAAATAAACTAAATTTAGTGGTGATCACAAAGAAATAAATACCTTTTATATTCTGGTGAGGAAACAAATAAAACAAAAGCAAATAATATAACTTATTAAAAATATTAGTAAAAAAGGTGAAAGACTAAATAAATGTTCTTTGGATTTTGGTGAAATTAGAAAAGAATAGGAAATATCATGTGCCATACTTGCAATCCTGAAAACTATATTAAATTGGTCACAGAGGGGAATTGAACTCAAGTAAGGGAGGCTCAGTAGTGAACATCTTTACCAAATGTGCTACTGAAACTATGTAAATTTACACGTACAAATTTAGTTTATGATATTTTACCGGGGTCATCTGATCCCCCTCTTATACATGTGGCTCTGCCACTGGGTAGTAGAAGTATTCACATATACAATATTTATTTTTGTATTTAAATTAAAATATAACGTATATTAGTATGTTCACAATTAAGGATAAAACTATGGAACTTCAATGTTTAAGTGGTTGACTAAAAATTTATTAATGTTTCCACATTAGAAACCAAGTTCAAATTTTAGAAAATGTATTTTACAGATAGAATCTTGAAGCGTGAACTTTCATATAATTGCTTAGTGTGATACATATAAAGCTGTTAGACGTAAATTCTTATGATACATTAAAATTATCTATTGTCAATATAATAAATCTTATAATGTACAATAAACTAATAAATGCTGTTTTTTTACAAAAGATATAAAATGAAGAAATTAGCTTATGATCATCTATGATGGTGGTTCTGGGCCAACATAAGTACTTAATGACGGTTTGAGAGGGGCATTTCTTGTCCGAGAGATATACTTGAGGTCGAATGTCGTAATGTCCTCATTTCTTTGTTTGAACTCCTCCACATGTATTGAGAAAGCTGACCATTCGTCTGGTTCTGACATAACTTCTCCAATTCTGAACAGTCCGTTGCAAACGTGATGTTAGGTTGTTGGAAAAACTTCATACATTCCATAGTCCCTATTAGAGCCTCAAATTCTGCATGAAAAAGGGACAAACTTGTCCGTATAATCATCGCTTCCATCAGCGTTTTCCAGGAAAACCAGACATAATGTCAAAACTAGTCGTCTTTTCTTTAAAAAAGATCTGCTTCCGAGATAGAATAGTATGCAAATTGATTACCCACTACGGCGTAAAACTTTGTGACCTTTTACTGAACGTCGGGGCAGCTACATATAATGAACATTGGAAAGATTTAAGGAAAAAGGGGGGAAATCACTTTGATCTCTTGTTTCTGGGAAATAAGTGGCTCACAAGGAATGGAAAGAAACATATTATATAATATATCGAAGTCCCGTTTGTAGTGAGTAGGGCCCCTTTCTCGTTGATCAGTTCGCCCCCGCTCCATTGAACGGTCTCCATAGTGATCATTTATCAAAAAAATGACTCTGGTTATCAAAACAACTATACCATCTTTGTCCCGAATAGGGATCTCCCTCTTTCCTTGAAACATCCACATAACATCATTGACCCTTTTGTACTGAGTCGTTCCCTGCATTTCGTAATCCTCCTTGATTGACCTCAAGATCTTTTACCTCAAGCAAATCTGCATCTCCTTATGTAACATATTCTGTTTCTGTCAACCGTAACGTATCTTGAGGACTCCTATCTACATGGCTATAAACCATGTCATTCCTACTTTTCCAAATATACCATATAATCCAAATAGAGTAATCATTTGTGTTACTCGAAGGTAACCTCCAAAACATATAACCCATATTGGTGAATATATACGTCAATGGGGAAGTGTTAAGATTTGTTGGAATTTGCGGGAGTGCCCAAGTCTGTATAGCCGGTGGGAATTCAAACAAGACATGGTTAATTTTTTCCTCCTCTGCTCGGCATCTTCCACGGTGTGTGTCACACTTTATCAATCGTGCATTCAAGTTTTTTTGTGAGCGGTAAACATCCTGGAATTGCTTGCTAGATGAAATGTCGTAATTTGGGAGGGCATTTTATCTTCCATGAAAACGCCTGGAGACATTTGATATTCGGCCCCACAAAAGAGGGACTCGCCCAACTATCCAGAATATCTCTCTATGTACAATACCCAGACATGACCGTATATCTTCCCTTTTTGTATAATGCCAACCAATGGAATCAGGCAGATTTAGCCGACTAAATGGAATACTCTCAATCAGAGCTGCATCCTCCGGGTCAATACCCTCTCAATCAATTGTTTATTCTAAACTTGTCATTGTTGGTAATCAACTTATCAACCGTACATAAATCTAATGTCGTACCCTGTTTTTGTTCTGCTGTTCTCATACGATATGATGGAAGCCCGAGTCATTCTATATTGTAATCGATTTCCCCGTTCCCACCCTCTTGATTAGTAATTTTCAACCAAAGATCTAGCTAAGTTGTACTTTTCCATTCGTAGGATGGAGAGTAAGACCTTATCGGATCTAAAGGATCCGTATTCTAAAAATATTTGCTCTTAAAATTTTTTGACTAAAATGAATATTCGGCTTATTAATTAGTCTCCATAGCTGTTTCGCTAAGAATGTTTCGCAAACATCCCTAAATACTCTGAAACCGATGCCTCTGTCTTGTTTATCTTTGCATTGTTTATACCATGACATCCAGTGCACTCATGTGCTTGTTCCCCCTAAAATCCACCAGTATCGGGAGATCACACTCGTCAGTTTTGTTGTTATTGTCTTTGGCAACCGATAGCACGACATAACATGGTTGGGAAGCGTTGTCGCCACTGATTTTATCAGAACCTCTTTACCACCTCATGAAAGGAGTTTTATAGTCCAACAATTTACTCTCCCATGGAGTCTATCTTGTAAAAAACTGAAGATTTTTTTCTTTGCGCTGCTCAGACTTTCTTAAATACCCAAATATGAACATATTCCGCCCAGATTTGTGATTCCTAAAATCGATTTCATCTCTTCCCTTATATCCTCCGCTACCTTATGGCCGAACTGAAGTGAGATTTTGAGAAATTAATATGTGGATTTGATACTCCCTCATAGTCTTTGAGGATCCGTAAAATCGTTTCACAGCCCTCTTTTTATGCCTTACAGAAGAATAGGCAGTCATCCGAAAAAAGAAAATGTGAAATTAGGGGACACGATCTTTCCACCTTTAGTCCCGTCAATTGTTTTTTATCTCCGCATTCTTTATGTTCGCGATTAAGGCTTTTGTGAAAATAATGAATAAATATGGAGATAATGGGTCTCCTTGTCTGAGTCCCCTACATGGGGAAATCAGTCAGCGTGGTTGACCATTAAGAAGCACCTTATATCGTAATGAGGTTATACACTGCATAATCCGATCCACCCATTGATCTGTGAATCCCATCTTACTGAGAAGGTTCTAAATGAAACTCTATTCTAACCTGTCTTAAGCTTTACTCATATCCGTCTTTATTGCAATATATTTCCCTTATCAAGATGGATTTGTTCTTAAACCCTGGAACATTTCATGAGCGATCAGAATATTATCTGATATTAACCTCCTTGCGATGAAGGCCGATTGTTTTTCCGCAACCAGATTTGGCAAAAGTCTGTTAAGTCGTTGACATAATACCTTTTAAATAATTTTATAACATATATTGCAGAGACTGATATGCCGTAGTTTAGTTATTCGACTTGGTCGTTCTGTTTTTGGGATAAGACATATATTTGTCATATTAATCCTCTTGTCCAGATCCCCTCCTTCTATTAAATTTTAACCAATTGAGTGACATCATTCTTCACAATCGGCCAAGATTGTTGGTAAAAAAGTGTCGTCATACCATCCGGACCCGAAGCTTTTTTTGGGTACATCATAAACAGAGCCCTCCTAACTTCATCCTCTTTTGCTGAGGCCATAAGTATTTCATTCATTTTTGTTGTTATTGATGTAGGGACCTCCTGCTGGAAATTATCAAAACCAGACAGATTATTGGATGTCAAAATTTCCTCCAAATATTCAACTGCAACCTGTTTCACCTCCTCCTCTTTCGTAACCCATTCTCCTATTGAGTTATGAAGTCCAACAGTATGGTTCTGCGCTCGTCTTTTTTGGTTAGCGCAAAGAATTTTATTTTGTATATATCCCCTGCGGTATGCCAAATTTTTCTACATTTCTTTTGACAGAAAAGCTCTTCATTTCGGTATGTTTCTTTCAATTACAGTGAAATTTTCAAAACTTCCTCTTTGAGTTGTATTATCATCTTTCTGAGACTCCTCCAATGATTTTTGCAAATCATTAATCTTCTCTTTACAATATGATATGTTGGCTGTCCTCCATTTTGATAGTTCATGTATGCACTTTCCAATTTTATCCACAAACTCCAACCCCCTTCCATCTTCTGATTCCTCCCAACCTAATCGAACCGTCTCCATCAGACCATATTTTCCTATCCAACATTTATCGAACCTGAATTGGCTGCGTCTCTTCTGTATCTTTTCTTCAATATTTGCCACAAGAGGTCTGTGATCTGAACTTATCATTCCAAAATATTCAACAAATGAGAAAGGAAAGATCGTACGCCAATCCTCATTGTCTAAAGCTCTGTCCAATTTGCATATGATAAGTTGTTTTCCACGGCGTCCTCTCCATGACAGTGAATCCCCCAGAGACGGGAATTCTATTAAGCAACAATCATGAATCATATTATTAAAAGAAACAAAAAACGTTGCATGTCGTAATGATCCTCCTTTTTTTTCATGATTTCCAGTAATCTCACTGAGATCCCCAATAATTAATCACAGGGTTGTCTTGATTAAGCCAATCCTAGTCAATCACTCCCAAACTTTATCTCATAGTTTTTGTATTGGATCACCGTATACAAAAGAAAGTTACACCCATTTCAATATCAATGATCCTATTACTTACATATGTGATGTTCGCATTAGATTTTTCGTTGTAATATAATGCAAGTCTCCCACTTGTTTTTCTTGGTTTCACCGTGTATATTTTATCATATCAAAAATGTCCCATAAACGAATGTGTAAAAGCATAGTTTTGTTTATTCTCTGACAAAAAAAAAAACCTGGCATGTTTTATTGCTATATTTTCGCATATAGCTTATAGTCCACTTGCTATCCAAACCCTTGTAATTCCAACAAATAATCCACATTATTAAAATTATGGTTTTGTCTATCCGGAGATATGTTTTGATGTAAAAGTATACATCTATCAACAAACCAGAGAACTCCAATTATCCGCAACAATAACATTCTTTTTCTCCAATTATCCGCAACAATAACATTCTTTTTAATAACCATCTTGTTAGACTACCTAGTACTGCAGACTCCAGTGAAGATTTCCCCTATCCCACACGTAAAAATCTATTACTAGCGCACGTAGCCTCTGCAATGCATAATTTCATTTTTTTTTTGTAGCAACAATCATCGATATTATTATGATCACGACATAGTATTATTATAAATGATTGAAAGAATTTCTTAACAAGCCATATATATCAATAAAACTCTGAATTGAGATATTCAGAAAAGTTAAGCCCAAAAGTGCAGTAGTAGTTTCTGGCTGAGCCATATTCAACCCCAACATTGATTGCCAATATACGACCAAAAAAACTTCCATCTTGACCAAAAAATTGTCGACCGAAAATAATTGCTTCTTCACTCAATACATCTTTACAAATCATCCTCTCCCTTTCCTTTAGATTAATTGTCCATATGCCTCTGCTGGATCCTCCGTGAAAAATAGCTGAAGGTATGTAATTCTCCATCATTCTTTCCAAAACACGCTTACATTGCTCACCATGCAGACAATCCTGAATAAACAATCTAGCAGTCGTATTAATCTAACTCATAAGCATTCTAAAATGAATGTGCAAAGCCAAGATAATCAACTCTAGATTCCTCATATGAAAAATATCCTGCTCATAACCATAATAGAGAACTGTTTTATTCAAAGCCCTTAAAAAGGGAACCAAAAAAATGATTATATTAAAATGATCATAGCATTCTTAAACAAAAGAAAAAGACTCAAACTCATTTTATTACCCAAAACGACAAGATTGAAAATAGGACATGATGTTAAAAAAATGTAAAGTATTATTGGAATCTAATATGATATCCGTTTGATCCATGTCAAAAAGTCAGATATTTAAAGGTGTGGATCTGGTTAGTGAATCATGTGTCCATCAATATCAAAGTTTGGATGCAATATCATGTTTTTAACATCTAAATAACCAGATTGAGATATAAACTTATTAAATAAGTAATATATATCATAAACTGTGCATTTACATATATTACTAGGTGGGGTGTCCGCACTCTGTGCGGATAGAATATTTTGTTAGAGTAAATAAAATTAGAAGTTTATTTTCACTATGAAATATTTTAAATTCATGAGATTTAGATTCGTTGATTGACTTTTATAGCGATTTATGCTTTTAAGAAAATTAACATAACTTAAAAGGCTCGATTTTTAAGAGAAATTAACATAATTAAAAGAAAACAATTCATTAAGGATAGACTGGTAATTAACCTCGTGAGAATGAATCTGCTGCATTCTCTCTCTCTCTCTCTCTCTCTCTCTCTCTCTCTCTCTCTCTCTCTCTCTCTTGTTATTCTTCTATATTCATTCTCTTCTCATCTTATCCTATATATATTAGGGAATTATTCCTCCAACTACCGATGTGGGACTTTCATTAAAATTTTCATTAAGGGTATCCTGGTCATTAACTTCGTAAGAATGAATGTGGTGCGTTTTCACTTCTCAATTATAGAATTAGATGTGATTTTTATATATTATTAATACATATTAGATTTTTTTTAATATATCTATTTATCATCCAAAAGATATTGACATCTTTCGGAATTAAAGAGGTCATGTGTGCAACAATCGGAGCTAAAGACTGGATAAGGAAGGAAATTTTAACGTGTCAACTGTTTTCATGGGCGCGGAGTAGGCACATGCCATTGCGCAGGACCAGGAAAAAGCAACAAGTATGGACACATACAATAGGCTTGATGAGTTCTATGTGAACAGATCTATGATCAGACTTCCTTCTATCCAGAAGAACGATTTTGAGCTGAAATCATTCTACTACACTCTGACTGGTCAACATCCTTTCCATGGATTGTCTCATGAGAATCCTATGGAACACAATGAGAGGTTCGAAGAATTGGTAACTAGCATGAAACACAATGGAGTCATCTATGACTCTCTTCTGTATGCTCTTCCCACTCTCTTAGTGGTGAAGCAACTTATTGGTTGAACTCCAACAAAGTTTTTTTCCAAAATATTAAAAAATATAAAGCGAAAAAGAGAATCTACAAGCTTCTTTTAGTTCGTTAATCCTTAATCCTCCATTCCAGTCCTCATGTGACACAAGTAACAAAATTTACGGACCAAACTACATTGAACTAAGAAATAGAAGAATATAGAAGATTACATGGCTCTCTTCAAACACTAAATGATATAAAAATGAAGTTAACACTTTTTTAAATCAATGATTGAATATATAGTTTGAAGAATATAAAGTACTTTTTTGAAGCGTGTCTTGTAATTCAATGTCTGCTAGAAAATCAGAATTAATGGCCACTCCATTCTCATCCAAATGAATCTCACACTTAAGCCATTGTTCTGTGCACATCAATACCTCTACTGTATTGCTCAGATTAATTGACAACAAGAACAATGCTGGAGAGTCTGATACCTCAAGAAAACGAGCTTCTTGGCAATTGCTTTATACTGATTTTATGAACACTAGAAATTACATATCCAACAACAAGCATTCTAATAAGTATCCTCAAATCGGCTCCGAGAAAACTAATTAATTATATTATATTTTCGGTGAAAAAAACAGACCCATAAAACAAGATAGCTTCATTAAATTAAAGAAATAGAATAATTGTTGCACCGGCAACAAACTTGTAATATATATCTATGTTACTACCTATTTCTTACTTACTTTACAAAATGTTTAGACCTTTTCACTAGAATTTATTTGTTTATGACATACATACACATGAAACATTATCATTGTGATTAATCCATTTCAACAATTACCTCACATCTATGATAACCATATGGATAACCATATGATGCCATGAAGGTTTTAAGGTTTTAAGAACAAAAGAAAAGGAAGATTAGTATACCTGGTGAATCAGTGATGAAGATGAAGTGTCGCCTGTAAATGGGTGAACTAGTGTTTGGTTTTATCGCTCGGGTAGGGAGAAAATAAAAAACCTGTTACAAAACAATTGGTGAACTAAGTTTTTATTTTGGGTTAGGTGGTCAACTGGACTTGGTTATAATTTAGGTAATACTGGGCATGTAAAAATTCAACTTTGTTTTTGGTTTTGTATGGATATCCATGGATATTTTATTCGGTAATTTGGTAGTCTCCATGGGTCATTCAGTTTGGTTCTTTTCTGTTCGGTTCTTCGGTTTCTGTTTTTATGCCGTGGACTACTGCGAGCAATGAAAACTTCAACACAAGGTCTCTAGAAGAAGCTTATGTGCTTACTGAAAACTTGGCGTATAACAATAGCACCAAAAATGTAAAATTTGAGAGGAAGACGTTAGCTGAAAATGTGGATGGAAAGCAGATTGCTGAGCTGAAGACTGAGCTGGATTCAGTTCACAACATCCCGTTGAGTAGGAAGCAAGTTCAATTTGCTGCAGAAGTTGATACATTTCAGCCTGAAGAGAACTTCAAAGAGAAGGATGAAAACTACATTAGTGGGACTTGTTTTCATGGTCAAAGGTTTGGGAATCAACAAGCAAAAGTTGGCTACAATGGGAATGGTAAGAGGAGTACATTTTCAAGTAATCAAAACTCTTCTGGTTATGTCTTAAACCTCAGTACCAGAGGCTTTTCCAAAGCAACAACAACAGTTTTAGGAGGAACTAGGGATCTTCATCTTAGAGACCTCATGCATCAACTGATCAAAGTGAGATGAAATATATGCTGGAGCATATATTGGAGGGTCAATATAATATCACAGTGGACTTTAATGAGAAGATCGATGCTCTGTACACTGACTTGATTGGGAAGTTTTAAGCTTTGATACTGAGGTTGCGCAAACTGTTGGGTCTGTCAAGAGGCAAGATGGAATTTTTCCTGGAAGGGCATACACTAACCCGAAGTATACGTGTAATGCCATAATGTTGAGAAGTGGTAAAGAGTTCTTGTTTAAAAAGGTGTAAGTGTTGATGAGTTTGTGGAGCTTGAAGAAATCAAAGAGGATATTGCAGATGAGACTTATGTGTCGATTGAAACAACCCCATGTCGGTTGACACATCCCCAATTTGAGGATATTTAGAGTCTGAGTGACATAGCAGAATCGAAAAAGCTAGATGAAAGTACAAAAAGCATTGACCACATGTCATTTTGATCGACACATATCTAGTGTTGGTCGACATAAGCCTACACACGAGAAATATTTGAGTTATGACTGACCAAAATCGACTGAGGTCGTTGCAACTACGATCAATGCAAGTGAAAAATTGATCAAGGAGACAAGTTATGATGCCCGAGTCGATCGACGCACCATTGCTATTGATAGACACATGGGCACGACTGAGACACTAATTGCCGAGAATCAGAAAATTACAGAGGAATAGACTTACAAACCTAAGTTTCTTTTCCCAAGGAATCACATTAAGTCAAAGCACGAGATTTATATGGCTAAGTTCAAAGCCTTGATGAACAATCTTACCATTGAGGTTCCTCTGATCGATGCTATCAAAAATACTTTGGTGGTTAAAAGGTGCTTAAAGCAGATACTTACATAGGATATGAGCGAAGGTGTTATGATGGTTTTGAGGCTACATCACTATGATTCAGTGATTCCCTAGAAACTCAATGATTTATAAAGTTTTATTTTGGTTTTCTCAATTTCAAGGACAGATTCACGATATAGTTGTGTGATTTAGGCTACAATGTGAACTTCATGCATTATTTGGTTGCTTTGAAACTCGAGATGATTGATTTCATGCCTACTAGTATCTCTCTGATTCTAGATGATCGATCTATAAGGATTCCAAAAGGTATTTTTGAATATGTACCGATACAGAATGGTGAATGAATGATTCTCATAGACTTTGTGGTTCTGCAATATGGAGATGAGCCTAAGAATCCTCTCATCTTGGGTAGATGATATACCATGGATTTTAGGATTTTTTAACCATGGTATATGTCTTATTTATCGAGTCTTTTATTATGTTTTGGAGTCTTTTAGGTATGTTTACAGGTTTAGGTACGTTTGGAGCGGATTTGGACATTATGGCGCATTCTGGAGCATTTACCCGACATGAAGAGTTCATTGTCCAAAACAGAGATCTGCATCGATCGACACATCTCGTGCATCGATCGACACACACGCGAATCAGGCAACTCTCGGCGAGTTTAGAAATTGCACTTTAGCCCAGAAGTTTCTCATAATTACAAAGAAGCCCCAGCCGTGATTATATCATTATATTAGGGTTTTTAAACCATTGTTTAGGCTACGTTTTACAAACGCTTTAGATACGCTTACTTACGCTTTCATACTATGAGCATAGAGATTTTAGAGCTTTTGGGGCTGATCTGAACCTGTACTGCTTCTTGCTTTTGGAAAGACTGCTGGTTTTCAGAAACCTTTTCAGCAAGGTAATCAAAGGACTTATAGATCATCCTCATATCAGGCACCTGCTGCTGCTAATGCTCATGAGAGCAAGATGGAAGCAATGATGGAACAGTTTCTAAAAGGTCAAACTAAGACTGTTGTAGACTTCAACAAGAAGCTGGATGTTGTGTATGAAGATCTGAATGGAAAGTTTGAATCCTTGAGCACACATGTGAAGGAGCTTGATGCTAAGGTTGTGCAGACTGCTGGATATGTTAAGAGGCCAGATGGATCTCTTCCGGGACAAACTGATGCTAATCCTAAGTACCAGTGCAATGCAGTGACATTGAGAAGTGGTAAGGAGCTGTTTCCTGCCCAGAAAAAGCAGTTGAGCTTAGAAGAAATCGTGGAAATTGAAGAAATGGAAGATGAGATCCGAGGAATTCGCAATGCATCGATTAACGCACCAATGCAACGATCGACGCAAGGCGAGAATGAGGATGCTGAGCCTAAGCTCGACGCAGAGGTCGTAACAAAATCACCTATCAACAATCGATGCACAATGATATATCATGGTTTTTACCGGTTTTAGACCATGATATAAGTGTGTTTTAGAGTCTATTTGTGTTCCTTTAGAGTCTTTTGCTGGTTTTATTAGGTACACGCACGTTTGGAGCTAATATGGTAATTATGGAGCTTATTGGAGTGATTTGGAGATTTGGTCCGAGAAGAAGAACTCACTGTCCAGATTTGATGATATGCGTCGATCGTTGCACACCTGCAACGGTTGATGCAAGGCGCGAATGGGCCAGACTCGGCGGTTTAATGAAGAATGCCAATATTGCAGAAAAGCCCAGAAGTTCCAAATATTTACACAGAAGTCCCAAGTCGTGTTTTAGCTATTTAATTAGGATTTTAGATCAGTTTTTAGATACGCTTACACAATTAAGAGCAGAGAGTTTTAGAGCTATTGGGGCTGATATGATACCATACTTCATCTATTTTGGAGAAGATTTCGAACCCCTTTACTTATTTAATCTCTTTTATGATTTCTATTAATTCATTGATTATGTTTTCATTATCTACGTCTGAGTAGATTCATAGTTAGGTTTAGGGTTTCTCATTAAGGATTTCATGACTTGCTAGACTTGTTTAATTCAGTTAAGGATTCACATGAATAGAATGTTCTTCGATCTAAATTGTGTTTAATGCTAGTTCTAACCTGATCAATTAGAATCTAGATCTTAGGTTGCTAAATACGACACGAAAGTGTGGTTTAGAATCTGAACTATTTAGGTTGAGCAATTAAACTTCTCGCAAAGGAATTTGGTTTAGTTTAATTGTGAACATATCAAACTTGAAATTAATGCTGGTTTAATCTGTTAGTAATTGCAAAGAAATTTGGATTGCTGCACTTAGACTTAGAGAATTCTCGCAACGACAGTTGGTTAATTCTATATCCGTGATTTGAGTTCTAGAACTGTGTTTAATTAGATCCTGACTGAATGATTTGTCTGCTTGTCTGATTTCCTGAGAACGCCCTAGACTTAGCGCCCCTAATTAACTGCTTTCACCACCGATAATCTTGCTACTTGTTTATTTTCTCGCACTGCTATTTAGTTTACTTCACATTGCTTTCTTCTTAGTTTAAATCTCTACAGTTCTTAAATCTATCGAAACCGGAGTCTCTGTGGATTCAATACCTTATATACTATGATTGCATAACTGTGCACTTGCAGTAGAATAGGATTAAAACTCGACCCCTATCAAGTTTTTGGCGCCGTTGCCGGGGACTTTTAGAGTCTTCCAAAGGATCGAACTTAGGGTTTTTACTAGGATTTTTTTTTTTTTTTTTTGTTTTAGTTACTAATTTTTCTCTGTTTTCTCCCTGTCGCAGGTACCGATTTCGCATAGCGTCGTTCGTTGCACCTTTGTGTCTATCGTCACTAGGCGATTCTGAGATTGAATCGATCGTTGCACTGATAGCATCGATCGTTGCTTAACGATTACAGACAGTTTATGCAGACGCGTGAAACTAGAAGTAATCAGAACTTGAACCTCGTTAATCTCGGACTTGAAGAACTTGGACGACTAGAGAGGACTAACAGAAGAGAAAGAAGAGCAAGGATGGTACGTGAGCGTTTGATCCTGATACAAGATGCTAACGGTATCCTGAGGGACCGAGATAACAATCCTCACAATGCTGCTGGGCAGAGGATTGATGCTGAGGGACGTGTGATCCCTGAGGTTGAGGAACCTGAACCACAGCCGCAGGCGCAAGGCCAAGGACAGAACCAAGGTAGACAGATGGTTGTCCATGAAAGGACTTTAGCTGACTACAACAGACCAGATGAGTTTCATGCACACCGGTCAGCTCTAGTGATTCCTGGTTTTGAGAGGAATGATTTTGAGATCAAAACCATCTACTACTCGCTGATGAGACAGAATGCTTTCCATGGTTACCCAACAGAGCAGCCTATGGATCACATTGATCAGTTTGAGGATATAATCACTGGCATGAAGTATGATGGAGTTTGCCAGGATTATCTGTTTCTTAAGCTCTTTCCGCACAGCTGAGTTGGTAGAAGAGGTTGAATTTTCGGATTTTGAGGAAAATCTCTCGGGTAGAAACTGTGAAAACAGTGTTGCATCGATCGATGCACCATTAGCAACGGTCGTTGCAGGTCGTGAACAGACAGACTCGCAGGATTCTGAAGGCATTGATGCGGATTTAGAGCTTGATCGTTTATTCCCTGGAGTATCCGAGATTACTCAGCAGGAGATCTATGCACAATCCATTAGATTATATCCCTCAGTGTCTGAAGTGATTAAGCAAGAGATTGAAGAGCTTAAGAAGCTGAAAGAGATTGGTGAAGAGTTGGAAGAAATTCCATCATCTGATGATCCACCTTATCACCCATGTGTGCAGAGGTACTTGAATAAGATGTTGCCTTTAGATGAAGAGCTTAATGATTGGGTGATTGTGGTCCCTCAACAGATAAGCGATGTGCTATTAACCAAGGTTCCCAAGAAGCTGCATGACCCTGGTGTCTTTGTGCTTAACTGTTCTATCTTTGAGGATAGTTTTAGGCGTTCTCTGTGTGATCTTGGAGCTGCAAGAAGTCTTATGCCATATTCTGTGGCAGAGAAGCTGGGTATGCTGGATTTTTCGCCCACTAGGACCTCTCTTGTCCTAGCTGATCAGTCTATAAGGGTTCCAGAAGGACTCCTTGAGGACATCCCGGTGAGAGTTGGAAACTACTTAGTTCCAACAGACTTCTTAGTGCTGAAGTATGACAGTGATCCTGATGACACGTTGATACTTGGGAGACCATTCTTGGCTACATCTGGAGCAGTAATAGATGTTAGACACAGTCTAATAGATCTCCATCTGGGAGATGATCCGCTGCACTTTGAGATGGACAAGCTGCGCAAGCCACTGATAGATGGGCAGACCTTCACCATTATGGATGGAGATGAAGAGCAGTCTGGTCACACTACTGTTTTGGATCATGGAGAGCAGTTTACTCCTTCTTTTCTTGGACGCGTTCATACTGATAGAGCCTATTCTCCGCCTTGGATGAGGAGACTTGCACAGAGACAATCAAAGTCTCTGTCAGGATCTCACGGTGCCTGATTCTTGTTCGTCCGGTCAAGCTAATGACCTTAAACAAGCGCTGAGTGGGAGGCAACCCACTGTTAGGTTTTAGTGTTTTTCTTTTACATTTTTTGTGTTTTTCTTAGGATTTCACGTTTTTGTTTGTTTTTGCTAAGTTTCAGATACAGAACTCGAGTCTGAAGATGTGTGACAATCGTTGCTTCATTGTAACGGTCGTTGCAGGGTGATTACGACGAGGAGATGGGATCGCATTGTGACGATCGTTGCGGTCCTGTGCAACGGTCGTTGCAATTGGTTAAAATTGAAAAATTAAGGTACGCGTGCTAAACCAGAATCAATTTGGTTCAACTAGCATCGATCGTTGCTCATCTGCAATGGTCGTTGCACCCACGATGGAGGTAAGTTGCCTTAAACCCTTTTCTCCTCTCTTCTTCTCCACTCTCGCCGTCCGTACAACCGAGAATCTCCAACTCCTAAATCTCTCAATTCTTCATCATTTTTTGTGATTCAAAGCTTAATTCCACTTGTTTTAACATCCGTTAGCTATTTCTATAACCCGTTTGCAAAGATTCCAAGGTATGAGCTCTCATTTTCATGATTTTCGGAATTGATTTTAAGGTTTATGAAATTAGGGATTTTTAGCTTGAGATTGATGATTTTGTGCTGATATAAACTTGATTTAGGTTGTTTAGTGATGGGTTCTTGTTGATTGTGTGGCTCTTGAACGAATTTAGAACGATTTTTGGGATTTTAGGGATTTTGTTGTCGGCTGAAATTGCCTTGCAACGGTCGTTTCACTTGTGCAACGGTCGTTGCTTTGTGATTTTAGGGATTTGTTCGATAATGCGAAATCGCCTTGCAACGATCGATGCCTTAGTGCAACGGTCGTTGCTTCGCGATTTCACAGAGAGATTGCCGAGACTTATACTGTTTAAATTCTCTTGAATGTAGATGGCAACTCGCAGACAACCTCGCAAGCGCAAAGCCACTGCAGCAACCGCCACGCGTCAGTACATTCCACCACCAGTGTGGTTCCATAGAGAATCACCACAACCTGAGCCTTATGTGAGAGTTGGTCCGGCAGTAGCACTGCCTTGGCCCCGAGCAGACAAGACACAGATCCCGTCAGCGAGAGCGTGGCCAAATGACATTGCTGAGTTCCTCAAGACTGCTGAGTTTACAGAGAGACCACTGCTTAACCAGTGGGATGATTTTGACACGTTGTTGTACAACGGTTGGTGTGGGATGACGATTAAGCCAACCAATTTTGCTGACTACTCTACATTGTAAGGGCATTGGTATAGGGACAATGCCTATGCGGCCTTACGACTTGTACCCTGAGTTAGTCAGACAGCTGCTAGCCACTTGCAGGGTGGTTTACCCGGACCCAGACAGCAGGAGTGCTACAGGAGGTATTTTTACCTTCATGAGCTTAGGAGTCAGGTATCGGATTCCTTTACTCGATATATGAAGGATCTATGGTTTCAGCACTGAGCCGAGACGCATTGGCATGAGTCTTGAGTGGGATCCGAAGGAGGCTCAGTTTTTCTGGGAGTGTATTGGCAGTGGTCGATACAACTCGAGGACTACACCGGTGAAGCGGGTTAGGCATCCTGTTCTGAGATATGTCTTGTGTATCTTGTGTTGGAGTTTGTTGTGCAAGTATGAAGCCAACAAGATGCGCAAGTTTGAGATGGAGATGCTGTTCAATGGCTTAAGGGACCAGTTTGAGGGTTCTGGTTTGAGAGATCCCACTACGAGACTCAACTTGGGAGCTGTTTTCACTCAGCACTTATGCGGCCTGCAGATGAAGCCATTTGATGGTGTTCTTACTGAGACAGTGGGGAGCCTGCTTACTCCCATCTTCATGCACTGCGGGATTCCCCTAGAGGGCACAGAGTGTAACACTGCCAAGGAGTTCCTTGATTTCAGCCACCTACAGAGCGCTACCTGGCTCAAGGAGGGACGCGTTTGGGTTTATTATGATCAGAGTACTGGGAAGTGTGGTGTGGATCTTCCTGCTCCTGGACTTACACAGATTGATACGCTGGATGCCCTGAGATTCCAGCCTCCTGCGAGCGAGAAGCGCAGAGTCCCCTCTATGGCTCATCCGCTGGGAGAGCCTTCTACGAGAGCTTCATCTTCCTCTGCACCTCCTGCTCCTGCGCCTGCTGCTGCCCCTGTTGACGACATTGGCCCTTTTCCTGTCCCTGCAGTTCCTTTGGGAGAGATGTCTAAGGCTGAGTGGAGAGAGCGTAATGATGGGATACTGAAGACCATTTGGGAGTGGATGCGTGGCTGCACTTGCAGGAGACAGCCACAGGTTCATCAGCCCGTCCCTGACAGTCGACACAGACAGCGTTCTCCTGAGGATTCCGGCGGTACTGATCCATATGCTGGGATAGATGATGAGAGCGAGTGAGCGTAGTCTCCATTTTCAGACATTCGGTTCTGTACTCTTTTATCTTTTCTTATTTTTCTTTGCACTTTTTCTTTTTGATTTTTAGGATGCTATTGTTTCTGGATGTTGTGCTTGATTTGATACATCAGTTGCTTTGATTTTACTCTGTTTTCAGTTTTTTCAGCTTGCAGGATTCGAAATTTGATAGATTCCAACGGACTAACCTGCTAACTTGCTGACTGGTCCGATATACGCAGTGCGTCGATCGACACACCATTGTGACGATCGACCATACACGAAAATCGCCTAGCAACGGTCGATGCACCTAGTGCAACGATCGATGCCTGAGCGACAGAGGTAAAAATCAGACAAAACTCAACACGTCCATTAACATTTAACTTTTTCTTTCTTTTTACCAACCCTTTGCTTGACACTACTGGGGACAGTGTGTTTTAAGTGTGGGGGAGGTGCTACTGACTCATGTTTTCTGTTTTCTTAAGAGTCAGTCTTGTTTTTCAAAATTTTGGTTTTATTGAGTCAAAACAAGTTTAAGTAAGAAACAATGATTTTTTGAGAAGATTAATAGCACTTGCAGGAACTTAAGTAACCATCGGGATGAAGTTGCAGGATCTATCTATGACTATTAGAAAACCCCATCACATATCAACCTACTAAGGACACCCACATCACTTCAGGTATCAGAGGATCCTTTTACTGACTTCAAACTTAATACTGACTTAGATTTCTCACCTAAGGGCTTGGTATACTTTGTGTCGGATTCCCTTGTTAGTTCTGACACAGCCTGTAAACCTGTCCTATTTGGTTCCCTTCTCCCCTTCCATAAAAAAAAAAGATAATAAACTGAGGATGAGTTAGTAACTCCGAAGTGGTCATGGGAGTGGTAGCTACAACTATCATATCCTGTGCATCCATGGAATGTGTCCAAAGTACACCCCTTAACGGGAAGAGCACTGATAAAAAAAAAAAATGATACCCAATGGGGAAAAATCAGAATGCTAAGGAAGGGAAAAGAGAAGAAAGGGACTAGAGAAAGATAGTATGGTGGTCTAGAGCTGATAAGGTAAGAGTCCATGTGCCTTTGATCGATACTCCTTAGGTGAGACCGCACTTAAATACTTGAAGAAGTCAGTAGGGAGAATTTGAATGCGTGAATGTGATTGTGGAGTTTACTTAGGACAGTTGCTAAGTGTGGGGGAAGTATATGTTGGTCTTGATGTCTTGTGATTGATTCTTTAAGTGGTTTACTAAGGGGAATCTGAGTGTTGTTGCTTCTAGGATGAAAAGAGTTTTTGAAGAGTTTTCAAACCTCTTCACTACATTTTAGTTCTCGGTTTTGCTTGAGGGCAAGCAAAGGCTAAGTGTGGGGGAGTTGATATAAGTGTGTTTTAGAGTCTATTTGTGTTCCTTTAGAGTCTTTTGCAGGTTTTATTAGGTACACGCACGTTTGGAGCTAATGTGGTGATTATGGAGCTTATTGGAGTGATTTGGAGATTTGGTCCGAGAAGAAGAACTCATTGTCCAGATTTGCTGATATGCGTCGATCGTTGCACACCTGCAACGGTCGATGCAAGGCGCGAATGGGCCAGACTCGGCGGTTTAATGAAGAATGCCAATATTGCAGAAAAGCCCAGAAGTTCCAGATATTTACACAGAAGCCCCAGGTCGTGTTTTAGCTATTTAATTAGGATTTTAGATCAGTTTTTAGATACACTTACACAATCAAGAGCAGAGAGTTTTAGAGCTATTGGGGCTGATCTGATACCATACTTCATCTATTTTGGAGAAGATTTCGAACCCCTTTACTTATTTAATCTCTTTTATGATTTCTATTAATTCATTGATTATGTTTTCATTATCTATGTCTGAGTAGATTCATAGTTAGGTTTAGGGTTTCTCATTAAGGATTTCATGACTTGCTAGACTTGTTTAATTCAGTTAAGGATTCACATGAATAGAATGTTCTTCGATCTAAATTGTGTTTAATGCTAGTTCTAACCTGATCAATTAGAATCTAGATCTTAGGTTGCTAAATACGACACGAAAGTGTGGTTTAGAATCTGAACTATTTAGGTTGAGCAATTAAACTTCTCGCAAAGGAATTTGGTTTAGTTTAATTGTGAACATATCGAATTTGAAATTAATGCTGGTTTAATCTGTTAATAATTGCAAAGAAATTTGGATTGCTGCACTTAGACTTAGAGAATTCTCGCAACGACAGTTGGTTAATTCTATATCCGTGATTTGAGTTCTAGAACTGTGTTTAATTAGATCCTGACTGAATGATTTGTCTGCTTGTCTGATTTCCTGAGAACGCCCTAGACTTAGCGCCCCTAATTAACTGTTTTCACCACCGATAATCTTGCTACTTGTTTACTTTCTTGCACTGCTATTTAGTTTACTTCACATTGCTTTCTTCTTAGTTTAAATCTCTACAGTTCTTAAATCTATCGAAACCGGAGTCTCTGTGGATTCGATACCTTATATACTACGATTGCATAACTGTGCACTTGCAGTAGAATAAGATTAAAACTCGACCCCTATCACACAACCAGCAACGATCGACGCAAGGCGACTGCCGAGAGTTCAAACGCAGAGAAGTTGAAGAAGTCGAATGAAAGGGTCTACAAGCCTAAGGTCCCTTTCCCTAAGGACCCCAAGAAGGCTAAGAATGATAGGCAGTATGCTAAATGCAATGAGATCATTAAAAAGGTGAAGATTGAAGTGTCTTTGATTGACTCTATGCAGACTATTCCTGTGATGAAGAGATGTCTTAAGGACTTACTAGCTGGTAAATGGTCTGATGAGGAGAGTGTAATGATGATCACCGAGGTATGTAGTGCGGTGATTCAGGGCAGAATTCCTGAGAAGTTGAAAGATCCAGGAAGCTTTGTGTTGGATTGTGGTATCTATAGGGAAAGATTTGAGAGATCTCTATGTGATCTTGGTTCCAGTGTGAACCTTATGCCCTTCTCTATTGCCAAGAGACTTGGGATGACGGAATTCCTGCCCACTAGGATCTCATTAGTCTTAGCAGACAGAACAATCAGAATTCCTGAAGGAATATTGGAAGCTGTGCCTATAATGATTGGACAATGTGTAATTCCTACTGATTTTGTGGTTCTGCAGTATGGAGAGGAACCAAAGGATCCACTGATTTTGGGTAGGCCTTTCTTGGCTACTGCTAGTGCGATGATTGACTGCCAGAGAGGTAAGATAATTCTGAATGTGGGTGATCTGAAGATGAGCTTTGATATGGACAAACTGGTGAAGAGACCAACCATCGACGGACAGACCTTTTATGTGGATACACTCAGTGATTTGGCTGCAGATTACTTCCACAAGACACATGGCTGAGGATCCGCCTGATAGAGCTTTACTAAGCTCTATAATGGAGCTAGAGCTTCTGCAAGACGAGCCCGCAATTTTCTATGCGAGGCTAATGGATTCTGCTGAGCAAGTGATGCAGGTAGATGTGTCTGATGCGACGCTGCATCGATCGACACCTTTGGTGCATCGATCGTTGCATGTCAACAGTGATTGGGCAGAGGAAAAAGCCCCAAAAATTAAGCTGAAACAACTTCCATCCGGGCTAAGGTACGCATTTCTTGGACCTAATTCAACATATCTAGTGATTGTTAATGCTAGTTTGAGCAATGCAGAGCTCACTTTACTGCTAAGCAAGCTGCGCAAGCATCGCAAAGCTCTTGACTATTCTCTTGATGACATTTCAGGTATCTCTCGGGAGCTGTGTATGCATCGGATACATCTTGAGCATGAGTCTAAGACATCTGTTGAGAATCAGAGGAGGCTGAACCCTAATCTTAAGGATGTGGTAAAGAAGGAGATCATGAAGCTCCTAGATGCTGGGATCATCTATCCGATTTCAGACAGCGATTGGGTTAGTCCAGTCCATTAAGTGCCTAAGAAAGGTGGAGTTACAGTAGTGAAGAATGAGAAGAACGAGTTGATTCCTACAAGGACTGTCCTTGGACACCGGATGTGCATAGATTACAGGAAGCTCAATGCTGCGACAAGGAAGGATCATTTCCCTTTACCTTTCATTGATCAGATGCTAGAGAGGTTAGCAAATCACCCTTACTATTGCTTCCTCGATTGATATTCAGGCTTCTTCTAGATTCCCATCCATCCAGAGGATCAGGGAAAGACTACCTTTACTTGTCCATATGGCACATTTGTATACCGCAGGATGCCTTTTGGACTTTGTAATGCACCAGCCACCTTCCAGAGATGCATGATGTCCATATTTACTGATATGATTGAGGACTTTATGGAGGTGTTTATGGATGACTTTTCAGTCTACGGGTCATCTTATAATGCGTGCTTGGATAATCTTTGCAAAGTGCTAACTAAATGTGAGGAGAAGCACTTGGTTCTTAATTGGGAGAAGTGCCGTTTCATGGTCAGAGATGGCATTGTTCTTGGACATAGAGTGTCTGAAGCAGGGATCGAAGTAGACCGCGCTAAGATTGAGGTCATGACCAGCCTTCAGGTGCCTGATTCTGTGAAGTCTGTGAGGAGCTTTCTTGGATATGCTGGTTTATATAGACGGTTCATTAAGGATTTCGGTACAATTTCTAGACCACTAACTCCTTTGCTGTGTAAGGATACCAAGTTTGAGTTCACTGCAGATTGTCAGACTGCATTTGAACAGATCAAGCAAGCATTAGTGAGTATTCCTATAGTTCAGCCACCGGATTGGGATTTACCTTTTGAGGTAATGTGCGATGCAAGTGATTATGCTGTAGGAGCTGTTCTGGGGCAGAAGAAGGACAAAAAGCTTCATGCTATTTACTATGCCAGTATGCCAGCAGGACACTAGATGATGCACAAAAGAACTATGCCACTACGGAGAAGGAATTGTTGGCTGTTGTCTTTGCGTTTGAGAAGTTTCGGCCCTATCTTGTTGGTTCTAAAGTGATTGTACACACTGATCATTCAGCTCTGAAGTATCTGATGCAGAAGAAGGATGCTAAGCCAAGATTGTTGAGATGGATTATGTTGCTTCATGAGTTTGACTTTGAAGTGAGGGACAAGAAGGGAGTTGAGAATGGAGTTACTGACCATCTGTCAAGGATTCTGGTTGAAGAAGACGTGCCCATTACTGATTTCTTGCCTGAGGAAAACGTCAATATGATCGGGACAGTATTTGAGATGGATTTGGATAGAAATTTGCAGAACTGTCGGATAAATCGCATTGCATCGATCGATGCAATATCTGTGACGATCAATGCATGTGACGAGGACGCAACGATACGAGCCCAGAACCTTTTAAGGTTCAAATTGGACATTACGACTTCGAAATTCATGCTGTTGCGACGACCACTCGACCCTTGTATGCATATATAGCTAATTACCTGTCTGCAGAGATTGAACCAGATGAGTTGAAGGGGTATGCCAAGAAGAAGTTCTTCAGAGAGCTCAGACGATACTATTGGGATGAGTCTTATCTCTACAAGCACTGTTCGGATGGTCTTTACATGAGATGCATTGCTGAATCAGAGGTTCTAGATATCTTATTCCACTGTCAAGGATCAGATTATGCTGGATATTTTGCTACTTTCAAGACTGTGTCTAAGGTTCTGCAAGCAGGTTTCTGGCCGCCTACGATGTTCGCAGACGCTTATTCTTTTGTCTCTCAGTGTGATGTCTGTCAGAGGAGAGGAAAAATCAGTAAGAAGCATGAGATGCCTCAGAATTTCATTCTTGAGGTTGAGGTTTTCGATTGCTGGGGCATAGATTTCATGGGTCCTTTTCTGTCGTCCTATGGGAATAAGTTTATATTGGTTGTTGTAGACAATGTGTCTAAGTGGGTGGAAGCAATAGCTAGTCCAACCAATGATTCTTTGGTGGTCATTAAGTTGTTTAAGACCACCATATTCCCTAGATTTGGAGTACCTCGGATAGTAATTAGTGATGGAGGATCTCATTTCATTAATAAGGTCTTCGAGAAGCTGCTACAAAATCATGGAGTTCATCACCGAGTTGCTACTCCTTATCACCCTAAGACTAGTGGGCAAGTCGAGGTCTCTAACAGACAGATCAAGGAGATCTTAGAGAAGACAGTTGGGAAGACAAGGAAAGATTAGGCAGCAAAGCTGGATGATGCACTATAGGCTTACCGGACTGCATTCAAGACACCGCTTGGGACTACTCCATTTCATATGCTTTATGGAAAAGCATGTCATCTGCCAGTAGAGCTTGAGCACAAAGCATCATGGGCTGTCAAGCATATGAATTTCGATCTTAAGTCTGCTGCAGAGAGGAGATTGGTGCAGCTTAATGAGTTGGATGAGATTATGCATTTTGCTTATGAGAACTCAAAGCTGTACAAGGAGAGGACAAAATCTTAACATGACAAGAAGATTGTCTCTAGACAATTTGAGCATAATGATCAGGTACTTTTGTATAACTCTTGTTTGCAATTGTTTCCAGGTAAGCTGAGATCAAGGTGGTCTGGTCCTTTCACGATCAAGGAGGTACGCCCTTATGGAGCTACTGTTCTAGTCAGCCATGAAGGTAAGGAGTTTACTGTGAATGGACAGAGGGTGAAGAATTATTGGGCTAGGGATGAAATTCGAAGAGGTCAGATTCTGCCTCTGGATAATGCACCCTCTGCCTGATTCAGCTGAAACGTCAAGCTAATGACGTTAAAAGAGCGCTGAGTGGGAGGCAACCCACTGTTAGGTTCGTTTTTGTTTTCATTTTTCGTTTTGATTTGGTGGTTTTAATTCTCTTTTTTGTGTGTATTCAAAGGCGTGAGAAAACCAGGCAAAATCTCACTGCATCGATCGACACACTTAGTGCATCGGTCGACACAGCTGCGATTTACGGTTTGCCGATTCAATTGCGGTTCAGACACCGGTTATCTACTTAACCGTGGGCAAAATCACCTTGCATCAATCGACATCCTAGTGGCATCGATCGACGCAGACCGACGACAGGTAAGTGTTCTGACCCTTCTCGGTATGTTTAATTCCCATTTATTTTCTCACCGATCCTAGGCTTGACACCACTGGGGACAGTGTGTTTCAAGTGTGGGGGAGATAGCTACTGACGCACGTTTTTGTTTTCTTAGAGTCAGTCCAAAAATTTGTTTTAGCGAGTCAAAAGAGTTTAAGTAAGAAACAGTGAATTTTTGAGAAGTTAACAACACTTGCAGGAACTTAAGTAACCATTGGGATGAGCTTGCAGGATCAGTCTATGGCTATTAGAAAACCCAATGCAGATCAGCCTACTGAGCACACCCATATCAATTCAGGTATCAGAGGATCCTTTACTGACTTCACCCCTAATTTTGACTTAATTTTCTCATCTAAGGGCCTGGTATACCTTGAGTCGGATTCCTCTGTTAGTTCTGACACAGCTTGTAAACCTGTCCAAGTAAGGTTCCCTTCTCACCTTCCTTAAAGTAAAAAAAACAGAGGATAATAAACTGAGGATGAGCTAGTAGCTCTGAAGTGGTCACGGGAGTGGTAGAGACCCCTATTACCTCCTGTGCATCCATGGAATTTGTCCAAAGTACACCCCATAACGGGAAGAGCACTGATAAAAAAAAATGATACCCAATGAGGAAAAATCAGTTGCTAAGGAAGGGAAAAGAGAAGAAGGAACCAGAAAAAGATAGTATGGTGGTCTAGAGCTAACAGAGTAAGAATCCATGTGCCCTTTGATCGATAATCCTTAGGTGAGACCGCACTTAAATGCTTATAGAAGTCAGTAGGGTGAATTTGAATGCTTTGGATTGATTGTGGAGTTTACTCAGGGCAGTTGCTAAGTGTGGGGGAAGTATATGTTTGTCTTGATGTCTTGCAGGTGAAATCTTTCAGTGGTTTACTAAGGGGAATCTGAGTGTTGTTGCTTCAAAGATGAAAAGAGTTTCCGAAAGTTTTCAAACCTCTTCACCATATTCTATTTCTCTGTTTTGCTTGAGGGCAAGCAAAGGCTAAATGTGGGGGAGTTGATATACCATGGATTTTAGAGTTTTTAACCATGGTATATGTCTTATTTATCGAGTCTTTTATTATGTTTTGGAGTCTTTTAGGTATGTTTACAGGTCTAGGTACGTTTGGAGCGGATTTGGACATTATGGCGTATTCTGGAGCATTTTGGAGCATTTACCCGAGAGGAAGAGTTCACTGTCCAAAACAGAGATCTGCATCGATCGACACATCTCGTGCATCGATCGACACACACGCGAATCAGGCAACTCTCGGGGAGTTTAATGAAGAGTTTGGAAATTCCACTTTGGCCCAAAAGTTTCTCATAAGTACAAAGAAGCCCCAGCCGTGATTAGATCATTATATTAGGGTTTTTAAGCCAATGTTTAGGCTACGTATTACAAATGCTTTAGATACGCTTACTTACGCTTTCATACTTTGAGCATAGAGATTTTAGAGCTTTTGGGGCTGATCTGAACCTGTATTGCTTCCTGCTTTTGGAGAAGATATCGAACCCCTTTTATTCTTTACTCTCTATTTATGCAATTTACTTATTCATTGATTTGTGTTTCATTGATCATGTCTGAGTAGATTCATAGTTAGGTTTAGGGATTCTGTTAAAGGTTTTCATGACTTGCTAGATTAATTTATCAGTTTAGGATTCATAACTTATTTGTTCTTCAACCTGAATTGTGCTTAATACTCGTTTTTAACCTGATCACTTAGAATCTAGACTTTAGGTTATTAAATTGACACGAAAGTGTGGTTTAGAATCTGAACTATTTAGGTTGAGCAATTGAATTATCCGCAAAGAAATTTGGTTTAATTGAATTGTGAACAAATCGAACTTGCACTTAAGGCTAGTTTAATCTGTTAGGAATTGCAAATAAATTTGGGTTTCTACTATTAGACTTAGAGAATTCTCGCAACGAAAGTTGGTTAGTTCTATATATGTGTTCTAGTTCTAGAACTGAACTTAATTTGATCCTGACTGATAGTTAATCTGCTTGTCTGATTTTCTGAGAACTCCCTAGACTTGACGCTTCGTTAGATTGCTTACAAAACCACTTCTACTATTGATTTACTTTCTCCTTTGCTATTTAGTTTCTCATTAATTCACCTAGCTTAACTTGACATTCTACAATCTATCATAAGGTCTAGAGTCTCTGTGGATTTCGATACCCTATATACTACTGTCACGTCTGTGCACTTGCAGTGTTGATCTAGGGATTAAAACTTTGTTATGTCAAGGTGATGGATGCTTGTGTGCACGTGATGCAAGTGGTGCCTCATAAAAATCTGAAATAGGTGATTGGAGTGAGGAATGAGCTCCTAAAATCGAGCTCAAATAGCTCAATGCATTTTTAACGTACGCATTTCATGGACTAAATTATAATTATCATGTCATTGTTAATGCTTCCTTGAACAACGCCTAGCTCACTTTACTGCTATGAAATCTGCACATGTATCGCAAATCTATTGGTTATTCTCTTGATGATATTTTAGGTATCTCACGGGACTTGTGCATGCATAGGATCCATCTCGAGGATGAGACAAAGTCATCGATTAAGCATCAGAGTAGGCGTAATCCGAATCTTAATGAGTTTGTCAAGAAGGGCACCCTTAAACTCTTGGAAGCTTGGACCATCTATCCTATCTCAGACAGTGATTGGGTCAATCCAATGTATGTGGTTCCTAAGAAATGGCGATTCATAGTGGTGAAGAACGAAAACAACGAGCTGATTCCATTGCGCACTGTGATTGGACACGTGATGTGCATTGAGTACATGAAACTGAATGTTACGGACAAAAATACCATTTTTTGTTGCCATTCATTGATCAGATGCTTAGGTTGGCTAACTACTACTGCTTCCTAGGTGGATACTCAGATTTGTTTCAGATTCCTATAAATCTCGAAGGTCAGGAGAAGACCATATTTACATGTCTTTATGGTACATTTTCATACCGCAGAATGTCATTTGGACTTTTTAATGCTCATGCGACATTACAAATATGTATGATTTTCATCTTCATAGACATGATTGAGGACAATATGGAGGTCATGGATGACTTCTCAATCTATGTACCATCTTATCATGAGTGTCTGGATAACTTGTGCAAAGTGCTGGCTAGATGTGAACATAAGCAATTGGTCCTTAATGGAAAAAATGCTATTTTATTGTCATGTATGGTATTGTTCTTTGGAACAGAGTTTCAGAGTCTGTAATTGATGTTCATCAGGAAAAATCAAGGTGATGACAAGATTACATGTGCATGATTATGTGAAGTCTGTGAGGAGCTCTCTAGGACACATTGGTTTTTACACGAAGTTCATCAAGTGTTTCATCAAGACTGCTAGCTAGAACATTGACTGCTAATTTGTGTAAGGATGTGAAATCTGAGTTCAGTGCTGAATGCCAATCAACTTTTGAAAAGATCAAGAAAGCGTTAGTGAGTGCTCCAATTGTGCAACCACCATACTAGGAATTTTCTTTCCATGTGATGTATGATGTTAGTGACTATGCAGTTCTGGAGCAGAAGAAGGATACGAAGCTTCATACCATTTACTATGCCACCGGGACACTAAATGATACGCAAAAGAACTATGCAACTACAAATAAGGAAATTATTCTTGTTTGAGAAATTTCATCTGTACTTGGTTGGTTCTAATTTGATAGTACATACATACCACTCAGCTCTAAACTATTTGATGTAGAA
Organism: Orychophragmus violaceus; assembly: GCA_030180135.1. Lineage (NCBI taxonomy): Eukaryota > Viridiplantae > Streptophyta > Magnoliopsida > Brassicales > Brassicaceae > Orychophragmus > Orychophragmus violaceus. The sequence goes on along the minus strand of CM058235.1, from coordinate 79,260,283 downwards.
GAAAGATTCAAAACAAGGTTTGATGCGATAAATCTTACTTCTCCATGAATTTTACATTGAGGTCAGAGACATTAAAGGAGTTGAGAATGGAGTTGGTTATCATCTTTACAGGATTAGGGTTGAAGATGACGTCCCAATTGATGATTTTCTGCCTAAGGAGAATGTATACATGGTAGAGACTGCTTTCAAAGATTAAGATTAAAGATTAAAATACAAGCCCTTGGGTTAGGTCAATGACTTAGTGTGATCCTATAACTAATCAAGAATGCTAAACAACCTTAAATGAGCTAATCTTCAGGCTAAGAATACTAATTAATAGATTAATCTAATTTCTTGTCACTAATTCCTTTTGTCTAATTCCTAATCAAGATCAAATTCTCATTTGTGATTAAGAGTCAAACAAGCAATACAATTAAGTTCTCAGTGCCAATAAACACCTTAGACAATCATTCTCATGAGCTAAACATGGAAATCCCAAAAAGGTTCATTCAAGCAATTTGTCAAACACCTTTTGTTGCAATAAATCACTTATCATCTAAATCAACTTGATCAAGGTTAATTTAGCCTTAAGACCACCTAAATAGGAAGTATTAATGATATACTAGTTCTAATCATTCATGATTACCCTAAAATCACCATAGTATACCTAACCCATGAGCTCTAGGTGTTCTACTCACTCATCATCCCTAACCCAACAAAACCTATAAAGATCATGTTAAGTATAGAGATTAGTAAAAGAAAATAGTGAACAGTGCTAGAACCGGATCATCTCGGAACAAACCAGGTATTGACCCAGTTCATAAGGATCATTTATCTCTGAAGGGACCAATATCGACCGGGTTTGGTCGATGTCAACATGTCGATGTGGGTAGCTAGATCGCATCATGATCATTTGGTTGTTGTGGACAGGTCTGATACGAGAGGGGTCTTCACGCGGGATATTGCATTGGATGATTCTGCTCGATGACATCAAGACGATCTAATCTATATGAAATGTTCTGGTTTTGAGCGTAAAACGGCATCGGTCAAATCTCGTTGATGTGTGCTTGATCGATGGGAAGAGGTGAATGACATCGGCTTGATATGGTCGATGTAGAGATTTCGATAAAATCTCTGGAGAAAAACTTGAGCTCATCGGAATCTCGCATCAGGGGCATGTGGTCGATGGGCGCTTCTCGCTGACGAGAGCATGCCGATGGATTCTCTAGGATTTCTCTTGCTTTGATATTTTCTGCCATCGACCACGTTCGGTCGATGCACCCACGTTGATGGCTGCATCAAGACTTCTCTTTCATTTCCTTAGCTTCATTTGGCCTCCAACTCCTACACATCCTCCTTATCATCTCCAAAAGCCTACAAAGAACAAGAAAACACTCTGAAGGACACTAAAACATGAAATTCCTAGTTTTAATGCATCTAAGTTACTATATACAAGAAATCCTAAGAAACTAACATGATAAAATGCAAATGATGCTAAAACATGGAAAATGAGATGCCAAAAGCACCTAAAATGCAATGATATCAAAACGTTTTTCATGTTCCTAAGTATCGTGATTGTTGATGTGATGTTTCTTAGATCAAATGAGTTTTTGAGTTCTTCTTTCAGATTTTGGTTCTCAATTTGCTTGAAGGCAAGCAAAAGAAAAATCTTGGGGAGTTGATATATCATGGTTCTTATGAGTTTTTAATCATGATATAATTCTTGTATATAGTCTTTTGATTGTTTTGGAGTATAATCTGGAGATTTGGGAGCATTTTGGAGCAATATAGCAGAGAACAGAAGTTGATCAAGTAAAACCCATCACTAATCCCTCAGTTTCCTAATTGTCATCGGTTTACCAGCTTTCGGTAACCCGACGGTTATATTTGTATGTTATTTTTCAGTTTTTCCGTCGGTAGGTTACCGACTGATTATTGACGGTTTATAACAAACGTGTTATTGACGGCATAACCAACATATAATCGACGAAATTTACGTCGATAGTATATGACGATAATTCGTCGGTTTATGTTTCGTCGATATTATGTCGGTAATTTGTTAGTTTATGGTTCATCGATATTTCAACGGTTATTCGTTTATTTTTTATCCATAGATAATTACCGACAGATTCCTTTTACTGATAACCTAGAACCAACAGATTCATTTTATTGGAAATCCATCGGTTTTGGCCATTAGCAAAAGATTGTCGATGGATATGTCCGTTACTAAGGGCATGTTTTCTTGTAGTATGCGTTAATAATAATCTACCGGATTACTCAAGAATTGATAATATTTGGAAATCGTAGCTTAAACTCACACTTAATTAGCAACGAGTGGAGATTTACATGTCATTTTGTATAATATAGATCCATCTCACTTCTGGTGTGATATTCTAACATACTATTATATTCTGAGATTCATTAAGCAGTGATTTCTACTCGTATAGCTAGTACAAATCAAGTTGAAACCAACATATTTTCACGAACGAACGGCTATTTTTCTCTGACTAGATATGGCAATTTTCTAGGTTTTCCGATCTACTCTTCCGCCTCCTTCTCTGCTTTCAATGAAGGATCCGCCTCCTCCGGCGGTCCCGCTGGACCTATTATTTCTTCACTCTTCAGATTTCGTCGATTTCTGCTCAATCTGACCCTCGATGCTCGGCCGCGAACGATTCACCCTCATCCTTCCCCAGCTCCATGGTCGTCTCTCCAAGCCTTCCGATTGTTTCGTCGGCACCGCTCGTGAATCGACCAGGTCGCGCTCCTTGGATTTCTAAGCTTAAGGCGTCGTATCAGCCTTTAACCAAAATCGCCTCACCTACTATTTCCCCTAACGGAACAACTTATATCAAGGCTTCGGATTCCATAGTTCTTGGCACTTCTCAGCTATGGAAAGATCATCTGGTAGCTTTTTTCCATGGTAATCCTCCTTCAGTTGCAAAAAATTTCCAGGATCTTAACCCAATCTGGGGTAAGAAAGGTCGTATTTCAGTTAAGAAGCATTCCGACAGAGTTTGTTTAATCTGGATTCCATTTGAGGTTATTAGAAACTGGGTCTTAGAAGTAGGTTTTTGGCACTCTGGAAATTGTTCCTTCACCGTCTCTCAATGGTCTTCATCTCTAAACATGTCTCCGATGAAATTAGAATGAGCTCTGGCTTGGGTTTTGTTCAAGAATGTTCCGCCTGAATTGTGGTCTGAAGTTGGTTTTAGTACGATAGCTTCAGGTGTTGGTCATCCTGTTCATTCCAAGTTTGCTACTATCAAGCCTTATACAAATGGGATTATCAAACTTCGGGTCGTCCTTGAATTGAGCAAGTCACGTCCTTCCTTGGTTAAAATTTCAGATAGGCTGGAGAACTCAGTAACAGTTTCATGCTCTTATCCCAATCTCCCTCCACATTGTTCCTCATGTGGAAACTTTGGTCACCTTCACCTCAGATGTCCAGAACCTCCCCCTCTTTGGACTGGCAATCTGGATCGTTCCGGTTCTCCCCCTCAGGCTGCTCTGGATAGCCGTCTTCCTTCCTCAGACATTAAGAATTCTGGAAACGTGGCTTATGTTCCAAAGCATCCAAGTTCTTTGGATTCAGTGGGAGAGTCGTCGGCTAAGTCATCTAGTCATTCGCCTTCTACTATCCCAGCTGCCACTGACCTCCCAGTTATCCCTGAGCTTCCAGCTGCAATTCCTCTTAGTATCAAGGTTGGTAAGCTTACCAGTTTCACTGACTCCTCTGCGCTTAGACAGTCTTGCAGCTTGCCTTCATCTCCCAATGCCTCTGATGGTGATTTGTCCCATCCTTGGACTGATGTTGTCAAGCGTTCCAGACCTCCTAAGCCTTCTTCCTCTGATCTCCAAGCGGCTAATTCTATCCATCCAGTAACCTCTTCCCAATTTGACGAAGAAGAGATTGTCATCAGCTCAACCCAAGCGGTTCTTTGTAAGCGGATAGCTGCTCTAGATATTGAATCTCCGGCACATCTGTCTGCAAAGCAAAAGAAGAAGTTCAGGAAAAAACAAAGAAAACGTTTGTTTGCCCTTTCTTTATCCCTTCCTTCTTCCATGGCTTCTGGTGGTGCTTTAGATGATTGTGGTCTCCCTGTTGGATTTTTGGGTTCTGATGATCAGGCGGGCTCTGCTCCTGATCCTTCTTTCAAACCCTAGTGCTTGGTTCTTCCCTTTTTTTTTTACTTCTATGAAGTGTTTTTGTTGGAATGTTCGGGGCCTTAATGGCGATAGTAGACAAGTCTCGGTTAAGCGGTGGATTAACGCTAATAACCCTTTAGTTGGAAGTTTTTTAAAAACTCATGTTAGGCAGGAAAATATTGCAACTCTTATGGCAAATTCTTTTGACGGTTGGAGGTACGATGTGAACTACTCGGAGTTGGCTGACAATGGTAGAATAGTGGTTTTGTGGAAGCCCTCTTTGTCTTTGGTTACTTATCTCAAAACAGATCATTTGGTTTTATGTGAAGTCTTTGATCCGGCAACTAATACCTCCTTTACTATTGGCTTTATCTATGCTCAAAATCTAAGAGAGGACAGGCTTCCTCTTTGGAATCTGCTAAAAGACCTAGCAACCTTACCTCTCCTTCAGTCTTCTCCGTGTCTCTTCTTAGGAGACTTCAACCAGTTTTTGTCCATCTCTGAGGTGTATTCTCTGGACCTTGCCTCTGTTTCGCTGCTTGGATTATCAGGCCTTCAAGATTGCCTCAATTCATCTCATCTTTTTGATATGTCTCACCGGGGATGCCTTTTCACTTGGAGTAATAAAAGTCCTTCGAACCCAAAATCCAGAAAACTGGACAGAGCAGTGATCAGTGAAGCTTGGCATGAGTCTTTTCCTGATTCTGATGCTCTTTTTGATGTTCCCGGTGGCTCGGATCACTCTCCGTATCTTGTCTCCATTTCTAATTCGACTACTAGAAGAACTTCAAGATTTTTGTACTTCTCCTTTTTCGCCACTCATCCCGAGTATGACTCCTTGATGGCTAATGCGTGGCTGACCGCTATTATCCCTTCAAATCCCATGTTTCCCTTTATCAACGGTTGAGAAACACAAAGATTTGCTGCAAACACCTGAACCGGACTCATTTTAGTAACATCCAATTGAGGACTAAGGAAGCTTTTTCAGCTTTGGAGAGTATTCAGATTCAAGTTCTTACAGATCCATCTCCTGATTTATTCCGTCATGAATAAGAGGCTAAGAACAATTGGTTACTGTTGGCAGCTGCTGAGCAATCCTTTTTCCAGCAGTAATCTAGAATCAGATGGCTCCAAGAAGGTGATGCTGGTACTGCTTTCTTCTTTAAATCAGTTAAGGCCAACCTTTTGAGAAACACTATTCACTTTCTTTGGGACGATATGAACAACAAGATCTCGGATATCTCAGTTATTAATTCCATGGCAGTGGACTATTATACCAATTTTTTAGGAACTGCTAATCCGAACACTTGCCCTTCGTCGGTGGAAGATATTAAAGCGATCCATTCCTTTAGATGTTCTTCAAGTCTAGCTGCTATTCTTGTGGAATCTCCGTCTTCAGAACAGATTAAAGACGCGGTTTTCAGTCTTCCTAGCAATAAAGCGCCGGGTCCGGATGGGTTTTCAGTTGAGTTCTTCAAGTCTTCATGGGCTTTAGTTGGCTCGGATCTTATAGAAGCTGTTAAGGACTTCTTTGATTCCTCTTCCCTGTTTCGGCAGGTGAACTCAAGTGTGATTTCTCTTATTCCAAAGACTCCGGGAGCAGCGAAATTGTCGGAATTTAGGCCGATATCCTTGTGCAATACTACCCATAAAGTTATTTCTAGGAAATTAGCTCATCGGCTCAAGATGTTTATTCATGAGGCTTTTCAAAGTAACCAAGCTGGTTTCGTTCAAGGAAGACTTCTGTGTGAGAATGTCCTCATGGCTTCTGAACTGGTTACAGATTTTCATAAAGATGGTGAAACAACTAGAGGATGCTTGCAGATTGATATTACCAATGCAAGGCATATGACATTGTCAGTTGGCAGTTTATTCTGAACATTTTAGGAGCCTTTGATATCCCTGCGGCTTTCATAGGATGGATTAAAGCTTGCATATCTACTTCTCATTACTCCATTGCGATAAATGATGAATTGGCAGAGTTTTTCCCGGCAAGAAGGGTTTAAGACAAGGTGACCCTATCTCCTCTTCTCTCTTTGTGTTAGCTATGGACATTTTTGCTAAGCTTATTGATAGGAGTGTTGAGCAGAGTATTGATCCCTTAATTACTCATCTCATCTTTGCGGATGACGTACTTATTTTCTTCGATGGTTCTGAGCAATCTTTAGACGGCATTCTTCATGTGCTCAAGCAGTTTGAATTATGCTCGGGTCTAGCATTAATCTGAACAAGTCTTGTTTGTATTTGGATGGTAATTGAGCGTTAACACGGGAATTGGCATCTAAGTTTGGTCTTCTTCAAGGTGCTCTTCCGTTTCGTTACCTCGGTTTACCATTACTTCCCCATAAGCCTCGTAAGCAAGAGTATCAGCCTCTTGTGGACAGAATTAAAGCAAGAATCCAAGGGTGGACTATCCGTCATCTCTCATTTGCCGGAAGACTGCAGCTTCTTCAATCTGTTATTTATGGAATTATAAATTTTTGGGCAGCCATCTTTCCATTACCAAAGGCTTTTTTTGACCCCTTGGAGCAGATTTGTAACGCTTTTCTGTGGACAGGAGCCCCCAACTCAGCTAAAGGCGCAAAGGTGTCTTGGGAGTCGGTTTGTAAACCCAAAAAGGAAGGAGTGTTGGGGTTAAGAAGACTTACTGATATGAATAGAGTTTTTGGCCTCATGTTAATATGGCTCTTGTTCTCTTCCAATGGCTCGCTTTGGGTTACTTGGATCCGTAAGCATATTATCAAAGACAAGATGTTTTGGTCAGCAGACTTCACTCGCACAGGAAGTTGGTTATGGCGAGGTCTAATGAAGTTGAGAGGATTGGCTAGGCCGTACCTTATTTGTGTTCTTGGCTCTGGAAGTAAAGCCTTATTCTGGCACGATAATTGGACCAAGCTTGGACCATTACTCGACATTACAGGTCCCACTGGTCCCCAAGTCTCTGGTGTTCCTTTTATGGCCACTGTCTCTTCTGTCATTTTGAATGGAGCTTGGAGTATATCTCAGAGCCGCCACCCGGTGTTGAGGCTTCTCCGTAATGCTCTGCCTTCCCGCGTTCCTAACCCAGATTTTGTTGATGATGACTTTTACTTATGGAGGAATACTTTAGGCTAGGATCCGGGACTCTTTTCTTCGTCTAAAACATGGAGATCGTTGCATCCTCCCTCTCAATTTGTTACTTGGTACAAAACGGTGTGGTTCAAAGGTAGAGTTCCTAAACACGCCTTCTTGACATGGCTCATTTCTCTCAACCGGTTGCCTACAAGAGATCGTTTACAACGATGGGGACTTAACGTTCCGAGCGAGTGTTTGTTGTGCGGAGCCGCAAACGAATCTCATCATATTTTTTCTCTCCTGCTCTTACGCGTCTGAGGTATGGAATGTTTTCTTTTAATATTCAAATCTTAATCCGCCCTTGCTTCTTGGTCATATTTTGTCTTGGCTTGATCATTGTTCTTCTGAGGTGGGAATAAAAACGATTGCTAAGTTAATTTTTCAAGCTGTGGTCTATTTGCTTTGGAAAGAAAGAAATGCTCGGCTGCACTCCTCAGTATCTAAGCCGGTTCACATTCTAGTGAAAGAGATTCAGCTTCTCTTAAGAGCCAAGTTAGCTGCCTTGGATCGTCATGCTAATGTCACTTCTAGCAATGGAGAAGCTCAGCTTCTTCCAGCACATCAGACCTATCTCCGTACGAGGTTCACCATCTTCCAACCGTAGCCATTTGGGTTTTTGATTAAGCTTTGTTCATGTTCTACACCATGAGTTTTTTTAGTGTTCATCTTCCCTTGTTTGTGGGGTTCTTTTGATTTTATTCTCTTTGGTTGTAACCAACTCTTCTTTTTCGGTAATATATAAAATTGGTAATTCAAAAAAAAAAAAAAACACGTAAAATTTCTTACCAATATATCTATATTGCATGTAAGATACGTAAATTAATAAAATATTTATACATAACATGGAAACTCAAGAGATTTCTTAGCAATTCACATATATATATATTGTTTTACCTTTAAGACAGGTAAAGATTATTCAACAATCTATAAATCACATGAAAACACGAGATTAATCAATAGAAGCACGGTGTGAATATCCTTGGCACCATTGGTACCGTTTTCCTAAGGGAGGCAATGATCTTGAGAGGACTTGAGGCAAAATCACATTTATGAGCACCAAAACTTCTTCTCAAGCACATGGACGTTTTCACCGATTCATATCCGTCTTTCTTCTTAAATTCTAGAATCTTTGATGAAAGGTTCAAAAGCATAGGAAGGATCAGAAACTCATCACCACGTCCCATCATTTGCATAGGCTTGATTTCTGAGAGTTTGTTTACTTTAACGGGATCGTAGAGAGCCTTTTTAATGTCTTCAAGCATTTCTGTGTCAGAATCATAACGGTTTTTCTTGTTGAAAAACATCTCAAAAACTTGGCAACAAGACATGTGAATCTCTTTACACTGTTTGGGTAAATCACATAGTCCATCCAATAGTACATGCTCCAAAAACTCTTTCCTGTTTGAATCGATTATCTTTTCGATATGAGCGATCGAGTCCTCAATCTTGAGGCCTGAATTATCTCTCATGTGGAGTAGCACGGAGTTTATCTTCCCTTGTTCTTGTTCTTTCTGCACATTTACGTTGCATGAACATATTTAGTATGAGAACAAAAAATAATTAAATTTACTCCACTTGTGTTACATTTTCCCAAGTCACCGGATTAACAATGCTACTTATTTTATCCGGCTTAATTAAACCGACCGAATTTTAATACCCATATATATCATATATGGATGCCGGCATGTAAATTGATTCTTGATCTTAACCAATAAAAAATGACCATTAAAACTCTATAAAAAGGGGTGATGTAACAATTCTTATAATTTCTTTTATAAAAAGTGTAAAAATATTCAAAATCTCTAAATACTTAAAAATATAGGAAAAGGTCTAAAACTCGAGTTGACAAAAAAATTCTAAAATTTGAATCACCTCATAACTTTGTAGATCATTTAAAAGTCGAGGTATGATCATGAGCAATGTAGTTAACGTATCATATTTGCCAGAGTTGAGTTTGTGCTTCGGGAAACATGGTTCCATGAGACACGAAATGGAAAGAGCGATGGTGTGTGCTGCGATTGAGATCATTCCACTGCGAATATATTCTTCCATCGATGGTACATGTCCCTTCTTACTCCATACAGCTTCACGTAGCCATGACTCAAAGGTTTCACCCCACTGCATATTATGAAAATGATGCATAATAACTTATAAAATATTTTCCGAATAATATATGTTTTAACTTCTTCTTGTAAAATTTTAAAATTATCCAAAGTAGTTTTATTGAAAATAGTTGACGGTATAGAAAAAAAAAACGATATGGATAAATGATCCTTAATTGTTTCAAAATATGCCAAGGTTTTCAAAAGGTCATTTATTATGGACCAGATGGAGTAGAAAGACATACGATGCTGCGAAGTTGCTCTGTTATGTCGGTTCCGTGTTTCTTACGGCAAGCCTCTGTAGTCTCTCTTACTATGTCATCAAGTGCCCTAAATATGATCTCGCCGTAAGCTTTAAGCTCTTCTCCATCCCACCTATCATATATATGAAAACAATCATTCAAAGTAAGAATCATCAGAATAATAAGATTATAATACGAATCTATATGATTATATCCGTATATAATTAATTAAGTTACTAGAAAATATTATCTAATTAGACCAGCATAACCGACATTTATAAATGTACCTTACAACGGCTTTAGTAAGAGCTTTCAAATCATCCAAAGAACCTTCTTCATCAAAAAAATCATCGGCAACTGTGATGAGGATGGCAGTCTTCGCTGCAAGCTTTCCAGCTCTAATGGCAAATTCAAAGGGCAGAGAAGTCGCAGTTGCAAAGTAACAATATGTTGTCTTTTCTCTACCAAAACCAATATCATTTAGTCCCCATTTCTTTACCCACCTGTCATAGATCGCTATTGTTAGACTATATATGTTCACCACTATCTTCTTATACTCACAGGCTTTTGTTCCACAGTTACCATGGTAGTGTGTAAGCTGGGATATTGTACTTACATTGTCAATTCCTCTAGCTCGCGTCTATACATGGCTTGTCGAAACAAAAAGTTTCTTGCTGCCAGATGAGTCAGCTTGTTGCTATGTGAACTATGTAGTCTGATTCATAAAAAATAAAATAAATAAATAAACCTTGAATTAGCTTATTAGTAAATTATCTTAAAAAGACAGATGAATTGCATATATAGTCCAAACCTTAAAAAGGAGGCTTTTCCCACTGAGAGAACATTTGAGTTCTTGTTCTCAATCCACATCCTATGATCAAGGTGTTTCAGTCGTGCAATCCATGGAGTACTTAATTCATGCTTAATCTAGAAACCAATCATTATTTATATGAATCATTAGGACATGTATTTGTAACTACACAAAAACCTATTGGAAAAATCTTGATACCGTTCTTTGGTCGATGGACCGACTTTGCTCGAGTAAATTCCGTGTATACTCTCTTGCTTCTTCAGGCTCATGCTCTCCTGGAAACATGAGATCGGTGGCTCTGTAAACACTAAGGAGGACGAGGGAGAAAGAGTCTGTTTTCCTTTGGAAATGATTTCGAGTTTCCTGATCATTCAAGAACCAACAAAAGCTTCCTGAAAAGTATTTAAGCAAAGAATTTTAAACTCGGTAAAGAGAAGAACAAAGGATTCCATTTGAATCAATCACATGACTATTCCTATTCCATCCCATATATATCGAGATAAATATATGTGGTAAATGGATAGATATATGTGTGTGCCACTCTTGTGGTAGCCTTTTAGGTGTGAGTTTGACGGTCTAACTTAGACCTATCATTAATAATTTCTAATTGAAATAAGAGTCGGTTCTTACTTGGGGAAACGGTGTGACCTCGCATTCTTAACATCCTAAATGCAAGAGAGTCTTTGTGCAATTTATCTGCTAGGTAACTGATGGGCATTCTCTCTACATCTTCTTCTTCTTTCTCATAACTCCTTAAATTGTATAGGAAAAAAAAAGCTTGGCTTACATTTATTTATTAATTTGAAAGAGATGTAAAAACGGTGATACGGAATTTATTTTTACCTGTAAACTTGTTGAAGAATGTATTCAATCTCTTTACCAAAGAACTCACTTAAACCCATGTTCTCAATTACATTAACCATGGAGAGTTTTATGAGTTCTTCATTGAGAGGGTACTTTTGTGGCACTGAGATAAGAATATTCATACATTTCTTGTTATGAATTATTAAAAATGAATTAACTAAATACTAATCATATTTAAATCATCCATATTTAGCGTTGGGATAACTAGAAGGACTAAATTTAACCTCCATTAGGGCATTTTTGAACGACATTTTGAAGGTAAGCAAGACACTTTGCATTGCGGGTGAGCATAAATGCTGATGCAGTTGCTGAAGGCGACTGAAATAAAGAGCCATCGATATTTTCGAGGTTCTTGACTATGATGTCTTCAATATGGTTTTCGACATATAGTGTCGATGGCAAGACTTCTAAATATGCTAGTAGAGGTTTATGGTTACGATGATCCACCAAATTTTCGCTGGAAAACAAAGAAAAAATTATGATTATAATGAAGAAATATTTGGAACAAGATATCTTCTCATGTAACGTTACCTTCTGAGAATTTCTTGGCGTTGATAAAACACCTCTTTGATCATTTCAATACAGCGACTAGAGAAAACAAAGTATAAGCCAAGTTGTTGAGCAAGCTCGAGGATTCCGGTAAATGTGATAACGAACCAACGAGGAAATGATCCCTCTTCGTTACTGTATTTCTTAATTATCATCTCCGTTCTTCTTTCGATATATCTCTTCCCTAGTTAGAATTAATTTTAAAAATATATAAAGACGTCAGTACTATATCCCCTATCTACTAATTTTAATCACAAAAAACGTTTCGCTTAATAATCTATTGCTAGTCCGGCCTAAAAGTGATGGACACATGTGTAATGGCGGAGAGACAAACATCTCTTAAAAATGCATTAAAAGCTAGGGCTCAAAACGTTCCTAATTTAAAAAATCAAATAAACCCTAATTTTTAAAAATAAAAGTTACAAACCAAATATATATATATTTTATAATAATGGGATCCCACATGACAATTCCTCTACCAAGTGGAAACCACTGGACTACAACCACTTGGTTACAACCAAATATTTTTATGGTGATAGACACAAATTATCCCAAAAATATTATTTATGTTGAATTCAAATAAACCCAAAATATTAACTAATAACTGTAAACAATCTTTTTTGTTACAAAATAATTTTTATAAATTAATATTCGATAAATTAATATTAACTAACACTTTATTGTAAATTTGGTGTTCTATTTTTAATTTGTAATTTATGAAAATAATGTTTTAAGTTCTTTCCCGAATACAACGGTACATGTTTTTTTTTTTGTCAACTAACGACAATACATGTTTAAAAATATTTATAGTGCTTTTCCATGTTACTTGTGATCAAATTAGCAAAGGCATGCAAAAAGTCTTTTATTTTTTCAAAACATGTGATAAACCGTAAATATATGCATTCGATAAAACAAAAACACAAATAGATGTTGTATGAACGGTAAACATACGTGAATAACGAAGGCAGTTGGCCATGTATGTGATGCGTACGTAGTGATTTATTCTATTACGCACACGTTTCTCAAATGGCAAAATCAAAGCAAGCTCAGTCAACGCACCTTTGTCGAGATGAAGACAACCAATGTTCCATTTTTGAAGTGCGACAACGCAAGCAAGAGTGGAAGTTAGAGTGTACATGTTATCTTTGTCTTCGTCTCTAGCGTCAGCCACCGGAGCATAACCGCCGGGGTTTCCCCAGCAACCTTCTCCGGCATTTTGATTACACATAATCCAATCTAGACAATCCTGAAACATTGGTTTAAGCTCATTATCACCTACGCTGTGGTCTTCTTCGATCATAGCTAACCAAGCCGTATCGTATGCGGAAGGAGAGACAAATGAATACGGATTAAAAGTAATGGTGGACAACTGAATGTCGCTCTTGATCTGACTGACCAAAGCGTGGAGATCATCTGAAGAAGAACCGTAAGGGGATTTCATTGTTTTTATTTATTTATCTTCTTTTTTCTCAAGATGGTATTTAGATTATGTGTGTATCAATGTATAGCTCACTTATTTGGGGTTTGTTTATATAGAGGAAAAGCGTGAATCCTGAGTTCAAATGTAACATTGTAACTTATTTCGTGTGACAATGTGAAAAACGTGGTTTGAGATTCAATGAAATCGTCTCTTTTACACGAAAGGTCTATTCTCCCATGAATCATATTGAGTTTGATATAACTATATTATTGTCCCCACGTCTTTCTCTCTCTCTCTCTCTCTCTCACAAAATTTAATATTGAGATTCGTGTGTCTCCCAATATCTCCCGTAGTGGCTTACTAGAGCATCTTTACTGGGAAAACTATTTTAACATTAGAACAATAAAAAATATGGGAGAACATGCGAGAATAGTCGTTTTTTTTTTAAGATTTCAGTTTTTTGACCTATAATTTTTCTGATATCTTGAACCCGCCGTTGATAATACTATGTTTAAGACGTAAATCACTTCTTCTAAGTAGATTTCAACCGGTGATCTTTTTATAAGAAAACCACGGGACTAAAAACCATTTGGTAAGATTCTTATTTAAAAACTCTACGAAAATCTCAAACCATCTTTAATGAATATTTTAACCATAGTTTTTTACTTTCTCCAAAAAAAAATATTCTAATATTAAATAGATATTTAAATTTTGAGTAATCCACTTAAAATTTTGAGATAGTTTAACGAATTTTTTTGGGTGGACTTCTCAACTTTTTCAGATACTAACTTAATATTATAATATTTTTGTGTGTGTATAAAATGTGAGATAACCAACTAATATTATAATATTTTGTGTGTTTAAAATGTCAGAAACTACTATGAGATACTCTCTATTAAAGATACTTATAAAATTTGAAGTAAGCTAACTAAACACTTAGTTTTTATGGATATTATCGATTAATTAAATGGTGGGATTATCTAATAAAACCTTATTTGGAATGGCCTGTTAATATTCATACAACTTAAATAAGATGAGAGGTTTAAAACTAATCGTACCATGATTAATCTAAGATGTATCAATTTGGCAGATAGGGTTGAGGTGGGTTTCGGGAGGTTGTTTTGTCCCTGGTATTATTGTGGGATTTTCCACTTTCACCTCGCATTCATTTTGGTTTGCTATCCGCCGACTTTCATCCTCTAGTGTGGCATGTTGTAGAGTGTCCATTGCTGATATCTCAATTCCAATGAAATTTTTTTCATTTCTTGCTTTCCATATTAACCGAATGATCCAAGGAAAGTTATCTCTTTGCGGCGCCGGTAGGCCCATTTATTTTTTTCTCCAAAACATGAAGTCCATGTTTTGGTATAAATATGAACTCGGGAAGCAACCCAGAAGGGATGGAAAGTCCGATAAAGCCTACACTCGTAAGGCTAGGGGGCACTCAAATAAGAGATGGTTGATCATTTCCTCTGGAGCCCCACATCTGGGAAAGCTCTTATCCGAGCCGATATGTCGGTAGGCAAGGCGTTCGCATGTCGTTATACATCCATATAAGGCTTGCCACATAAAGTTTCGAAGCTTCTTGGGGGTCTTAATCTTCCACACATGACTTTGTAGGGGGGTAATACTTGGCTATAGTACTAAGAAACCAACTTTCGTTGCGGATATTATCTATGTCTAGCAACCTAGCAAACCAACTTTCGTTGCGAGTTCTAGAGATCCTAAACATGCATTAATCTCAAGTTCTTTCGTTCACAATTCTCCTAAACCAAATTTCTTTGCGAATAATCAAATTGCTCAACTAGGTTCTTTCTAGTTAATTAATCAACTGTTGTTGCAGAAATCAACCTAACATCAATAATCTATGTGTCCAATTCAGATCAAGCATTAAGAACAACCCTAGACGAAGAACTAGAAAGGTGTGAATCCTTTACAAATTTGATTAACCTATAATTCCATGAAATCCCATGTGAGAATCCCTAAACCTAACAGGTAAACTACTCAGACATGGCAGATGAAACAAAAGACATGATGAATAGAAAACCAAATATCATAAAACAGAAACAAGGAATATGAGTTCCAAATCTCTCTCTCTGAATAAAAGAATGCGTAAGTAAAGCGTAGCCTAAACAATGGCTTAAAAACCCTAATATAATGATCTAAACTCGTATGGGCTTCTTTGTAATTATGAGAAACTTTTGGGCCAAGTTGTAATTTCCATAAATCTTCATTAAACTCGCGAGAATTTCTCTGTCCACGATTGGTTTCGATCGATGCCAAGCCAGCGTCGATCGACACATATGTTCAGAATCGACAGTGACTTCTTCCTCTCGGATCAATGCTCCAAATAACTCCAGAATGCGCCATAATCTCCAAATCCGCTCCAAACGTACCTAGACCTGTAAACACACATAAAATGACTCTAAAAGACTCTAAAAGACTCAATAACAAAGACATATACCATGGTTGAAAGTCCTAAAAATCATGATATATCAATTGGGCAGTTATCGGTCCCTCTATGGCGGGAGATAAGAAGAAAAGGAAGAAGTCGTCCGGGAGCGTTTTGACTGGTGTCCAGGATAACGAGGACGGTGATGATGCCTTGGTATCAGAAATAAAGAAAAGGAAAATTTGGAAGGAGAGCTCGGCTCTTGATTCCAAGGCAGAAGATGTGGCCTCCGCGCTATTGGTCGAACCGCCTGCCCGGAATTCCGTTGATCAAGAGACTCGTGAGTGTAGTAAGACCGAAGCGGCTGACTTCTCCATTCGCTTCGAGTATTCCTGGGCCGGTGCGATTGTTAATGATTCTGACGCATGTGTCCAGTTGCTTCGGTTGGTCAGGGCGAGTCCAACCAAAAAACATACCCCGGTTTCCACCTTGTTCAACCCTGACCTTCAACGGAAAATTGGCTGTTGTCGTTTAAGAGTAAGGGTTTTTCTTTCTTTTTGCTTGTATTAGTGTTTATGTATCGAGTCCCTCTTCTTGTGCTTCCTTCCCTCTTTTTCTTGTTCTAAGTCTTGATTTTCATCGTTCTTTTTTTGGTGGTAGATTCTTGCAGATGAGAATCGCCTGGTGGATGCTTATGAGCACGAAATTAAGATTCTCAGGTTCAAAAAGAGGGGCTAGGGGTGAGACTTCACAAGATGCAAGCAAAGGTTCGTGAGTTCGGGGGAGCTGGTGAGGCCCTTAGGTAGGAGAAGAAAAAGGTTGAGAGTCTCGAGCTTCATGTGGCTTACTTGTTGCGAGAGCGAGATGGTTGTTTGGCCAATGCCTCGGTGGCTCGCGATTCTGTTTCGGAGGATAAGGATGCATTGCTTGTTGCTCAGGCCGTGCATAGATCTGAGTGTGATAAACTGCGAGCGTTATGTGCTAATGAGGTCACACGATCAAAGGCCGGGATTTTTGGCAAGGCTGAGGCTCGTTTATCGAAGATCATGAGGGCTAAAGAAGAGGACGTGCAATCCCTGGAAAAACTTCTGGAGATAAACCAGATTTTTTCGGTTTGACGTCGTATTGTCTTCTTGTTGATGGTGGTTTGGAGGTTCCGATGTCAAAAATCGAGCGATTATTGCTGATGAAAAGATCTTAAGAGAGGGGCTCTATTCGATGGATGAAACCGAACTCACTAAAGAGGATATTTGCATGACTCCTCTGGGTGATGGAACAGTAGGCGAGACTCCTTGATAGGTCGCATCTTGTGGGACGTGCATGGTTCCAATGAGGGAATTATCACTGCTGCTGAGGTTACGAGACTTCGTGACGAGGGGTTCACTTTTTTGGAAACTCAAACTCATGTAGGCTCTTAGTTTTTGTATGATTTATGTTTCGTTTATGGTTATGTCTTGAGATGTTTTTGCAACGTATATTGGTCTTCTTTGCAAGTTCACTCACTTGTTTTGTTTGATTGTACTTGTTTTTTCTAGGTGTGAATCTTGTGCGACTTACTCCGTAGTTGTTTCTTAGGTATGAAGGCTTGTGTTCGGCTTATCATGTGAACTATTTTTCTATAGGCACGAGACTGCTCCCTGCTTATCCTGTAAATAACTCTTAGGGGCGAGTACATTCTCGGCTTATCCTGTAGTTTGTGTCGAGATGCGGAGCTTTTGTCGGTTTATCTTGTAACTAACTTTTATGGTCGAATTCCGCTCGGCTTATCCTGTAAATAACCCTTAGGAGAAAGTACGTACTCGGTTTACCCTATGATTGTCCGAGGTACAGAACTGTTGTCAGCTTATCCTGTAAATAACTTTTAGCGGCGAGTTTAGCTTAGCTTATCATGTGATCAACTGTTTTTAGGTGCAAGTACGTGCTTGGCTTATCCTCTAGAAGTCTTGTTTGAACTGAATGTGCGAGGAGATATTCGGATTAATTTATCCGTTCGACTGGAGACTTTTTGCGGGACTGGGCCCGATTTAGGTCTCTTAGTATTGGTACTTTTTTAATCGACGTGACACGCATTTGTCATTTTGTGCGATACATTGTTCTCATCGATCATTTTGCCAGAGTGTCGATAAGTATAAAATGCGAGCTAGTACTTTGAGGAATTTTTTTTTTTAAATAATTGAAATAGCTGAACCTTGAAAAAGGCTGCCTACGTACCCTCCGAAGATCCATGAAGATTCCGAAGGGAAAACGCAAGGGTTGTGGTCGGAATCTTAGAGGGATGGTTGGCCGATTGGAAAGGAAGATTAGAACAATGCATGGAGCAAACACGGAGGCAAGGTGAGTGATAAAGGATCAACGGAATGGGAAAGAGTGTATGGTGTTCAAACCAATGGAACTTGAAGATTTCACTTGTGCTTGGTCATGTGGGGATGGTTGGTTGAATGACTAAGTACAAGGGGTATCTGTTATGTGGGCTTTGATGAACGAACGAGCTAAACGGTGAAAGTAAGCACATGGACAAAGGAACCATGACGTTCAACCGATTTCATACCGATTCACTACTAAGGCTAAGGTACACATTAAGTAGCCAAATAATATTCTAAGTAATGGTTTAGAATGGAATAGGAGAACGGAATATCTAGGTAAAGACTTAAGTGGTTAGAACGGATATATAGGATTGGAATCTCGAAAGGAGTTTTTGGAAAACGAACTAAGAACTCCTGAAGTTCACTAATGGATCGTTCTTTAGAAGAACGGTATAAAGGATAGTTAAGGACTTCCACTACGTATTGTTAAGTATGAAGGATATAAGACTAGAAGTCAATAAGAAGACGCGAGGAATACTTGTCCGAAAGAAATTTTTTAAAATAGGACTGTTTTTAGGGACGTTCAAGCCTGGAGATGGCCTGACCCACTTAAACGCATCGACCGCGGCCTACGGTGGCCGGGTCGGGGCTTCACAAGGCTGAAGCCAAACAATGAACAAGATGGACGAGGTGGGAGTCCGTCGATCGATGTGCTCCTTAAATGTTGCTCGGACTCGTAGCTTTATAAATGTAGCTTGGAGCCTTCACAAGTTGCAAGATGATGAAAAATGAAGAGTGAAGGGTCTATTTATAGTGTGAAAGGTCTGACTTCTTGCTGGGCTGATTGACGCCTTAGGGAGTTCGATTGTTGGGCCGAAATGTTTTTCATGAGGTGGCAAGATTTTTTAATGGTCTTATGGATGGATGCTAAACCCATATCCAACAACTATGCAACATAATAACAGTCTCGTGTTAGAATAAGGATTATATTAACTGAAGTAATATTGTTTACTATTAGTGAAATTAACAACAATTGGATATGTAACTATAGTTGCATGTTTAATGAAGTTAGAAAAAGGGTTATTTCAGTGACTTGATACACTCACTTGTGGAAATGTAGAATTTTACATATCAATTAGAAATACAAAGAAAAACTTTGTGGAAGAATGAGTAACCATCCAAATGGAAGAATGGCATGCTCTTCTCATGGTTCTGGAAGACAATTTCCACAAAGGTATGGAAAATAATGCTCTGAACATTGGGCTCGGTTAATGTTGTGATCTTGGCTGCTGGGTCGTCCTTGATGACATTGTATTTGAAGACCTCCTCGGCCATCTTGAAGTACTCAGCAAGCTTAAAGCGAGTCTCAATGTCAACTTGTTATACACCTTTGAGCCCAAACCTGACCTTTTCGGTCACCATGTTCTTGGTGTTGGCAAGTTTGATGGTACATATGATGTTGATCTTTCTATAATGATAAGATCCTTGAGGGTTAGGTCTTAGCGCGCTGGCGGTTAAATTTCATTTGAAGGATCTGAACTTGTTAAGAGACCAAGCCCAACCGACTGGAGCCTTAGGAAGCTCATTTGAAGGCTCCTTTAGCTCATCGCACCAACAATGCTCACTTCCTTCTTGAAGAACCTAGAATCAGAAATAATACTTCACTTAATAACAAAAAGCATCGAGTTTTATAAAAAAGTTGATAGTATATACCAGATCAACGATTTGAATCAGACCTTCTCGTATCTTGCCCAACCTTCTTCTCCAAAAGCATGGGATTTTAAAAAAAAACAAAAAAGTGATTAAATACTCTGCTTACATTCTCAAAGCTTTTGGCACACGAGATTTCAATATTTGGTCATTGGGCGTTATACAGAACAACTTAAAGCTCATAGGATTACCTGAAGGCTGAATCAAAAGGGTTATTCGAGATGGATTGATAAGTCATCAGAAGATCTTTCTCGATTAACCTCAGAAATCGCATAAGTTTTTAAGGAAACATGCAAAAGGTAAAGATCAAGTTTCATAGGAAATAAGCTCTTCGGGTTAAGGGATAAAAAATTTGATTCACGAATAAGGGGAATTTTTTTTACCATCAAGATGTGTTAAAGAGAGCATAAGGGAGTTCACGGCGTATCCGGCGAGGATGAGCTTGGGATGGCTACGGCGACTCAGTCGCACGAGAAAGAAACTGAATCGACATGAGGGTTGTGGAAATAGGGGAACTTTTTTTTGAAAAAATCATTAAGTTTATTCACGTGGGTGAAGGATATGAAATTATGGACTTTTGTTTAGAATATGAGTTTGTACTGAATAGTGGTTAAGGTCCACTAATTTAAGAAGAAAAAAGGGGATCAAATTCTCAGATACTCTTTGACTCAAAGTCAAAGTCTCATATGCTCCTCTTTAAAAAAGAAGTTTTTCTCTTTTTTTTCTTAAATCGTTAGCAGGGGTAAAAGACAGCAAAACCAAAGACTTCCCACTTATTTACAACCCAACCAGAATACCCGGATAGCTTGGTCTGAATCATTTTAGTCGGGTCGGGTTAAATTTAAAATCCCTAAAATTTCGTTAAGTTCATAACCTAAAAACCAATCTCGAGCCATTTCTTCTCCCATTTCTTCCCTTTTCTAACCGTTTCAACCCAAATTCGAAGAAGTGGAATTTTTCTATCAAAGAGAATAGAGGATGAATCGATTCCCGAAGTAGAGGCGAATCGCGAAGAAGAAGAAGTAGGAAAGAAATCCGATGAGGAGGAAGTCAACTTGGAAAAGGAATTCGAGAACGAGGAAGAGAATGAGGAGGAGAATGAGAATGAGGAAGAGAAGGAGGAAGTGGAAGACGAGAAGGAGGAAGTTTCGCAGGTTCCGGGTTTAGGGTTTCACGAACAAGAAGTGGAACGAACCAGTCAAATCCTCCCTCCAATCCACAGTCAACACGAGGAAGAAACAATATCGGTCCGTATTTCCATCGAAACCATTGCATGTCTAATTTTTGTAATTCGGATGAGTAAAACTTAGTAGGATTTTATATGGTTTGGAATAGGCGGAAAACTTGGTAAAACTTAGAGAAACTTGTATGCAAAACTTGGTACGAATTAGTTAAACTTTGATGCGAAACTTGGTAAAACTTAGTGAAACTTGATGTGAAACTTGTTAAAACATAGAGAAACTTGTTGTGAAACTTTGTAAAACTTAGTGGAACTGTCATGGGAAACTTGGTAAAACTTAGAGAAACTTTATGTGAAACTTGGTAAACTTAGTGAAACTTTATGTAAAACTTGGTAACACTTAGTGAAACTTGGTAAAACTTAGTGAAACTTTATGTGAGACTTGGTAAAACTTAGAGAAACTTGATGTTAAACTTGGTAAAACTTAGTGAAACTTGATGTGAAACTTGGTAAAACTAAGAGAAACTTGATGTGAAACTTGGTAAACTTAGTGAAACTTTATGTGAAACTTGGTAAAACTTAGTGGAACTTTATAGTATAACTTGGTAATACTTGGATTAACTAATCGTGTGTGCAGAATTCAGATGATGAAACCGAACCAATGCAGCCCACGAAGATGTGTTTCCCTACCACCGACTATGTCGACAATAAAGCTCACGTCTTAAGTTTTATATCGCTAAAGCCGTGAAGCCATAGAAGACACTCTCAAAAAATATGAGCTGAAATGGTTCTATGAGCACCCTCAATTCATACACTTCTTCCATATGGGTAAGAAGACAAGCTCCAAATGGATGGGACTGTGGATGATTCTGGTTAGGACCGCGACTGTGGATAAGAAGATGGAGCTTTGGTTTATTGTCAACGGGGTTCCAATCCGCTATTCTCTTAGGGAGCATGCACTCATATACGGTTTATTTTTCCACTCCTATCCAAACCATTATGAAACCCTTGGTGGTGGCTCATATTTTGTTTCCAGATATTTCAGAATGGACAGGGTTACATATGAAGAAGTTGAGAAGAAGTTCCCACCTCTGAAAGGGAAACGAAATCTTAGTAAGGATCGTCTGAAGATGGCAGTCCTGTACTTCTTGTCCAGCGTGATCATTGGGAAGAAGAAGACAGGAAAAGGAGCACCTTCTGTTGAGAGTTTTTTCCTCAGAGCCGTAGATGATCTAGAGATGAGCAAAACCTTTCCTTGGG
Organism: Orychophragmus violaceus; assembly: GCA_030180135.1. Lineage (NCBI taxonomy): Eukaryota > Viridiplantae > Streptophyta > Magnoliopsida > Brassicales > Brassicaceae > Orychophragmus > Orychophragmus violaceus. Next base: position 79,238,208 of record CM058235.1, on the reverse strand, counting down.
TGCGTTTGTCATTTGAGGAGAACATCAAAGACATCTTGCACTTCATGGACCATTCCGGAGGAGTGGCACATATTTCATGGGTATTTCCTGCATGTATAGTTCCTTTGGAGGTATCATTTTAAATTGTTTTTAGTTGTTTTACTTATCTGACTTGGAACGAAGTTAACTGTTTGAATTTTCTTGTGTTGTAGCTCCTAGCATTTGAGGCCATTCCAGTTCTGAAAAACCATTTCCGAGAAAATGTTCAGGGTGCAGATGAGGATTGCCCTCGTATGTGCAAGATGAGGTACAAAACCGTGGATACGAGGGGTTTTAGTATCTCAGATATAAATGATAAGCTTGAAACTACGACGGTTAGTACATTTCATACTTATTAAATTATGTTTTCTTAAATTCATGTATAGTTGTGGTGGTTATGATATTGTGTCTTCTTACATTTGCAGGATATTCAAAGTCTCTTGGAGCCATCTCTCATGGAGATAGATCTTCTAAGGAGAACCATGGATTCTGAAACTGGCTGGAATGATGTGGATGATCCTATCGCCGATGCTTGGAACAGGCTTCTGGTTAAGAAGAAGAAGATAATCTGGTTTGAAGAGCTTTTCAACCAAGATGTGGCTGGTCGTGCGTCTCAGGAAAATGGTCAAGGGCAACCTCCTGGTATTCAGGATGCGGAAAGGACGCATGAGGCTGGGAACGAGGCTGGAATGAGGCTGGGAAGTATCCGGAAGAGACTCCTGTTGTTTTTAATCTTGCGGATGTGCAGAAATTAATCAAGGACGGAACGGAGGAAATGGAGTGTCGAATGTTGATGTTTTGGGAATATAAGTTTAAGGAGATGTCTGATACATTTGATGGTAGATTAACCGCTATGGAATCTGTTTTGAATGCACTAAGAGGGGGTGTGAAGGAGACAGAACCGAGAGAGACCGAGGATAAAGCCGATGATGGTGTTTTTCAAGAGGTTGAGGATGTTGGTGGGCATGTTGGTGAGGCTAGTGGTGTTAAGGAGAAAGAAGAAAGAAAGGGAAGAAAGAAAGCTACAGCTAGTACGAAGAAGGATAGGAAAGGTAGTAATAAGGAGAAGAAAGAGGAAACAAAAGGTACGAAGAGAGCGGTCGAACCTGTTGAAGAAGCGCCCACAAAAAGGGTGAAGTTTATAAAGAAGGCGATGAGGAAAGGGTCTACAACCGTGACTAGGAGTCCCGTGGTTACTAGGGGAAAGAACATGGAAAACCCAGCTGATGATGAATCGACCCAACCGTGAAGGTCAATGATCTTTGATGTAATGTCGGATACTTTGGTTTTAATTATGCTTGGATACTTTGATTTGAGTTATCTTTTAGTTAAACTGTTATGTTTACTTGTTACAAAACGTTTTACAATTAACTAAGTTTGCACTACCAAAACACTTGGTTTTACCAAGTTTTACATTATGTTACAAAGTTATGCATGGTTTTACAATATGGTTGGTTTTACCAAAAAATACTGAGTTTTACCAGCCAAATTACATCACTTGTTGGAATCTTTTACACAAGCAAGATCACCTTTCACAGCAGCCACGATCTCCTTTAGCTTGGTAATCTCTTCGTTGTTGCTTTTAATCTTCTCTTGCATGCCTTCGATTGTCTTGTCCTGCTCATCAACCTTGTTCAGCAGCTTCTGGATCTCTTCTTCGACACCAATAACCCATGGATGACGAAAGTGGAGTCCATTGTCCTACAAAAAATACCCAGAAAATCCAGAGTTACACCAAAGTAAACGGCTCAATTTCGCATTCAATCACTATGCAAATCAAACATTTTACCTTGTATTAGTGGCAAGTAAAGTACTTACTGCCTGGTAAAGTATCCAAATCTCTCCAATACTTTGGAGTTTTACAGACCTCGTGGATGATTCGGCCACCACATGGGCATTTATTTAGGATGGTGTATTGCGCATTGTTGATGACGTCAAGAAGGTCTTTATGAGCCTTCAACCGCTTCATCTCTTTTCGGTGCCTCCTATCCTCTTTATAGGGATCCAGAGAGAAATTCTTTGTACTCATTGAAGGTGAGAAAGATCAAGAATGTTCGAGATTTGGGGGAAGATCGGTTGCGAAAGAGGGAGAGGGAGAGAGATCCGAGAGAGAGAAAGAGGGAGAGAGGATCCGAGAGAGAGGATCCGCGAGAGAGAGATAGAGTGGTTTTGGAGAGAGAGGGAGAAACCGAAAATGAAAGGGAAAATTGGGGAAAGTTGATAGATATTAGGTTTTGTAAAAAAAGGGGAGAAATTCAAAATTCTGGAATTTCGGGGGCGGGTGTTTCAAATCTTTTGGGTGGAAACAAAAGTTTTACCAAGTTGTCAGTTTTACATAAACTGGAAAGTTGTACTTCTGTCAATTTTCAGTTTTAATTGTTATACTCTAGCTTTAATCCAAATAAGTTGATTATACTGATGATATATGGCTATTAAGATCCATTATAAATAATTTTATAAAATAATATTTGAAAATACATATATTATCTGACTTATAAATAATTTATATGGTTCACATCAACAAATAACTCTTAAATGTATATGATGATATTTGCTTGTTAATAGACAAACCTACAATATTTACTTTAAATTATGCAAGTGTTCATTTTGTTTTAGCAAGAGATATGCTATCTAGTTTGTATTGTATTGTAATTGTTATATTTAACAGTATTATAAAAACGGAATATTGCAAAAAATTATAGTTATACAAATCTTAGTTTTACCAAATTTTTCAAAGTTACACAACAAATGAAAAATTGAAGAAAAACAAATACAACTAATTTGGCCCACATCAGCTTGGTTCCCATTACTGCATTGAAACAAGCACTCCAAGTTCCTTCTTGCCACTCTCTTGCTCCTTCTCTGTCGTGGCTCACATCCTGAGGGATACCTTGTTTCTTGAACTCTTCCCTTTCTTTTTGTATTGTTTGGAGGAAAAGCGTACAATTTTCTGACCTCTTCCGGAACAATCCACTCAAACATATGCGAAACTGGAAAAATTGTCCTCGTATAAGCCAAAGCCCACAATTCTCGCATGTAATAAGGCAAACACAAACCATACAAATCCTTCAATTCCGTTGGCCTAATTTCCTGCTTCAAGAATTTAGCAGTAGCAGCTATTGCATGGATACATGGTACCTGTCAATATTAAAGAGTTTGCAGCTGCATCTATTATGTCTCAAATCCACCACATAAGTAATCCCGTCGTCACCAACAACACCATATTCAAGCTCAAATGCGTTAAGTTCTATCGTCGTAAGTTTGGCCGCTTTCACAATTCTACCGTGCAATGCAAGCTCCACAAGAGGCACCAATTTTCGCGCGCTCGATCCACCAACATAATCTTTCCTATGACTGTTATACCACCTAACGAATTTTTCAATAAGTGCATCGATCATACGTAGTAAATGATACTTTCTGGCCTTCTTGAAAACTGCATTCATAGACTCTGCACAATTAGAGGTGTCACCTTGCAGCGGGAAAATAACACCTTGCCCATTTCTTCACATACACTTTTGTCAAGATATGCAACTGTTTGAGGATACCTGTTCCAAAAATCGCCATATTGTCTTAGGAAATCCTGAATTTTTTTCAAACTTCTTCTTTGCTCACGTAGGAAGCTGCTTCTTTCACATTCTGGGACAGATGGTAGATGCAATAACCATGTTCCAAGAGAGGGTACACCTGAGCTATTGCCTTGATGAGACTTGCATATCTGTCAGTAGTAAACACCAAGTCACGACTATCCGGTATAACGGTTTTCAGCGTATTGAAAAACCACATCCAACTTTCATCCTTTTCACCATCAACTATAACAAAAGCAATGGGATAGTGGTGATGATTCGGATCCTGCGCTGTGGCAAAAATTAGAACACCTCCATATACATTCTTATTGAAAGTTGCATCAACAATGATCACTTTCCTCATGGCTACAAACCCTTCGATGGAAGCTCCCAAAGCCACAAATAGATACCTAAACCTTTTTTGTTCATCCAAAACCAAAATTGTTTTTGTTCTATGATTCACCTTCTCCAATATATGCAAATAAGAATGCATCATATTGAAACCATCATCTGGACTACCAATAATATCAGAAACAGCTCGGTTTTTCCCTCTAAAAGCCGTAGAGTACGACACTTCCACACTGGCTCTTCCTTGGACAAGCTTGACAATAGTTTTAGGACATGGAGTATCAAAGTTACCGGAATTGTCTTCTTTTAAGACGCTTGCAACTAACCATGGTGTACCTTTACTCTTGTTGCTTATACCACTTGAACTTGTCCGAGAGCATGAATGCATCTTCGTGTATGTTCTAACCGAGAAAATGGTTGAATTCGTAACCTTTGCAACTCTCAACTGCCATTTACAACCTTGCTTCGCTTCACGGCATTTCACTTCATATCGATTCGTATCTGAATTGGCTAATAAAATCCCAAAACAATTCTCATTTGCGGCTTTATCAACCAAATATTTCACATCTTCTTTACATTTAAATTCTTGACCTATTTCCAAACCCAAACCATCATCCCGTTCATCTAAACGCTTTGTCTCTTCCACAACCCGGGGAAGCTCAACTAATTCAAACATATCAGAATCATGCATATTATCATGTTGTACAATATCACCATCTCCAATATCAACATTCTCCAACGGCTCAGTCGCCTCATGAGGTTGTTCTGCTGATTCCTCACCAGTAATAGGAGTAGCATCAACATAATTTATTACCCTAATATTATCCCGAGCACTAGAAATAATCTCACCATAACTCCCACCATCTCGTTTCCCCCTCTCTACTCTTGAAAGTTGTTTCATTGATCGGAAATATTTCCAAATCTGTGACAACCTCTACATGCAAAACACTTCTTCGTTGCTCTTTATCCACAGAGGTTAGATACACATAAACATCCTCGTCATCAAAAATATACGACTCCCTTTGAGGTTTCACTACCAATGGAATATAACTCAAATTCAGCCTCCTCGTAGAATCATATATTGAAATCTTTCTGCGTAACCTATTCACTAACAATAATTACGTTATCTCCTCCAAAGATGATGTCTTAAACGATATACCATACAACCGAGCTTCTCTTGGAATCCATTCATAGTCATATCCGGTCTTCGAATAATGTCTTTCATAATCAAAATATATGTTTGTGAAAGGAGAACCCATCCTCTACTGAAAATGACATACAAAATAAGCATTATTACTCAGATTTTCAATAGTAATACCAAGTTCTACCAGTTCTACTATCGTAGTATTACCAAGTTGTACTAGTTCTAGCCAACTTAATACCTAGTTTTACCAGTTCTTATGATTCTATTAATACCAAGTTTTACTAAGTTAAGCAACTTTTTCTTCAGACCAAAAACGATAACAACACGATTCAGTACGATTTAACCACTGATTTCAATTTATTATCAATTCAATTGTCTAATTCACCAAGAAAACAAGGTTGACAACCCAATGTTCGTTAATTTCTGAATCCAAGGTCAATATGTCCTAATCTATATGCAACACACAATGTAACCGACTCATAGTGTTATATATGACAGATGGACAGACTGGCGGAAACTCTGAAACCCGAGACCGAACCAAAGCTTCTCCGAACCCTTTCTCGAACCAATCCAACTTATACCGTCTTGACCCGAGTTTAACCGATATTGAACTTTGCCGCTACTAATGAACCTAACTCCGTCTATCCTTTTTCTAAATAAGAGAAATCCGGTTTATCGGAAAAATTAATTTTCCGAAGAATATTCTTAAGAATATTCTGGCGTAGTAATTTTCCTTTCCCCATCTTTATTTTATTTTATTCTCTCTCTCTCTCTCTCTCTCTCTCTCTCTCTCTCTCTCTCTCTCTCTCTCTCTCTCTCTCTCTCTCTCTCTCTCTCTCTCCTCTCTCTCTCTCTCTCTCTCTCTCTCTCTCTCTCTCTCTCTCTCTCTCTCTCTCTCTCTCTCTCGTTTTGTGTTCATGAAATAAGAAGGAGAATGGCTCCTTAAATAGTAAACAAGGTCTTCTGGATGGATGACAAATGTCTCTCCTCCCCCTTCATTTTCTGCCATGAAATTAGGTTGAGAGACAAGGTAAATTCATTGTATAATCTCTTTTTTCTTCTCTTTAGCCACGTTAGGATATAAGAGATTAGTGAAGATTCAATGAATTGTGTTCCTTCCTCAAATTAGCAACGTGACCAATTTATGTTGTATAAGATTTACTGAATCAATTTCTCCCTTCTCCCTTATGATGCCACGCCGCTATGCCCAAGACCATCCAAATTCACTTCATCTTCCATATTGCCCAATGATCTCTTGCCATCTTATTTCTCTAATTATAACAAATCAAATTCTTTTCACCTCCTCCTTCCTTTACCACGTCTCCCCTTCCTTTATTCAACTATTTTTGTATCTTTTTAGTTATTACTTTCTTCACAAATCTTATTTTTGATGTCCATATCTTATTTTAATAAGAAGAGTATCACATTTTTTTCTTAATTATCCAATTAAGATTTTAATTCTCCAAAACCCGTAGTTTTTGAAATAAATCTTCCCATCTTCTTTTAAAATACTAGACTCTTTTAGAAGCATTTAGAAAGTTGTTTCACCTCAATCGGATTCCCGTAGCTCTCTTACCGAAATTTACAAGTTTTAACAGTTCTATCGGTTTCCTTTCTCGATAGTCTGTAAAACTCGTTTAAAATCCGTTTTCTCCACTTTTTGTCTTCTAAATGATTTTTTTAATTAAGAAGAGAATCATTTGGTCCATCTATGTTTCCGTCTCGCATTTTAGTAAAATTACCAAAATCCCCTCAAGTCTTCAAAATTACCAAAATGCCCATGTTGACTTTTCTGCTGCTCGTTGACCCATTTTTGTGAACATGGTATTACACCACCATCCTTTTTGGGTATGCCTGGCCGAGTCTCAAAACTCTTATCATGGTCACTTTCGTTTTGATAGGCGATTTTTGCTTCAACCTCTTGTGAAGAATGAGCTCAAAGCTGCTTGGAATATCACTCATCAAGGTAGTGGTCAAAATGTTTCAGACAGATTAAGGTCTTGTAGAAGATCTCTGAGCCGGTGTAAGAAAAGCCTCAGCTTTAATGCAAAAACTAATATCAGGATGCTTGAACAGAAACAGGAGTCTATTCAATCCATATATTATCCTTGTAGTTTTCCCATCGGAAACATACGCAGAGACTTGATACAGGCGTATAGAGAAGAGGAGATCTTTTGGCAACTTAAAAGTAGACTTAGATTGTTAAAGAGTGGAGATCAAAATTCCAAAGTCTTTCATGCTTCAGTCAAAATGAAAAGAGGAATGTTGAGGGTGGTTATGCCTAAAGACGAACATGATAAGGAATATTGGTCTGAGGCGTGGAAATGAGAGTTGGCAGCTGCTTATTTCTCTAACGGCTTTGATTCCAAGGGTAACGGCTCAAATAAACACAAGCTAACTGAAATAAGTTTCTAAAGAAGAAGTAAGCGAACAGTCTTCTCAATTAAGGCGTCAAGTGCTCCGGGCCCTGATGGAGTGACCGGAATGTTCTTCCAACATTATTGGGAACTGTTGGACAACAAGTTACCAAGAAGTTTCATGCATTCTTTTCTAACGGTACCTTTCATGCAGAATATAATCTTACTTATCTTTTCTTGATTCCAAAGGTGCAAAATCCGTAATATATGGTTGATCTTCGTCCGATAAGTCTATGCTCGGTATTGTACACAATTTTGTCCAAGATCCTCGTAAATAAAATTCAACCAATTCTGCCGGACATTGTTTCATTGAACCAATCTGCATTCGTAAGTGAGCGGAACATCTCATATAACATTTTAATTGCTCAAAAGGTGGTGGATTCTTTACATTCACACTCTTCCATTTCCAAGGAGTTTATGGCGGTAAAGACGGATATGTCGATAGCGTATGGAGTTATTTGCGTTGTTTCTTCCTTGCACTTGGCTTTGATATGAGATGGGTTGATTGGGTCATAGTCTGTGTTTCTTCAGTCTCCTACTCTGTCCATATCAACGATCAGCCGTTTGGGTTGATCAATACCCAACATGGTCTCCGTGAAGGCGACCCTTTGTCTTTGTTTCTATTTGCCTTATATACTGAGGATTTGTCTCATCTCCTTAACATTTCAGAATGTGAAGGAAGGATTAATGGTATTCAGTTTCAGGATGTTGCCCCCTCGATTCATCATCTTTTTTTATAACAGCTTGTTCATGATCATGGCTGATGAATAACAACGCCGAGTGTTGCAACACATCTTCACGATTATGGACCAGCTATTTGAAAAGTGATTAATCTTCAAAAATCATCAATCTCTTTTGGTGTGAACATTGAGGAAGAGGAAAAAAGAATTATCAAGGTCTGCCTAGGAATTGAAAATGAAGGTGGAGAAAGTAAATACCTCGGGTTACCGTAATGTCTAAGCAGTTCTAAGGTTTAGTTGTTTCACATGAAAGGAAGTTTTTCCTCATGGGTTCTGTGTAAGCTATATTAGGGGGGAAGGATCTTATTGTTAAGGCTGTTGCTTCATCTCTTCTAGTGTTTGCAATTACTCTCTTTAAGATGCCAAAAAACATTGTGTGATAATCTGTCAAGTGGGATGGAGGATTTTCGTTGGAGCTCCAATGAACACCAATGGAAAAATATATTAGATAGCATGGGACATATTTTGCTTACCTAAAAATTTGGGAGGTATGGGCTTTCGTGACTTAGTAAATTCCAACCATGCCCTTCTGGAAAAACAAGCGTGGAAGCTCCTGACCGACCCTGATTGACTTTCTCGTTTTCTCAAGAGTAGATACTTTGCTTGAAATTTCAGTGATACTAAGCTTGGTGAAAGACCCTCGTATGGATGGAGAAGCACCCTCTTTGTTAATGAATTGGTGGAAAAGGAGTGAAAATTTGTGCTGGTAATGGTAAAACAATCAAGGTCTGGATCGACAGGTGGACTGATGATGGTGTGCAAAACTAAGATCTTCATGGATAAAAACTATACCTTCGATTATAATCTGATGGCGGATCAATTGATAGATTTAGAGACCAGAAGATGGAACCCTCAACTCCTATCTTATATTTTGTATCTAATGATGTGAAATTACTCTTGGAGAAGCAACCAATGGTTTTTAAGTCTGCTTTTTTGGTCGTAGAAGTAGAATAAATCAGGATTATACTCAGTTAAATCAGGGTATTGGTTGGCTAACTCTATATGCAATGTGGAAAACTCCAAGATGTGGAAGCTCTTCCCTCGGCTAATGGTCTTAAGATGCAAATGTGGTCTCACCAAACTATACCAAAATTAGATTCTTCCTTTGGAAGGCCCTAAGCAATGCACTTCATGCGGCCGACCTTATCCTAGCTAGAGGAATGAGAGTGGAAGATTGCTCCTCATTCTGTGGTATGTCAGGTGAATCTATAAACCATATAATGTTTGAGTGTTCGCTTGTGAGACAAGTGTGGAATATGTATAATGTCCCATTTCCCGCTGATGGGTTTCATGGTTTATCGATCATTTTGAATATTCAATTCATGCTTATGATGAGCAAGAATCTGAGTACCACTCGAGAGATTAGAAGATCATAGCCTTGGATTGTTTGGTACATATGGAAAAACCGAAACTTCTTTCTTTTTGAAGGTACTCGATTCTTGGCGTTGGAAGTAACGAAGAAAGAGGTTGAGCAAGTTGATCAATCGATCTTAGCTAAGCATATTGAGGAGGAATCAGAGGAGAGAGTTGTTGGAGATAATTGTGTTCTTAAAGTGTATTGGCTGCCTCCATCTCGAAATTGGGTTAAGTGCAACATAGGTTGGACTGGTGCAAATCCGTGACGAGTGTGGTATCGTTCAGGTCTATAGCCGATGTTCCTTCATCCGTATCTCTTCTTTGAAGGAGGCAAACCTCACGACCTTAACGTGAGCCATTAAGAGCATGAAAATTTTGAGGAAGGAGTATGTGGTCTTTGAAGCAGAATTTTTGGAGATAATAAGTACAGTGAATGACCCGAAAGCATGACCTTCCTTTCAGTTTAAAGCCGCGAAGATCAACCATGCACTGCAACATTTTTGGGTTGAGGATTGGTGTATGTTCAAAGAGGGAATAATTGAGGAGAAATTTTCATCGCTCAAAATGTCTATAGGTTGGGTAAAATGCAGTCTTATGTTATATCAAGTCATCCTGCATGGTTACATGATCTATTTGAAGATAAAAGTCGCATTGCCTCTGTTTAAGATAGACTAGGTAATATAATTTTTGGTTCATGCCTTCTCTGGTGAGTCCCAGAAGTTGTCCAGCTCTACCAACGAATGAAACATTAGTGATCAGGTTTTCATTCATAGCTATGCACATGGCATCTTTAAGATCCTGCTTGGACAACTTATGAGGTCTCTGTATTGAATCTTTGGTATAGATACCTTTCTTCAGCAGCATTCGACTTCTCTAGGCAAATTGTCTACTATCGTATGTGGTGTCGATCGATGACTTTAGTGATTGAGTCGACCTTAGTTTCAAGGTGGGTTGAATTTGCTCTATCATAGAAACGACAAAGTCTTGATTTTCTGATGGTATCGACCGACACCTAGTGGTGTCGATCGACGCTTATTGTGCAGCTCGAGAATCAACCACATTTTCAGATCATAGACTTCTAGGTCACTCTTTTTCTCAGTATCACTCTCTACAAAAATCGCTTTAACGTACCCATTCTTAGATTGAGCCATTTTGTCTTTAATTTTTGTTTTAACTTGCATCATACGATTGTCCAGATTGTCAACTCTACTTGTTAGAGTGTCCAATTTCCACTGAGATCTTGGTACGTGGAGTCTATCTTCCTATTCAAACCCATTGTGATTTTGTTTTTTTTCCTTGAAGAATCTGCTCAAGCATGGATTAAACCTTAGTGTCATGACTTGGAGGAGGTCGTGATTGGTAAGAAGGATTGTCATTATAATTATCTCTGAAATCTCTGCTTTGGAAAGGCTTCTGAAAAATGATCTTGGAGTGAACACAAATTTTTTCAAAATTCCATTGTAAGCACCTTTGTTGTTCTGTTGGTAATGATATTTATGCCCTTTGGTAACCATCTCCATTGATGTAGTTCATATCTTTCTCAAAAGTCTTAACCTCTGCAAAAAATTGGACAAGATTTTTCGGTCGATTCTCCTAGATCCATGTAAAATACTAAGGGTTTCGGTCGATTTTCTTTTGGTTTTTGTTTTGAATAACTCTGGTCAATATGTCCGGTTCCTTTTCCGATTAGGTTTGGCTGTCCTCTTCTGGTTTTGTGCTGGATCTTTCTGATATGTTTCCACGGCACTTATCCGCTATAACGCTGACGGCCCCTCTCTTTTACCCCAACCATTGCGTGCTTTAAGCCGTTAGATCTTTGCCCAATCGAGTTGACTGGGTCGGCTTGTGCTCCTCAACCTTGGATTCATCTTTGAGTGGATCTTCTTTTCCGAAGCGCAAATACAACGGAGGTGGAAGTGATTGATTGCAATGATTTTCATCTTATATCCGGCGATTTATGGCGATCTTTGGTGAAATCGGTCGGCAGAGAGTTCATCTGTAGCGACGGTGGCGATTCACGGCGGCCGGATTCCTGTCATGGTTTGCATGTCGCCGCTTCTGGAAGACTGACACGTGTTCCCCTTCCTCGGCAGATTGACACGTGTATTCGCGTGTCTTGTATGCAAAATTGGTCGGTTTAGATGTTTGGCTCACTTTTTAGACCTCTCAGAATCCATATCGCTGTATTTTTTCTTTATTCTATAGATTGTAATTCACATGTATTTAATCCATCGGACTTTTAATATAATTTTTACTGTTGTCACCAAAAAAAGAAAATACTAAAAAGAGAAAATGTTTTTTTTCTGTCAAGAAAAAGAAATGAAATGTTGTACAGGAAAAAATATTTTACAGATTTTAATTGTAATAGTTTTCGGAAACAAATTTTCTAAGCAAGCTTAAAATTGTCAGCTATACATCCGACTATCTTGTTATCGTTTTCATAATGAATGTGAATACATAGACATCCCTACAAAATTCTAATATAATGCAGTTACAATCTGTTCGTTATTGAAAAGTCAAATCTAGCAGAAAGAAACTGGCAATTGTTGTATGCACGAGTGATGAGATGACCTTAAACGAATTAAATCATATTGACTTTTCAATGCAAATCATAGATGAATTCCGGTATATAATGAAAATAGATTTTAATATAAATTTTTTAATATTAAAATTTGGGGACAGTTTTTTAAGTTATGCTAAAACATAACCAAAAAAAGTTATATAGTACCGATTAAAACCCTAATTAAGTAACTGACTGTCATGTTATATTCTATTTTTTTTTAGTTACATGCATTTTATAGGTCACTTGTGATAAGAAAACCAATTTGGAATAGTAACTATTGATCATGTATGTTTCAATAAAGTGAAATCTGGTGAAACAGTATGAAGTCTGGTGAAACGGAAGAAAACAACAGATAGTGAAGTCTGGAGTGCAAAATGAAGTCTGTGAAGTCTGGAGTGCAAAGTGAAATCTGTGAAGTCTGGAGTGCAGAGTGAAGTCTGGAGTTCGGACCAAAATGACATAATGTCTAATTTGTCCTCTAGAGAATTAGGTTTAGGGTTATTCTTGTGTACCCATCTTATATAACTTGTGTAGCCACCAAATATCAAAAGTTAAGTCATTTTGTGACTATTCTCTCTTCTTCTCTTGAGTAAACAATTCTCCCATTTCTAAATCTTCAAGCTTAAATCTTTCTTAAATCTAAAATGGTATCAGAGCCGAATCCGAGGATGCGTGTGGAGTCAGTGAGGGCTCACACCATCAAGGATAACAATCTTGGTGCGCAACAAGGGCGTTGCGTTCTGTGAGAGTGGGTGAATTGTAACATCCCGGTTTGTGGTATATATGGAAAGGCTTAAAAGAATTAATTTGGCTACCTATGTCACCAAGTGCACTTACCTTTTCCGGTCACTTGCCTGAAAGAACTCCAGAGTTAAGCGTGCTTGGGCTGGAGTAGTCCCAGGATGGGTGACCTTCTGGGAAGTGACTCGTGGTAGCATGTGTGTGAGGACAAAACACAAGGGAAAAGGTCATGGGGTGATTGTAGGGTCAGTAAATTACTCGGTCGGGCCTACGAAAAAAATAACGCACCGACCGTCGGACAGGGGTGGGGCCCACGAGTCCGGAAGAGGGATGGGTGACTCACCGGTAGGGGCGGACGGGGCGTTACAAAGAATGAGTAGAATCAGTAAGAGAATAGAGAAATCTGTGAAGTCCGGAGTGCAAAGTGAAATCTGTGAAGTCTGGAGTGCAGAGTGAAGTCTGGAGTTCGGACCAAAATGACATAATGTCTAATTTGTCCTCTAGAGAATCAGGTTTAGGGTTATTCTTGTGTACCCATCCTATATAACTTGTGTAGCCACCAAATATCAAAAGTTAAGTCATTTTGTGACTATTCTCTCTTCTTCTCTTGAGTAAACAATTCTCCCGTTTCTAAACCTTCAAGCTTAAATCTTTCTTAAATCTAACATGGTATCAGAGCAATAGAGTTATTGTTCTTGATTCTCTCTATTCTCTTACTGATTCTACTCATTCTTAGTTCTAAATCTGTGTTTTCTCTTCATTTCTGCTCTTCAAACTGTTTCTCTTTTCTGAAACCTTCAAGCTTCATCAATGGAAGACACTGTCCAAGTAAACTCAAGCCTCAAGCCTACTGTCATTCATGTGGACATGGCAGAGAACAACCAAGACCGCAATCCGTGGCAGAGGACTTTGGGAGCACATTCTTGAGGACAAGACAACGCCTGATGAAGATCCAAAGGAGAAGAAAGATGAGGCAACAAAGAAGGAGGAAGCAAGGTGGTTTCAAGAAGACCAATCAGTTCTGGGTTTTCTTCAAATCTCACTAGATCCTTCCATCCTTGAAGCTTACTCGCATTGTGAAACTGCTAAATCACTTTGGGACACTCTGAAGAAGGTGTATGGTGATGTCTCTAACCTCAGCCGTGTGTATGAAGTGAAGAAGACAATCAGTGACCTTCACCAAGAGGATTGTGAGTTCACCAAGTATCTTGGGAAGTTCTCATCTGCTTGGTCTGAGCTTGACATGTTAAGGCCAAGCAATATGGACCCAAAGGTTCACAATGAAAGGAAGGAGCAAGACAAGATCTTTGGACTCCTCCTCAATCTGAATCCGGTCTACAATGATGTTATCAAGTCCATTCTAAGGGAGACTACTCTTCCTGACTTTGAAGAAGTGTGCTCAAGGATTCAAAAGGAACAAGGGAGCATTGGGCTGTTTGGAGGAAAGGGAGAGCTTGTCACCGCCAACAAGAGTGTGTTCAAGCATGAGGACAGAAGCGTGTTCAAGCAAGAGGACAGGAAGCACATCTCCTGTGAGCATTGCAAGAAGAAGGGACACACCAAGGAAAAATGCTGGATCCTCCATCAACACCTCAAGCCATCCAAGTTCAAGGATTCAAAAGCCAACATTTCTCAAGAAGTGGCTGAGCAGGCGACTTCATCTACTCAAGGAGGAGAGCTTGCCTTGTTCACTAACACTGAGTATGTGAGGAGAAGTGATCTGAAGGATCTCATCAAGGCTTATGCCTCTAAACTCTCTGGTATCACACTTTTGTCTCATAAATTGCTTGCACAATCTGATCATAAAATGGTAGTAGACTCAGGAGCTTCTCACCATATGATTAGTGATGCTAAGTTGTTAAAATATATTAAACCAGCTCTAGGTAGAGTAACTATTGCTGATGGTCAAGGTATCCCCATTGTAGGAATAGGAAAGTTAAGACTCTTTAACAAGGATAGTGATGCTTTCTTTGTGCCTAAGTTTAAGTCTAATCTTCTGTCTGTGAAAAGGATTACAAATGATCTGAATTGCAATGTTATATTTGGACCTAATGAAGTTTACTTTCAGGATATTAAGAATGGCAAGATACTTGAAAGAGGTGGAACACAAGATGAGCTTTACCTCATTGAAAACACTTCTCCAAGCAATTCAGATTCCTTAGCTTTCAATTCCTGTTTTTCTGTTAATCAAAATGTTTTGTGTCATGCTAGACTTGGACATCCTCATGCTCGTGCTCTCAGTTTAATGTTGCCTAATGCTAACTTTGATCATTCAACTTGTGAAGCTTGTATTCTTGGCAAACATTGTAGAAATATCTTTCCTAAATCTGCTACTATCTATGAGAACTCCTTTGATCTAGTGCATTCTGATGTTTGGACTTCACCATGTCTGTCTAGAGATAGGAACAAGTATTTTGTGACATTCATAGATGAAAAATCAAAGTATACTTGGGTCACCTTGCTTCCATCTAAAGATAGAGTTTATGAAGCATTCATTCACTTTCAGAATTACATTACAAATCAGTTTAATGCCAAGATTAAAGTGTTTAGATCAGATAATGGAGGAGAATATACAAGTCAAAGATTCAAAGCAAATCTGAACAAACATGGAATCCTATATCAAACAAGTTGTCCACATACACCCCAACAAAATGGAGTGGCTGAGAGAAAGAATAGACATCTTATGGAGGTGGCTAGATCCATGATGTTCCATGCCAATGTGCCTAAAAGGTTTTGGGGAGATGCAGTCTTGGCAGCTTGCTACCTCATCAATAGGATTCCAACCAAAGTTCTACAAGACATCTCACCATTTGAGGTACTAAACAAAACTCAACCCTTTATTGAACACTTACGTGTGTTTGGGTGTGTGTGTTTTGTCCATATCTCAGGTGATCAAAGAAACAAGCTAGAGGCTAAGAGCATCAAGTGTGTGTTCCTTGGATATTCAAGAGATGTTAATTTCATTGAGTGGCAGGGGTACTATGAGAAAAGGGATTGGGAAGGACTAAAGGATCTTTCAAGATCACCGTCTGACCTTGCTACAAGTTTGAGGTTTCTCTTGAATCATTTGGAAATGGCCCTCATAAAGTACCAAGACAAGGGGAAACAGAAACAGGAAGTCATCAAGAAGAGTTGTAAGAAGAAGAACCAGTGACAGCTAATCAAGAACCCACTCAAACTCAAGAGGAATTTCTACCTCAGAATCAAGATCAAGACAACTTGAATATGAATGATGAGGAGATTATTCATCATGAAGAAGAAGAGATGGGTGTAGAGGAAGCTGCTCAACCGGTCCAACAACTCAGAAGAAGTACTAGAGAAAAGACGGATCTATCAAGCTACATCAACAAGAAGTTCTACTTCAACAATCAGGCTGTTGCTCATCCCAACCAGTCTGTGTGTTCTATTGACTTGTTGCCATCAAGTCATTGCGCTTTTCTTGGGAAGATATAGATGAATCATGTTCCTAAAACCTATGAAGAGGCTAAAGACACCAAGGAGTGGATGGATGCTGTGATTGATGAGAAGGGAGCTATGGAAAAGAATCACACTTGGAATGTGGAGAAGCTGCCAAAGGGAAAGAAGACTGTCAACTCAAAATGGGTCTTCACAATCAAGTATAAGAGAAATGGAGACATTGAAAGGTACAAGGCAAGGTTGGTTGCAAGAGGGTTCACGCAAACATATGGAGAATACTACACTGATACCTTTGCACCAGTAGCTAAACTCCATACAGTAAGAGTTACACTGTCCTTGGCCACAAACCTTTCATGGAACCTATGGCAAATGGATGTTAAGAATGCCTTTTTACAAGGAGAGCTTGAAGAGGAAGTGTACATGACTCCACCACCGGGACTAGAGCATTTGTGTAAACCTGGTGAAGTATTGAGACTAAGGAGAGCAATCTATGGTTTGAAGCAATCACCAAGGGCATGGTACCATAAGCTAAGCCATACACTCATGGACTATGGATTCAAGAAGTCTCAATCTGATCACACATTGTTTACTCTTCAAAGCTCTTTAGGAGTGGTGGTGGTTCTTATCTATGTGGATGACTTAATCATTACTGGAAGTGATAATGAGGGAATTCAGTCCACAAAGGCTTTTCTCAAAAGTTCGTTTGACATCAAATACCTTGGAGAGTTGAAGTATTTCTTGGGTATTGAAGTATGCAGATTCAATGATGGGTTATTTTTGTCCCAAAGGAAGTATGTTAAAGACTTGCTGACATAAACACGAATGCATGATTGCAAGATAGCAAAGACTCCTCTTGAAGATGGCTACCAAGTCAATAGAAAGGGGGAGAAATCAGATGAGGAGAAGTTCAAGGATGTCTCCTTGTATAGAATACTGGTTGGGAAGCTTATCTATTTAACTCTCACTAGACCAGACCTATGTTTTGCTGTGAATCAAGTCAGCCAGCATATGCAATCACCCACAGTTTATCATTGGAGTTTGATTGAGAGAATCCTTAGATATCTCAAAGGCTCAACAGGACAAGGAATTTGGATGGGTAAGAATGATAACACTGAGATTGTCGGCTACTGTGATGCAGATTGGACTGGTGATAAGAGTGACAGGAGATCCACAACGGGTTATTGCACCTTCATTGGAGGTAACTTAGTGACTTGGAAGACAAAGAAGCAGAAAGTGGTCTCATGTTCAAGTGCTGAAGCTGAGTATAGGGCTATTAGGAAGCTTACAACAGAGTTAACTTGGTTGAAGGCTCTACTCAAGGACTTTGGCATTGAGCAATCAAGTCCCATTACCTTTCATTGTGACAATCAGGCTGCAATACACATTGCTACCAACTCTATGTTTCATGAAAGGACTAAACACATTGAGATAGATTGTCACAAGGTAAGGGAGAAGATTGAAGATGGGACGGTTCTACCTTGCTACACAAAGAGCGAAGATCAGCTAGCAGACATCTTCACCAAGGCTGCAAGTCTCAAGGTTTGCGATCATATCTTCAGCAAACTAGGACGTGTAGACCTTCCTACCCATGATTAGAACTTCCCTGATCATGTGCAGCATACTCTTTTTCCCTTGATGTGGTTTTGTCCCAAGTGGTTTTCTACATCAAGGTTTTTAATGAGCTGTTGCCATGATAATTCCAAGTTCAGACTTTAGGGCAATTCCAAAGTCTGAACTTGAGGGGGAGTATTGATCATGTATGTTTCAATAAAGTGAAGTCTAGTGAAACAGTCTGAAGTCTGGTGAAACGGAAGAAAACAACAGACAGTGAAGTCTGGAGTGCAAAATGAAGTCTGTGAAGTCTGGAGTGCAAAGTGAAATCTGTGAAGTCTGGAGTGCAGAGTGAAGTCTGGAGTTCGGACCAAAATGACATAATGTCTAATTTGTCCTCTAGAGAATTAGGTTTAGGGTTATTCTTGTGTATCCATCCTATATAACTTGTGTAGCCACCAAATATCAAAAGTTAAGTCATTTTTGTGACTATTCTCTTTTCTTCTCTTGAGTAAACAATTCTCCCATTTCTAAATTTTCAAACTTAAATCTTTCTTAAATCTAACAGTAACACCTTTCAAATTTGATTCATATGCTATACGAAAATAAAATACATTTTTTGGACATCAGGACAGTGATCCATGGATTTACACTTCTCCTAAAAATAACTGGAAACACGTCTAGGCTCTTCCATAGAACTGAAATTTATATTGAGTAATCAAAAAAAAAAAAATCATTTTATCATTTTATAGTGGTCATCTTCGTCGATTTTTATAATGTTCCATCAGTTACCTTCTTTAATTTTTATGTTAGTACTAGTGAATTGACTGATCGAGTTGACAATGAATCTCTCTCTGCAGGTTTGAACCGTAGAACATGAAAAATGAAAGATTCATATCAAGAAAGAGAAGTACGACTGAAAACTCATTTTTATTATGTCTTTGCCTTTGATTCCTATGGTGTGGAGTTGAACAAAGTTGGCCATTTAATGTAAGTTGACGGTATAACCGAGTTATTCAGACTTAATATTTAAAACACGTTAGAAACGTACAATTATGGTTCTAACATCACCATCATCTTATATAGATCGATCATATGAAGGAGTTCCCGCAACATCTGATATATCATGGTTTTTACCGGTTTTAGACCATGATATAAGTACGTTTTAGAGTCTTTTGGTGTTTCTTTAGAGTCATTTACAGGTGTTATTAGGAATATGCACGTTTGGAGCGGAATTGGAGATTATGGAGCATTTTGGAGCATTTTAGAGATTTAACCCGAGAGATAGAGTTCACTGTCCAGAACAGAGGATTGCATCGATCTACACACATTGTGCATCGATCGACACACGAGCGAGATGGGCCTTTCTCGGCAAGTTTAATGAAGAATGCTGAAATTGCAAATTTGCACAGATGTTCCAGTATTTACAAAGAAGCCCCAAGACGTGATTAGGCTAATATAATTAGGTTTTTACATCAGTTTTTAGATAACGCTTACATACGCTTTCATACTTTGAGCTGAGAGTTTTTAGAGCCTTTTGGGGCTGATCTGAACCTGTATTGCTTCCAGCTTTTGGAGAAGATTTCGAACCCCTTTGTTTCTTACTCTTTTATGCAATATATTTATTCATTGATTATGTTTTCATTATCTATGTCTAAGTAGATTCATAGTTAGGTTTAGGGATTCTCATTAGGGATTTCATGACTTGCTAGATTTATTTATTTCAGTTAAGGATTCATATCATATTTGTTCTTCAATCTAAATTATGCTTTACACTAGTTTCTAACTTGATCACTTAGAATCTAGACTCTAGGTTGTTAAATTGACACGAAAGTGTGATTTAGAATCTGAACTATTTAGGTTGAGCAATTGAATTACTCGCAAAGAAATTTGGTTTAATTGAATTGTGAACATATCGAACCTGAACTTAAGGCTAGTTTAATCTGTTAGGAATTGCAAAGAAATTTGGATTTCTGCTATTAGACTTAGAGAATTCTCACAACGAAAGTTGGTTAATTCTATATCCGTGTTTGAGTTCTAGAACAGTGCTTAATTTGATCCTAACTGATTATATGATCTGCTTGTCTGATTTCCTGAGAACTCCCTAGACTTAGCGCTTTTAGTTAATTGCTTTCAAACCAATCCTGCTACTTGATTTACTTTTCTGCTTGCTTTTAGTTTTCTCATTACTTTCTCCTAGTTTAACTTGACCGTTCTAAAATCTATCGTAGGTCTAGAGTCTCTGTTGATTTCGATACCCTTTATACTATAATTGCATTAACTGTGCACTTGCAGTAGAATATGATTAAAACTTAGACCTATCAAGTTTTTGGCGCCGTTGTCGGGGACTCTTTTGAGTCTTCGATAGATTTGGACCTAAGGTTTAGACTAGGATTTTTATTTTTGTTTTTAGTTACTAATTATTTCTCTGTTTTTCTCTGTCGCAGGTCTGATATTCGCTTAGCATCGATCGTTGCATCCTTTTTGAATCGATCGTTGCAAGGCGACTAGAGTTGAATCGATCGTTGCCTCTTAGCATCGATCGTTGCACTGCGATTACAGACGGTTTATGCAGACGCGTGATACCAGAAGTAATCTGAACTCGAATATCGTTAATCTCAGACTTGAGGAGCTTGCTAGACTAGAGAGAACTAACAGGAAAAGTCGACGAGCAAAGATGGTACAAGAGCGCTTGATTTTGATACCTGATGCTCAAGGTACCCTAAGGGACCGACAAAACAATCCGTATAATGCTGCTGGGAAATGGATTGATGCTGAAGGGAATGTGATCCCTGAACCTGAGCCTGAACTGCGACAAGAACAAGGACAAGGCCAAGGACAAGGCAGAGGCAGATGGTTGTACATGCTGAGAGGACTCTTGCTGACTATAACCGTCCAGATGAGTTTCATGCTAACCGGTCAGCACTTGTACCTCCTGTTTTGAGAGGAATGACTTCGAGATCAAGACCATCTACTACTCTATTCTGAGGCAGAATGCCTTCCATGGGTTTCCGAATGAACAGCCAATGGACCATATTGATGAGTTTGAGGACATAGTCATTGCGATGAAGTATGATGGAGTGAATTATGACTATCTGTTTCTCAAACTCTTCCCCTACTCTCTCGCTGGAGATGCTGCAGCCTTGCTGAAACAACTTCCACCTGGGAAGTTTACTACTTGGGATGCTGTGAAGAGTGAGTTTCTGAGGCACTTTTATGATGATGCTCGCTCTGATCAGTCGAGACAGGACATTCTCACTTTCTCCCAAGGTCCTACAAAGCCTCTTAAAACTGCTTGGATGAGGTTTAAGAAGTACCAACGAGACTATCCTCATCATGGATTCACTGAAGTGACATTGCTGGGCATATTCTTTAGAGGTATAGATCTCCCTTACCAGACTGCGTTGGATAATTCCAGCAATGGAAATTTCAACACAAGGACCCCTGAGCAAGCTAAGACATTGATAGATAACTTGGTAAGCAGTAATAGCTGCAAGACTGCTGATAGGAGAAGGGAGGAGTCTGGTGGGAAGATATATAATTTGGAGATAGCTGATATCAGGAGTAAGTTGGATACTGTTTGTAATCTGTTGGCTGGGAATAAAGCTGTCCATTTTGCTCAGGATGTTGAGGTATTTGGAGCTGAAGAAGACCATCAGGAAGAGGATGTGAACTACATTGGTGGCTCTGGATTCCAAGGGAATAGGTTTGGTAATCAGCAAGGTAATAGGTTCTTCAATGGTGGACAGAAGAGTGTTTTCACAAGCAATCAAAACTCTTCTAGATTTGGACAGAATGCTGGTTTTCAGAAACCTTTTCAGCAAGGTAATCAGAGAACTTATGGATCTTCCTCATATCAGACACCTGCTGCTGCTAATGCTCATGAGAGCAAGATGGAGACCATGATAGAGCAGTTGTTGAAAGGTCAGACTAAGAATGTTGTAGACGTCGACAAGAAGTTAGGTGCTGTGTATGAAGATCTGAATGGGAAGTTTGAATCCTTGAGCACACATGTGAAGGAGTTGATGCTAAGGTTGTGAGGACTGCTGAATCCTTGAGAACCGGTTTTTACCAGTTTTAGACCATGATATAAGTATGTTTTAGAGTCTTTTGGTATTTCTTTAGAGTCATTTACAGGTGTTATTAGGAATATGCACGTTTGGAGTGGAATTGGAGATTATGGAGCATTTTGGAGCATTTTGGAGATTTAACCCGAGAGATAGAGTTCACTGTCCAGAACAGAGGATTGCATCGATCGACACACATTGTGCATCGATCGACACACATTGTGCATCGATCGACACACGAGCGAGATGGGACTTTCTCGGCGAGTTTAATGAAGAATGCTGAAATTGCAGATTTGCCCAGATGTTCCAGTATTTACAAAGAAGCCCCAAGACGTGATTATGCTAACATAATTAGGTTTTTACATCAGTTTTTAGATAACGCTTACATACGCTTTCATACTTTGAGCTGAGAGTTTTTAGAGCCTTTTGGGGCTGATCTGAACCTGTATTGCTTCCTGCTTTTGGAGAAGATTTCGAACCCCTTTGTTTCTTACTCTTTTATGCAATCTATTTATTCATTGATTATGTTTTCATTATCTATGTTTGAGTAGATTCATAGTTAGGTTTAGGGATTCTCATTAGGGATTTTATGACTTGCTAGATTTATTTATTTCAATTAAGGATTCTGTTGGGAATCCGAGCCAATTCTACAGATTCAGAATTCTCGCGAGTTCCCGATAGCCTAGGATCTAGGGTCTAGTTAATTGAATCATGGATCTCACCTCGTGATTACCTGGAGTTTTAGCAGCGGAAGTTTGTGGTAACACGAGATCTGCAGCGCCCCAATCGTTGCGCCTCTACTGTTCAGTCCACACGCACACAAGCTGGAATCCGCCGGGTTGCTAGCACCGGTGTTCGGATCTCCTGGGAACTGAGTTTCTCTGAGGTTTCTGTGTTTTCTTTCTGAGAAAACACTCTGGGCGGCGCACAACCAACTACCTTAGGTCGAGATATAAAACGCACATATATACTGACCTCGAGGTGAACCGAAACATCAGTTTCGGTTTCGCCATTGTGTCGACCGACACAGTTATTGGTGTCGATCGACACACGTCCTGTATCGACCGACACACCCAATGGTGTCGATCGATACACCCCTTTGAAACTTATATTCGATCTGTATCCAATACATATCGATCAGACCATATGCCAATGATCAATTCCCATGCAGAGTATATCCAACTTGCTTAGGTGTGTGACCCTGTAGGTTCACACGATACTGGAAACGAGTTACAACTCATTTGTCATAATTGGTTTCTAGCAAAACATTATGATTACCCAGTATCACATGAATTGTCCGATCTCGACAATACAACTATCTCTAGAGTTCGTACAATGTGATTTCAGGACATAATCCCAACAATCTCCCACTTGCACTGGAATCACTTATTCCTATAATCCCTTTGTCTCTATATCTCGATATGGCATAAGGCAAGAGACTGTGTCATCCTTATTATAGCCAACATCATGTTCATCGAACTTCTGATCTATACTGATAAGCAAACGACTGACAATCACCTCGTTTGAGCACGGCCATGCATTTTCTCAGTATCAAATCTTCGATGGGCCCTGAGATATTTATCTCCCGATATTCAGGAGGGACAAATTCCATCTTGTTCCATCCCTGTTTCTATACATACTTCATGGTACGTCGAAACAATGCCGTTATAGCCGCCAGTTACGGAACGACGTTTGACAAGGTCAAAGCGCACCAATTCATATGCTAGAAAGCATGATGAACTCAGGTCTAAGGACTATACTCTATAGTCGTAATGAGAACCTCCCATGACACTTATATATAACTATCCTGTGGAGTTCTCATTAAGCGGGTCATGTCCGATCATATGTTCACCAACATATATCTATGTGACTGACTGTGATAATCATATCATTGACTCCATGAAACTTAGTCCAACAGTCACCTCACATACTAGTCTGCGCGGTTGTTAGTGCCCCATTTTAACAACCTTGACTAGGGACAATCATAATTTATGTCATCTCTTACTTATAGGGTTTCATGATCAAGTCTTCAACTTGATGACCTAGAAGATGACCATAAAGTACTTTGGGACCATTATTTAATTATCCAATAATTAAATAATACTGATGTCAGTTTTAACTTACACAAATACTGCCAAAGCATGTCTATGTAAAGTTTACAACATAACTAAAATAACTCCCACTAGAATCAAGATCATCTTTTCAGATATCTTACACCTACAGCAACAGAATAAATTCTGTGCTTAGGTTGTGGGAGAGAGTGCGGTGCTATTGCTTGAAACAATTTCAACAAATTGCACCGCCATTCAGATAAAAGCACTATTCTACGGTCTACTGCTTGGAGCCTTTCCAACAGTTAGCACCGCTATTCAGACAAAGAGACATAACCAGGTGGGAACCGGGAATCGTCTTTGTCCGACTAACTACTTTCAACTTGTTTGTCACTTTATCAGTTCACCACGAATCTATCCTTAGTGTTTCTCAACACTTGGGATATTTCTGGTAACTATTCAGTGACTATTACCGTAGTACATTGGTATTTTCTCGTCATGCTCTATGCTTAAGCTGCATCTAGACGAGCGCAAAATATGGCATTCATGATGGATTCTATTGCATCAGCATAAGTAATCACACTCATTAATACTAGTTAAGACAGTGTTCAAAACACTTCTTCTTGCTAATATTGTTACCAGCTCAGCCAGTGTCCAAGACACTGCATCTTGCTTGGATTATTGCCATAAGACCTTTGGTATGAAACCATTCTTGGAATCAAGCACTTTTGAACTGTCCAATACCTTATAAACATAAGGATTTTGACACGATACAATTAGCCTGCTCAATCTATATCAATAGATTCTTATTCCAAGAATCCACGCGGCTTCTCCCATGTCTATCATTAATTTTGACTTCCGACCCAAATCTTGACAAGACTTTAGCGTCGGAACGTCGTTTGTGAGATTCAAGTATGTTAACAACACACTGTGTGAGGATTGCTATTACGCTCCCACTAGTCTTCTTGTGAACGCATAGTTTCTTTTCTTTCTGATCAAGTCAAAGCCTTTGACCAATTTATCAGAATGTTGATTTCAACTCCAAGATGTTTGCTTCAATCCAGAGTTGGATCTCTGAAGCTAACATGCATACCCAGCCAATTTTCGGAGTTGGGGCTCACCATCGCTTCTTTGAATTTCGCATGTTCGTCACTTTTCAATGATCAACAGATCACGGCAATTGGTTACGAGAAATCACTCTCGAGTTAGTGACGGATCCTTTCGGATCTGCGAATTTCAGGCTCCACAGTTGCAGATCCTACAGTACTTTGTAGATCTCACCGCTGCTCTCCCTTAACAGGTTGAACAGCTTACTGTGTTTATCGAATTTCTTCGATGTGTACTTTTACTCCCACTGTTCCTTTTGAAAGTATCACCTTTCTTAAAAGACACAGTTCTGGGCAACAAAAGTACTAAGCCTTGGTTTCCTCAGGACAACCAGCGAGGTAGAACTTATCAGGTATGGATTCAAGTTTGTTTGTTGACTGCTGTCTTATACAAACCTTGCAATCCCAATTCATCAGAAAAACAAATTTGGAAATCACCCAGTCTACATCCAATGTGGTGTTTTTCACTGATTCTGATAGAAACCTTTTAGCGTAAACATAGACATTTCAGAACGTATTCTTAAATGGTTATGGAAGATTCATGTGATTCATCATTAATCGAATCATATCTCATAAGATCTGATTCATTCTTTCAGATGATCACCCAATTCTTGACTCTAGTATTTTCCTCCGCGATTCAATCGAGGATCTCAATACTTCTGTCAAATTGGTTCTACACTTCATCTTGGAACTCCCTTAAGGGATTCCAGCTTGTGTCTCATCAAATGAACACAGCCATGCTTATTGATGCCATCAATAAAGTAATGAAGTACAGAATATTTCCTTTGGCAATAATGCTAGTTGGGCCGCATACATCAGTATGTGTAGGGCCCAATAAGCCTCTGGCCCGTTTCCTTTCAGCTCTGCTAAATGGGCCTTAGTCATTTGTTCCAGTGAACAGAATTCATATCTCAAATGATTAAAATCAAATGAGTCCAAAACTATGGATTTACTGAATCCGCTTCACTCTTGTGGTTAAACGACTATACCAAAGAAAAGTCGAGTTCGAGTCATCAGACTTAAACCGTTTGGTATTTATGTTATATTCATGTTGGTTTAAGATATAAAACCCATTCTAAACGGGGTGCTACCATTTAATATTTCATTAAGATCAAAAAGACAAAACTTATCTTTCATCAAAATGAAAAACATCCAAATTCTCAAAAGAAAAATGAAAGACATTTCTGCACTAGGCAGATACAAAGTAGCAATTACTTAATTTCTAAAACCAAGTAGGAAAGGCTTCTACAAGTGGAGAATCTCTACGGCTCATGCAGCAACCATTGCTTCAACCAGACACGCAGTTCCACTTGTCCTTTCTTCAACGTTCTACTGTCGCTTAGGTCCTGCATATTTCAAAAATATCAGTACCACAACAAGTATCCAATACTTATGTAGAACTTGAATTGATAACACAATACCTGAAGAAGAAGTACCATACATCTTCTCCATCTCTTGTGAATCTTCCAAGAATTTTATGCAATCTCTCTTCCAATGCCCTGACTCATTGCAGTAGAAGCATTTACTAACACCAGATGGGCTTGACTTGGGCTTATAAGATGACACAGGCTTATCCTGATTCCAAATCTGGACGACCTTGCCAACACCCTTGTCTAAACAAGATTTTTCAAATCTTTTGCCCCTTTTGATGTTTTGCTCTGCTGCCTTGAGCATGCCATGCAGCTCAGTCAACGTCTTCGTCAAGCCTTTCTTGATGTAGTTCTTAACGAACTTGTCATAGCTAGACGGCAGTGACTGCAGAATGATGTCAGTAGCCAACTCTAAGCTGACAGGACATCCCAGTCTCCCCAGGTTATCAACGTAACCCATCAGTTTAATGACATGAGGACTTACTGGAGCATCCTCTGGTAGCTTGCACTCAGTTAGAGACTTCACCGTCTGGAATCTCTCAACTCGTGCCAGATCCTGAAACTTCAGTTTCAGGCTGGTGATCATCTCTATTGGCGACTCCATGTTCTCGTATTGACTCTTCAAGTCCGAGATCATAGTAGCCAACATCAGACCACGCACATCTACCCCATCAATATAATGCTTATTCCAAGCATTATATGCTGCATGCGAGCTATTGGTCACAAGCTTTTCTGGAAGAGCTTTCTCAAGGACATAGTCCTTGCTCTCCTGCTTGAGAATGAATCTCAGATTTCGATACCAATCCAGGAAGTTGGATCCATTTAACTTGTCCTTCTCAAGGACGGATCGCAACGAGAAAGTAGTCATAGACATAAGCTGAAATCCAAGAAAAACAAAGACTTAGTTATGTATATGATGAGAAATCTTATCAGTATAAGAAAACTCGCATTATATTCAAACAATGTTTCCTCTATGAATATAATGATCCAAGATCCTCAGATTACTAAAATTCGAGTGGGCGACTCGCCTTACTCAGACTTTGGTTATCTAGGTAAGCAAATCATTGCTAATTGTACTCAGTACAACTCTTGGTCGTGGATGAGACAAACTATGTCTAATCCACTCTGATGTCTTTGGGCTCAGAACTTCTGATAGCCCAGTCAAGTACAACCAATCTTTTCTGTCTTGTGATCATTGACAGTTGCACTGCAAGTCTGTCAAAGACCACCTGCCTCACTCACGTTGCAGTGGATACCAAGGACTCCAAGAATATCCAACAAACGACACAAGTTTTGACAGTAGACAAGATTTGGGCAAGACATCAAGACTACTTGATATTTAGTTGAGGAAACTAAACTCTGAAAGGTTAGCATATCAATCTCTTAGGTCATGTAATTGTTGATGCTTATGCACTGCAAATCCATCAACATTATTACCTGCCTTACTCACGTAATTGTGGACACCAAGCTCTTGGCTAGACATCACACAACGAAATGAGTCTTGACAGTTGACCACATTGAAGGTAATCTTTGATCAATGTTTAAGTCTAGTTTGGTTTTTACAAATTCAAGGTTCAATAACCAGAATTTCGAATACTGTGTAGATCGACGCAGACAATGTCTGTCGATCGACACTACCAAACAAAACCGGACTTCAATAACCAGTTAATTCAATTAACCCGGTTCATCGAACCAGTCATGTCGATCGACACAACCCATGTGTGACGGTCGACATAGACCTAAACCGAAGATCATTTTGTTAACCGGTCTAATCCAATTGAACCGACTTATCTGATCAAACTGATCTTAACCAATCGGTTTATATTAATTGGTATAATTAGTTAAATCCAATTGAACCAATTCATCCAATTTAAACCGTTCAAACCAGTTTCAACTGATTACGATAACCAGTCCAATTCAATTGAACCGTATTATCCAATCAAACTGATTTAACCCACCGTTTATGCTAATTGAGATAATCAGTTCAATCCAATTGAACCAATTCATCCAATTTAAACCGATCTATTCGGACTTAACCAAGCATGATAACCGGTCCAATCCAATTGAACCAATTAACCATTCGCTGGGTCTGTGTCGATCGACACTCAACCTATGTCGATCGACGCATTAGGCCTTTTAGGTTTTCTCCGAGAAAACCCTAGCCGCCGAATATTGGTCATGTGTCGACCGACACTCAAACTGTGTCGATCGACACTCGACCGAGTCTGCTCTATGTCGATCGACACAGAAGGCTTTCGGTTTTTCTTCGCGAAAAACCCTAGCCGCCGACTCTGTCGAATTCGCAATTCTGTGTCGACCGACACACCCAGTGTGTCGATCGACACCATGTGAAAGGAGCAGTTCATCGTTTCAATTCACAGACAAAACCGAGTTTCTCTTAATCAAAACATGAAACACTAAGCATAGATCTATTCAAACACATCAGTTTTCGAATTACATGCTTAAGACTCAATGGTTAAACCCTAAGGCTCTGATACCACTGTTGGGAATCCGAGCCAATTCTACAGATTCAGAATTCTCGCGAGTTCCCGATAGCCTAGGATCTAGGGTCTAGTTAATTGAATCATGGGTCTCACCTCGTGATTACCTGGAGTTTTAGCAGTGGAAGTTTGTGGTAACACGAGATCTGCAGCGCCCCAATCGTTGCGCCTCTACTGTTCAGTCCACACGCACACAAGCTGGAATCCGCCGGGTTGCTAGCACCGGTGTTCGGATCTCCTGGGAACTGAGTTTCTCTGAGGTTTCTGTGTTTTCTTTCTGAGAAAACACTCTGGGCGGCGCACAACCAACTACCTTAGGTCGAGATATAAAACGCACTTATATACTGACCTCGAGGTGAACCGAAACATCAGTTTCGGTTTCGCCATTGTGTCGACCGACACACTTATTGGTGTCGATCGATACACGTCCTGTATCGACCGACACACCCAATGGTGTCGATCGATACACCCCTTTGAAACTTATATTCGATCTGTATCCAATACATATCGATCAGACATATGCCAATGATCAATTCCCATGCAGAGTATATCCAACTTGCTTAGGTGTGTGACCCTGTAGGTTCACACGATACTGGAAACGAGTTACAACTCATTTGTCATAATTGGTTTCTAGCAAAACATTATGATTACCCAGTATCACATGAATTGTCCGATCTCGACAATACAACTATCTCTAGAGTTCGTACAATGTGATTTCAGGACATAATCCCAACAGATTCATATCATATTTTTTCTTCAATCTAAATTATGCTTAACACTAGTTTCTAACTTGATCACTTAGAATCTAGACTCTAGCTAGGTTGTTAAATTGAAACGAAAGTGTGATTTAGAATCTGAACTATTTAGGTTGAGCAATTGAATTACTCGCAAAG
Organism: Orychophragmus violaceus; assembly: GCA_030180135.1. Classification (NCBI taxonomy): domain Eukaryota; kingdom Viridiplantae; phylum Streptophyta; class Magnoliopsida; order Brassicales; family Brassicaceae; genus Orychophragmus; species Orychophragmus violaceus. Next base: position 79,208,362 of record CM058235.1, on the reverse strand, counting down.
AAATTTGGTTTAATTGAATTGTGAACATATCGAACCTGAACTTAAGGCTAGTTTAATCTGTTAGGAATTGCAAAGAAATTTTGATTTCTGCTATTAGACTTAGAGAATTCTCACAACGAAAGTTGGTTAGTTCTATATCCGTGTTTGAGTTCTAGAACAGTGCTTAATTTGATCCTGACTGATTATCTGATCTGCTTGTCTGATTTCCTGAGAACTTTCTAGACTTAGCGCTTTTAGTTAATTGCTTTCAAACCAATCCTGCTACTTGATTTACTTTTCTGCTTGCTTTTTGTTTTCTCATTACTTTCTCTTAGTTTAACTTGACCGTTCTAAAATCTATCGTAAGTCTAGAATCTTTGTGGATTTCGATACCCTTTATACTACAATTGCATTAACTGTGCACTTGCAGTAGAATAGGATTAAAACTTAAACCTATCAACATCCAGTTAAAGTTCTCAGTTGTAACTTTTCAACAAAAAAAAAACATATGTACACTTTTACGTTAATTAAGCAACCAAGAAAAAATACTCATGAGATGGATAATATGTAAAGCATGTTTACTAGCATAATTTACTGAAATAAATTTTGAACGCAGTGAAAGTATATCACATATAAAAATAAAATTTTAGCCTTTTAAGCGGCGGCTTTCCTTTCTCTCTCTCTCTACCAGGCGATTTCCGGTGAATTAACCTCGTCTCTCCAGTATTCTCTCTCACCGGAGAGTGCTCCCGTTTTCTTAAGAACTTCATGCAATCAATCTGGTTTGCGGGTAACTAGAAGATGCTTCGGCTCTATCTTCCGTTAACAAGCGGTGGTTATCTCCTCGGTGACGCAGGCGGCGATCTAGAGTTCGATCCGTCAGATCTGTGTCAGTCGCGGGTCAAGAAGCTGCTCGGGGACGGCGGTAGGTCGGATTTCACACAAGGTGAGATGAGGGGTTTTTTAGATCTAGGTTTTCGTCTGTGGCGGCGTTGAGGAGGTTGATGGGTGGCGTTGTGAATGAAGGGACTTCGCTGTGGTCTAGCTAGCTGAAGCGACTCCGGTATGGCGGGATAGCGGCGTCTAGTGAGGTGTCCCGGCTGCCTCTTGTCGTCTTGGAGCCCATCTTCTTCGCCGGAGGGTGGAGTCTTGAGGTGCCGGTGGAGACAGGTCTCGGACCGGATCGAGCTTTCGTGGAGGAATCGGCGAGGAGACTCGGCTGCGGCTGGTTTCGTCGGAAAATCCGTCGGAATAAGCGGAGGAAGCGAATTCGTCGCCATAGAAGGAAAGATGGGTTTTCGGTCCTCCAGAGGTTGGAAAGGCGGACAGGGTCGGCCACCTTTTATGCTCGGAAGACCTTCGAATGTGGCTGCGATTCTCGACGGATCGTACCGCCGGCGACGGGCTAGAACATCCCGCCGATCATACCTAGTTGTCGGCGGCTCCTTTCTTACATGTTAGGTCTTGGTTAGGCTCTTCTCGGTTTAGTAGATTTATTAGGTTTGGTTTTACTTTTGGTTATTCGTTGTAAACTCGGTTGAACCCTCGGTTTGGGTCGGTTTTATAAATATAAATATTGTACTAAAAAAAGTATATCACATATACAATTTATAAAGATTTTTTTATATTCAATTTTAATATAATTTATATAAGTATGTTCATAACTAAGGATGGAACTATATAGAACCTTTATTAAGTTCAAAAAAAAATAGAACCTTTATTGGTCATGTGGTTGATTAAAAATTTATTAATATTTCGACATAAGGAAATTATACGTTCAAATTTTAGAAAATGTGTTTTACACATAGAAGTAGAGAACTGTTAAGCGTGAATTTTTATATAATTATTAGTGTGGTATATGTAAAACCGTTGGACGTAAATTTCTTAATACAGTAAAATTTTTTGCCATAAATTTATTAATATAATTTTTTATAATTATAATGAAATAATAAATGCGTGTTAGAGAATTCTTAATACAGTAAAATTTTCTACCATAAATTTATTAATATAATTTTTTTATACTTATAATGAAATAATAAATGTGTGTTAGAGAAAACTGTGAAATTATTATTGGACTCAAATATGATATCCGTTCGATCCATGTCAAAAATCCTGATATTTGAAGGTTTAGATATGGATTTGGATAGTGATTCATGTGTCCATCAATATCAAATTTGGTTCCAATGTTTTTGAAATCTAAATAACCAGATTAAGATCTAAATTTTTTTAATAAATAAGAAATATCATAAAATGTGTCTTTACATATATTATGTCATTGTATATATAATAAGCGTTATCATTCCAGTAAGTGAAATCCTTTTCTTTTTGTTAAACATAAGTCAAATTTGTTGCCTCAAAGCTACACTCAAGCTTGCTCTAGTGCCTTTTTCAGAATTTTTTGGTATATTGATATATATGGCAGGGGTCAATTGCATGTATTGTATCTTTTTAATTTTTTTACGACACTTTTGTATCTTTTTAAAACTTATTGCAAAGTTGTATCTTTTTTTATAGGTTCCACCGAAGAAAGACAGTTTTATCCCTGCGTTATACTAGATATGGCTTTTGACGGATAGTTTTTCACTTTTCCATAACTATCCATCTTTTTATTATTATTTTTTTCTTTTTTTTTCCACTCTCTCTCTTTTACTTTATATTAATTCCACCCCTTATTTTTTGAAGGTTGATAGATAGGCGGAGGGGAGGTTTCCGGCAATATAGATCGGCTGAATGGAGATAAAATCGGCCGATGTACCGGAATTCAAAAAAAAAATCAAAATCGGACTTATTACAAAAGTTTCGAATGGATAGTTTAGAGTAGGTGTCTACAATCTCATCCATTCGTGGATACTACCACAATCATATCACGTGCTGAACGTTTTTCATGGATAGCCAAACTTGGCTAAGTTAATATCTTCCACATATGGACGAACATACATGTATCCATGGTTTGTTACCTACTTAGTATCTATCTTCACATATAATTTATTGGAGTATTATCTTCAAAAACAAAACTATCCATCGTTTAGGTAATTTAGCTCACTCCCAAAACCAAATTTGCCAATTGTTCATCCTTAAAGATCACATATAACTAGTTCTTTATCTTAAAATTACTTCGTCTAACCACCAAGTCATGTTTATTTTTTCAAAACTAAAATGATTATCCATTAATAGATCATAATATGATTATCCATTGATGTATATTCGAAATAAGACCAATATTAGAGATCACATATAACTAGTTATATCATGTTGGACGCTTCTCATGGATAACCAAACTTGACAATGCTAATATGAACGGACATACATGTATCCATGGTTTGTTACCTACTTAGTATCTATCTTCACATATATTTCATTGGAGTATTATCTTCAAAAACAAAACTATCCATCGTTTAGGTAATTTAGCTCACTCCCGAAACCAAATTTGCTAATTATCCATCCTTAAAGATCACATATAACTAGTTCTTTACCTTAAAATTACTTCGCCTAACCACCAACTCATGTTTATTTTTTCAAAACTAAAATGATTATCCATTAATAGATCATAATATGATTATCCATTAATGTATATTCGAAAGAAGACCAATATTAAAGATCGCATATAACTAGTTATATCATGTTGGACGCTTCTCATGGATAACCAAACTTGACAATACTAATATGAATGGACGTACATGTATTCATGGTTTGTTACCTACTTAGTATCTATCTTCACATATAATTCATTGTAGTATTATCTTCAAAAACAAAACTATCCATCGTTTAGGTAATTTAACTCACTCCCGAAACCAAATTTGCTAATTATCCATCCTTAAAAATCACATATAACTAGTTCTTTACCTTAAAATTACTTCGTCTAACCACCAAGTCATGTTTATTTTTTCAAAACTAAAATGATTATCCATTAATGGATCATAGTATGGTTATTCATAGATGTATATTCGATCATATATAGTATGGTTACCTACTTAGTATGTTATCAATAGATGTTCTCCATTAATAGATCATAGTATGGTTGCCTACTTAGTATCTATCTTCACATATAATTTATTGGAGTATTATCTTCAAAAACAAAATTATCCATCATTTAGGTAAATTAGCTCACTCCCGAAACCAAATTTGCCAATTATCAATCCTTAAAGATCACATATAACTAGTTCTTTACCTTAAAATTACTTTGTCTAACCACCAAGTCATGTTTATTTTTTCAAAACTAAATGGTTATCCATTAATAGATCATAATATGATTATCCATATATGTATATTCGAAATAAGACCAATATTAAAACAGAGAAGGATAGTATCTATCCATGATTTATGTGAAGTGTGGTGTATTAGACCTAGTTGTATCCATCCAAGAAAAAATAGAAGGATAGTAGACCTATCTATGACTTTTTATGCATTTCTCTCTCCTGTGACGTTAATTTTGTCTTTTTGACGCTGGACCCTACAAAAAAAAAAATACAAAATTGTAAGTTTAAAAGATACAAAACTGTAATTACTTTTCAAAAAAGATATATTGAGTGCAATAAATTCGGCAGTTAAATGTTGAGCGCATGACTAAAACAAGAAATGCAGCCGTTGACTGGAAGTGCATTTTCTTCAGCAGGAATTCCCGCAAGTAAATCCTGGAAAGATTCTTGTTCCCGTAGTTGCAGATCAGGTCCAGAGTCAAGCTTGGGAAAGTATGATATATAGTCTTAGTTTTCTGTAGGTCTTTGGTCGTAAATATTTTTTGTCTATAATATTTTTAGTCGTAAACTAAAAACTGTATTTGTAGTCATGAATTAAGAATTGTACTTATGATGTTATAATAAATTATTTAATTTGTTTTTATAAATATGTTTTATTATTAAATTTTTAATAATAAGAATAATATTTGTTTCTGAATTTCATTAATCCAAAATCAGTGAATTGGAAGACAAACAAATAGCAAAATACAAATGCTATTTTAAAATAATATATAACATTTGAATTTGACAATAATACGCTATCTTAAAAATATATACCATAAAATTTACTAGAAATTCTATCTTAAAAATATATAACCATCGCATTTACTGAAAACGCTATCTTAAAAATATATACCATAGCATTTACCGAAAACGCTATCTAAAGTGTCAGACTTTTTATCGCGGTCGATGACATAGCGGGTAACACAACGCTATCGTATCGATACATAGCGTTTTCCGGTAGCTATTAATACACGAATTTCTTGTAGTGGACATGTGGTTATTACACCTAAAGATGTAATACTTGTCGGGTGTAAATGTGTCTTTGTGCGAAAAAGAAATGAGAAAAACGAAGTCGCAAGAAATAAAGCACGACTTGTGGCACAAGGGTTTTTTCAAAGACTGGGAATTGATTAAGATGAAACATATTCCCCGATAACGGTTGCAATCACATTCAGGTACTTAATGAGCCTAATGGCATCGAAAAATCTAGAATATACTTTATGGATGTTGTGACTGCATATCTATATGGATCACTAGATAGTGATATATATATATATATATATATATATATGAAAATCCCAGAAGGGTCAAATTACATCGATCACTTTACGAATTAAAACAGTCCGGACGCATGTGGTATAATCGCTTAAGAGAATTTTTGTTGAAGAAAGGATTTATCAATAATGCGATATGACCTTGCGTATTTATAAGGAAATCCCCATCAAGATTTGTGATCATTGTTGTTTATGTTGATGACATGAACATCATTGGAACTCAAAAGGAAGCCGATGATGCAAGAACTCATATGAAAGAAGAGTTTGAGATGAAAGATCTTGAAAAGACAAAGTTTTGTCTTGGGCTCGAAATAGAGCATTTCCAAGATGGTATATTTGTAGATCAATCAAATTACACCACAAGGGTATTAAAACGCTTTAATATAGACAAATCAAATCCTTTGAGTACTCTAATGGTCAATAGATCGCTTAATATTTACAAGGATCCATTTTGACCTTGTGAAGATAACGAGGAAATATTAGGTCCTGAAGTACCTTATATGAGTGTTACAGGTGCACTCAGGTTTCTTGCAAACCGTACCAGACTAGATATAACATTTGCTACTAATCTTCTTGCAAGATATTCATCTCCTACGCAGAGACATTGGACCAGGATAAAACATATCCTTCGCTATCTCCGAGAGGCATGATATTTATCTGATCCTTATAAACCTCGATCGAAAACCGGATAGGTTTTCACTTTTCACAATGGGAGGAACTGCGATCTCGTGGCGTTTTCCAAAACAAACTCTAGTCGCCACGTCTTCAAATTATGCGGAGATAATTGCACTACATGAAGCATGTCGAGAATTTATATTGTGGAGTTCTATGACTCATCATATACAAGAAGCTAGCGGAATAATCACGAACAAAGAACCAACAAATTCAATTTGAAGACAATTCTACATGTTGTTGCTCAACTCAAAAAAGGTTATATCAAGAGCGACATAACAAAGCATATTCCCCCAAGATTTTTTTCCTATGTCCGAGAGCTGGAGAAAAATCAAGAAGTGGACATTTAGTATATCCGCTCATGTGACAATGCAACAGATCTTTTAAGGCGCTTCCTACTATAACATTCAGGAAATAAATTCAAAATATAGGAATGCGCCATTTCCAAAATTTGTGAAGAAAAGATCATTTGTATCTATTAGGGAAAATTTACATCATTGTACACTTTTTTCTTTGCCATAGTTTTTATCCCAATGGATTTTTTTTCATGATAAAGTTTTTAACGAGATAATATGTAATGTAAAATAAATATTTAAAGAAAAATGTAAAATAATATATATATATATATATAAATATTATATTATTATAAATATTTTATGTATAACAGAATATTGAGGTCGGTTAACTTTCGCTATAAATAAGGAGTATATATATATATATATATATAAATATTATATTATTATAAATATTTTATGTATAACAGAATATTGAGGTCGGTTAACTTATGCTATAAACAGGGGCGGACCCATATGAGAGGAAGAGGTGTCACCTAACACCGGTTAAATATAAAAATTAAATTTGTACACCTAAACTGACAAGCTATTTTAGTTCATTTGGTTTAAGTTTGTCTGAATGACACCCCCAAACATGAGTTCAATTCCCACCAAAAGCCTTTTTAATTATTTTATATTATTTATGACACTTCTAAAGAATGATCCTGGGTCCGCCACTGGCTATAAATAAGGTACACTCCTTATATCAATTTTGTATATCAAGAAAGAAGAAGTTAATAATAATAGCCTCCATCTCTCATATTTTTTTATTCATTTTTTTCTTTTATAAAACAATTTTATAACATATCTCTATGTATAGCATATCTGGTGTTTTGGGAAGGCGACAATATGTTGATAAATGAACAGCGATGCAAAAAAATGACTTTTGTCTTGCACGATTATTTCTGTTATGTAGGCCCATTAGCATTAAACAAACATTTGAAAACATCAAACACGTTACTCCTATTTTACGTGTAACCAGTCAAAGTGGGATCGTTTTGATTTCTTTTTTAATAATTGTGGCGAGCATCAGCATGATACATTTGTATTAAATATTAACCAATAACGTACATAAAGCTAATAACTAAATGAGAATCCTAATTTGCTCTCACGAGCTTACCGGTAATATTTTTTCGAATCCATTGAGCCCGTCACAAATGAGAACCATATAAATAGCCCACATCAGACACTGAAGTTCTGATCTATGGAACATCCCGACAATTCCCTTACAGGCCGATGATATCTGTCGTCTCATCCTGAAACTGCAGATGTCAAACTACGTACCATTGATATATGGCCTTTATATTTCCAGTACCCACTAACATAAAACGAGTTTTTTTTTTTTCAGGCGCATAAAACGTGTAAATAGTCAACAATTTTGACCTATGACGGAGTATATACTTATACATATATATATATATATATTATTGTAAAGGTTGTAGTTAAATACTTGTTGGATAACATTTTATTTGAGTGTTAAGATTATAAACACCCAGTCTGGATTGAAGATATTGAAATTCAACATGACCAAGCGTCTTAGTAAAGATGTCAGCATGTTGTTAATGTGTACACATAGGAAGTGGAAATCACGCTGGCATGTATCTCATCTTGAATAAAGTGACAGTCACTCTCAATATGTTTTGTTCGTTCATGAAAGAGTGGATTCGCATCTATGTGTAGCGCAACTTGACTGTAATAATGTAGACGCATAGGATGAGAGTGATCAACACTAAGAAATGATAAAACTTCTCTGACCCAAAGTAACTCGTTACAAGTTATTGCCATAGAGAGTCTTTGCCTCAGCAGACAACAAAGACGCACAAGGTTGCTTCTTTGTCTTCCAGGAAATGGGGGAATCGCAAAGAAGGACCATGTAACCGGTGAGAGAGTGACGAGTGATCAGACAAATGTTGAAATCTGAATAACAATAGGCATTAATATGAAGATGAGAGGTAGATGAGAGAACAATACCATGTCTGGGAGTGGACTTGAGGTAGCGACCAAGTCTCAAAGCATACTCACAATGATCGATTAAAGGCTTCTGCATAAATTGATCCAGAATATTACTGGCTTTGTATGAGTAAGATATACAAGTCTGCCAAGCAAACAATGATAGTCATCAAGAGTAGGCAAGCATTAGTCTATGAGAGAAGCGTATGATTTTGCTCAAGAGGCATGTCAACTGAGCGAGCACAAGACAAAACACATTCTTCAATTATATGAAGACAGTTTTTTGTTGAGAAAGGAAGATACCATCAGGGCCACAAGACACTTCGAGACCGAGGAAGTACTTGAGCAAACCCAAATCTTTCATTTTGAAGCATCTGCTAAGATATGATTTAAACGAATCGATAACAACAAATTAATTTCCACAAACGATCAAGTCATCTACGTACACCAAAACATGTAACACTATCGACCCACGTTGACAGTAAAACAGTGAGTTTTCCTTATCATATTTGGTGAAACCATAAGCGAGAAGTGCCATAGATATCTTCGAAACCAGCAGCAAGGAGATTGACGAAGACCGTAGATGGATTTCTTGAGTTTGCAGACAAGATTCGGATCACCATTATGAAATCCGGGAGGTGGATTCATACATATCACTTCATCTATATCACCATGTAAGAAAGTGTTATGCACGTCCATTGGGCGAAGTTCTCAGTCTTAACCGAAGCAACACTAAGAAGAAGTCTAGCAGTATCCATCTTAGCCAAAGGTGCAAAGGTTTCACTAAAATCAACCCCTTATTTTTGATGATTACCAAGCGAAACGAGGAGAGCTTTGTGTCACTCAAGAGTTCCGTTTTGAATTTGAGATAATAAACCCATTTCGACCCAAGAGCCTTTACACCAAGTGATAATGCTTCAAATGTCCAAGTCTCATTTAAATCTAATGCATCGATTTCAGCTCTTGTAGCCTTACACCATTCTGCGAGTTGATTGGATTGCTTATACGAGATATGCTCATCGAAGAGAATAATCTTAGCAAAATTAGCGAGAAGATAGGCGCACTTACCTGAAGATGATGAGGAGTGGATAGGTGAGAGAGAGACGTGATGATTTTCGAGTCGAGTGATATAAGTAATGTACGGCTCAAGATGAACCGAGGTACGTTTTGAACGATGTCTACGACTAAGTAATTCAACATCATTGTCATGAGTTTGATGTAGCTTTCAGGTCATGTGGGATTGACAAAATTTCATCGGTTTGATCAGGAGGCGAACTTCCTTTCTTTTGCGTCGGAGAAGCAGAGATATCAAACGACTCGTCAGCATTAGGTAAAAATAGTGGACGTTGTGGAGGAAGAGATGTTGGTTGAGAAGGAGACAACCACATGCGATGCAAAAGGAAATTTTGTTTCCTTGAACACCACGTAGCGAGAGACAAAAAAATCATCTTTTCAATATCGTATACTCGCAAAGCTTTTTTGTTTTGAGGATAACCGACAAAGATACAACGATGGCTACGTTCCTGGAACTTGTCATGGTGAGAAATGTGGCGTTTAAAAAAGCATAATCATCCTAACATACGAAGATGGGTAGAAGACAGAGGAGTAGAGTATAACACTTCGAATGGAGTACGAGCATCAAGAAACGGAGTAGGTGTACGATTGATAAGGTAAGATGCAGTGAGAATACTCTCTCCCTAGAACTTGATTAGAAGATTAGCTTGAAACAACAAATAATTTTTCATATTGAAAATGTGACGATCTTTGCGCTCAACACGGCCGTTTTTTGTGGTGTGTAAACGCAAGAGGTTTGATGACAAATTCCATTCGCATTGAAAAATTGTCGCAAGACAAGGAACTCAGTCCCGTTATCGCTTCGCGGTATTTAACCTTTTTTGTTAAATTGACGAGTAACCATAGCAACAAACTTCTTAAGGATGTTTGCGACCTCACTTTTAGCTTGTTAGATAAATGTAAAAATGGCACATGAATGGTCATCGAGGATAGTGAGAAAGTAATGATCACCAGAAGACGAAGCCATTTTCTATGGCCCCCAGACGTCACAATGAATCAAAAAATATTCCTAAGCTTTATTATAACTTTCATAAAAAACAGCTCGTATTTGTTTAGTGTGAACGCAAACAACACAAAAATCCTCAAATGTAGTAGATCGATTATCAAAATCCTTTAATGTATATATAAAAGAAGATAACACTTTCTTAGATGGGTATCCCAAACGCTGATGCCATAGAGTTGTGCTAGCAGAGAACCCGACAAGATTTGTACTCGCAGAGACTGATCCTCGAAAATGATAAACCTCGTCTTTCTCTTCACCTGCTCCAATCACCATCTTCGAAGTATGGTTTTCTATTGATGATAGACTTTTATCTAATTATCTAACTCAATTTCTCAAGTCTAATCCTATCATTGTAATACTTAAGATATCAATCCAAGGAGGCAAGAAGAATAACACACTAGAAGATACTACTCAAGCTAAGCAAATAGATAAAAGAATGTTTAACTAACAATCCTAAACAAACTAGAAAGCAAGAAAGCAAATAAAGAAAGCAAACAAGAAAAGCCAACAAAAAGTAAAAAGTCAATCGATGAAAATACAAGAAGATTAGGCAAAGAAGGCACTAAACAAGATAAAATATGGGTCCTAGGATGAATCTATGGAGACTAGGTGGTCTAGAGACAATCAAGGAAGCTTCAATCAATCAAACATTGCTAAAAAGGCTAATGATCATAATTAAACTAATCTCATTCTCATGTTCATACTATGCTAATCATGCAATCATTCAGTTCTCATTTGCAAATTACAAGACAAGCATGCAAGAATATCCATCAAATACCATTTAGCAAAGCTAATCCTTAAGCTAAGAAAACTAATCATTAGACTATTTCAATCTCTTGGCACTAATCCCTTTGTATAATCCCTAATCAAGATCAAATTCTTATTTGTGATTAAGAGACAACAAGCATGCAAATCAAGTTTTCAATTCCAATAATCACCTTAGACAACTAATCTCTTAGGCTAAGAGCGAAAATCCTCTAAATTTTTCATTCAAACATTTCATCAAATACCTTGTGAGCATGAAAAAACCTAACATCTAGATTCAACAATTCATTGCAACCTAGCATAGAGCACACCAAATTAGAGAAGGATCGTACATAATTAAGTCCCAAGCATCATTAGTCATTCCATAAATCACCTAAATCAACCTCAACCTAAAGATCCAAAAATATCTACTCCCTAATCACCATTGTTCCCACAAAACCCATAAGAGAGATATGAGAAATCATAGATAGAGAGAGAGATTAAGAAAAACAATAAAAACACTTAATTAAACTTAAAATCAAAGGTTTACATGTTCTAAAATCATAAACAAAAGCATAAGTCAAAATAAATCTAAGGCATAGGTAGCTTAGAGTTTCTAAATCCCCAAAATGAGTATTTAAAGAGGAGACTTCGAACCGGATCGACCTGGGACAAACCGGGTATTGACCCGGTTAAAGTGGGTCATTTGGCTTCAAGAAGCACAATACCGGACCGGTTCGTTCGGTATAAGCATTCGGTATGACTCCCTGTGAAATTGTAACTCTTAGACGCATGAAGTGTACCGGATTCAACTGGTCCATATTTGCATCCGTTATGACGATATGGAGCGCGACCGGTCGGTATTTGTGTCCGGTATTACCCCATGTCCAAACATGCTTTTCCGGGTGATGGCGATATGAACCCGTACTGCTCCGTATAATGACTCGGTATAAGCTCCTTACAAAATGCGTGGAAATGGCAAGTGTGCGGTATCGGTTAGGTCTGTCTCGTATGCATGCTCGGTATGATGATTTGAAAAATACCGGACCGGTATGGTTGGTATCTATGGTCCGGTATGCGTTTTTGTGCTAGCCAAGCTTCCAACTCCAAAACCTTCATCCTCCAAGCTTCCAAGTATCTATAAGATGCAAGAAAACACTCCAAAGAGAACCAAAAAAAATGCAAATTCTAGTATAACTTCCTAAACTTCTAAATGCATCAAAATCCAAGAAAAAATATGTAATGCAATGCAAAGAATGATCAAAACATGAACTAGAATCAAGCTAAAAGGGTCTAAAATATGAAGATATCATCTATCACGTAATTTTTCCAGCAAATATTGCAAGACATGACATCACTCGTATAAGACGAGCCAACGAAATCAAAGTAGAGAGAACATAAACAAACAAAACGCAAGTAAGTGTAATGTTATCTCCCAGAAGCATAGTTCCTTATTTGGTTGCAAAAGTATGTTTGCCATTTGGACGCACAAGAATATTAGAGATATCATGAGTATTAGTTAGAATATCCTTATCTCCATTCATATGATGAGATGCGCCATAGTCAAGTAAGAAGTCAACACATTTTGTCTTACTCCAGGAAGCAATATCTGATTTCAAAATATTGACGATTGCAGAAATGTTTCTTTGCTGACTCCAGGCATATCCGACAATTCTGAAGTACATGAGAGTTGAGTAATGTTAGCTTTGCTAGAAGAACAACCTCTACCTCTTCCACGGAACAATCCTCTGCTTCGTCCTCGATAAGAATCTATGTGCGTAACACCTTTGGAAGTACCGTGCTTCTCAATCCACCATTTAGGTAAGCCATGTTTTCCAAAACAAGTATCCACAGTATGATTTGTGTACCGACAGTGAGTACATGGCTCAGTAATGGATCGAGAAGAAACAGAGTTGATAGCATTAACATCGGCTTTAACTGCAAAGCCAATAGCCGTTGCACGATCTTCCTTTCTGCGAGTATATGTGATCTAAGGTGATGTCAATATCATGATTTAAGCAACTCAAGATATTAAGACGAGTAGTACCAAACAAAACAGTGTCAAGACCCATGAGAAACTGACGGATCCTCTCATGGTCGCGTCTTATCGTCATCTTGATTTGCTATGGATAATTTGGGTTAGAACAAAAACAATCGATGATCGGTTCAAAATCATCTAAATCATCCCACATGCCTTTAAATTTGCCAAAGTAATCCGCCACCGTTTGATCAAATTGTACACAACCAGCGATGAAAGTTTTGATTTGATGAACGTGTGATGCATTCCCAATAGGGTAATGAATCCTTAGTGTTTCCTATAGAGCTTTCACATTCTCGACAATGGAGACATTAGACTGAACTTTTGGATCTAGACGTGTGTAAAGCCATCTGCAAAGCATATAATTTGATTGTAACCAAATCGAATGATTGGCCTAATCAGAATCAGGCTTTGGGAGAGTGCCATCTGATATACTTGTCTTTTCATGCATTTAGGGAATTGATTAGTTCATGTTTTAGTTGGATTTAGTTTTCATTCTTGAGTTTTCCTTGTTCTTTGTTGCATTTAGAGTATAGGATCATCTAGAACTAGGATAGGCATTCTAGGCATGCATTTGGAGTGTATCTTGTGTTTTTGTAGGTTCATGGAGATGCTTGAAGGCTTTGAGGGACTTAGGAAGCAAAAGAGGAGCTCAAGGATGAAAGAAGGAGTGTAAAAGTCGACCAGTGAGATCATCGACTTCCACCATCGGCCAGATGAGGCCGATGGTTTATCTCTCATTCCATCGACATGACGAATCGACCAGACGGAGCCGATGAGAACTTACGTCGAAACTGCACAAATTAATCCGAGAGATCATCGACCAGACGAATCGACCAGAATGGGCCGATGGAATCACTGGAGTTTCTATCGACGCGGCCCATCGACCTAGCAACGTCGATGGAAACCCAAGCAACTTTCGACGATTTTAATCCGAGAAACCATCGGTTTGATCCATCGACCAAACACGACCGATGGTTTCCAAATTTTTCCATCGACGTTCGCCATCGGCTTCACGAGGTCGATGGTTTCACCTGCGAACTCAATTTGATCCAATTGGACCGGGTCAATACCCGGTTTGTTCCGGGTTGACCCGGTTCGCCCCATACTCACTATATAAGGCCAAAAACCTATTTTTTATTGTTCTGAAGCTTGTTTTTGATTCTAAACCTCTTTTGGAAGAACAAGTTTGATTCTTGATTAATTCTAGTACTTCTTTTGAGATTTCTTCTTTCAATCTTTCTATTTTCTCTAATCACCAATGATTAACACTATCTCTTTGGGTTTTGTTGATCACATGATGATTAGTGAGTAGTTTCTCATAGGGTTTATGGGTTAGGTAGGATTGGCTTGATTAGGGATGATTAAGGGATGTCTAATGTTTAATCTATCTTAAATCTCTTCTATCTTAGTGATCTTAATGCCTATTTAGCCTTGATCAAGTTGATTAGGATGTTTAGGATTTCTTGCCCACCATGTGTTCGATGAAATGCCAATTTTAGCTTAGATAGGATTTTCACATTCTAGCTCATGAAAATGGATGTTTAGAGTGATTGTTGGCTATTTGGAACTTGTTTGAATGCTTGCTTGATATTAATTCAAAAATGAGAGTTTGTTCTTGGATTAGGATTAAGTAAAGAGATTAGTACTAAGAGATTAGACTAGTCAACTTGTTTTGTTCCTTGCTAGGAGGTTAGCTTCTTTGAAGTATGAATTAGCATCCCGAGATCATCCCGAGTCACTAATCCATTGACCTTTGCTCATAAGCCTTATCTTTAATATTTGATTATCTAGTTTGTATTTGCTTACTTAGTTCTCTCTTGTTTCAATTTGATTGCTTGCTTAATGTTAATTGCTCCTAGAGTCATTAGAATCATCATTTGAATTTGAGTATGGCTTATCTAATAGGGTATTGTGTATTCTCGTTGGTTTAATCCCGTCCCGGATTTGGTTCGATACTCTTATTACACGATAAATAAGAGAATTGATACCTCTTTCTTTAGGAAAAAAATCCTAGTATCAATTTGGCGTCGTTGCCGATTTGGGACTTAGGATTGATCAACTCGATTTCAATTCCTTTTTAGTTTAAGTCTGTGTTACTAACTTTGCTACTTCCTCTCCTTATGATGTCAGGTGTATGAACCTACGCAGCAGAGGTCCAACAAACTTAGTTGCACAGGTTACAGACATCAAAGCACGACAATTAGCAAGGGAACGACGTGCTTTAGAAAGAGCTGTGCATTTGGAAAGACTCGGGTTGGAACAGGAACAAGTGGTTCAGCCTCAGTTTGAGCCTATAGAGCAGCCAGTTATGAATCAAGAAGGTCACCAGGACCAACAGGGCCAACAGGGCCACCTGGAGCAGCAGCATCATCAAGATGATGATGCTAGAGATGAACATGGTAATAGGATTCCGGTTCATCCTGACAGGCAACATAGGGCCATTGGTGATGGAGATGCGCCAGATACAAATGCAAACCGGCAAGGTATCATTCCACCACCGGTCAACAACAACAACTTCGAGATCCGGGCTATGGTGATGAACATGGTGCAAAACAATCAGTTTCATGGGCTTGCATCTGAGGATCCCTTGCAGCACTTGGATACATTTGACAAGATTTGTGCTACTACAAGGCTTAATGGTGTGACTGGTGATGGTTTGAAGATGCGTCTCTTCTTCTTCTCTTTGGCGGATAGAGCTAAGGATTGGGAAAGCACCATCCCTCCGGGAACCATTACCACTTGGGGAGACCTTAAGAAGGCTTTCTTGAAGAAGTTCTTCTCAGCTACTAGGACTGCCTGTTTTCGAAATGAGCTATCCGGCTTTGTGCAACGCAACAATGAGAGCTTTTCTGAAGCTTGGGAGAGGTTCAATAAGCTAACTACTCAGTGCCCCCACCACGGTTTCACTAAGGAGTTGATGAGGCGATGGAGTTAATTGAAAATCTCGCTACAAGTGATGGGAACTACAATGAGGATTACGAGCGGACTAATAGAGGATCATCTTATACGGATGAGAAGTATGAGAAGGAAATCAAGTCCTTACATGAGAAGCTAGACAAGATGATCTCTTCAAGCCAGAAGCAAATCAGCTTTGTGGGCAACTATGAAGATTCTCCGCCACTCCTCTACAGTGTGGAAGAAGATATGACACAAGAGGAGATTAACTTCATTGCGTGGCAAGGTGGTTTCAACAAGGGCTTCAACCAAAACTATAGAAACCACCCAAACTTTTCATACCGCAGCCCCAATGTAGCCAATCCTCAAGACCCAAGTCTATCCTCAAGCTCCAGCTCAAGGGCAAGCTCAACAACAAGGGCAGCAAGGCTTTAATCAAACAACTCAACCAACGCCTTTTGTTCCCTACAACACTCAACAAGGAGGATTTGTCTCTAAACCTCAGTACCAAGGGCAACAAGGAGGATTTGTGCCTAGGCAACAATTTGCTCCACCCGGATTTGCACCTCAACAACAACAAGCTGCTACTTCTTCTAGTATAGATTCTGAACTAAAGGGTATGGTGCAACAACTTCTACAAGGGCAAGTCTCCGGGGCTGTGGAAGTTAGGGACTTGAAGAGTGAGATACAAAACTTGACATCTAGAGTCACCAACATGGAGAAGCAAAAAGGGAAGGCTGATTCTACCAACCATTGCAACACCATTCATTCAAATGTTGACCATGAAAAGGTTGTAGCTGAACTTGAAGCCCTTGTCTATGGTGCTCCACTTGAGAAGGAGAAAAATGATAAGTTGGATGAAGAGGCCATCATTGAGGAGTTTCTTCTTGGTCTTTGTGATGAAACCGTACCTGAAGACATGGTTGAGGAAAAGACACACACGACCAAAGTAGCTCCTACTTCACTTCCTAAGCTAGGAGTACCTGGCAAGTTCTCATTATCTTGCTCTCTTGGTCACTTGAGGATTGAGGATGCCTTGTGTGATACAGGCTCAAATGTGAGTGTCATATCCCTTGCGATGGTTGAAGAATTAGGAATCAAGAGCATTGAAAGTTACAAATCTACTCTCACCTTTGGAGATTCTTCAACAAAAGTACCATATGGAGAGCTTAAAGACTACCCGGTGATGATTGGGGATTGTACAATCCCAACTGATTTTGTAGTTATGAAGATGAAGAAGGGCAAGAAGCTTCCTCTACTCTTGGGCACTGATTTTCTCAACACCACTGGTGCATCAATGGATTTCAACAACAAGAGGGTAGTACTCACAAAGGTGAATGATAAGATATTCTATCCAATGAAGTCATCCTCTAACAACACTTGTGGAACCATCACAAGTGACCTTGATCTTGAGGAAGAAAAGACATTTGCTAGTCTTGCCAAACTTGAGTATTGTGGATCCATCATTTTGGGAGATTTGAGGATTGAGGAGCCACAAGTTGAAAAGGTTGAGAAGTTGTACTCTCCAAAGGTTGACAAAGTTGTGAATGATACTTTGGTTGGAGAGAGTAGTAAAGAGCTGATGAGTGAACACTTGGAAAGTGTTCCATTAGAGGAGGTGAGTGGAGCAAAGGAAGCTCCTCTTAAGAGAAAGAAGAAGAAGGTAAAAGCACCTACAACCTCTACTCATACTCAAGCTCCTAGCACTCTCACTCTCTACCCTTTGAAGCTTAAGGATAAGACAATAGAGTACAAGGTGAAATGCAAGGGGATGTCTAAGCCATTCTCAAGTGCAAGAGCCATCCTTACTCATGAGCTCCAAGCTGATCCAAACAAGCTCCAAGAGCACCTCAACAAAGTCTTGACAATCACTCAAAAGGTCAAGACTCCTCCACCTCCTCACTAAAAGAAAAGGTAGTCAAGCTTAGTGACTTAAAACAAGCTCACTTGGGAGGAAGTCTCATGTTTATCTCTTGTAAATATTGCTTTATGTTTTAAGTTTCCTAGTCAATGTTGATCTCTCTATTAGGTCTCTTCAGGTTTTAGGCTATATAGGTCTTGGCGTTGGGAGAAAGAAAAAGTAAAGGTCATGGCGAAATCGAAGAAGAACCGGGCTCTCATCCAAGTTGGTAGGAACTCTATACCCTCCACCTCCCATTCCTCCATCCCATTTCACTCCACTTAAAGCTCAAAGCAAACTCTATCTTGTAAATACTTGCATTTTAGTTTTTCTTTTCCTTTTTATTGAGTCTCTTTCTCAAGCTTCCTTTCCCACTGAGACGGTGTGAAGTAAGTTTGGGGGAGAGGCTAGTTGCTAATCATGTTTTCTTTGCTCTTATTTTCGATTTCACTGTTTTGAGCCTTATGCATTCATCTAAGGCATAGAAAATCCACAAAAAAAAATCGAAAAATTTCAAAAAAATCTTTTCAAAAAGAAAGCATTTAGTTGCAATAGCATCGTAGGATCGAGTCTAGTTGCATCATGTAGGTTGTTTTGCATAGGGAGCTATGATTTAATTTCCTCGTAAGGTTTAATTAAGTAAAACTTGTTTCAATTGCTAGCTCTTAAGCTAGATAGATCACACTAGGTTTGTAACCCGAGTAAAGCATGAAAGTTAGAACGAACCCTGCTTTGATTGCTTGCTTTGAAACTTGATTTAATGCTGAAACTTGCTGTGATTTGAAGCTAGCTCCATCTAGTGAGAACCTTAAATGAATCATCTAAATTATACTATTCTTGCTTGTGTATTAAACTCATGGATACCCTAAGATATTTGAGCATTCTTATCCTTTCTACCCCTCTCTACTTGCTCAAATAGACTTCTATATCTTTCACCACCCTTCTTTCAAGCCAAAAACACTATCTTGAGTGGTAGGCCTATTTGGAATGAGCTAGGTAAAAAGTGTTGAGTATGAGGCGACTAGGGGAAATTTCCATGTAGATGCAAGCTCAACATCTTTGGCTTTGCAATAGGCTAGGATCAAAGTTTGGGGGAAGAGTTGGGAAAGGAGAAAGAGAGTAAAGAAAGGAAAGAATAAAAAGGGATTTTGGAATGAGATCATGAATTTGTTGGCAAAAGTGTTTAAAAGGAAAGCTCTTATGTGTTTTAAAAAGAAAAGTGTCTCAAGTTTTGAATTGAAAAGAAGCCAAAGGCTCACCTTAAAGAAAGAAGAAAGTTTATGAAAAGATACCTTTGAAAAGAAAGAAAGATTTGAGCTAAGTTAGAAGAAAAGAATTGTCATTGTTTTGAAAGGTTTTGAATGATCCTTGGGGAGTTTGATTGAAAAGTGTTTGATTGAGAAAGAGGAATAAGGAAAAAATGGCCTTGATCAAAGGGTATACTTCATTTAGGTGGGTTAGACTAGGAGAAGAAGCTATTGGGGCATGGGTAGATGGAAATCGACCTAGTATGCACCAATTGCCTCTAACTCTTAGCCTTTTACTATAGCTCATTCATCTTCTTCATGAGAGAACCTTTATGCATTTGGAGAATCCCCTCTTTTGATTGAGATCACTTTAATCTCAAAACTTTATCCCTTGCCAAATGAGTTTAATCGCATTGCTTCGAATACGATTCACTTGAAAAATCTAATGAATGTGAAGGAGCTAGTGGATTTGAATGCTTGTGTAGGTTGAGGATTAAGCAAAGAGTATTGTTTTGATGAGTATGGCTACATCCTTGGAGTAGGCTTAACTCGGTTGCGCCTTAGTTGTATAGAATTGAATTGAAACTTGTTAATCTTGATTAAACTTTTGGATATGAGCTCGCGCCTTCAAACCTTTCTCCCAAATTGTTTGATTGTCTTATGCTTGCTTGAGGACAAGCAAGATCCAAGTTTGGGGGAATTGATATACTTGTCTTTTCATGCATTTAGGGAATTGATTAGTTCATGTTTTAGTTGGATTTAGTTTTCATTCTTGAGTTTCCTTGTTCTTTGTTGCATTTATAGTATAGGATCATCTAGAACTAGGATAGGCATTCTAGGCATGCATTTGGAGTGTATCTTGTGTTTTTGTAGGTTCATGGAGATGCTTGAAGGCTTTGAGGGACTTAGGAAGCAAAAGAGGAGCTCAAGGATGAAAGAAGGAGTGTAAAATTCGACCAGTGAGATCATCGACGTCCACCATCGGCCAGATGAAGCCGATGGTTTATCTCTCATTCCATCGACGTGACGAATCGACCAGACGGAGCCGATGGGAACTTACGTCGAAACTGCACAAATTAATCCGAGAGATCATCGACCAGACGAATCTAGCAGAATGGGCCGATGGAATCACTGGAGTTTCTATCGACGCGGCCCATCGACCTAGCAACGTCGATGGAAACCCAAGAAACTTTCGACGATTTTAATCCGAGAAACCATCGGTCTGATTCATCGACCAAACGCGACCGATGGTTTCCAAAGTTTTCCATCGACGTTCGCCATCGGCTTCACGAGGTCGACGGTTTCACCTGCGAACTCAATTTGATCCAATTGGACCGGGTCAATACCCGGTTTGTTCCGGGTTGACCCGGTTCGCCCCATACTCACTATATAAGGCCAAAAACCTATTTTTTATTGTTCTGAAGCTTGTTTTTGATTCTAAACCTCTTTTGGAAGAACAAGTTTGATTCTTGATTAATTCTAGTACTTCTTTTGAGATTTCTTCTTTCAATCTTTCTATTTTCTCTAATCACCAATGATTAACACTATCTCTTTGGGTTTTGTTGATCACATGATGATTAGTGAGTAGTTTCTCATAGGGTTTATGAGTTAGGTAGGATTGGTTTGATTAGGGATGATTAAGGGATGTCTAATTTTTAATCTATCTTAAATCTCTTCTATCTTAGTGATCTTAATGCTTATTTAGCCTTGATCAAGTTGATTAGGATGTTTAGGATTTCTTGCCCATTATGTGTTCGATGAAATGCCAGTTTTAGCTTAGATAAGATTTTCACATTCTAGCTCATGAAAATGGATGTTTAGAGTGATTGTTGGCTATTTGGAGCTTGTTTGAATGCTTGCTTGATATTAATTCACAAATGAGAGTTTGTTCTTGGATTAGGATTAAGTAAAGAGATTAGTACTAAGAGATTTGACTAGTCAACTTGTTTTGTTCCTTGCTAGGAGGTTAGCTTCTTTGAAGTATGAATTAGCATCCCGAGATCATCCCGAGCCACTAATCCATTGACCTTTGCTCATAAGCCTTATATTTAATATTTTATTATCTAGTTTGTTTTTGCTTACTTAGTTCTCTCTTGTTTCAATTTGATTGATTTCTTAATGTTAATTTCTCCTAGAGTCATTAGAATCATCATTTGAATTTGAGTATGGCTTATCCAATAGGGTATTGTGTATTCTCGTTGGTTTAATCCCGTCCCGGATTTGGTTCGATACTCTTATTACACGATAAATAAGAGAATTGATACCTCTTTCTTTAGGAAAAAATCCTAGTATCACCATCGACAAACCCTAGTTTGTTCTTGGCTTGAAGATTATTGTAGGATATCTTTGCCCACTTCTCATAGTTTTCACTAGTAAGGAGGAAGGGAATAAGAACATAGAGGTGGTGATCGCTATTAGAGAGAGTATGGTGCGGAGGAGATGTGAGCTTTTAAGTCGGTATTAGTCATGTTTAAAAGTCCGTGAGCAATAGAATCTCACGATGAAGGTAGAAGAGACGGCAAAAAGAATGCAATTAGGTTTTAGAGATTAGTTTGGTGGCTTTGATACCATATTGGTAAGTGGAGTGGTCAATATTCCTTACATATTACTTGAAATCCCTTCCAATTTTCGATGTGAGACATTATGAATAAAGATCCCATTCAAAGTGGTTGAATCTTTCTGAGTTGAAACCCCCACTATGGTTCCATTCCATATTGGTACCAATTTTTGAAAAATAAGTCTTGAGATCCTTCCCAATTTAATATGGTGTTTCTCCGCCAGAGAGATGACTCTGTGCGGCTTTTTCTTCCCAAAGTGGAAAAGCTTATTTCGGTAAGCTCTGATACCATGCCAAAACTTAGGTTTAGAATAGAATCTCTTTGATTATTATTGATGATTACAAAAATTTATATAGTACAAACCTAAAGATATATATGTAACCTTTATAAATACCCAAAAATATGATATGATACATGACAAGTATTTTAGATATCGTAACAATTTTACACTGAATTTTTACAACAACCAAAACTCGAAAACCTTACAATAATGTAACTATGTAAAATAACAAGATCCGAAGAAAAGATCTTACATAACATGATAATGATGATTATTCAACAATGCATACATAAGTTTTATAGAATATATAAAAATAATTCACTAGAACGCTGGATCAAGCTTGGAGAGTCCACGAATCTTTACGGGATCGTAAAGAGCCTTCTTAATGTCTTGAAGCATCTCTGTGTCTGAATCATAACGGTTCTTCTTGTTAAAAAACATCCCAAATACTTTGCAAATAGACATGTGTATATCTTTGCCCGGTTTAGGCAAATCATTGTATTCATCTATTAGAACATGCTTCACAAATTCTCTCCTTTTCGAATCAATGATCTTTTCAATATACGCAACTGAGTCCTCTATCTCAAAATTAAAATGACTCCTCATGTGGAGCAGCACAGAGTTGATCTTGCCTTGTTCTTGTTCTTTCTGAAATTTCAATATCACAAGTTTAGTCGACTAGTACAAGAGAGCATCTCATTAACCTAGAAGATAAGGGCTTTACTAATCAATAATTAGTATGAGTAATGTTTTTATGTTATTCTAAATAAAATAGATTCAGACACCAGAGAGACTGAGATCACCTTGTAACTCTGTAGATCGTTTAGGAGTCGGGTAATGGTCATGAGCAACATTGTTATGTCATCGTAATTCCCGGGTTTGAGTTTGTGTTGGGGGAAACAAGATTCCATGAGACACGAAATGGGAAGAACAATAGTATGTGCTGCGGTTGAGATTATTCCGTTTTGTATGTATTCTTCCATTGACGGTATGTGTCCCTTTTTACTCCATTCGGCTTCACATAGCCACGACTCAAATGTTTCTCTCCACTGCATTAATTATCAATATTTGTATCATTTTGAAACTCAAACCCTAAAAATGGGAAAATATATGTGACTGAGACTAAAGAATCCCAGCTGTATGCTTAACACATACAAGTTAATCAGTTTAAAAAAAAAAGTCAATTAGTTCGTCATAATATTTCAAGAATTAGCCACCCCTACACAAAATTAGCAAATAAAAATAGGTGAAACTTTGAACAATAAAACATATATAAATTAATAGCGTTGATGATGATATTTTTTAATTTAACGTTTTATTAATTTACTAAAAGATTAATTGAATTGAAATTTAATTTACAATGAAAAACTCTATTAATTTACTGAGATTCCAATTTATGAATTATTATGTTGTACTATATTTTATCGACAAGACATGTTTGTTATTATTGACGTAAAAAAGATTTATTATTAATAATGAGATTATTGAAAGGTGGGAAAACAAAGGAAAAATCATTAATTATTCTGATATTTTGTTTTTGTCTTTACTTTATTTTATTTTTTTTGTAAGAAGTGTTTCTCTTTACTTTCAACGGTCAATATTATTACCTGTTCAGAATGTACTTTTGTTTTTCAAAGCATTAGTTGCTATTGTGTACTAGATTGAGCAAGAAATCCACATATTAACTTATATACATTTATTATAACTTATAAGGTTGATATCGTGATTTATAAAAGACGTACGATGTTGCGAAGATGGTTTGTTATGTCGTTCCCGTGTTGCTTACGGCAAGTCTCAACAGTGTCTTTTACAAGATTATCAAGTGCTTTGAATATGATCTTGCCGTAACCTTTAAGCTCTTCTCCTTCCCATCTACCATATATACGTAGAAAATAATTCAATAATAAACCTAATTTGAATTAGATACCAAAATGGTTCGATAGATAAATCAGGTTATTTAAAAAAAAAATAGATAAATCAGGTTATTATGATTGTTTCTGACATAGTCTGCATAAATTATTTAAAATAATGTACCTTAGAATAGCTTTAGTAAGAGCTTGCAATTCATCAGAAGAACCTTCTTCATCGAAGAAATCATCCGCAACTGTGATAAGGATGCCACTTTTTGCCATAAGCTTACGAACATTAGCTGCAGATTCAAAGGGCAACGAGGTACTTGATGAAGCTGCAAAGTAACAATATGTTGTCTTCTCTCTTCCAAATCCGATATCGTTAAGTCCCCATTTCTTCACCCATCTGGTTCAAATTTAAAGATCGACTTTTAGTTTGAAGATTTTATTAGAAGTAAAAGAACGAAATTGGTCTATATATATGATTTTGTCTCAAAAGATGTCTAAATACTCACTTTGTTAAGTCCTCCAACTCACGTCTATATACAGCTTGTCGAAGTTCAAAATTCCTTGAAGCAAGAAGAGTAAGCTTGTCGCTACATATACTGTGCAGTATGGTTCCAATAATATTTAGTACATAGTATTGTCAAAAAAATAAAATAAAAAAAATTTAGTACATAGTAAGCTTTTGCTATTGTAAACATATATATAATTCTGATATTGGATTGCAAGTATGTAATTAATACCGAATCGAAGAGGCTTTTCCAATTGAGATAACATTTGAATCATTGTCCTCAATCCACATTTTATGATCAAGATGGTTGAGTCTAGCCATCCATGGAGTAGCCATTTCATGTTTAATGTAAGAAATACTAGGGACCATTTTTTCTCCAATAAACTCACTTTTCTCGAGTAATTTCCGGGAAAGTTCTCTTGCTTTTTCGAGCTCACACTCTCCCGGAAACATGAGATCAGTTGCTCTGTAAACACTAAGCATCACTAAGAATAAACATTCAACGTTTTTCTTTAGGTAATCTTGGATTTCTTCGTCATTCAAGAACCAGCAAAAGCTCCCTACATAAAATTTGTATGAAAATATTGAATACATACTACAATATAACATTTAAAAATTAATACTAGATAAACTAATAATTCAATAAATTAATAGTAATCAATTTCAAATTAAACTTTTGACCAAACTAGTCAATAAATTAATATCTTGATAAATTAATATATATATATATATATATTAATTTATATAAGTTTTTACTGTATTTGCGTGTATACTTGAGAATTAGTTCTTTACCAGGTGATACATCGTAGCCGTTCATTCTTAACATTCGAAATTCGAGAGAGGCTTTGTGCAACTGATCTACTTTGGAACATATGTGCATTCTCTTGACATCCTTGATTTCGTAGCTCCTAAAGGAAAAACCAGAGAATTGAATCCAAATAATTGTAAACATATATAGGTAAATACTAAGAATTAAAGGTCATAAGAGTGTTTTATATCAGTCTTTACTTGTAAGTTTGAAGAAAAAATTGATCAATCTCTTTTCCGAAGTACTCTCCTAACCCGAAATTATCCATTATATTGACCAAAGAGAGCTTGATGAGTTCATCATTCAAGGGGTAAATTTGTGACACTGTATTTAAATCAAAACAAAAACAAGAATGCTATTAAGACCTGTATTCTTACTTAAAAAATTAAGAAAAAACTTAAAAATCAACCTCCATGAGGGCATCTTTGTACTAGAGATTGCAGATAGGCCAGAGATTTTGTATTGCGTGAGAGCATAAACGCTGCTGCGGTTGCTGAAGGTGATTGAAACAAAGAGCCATCTAATTCGTCGAGTTTTGCAGTGATGTCTTCTTCATTTTCAGTGTATAATGTCAATGGCAATACTTCAAGATATGCAAGTAGAGACTGCCGGTTGCGATGGCCATCGGTGAGCAATTCCCTAAAGAACATATTGATTAGGAAATTAAGTGTCAGGAATCCTACATTGGAATTATAAGAAAATAACTAATACCAATATATAAAGATGACCATAAAATTTATGCCCAAATGCAATTAAATTTTCAGATATTTTATTTGTATATAACGATGAAAAATATAATATATATATCATACCGGTGGAGAATCTCTTGGCGTTGGAAGAACATGTCGTTAATCACTTGCTTAACTCGAGCAGAGAAGTAAAAGTGTAGGCCAAGTTGTTGAGCCAGCTCGAGCAGTCCAGTGAGCATAAGGACGAACCAACGAGGACAAGATCCCTTATTAGGATTATTATATTTCCCAATAATCCTCTCGATTCTTCTTTCTATGTATGTCTTTCCTATTAATACATGGAAGCTAATGATTATCAAACTGTACAAAATTGGAAAAACAAACTACAATGATCAGATTGAGAAATAATTTAGAAAATTAGTTTGTGATAAATTTCTATCAATATTTCAATACTAAAATGTTAAAGGACTGATGTATATACATACATACATACATACATATATATATATTATTTATTAATGATTGATAAATTAGTAACATTAATTGATAAACGAGATTTATATATTACATCATCATTTAATATGAAACCAAAGAGATAATACAGTATGTAATTTTTTTTTTTTTTTGGCATCAATACAGTATGTAACTAAAAGAAGTTTTTTGATGTAGTTAATAATTGTGGACTTGAAAAAGGCATATCTTATCCCATATGAAACGTTAGTATATGCATGTGTAATATATGTATAGTTACACGTGCCATACAGAAAGGATAATTATGGTTAAAGCGAAAACTAATTAATCAACGTAACAATTACCTTTGTGGATGTGAAGACTTCTAATATTCCATTTGCGAAGTGCCAAAACACAAGCAAGTGTCGAAGTGAGAATTTCTTCTTCGTGGTCATCTACGAGACTCCCCCAAAATCCTTCTACAACGTTCTGATTGCTAAGGATCCAATCTAAGCAACCATGAAACATCGGTTTCGGAGTACTGACATCATTGAAATCTTCAATCATGGCTAGCCAAGCTGTGTCGTAAGCCGAGGGAGAGACAAATGAGTAAGGATTTATATTAAAGGTATCCAACTCAAATGTATCTCTCTTGATCTCCTCTCCTAGAACGTTGAGATCAGAAGAATAACAACTCTCAAACTTCATTGTATATTTTAAAATTATTTCTTTCTTGAAATGTTATTAGCTTAATATGTTACTAACTGTTTATGAAATATGGGTCTTTATATAGAGTCTTGATAGTTTCGATGAAGTTTCATAAAATCCCTATAATTAATCATGTGAAAAATGCAGTTAGAAAGCCTCAAGAAACACCACAAATATGACAAAATCATTGTCCTTCTCGATGGTCCCTTCCCAGATAGGCCAGAACCATCTACTCCTCATGTTTATGTCATGTCTTAATATTGATACAAGTTCGCCCAAACTGATGAAGAACCGCATAGTTTTGCTAGCTCTAATAATTTGCATTCACTACGTACGATAATATATAAAATATAATCTTGCAGGAAACGCAATGAGAAGCTATTAGAATACAATTTGGACAAAACCATGTTTCTTAATTGAAAAATCATCTACGTATGTTTTTAAGATTCCAAATCAGGTCTTTAGAAAACGTTTTCAAATTTAGAATTAAAGACGTACACGATTCATATTAGAAGCTACTTCAGGTAAGAATTAAATCTACTTCCGATGCTGCAGATTATATTAGAATCGGATTAGAAATAATCGAACTCCACAGTAATTAGAAATAAATGACATAATATAAATAAAGACCACAAGCCCTAGCTAAGGAATACTAACATATAAGTTTAACATACCCAAAATACTCTTACATAAAGAAGGGGTCTAATCACCACGCCACCAATCCTATGGCCCCACAGATTTATTCATGTGATGCCTGATCGTCAGATGGAAAATATGAGAGATTAGGTTCTAGGATTCAACAATCTTATTATTCAATGTATCAGTATTGATATAAGTCAAGTAGGTGAAGAAACCGAACCACATACTTGAAAAAGTGGAGACACGCAAAGTTTTTTTTTAACTAGGTTCGATTTTTTCTCTTTCTCAAGACTTCATCCAGATTTCGAATTCACTTGAATAGAACGTAATTCCACCATTTAAAACACATAAATCAAACCCTATTGAACTATCGATCTATCCAATACAATGAACTCTTCATGATCAAACTGTTGGAATTGTGTCCAGTAATCTCGGTAGTGTCTCTAGAAAGTAAGAGTATGTCAATGATCAGACATAAGTCATATAATACTGGGGGTCATGATGGCTTGCTAGAGTCCGCTCATGATCTATAAGTCTTGGACTTATTGCCTTTATTATATGATCCCATATGGGTCACACGCCTAAGCTAACAGGAAAATGTGTAGGAACGGCTTAGCAGAAGTACGGTAAAAGTGCCAGGCATTTGTCGTACTTAGAGAGAGATTAATGGGTCTGATTAAATCCAAGGGATTTAATCAGATTGGATTTTGGGCCCAAAAGCCCAAAAGGAAATAGACAAGTTTTATAATTAAAACTTAAGTCTGATTTTTCCTCCTAACCCTAAGCCCTAGCCGCGACTCTCTCTCTCTTCCTGCGCCTCCCACAGCTTGGTCTAGCAGCCTCTCTTCCTGCAGTGTGCGTGTGTGAACCTCTGGAGGAGTTATCACTTGGTGGCTCTCTGATCTCTGACCATACCTTCTCTTTCCGCTGCATAAACAGGTATAAGGTGAGATCTATATATTGTTTCTATTCAAGAGAACCTAGATCTGCATATTTAGGACTGTTTAATCTGAAGAACTGAATCAGGATTAACAACTAAACTTCCTTCAGTGGTATCAGAGCCAGGTTCTGGTTTTTCTTGTTTAGAATCTCGTTTAGGATTGTTTTTCTTGTTTAAGAAGTGTTTTGAATCAACTACTGATAAGAGAAATCACTTAAGCAACAAGGAATTGAAACCTAAACAAACGAATGAAAATCGCATGACCAAGCTATATTGATTTGGTATGCGTCGGACCGATCAGCTGCCTCGATCGCGGATCATGGACCGCGAGATGCTCGGCTGAGACGATCGCTGGGATGGACCGATCGTATCGCATGGATCGAACGATCGCATGGATCGATCGTGTCCCATCCCGTCCCGATCGGTTATGACGCGCGAGAGAGATCGACCACGATCGCATGGCGATCACGTCCGTGATCTCTCGGCATCGTCTCGATCGTCCCGTCCCGACGAGTGATGATCGTGCGTGGATGGACCGAGCTGCGATCGTCCCACCTTCCTGTCCCGATCACACGGCCCAACCGTCCCGACCATTCATCCGCCGCGGAAGCATGATGGCTTGCGGCTGGACGATTGTTTCTCGACCGGTTAGGGTTTTGGCGTGTGATGTTTCGGTTCGGTTAACGGTTCGGTTTAAAAACTTGATTAAATTCAAATCGTCGCGGTTTAATAAACAGATTTAATAATTTTATTAAGTTCTGGTTAAACCGAGATGAGAAATCCAATGTCGTAATAATTATTGGATTTTGTGCCTAAACCAGAATTTTCTAATTTGATTTGGTTGGACCAAATAAATTGAGAAAATCCGGTTTAGTAAATAACCGGTTGACAATTGTGGTCATCGTAGTAATTAATTTTGGTTAGACCAATTTTAATGAACCAGACCGGTTATGTCATTTAATTGGACAATTGGGTTATGTCTTGGACATGGACCAATTCTTGGGCCTCGGGCCAAGAAGTTAAAACAGTTGGGCCAATTATTTGAGTCTTTTCTTCAGATTAATTTAAAATTTATTTTATAAAGTTATATAAATCGATTTTAAATTAAAGTTTCCGAAATTTTGAAATTAGAAAGTTTCTTAAAATAGAAGTTTCTAGATTTGCATGTTTTGGATTTTAAGAAATTTCTAAAGTTAGAAAGTTTCCGGTTTTAGAAAGTTTCCGATTTTAGAAAGTTTCCAAAAATAGTAGGTTTCCAAAAATGGAAAGTTTCCCAAAATAGTAATCTTCTATTTTGGGATGAAATTTTAATAAACCTACGAACCTCAAATAATATCAAGCGTTGGATGTCTTGTCCAGTCTATGTCAGCTGTCGAAGCCCATTCAATTGTATTCATGGCCTTACAGTGTGAGGGTGTCTACTTTTGCGTGGATAAGACGGTTTGTGATTCATAAATGTCATTGGGAGTCCCAGACATTAATGATTACATGACTGTATAGTCTGGTTTTTCTTGACTGGGCCATCGGGAGTCCCGGGCCTTGAGACATCAGAGTGGATTGGGCCTCGGGCCCAGATTCACAACCAAGAGTTATATCACGGATATAATTAGCCGACAAAGGGCTTACCGATATAAGCTAAGGTTGGGTGACGGCCAGTGGCCCACTTTGATCTTAGTTATATGTGGATCTTGGAATCATTATATTCTATTGAGGGTAACTTATGTTATTGAATATAATGCGTGATTAATCATATTAAATTTAATACGAGATTAATCATATTGAACATATTAACTAATAACCTTTTTATCTTATATATTTCAGCTATGACTACTACAAGCACTCAAAACACATTCTCAATCCGGTCTGTTCTCGAGAAGGAGAAGCTGACTGGAACAAACTTCCTGACGTGGTCAAGGAACTTGAGGCTGGTCCTCAAGCAGGAGAAGAAGGATTATGTCCTTCGTGATCCTCTCCCCGAGAGGCCTGCTAACAATGCCGCCAGGACTCTGCATAATGCTTGGGAAAAGCATTCGTCAGATGAAAATGATGTGTATTGCCTTATGTTGGCGACAATGAGTGCTGAGCTGCAAATGCAGTTCGAGAGTGTGTTGTCACCAATTGAGATAATGGCAAGCCTGAAATCGCTTTTTCAGGAGCAAGCAAGGACTGAGAGGTTTCAGACGGTTAAGAACCTCTTAGACTGTAAGTTGGCTGCAAATGCGGCAGTGAGTCCTCATGTCTTGAAGATGATGGGTTATCTCGATCATCTTCAGAAACTCGACTGCCCTATCAGCCAGGAACTTGCCTGCGACATCATTCTGCAGTCATTACCTGCAAGCTATGATCAGTTCATTCTGAACTTTAACATGCATGGCTTGAGTAAGACATTGCCTGAGCTTCACGGAATGCTCAAGACTGCAGAGCCCAACTTGAGGAAAACCGCCAAGGACCCCAATGTGCTTATGGTGCAAAAGGGCAAGGGGTTTAAGAAATCCTCTGCTAAGGATAAGGGGAAGGCCAAGGCTGTCCAAGTCGCGGACAAGGACACGCCAAAGCCCAAGCCCAAGTCCAAGGCTGGGCCTACTGACATATGCAGGTTCTGTAAAGAACCAGGGCATTGGAGGAGAGAATGTAAGAAATTCCAAGAAGGTCTAAAGGAATTGAAGAAGAAGACTCTCGAGACTTCTTCGACAGGTATTTTTGTTATAGAAGTTAATACAACTACTTCTGATAATACCTCATGGGTTATGGATACTGGTTGTGGGGCTCATATTTGTACTAATATGCAGGCACTCAGCAACAGTAGAAGGCTGAAGCAAGGACAAGTGGAGCTACGAGTTGGGAATGGAGCGAAAGTTCCAGCACTAGCTGTAGGCACATACTTGTTGTCTTTACCTTCGGGATTGGTTTTAGAACTCAATAATTGTTATTTTGTACCTGCTATAAGCAGGAATATTATTTCAATTTCTTTGTTGGATTTGGAAGGTTATGATTTTTCAGTTAAGAATAAATTATGTTCCTTCAATCGCAACAATTTGTTCTATGGTTGTGCCCCTCTTACGAATGGGCTTTACATACTCGATCAATCCGCGCCAATTTATAACATTAATACCAAACGGTTCAAACCTAATGAGGAGAACCGAACGTTTCTATGACATTGTCGTTTAGGGCACATCAGCGAGAAACGCATCAAGAGGCTCCATTCGAATGGACTTCTTGGCTCATTTGACTTTGAGTCATGTGAGAAATGCGAATCCTGCATGATGGGCAAAATGACACGGGCCCCCTTTAATAAACCTAACGAGAGGGCCAGCGACTTATTGGGCCTGATACACACTGACGTGTGTGGCCCAATGTCCACAAATGCAAGAGGAAACTATCAGTACTTCATTACCTTCACTGATGATTTCAGTAGGTATGGATATGTTTATTTAATGAAACATAAGTCTGAATCTTTTGAGAAGTTCAGAGAATTCCAAAATGAAGTACAAAACCAACTTGGCAAAAGCATTAAGGCTCTTCGGTCCGACCGAGGAGGAGAATACTTAAGCCAAGAATTCAGTGATCATCTAAGAGAGTGTGGGATCGTATCCCAACTCACTCCTCCCGGAACACCTCAATGGAATGGTGTGTCTGAGAGGAGAAATCGGACCTTATTGGATATGGTTCGATCTATGATGAGTCACACAGACCTTCCAATATCCCTTTGGGGATATGCTCTGCTAACAGCAGTGTTCACTCTAAATAGAGCGCCATCGAAAGCAGTAGCAAAGACACCATATGAATTATGGACTGGAGTGGCTCCAGTGCTGTCTTATCTTAGAATTTGGGGTTGTGAAGCATATGTCAAGAGATTAATCTCAGACAAGCTTACACCAAAGTCTGATAAATGCTACTTCATTGGTTATCCGAAGGAAACCAAGGCTTATTACTTCTATCTACGTTCCGAGAACAAGATCTTTGTTGCCCGGGATTGTAACTTTCTTGAGAGAGAGTTTCTCTCTAAGAAAGACAGTGGGAGTAAGGTACTGCTTGAAGAAATTCAAGATGAACAGGATACTGCTCAACCTAATGAGGAAGAGCAGCAGGAGGACCTACAAGAAATTGTAGAGCCTGAACCTGTAGTACCTGAAGTTCGAAGATCCGGGAGGATCCGTCACGAACCCGAGAGATATCAAGGATTCCTCGTGACTGACTGTCATGATCTTTTGATCATTGATGGTGATGAACCATCGAACTTCAATCAAGCCATGATGGGCCCAGATTCCTCGAAGTGGCGCAAGGCCACTGATTCCGAAATGGACTCCATGTCGGTCAACCAAGTGTTTTCGTTGGTTGACTTACCCGCTGGTGTAAAAGCCATCGAGTGCAAATGGATCTTCAAGAAGAAGATTGACGTGGATGGAAATGTCCAGATTTATAAAGCCAGGTTGGTGGCAAAAGGTTTCAGACAAGTTCACGGTGTGGATTACGATGAAACCTATTCACCAGTGGCTATGATGAAATCTATTCGGATTCTACTAGCAACTGCAGCTTTTCATGATTATGAAATTTGGCAGATGGACGTGAAAACCGCCTTCCTGAATGGTATTCTGGAAGAGGATGTGTATATGACGCAACCTGACGGTTACATAGATCCAAAGAATGCTGGGAAAGTATGCAAGCTTCATAAATCCATTTATGGATTGAAGCAAGCATCGAGGAGCTGGAATCTTCGTTTTGATGAAGCGATCAAGCAATTTGACTTCATCAGAAACGAAGAAGAACAATGCGTGTATAAGAAAACTAGTGGGAGCAAGATAGTATTTCTTATTCTGTATGTCGATGACATACTGCTTCTCGGAAACGACGTTCCAATGCTGAAGTCTGTAAAGGACTGGCTTGGAAGTTGTTTTTCCATGAAAGACATGGGTGAAGCCGCATACGTTCTTGGAATCAGGATCTACCGGGATAGATCTAGAAGGCTGATAGGCTTGTGTCAAGATTCATACATTGACAAAGTCCTACAAAGATTCAGCATGAAAGATTCCAAGAAGGGCTTCACGCCAATGGTACATGGCACAACGCTAAGCAAGAAGCAGAGCCCTACGACGGCTGCTGAGCTTGAGCGCATGAAGAATATTCCTTATGCATCTGCAATAGGATCTGTCATGTATGCCATGATCTGTACTCGCCCTGATGTTGCTTATGCATTGAGCATGACGAGTAGATACCAGTCAAATCCAGGTGAAAGCCACTGGATTGCCGTAAAGAATATCTTTAAGTATCTAAGACATACTAAGGATAAGTTCTTGGTGTACGGTGGAAGTGATGTGCTTAAAGTCAGTGGATTCACGGACGCAAGTTTCCAGACAGACCAAGATGATTTCCGGTCACAGTCCGGTTATATCTTTTGTCTGAATGGCGGTGCAATCAGTTGGAGAAGCTCCAAGCAAGACACCGTTGCTGATTCCACTACAGAAGCTGAATATATCGCCGCCTCAGAAGCAGCGAAGGAAGCTGTTTGGATACGAAAGTTCATTATTGAACTAGGTGTGATACCAGATGCGGCTGAGCCTCTGGCACTATTTTGTGATAATAATGGTGCTATTGCTCAGGCAAAGGAACCAAAATCACACCAGAAATCCAAGCATGTTCTAAGAAGATTTCACTTGATACGTGACATCATAAATAGAAAGGAAGTCAAGATCAGCCGAGTTCAGACAGATGATAACGTCGCTGATCCGTTGACAAAGCCACTCCCAAGGCCTAAGCTCGAGTTTCTGACTGAAGCTGTAGGCATTAGAGACATTGAAATGTAATCTAAATTTGAGTGGGAGTTTGAGGGCTTTTATTTAGTTATTTGATATGTTCTTGTAAAACATTTTATGTTTAATGAAATTATTATTTCAAGATTATTTTAACTGTGATGAAATAATCGTTCCAAAATGATATGAACCATTTTATAGGTCATCGAAGTAAGTGACTTGATCTTGAGTTATCAAAGTCATTTAGCTTGATCATGAGACCCTATATTTGATAGATGGCTTATATCATCATGTCCCTAGTCGAAGGTTGTTGAAATTGGAACACCAACAACCGTGTGAGACTAGATTGGTATGTGACTTATGACAAAGTCTCAGTGTGTCATAGATGCGCGGCATCAAAGTCAGTACATAGGTGTATGTTGGGAACATACGACCGGACATGACCCGATTATAAGAACTCTTCAGGATATTTATATCTGTGTCATAAGAGATTCTTACTACGACTATAGAGTATAGTCCTTAGACCTGAGTTCGCATGCATGTGACCGCACATGGACTGATGCATTTTGATCATTGTCTAACGCTGTCGTTATGCGATAGTTATAAGGACCTTGTTTGGGTACATTATGAAATGAGTAGTTTACAGTGATGGAACAAGACGGAATTTGTCCCTCCAATATAAATGGAGTGAATATCTCTAGGCCAATCGGAGATTTGAATACTGGAAAATGCATGGCCATGCTCAAACGGACTTTCCCGAGTCGTTTGGATTGTCAGTATCAAATCAGAGTCCGATGAACAAGATTAGGCTTTATAAGGATGACACTAATCTTGCCTTATGACTAATCGAGATATTGAGACAAAAGGATTATGAATACAGAGATTCCAGTACAAGTGGGAGATTGTTGGAATTGTGTCCAGTAATCTCGGTACTGTCTCTAGAAAGTAAGAGTATGTCAATGATCAGACATAAGTCATATAATACTGGGGGTCATGATGGCTTGCTAGAGTCCGCTCATGATCTATAAGTCTTGGACTTATTGCCTTTATTATATGATCCCATATGGGTCACACGCCTAAGCTAACAGGAAAATGTGTAGGAACGGCTTAGCAGAAGTACGGTAAAAGTGCCAGGCATTTGTCGTACTTAGAGAGAGATTAATGGGTCTGATTAAATCCAAGGGATTTAATCAGATTGGATTTTGGGCCCAAAAGCCTAAAAGGAAATAGACAAGTTTTATAATTAAAACTTAAGTCTGATTTTTCCTCCTAACCCTAAGCCCTAGCCGCGACTCTCTCTCTCTTCCTGCGCCTCCCACAGCTTGGTCTAGCAGCCTCTCTTCCTGCAGTGTGCGTGTGTGAACCTCTGGAGGAGTTATCACTTGGTGGCTCTCTGATCTCTGACCATACCTTCTCTTTCCGCTGCATAAACAGGTATAAGGTGAGATCTATATATTGTTTCTATTCAAGAGAACCTAGATCTGCATGTTTAGGACTGTTTAATCTGAAGAACTGAATCAGGATTAACAACTAAACTTCCTTCACAAACTAACCCTGAGCTAAACTCCCCATGAGCCTAGACTTGATCTTCTTCAGGATCTCTGGACTACGTTTTTTTCCGACGCACCAAAGTACTCGCATATGTGCACCAACATGAATAACGAAATTGTATCAAGAACGCATGCAACAGACACCACTGGCACATCAACAACAATATCTTCCAACAATGTAGAATCCTTGGCACAATGATAACACAAGCACACACCGCGAAACTATGTCGCACAACAATCACCCACATAACCTACTTTTTCTATTGGCTCTTTTGTGGTCACAAAGACACCTTTCACCTAAGGCCACGTCCTCCATATATATCAGATTGAACCTTGACCTCCAAGCTTTTCAGTCACCCAAATAGAAGATTTTCTCTTTGTTAGAACATTCCAAATTTTTTTAGGAAATATTATCTTTTTCTTTTTTCTTTTCATAAGAATATGTAAACACTCCAAAGCTGCTACATTATTTTCAATATCTTCATCCATCTCAACAACAACTCATAAACCGAATCATATCATAAAAATTCGTTCATATCTCATCAATCGAACATATCCACGTCGTGAGTTTGTATACCCCTTGTACTACTTCGTGTACTACTTTGCAACTGGTACATTGAATGTATTTTAAATACTGATTAATCTTGGTTTTACTGATTTTTGTACCATAATAAGATAAAGTTTATTGATTTGTTTTTGGAGTTTTGGAGTTTTCGAGCTTTTGTAGGTATTTATACGATTTGGTTTAATATGGGATTTATGAGCTTTCGGAGTTAAACCGAGCGAAATGGAAACAAAGCAAGCTGGAAACCACATTTCATCCTGGTGCGATCGACACCATTGTCGATCAAGCACATATATTATATTTAGCGAAATTACAGTTTAACCCATAACTTTTTTATTTTTGCATATCACTTTATATAGTGTTTTAAAATTACAAATAAGTTTTTAAGCCACTTGTTTAGGCTCATTCATTCTATTTCAGTTTTGAAATAGCATAGTTTTGATTTTTTTGGGGAGACAATTCTGAGATTCTATCCGTTTTAAGAGAAGAATTTTAAACCCTATTGTCTCTATTAATTTATATTATGTAATTAATTATATTCATATATGATTTTTGTTATATTAATCATGTTTGAATATGTTGTTTGTTGGCAGTGGCAGAACTAGTGTATAACGAGGGTGGTCATATGACCCATGTGAATTTGTAGTTTTTATTAAATTTATATGTGTTTTATAGAAAACTTTGGTAAAAATATGAAAAAATAGTTTGTTGAGCCATGTAAAGTATAATTGCAATATCAAGTTGACCCCAGTGAGAAATTTTCCTGCCTCCGTCACTGTTTGTTGGGTTTTGAGTTTTCAAAGGGCAATCATGATTTTTTAATTGAATTGGTTAGTTAAAGATTTAATCTTCTAAGATCTTCATCTTAGGTTTTACTAAGATTTTAAGTTAAATGATAGACATAAAAATGATATTGATTGCTATAAGAACCTTTAAAGAGCAAAATAACTTATCCCAATGAAATTTGGTTTACGTATTTTGTAAATATATCAAACATGTTTTAATGTTTTTTAGTTACTTGAATTTGCATGACGGATAGACTTGCACAAAATACTCGTATGAAGCAGTCAAACAGTTTTTATATTGGTTCGCAACCACCAACATAGATGATCGAGAGATATAATTCTTCTCTTTTTTTTTGACAAAAAATTACTTGAATTTGCAAAAACAAATGAAATTCTAGGTTGCTAGTCATAGATAATTTACAGATGGGAAGTTGGTAAATTATAACAATGTATTTCAAGTTCTAGAACATGTCTTCACCGAAATTCTTATAATTAAACGGACTTGCAATTTTAGTTTTCCTACGAAATTCTGTAGACTTAGCATTTTGTTTCTTTGTTTGAAAACGGTTTTATTTATTATTTTAATTTATTTACGAGTTTTACTACACCATATTTGTCTTAACATGATACAATATGGCAAAAGCATAGCGTAATTACATCTCTATGTGGAATCTGATCCATATATAATACAATTGTATAACTTTGTACTTCCGGTTTTCTTAAGGTAAAACTAAAGCATATCACATAAACATGATTTTCTAGGCGCTAACTAAATAGCGTGCCATGTTAAATTGAACTTGCTACGCTACGG
This sequence comes from Orychophragmus violaceus, assembly GCA_030180135.1. Taxonomy (NCBI): domain Eukaryota; kingdom Viridiplantae; phylum Streptophyta; class Magnoliopsida; order Brassicales; family Brassicaceae; genus Orychophragmus; species Orychophragmus violaceus. Next base: position 79,170,119 of record CM058235.1, on the reverse strand, counting down.
ATTTCAAATTTAAAACTAATTGGTAATAAGTAGATTGGTCCTTGCACTATATATATTAGTTAATTATTTCAGTAATTATCGATGTGTTAGTTATTTTAATCAACACCCCCCCCCCACACTCATGCGTGGGTAATTGTGGAAATAACATCCACGGGTGGTTTAATATCGGGGGTTTTGATATCATGTTAAATTTTCTGGACTTCCAATCTAAAACTAATTGGTGATAAGTGGATTGGTCAAAATCCTTTATATATTAGTTAATATTACTCCCAACTTTCAATATAAAACAATTATCGGACCCTTTCTAAAGATTAAGGCCTCATGACCTACAATATCTCACACAATTTCTACAATATCTCAATAATAAATATGGGAAATAAATTATTTGGATATTTCATTGTGAATTTTTTGGACCATGTAATTTGTGATAGTTACAGGGATTCAGAAACTAAGAGCATCTCCACATGGGAAGAAAACGATAATACAAATAAATTCATTTCCTTTATTTTGCTGAAATATTTTCCTTAGTGATGTAACAACTAAGTAACAACCCTAACTTTCCTTAGTGGTCACGTGGATATTATTGACTTCATGCTAAGCTGCGTTTTGGTCCACAGACTGATGATAATGGGAGATATATATTTTTTTTTGTAATCAAGAATTTGTGGACTCAAATTTATAGTCTTTGGACGGGGAGCTAAAGTAAGTTGATGAGTTGCTCCCACGGCTGGTTGAAGACCGAGTTCGATTTCTTTGGTTGAGTAAAGAGAAATGAAATCACTGGAAAATTAGAGACAGTCGATTTAATCAAATCTAAAAGTACATTTTTGTTGATGTTCAAAAGATACAAGACAGGAATAACATATCATATGTTCAAAAAAATATTTTTTTTTTCTTATAAGACGAAAATACAAAAAAAATAAATAATTATATATTTTGAAAATTAGGATGATTTGTGTATTTTAACGGTGAAAGTTATATCTCGTATATATTGTCAATATTTCGATTACTATAATTTCAAGATAGAAGGTTATTGTTTTTTTTTGTTTTTTTTTCTTTTTATGAAAAGTTATTCTTGATTATATAGTATTAAGACTATAATTTCTTAGGAGATCAAACATATCTCTGTAATTGACGTCAATATTTTTATAATAAAACAGTCTACAACTTTGTAGTTTGAACTTGGTATCATTTACCATTGTTAGCTCAACTGGAAAAGTATCATAGACAAAAATTTGAGGTCACTACGGACTTCGGGCCAGAACCTCTTGGTAGTAATAAAAAAAACTCGGCATCCTTTAGTTCTTTGGTTGATTCATGTGGAAGGCTTTAATTCGGATTCTCATATTTGAATTTGTTTCTTTCTCTCTTTGGTTTCTTCCCGTCGTGTAATTGTCTTGGCTTTGAACTTCTAGTCTTTGTGACTTCTACTTAGGTTTTTATAGGTCTTTGAGATAACAACTCTGTTCTCTTCTCTCTTGGGATGGTAATGCTCTAGTTTTAATTTTATTTTGATTAATAAGGTTGAAGTGCTTAAGCCCCCAACTTAGTCCATCAACATATACAGAAACATATCTGTTGGGTCTATAGTAACAAAGCTTCTGCCTAGATGATCCTCGTCTTCTTATTCCACGCAATTCTATATGGAGAAAACTATAAACATATGCTTTTACCAATGTGGTATTGGTCTAGTGGTAAACCATTAGATCCCCGAAAATGTAGGTGTAGGTGTTTTGGAGGTAGGAGGTTCAAGTTGTTTTGGGAGAGGTCTTTTCCACACAAAAAATGAATTTAACATAGTTTGGACTCCATTCTATGAGTTTAAGCTTTGAATCTTCAATCATATCTCTTTTAATAATTATATATATGTCTAACTCGAAGAAACATTACTAGTTCCCGTATCTTTCAAGGGTACTTCTCAGCGCGAGTCACGACATGCATTATGAAACAACGAAATTACATGCTGTTTTGATCTTATCTTCAATCTGTTATTGTAAAGGGTTGACTCGAGATAGGCTTCAGCTTCTCGAAGGCCCATCTGCTATTCTCTGATTACTTTTTCCACAACTACAAGAGCCCAACCTATACTGAACTAAAACTTACGAAGCATTGAACCGGGAATCCAAAAGATTTACATCGACTTAGTCACTTTTTTGAACTATACGAGTTAGTCACTTACTCAATCATGGACATTTTATTTTCGTCTATTATGTATCATCATCTAAGATTTTGATCTAATCATACTATACATGATGATCAACGAAAAAAACTTTAAATGCTTAGCTTAGAGTATATACAGTTATGATAAGCAACTCTACAAATAACAATTTTACGATGCAACTCGTTTTGAAAATTTTACCCAAAATAATCTTTTCTTGCAATACACGGACCCATGATAAACAGGTCTATTTGTATTAATAGTTTTTCATTGTTCTTATATTTTTTTTTTTTTGTCACAATAGTTTTTCATTGTTCTTACTTTTTGTTTTTAAATTCCGAAACATAAATTTTGTTTCTGTTAAGAAATTTCAGTGGTAAAGCCCTCCGTTTCCGATTAAATTAGCTCTTGGGTAAAAAATGTCTATGTTAATAAACATATAAAATGTACTTGTGTGTTATGAACATGTAAAATACATTTGCTATCTAAGATTCTAAGAACACAGTATTGAGATGAAGACCTAAGATGTTCATATTGAGATGAACATCATATGAAAAGTCTGAACAATATGTGTCACCGATGATGTCGGTGACACAGAGGCTGAAAATGATTCTGAACTACTTGTGTCACCCACAGTGTCGGCGACATGAAGTCTGAATTCAAGTCTGGACGATTATATTCTATCATCGACAATGTCCTCGTCGATGTAGAATAGAATCGACGACAGCATCGACGATGTCATGGACGGTTCTATTCTATCCGTTGGTGATTCACATAGAATAGAAGATGCGGACAGGTTGTCTTCTTTTGAGATTCAAATTCAAATTGTTTGCTTTTCCCCCTTAATACTTATTTCGAGTTGTAAACCCATTTAGGGCTTCTTTATGATCTCCTCCTCTATATAAGGAGATGTAACTCAAGCTCAATAAGATATACTTTTGGGAGTCTTTCCCACATACTTCTCAATCTTTCTCTCTAGCAATTCTACTTGTTCTTCTTTTCTCTATAAGTCAACCTTCATATTCTTACAATTCTTACATGGTATCAGAGCATAAAAGCTCCTGTACCTGATACTCACTTCCGCTAATCACTCAATCTTCAATTCTTTTCTAAAAACTCTGTTATAAGTTTCTGTTCTCAAGTGGTTCTTGTCTCACTCTCTTTAAACTCTTTTGAAACATTTCTTTCTTGATATTCCCTCCTGTCTAAGTCATGGAGAACTCAAGAGTCTTGATACCAGTGACCCTAAAGGGGGCGAACTATTTGGTATGGGCTAGGATGGCCAAGTCTGCCCTTGGTGGCCGAGGATTGTGGAAGCATGTCATGAGCAGTACTGCTCCACAAAAGATGATTAAGGTTGTTGCTGAAGCTGGAGCTGAAGCAGGAGCTGAAGCAGGAGCTAAGGTTGGTGATGAAGCTAGTAAAGAGGCTGTTCATGTTGATGAAGAGCTATGGGTTCAAGGAGACCAGAATGTACTATCCATTCTGCAAAGCTCTCTTGAACCATCAATCTTGGAAGGATACTCTTATTGTGAGACTGCTAAAGACCTTTGGGATACACTTGAGAGAGTGTATGGTAACAAGTCTAATCTGACAAGGGTGTTTGAAGTCAAGCTTGCTCTCAGTAACCTCCATCAAGAAGACATGGAGTTCAAGGCTCATTTTGGCAAGTTCAGGTCCTTATGGGCTGAGTTGGAAATGTTGAGGCCAAGTTCTGTGGATCCTATGGTCTTAAGTGAAAGGCGTGAGCAAGACAAGGTCTTTGCTCTCCTGCTCACTCTGAATCCCTCTTACCACAGCCTCATTCAACACATCTTGAGGTCAGAAACACTTCCATCATTGGATGATGTATGTTCACAGATTCAAAAGGAGCATGGTTCCTTTGGATTATTTGGTGGAAAAGGAGAGCTTGTCACAGCAAACAAAGGTGTGTACAAGCAGGAAGATGGAAAGGTGGTGGAGTGTGACCACTGCAAGATGAAAGGGCATCTCAGAAACAAGTGCTGGACTCTCTATCCCCATCTCAAGCGTAAGAACTTCAATGGCAACAACAACAACAACCGGTTCAGGGAGCAGAGAGCACACTACTCCAATGGAGCAGCTGAGCAGGATGGTCCCAGTTCTTCAAGGGCTTGTGTTGCGGCTGGTCATGGAGAGGGCAGAGCCATGGTTGTCTCAACTCATAACCCACTGATGGCGGTTCATGATGATGTGGTCAGGAGATCAGACCTTGATGCACTCATCAAAGCCCTCAAAGACAACTCTGGTAATGCATTTGGTAACTCTCTTCATGCATCAACTAGTTCTAAGCCTTTAATTGTTGATTCAGGAGCTTCACATCATATGATTAGTGACTCTAACTTGATCAGAAATGTTAAACCGGCCTTAGGAAATGTTGTTATTGCGAATGGAGATAGAGTTCCTGTTAAGGGAATAGGAAACCTTAAGCTATTTGATAAAGAGTCCAAAGCATTCTACATGCCTAGTTTCACTTCCAATCTTTTATCTGTTAAGCGTGTTGCTACTGACCTTGATTGCAACGTTATTTTTAGTCCTAATGATGTGGTGTTTCAGGATATTAAGACTAGTAGGTTGCTTGGAAGAGGTGTGACAAAGGATGAGCTCTACTTGCTTGAAGACACCTCTCTTGCTTCTGAATTATCCCCATTTTCTTCTGAACTTGTTTCTGCATTTAGTTCCAATTCTGATTTAGTTAATGATTATGTTTGGCATGCTAGGCTAGGCCATCCTCACTCTAGGGCCTTAGGATTGTTAATGCCTAATGTTTCTTTTAAGAATGATGAGTGTGAGGCATGTATACTTGGTAAGCATTGCAAGTCTGTATTTCCATCTTCAAAAACTATCTATGAAAGTTGCTTTGATCTTGTTCACTCTGATGTATGGACTGCACCATGTGTATCTAGAGAAAACCATAAATACTTTGTCACATTCATTGATGAAAAATCAAAATACACATGGATAACTCTGATTCTGTCAAAGGATAGGGTATTAGAAGCATTTGTGAACTTCCAGAACTATATTACTAACCATTTCAATGCCAAGATCAAAATTTTTAGATCAGATAATGGTGGAGAGTACACTGGTCATGCCTTCAAACAACACTTATCCAAGCATGGAATTCTCCATCAAACAAGCTGTCCATACACTCCACAACAGAATGGAGTGGCTGAGAGGAAGAACAGACATCTAATGGAGGTTGCAAGATCCATGATGTTTCATGCCAATGTTCCCAAAAGGTTTTGGGGAGATGCTGTCATGGCAGCATGTTATTTGATCAATAGGATTCCAACTAAAATCCTCCATGATGTCTCTCCATATCAGGTATTGAACAAAACCAGTCCATCCATTAATCACTTAAGAGTGTTTGGTTGCGTGTGTTTTGTCTTGATCCCAGGAGAACAAAGAAATAAGCTTGAGGCAAAGAGTACAAGAGCTATGTTCATTGGGTATTCAACAACTCAGAAAGGATACAAGTTCTATGTACCAGAAACAAGAAGAGTTTTGGTATCAAGGGATGTGAAGTTCATGGAAAACAAGAGCTTCTACACAGATAAGAGTTGGGATAGTTTAAAAGACCTCTCCCAAAACCCTTCTGACCGAGCCACCAACTTGAGGATAATCTTGGAGAACCTTGGGATTGGACAAGCTAAGAGTAATGCTGACATTCAGAAGAAGGATGCAGTTGTTGAAACCTCAGAAGCTACCAATCTTGATCTTGAGGGAGGCAATCAAGAACCAGAGCTGGCACAAGAAGACTTGGATCAAACTGGTTCTATCATTCATGATCAAGATACAGTAGCAAGTAATGAGGAAGATCGTGTGGATATGGAGCATCAACAAGAGTCGCAACCGGTCCAAACTCTAAGAAGAAGTACAAGAGAGAAGAAGGATCCATCTGAATGGAGAAAGAAGGATTTCATCTATTACAATAGTCATGCAGTAGCTCATCCTATCCAAGCAGTTTGTTCTATGGCTCACTTTCCTCAAGAACATCAAGTGTTTGTTGGCAAGTTGGATCAAGGACAAACTCCAACAACTTATGAAGAAGCTAAGGGGCATAAGGAATGGATGGAGGCTGTGATTGATGAAACAAAAGCGATGGAGCATAATCAGACTTGGTATGAGACAGATCTTCCAAAGGGAAAGAAGGCTGTGAGTTCCAAATGGGTCTTCACCATCAAGTACAAGAGTGATGGGGAGATTGAAAGGTACAAAGCAAGGTTGGTTGCAAGAGGGTTTACTCAGACCTATGGGAAGGATTACTTGGACACTTTTGCACCAGTAGCTAAGTTACACACAGTAAGGATCATTCTCTCCTTGGCAGCCAATCTAGAGTGGGATCTTTGGCAAATGGATGTCAAGAATGCTTTCCTTCAAGGTGAACTAGAAGATGAAGTGTATATGACTCCACCTCCTGGTCTTGAAGACATGGTTGCACCAGGAAAGGTTCTTAGACTCAAGAAGGCCATCTATGGATTGAAACAATCACCTAGAGCTTGGTACCACAAGCTGAGCTCAACTCTAAAGGATAGAGGATTTCAGAAATCAGAAGCTGATCACACTCTCTTCACCATCCAAAGCCAAGAAGGTATAGTTGTCATTCTTGTATATGTTGATGATATCATCATATCAGGAAGTGATAACAAAGGTATTCAAGACACTAAAGACTTTCTTAAATCAGTGTTTGATATTAAGGATCTTGGTGAGCTAAAGTACTTTCTAGGGATAGAAGTGTGTCGATCTATAGATGGACTCTTCTTATCCCAAAGAAAGTACACACTTGATCTATTGGCTGAAACAGGAAAGCTAGGATGCAAACCAGCAAAAACACCTCTGGAAGATGGCTACAAAGTCATGAGAGAGGGGGAGATTGAAGATAGTAAACCATTTGATGATATCACACAATACAGAAGGATGGTTGGTAAGTTGATCTATTTGACAATTACAAGACCTGATATTTGTTTTGCTGTGAATCAGGTAAGCCAACATATGCAAGCTCCCAAGATGCACCATTGGAACATGGTGGAAAGGGTATTGAAGTATCTTAAGGGAGCTCCTGGTCAAGGCATATGGATGGGATGCAATGGAAATTCAGACATTGTCGGTTATTGTGATGCTGATTGGGCTGGAGATAGAGTTGATAGAAGATCAACAACCGGCTATTGCACTTTCATTGGAGGTAACCTAGTCACTTGGAAGAGTAAGAAGCAGAAGATTGTCTCATGCTCTAGTGCTGAAGCTGAGTATAGAGCCATGAGGAAGCTTACAACCGAGTTGATATGGATCAAGGCTCTTCTTAAGGATTTGGGGATTGAGTCATCAGAACCTATTACAATGCATTGTGATAATCAAGCAGCAATTCACATTGCATCTAATTCAGTATTCCATGAGAGGACCAAACACATTGAAGTTGATTGTCACAAAGTCAGACAGATGGTGGAGCAAGGAGTGATCTTACCTTGTTATACAAGAAGTGAGGAGCAACTAGCTGATATCTTCACTAAGGCAGCAAGTCAGAAGGTTTGTGAGTCCATCCATACGAAGCTAGGGCTCATGGACATTCCTCAATCATGTTCTCCTAAACCTTGAAACCAACACTCTTTTTCCCTAAGTATAGTTTTATCCCAAGTGGTTTTCTATACTTAGGTTTTTAATGAGGTTGGTCTTCATTGTTCCAAGCTTGGTCTCAATCCTTGTGATTCAAGCTTGAGGGGGAGTATTGAGATGAAGACCTAAGATGTTCATATTGAGATGAACATCATATGAAAAGTCTGAACAATATGTGTCACCGATGATGTCGGTGACACAGAGGCTGAAAATGATTCTGAACTACTTGTGTCACCCACAGTGTCGGCGACATGAAGTCTGAATTCAAGTCTGGACGATTATATTCTATCATCGACAATGTCCTCGTCGATGTAGAATAGAATCGACGACAGCATCGACGATGTCATGGACGGTTCTATTCTATCCGTTGGTGATTCACATAGAATAGAAGATGCGGACAGGTTGTCTTCTTTTGAGATTCAAATTCAAATTGTTTGCTTTTCCCCCTTAATACTTATTTCGAGTTGTAAACCCATTTAGGGCTTCTTTATGATCTCCTCCTCTATATAAGGAGATGTAACGCAAGCTCAATAAGATATACTTTTGGGAGTCTTTCCCACATACTTCTCAATCTTTCTCTCTAGCAATTCTACTTGTTCTTCTTTTCTCTATAAGTCAACCTTCATATTCTTACAATTCTTACACACAGTGCCCAAGTTGAAACAAAAATCTTCATACAAATCCGGTTAATGCAACAATGGTTGAAGGTAACATATATATAAATAGTTAATTTGCAATAGTTATTTAAGAAAAAAAAGTTAGCTTGATATCTATAAATGAAACCAAAGATAGTAACCCATTTGTTGTGTATACAATGATATCATTTGATAAGCAGCTGATAGTCGTTTTGAAGTATTTCAACGACTATAAGGGGCATTATAACAAGATATCCCAACCTGGGATAGATCTGGATCTTAACAAATTTGAATATAATGTTAATAATAGTGTTCTTGAAACCGTATTAAGTGTCAGCTTTATAAATGGGTCTTCCTCGTTCTCCTTAAATAGTAAAAAACAGTGTATGCAACCACATACGATCTTCTGATGAATTTTGGGGATCATCATCGACTCACCTTTACTGGTATTATTATATTTTAATTTATTGTCGTTAATTTTGTTAGCATCTAAACTGGTTACTAATAAAACAACAATATCGTTGGCTAACACAAGTGTGATTGTACTATAGAAAGTAGTAGCAGCAAACTAGTTGTCTATCCATCATTCTCTGTTGCTGATTAAACAAATGATGTACCCGTGTAACTAATTGCCACCGCTCAGAAAGGTAAGGGAAAGCTGTGATACCAGGTGATCCGATTCAAATACAAGGAGAACGCATTGTTGTTAGGTATGTGCTGCCATAGACTTATGGGGAAGCTGGCTGTACAATTGGGAATTCATATCTTCTTGAAAAAAATGGTAATGTTTCCAACTCGGTAACCACGTTGTTCTGTTTACCAAGAAACACATAAACCCAGCTATTCATGCACGTGATGCGCCACCTTATTTCGTTGACCCGATAATTTTAGGTAAATTAGGTTTTCGTTAACTAAAGTAGTAGATTATGTTAACATAAACAAACCCTAACTTTTTTGCCTGGTAACAGATAATTTAGACAAAGCGTTGCACGTTGTTGACTATGAGGGTGATGACATCTTCATTGGACACATCTTTAGGACTAAATAAGATTGCAAACTAAAGCTAGTGATTCACATGATTAAAGAAAATTTCATTTTCGATATGCCATCAACTCACACAATGGTTTTCTGGTATGGGTCAGTTATGGTTGTCCATGTCGAGTATACATTCCCTAGTTGGAAGATAGCATACAATATGAAGTATGTAGTGCCACATTACTTCATACTTGTAGTGTTGATGCAAGGGGAAATTTCCATAGGTAAGCGTCAACAGCGATGATAGGCGATCTTATTCGTTCTCGTTATAAAGGGAGTGGTAGGGGACCTCACGCATGTGAGCTTAGGCAAATGCTACATCAAAAATTAAGTCTCCATGTCAGTTACTGGAAGGCTTGGAGAGCGCGTGAAATTGCTATGTATAATGCATTAGGGTCATCTATGGGAAGTTATGCATTGATTCTCACATGTTTTAAGCTTTTACTAGAAAGAAATCTGGATCAATTGTCGGACTCTAGACGGATGCATATAAAGCAGGTGTAGAGCACTTTAAGTACATGTTATTCTCCCTTGCTGCATACGCTAATGGTTTTCAGTACATGCGGAGATGTCATTATCGATATCACACATCTTGAAGGTCCATATGGTGGATGTGTTGTGGCTGCTAGTGCCCAAAATGGTAACTTTCAAGTATTCCCAATAGGATTTTCAATTGTTAACTCAGAAAATGATGATTTGTGGTAGTGGTGCTTACGGAAGCTTTCTGCTATTGTACCTGATTTGGTGTTTGCTTCAAACAGACTTGCCTCCATTTATGTCAGCATAACAAAGGTAAAATCACTTAGTCATAATAATGTTTTGGTGATAAAATACATGGACTTATGTTAGCAAGAAAATACGTTTCTGTTAATTAGTTTGCACATTTATAACTAATTTTACTCGGTTACTACATTGAGTGCGTTTTTATGTGTATTTGATGTCTTCACACGCTGCTTGCATTGTCCATCTTCATAGGAACATACATAATATGTTCAAATCAACGTATTTAAATTCATGCTATCCAAGGCTGGACGTATGCATCAGTTTAGTGAGTTTGATAGGTTATTTGGGGTCGATTACAGGCAACAAACACCACATGCACAAAATACCTAGCTGACGTAGGGTTTTAACACTGGACGCAAACTCATTTTGTTGGAGAAATGTAAAATATAATGACGAACAACATATCCAAATCTCTCAACAAAGTGCTTACCAAGGAAAAAGATTATCATGTAATCTCTATCCCGGAGATAACCCGAACAATACTTGTGTCTTGGTTTGCAATGCGCCGTGATTCTGCACATAGCTGTGAAGATGCATTGAATCCAAAAGTTAATGAAATGGTGATTGAAAAATATGAGAATTCAATGTTTTTAGACCTCATATTTACCTTAAATAATATAATTCTGTAAAACTGATTGACTGAGATTTTTACTTTGGATTAGTACATAGAGTCAACTGTAGGAGGTGCACACGATGAAAAGGTCGATGGCATAACCGATCCACTTGCAAGGTGGCCTTACTAGTAAATGTATTAGTTCATCACTTTACATTTATCATTATTTAACACAAACCAATTAATCATGTACAATGATATGTTATGGGCCATATATATGGGGAATGGATTTGTAAGGTTTTTGGTGGCACAATGACTCATCTGGTTATGTGGATCGACGTACGAGATGTGTCATGGGGTGTTTACTAAATAAAATTGAAGTTATGATATCATATTTTCATCGTATATATGGTATTAAGTATCAAATCCCCAACTTCTGTGCTATATGAATTCCCCGTACTTTATCATGTAATGTAACATTCATGTTAATGAGAAAAATCTTGTTTTGGTTGTATCTCATTTGTTTTGTATTATAACGTTTAACAGGTTTAACAGTTATACTGTTAATAAATAACTATGTTAAACAAGTAAACAATAAATCTAGTATCCATCTAATTCATAAGATGTCAGTTCGTGTGGATCCCAATACCTATCCGACTCGATTTAGATAATACCCTCCCCAACCTGATTCAGATAAAACATTAAAATATAACCCAATCATTGCCTCTCATCTTTGTATATATTGGGCATCGTCCTTAACATCTGAAATTAGGGTTTGTAGCTGACAAAATCGTAATCCTTTCCGATGGAGGCTAATAAACATGAAACATTCCAAAATACGAGAGTTGTTGGATCGTATTCGAGCCGAAGATGAGTTCAGGGAGTGCCCGCAAGATGCTGGTGTTGGAAAGGCATCATGCCTTATGTTTCAAAAACTCTTGTGAACCCATATCGACGATTCTATAGATGCGAGGTTGTTGTCAAAGTACATTTCATTTCCGATTAATAAGTCAGTATTTGCGATTGATTGTGACCAAAAACATTGTACTAAAGCATAAATGGGAAGACCATCTATTCAAGTGGGTGGATGAAGCGCCGGTTGATAAGATTATGATGGTTGAAGCGAAACATATGATTCTTGCAGAAGATATCGTGATTTGCAGAGGAGAGTAATCAAAAACTTGGAGTGTGAAAATACATTTTTTTGGTAAGGATGAGATTAAATAAGAGAAAATGGAGAATGATGAAGATTGATTGGAGGGCAGCATTAGCTGTGTAGGATTGATTTTATGGCTCTGTTGCAGGCTATGTAATTAATAAGGGTCGATATTTCGTAAAAATGAAATTTGGAAGCTTCAAGGTTGGGAACTTTTCAATGTATTGTATCTTGCTTTGAACTCTCTTTTGGAAAAATGTATTGTGTCCCCGTTAACTATATTTTGGATAAATGTAATTATCAACCACCAATAATAATAATATAATAAGAACCGACCAAATTTATTTGTTAGTATAAATTTAGTGAAAAAGCATAGAGAGAGAGTCATGTAAACTTGGTTTCTAATTAAACTAGTTATCTTATATTGTAAAATTTTGACCAACATGACCCACAAAGAGTCAACCCTAAACCGCATCAGTAAAACCCATACTACGTTAATTTTTAACACGAAATCACGTAAACTTGGTTGATAAACTAGTTATCTTATATTGGGAACTTTTTAAAAACATGTGCCACAAGGAGTTAACCCTAAACTCTTTCAGTAAAACCAAGACTATGTTAATTTTTAACACGAATTCACGTAAAATAAGTAAATAATTATACTATTTATCTTATATTTGGAAGTTTTACCAACATAGCCCACAAAGAGAATAATAATTAAACTAGTTATCTTATCAAGATATAATTCGTTACACCCCAAAAGACACGACTTTACAAAAAATAACGATGAGACACTTTCTTTGGAAAGTTTAAATAAACAAAAATTTCTTGCTCGACAACCCAATCGTCAACAATATGGCTTATTGGTACTAGCCCTGGCCCCACTACAACATGCTTATGTACAAAACCCAATAAGTAACGAGAAAACGGAAAGCAATCATTCCATTCAACCTTCTCTCGTTGCTTGATGATTTGATCACGAAGATACTCGTCCATTTTTGCGAACGGTACGTGCAAGATCTCCGCCATTCGAAGATTACTTGCAAAGCCTTAAGGGAAAAGGCGGAAGCAAGGCTATTACTAAAATCTGTTAATCTGATCGATATGAATATTGATCGGGCTCCATGGTTTGACAGGGTACAATTCAATGAAAACTGCTATGATGCTGGCAACACATCAACCATCCTCCTCAAAGCAATATCATATTTCTTCTTTGATTACAAGAGAGATGGAGTAGTTGCAGGAATAAGGATGCTGCCAAAGGTGGATGAATGTTAGCCAAGTATACGTATGGCAGCATACAAAAATCAAAAATCGTTCAAGAAAGACAGAGAGATGATAAATTTTCAGTAAATATGAATTTACTCGAGAACATGAAACGCTACTGGGAAGAAAATTAACTCATATGGACAAGCGTGTGTTGGAAAGAGAACTTCCTGATTGGTTCAAACCGATATGTGAAAAATGTATCTTGATCATTTTCCAAAGTGTAGATGTTCTTAATACCACTTGTGGCTCTCTTGGTGGTGGATTCGGGGGGGGGAGCAAAGGGAAAGGACATGTGCGGCCAATGTTTATGGAATCTACATATCGCTTTTTGTGAAAATGATTATAGAGCATTTCTTGCTTTTTCAATGTAACCGTTGATGTTGTATGTGTAATACCCAGTTTCTCAAATTTGGTCAAATAGATAGCAGAGAGTGAATTGGGGCAATTTTGTAATTTTCAGAACATGGAAGATATTTTGGTAATTTTGCCAAAATACGAGCCGGATGCTGAAACAAACAAAATGTTCCTAGTTTTAAATAAACAAAGGGAAAGGACATGTGCAAAGGGAAAGGACATGTGCGGCCAACGTTTATGGAATCTATATATCACTTTTTTGTGAAAATGATTATAGAGCATTTCTTGGTTTTTCACTATAACCGTTGATGTTGTATGTGTAATACCCAGTTTCTCAAATTTGGTCAACATATAGCAGAAAGTGAATTGGGGCAATTTTGTAATTTTCAGAAGATGGAGGATATTTTGGTAATTTTGTCAAAATATGAGCCGTATTCTGAAACGGACAAAATGTTCCTAGTTTTAAATAAACAAAATATTTAGAAGACAAAGAATGGTGGAAACGGACATTAGACGAGTTTTTCGGACATTCAGAAAAGGAAACTGATAGAACCGAGAAAACTTGTAAAATTCATAACGGGAGCTATGGGTGTCCGTTTGAGGTGATTCAAATTTCTAAATTCATTTAAACTCATTACGTATATGGTTATGTGGCTTGGAAGATATATGGAAGCATCTATGGGGTTTCTAAAATATTGAACTCGGAATTGGTCGTATCGGTACGTCGGAATGGTTCGGGAATAAGAATGTTCTAGAAGCTGATTGGTACAGTTTATTGGTCAGAATTGAACCCTTAAGCGCCATGTGTATTCTCTCCCTGGCGCCACCTCTTCTTTTTTTGGGTGCCAAGAATGCTTTTGGATGCATTGAACCATTCTTTGCATGAAAGCAATCCCATCACCCCTCATTTCTTCATTCACTTCACTTCACCATACCACTCTAGCTTCTCTCCTCTCACTCACCACCGAAACCACCTCTCTCCTCTATCCAAATTCAACTAAAAACCCAGGAGTTCTTTGAAAGATTTATGAAGATCTTCATCATGTTCTTCATGTTCTTCATTGCTTGAAGAACAAGCAACTTCAACATCTCTTAAACCAAGCCAAATCTTCTAAAACTATTTGGATAACCTTGATCACCTCTCTCTTCTCATTAATATTCACCGATTATCTTCCTCCACCACCGCCGGAGTCGCCGGAGAAGTCGCCGTCGGGTCTCCCCGCTACTCTTCTCCTTCTTCTGTCGGTTCTCAGCTCTCAATCCTCTGATCAGTGGCTTGATCACCTTCCAGTGGTCTACTCAGTCACCGGAGCTCGTCATCAGTCGCGGGAAAACCCTTCTTCTCGCCGGTCAACGCTCCTCCGCCGTGGTCAATGCCGGAAAATCCGCTCTCGCCGCCATTGCTTAGCCGGTTTGGTTCTAGCGTGGTTCAGCTATGGAGTTGGTTTGGTTTGGTCTTGGTTCAGCATTAGATTTGTTTAGTTAAACTGAGTCAACCATTTGGTCAAACCGGTTCAACCGGTCAACGGTTTGATTTGGTCTGGTTTAGCTAAACCGGTTCAATTGGATTGGTTAGCTTTGGTTCAAGAATTGGGTCAACTGGTTAAGGGAAAGTCAACGGCCAAGAAGTCAACACCGGTCAACACCTTTGGTCACCGCTCGGTCAGCCGGCCGTGATTAAGCCGGTCAACGCTTGGTCAACGGCCAGTTTCTGATCGGTTAAGCTCTGTTCGTGGTATTCGGGAAGTTCGAGAAGGTTCAGTGTTCCAGTGCTCGGTCTCAGAGTTCATATTACGTCACTTCCATCTTACGTTGCACTATCACTGTGAGTCGGTTAATGCATTGTAGTTAGTTCGTTTATGTAGATCCGGAATCCTTAAACCATAGTTTAGGAATGCATGACCGTTAATTGATTGATTAGTTAATGATAAATATTGGTTTGATAAATAATTGGTTAGGTTTAATTAAATGCATGCTATATAGATAGTCTCGATTGTTCGTTCATTCGTTATCTGCATGTTGATTGATGCATTCATATTAGACTGGCATGTTAGGAACTATATGCACGTATGTATGTATTAAGAACGATATTAACTGAATTTATATACCAGAATTACGACTTAATTCAAATATGATAAAAGACATAACAAACCTTATAGAGTATAAAGAACAGGGTGGGTTAGGATTAATAGACGGGTTAACAGACTAAATGAATAAAAGCTAAACAACAATGACATGTCGGGGATTGGTAAGTTTACTAATCCTAAACCGATAGATCAATGAGTTTATTACAAAACATTTAGGAAAGATAGTTAAAAAGGTTATTTAATTGTGATCCGTCTACGGGTTAGCAATCTGCTAATTCAAAGGTAGCAAACTAATCGGGATTAAAAGATATTATTGAATTTAAAGGCATGCTTAATAGATTGATTGCGTGTTGTTCCTTTGATGTTGTGTGTTTGTGTGCAGGCCTGTGTTTTAGATTACTCTGGTGTTGGGCCGGGTAGTCCGTTTGTGTGATACTTACCTCGGTCATGGGAATGGGTAAGTTTGTAGTTATCCATTTTAGTATAGCACCGAATAGGGTTGCTGACAGTGGTGATGGAATATGACTTGCGGGATAGATCGGAGTTGTGTTTATCTTTCTGTTGACCTTGTCGGTTTTGTGTTTTGTGTTAGAGTCCTAGTGAGTCTGTGTGTTTACTTTATTACAGTAGGACTCTAGGGTGCGTTAGATCCCGCAAGTACAGGTTGGAAGCATTCCGGTACTTCCGATCTGATTGGATCCTTGATAGGTCTAGTTTTATCTCTATTCTAACTGCAAGTGCACAGTGATGCGAATGTAGTACTTAGGGTATCGAATCCACAGAGACTCTAGACTCTTGCGATAGATTATAGAATTTCAGGTTAAGCTAGGTGAAACAGTTGAAAGCAGTAAATCAGAGCAGCAGGAAAGTAAATTAAGAGGTTTGTAAGCAATCAGGGAAAAGCGTCAAGTCAAGGGAGTTCTCAGGAAATCATGAACATAGGCAATCAATCAATCGGGATCTAAATATGAACTGTTCTAGAACTGGAATCACGAAAGTATAAGAAGCCAACTTTCGTTGTGAATCCTATCTATGTTTAACAACCTAGCAAGACAACTTTCGTTGCGAATTCTAGAGTTCTAAACAAGCATTAATCTCAAGTTCTTTCGTTCGCAATTCCTCTAAACCAAATTTTTTTGCGAGTAGATCAAATTTCTCATCTAGGTTCTTTCTAGCTAATTAACCAACTGTCGTTGTGTAAATCAACCTAACATCAATAATCTAAGTGGCCAATTCAGATTAAGCATTAAGAACAACCCTAGATGAAGAACTAACAGATATGAATCCCTACAGATTTATCAACCTATAATTCCATGAAATCCCTAATGAGAATCCCTAAACCTAACTGGTAAACTACTCAGACATGATCATCGAAACAGAAGACATCATGAATAGAAAACCAAATATCATAAAACAGATAAAGAAATTGGGGTTCAAAATCCTCTCTCTTTCAAGAACAAGATCAGCCCCTCTCTCCCTGAAATAAAATAAAGCGTAGTAAAGCGTAGCCTAAACAATGGCATAAAAACCCTAATATAATGATCTAAACTCGGCTGGAGCTTCTTTTTAATTATAGAAACTTCTGGGCTTGAGTTGCGAATTTCCAAACTCTTCATAAACTCACCGAGAATAAGTCTGTGTCGATCGATGCACATTCTGTGTCGATCGACACAGGTCTGTGAAATCGCCAGTGAACTCTATCTCTCGGGTAAATACTCCAAAATGCTCCAAAATACTCCATAATGTCCAAATCCGCTCCAAACGTGTCTAGACCTGAAAACATAGATAAAATGACTCCAAAAGACTCTAAAAGACTCGATAAGAAGACATATACCATGGTTAAAAACCCTAAAATCCATGGTATATCAACTCCCCCACACTTAGCTCTTCCTTGCCCTCAAGCAAGTAAAGAACCAAAATATAAGAGAAGAAGTTTGAAAACACAGAAACTCATTTCGTCCTAGGAATTTTCGCATTCGTATTCACTTAGTAAGCCACTAAAAACTTTCCTACAGAACTCAAGACCACAATGTACTTCCCCCACACTTAGCAACTGTCCCAAGTAAACTCCACAATCAAGTTAGGACATTCAAGTTCACCACACCAGTCTCTGTATACAATTAGGTGCAGTCTCACAAAGGGATTATCGAATCAAAGGACACATGGACTCAACCTATTCAGTATCTGACCACCAAACTGTCGGTTTCTGGTTTCTTTCTTTTCCCTTTCTCCCTTAGCACTGATTTTTCCCCACTGGGTATCATTTTATTTTTTTTCTATCAATGCTCTTTACTTTTTATTGGGGTTTAACTTTGGATCTTTCCATGGATACACAGGAGGTAATAGGGGTTTCTACCACTCCCGTGACCACTTCGAAGCTACTAGCTTATCCTCGGTTTTTATCTCTTTTTTTTTTTACTTTCAAAGGAGGGGAAAATCAGAAACCATACTTAAGAACGGGATCACAGGCTGTGCCAAACACATCAAAGGAATCCGACCCAAATATTACCAAGCCCCTAAGCGAGAAATTTAAGTCAAGATTAAAGTGAGACTAGTAATGGATCCTCTGAATACCTGGTTAGATATGGGTGTCCTTGATAAGTTGATCTGTTTGGGGTTTTCTAATAGTCATAGAGGTCATGCAAGTCTGTCGAATGGTCGCTTAGTTCTTGTTCCAGCGAAACATTTCCTCGAAAAATCATTGTTTCATACAAATTTTGACTCAATAAAACAATTTTGGACTGACTCTAAGAAAACAAAAGCGTGCGTCAGTAGCTACCTCCTCCACACTTGAACTACACTGTCCCCAGTATAATAAAAGCATGAGCTTGGTGAAAGAATAATCAAATTGAAAAACAATCCGAAAAGTTGCAAAATACTTACCTATTGTCGCCCTGCGTCGATCGATGCCACAAGGTTATCGATCGATGCAAGGCAAATATGCTCGCGGTTATCTAAATAACCGGTGTCTGAACCGCAATCAAATCGGCTAACCAGAAATTGTAACTGCATCGACCGATGCACTCAGTGTGTCGATCGATGAAGTGTGATTTTGCTGTTTCTCTCGGCTTTGAACAAACAAAAGCAGAAAATCAAAACCACCAAATCAAAAGCGAAAAATGAAAACAAAAACAAACCTAACAGTGGGTTGCCTCCCACTCAGCGCTTGTTTAAAGTCAATAGCTTGACTATGAGATAGGAGATCGGAGTTATGGGGGATTCAACAGAGACTTTGAGTGTCCGCGCGAATATCTCTTCATCCAAGGTGGCGTATAAGCATTCAAATAATGAGATCTCCCAAGGAACGAAGGAGTAGAACCAGGGCGGGAGAGAAGCTTGGGTGGTATTCTGCGTTTTCCTGCATTCAAAACTGAGGGATTAGGAGGTTTAAGTTTAGAAGCTTTATGCCTTATCTGTTGGAATTGTGTCCAGTAATCTCGGTACCGTCTCTAGAAAGTAAGAGTATGTCAATGATCAGACATAAGTCATATAATGCTGGGGGTCATGATGACTTGCTAGAGTCCGCTCATGATCTATAAGTCTTGGACTTATTGCCTTTATTATATGATCCCATATGGGTCACACGCCTAAGCTAACGGGAAAATACGAAGGAATGGCTTAGCAGAAGTACGGTAAAAGTGCTAGGCATTTACTGTATCAAGAGAGTCTAAAGGGCCTGATTAAATCCATGGGATTTAATCAGAACTGAGAATTGGGCCCAAAAGCCCATGAGAACTAGGAGAGATTTTAATGAATAAAATCAGACCTAGGTCTCTAATTTTCCTCAGCTTTTTGCGCCACCCACAGCCTCTCTCTGCGCCTCCCTGTCGTCTGGTCTAGCAGCCAATTCCCGAGCGTGCGTGTGTGAACCTTTGGAGGATTCATCCCTTGATGCATCTCTCTGATCTCTGACCTGTTCTACTTCTTCCGCTGCAACAAACAGGTAAAAGGTGAGATCATAATGTTTCTAAATAAGAACACCTAGATCTGATGCATGTTTAGGTTGATATCAATATGAGAATTGAATCAGGATCAACCGAACATTCCAACAGTGGTATCAGAGCCATTGGTTCTTAGGTTTCTTGTTTTAGATTCATGTTTAGGTTGTTCAATCTGTTTAGAATTGTTTTGAATCAATTACTGATAAGATAAAACAGTTAAGAATCAGAATTGAACTCTAAACACATTAATTGGATCACAAAACCGAGCTATATGACTCGTGTTTTGTTGATTAGCCGACGAGTTAGATGCATGGATCGATCCATGATCGATCGCATGATCGACCGAGAGCGAGCGATCGAGTGGAACGGTTGGACCGAGCCACGATCGTCTCATGATGGTCTCGGCATCGTCCCGGACGATCGCGTGGAGAAGGGCAGCCGACGATCGCATGGGTCGAGCGACAGCCGATCGCATGGACCGCCTCTCCTCTCGCCAGCATCGTCCCACGACCGTCCCGCATGACCCGAGCTCGTTCAGCCCGTCCCGATCACGCACCAAACCGTCCGGTCACGTCTCGGCCAAGCATGATGCTTGCGGCTTGGACATTCGACCGGTTAGGGTTTTGAAGATGATGGGCCGGTTCGATTTCAATTCGATTTCGGTTTGATGGCTCGGTTCAAAAACTTGATTAAAATTTTCGTTCTGGTTTAATAAACAGATTTAATAATTTTATTAAATCTGGTTAAACCGGAATAAGAAATCCAATGTCGAAAGAAATATTGGATTTAGTGCCTAAACCAGGAATTTCTAATTTGATTTGGTTGGACCAAATAAATTGAGAAATTCCGGTTTAGTAAATAACCGGTTGACAATTGTGGTCATCGTAGTAATTGAAACTTGGTTAGACCAGTTTTAATGAACCATACCGGTTATGTCAATTAATTGGACAATTGGGTCATGTCTTGGACATGGACCAATTCTTGGGCCTCGGGCCAAGAAGTTAAAACAATTGGGCCAGTTAATTGAGTCTTTCTTCAGATTAATTTAAAATCTATTTTATAAAATTATAAAGTCGGTTTTAAATTATAGTTTCCGAAATTTTGAAATTAGAAAGTTTCTTAAAATAGAAGTTTCTGAATTTGCGGGTTTTGGATTTTAAGAAATTTCTAAAGTTAGAAAGTTTCCGTTTTTAGAAAGTTTCCAATTTTAGAAAGTTTCCAAAAATAGTAGGTTTCCATAAATAGAAAGTTTCCCGAAATAGTAATCTTCTATTTTGGGAATGAATTTTAATAAACCTACGAACCTCAAATAATATCAAGCGTTGGATGTCTTGTCCAGGCTATGTCAGCTGTCAAAGCCCATTCAATTGCATTCATGGCCTTACAGTGTGAGGATGTCTGCTTTTGCGTGGGTAAGACGGTTTGTGATTCATAAATGTCATTGGGAGTCCCAGACATTAATGATTACATGACTGTATAGTCCGGTTTTCTTGACTAGGCCATCGGGAGTCCCGGGCCTTGAGACATCAGAGTGGATTGGGCCTCGGGCCCAGATTCACAACCAAGAGTTATATCACGGATATAATTAGCCGATATAGGGCTTACCGATATAAGCTAAGGTTGGGTGACGGCCAGTGGCCCACTTTAATCTTAGTTATATGTGGATCTTGGAATCATTATATTCTATTGAGGGTAACTTAAGTTATTGAATATAATGCGTGATTAATCATATTAAATTTGATACGAGATTAATCATATTGAACATATTAACTAAAATCCTTTTATCTTATATTTCAGTTATGACTAGCACAAACAATCAAAACACTTTCTCGATCCGGTCTATCCTTGGGATGGACAAGCTGAACGGATCAAATTTCTTGACTTGGTCGCGGAACCTGAGGTTAGTCCTCAGGCAGGAGAGAAAGGACTATGTTCTTGAGAGAGCTCTCCCCGTAAGGATCGGGTCCAATGCCTCCCATGCAGTATATGATGCTTGGAATAAGCATTATAATGATGCGGTAGATGTGCGTGGTCTGATATTGGCTACCATGGACTCTGACTTGCGGGAGCAATATGAGAACATGGAGTCGCCAATAGAGATGATCAGCAGTCTGAAATTGAAATTTCAGGAGCAGATAAGAGTGGAGAGATACCAGTTGGTTAAGTCTCTCACTAGCTGCAAGCTACCAAATGATAATCCGGTGAGTCCTCATGTCAGTAAAATGATAGGTTATATCGATAACCTGAGGAAACTGGATTATCCAGTTAGCCAAGAATTGGCAACTGAGATCATTCTGCAGTCACTGCCGTCAAGCTATGATAAGTTCAGGAAGAACTATATCAAGAAAGGCTTAACGAAGACGCTGACTGAACTGCATAATATGCTCAAGACGGTTGAGCCAAACGTGAAGGGTAGGTTTATGAAACCTAGTACTGACAAGGGTGAAGACAAAGTTGTCCAGATTTTGAATCAAGGCAAGCGTGTGTCTTCTGAGCCCAAGTCAGATACCTCTTACGTTGGTAAGTGCTGCTACTGTAAAGAGATAGGGCATTGGAAGAGAAATTGCATAAAATTCATGGAAGACGATGAGGAGTTGAAGTTAATGTATGAGACTACTTCCTCAGGTATTCATGTTATTACTTCAAGTTCTACCTTATAGGTATTGGATACTGGTTGTGACACTGATATTTGTGAAAATATGCAGAGCCTAAACAACAGTAGAACGTTGAAGGAAGGACAAGTGGAACTGCATGTCTGGAAGGAGCTTTGGAAGCTGCCTCAGCCGTAGGGTTTTCACTTGTAGATGCCTTCGAGGCTTGGTTTTGTATTAAGTAATTGCTACAATGTACCTGCTTTAAGCAGAGTTGTTTTTCATTTTCTTGTAAGAATTTGAATGTTTTCATTTTGATAAAAGACAAGTTTTGTTCTTTTGATCTTAATGAAATATTTATTGTAGCACCCTATTCAAGGAATGGGTTTTGTATCTTAAACCAAAGAGTGCCTAAATATAACATAAATACCGAATTGGTTTAAATCTGATGAATTAAACCTGAATTTTCTTGGTACAAAGTCTTGGTCACATAGAGTAAGACGGATTCAGAAATCCCATAGTTATGGACTGTTGGGCTCATTTGATACGATATCTTATGAGACTTGAATTCTGTTTACTGGACCAAAAGACAATGGGCCCATCTTAGCCGAGCTAGAGAAAGGCTCAAAGGCTTATTGGAGATTGAACATACTCATGTATGTGGTCCGATAAGCAACAATGCCAGAGAAAAATTTTCTTGTACTTCATTGTCTCGACTGATTAATTCAGTGAGTAAGACTGTGTTCATTTGATGAGACACAAGTCGGAATTCTTTGACATGGTCGAAAGAGTTCCAGAATGAAGTATAGGATCTGAATGACAAAAGTATTAAGACTCTGGATTAAATCACGAGTGAGAATACTTAAGTCATTGATTATGTGATCATCTGAATGAGTGTGAAATCGTTTCACAGCTCATTTCTCCTGAAAACCTGAAGGTGTTTCTGTGAGAAAGAATCAAATCTTATAAGAAATGATTAAAGATGAATCACACGAATCTTCCATGATATTTTAAGAATAACGCTCTAGAAATATCTAAAGTTTACGCTAAAATAGTTCCACAAATATCAGTTGAAAGACACCACGTTAATGTGGATTGGAATCGATCCAAATTTGTCTTTACTGAGTATTTGTAGTTGTGCTACTTCGCTGGTTGTCCTAGAGAAACTAAGGCTTGTTACTTTTACGTCCAATCTGTTTTCTAAGAAGGGAAGTTATTTTTCAAGAAGAACAGTGGGAGTAAAAGCATAACTCGAAGTTTTCTCAAGGAAACCAAGGCTCGGTACTTTTACGACCATTCTGTTTTCTAAGAAGGAAATTTATTTCCAAGAAGAACAGTGGGAGTTAAAAGTATTTTTACGACCATTCTGTTTTCTAAGAAGGGAAGTTACTTTCCAAGAAGAACAGTGGGAGTAAAAGTACAACTCGAAGAAATTCGAGAAATACAGGAGGCTGCTTAACCTATTGAGGGAGAGCAGCGGAAGGATTTACAGATTTCTGTAGAATCTACACCTGTGGAGCCTGAAGTTCGCAGATATGAAAGAATCAGTCACTAATCCGAGAGTGATTTCTCGTCATTAGTTTAGCCTGATGATCATTGAATGTTCGCATGATCTGATGATCATAGGAAACGACAAATCTGCGAAATCCTAGGAAGCGAAAGTGAGCCCAGACTCCGAAGAATTACATTTTGTGTAAGTTGGCTTCATCGATCCATTCATGGATGGAAGCAAACATATCGGAGTTGGAATCTTCGTTCTGTTGAAGTAGTCAAAGTTTTGACTTGAACAGAAACGAAGCGGAACTGTGTGTTTACTAATAGATTAGTGGAAGCAATATTGCATTTCTCAAAGTGTATGTCGATGACATACTGATTCTCGGATATAACGTCCCAATGCTGTAGTCGGTAAAGGACTAGCTTGGGAGTTGGTTTAATGAATGACATGGGTAAAGCCACGTAGTTCTTGGATTTTGGATCTAAAGATAGAGATCCAAAAGAGCTGGTAGGACAAAGTCAGAATTCTTAAATTGACAAAGTCCTACACGTTTTGAGCAATCCAAGAAGGGTTTTATGCCAATGTCACATGGCATTAAGTTAAGCAAGATACAGCATCCTACGATAACTGATGAGCTTAAATGCATGGATAGGATTCCATATGCTTCGGTAATTGGATCTATCATGTATGCCATGAAACGTACTTGTTTGATGTTGCTTTAATGCTAAGCAAGACAAGTAAAGACCAGTCAGATCCAGCAAAGAATCAAGTTTCCTAAAGTATGTCCTAAAGTATTTGAGGAATACCAAGGATAAGTTCTTGATTTACGGAGAAAGTGATGTGCTACAAGTCAAAAGAGTCTGAAAGGCAAGTTTCCAACAGACAAAGATGATTTCCGGTCACAGTCCGGTTATATCTTGTGTCTGTCTGGCGGTGCAAGGCACTGTTGCTGACTCCATGACTTAAACTGAACATTTCGCAGCTTGGAAAGCGGCGAAAGAGGTTGTTTGGAAAGAAGAGTTCGTCACTGAACTTGATGTGATTCCCAGCATAGATGAGACTAGCTGCACATCAGAGGTCCAAACACCTTGAGATAAATGACAGAGATGTTAAGTAGATCAGCAAGTTTCAACAAATGAGAACGTTGCTAATCTATTAACGAAGCCACTCCTTAGCCTAAGCACGAGTCTCGGACTGTAGCTGTAGGATAAGTGAAATTAAGATGTAGTCTTGATTTCAGTGGGAGTTATTAAAGGGCTTTATTTAGTTATTTGATATGTTCTTGTAAAACATTTATGATGTTTAATGAAATTATTATTTCAAGATTATTTTAACTGTGATGAAATAATCGTTCCAAAATGATATGAACCATTTTATAGGTCATCGAAGTAAATGACTTGATCTTGAGTCATCAAAGTCATTTAGCTTGATCATAAGACCCTATATTTGATAGATGGTTTATATCATCCTGTCCCTAGTCGAAGGTTGTTGAAATTGGAACACCAACAACCGTGTGAGACTGGATTGGTACGTGACTTATGACAAAGTCTTAGTGTGTCATAGATGCGCGGCATCAAAGTCAGTACATAGGTGTATGTTGGGGAACATACGACCGGACAAGACCCGCTTATAAGAACTCTTCAGGATATTTATATCTATGTCATAAGAGATTCTTACTACGACTATAGAGTATAGTCCTTAGACCTGAGTTCGCATGCATGTGACTGCACATGGACTGATGCACTTTGATCATTGTCTAACGCTATCGTTCTGCGATAGTTATAAGGACCTTGTTTGGGTACATCATGAAATGAGTAGTTTACAGTGATGGAACAAGATGGGATTTGTCCCTCCAATATAAATGGAGTGAATATCTCTAGGCCAATCGGAGATTTGAATACTGGAAAATGCATGGCCATGCTCAAACGGACTGTCCCGAGTCGTTTGGATTGTCAGTATCAAATCAGAGTCCGATGAACAAGATTAGGCTTTATAAGGATGACACTAATCTTGCCTTATGACTAATCGAGATATTGAGACAAAAGGATTATGAATACAAAGATTCCAGTACAAGTGGGAGATTGTTGGAATTGTGTCCAGTAATCTCGGTACCGTCTCTAGAAAGTAAGAGTATGTCAATGATCAGACATAAGTCATATAATGCTGGGGGTCATGATGACTTGCTAGAGTCCGCTCATGATCTATAAGTCTTGGACTTATTGCCTTTATTATATGATCCCATATGGGTCACACGCCTAAGCTAACGGGAAAATACGAAGGAATGGCTTAGCAGAAGTACGGTAAAAGTGCTAGGCATTTACTGTATCAAGAGAGTCTAAAGGGCCTGATTAAATCCATGGGATTTAATCAGAACTGAGAATTGGGCCCAAAAGCCCATGAGAACTAGGAGAGATTTTAATGAATAAAATCAGACCTAGGTCTCTAATTTTCCTCAGCTTTTTGCGCCACCCACAGCCTCTCTCTGCGCCTCCCTGTCGTCTGGTCTAGCAGCCAATTCCCGAGCGTGCGTGTGTGAACCTTTGGAGGATTCATCCCTTGATGCATCTCTCTGATCTCTGACCTGTTCTACTTCTTCCGCTGCAACAAACAGGTAAAAGGTGAGATCATAATGTTTCTAAATAAGAACACCTAGATCTGATGCATGTTTAGGTTGATATCAATATGAGAATTGAATCAGGATCAACCGAACATTCCAACATTATCTTTGGTGGAAATGAGATGTCTGTAGCTTTCTGCTTATGAGCAGTTGCAGGCACTGAAGATGTTAGAGCAAGTTCAGAATGAACCGCCATCTTCTCCTCTCCAAATTGAACCTCTGGTTCCACCTCAACACTGAAGCTCTGTCCATCAATGGTGGCTCTCTGCTTCCTGTCCATCTTGAACTGCAATGGCTTATCCCCCAATTGGAGATCAATCAGACCACGTCTCACATCTATCACAGCTCCAGCAGTAGCTAAAAATGATCTACCAAGTAGTAGAGGATCATCTGGCTCAACATTGTACTTCAGCACTACAAAGTCTGTTGGAATCAAGTAGTTCCCAACTCTGACATTAATGTCCTTAAGAACTCCTTTTGGATATTTCTTTGAACGATCAGCTATGATAAGAGAGATCCTAGTAGGCTGGAAATCCATCAGTCCTAATCTCAAAGCCACAGAGTATGGCATGAGATTCACATCAGATCCTAAGTCGCACAGAGAACGCTTGAATCTGTCCTTAGAGATTGAACAGTCTAGCACAAAGGCTCCTGGGTCTGGTATCTTCTCTGTAATCTAAATCAGCTTCTTTTCCATCACTCTCATGTAGTTAGCCACTTCTAGCTCCTGTTTAGACACTTTAGGAACCTTAGGATACGCCACAGAGGGCATATAGACTCGTTCTAGGACTGTTGCAGGTTTATGGTCCCGTCTGTGAATTGTGTCGACCGATGTACGTTGTGTGTCGATCGACAAAAGGCGATTTCGAGCAGTTTCATCAGACGTATCGGGACTGTGTCGATCGATGCAAGAGTTGTGTCGATCGATGCTTGTCTCAGACAGACAAAATTCACCAAGAAAATCCGAGATTATGCTCTCTTCTTCTTCCAGCAAGTCAATCTCATCTCCTGTGTTCACAACATTGACGTATTGCCTCTGTTCAGCTTTCCTAGCTTCATTCTGCCTCTGTATTGCTCCAGCTGTTTGTTGAATATGGATATTTAGCTCCTTCGCATGTGTGCTCAAAGATTCAAACTTCCCGTTCAAAGTTTCATACAATGCATCTATCTTTGAGTTGAAGGTCACAACGATCTGTTGTTGTCCCTCAAGAAACTGCTCCATCATGGTTTCTAATCTGCTCTTATATGTAGGTGCAGGCGGTGCTTGGTAAGAAGAAACACCATAGTTCCTCGAGAAGGAGTTACTCTGTTGCTGGAAGGGTTCCTGAAAAGCAGATTTCTGACTGTAGAATCCATTCCCTCCAGCGCAGTTGACAGCTTCTTGCGCATACTTCCAAGTAGAAGATTATGCAGAGAGTGAACTGTGTTTTTCAGCCCAGCTATCTGTGAGCTGTCAATCCCTGAGCCGAAAATATCATTCCGACACATCGTCCTTACGATCTCTTCTTGGTGCTTCCGCGAAACTGTGTCGATCGATGCAAGCAGAGCGTCGATCGATGCAATGCGAAAACTGTGATGATCGATACACAGGACCGTGTCGATCGATGCAAGGCGAACATGCGTACCTGAAACGCAAGAAAGAGAAAAAAAATTAGTGACAAAAAAAAAACAAAAAACCTAGTCTTAAACCCTAAGTCCAAATCTATCGAAGACTCAAAAGAGTCCCCGGCAACGGCGCCAAAATCTTGATAGGTCTAGTTTTATTCCTATTCTAACTGCAAGTGCACAATGATGCGAATGTAGTACTTAGGGTATCGAATCCACAGAGACTCTAGACTCTTGCGATAGATTATAGAATTTCAGGTTAAGCTAGGTGAAACAGTTGAAAGCAGTAAATCAGAGCAGCAGGAAAGTAAATTAAGAGGTTTGTAAGCAATCAGGGAAAAGCGTCAAGTCAAGGGAGTTCTCAGGAAATCAGGAACATAGGCAATCAATCAATCGGGATCTAAATATGAATTGTTCTAGAACTGGAATCACGGAAGTATAAGAAGCCAACTTTCGTTGTGAATCCTATCTATGTCTAAAAACCTAGCAAGCCAACTTTCGTTGCGAATTCTAGATTTCTAAACAAGCATTAATCTCAAGTTCTTTCGTTCACAATTCCTCTAAACCAAATTTCTTTGCGAGTAGATCAAATTGTTCATCTAGGTTCTTTCTAGCTAATTAACCAACTGTCGTTGTGGAAATCAACCTAACATCAATAATCTAAGTGGTCAATTCAGATTAAGCATTAAGAACAACCCTAGATAAATAACTAACATATATGAATCCCTACAGATTTATCAACCTATAATTCCATGAAATCCCTAATGAGAATCCCTAAACCTAACCGGTAAACTACTCAGACATGATCATCGAAACAGAAGACATCATGAATAGAAAACCAAATATCATAAAACAGATAAAGAAACTGGGGTTCAAAATCCTCTCTCTTTCAAGAACAAGATCAGCCCCTCTCTCCCTGAAATAAAATAAAGCGTAGTAAAGCGTAGCCTAAACAATGGCATAAAAACCCTAATATGATGATCTAAACTCGGCTGGGGCTTCTTTGTAATTATAGAAACTTATGGGCTTGAGTTGCAAATTTCCAAACTCTTCATAAACTCGCCGAGAATAAGTATGTGTCGATCGATGCACATTCTGTGTCGATCGACACAGGTCTGTGAAATCGCCAGTGAACTCTATCTCTCGGGTAAATACTCCAAAATGCTCCAAAATACTCCATAATGTCCAAATCCGCTCCAAACGTGTCTAGACCTGAAAACATAGATAAAAGGACTCCAAAAGACTCTAAAAGACTCGATAAGAAGACATATACCATGGTTAAAAACCCTAAAATCCATGGTATATCAATCCTCGGGTATTTGCCTGACCGGTTCACATGGTGGATATGGTTATGGTGTGAACCTACTGAGTGAAGCCGGTAGGTATGTGGTCTGGAGATTACAGGGTCATGTCCTAGGGCCGGACTGCATGGAAGCTTATGAAGGAATGTTTAGGGGTTAATCCAGATTCAATTCTCAGATTCAACAGTCCTAAACATGCTGATCTAGGTTCTCTTGAATAGAAACAATTGATGATCTCACCTTATACCTGTTTATGCAGCGGAAAGGGATGGTATGGTCAGAGATCAGAGAGCCACCGAGTGGTAACTCCTCCAGAGGTTCACACACGCACACCAAGCAGGAAGAGAGGCTGCTAGACCACACGGGAAATCGGCGCAGAGAGAGAGGAGGCTCGCGACTGGGGCTAGGGTTAATTGCCTGAACTCGTCTCAAGTTTTATTTATAAAACTTGTCCAGTTCCGTTTGGGCCTTTGGCCCAAAAACCAATTAACTCGACGGCGTTCTCGCACTGTGTCGATCGACACACCTTGTGCATCGATCGACACACAGTGACTAAACCCATTTATTCTCTCTAAGTACAGTAAATGCCTAGCACTTTTACCGTACTTCTGCTAAACCGTTCCTACACATTTTCCTGTTAGCTTAGGCGTGTGACCCATATGGGATCATATAATAAAGGCAATAAGTCCAAGACTTATAGATCATGAGCGGACTCTAGCAAGCCATCATGACCCCCAGTATTATATGACTTATGTCTGATCATTGACATACTCTTACTTTCTAGAGACAGTACTGAGATTACTGGACACAATTCCAACAATCTCCCACTTGTATTGGAATCTCTGTATTCATAATCCTTTTGTCTCAATATCTCGATTAGTCATAAGGCAAGATTAGTGTCATCCTTATAAAGCCTAATCTTGTTCATCGGACTCTGATTTGATACTGACAATCCAAACGACTCGGGACAGTCCGTTTGAGCATGGCCATGCATTTTCCAGTATTCAAATCTCCGATTGGCCTAGAGATATTCACTCCATTTATATTGGAGGGACAAATTCCGTCTTGTTCCATCACTGTAAACTACTCATTTCATGATGTACCCAAACAAGGTCCTTATAACTATCGCAGAACGATAGCGTTAGACAATGATCAAAGTGCATCAGTCCATGTGCAGTCACATGCATGCGAACTCAGGTCTAAGGACTATACTCTATAGTCGTAGTGAGAATCTCTTATGACACAGATATAAATATCCTGAAGAGTTCTCATAATCGGGTCTTGTCCGGTCGTATGTTCCCAACATACACCTATGTATTGACTTTGATGCCGCACATCTATGACACACTGAGACTTTGTCATAAGTCACATACCAATCCAGTCTCTCACGGTTGTTGGTGTTCCAATTTCAACAACCTTCGACTAGGGACATGATGATTTAATCCATCTATCAAATATAGGGTCTGATGATCAAGCTAAATGACTTCGATGACTCAAGATCAAGTCACTTACTTCGATGACCTATAAAATGGTTCATATCACTTTGGAACGATTATTTCATCACAGTTAAAATAATCTTGAAATAATAATTTCATTAAACATAAGAATGTTTTACAAGAACATATCAAATAACTAAATAAAAGCCCTCAAACTCCCACTCAAATTTAGATTACATTTCAATGTCTCTAATGCCTACAGCTTCAGTCAGAAACTCGAGCTTAGGCCTTGGGAGTGGCTTTGTCAACGGATCAGCGACGTTATCATCTGTCTGAACTCGGCTGATCTTGACTTCCTTTCTATTAATGATGTCACGTATCAAGTGAAATCTTCTTAGAACATGCTTGGATTTCTGGTGTGATCTTGGTTCCTTTGCCTGAGCTATAGCACCATTGTTGTCACAAAATAGTGCCAGAGGCTCAGCCGCATCTGGTATCACACCTAGTTCAATAATGAACTTTCGTATCCAAACAGCTTCCTTCGCAGCTTCTGAGGCGGCGATATATTCAGCTTCTGTAGTGGAATCAGCAACGGTGTCTTGCTTGGAGCTTCTCCAACTGATTGCACCGCCATTCAGACAAAAGATATAACCGGACTGTGACCGGAAATCATCTTGGTCTGTCTGGAAACTTGCGTCCGTGAATCCACTGACTTTAAGCACATCACTTCCACCGTACACTAAGAACTTATCCTTAGTATGTCTTAGATACTTCAAGATATTCTTTACGGCAATCCAATGGTTTTCACCTGGATTTGACTGGTATCTACTCGTCATGCTCAATGCATAAGCAACATCAGGACGAGTACAGATCATGGCATACATGATAGATCCTATTGCAGATGCATAAGGAATATTCTTCATGCGCTCAAGCTCAGCAGCCGTCGTAGGGCTCTGCTTCTTGCTTAGCGTTGTGCCATGTACCATTGGCGTGAAGCCCTTCTTGGAATCCTTCATGCTGAATCTTTGCAGGACTTTGTCAATGTATGAATCTTGACACAAGCCTATCAGCCTTCTAGATCTATCCCGGTAGATCCTGATTCCAAGAACGTATGCGGCTTCACCCATGTCTTTCATGGAAAAACAACTTCCAAGCCCGTCCTTTACGGACTTCAGCATTGGAATGTCGTTTCCGAGAAGCAGTATGTCATCGACATACAGAATAAGAAATACTATCTTGCTCCCACTAGTTTTCTTATACACGCATTGTTCTTCTTCGTTTCTAATGAAGTCAAATTGCTTGATCGCTTCATCAAAACGAAGATTCCAGCTCCTCGATGCTTGCTTCAATCCATAAATGGATTTATGAAGCTTGCATACTTTCCCAGCATTCTTTGGATCTATGTAACCGTCAGGTTGTGTCATGTACACATCCTCTTCCAGAATACCATTCAGGAAGGCGGTTTTCACGTCCATCTGCCAAATTTCATAATCATGAAAAGCTGCAGTTGCTAGTAGAATCCGAATAGATTTCATCATAGCCACTGGTGAATAGGTTTCATCGTAATCCACACCGTGAACTTGTCTGAAACCTTTTGCCACCAACCTGGCTTTGTAAATCTGGACATTTCCATCCACGTCAATCTTCTTCTTGAAGATCCATTTGCACTCGATGGCTTTTACACCAGCGGGTAAGTCAACCAACGAGAACACTTGGTTGACCGACATGGAGTTCATTTCGGAATCAGTGGCCTTGCGCCACTTAGAGGAATCTGGGCCCATCATGGCTTGATTGAAGTTCGATGGTTCATCACCATCAATGATCAAAAGATCATGACAGTCAGTCACGAGGAGTCCTTGATATCTCTCGGGTTCGTGACGGATCCTCCCGGATCTTCGAACTTCAGGTACTACAGGTTCAGGCTCTACAATTTCTTGTAGGTCCTCCTGCTGCTCTTCCTCATTAGGTTGAGCAGTATCCTGTTCATCTTGAATTTCTTCAAGCAGTACCTTACTCCCACTGTCTTTCTTAGAGAGAAACTCTCTCTCAAGAAAGTTACAATCCCGGGCAACAAAGATCTTGTTCTCGGAACGTAGATAGAAGTAATAAGCCTTGGTTTCCTTCGGATAACCAATGAAGTAGCATTTATCAGACTTTGGTGTAAGCTTATCTGAGATCAATCTCTTGACATAGGCTTCACAACCCCAAATTCTTAGATAAGACAGCACTGGAGCCTCTCCAGTCCATAATTCATATGGTGTCTTTGCTACTGCTTTCGATGGCGCTCTATTAAGAGTGAACACTGCTGTTAGCAGAGCATATCCCCAAAGGGATATTGGAAGGTCTGTGTGACTCATCATAGATCGAACCATATCCAATAAGGTCCGATTTCTCCTCTCAGACACACCATTCCATTGAGGTGTTCCGGGAGGAGTGAGTTGGGACACGATCCCACACTCTCTTAGATGATCACTGAATTCTTGGCTTAAGTATTCTCCTCCTCGGTCGGACCGAAGAGCCTTAATGCTTTTGCCAAGTTGGTTCTGTACTTCATTTTGGAATTCTCTGAACTTCTCAAAAGATTCAGACTTATGTTTCATTAAATAAACATATCCATACCTACTAAAATCATCAGTGAAGGTAATGAAGTACTGATAGTTTCCTCTTGCATTAGTGGACATTGGGCCACACACATCAGTGTGTATCAGGCCCAACAAGTCACTGGCCCTCTCGTTAGGTTTATTAAAGGGGGCCCGTGTCACTTTGCCCATCATGCAGGATTCGCATTTCTCACATGACTCAAAGTCAAATGAGCCAAGAAGTCCATTCGAATGGAGCCTCTTGATGCGTTTCTCGCTGATGTGCCCTAAACGACAATGCCATAGAAACGTTCGGTTCTCCTCATTAGGTTTGAACCGTTTGGTATTAATGTTATAAATTGGCGCGGATTGATCGAGTATGTAAAGCCCATTCGTAAGAGGGGCAGAACCATAGAACAAGTTGTTGCGATTGAAGGAACATAATTTATTCTTAACTGAAAAATCATAACCTTCCAAATCCAACAAAGAAATTGAAATAATATTTCTGCTTATAGCAGGTACAAAATAACAATTATTGAGTTCTAAAATCAATCCCGAAGGTAAAGACAACAAGTATGTGCCTACAGCTAGTGCTGGAACTTTCGTTCCATTCCCAACTCGTAGCTCCACTTGTCCTTGCTTCAGCCTTCTACTGTTGCTGAGTGCCTGCATATTAGTACAAATATGAGCCCCACAACCAGTATCCATAACCCATGAGGTATTATCAAAAGTAGTTGTATTAACTTCTATAACAAAAATACCTGTCGAAGAAGTCTCGAGAGTCTTCTTCTTCAATTCCTTTAGACCTTCTTGGAATTTCTTACATTCTCTCCTCCAATGCCCTGGTTCTTTACAGAACCTGCATATGTCAGTTGGCCTAGCCTTGGACTTGGGCTTGGGCTTTGGCGTGTCCTTGTCCGCGACTTGGACAGCCTTGGCCTTTCCCTTATCCTTAGCAGAGGATTTCTTAAACCCCTTGCCCTTTTGCACCATAAGCACATTGGGGTCCTTGGCGGTTTTCCTCAAGTTGGGCTCTGCAGTCTTGAGCATTCCGTGAAGCTCAGGCAATGTCTTACTCAAGCCATGCATGTTAAAGTTCAGAATGAACTGATCATAGCTTGCAGGTAATGACTGCAGAATGATGTCGCAGGCAAGTTCTTGGCTGATAGGACAGTCGAGTTTCTGAAGATGATCGAGATAACCCATCATCTTCAAGACATGAGGACTCACTGCCGCATTCGCAGCCAACTTACAGTCTAAGAGGTTCTTAACAGTCTGAAACCTCTCAGTCCTTGCTTGCTCCTGAAAAAGCGATTTCAGGCTTGCCATTATCTCAATTGGTGACAACACACTCTCGAACTGCATTTGCAGCTCAGCAGTCATTGTCGCCAACATAAGGCAATACACATCATTTTCATCTGACGAATGCTTTTCCCAAGCATTATGCAGAGTCCTGGCGGCATTGTTAGCAGGCCTCTCGGGGAGAGGATCACGAAGGACATAATCCTTCTTCTCCTGCTTGAGGACCAGCCTCAAGTTCCTTGACCACGTCAGGAAGTTCGTTCCAGTCAGCTTCTCCTTCTCGAGAACAGACCGGATTGAGAATGTGTTTTGTGTGCTTGTAGTAGTCATAGCTGAAATATATAAGATAAAAAGGTTATTAGTTATTATGTTCAATATGATTAATCTCATATTATATTTAATATGATTAATCACGCATTATATTCAATAACATAAGTTACCCTCAATAGAATATAATGATTCCAAGATCCACATATAACTAAGATTAAAGTGGGCCACTGGCCGTCACCAAAACTCAGCTTATATCGGTAAGCCCTATGTCGGCTAATTATATCCGTGATATAACTCTTGGTTGTGAATCTGGGCCCGAGGCCCAATCCACTCTGATGTCTCAAGGCCCGGGACTCCCGATGGCCTAGTCAAGAAAACCAGACTATACAGTCATGTAATCATTAATGACTGGGACTCCCAATGACATTTATGAATCACAAACCGTCTTATCCACGCAAAAGTAGACACCCTCACACTGTAAGGCCATGAATACAATTGAATGGGCTTCGACAGCTGACATAGACTGGGCAAGACATCCAACGCTTGATATTATTTGAGGTTCGTAGGTTTATTAAAATTTCATTCCCAAAATAGAAGATTACTATTTCGGGAAACTTTCTATTTTTGGAAACCTACTATTTTAGGAAACTTTCTAAAATTGGAAACTTTCTAAAACCGGAAACTTTCTAACTTTAGAAATTTCTTTAAAATCCAAAACCCGCAAATCTAGAAACTTCTATTTTAAGAAACTTTCTAATTTCAAAATTTCGAAAACTTTAATTTAAAATCGACTTTATAATTTTATAAAATAAATTTTAAATTAATCTGAAGAAAGACTCAAATAATTGGCCCAATTGTTTTAACTTCTTGGCCCGAGGCCCAAGAATTGGTCCATGTCCAAGACATGACCCAATTGTCCAATTAAATGACATAACCAGTCTGGTTCATTAAAATTGGTCTAACCAAATTTTAATTACTACGATGACCACAATTGTCAACCGGTTATTTACTAAACCGGATTTTCTCAATTTATTTGGTCCAACCAAATCAAATTAGAAAATCCTGGTTTAGGCACTAAATCCAATAATTATTTCGACATTGGATTTCTTATCCCGGTTTAACCAGAACTTAATAAAATTATTAATTCTGTTTATTGAACCGCGACGATTATAATTTTAATAAAAATTTTAAACCGAGCCTTAAACCCAACCGTATCGATCGATGAACCAACCGCATCGATCGATTCATCAACCGCATCGATCGATTCATCAATCGCATCGGTCGATGCTCTCAGCATCGATCGATGCGTTCACGCGTTGAGCAGGCTTGGCCGAGATATGCGAAATCCATGCGATCGTTCGATCGATCCATGCGATTGCAGTCGATCTCTCGCGGTTGTATCGACCGATCCATGCGATCGTATCGATCGATCCATGCGATCACAGCCGATACTTCTTTATGAAAATCGCATTCCAAATCAATATAGCTTGGATTTGCGATTTCAAGTGTGTTTAGGTTTCAATTCCTTGTTGCTTAAGTGATTTCTCTTATCAGTAGTTGATTCAAAACACTTCTTAAACAAGAAAACAATCCTAAACTTGAATCTAAACAAGAAAAACCAGAACCAATAGCTCTGATACCACTGAAGGAATGTTTAGGGGTTAATCCAGATTCAATTCTCAGATTCAACAGTCCTAAACATGCTGATCTAGGTTCTCTTGAATAGAAACAATTGATGATCTTACCTTATACCTGTTTATGCAGCGGAAAGGGATGGTATGGTCAGAGATCAGAGAGCCACCGAGTGATAACTCCTCCAGAGGTTCACACACGCACACCAAGCAGGAAGAGAGGCTGCTAGACCACAGGGGAAATCGGCGCAGAGAGAGAGGAGGCTCGCGGCTGGGGCTAGGGTTAATTGCCTGAACTCGTCTCAAGTTTTATTTATAAAACTTGTCCAGTTCCGTTTGGGCCTTTGGCCCAAAAACCAATTAACTCGACGGCGTTCTCGCACTGTGTCGATCGACACACCTTGTGCATCGATCGACACACAGTGACTAAACCCATTTATTCTCTCTAAGTACAGTAAATGCCTAGCACTTTTACCGTACTTCTGCTAAACCGTTCCTACACATTTTCCTGTTAGCTTAGGCGTGTGACCCATATGGGATCATATAATAAAGGCAATAAGTCCAAGACTTATAGATCATGAGCGGACTCTAGCAAGCCATCATGACCCCCAGTATTATATGACTTATGTCTGATCATTGACATACTCTTACTTTCTAGAGATAGTACTGAGATTACTGGACACAATTCCAACAGCTTAGGTTACCGTGGGGTAACCTGAGTCGTTGTGTATTAATGGACTGAGAACAGTGTCCTAGGTCATTGGACTTTGTGTTTATGTCTAGGAGTTGTGGGTGTAGGTAGCTAAGTATTCCCGTGGAAGTTACCGAGTTCGCATAGTGAGCCCAATGGTGTTAAGTTTGGTGTTAATGATAGATAGATCGAGTCTAATTGAGGGCATGTGCCGCAGTGACTTCTATTTCCATAACCTTTCTCGTTGGATAAAGAATGCTTGTTTGTTGTGGGTTTATCACGTCGTTGTGGCACGTGATCGACTATCGCTTTATGTTTGTTATTTTGGGTTTTGTGGCAGGATTAGTAGCTGTAGGTTAGATTAGAAGCCGTTAGTGGGAGCCGGCTCGCTGGGTGATCCTAGATCGCTTATTAGACTCTTTTTGTATTTTTTAGGTTTAGCAGCGACGGACGTGGGAGGTGCTCGGTGTAGTTTTTGATTGGTTACGGGCATGAGATCTTTGATTTGATGTTTTGGTTTTTGTATTTCGGTTCGGATTTATATGGCGCCTGTTCATTCTTTGATTGTTTGTAATTAGAATTAATTAGGAAAATTGTTTTGTAAAATCCCAAATTACTTAGAAATGAAATCGCTTCCCTGATATATTGGTTTAGTCCGAAACGACACAACTCCTGAAAGTAATACAGGTTGAAAAGCTTTGTATTGTGGAAGCGAGGTACACGGGGTCAAGGACGGTTTGGTATGAGCCTTTGTCTCAAACCAGACTGTCTTAGGTTTCATTTTGTGACAAACTTTTCTTGTTTGACTTGTTGGGGTTCGATCGGTCATGTTCTTGTTTGATTGGTGACCGGTCAGCAGATAACATGAAAGGGGCGTTACAAATTGGTGGTATTAGAGCATGGTTCATTATGGGTTTCAAAACGTTTCATTTTCTGTCAAACCAGGGGGGGGGGGGAGAATGGGAAGTATAAATCTTATTAGAACAGTACTAATGTTTTCATGTTTTTGATTGCAGACATTCAGCAGTGTGCCCAGGGAGGATTGGACCGTGCGGTATGTGTGTGGTGTGGGTTAGTTCGAAATGATGAGCAGCCGCGGATCAGCTGGATCATGTCGCTCCTGTCCGGGGCGACATGCACATTCTTCGACGCGGGGTTCACGTACCTCAGACCGTCCCCCAGTTCCCTTACGTGCGCTACTTGGCGCCTCTGCAGCAGCATCTGCCACTATTCCTCTTCTGACGCCGCCTTTTTCTGCCTCACTTCTGCATGATGCAGATTCAGCCGATCCTTATGTTGGTTTTCTGGACCTGTTCGGGCTAGCAGGCGTCGAGCTACCACCATTTCCGCCTCTTGCACCTGGGCAGCCTGCACAGCCTGAGCAGTCGGTACCCATTCTGGAGGTGCCCGACTTTCAAGAGCCATATAGTCTTGGTGACCTCTTACTCAGTTCGCTACCTGCGGACTTTGCCTTCGATGGAGCCTATCGATCCCATTCCGTATCAGGAATGGGAGGCACGCATCACCGATCAGACTG
This sequence comes from Orychophragmus violaceus, assembly GCA_030180135.1. Classification (NCBI taxonomy): domain Eukaryota; kingdom Viridiplantae; phylum Streptophyta; class Magnoliopsida; order Brassicales; family Brassicaceae; genus Orychophragmus; species Orychophragmus violaceus. The sequence goes on along the minus strand of CM058235.1, from coordinate 79,131,465 downwards.
CTATTCTCACCGATGCCCTAGAGCAGCATATCGGCGCTCATCACCCGCGACCTCCCCAGCTCCAACCGTCTCTTCCGACTTAGTCATCTGAGTCTCCGCCACCTTAGATGCCCCAGTACGCGCACTGCAATGCTTGCAGAGCACAAGGGTTCCACTTCCACTGGTGCCCTGTACGATCTACCTTCGCTACCGCGAGCTGTACCAACCTGTGCCGCCACCGGACGTATGTCTGATCTGCGGCCATGCAGGCCACTTGGCCCCCTTTGTCCGATGGCAGAGCCACGACCCAGCACCGCCCCACCTACATGTGATGCGCATCCTTGCTATCCCCCTGGCACACCTTCCAATGGCTACTCCTGCAAGCCGTATAACCGTCTCTGTTGGGAATTTTGGTCTTGCTGGAGGCATTAGGTTAGGGGTTAGAGTAAGCCCACGTAATTAAGGGCTCTAACTCATTTTTGTTTGTACAAAGATCGGCGTACTATCGTCACTGACGACTTAGGGTTATATAGTGGCGCACGATTTTGTTTTGGGTATGATGGGGCGTTCGCATTGTAGTAGATCTCGGTGTAAAATATGTACTAAAACTCGATGTATGGTTATGGACGTTTTATGTATATAGTGGATGCCTGATGTTTTGATTGATCGTTTTGAGTAACATAGTGATTTTATTGCACGCATGTGATGATTTGTGAATGCAATTCAATTACCATGTGAAAACAAATGATGGTCGGAACAAGCGATCGCTCACCATGACCCATGAGGCGACCGCATCGACATACCGTGACCCTATCTATTGATTGTGTGATTGATTGTTAAGTGATGTTTTATTGAGCTTCGATTGTTCTCGTGTGTTTGTTGTATGCATTGCATGGCTCGCTTGGTTTCTAGATTTTTATTTCTGAATTGCCGTATTTGTTTGATCGCTAGGGTGCTAGCTTGTGTGATGCATTGCGTTCTGTGATAGTTAGATATATTAGCGATGCATTCATTTGACTGCTAGGTTGATAACTTTGCATGTGCATGATCGGTTGCTAAAAACGCATTTCCTAATGGTAGGTTACATGTGTTGCATTTGCTCGATCGCTAGGTTGTCAGATCGTCATTAAGCATCGTTAAGTTGATAGACTTGCTGTTCTCGATCATTGAATTTCTCATGTGTTAGGATTGTTAGTGAAAATCATGAGCTTTGTTGCATTGGTAGATTCGCTAGGTTGTTGGTAGTTCTATGTCAGGGTTAGCGAATAATAGAGACCAGCCGGTTTAAGTAGTGGAGGGTGTTGTAAGTTGTTGGACTTAGGAAGTGCTGTAATCGAAAAGTTAGGTTATCAGATAGATTTGTGGTAGGAGGATTATTTAGCGAACCTGCTAGATAGAATTAAGCTCGTAATTGATAATCGGTTTTGATAGGAAGTTTATTCGTGGAAAACGGAATTATAGGATATTGTTATTTAGCCATGTGTGACCATCAGGTACATGACTAAGTAACCATATCTCTATAAGGAAGCGATATCGGGAATAATTTAGATAGAATCTAACCGCTTCAGTGTTGTGTTGCTAAATTAGATTACATGACGTGATTGAAGATGTGAAGTAAATGCGAGACCGAACCCGAACCTGAAAGACAAGTCAAGTTCGAGGAAGACGCGACACAGTTTACCTGAGCCATGCGTGAGTCAGTGTGGGATATCGACAGAAGTTGGATGCAAGCAGACGTTCAAGCCGATGAATTAGCAAATAAATTTGGAAGATCATCGGTATTACAGTTGGATCAGTTCAGGGTTATCAAAGGGAAAGTAGTTTTGGAATCTTTGCAGCATGGAGTTCAGTGATCGGAATCTCGAGGAATGTACGAGTATGGCAAGTCAGTATCTTGCAATTGTGGAGGTCGAAGCAAAGTGGGGAAGTCAGAAGTGCGAATCATAACAAAGTCCGTTGGCGCGGACGGAATCAGAATTTCAGGATGGAGCGGACCAGTCAAGATCAACGGTTAAGCAAGTTGAGTGAAGATCAGTACGAGAAGTTTTTGCAAGTCAGTGTTTCGGAGTCGGTAAGCATCGAGAGCTTGGTTCAGTGGAGCAGTGTTCGAACAGTGGAGCAGTGTTCGAACAGTGGAGCAGCGAATCAGTTTCAGAGTGGCGACTTACAGGGTTTGGTACCGATTCGTAGTTTATCAGTAACGGAGAATTCGGGGACCGAGTTCCTGTAAGTGGGGAAGAATGTAATACGCAGTCTCTCAAATTTGGTCAACGGGCAGCAGAAAGTCACTTGGGAAAATTTCATAATTTTCAGAAGATGAAGGGCATTTTGGTAATTTTGCCAAAATGCGAGCCGAAAGCCGAAACGGGACAAATGTTCCTCTTTAAATAAAAAAACATTTAGAAGACAAAGAATGGCTGAAAAGACCTTAGACGAGTTTTTCGGACTATCGGGAAAGGAAACCGATAGAACCGAGAAAACTTGTATAATTCATTTCAGGAGCTACGGGTGTCCGTTCGAGGTGATTCAAATTGCTAAATTCATATGAACTAATCAAATATCTGGTTATTTGGCTTGTAAGATTTATGGAAGCAGCTATGGTGATTCTAAAATATTAAACTCGGAATTGGTCGTATCGATATGTCGGAATGGTTCAAGAATAAGAAGGTTCTAGAAGCTGATTCGTGTAGTGTTTTTGGTCAGAATTGAACCGTGAAGTTCCATGTATCTTCTATCCCTGGAGACACCTCTTTTTTTTTTGGGGGCAAAGAATGTTTTTGGATGCATTGAACCATTCTTTGCATGGGAGCAATCCCATCACCCCTCATTTCTTCATTCACTTCACTTCACCAAATCACTCTAGATTCTCTCCTCTCACTCACCACCAAACCACCTCTTTCCTCTCTCCAATTTCAACCAAAAATCCAGGCATTCTTTGAAGATTCATGAAGATCTTCATCATGTTCTTCATGTTCTTCATTGCTTGATGAACAAGCAAATTCAATATCTCTTAAACCAAGCCAAATCTTCTATTTATCACCTCTCTCCCCTCATCAATCGCTCCCGATCATCTTCCTCCACCGCCGTCGGAGTCCTTGGAAAGTTGCAGGAGAAGTTACCGGAGAAGTAGCCGCCGGCGCTCTCCGCCACTCTTCTCCTTCTACCGCCGGTGCTCAGCTCTCTCTCCTCTGATGAGTGCCTTGATCACCTTCCAGGGGACTCCTCAGTCACCGGAGCTCGTCATCAGTCGCCCGAAAACCCTTCTTCTCGCTGGTCAACGCTCCTCCGCTGAAGTCAACGCCGGAAAAGCCGCCGGAGAAGCTTATCTCGCCGCCATTGCTCAGCCGGCTTGGCTCTAGAGTTGTTCAGCTATGGAGTTGGTTTGGTTTGGTCTTGTTTCAGCATTGGATTGATTTAGTTAAACTGGGTCAACCATTTGGTCAAACCGGTCAACGGTTTGATTTGGTCCGTTATAACTAAATCGGTTCAATTGGGTTGGTTAGCTTCGGTTCAAGAATTGGGTCAACCGGTTAAGGGAAAGTCAACGGTCAAGAAATCAACGGCGGTCAACGAAAATGCTCGGTTAGCCGGTCAATGCCGGTCAAACCACCGCTCAACGCCGTGATCAAGCCGGTCAACGCTTGGTTAACCGCTGGTTTCCGATCGGTTAACCTCAGTTCGTGGTATTCGGGAAGTTTGGGAAGGTTTGGGGTTCCAGTGCTCGGTCACGGAGTTCATTTTCCGTCACTTCCATCTTACGTCGCACTATCACTGTGAGTCGGCTAACGCATTGTAGTTAGTTTGTTCATGTAGACTGGGAATCCTTAAACCGTAGTTTAGGAATGCATGCCCGTTTATTGATTGATTGGTTAATGTTGAATATCGGTCTGATAAATAATTGGTTAGGTTTAATTAAATGCATCCTAGATAGATAGCCTCGATTGTTCGTTCATTCGTTATTTGCATGTTGATTGATGCGTTCATATTAAATTGGCATGTTAGGAACTATATGCACGTATATAAGTATTAAGAACGATATTAGCTGCATCTTACGGGAATTACGACTTAATTAAAATTTGATAAAAGACATAACAAACCTTATAGAGTATAAAGAACAAGCTGGTTAGGATTAATAGATGGGTTAACAGCTAAATGAATAAAAGATAAACAACAATGAGATGTCGAGGGATTGGTAAGTTTACTAATCCTAAACTGACTGATCGAAGAGTTTATTAAAAGACATTTAGGAAAGATAATTAAAAGGCTATTTAATTGTGAGCCATCTACAGGTTAGGAATCCGCTAGTTCGAAGGTAGCGGACTAATCGAGATTAAAAGATATTACTGAATTTAAAGGCTTGCTTAAGAGATTGATTGCGTGTTGTTGCTTTGATGTTGCGTTTTGTGTGCAGGCTTGTGTTTTAGACTACTCCGGTGTTGGGCCGAGTAGTCCGTTTGTGTGATTCTTACCTCGGTCATGGGACCGGGTAATTTTGTAGTTACCCAATTCGGTATAGCACTGAATAGGGTTGGTGATGGTGGTGATGGAATAAGAATTTTTTGATAGATTAGAGTTGTGTTTATCTTTCTGTTGACCTTGTCGGTCTTGTGTTATGTGTTAGAGTCCCATTGAGTCTGTGTGTTTACTTTATTGCACTATGACTCTAGGTTGCGTTAGATCTAGCAGGTCTAGGTTGGAAGCGTTCCAGTACTTCTGACCCGATTGGATCCTTGGATAGTTGCCTGACCGGTTCTGATAGGTTGTAAAGTTTTATCCTATTCTACTGCAAGTGCACAGTTATGTGATTGTAGTATAAAAGGTATCGAATCCCACAGAGACTCTAGTTTCATGCGATAGACTATATGCAGTCGAATTAAGCTAAGCAAGACAAGTGAAGAACAGTAAATAAGACAGCAAGGCAAGCGAGTAAAGTGATCAATAAGCGAAGGCTCTAGACTTAGGGAAGTTCTCAGGAATCATGCAATGCTAGACACTTAACTAACATGATTCAGATTAAGCGCAGTTCAAGAACTAGAAACACAATGCTAAATAACCCAACTCTCGCTGCGATTATTTCTATATCTAGCAACCTAGCAATCCAAATCTCTTTGCGATCCTACAATTCTAAACAAGCATTAAGAACATGTTCTATCGGTTCACAATTCTTCTAAACCAAATCTCTTTGTATCTAGTCAAATTGCTCAAACTAAGTTCGTTCAGATTTTAACTCACACTCTCGTGCTATTGTCAATTATCTCAGATCTGATTATAACTCACACTCTCGTGCTATTGTCAGAATTCAGTGTTAAGCACAACTTAGGTGATGAACGATAAGATAGTGAATCCTAATCAATCAGTTATCAAGCAAGCATAAAACCTTTGTGAGAATCCCTAAACCTAGCAAGGAGATCTACTCAGACATATCAATCATCACAAAAGACATAATCAGAATAGAAATCATATATAAATCTAAAAGAGTAAGAACAGGGGTTCGAAATCTCTTCTCTCTCGAGCAAAAGACCAGCCCCAAATCCCCTAATCTCTCAGAACAAAACTCAGAATAAAACTTAAGAAAAGCTTAGAATAACAAGCGGCTGTAAAACCTAATTAATAGCTAAAACACGTTTTGGGCCTTCTTGTAAATATGGTAATCTTCTGGGCCTTTTTGCAATTCATCAAGTCTCATTAACTCGCGTTGAATTTCTGAATCGCGATCAGTGTCGATCGACACTAAGAGTAGTGTCGATCAACACTCACTCCAAGTATGGACTCCGACTTCGTCTTTTCTGCACATATTCCCAATAGGCTCCAAAATGCACCAATATCTCCAAATAAGCTCCAAACGTGCATAAACCTGTAAATGACACAAAAAACTACAAAAACACCTAAAAGACTCTAAGTAAAGACTTATATCATGGCCTGAAAACCAGTAAAAACCATGATATATTAACTCTCCCACACTTAGCTCTTGCTTGCCCTCAAGCATGTAAAGAACCAAAGCATAAGAAAAGAGGTTTAAAAACACAGAAACTCATTTCTGAAGGAATTTCTAGCAGTTCTAATCAGGATTAGCAACCCTAGTCTGAATTCCGAGCCTAGGATCTAAGGTTCATATAATTGAATCTATGAGATCTCAGATTTACCTGGTAATTAGCAGCGGAAGATTTGCAGATAATCGAGATCACGAAGTACCTCAAACGCTGTGCCTCTACTGGTATCCACACGCACACAAACTGGACAGGAGGGATGCAAGTGCCTATAGAGATCCAATCTCTGCAGAGGTTTCTATTCAAGTTATGGTGGCTGTCAATTAGGTTAGAAATAAGTTTAGGTCGACCATATATCTTATATATGTCGACTTAAACCATACCGGAATTAACCAATGATTAAACCGAATTAATCTGATTAATCCGCGAGTTGCATCGATCGATGCACTATCTGCATCGATCGATGCACTATCTGCATCGATCAACACTGCACCAGATTATTGATATCGAATGCATATCAAATATGCATTCACTGGATCATTACATTAATGATCAACCTCGTCTTTAACGCCCAGTTTGCTTAGGTGTGTGACCCTGTAGGATCATATAACACTAGCAATGAGTTCTCAACTCATTGATCACAAGTGGCTTCTAGCAAAGCATTATGACTACCTAGTGTTATGTGATTGTCTCATCTCGACTATACGACTTTCACTTAGAGTAAGTACAATAGATTTCAGGACATTCCCAACAATCTCCCACTTGTACTGGAATCATCTATTCCTTTAATCCCTTTGTAGCTATATCTCAATCTAGCATAAGGCCAGAACTGTGTCATCCTTATTAAGCCAGATCACGTTTATCGAATCTCGATTTGTACTGACGAAAACAAACGACTGACAATCACCTCGTTTGAGCGCGGCCACGCATTTCCAGTATCAAATCTTCGATAGGCCCATAGATATTTAACTCCTGTTATATAGGAGGTACAAATCCCATCTTGTTCCATCCATGTCTCTTTTATATCTCATGATACGCCTAATCAGTGTCTTTATAGTCACCAGTTACGGCTGACGTTTGACAAAGTCAAGACGAACCAATCCATATGAGAGAGGACATGATGAACTCAGGTCTTAGGACTATACTCTTTAGTCGTAATGAGAAACTCTTATGACACTCATATAACATCTTGTAGAGTTCTCATTAACGGGTCATGTCCGATCATGTGTTCTCTAACACATATCTATGTGATTGACTTTAATACTCTTATTAATGACTCCATGAAACATAGTCATCAGTCACCTCACATACTAGTCTCACGTGGTTGTTAATGTCCCACGTTAACAACCTCGACCAGGGACCATTATAATTTATGTCATTTATTGCTTATAGGGTTTCATGATCAAGTCACATACTTGATGACCTATAAGATGTCATAAATTACTTTGGGACTATTATTTAATAACACAATTAAATAATGCTGAAACAAATTTCATTAAAATCACATAACCAAATTATGTTTTACAAACATCAAGTCATAACTAAAAACCAAATATAACTCCCACTGAAAACAAGATCATATCTTAAGAAATCTAATGCCTACAGCAGCAGTATGAAACTCATGCTTAGGCCTTGGGAGGGGCTTGGTCAGTGGATCAGCAACATTCTCATCCGTCGGGACTCTGCTGATCTTTACATCTCCTCTATTCACTATATAACGGATAAGGTGATATCTCCTTTCTATGTGTTTAGATTTCTGGTGTGATCTAGGTTCCTTTGCTTGCGCAATGGCTCCATTGTTGTCACAATACAAAGCCACTGGCTCAAAAATGCTAGGAATCACACCAAGTTCAGTGATGAACTTCTTGATCCAAACAGCCTCCTTTGCCGCTTCAGAAGCAGCAAGGTACTCAGCTTCAGTTGTGGAATCTGCTACAGTGTCCTGCTTGGAACTCTTCCAGCTGACTGCACCGCCATTCAGGCAGAAGATGTAACCAGATTGCGATCGGAAATCATCTTTGTCTGTCTGAAAACTTGCGTCTGTGTAACCACTTACTACCAGCTCATCACTTCCTCCATACACCAAGAATTTATCCTTAGTATTTCTCAAATACTTCAGAATATTCTTGACTGCTGTCCAGTGACATTCACCTGGATCCGATTGGTATCTACTCGTCATGCTTAGAGCACAAGTAACATCTGGACGAGTACAGAGCATGGCATACATGATGGATCCCAACGCCGAGGCATAGGGAATCCGACTCATGCGTTCTAACTCAGCAGGTGTCTCAGGACACTGCTTCTTGCTGAGACTTATGCCATAAGACATTGGTATGAAGCCCTTCTTGGAATCTTGCATTCTGAACCTGTGTAAGACTTTATCGATATAAGTGTCTTGACACAGTCCAATCAACTTGTTTAATCTATCTCTATAGATTCTTATTCCAAGAATATACGCGGCTTCTCCCATGTCTTTCATTGAAAAACAACTTCCGAGCCAAGCCTTAACAGACTGTAACAACGGAACGTCATTTCTGAGAAGAAGTATGTCATCTACATACAACACGAGAAATGCAACTGCGCTCCCACTAGTCTTCTTGTAAACACATGGTTCTTCTTCGTTCCTGATGAAATCAAACTTTTTGACTGCTTCATCAAAACGAAGATTCCAACTCCGAGATGCTTGCTTCAATCCATAAATGGATCGATGAAGCTTGCATACTTTCCTAGCAGCACTAGGATCAATCAAACCTTCGGGCTGTGTCATGTACACATCCTCTTCTAGAATTCCATTAAGGAAAGCTGTTTTCACGTCCATCTGCCAGATCTCATAATCATAATGAGCAGCTGTTGCTAGGAGAATCCGAATGGATTTAAGCATGGCGATAGGTGAATAGGTTTCTTCATAGTCAATGCCATGAATTTGTTTGAAACCTTTTGCCACTAGCCTTGCTTTATATATCTGAATATTTCCATCCACATCAATTTTTCTCTTGAAAATCCATTTACACTCAATGGGTCTTGCACCATCGGGTAAATCAACCAAAGTCCATACTTGGTTTTGTGACATGGATCCCATTTCGGATTCAGCGGCTTTCAGCCACTTTTCGGAGTCAGGGCTCATCATCGCTTCTTCGTAATTCGCGGGCTCATCACTGTCAATGATCAATAAATCATAACAATTGGTTACGAGAAATCCATATCTCTCGGGTTCGTGACGGATCCTTTCGGATCTGTGAATTTCAGGCTCCACAGGCGTTGGCTCTACAACTCTTTGTAGATCCAACTGTTGCTCCTCCACAATGGACTGGGCGGTTTCCTGTGGCTCTCGAACTTCTTCGAGTTGTACTTTACTCCCACTGTTTCTCTTGGAAAGAAACTCTCTCTCAAGAAAAACACAGTTCCGAGCAACAAACACTTTGTTCTCGGATTGGTTGTAAAAGTAGTATGCCTTGGTTTCCTTAGGATGACCAACGAAGTAGCACTTATCAGATTTGGGTTCGAGCTTATCTGTAATTAATCGCTTAACATAAGCTTCACAACCCCAAATCTTCAGGAAAGACAAACTCGGAACATTTCCAGTCCACATCTCATGTGGTGTCTTTGCAACTGATTTTGACGGAACCCTATTAAGTGTAAACGCAGACGTTTCTAGAGCGTATCCCCAAAAGGATAATGGAAGAGTTGAGAGACTCATCATTGATCGAACCATATCTAATAAAGTATGATTCCTCCTCTCGGACACCCCATTCCATTGTGGTGTTCCAGGAGGAGTGAGTTGTGAAACAATTCCACAATCTCTCAAATGATCACTTAATTCTTGGCTTAAGTATTCTCCTCCACGATCTGATCGAAGAGCCTTAATACTTTTGCCAAGTTGATTCTGTACTTCATTTTGGAATTCTTTGAACCTTTCAAAAGATTCCGACTTGTGTCTCATTAAATAGACATAGCCATACCTGTTGAAATCATCAGTGAAGGTAATGAAGTATCGAAAATTTCCTCTGGCACTTGTGCTCATTGGGCCGCATACATCTGTATGTATAAGGCCCAATAGGTCACTGGCCCTTTCATTTTGTTTGTTGAAAGGGGCCTTAGTCATTTTGCCCAGTAAACAAGATTCACATTTCTCACATGATTCATAATCAAATGAGCCCAGAAGTCCATCACTATGGAGCTTTTGAATCCGTTTCTCGTTTATGTGGCCCAAACGACAATGCCAAAGAAAAGTCTGATTCGTGTCATTTGATTTGAATCTCTTGGTGTTAATGTTATAGATTGGTGTGCTTTGGTTTAAAACATAAAGCACATTCTCTAATGGGCTGCTACCATAAAATATATCATTGTAATCAAAAGAACAACATTTATTCTTAATTGAAAAATGATATCCTTCCACATCCAAAACAGGAATAAAAATAATATTTCTGCTTATAGCAGGTACATAGTAGCAATTATTAAGCTTTAAAACCAAACCAGAAGGTAAAGACAAGTTAAATGTTCCTACGGCTAATGCAGCAACTCTTGCTCCATTCCCCACGCGCAGGTCCACTTGTCCCTTTTCCAACTTCCTACTGTTGCTTAGGCCCTGCATATTTGTACAAATATGAGCACCACAGCCGGTATCCAATACCCAAGAAGTAGAACCAGAAGTAGTAACATTTACTTCTATAACATAAATACCTGAAGATGAAGTCTCGAAAGTCTTCTTCTTCTTCTTCTTCTCTTCCAAGAATTTGTTGCAATTTCTCTTCCAATGCCCAAGATCTTTACAGTAATGGCACTTATCAGTCTCAGATGGGCCCGGCTTGGGCTTCGGGGCTGGCGCAGGCGTGTCCTGGTTCTCAACCTGGACTGCCTTGCCCTTTCCCTTGCCTTTGCCAAGTTTCTTAAACTTCTTACCCCCTTCTACCATAAGTACATTAGGAGTGCCCTTCTTGATATTAGGCTCAGCTGTCTTGATCATGCCATGCAGTTCAGTCAACGTCTTCGTCAAGTTGTTCATGTTATAGTTCATAACAAACTGATCATAACTTGACGGCAGTGACTGCAGAATGATGTCAGTAGCCAACTCTTGGCTAATGGGACAATCCAGCCTCCCCAGGTTATCAATATGACCCATCATCTTAATGACATGAGGACTGACTGGACTGTCCTTTGGTAGCTTACATTCAATGAGAGATTTAACCGTCTGGTATCTCTCAGTTCGTGCTTGCTCCTGAAACATGCTTTTCAGGCTAGTAATCATCTCCACTGGCGACTCCACGTTCTCGTTTTGCTTCTGCAAATCCGAGTTCATGGTAGCCAACATGAGACAATTCATATCGACCACATCATTGGAATGCTTATCCCAAGCACTCCTTTCTGCATGTGCAGCATTGGCTCTCGGTTTTTCAGGGAGAACAGTTTCCAGGACATAGTCCCTTTTCTCCTGCTTGAGAACAATTCTCAAGTTCCGATACCATTCGAGAAAATTCGATCCATTTAACTTGTCCTTCTCAAGGACGGATTGCAGGGAGAAAGAGTTACTATGAGTGTTAGTCATAGCTGAGAACATAGAAAAGAAAAGGTTTAGTTATGATGTTCAAGAAATGAGAAGTCTTAACTTTTAAGAAAAACTCGCATTATATTCAAACAATGTTTACTCAGATGAATATAATGATCCAAGACCCATACTTCACTAAACTTGAGTGAGCCACTGGCTATCACCCAAATTTAGCTATCCAGGTAAGCAACAACCTTGCTAGTTATATCCAATATAACTCTTGGTTGTGGATTGACATCTTATGTCTAATCCACCTGATGTCTCTGAGCCCAAAACGATTTTGATGGCCCAGTCAAGTAAACCAATCTCTTCAGTCATGTAATTGTTGACGTCTTGCACTGCAAGTTCATCAACACGATTACCTCTGTCTTACTCACGAAATTGTGGACATCTTGCACTGCAAGTCTATCGCACAATTAAATGGGTCTTGACAGTTGACAAGATTGGAAAGACATCAAGTATCACTTGATATTTGATTGAGGACCGGAATCATTTAAAACGTTCAGTTTTATTATGTTTTAATTCTTCTAATTAATTGATTCATCTTGCTTTGGTTCTGTGATTTCAGGTTCCATAACCTAAACCATCAAATCTGATGTCGACCGACACTACTATAGTGTCGATCGATGCAGAATAACCAAAAGCAATCCGCGATAACCGATCAATCCAATTGATCCGGTTTTGAATACCGGTCAGCATCGATCGATGCTACATCAGCATCGGTCGATGCCAACCTAATCAAACCAATCGCAATTAAACCATTCACAGTGTTCGACCATTATTAACCAAGCTCGATAACCGGTCCAATCCAATTGAACCGATTCCCCAATCTCGCGAGGTTTGTGTCGACCGACACAACACTTGTGTCGATCGACACTAGGCGAAAACTAAGTTTTGTTCGGGTTTTCGCCCTGTGTCGATCGATGCCGGATTGGCATCAATCGACACCATGCGAAAAACCCTAAATTTTATTCGGGTTTTCGCCCTGTGTCGATCGATGCCGGATTGGCATCGATCGACACCATGCGAAAAACCCTAAAACGTTTTCGAACAGAACCCTAAACTAGGTTTTCATGAAAACGAATTTTAGCAAGTTTGTATCAACCATACACAGATTCAGATTCAACCAATCTAATCAACATGCTACATATTCAATGGAACCCTAAAGCTCTGATACCACTGAAGGAATTTCTAGCAGTTCTAATCAGGATTAGCAACCCTAGTCTGAATTCCGAGCCTAGGATCTAAGGTTCATATAATTGAATCTATGAGATCTCAGATTTACCTGGTAATTAGCAGCGGAAGATTTGCAGATAATCGAGATCACGAAGCACCTCAAACGCTGTGCCTCTACTGGTATCCACACGCACACAAACTGGACAGGAGGGATGCTAGTGCCTATAGAGATCCAATCTCTTCAGAGGTTTCTATTCAAGTTCTGGTGGCTGTCAATTAGGTTAGAAATCAGTTTAGGTCGACCATATATCTTATATATGTCGACTTAAACCATACCGGAATTAACCAATGATTAAACCGAATTAATCTGATTAATCCGCGAGTTGCATCGATCGATGCACTATCTGCATCGATCAACACTGCACCAGATTATTGATATCGAATGCATATCAAATATGCATTCACTGGATCATTACATTAATGATCAACCTCGTCTTTAACGCCCAGTTTGCTTAGGTGTGTGACCCTGTAGGATCATATAACACTAGCAATGAGTTCTCAACTCATTGATCACAAGTGGCTTCTAGCAAAGCGTTATGACTACCTAGTGTTATGTGATTGTCTCATCTCGACTATACGACTTTCACTTAGAGTAAGTACAATAGATTTCAGGACATTCCCAACAATTTCGTCTTAGGAACTTTCACATTCACATTCACTTAGTAAACCACTGAAAACTTTCCTACAGAACTCAAGACCACAATACACTTCCCCCACACTTAGCAACTGTCCCATGTAAACTCCACAATCAAGTTAGGACATTCAAGTTCACCACACTAGCCTCTTTATCAAATTAGGTGCAGTCTCACAGAGGGAGTATCGAATCAAAGGACACATGTACTCAACCTATTCAGTATCTAACCACCAAACTGTCGGTTTCTGGTTTCTTTCTTTTCCCTTTCACCCTTAGCACTGATTTTTCCCCACTGGGTATCATATTTTTTTTTTATCAGTGCTCTTCCCTTTTTATTTGGGTTTAACTTTGAATCTTTCCATGGATACACAGGAGGTAATAGGGGTCTCTACCACTCCCGTGACCACTTCGAAGCTACTAGCTTATCCTCGGTTTTTATCTTTCTTTTTTTTTACTTTAAAGGGAGGGGAAAATCAGAAACCATACTTTAGAACAGGATCATAGGCTGTGCCAAACACATCAAAGGAATCCGACCCAAAGATTACCAAGCCCCTAGGTGAGAAATTAAAGTCAAGATTTTAAGCGTGAGACTAGTGATGGATCCTCTGAATACCTGGTTAGATATGGGTGTCCTTGGTAAGTTGATCCGTTTGGGGTTTTCTAATAGTCATAGAGGTCATGCAAGTCTGTCCAATGGTCACTTATTTCCTGTTCCAGCGTAAAATTTCCTCGAAAAATCATAGTTTCATACAAGTTTTGACTCAATAAAACAATTTTGAAAACTAGTGAAAACAAAGGACTGACACTAAGAAAAGAAAGCAAACGGTGGTCAGTAACTACCTCCCCCACACTTAAACAACACTGTCCCCAGTGTTATCACAGCTTGGGTTCGGGAGAACAAGGTATAACAAGCGAAAATCGAGGAAAATCAGAAACCTTACCCGCTAGCGTGGTTGGTGTTGACCGACACACAGCCAGTGTCGAACGACACGAGGCTTAGGTCGACACTAATCTGATCCAAATCGAGCGTCCTCGATTATAGTCCGTGTTTTCGAGTTTGGTGTCGACCGACACTAGTTCATGTCGATCGACACTGCTCTCTGCAATCCTGTTCATCACGTTCTGAAACACCAAAACGCAGAAAAATAAAACCAAAAAGAAAAGAAAAACTGACCCAACAGTGGGTTGCCTCCCACTCAGCGCTTGTTTTTAGTCATTAGCTTGACTATGGGTAGGAGATCAGACTCATGGGGGTTTCAACAGAGACTTTGAGTGTCTCTGTGAATGTCTCCTCATCCAAGGTGGTGAATATGCAGTAGGATCATGAGCTTGACCAAGGAAGGATGGAAAAGCAATAGGGTGGGAGTGAAGCTTGGGTGTTGTCGAGTGTTTATCTGCATTCATAGCAATAGAGTTATGAAGTTTAAGCTTAGAAGATGAAGATGCGTACCTTCGCTTTTGAGGACGTTTGATATTCAGAGCTTTCTGCTTATGAGCAGTTGCAGGTTCTGAAGATGTTAGAGTGGATTCCTGACGAACCACCATCTTCTCCTCTCCAATATCAACTACATGAATCCCACCAATATGGGTTTCTTGCTCCATCTCAACACCAAATGTTTGACCATCAATGGTGGACCTTCGCAGCTTGTCCATCTTGAAGTGCAAAGGCTTATCTCCCAGGTGGAGATCAATCAGGCCACGCCTCACATCAATCACTGCTCCAGCTGTAGCTAAAAAGGATCTGCCAAGTATAAGAGGATCATCCGGTTCCATATCATATTTCAGCACCACGAAGTCTGTTGGAATCAAGTAGTTTCCAACTCTGATAGGTATGTCCTCAAGAACTCCTTCTGGATACCTCTTTGATCGATCAGCTAGGATAAGAGAGATCCTAGTAGGCTTGAAATCCAATAGTCCTAATCTCTTAGCCACAGAGTATAACATGAGATTTACTCCAGAACCTAAATCACAAAAAGAATGCTTGAATCTGCCCTTAGAGATGGAACACTCTATCACAAAGACTCCTGGGTCTAGAAGCTTCTCTGAAATCTGAACCAACTTCTTATCCATCTCTCCCATGCATTTGATCACATTCTGCTCATGTTTAGACCTTATATGAGCTCTTGGGAATGGTATAGGAGGTTTGTAGACCCTTTCCTTAGCAAAAACATCAGATTTGGGCGAAATTGGGTCTGCCTGACCATCACGTCGACCAACACAGAGTGGGTGTCGGTCGACATTGAATTGATGTCGACCTTCAGTGTCGACCATGGTCGACTTCCGTTCGTCATGAGGACTCGAAATTGCCGTCAGAACTGCGTGTCGACCAACACTAAGAGGGTGTCGACCTACACTATATCTGCAGTTTCAAAAACGTGTTTCTCATCTCTGCAACTCACGAATCCAGCCTCCAAATTTCCTCCAATCAGCTGTGGAACAACCTCTTCTTCATGCTGGACATGGATAGCATTGACATGTAGCCTTGGGTTCTGCTCAGTTCTCCCTGAAAGGAATCCATCCTCTCTTTTCACAGCTGCAACAGTCTGAGCAACTTGAGAATCCGACTGCTTCACACGTGTACTCAAGGATTCAAACTTCCCATTCAGATCTTCATACACAGCATCCAGCTTCTTGTTGAAGTCAACAGTGATCTTAGTCTGATCTTCAAGCACCCGCTCCAACATAGCTTCCATCTTGCTCTCATGAGCACTAGCAGTAGGAGGTGTCTGATATGAAGAAGCTCCATAGTTCCTTGTGAAAGAATTGTTCTGTTTTTGTCCTTCAAGAAGCTGCTCCATCATGGTTTCCAATCTGCTCTTATGTGTAGGTGCAGGAGGGGCTTGGTAAGAAGAAACACCATAGTTCCTCGAGAAGGAGTTACTCTGTTGCTGGGACGGCTCCTGAAGAGCAGACTTCTGACTGTAAAATCCACTCCCTCCAACGTAGTTGATAGCTTCTTGCACATCCATTCCAAGTACAAGACTATGCAGAGAGTCAACTTGCTTCTTCAGCCCAGCCATCTGCGAGCTGTCAATCCCTGAGCTGAAAAAATCATTCGGATACATCATCCTTACAGATCTCTTAGTCTTCTTGGTTTCTTCCGCGAAAGGTGTCGACCGACACTAGGTTGGTGTCGATCGACACTAAGTTCTCATGGTCACTGTTTCCCTGCAGAAACAAGAAAAACGCGAAAAAGAGATTAGTAACAAAGAAAAGAAAACACTTAGACTAAATCCTAGTACAAAATCTATCGGCGAACTCAAAGAGTCCCCGACAACGGCGCCAAAAACTTGATAGGTTGTAAAGTTTTATCATATTCTACTGCAAGTGCACAGTTATGTGATTGTAGTATAAAAGGTATCAAATCCCACAGAGACTCTAGTTTCACGCGATAGACTATATGCAGTCGAATTAAGCTAAGCAAGACAAGTGAAAAACAGTAAATAAGACATCAAGACAAGCGAGTAAAGTGATCAATAAGCGAAGGCGCTAGACATAGGGAAGTTCTCAGGAATCATGCGATGCTAGATACTTAACTAACATGATTCAGATTAAGCGCAGTTCAAGAACTAGAAACACAATGCTAAATAACCCAACTCTCGCTGCGATTATTTCTATATCTAGCAACCTAGCGATCCAAATCTCTTTGCGATCCTAGAGTTCTAAACAAGAATTAAGAACATGTTCTATCGGTTCACAATTCTTCTAAACCAAATCCCTTTGTATCTAGACAAATTTTTCACACTAAGTTCGTTCAGATTATAACTCAGACTCTCGTGCTATTGTCAATTATCTCAGATCTGATTATAACTCACACTCTCGTGCTATTGTCAGAATTCAGTGTTAAGCACAACATAGGTGATGAACGATAAGATGGTGAATCCTAATCAATCAGTTATCAAGCAAGCATAAAACCTTTGTGAGAATCTTTAAACCTAGCAAGGAGATCTACTCAGACATATCAATCATCACAAAAGACATAATCAGAATAGAAATCATATATAAATCCAAAAGAGTAAGAACAGGGGTTCGAAATCTCTTCTCTCTCGAGCAAAAGACCAGCCCCAAATCCCTTAATCTCTCAGAACAAAACTCAGAATAAACTTAAGAAAAGCTTAGAATAACAAGCGGCTGTAAAACCTAATTAATAGCTAAAACACATTTTGGGCCTTCTTGTAAATATGGTAATCTTCTGGGCCTTTTTGCAATTCCTCAAAAGTCTCATTAACTCGCGTAGAATTTCTGAATCGCGATCAGTGTCGATCGACACTAAGAGTAGTGTCGATCGACACTCACTCCAAGTATGGACTCCGACTTCGTCTTTTCTGCACAGATTCCCAATAGGCTCCAAAATGCACCAATATCTCCAAATAAGCTCTAAACGTGCATAAACCTGTAAAGGACACAAAAGACTACAAAAACCCCTAAAAGACTCTAAGTGAAGACTTATATCATGGCCTGAAAACCAGTAAAAACCATGATATATCAGGTTCACGTGGTGAATATGGTTATGGTGTGAACCTACTAAGTGACGCCGGTAAGTGTGTGGTCCAGAGAATACGGGGTCATGTTCTAGGGTCGGACTGCATTGAAACTTAGGTTACCATGGGGTAGCCCGAGTCACAGTGTATCGATGGATTAAGAACAATGTCCTAGGTCGTAGGACTTCGTGTTTACGTATAGTAGACGTGGGTAGTTTTAGTTACCATGTCGGTAGCTAGGTATTCCCGTGAAAGTTACCGAGTTCGCATAGTGGGCCCAATGATTTTAATTTTGGTGTTCGCGATAGATACACCCAAATTACTTAGTAATGAAATCGCTTCCCTGATATATTGGTTTAATCCAAACCGACACAACTCGTAAAAGATATATAGGTTGAAAAGCTTTGTATTGTGGGAGCAAGGTACACAGGGTCAAGGACGATTTGGTGCGAGCCTTTTTCTCAAACCGGACTGTCTCTGGCTTCGTTTTGAGACAAAATTTTCTCGATGGACTTGCTCGGGTTCGATCGGTCATGTTCTTGTTTGATTGTTAACCGGTCAGCTCGATGGTCAGCGGATTACAGGAAAGGGGTGTAATAGTATGTATGTGTTTAACTGAGTACACATTACACTGTTTTGTGTAAACATAATTATTGGTATATCGTTTAACAGATAATCTATGTTTAGTAGATATCACATTAACTGGTTAATGTGTCCCACATAACTTAATTTTCCTCACTACTTGGTAATATTTTCACGAGAAGTTTGATATGTTTCAGAGGGACATATGATATGTTTCCCTGATAACTATGTTTTCCTAATAGATTTATATCAGTTATCCCCCATAACTTTATTGTCATTAATGTAATTAGAAACCACCAATACTAATATGATGAGCAACAACCCAAAATTCTGTATTAGTCAGAAGATATTGAAAAGACTATCTCCAGTCATGTTACTAAAAATTATGTTTGTTAACTATGTTTCTTATTAACTCGATATTCTAGAAACTACAATAATACATATGTTGGTGAAGTTTTTACCAACATGGCCAACTAAATCCTAAACCCAACCCTAAACTCTATACTCTCAAAACTTAAACCCTAATCTCAAAACTCTAAACCATAAACCCTAAACATTAAACCCTAAACCTTTAAAACTAACCCAAAATGATAAACTCAAAACTCTAAACATTAAACCCTCCAAACACTAAATCCTAAACCCTAAATCCTAAAACCTGAACACTAAATCCTAAATCCTAAAGTGTTACAAGGCAATTAGATTAACAAGCAAAAGAAAAAGTGTTACGAAAGCCATGCCCAAGATTAAGTGATCAAGGTCACGGTACCTAAGCTCATATCTTTGGAGTTTGTTATCATTAAACTTTATAATTTGTTATTGATTTGTTTCCACATAACTTTGTTATGTTACCTCGATAACAAAGTTTTGAAAAAATAGAACTGGCAGTACATAACATTAATATACACTAATGATAGCAAACTTCGTTAAATGGTAACTCGATGACACATGAACCAGTAAATGCATGAGAAAAAGTCTTAACACACAATGTAATTCATATTTTGGACATAGCCATGCCAACAGGCATGAAGGAGAACGGGTTTGTGAAAACAACAAATAAGTCTTACGAAATAGCAGACCACATGGCAAAGTTTACCAACAACAAATAGATCATAGGTCTCGTAAAGGGGAATGACAAGTTTTTTTGCATTCATCTTGCAATGACTGAGTTGCAAACTCATCACAATGATCTTCGCTGCCAACTGCATGTGCTTGGATAAGGAAAATAGACATTACACCGGAATCCCAAATGTAGGTAATCTGAGGTTTCCCACTAATTCTGAAAATTTCCAGCTCCTTAGTCTCAATCTGGGATATGACGTTTTGTAGGTAATCTGAGGTTTCCCACTAATTCTGAAAATTTCCAAATGGAGGTGGTTTCACGATTTAAGGTTTTTGAGAAAAATGATGAACATATCGCGATTTAAGGAAGACGACTTTTCTCGATGCGGCCGGTATCGATCGAAGCAACTTACGTTTCTCGATCGATACCGGTTTTGGAAACCGAACCGGTCAGACTAATAGAATCGAGGTCAAACCTTGATCAACACTCCCACCTTTTGGAACATCGACCTTTAGCGTAAACTTGGGCCAGTTTGGTTCGTCTTTTCGAGTGTACACTACAAGAAAACACAAGTTTTGGGATAAATTTTTACGACGAAATTTTTTCGTCATAAATTTCCTTCCATTTTACGACAACAAAAATTCGACTCATTTTATGTCCAATTAGGGATCCAAACCGTTCGTCATAAATTCGATGTTAATGTGCGACAAATTAACATCAAATATATTAGATGCAATAAACGTCGAATCAACGTCTATTTTGGTAAATAGATAATTTTTTTATGGTTTGACCATTTTTTGGGTCTTCTTGCTAAGATAACGAAGAACAAAATTATCTTAAACTTTTGTCTTGTTGAATGTTTGCTCTAAATAAATCTGTTTGTAATTCTAAATTAATAAAAAAAAAACATTTTACGTCGAATTTACAACATTTCAACGTAAAATGTTTTTCTTAAAATTAAACGATGCATATTCCTTGGATTAATGAACAATATATCCTATAAATACCCCTTCATCCCAAGAATATTTACAGAAAGCAAAAGCATATTTTGTAAATTTATTTGATAAAATGGTGATAAACGAGCAACGAAGTCGGATGTATCAACATAAAGATGTGGAAGGGTTGGTGACAACATGGTTTATTACTGGAGTGGAAAGTTTCATGGATCAAGCACATAAAAACCAGCGGGGAAATTTTGTGTCCTTGCCGGGCTTGTATAAATACAAAACTAATTTAAAGCGATAAAGTTTGGCGTTACTTACCAAGTAAAGGATTTACGCTAAACTATTTTGTTTGGATTCACCACGGGGAATAATTGATCATTTTCCAGTTTGTAAGACTTAAATTATAAAATAAGATTGAAATATTAAAATAATAATAATAATAATAATAATAATAATAATAATAATAATAATAATAATAATAATAATAATAATAATAATAATAATAATAATAATAATAATATAGCATTGAATTTACGTCGATTTGTCGTTAATTCGATGCAAAGTAACTACGAATGTACAACTAAATTAAAAAGTACAGACGATTAAACGTGAATACTTTGTAATATGAAGAACACGAAACCCTCAAAATTCAAAACGAAGTGAGCTCGAGTTCGAGAACAATAAATATATGAAAAAGATCGAGTAGTAACCAATCTTCTTCCATTTTACAACAAAATCCGATTGTTTATGGTAAACACTTAATTTTTATATATAAACACTTATATATATATATGCTTCATATATAAAACTGGTCTTGATTATATATATGACCAGTTAAATTTTTTTTTTAGTTTCATACAAATGTAATTATTCTAAGAAAAAATCACTTTCAAAACATCCACTCGGATACAGATGTAACATATTTTGTAACCCTAAACCCTATACCCTAAATCTACAGTAAATTCACAATAAACTCATATTTGGTCGTAAATTCGATGTATTTTACTTCGTATTTACAAAGAAATGTAGAATTGGGTGTAAATTCGTAGTAAATTTATAAAATTAATATTAAGTATCTTATACCAACCGTTAAATCATTTTAACCCTTATTTATAAACCCTAAATCCTTATTAACCCTTATATATAAACCCTAAATCTTTATTAACCTACAAACCCCCCCCCCCCCCAAATTTGACTAATGTCGTTAATTCGTCGCTAATATAGCAACGAAATTACGATAAATCATTGTAAATTCGTCGAATTAGCAACGAATTAGCAAAATTAGTCAAAAATTTAGGCGCCAACTGAAAAGATGTACGCGGTAAGCAAAAAAAGTTCGGCGATTTATGTCACGAAGGGCAGTCGAATTTGCTACTTTTAATTTTTATATATAAACGCAGCAGACTTTCCACCATTTGCACATATTCTCCATTCTCTCTCTAATACCTCGTTAGAGCTATCTCACTCTCTATCTCTCTCTCTTTCTCTCTCTCTCTCTCTCTCTCTCTCTCTCTCTCTCTCTCTCTCTCTCTCTCTCTCTCTCTCTCTCTCTCTCTCTCTCTCTCTCTCTCTTATTTTTACCGAAAATTCAAGGTAATTTTCTTTTTCACTTTGTAATTTGTTTAGTTAATTATGTAGTTTAGATATGTTATTGAAAAATGTCTAGGTACGGAATTTAGATATGTTTAGGTACGGAATCTAGATAGATATAAAATTTAGAATTATTTTTAGGATGATGATATAGATAAATAAAATACATTTAGTTAGATAACATACAAATTTATATTTGTTTTTTCCCCTTAAGTTTAATGTATTATATTATATAATATTTTGTTTTTATTAATAATATTTTATAATACTAAATAAATATTTTAAATATCAAATAATAATAATAATTTAATTTATAAAAGAGATGTTTGTAATTCGACGTAATAATATACGTCGTTAATATGATGGCAAATTTTACGATGAATTCACGACGTATTGTTTTACAACGAATTACCAATGTATAAATTTACGTCGAAATTACATCCCAATGTTTGCTGTTAATTCCAAGTTTTATAAAGAAAATCAGAATTGTTATTTTGATGTAAAATCGTTGTAACATTAACAACTTATTAACAAAGAATAATAGACTAACATATTAGTTCTAAATTCGTCTTACTTTTACATCGAAATAACGTCCAAATTTGTTACATTGAATTTACGACAAATTTTGTATCAACGGACTTTTACGACTAATTTACGTCGAATATTGGTTTACGTTGAACGTTTAACGACGAATTGTGATTCGTCCTAAATCCATCCCAAAAGGTGTTTTACAACGATTTTAGGAGCAAAACAGACATCCCAAGATGCTTGTTTCTTGTAGTGGTAGCACCGAACGGCGTTCATCTACACTTACTTCCCATGTCCCTTGTTTTCTTGTAACTGACACAAACAAAACAAATAAATAAAAAATAAATAAAAAATTTGTATGTTTAGACTCACCAGCGAAATTCTCAGCAAACGCTTGTTTTAAGTCATTAGCTTGATTTTGTCACATGTTCAAATTGTAGGTGGTTTGGATGAAGGAAGAGCATGCCTTTGTGAAAGAAGAGCACATAATGCTTCACTAAGCGCTTGTTTGGGTGTAAGCGTTATGTGCATGAGAGTGTCCAAGGAACTTGGGAATAGTAGCAGGGTCTAGTGGAATACTATGTTTTCTGACTCAATTCTCTACATGATCAGTACAAGTGTCAGGAGAATTAGGATTAGAGAGCGTGTACATTTGCTTTGGCGGAAGCGGTTGAAGCGTGATATTTGGAGCTTTTTTCTTAAGAGAAGGTGCATGTGATGTAGATGACTCAGTCGATGTCATCTCTGCTCCTTTATCAGACACTTCCTCAGAACCATTTGTGATTGCAGGTCACACATCAATATTGAATTTTGTTTGTCAATGGTTGGTTTCTTTAGCCTCTCCATCATGAAGTTCATGATCTTATCTTCCAGGTGGAGATCAATCATACCCAGTCTCACATTGATCACTGTTCCGCCTGTAGGTAGGAATGATCTGCCAAGGAATAGAGGATCCTTTGGCTCAACATCAGCATTTAGACTACGAAATCGGTTGGAATCAAGCATCCACCGATGATGATGGGAACATCCTTAAGAACTCCTTCAGGAATACTTATAGAACGATCTTTTAGGACTAAAGAGATCCTAGTTGACTTGAAGTCTGTCATTCCCAATCGCATATCAACTGAATATGGTATAAGGTTCACACTTTCTTCTAGATCACACATAAACCTCTTAAATATGTTTGAAAAGATAGAGCAATCTAACACTAAACTTCATGGATCCTTGAGCTTATGTGGAATCTTTTCTGCAACATATCATCGACTTGCTCAATGACAATGAACACTCCTTTTTCAAGACTCCAACCGGTTTGCCTGAGTATAGGAGGACCACCGATCTCACACTTAATTTTCTCTGATGATTCCCTCTTATTCTTACGAAAAGACTCAAGTAATGGTACGACATTACTAAGGATCTTCTGATTTATGAGAAAGCATCAGGCCAGAAGATAAAAATCGATAAGTATACAATTACTTTTGGTTCCGAGGTCTTCGAGCAAAATCGTAATACAATCAAGTCAACATTATCAATCCTAAATACAAAAGGAGGGGGCAAGTATCATGGTTTGCCTAAACAGTTTGTAGAAATAAGAAGGAAATGTTTGCATACATTGAAGAGAATGTTATACGGAAAACTTTAGGATGGCAGAATTGCTTCTTATCACAGGCCGGGAAAGAAGTTATGATTAAAGCGATTGGCTTAGAAATGCTAGTATATTCAATGAATTGCATCAAACTCCCCCAAGATTTATGTTCTGAGATTAATTGTCTCCTATCCAAATTTTGGTGCGGAACGAGGAATGGTCGGAGGAAAATGTTGTGGGTATCATGGAGCAAAATGTGTTACTCTAAACGCAGTTTTGGACTTGATTTCTGTGAGCTTCATCGCTTTAACCAGGCATTACTTGCAAATCAGGATTGAAAATTACACCAGCGACCACAATGGCTATTATACAGATTCTTAAAGAGTAGATACTTCTGGGATGGATCCATTTTTTCAGCACAGACATGCTCCTACCTTTCGTATGGTTGGGAGTCGTTAGTCTTTGGGCGAGACCTACTACGTTAAGGCTTGTGATATAAGCTTGGTGATGGCAAACACACGAAGATCACAGGCACATGGCTGCCAACAAACCCTCCATGTGCTCTTAAACTCCTCTCGTATATGAACCCGACATTGGCAGTATGTACCCCCTAGATCAAGGCCTCAAAACTTGGTCGACGGAAGCTCTAAACGACCTCATTGAATCTGACAATCACCATCTTTTCGAGAAGTATACGTTCCCATATGGCCTACATCGGATTCAGTATTCTGGCCTTATACGCCAAAGTATTTAATCAGTTAAAACATGATACCATTTGAAAAATCAGGCTAACATAAATGCGCTGGAAGACTCACCACGAATTCGTTATCATCAGGGATTGACTAAATCAGTATGGACATCGCCTGTCCCACCAAAGTTACAACATTTCCTCTAGAGGATTGCCTCTCACGCCATTGCAGTAAAAGACACCCTACGACGGAAAAAAGTGGCAATGGACTCGACTTACCTGAGATGTTGTATACATGATGCAACGGGTGGGCATTAATTGTATGAATGCCCGTATGCGAACTCAATATTGAGAATAGCAGGTTTACATAATCAACTACTACAGGATCCAATAGTGCCTTTATAACACAAGTTGCAAGTTACGATAAAAAAAGTAACAGACGTCAATTTACCTAAGGAAGGATGTTTATTACCAGTTTGATCTTATGACGACTATGGAAATCGAGAAATGAATTACTGTTTGGAAGCCGATTCTTGACAGAGGAGGAAATAATCCTAAAAGCTATTGCGGATATTAGGGAATGGCTAAAACCGAAGACTGGCGTCAATTATACACATACGGCGCATACAGACTCTGTTAACACTACAAGAAAAAGCTCTATTCTTAGCACACGAAAAACGCCATCGTATGTATATGATGGCGTTTGTGATAATGCTATGTCTGCCCCAGCTATAATAGGTTAGCCATATGTTATAGCGCTTTTGCCGTGCTATAATATCTTGCATCAACGATAGCGATAATTTCCGTTGCTATAGTTAGATCTACCTATAATAGCTCTTTGTAGCCGAGCCGAGCCGTATTAAATTATATATATATATATATATATATATATATATATATATATATATATGTTATTTTATAGTTTATAATCAATTTGATTTAATAAAAATAAATATTTGAAATATAATTCAAAATATGATTTTTCATTAATATTCCAAACATGTCTTATACAAACATCAATACAAAAACATAACTAATTTAAGTTTTAAACTAAATGTCTTGCTAATTTAACATTATAGTAGGGCTTCTTGGTTGCACGTCTCCTCCTCTTCACAGACTCTTGTGCAGCGTCCTGGAAGAGATCCAAAGATAAAAAAAATAACAGAAATTAGGATCACTGTCACAGAACAACACAAGAATCCAATAGAAAATGACCATGCATAAAAGCTTCAACCTTTTTGTGCTGCTTTCTATACATGGCCGTCCATGTAAGCTTGGATGGTTTCAACTTATTGTGGAAGTACCTCTTGCATTTCGAGTTCAACAACAAAAACACCTGATGAATCAAGACGACCAAGATGATGAATCAATACGGAGAGGCAAAAGCAAACAGATTCTTAACAAAATCACAGACATTTGAAGAACCATCTCTGTATTGGTATCATCAGTGGCTGAAACGAAAAGAAATTGTCAGTCTTGGATATCTTTTTGTTTCAGCCACTGATGAATAAACAAAGTCTCTGTAATTGAGTTATTCATATAGCCTTAACACAAACCAGATCCAAAACTATGAAATGTTGATAACTTAAAACTCTTACTAGAACACATTTACCTTTACATTGGTGAGGTCGACATTTTTCTCCCTAAGAAACGACATGAACGCCTGAAAATCTCTTCTGTTGGAAGATAGTGTCCACTGTGAGGCCAAAACTTACAGCCATAAATAAAGACTAATGGTACAAGAATATTCTTACTGCCTCAAGCCAATGTTGCAAAGCCAACTTCCTAGCTTTCTCGTCTAATGACAAGCCTTTACCCACCTAAGAAACAAAAATTGTCAAACCATAAGTTGAAGATTGGAGCAAGAGAGAAATGGGTGCATCAAACCAGCAACATAAATGAGGCCTTAATGTTTACCTTAGCAGCTCTTGTTCTTGCTCTAGACCAGCGTGAAACTGCAGTCTCTTGCTTCTCAATTTCAAAAAACGATATAGAACTTCTTTTAAGTTCAGCAAAGTCAAGAGATCTGCTGTACATCGTCTTTTTAGTTTCAGGTGATTCAGCGATGGTTGAATCAGAGCCACTGTCATTAAAGCTGATTGATCGAAGAATGGTCTTCATTTCTACAGAAATAGGACAGAAAATTAATTCCAAATCAAATGTTTTTGGCTCCAATGTGAGCAAGCCACAAAAATAAAGATTCATAGAAGTACAAACCCGTTTACACTCGAAGCAAGAGTCAAGAGTTTCCTTGCTAAGCCCCCTGAAAACAAGATTCAGATATTCAAACACCACCATTGAGACATTACATCGAACACATTACGATCATCACCAATCAAACACAATAACGCACTCATATTGTTTATAAATTTACATGCATTACATTTCTCTAATCATCAATAACAAGTAATTCATGCACATAACACTAACCTGACTTCCAAACATACATAATCCCCAGTCTTGGATATCTTCTTTGCCGCATATCTCACTCATCTGAAACATGTAACCCAATAATCACCAATCAATGCACAGACATAAATATAAGATGAACTTAAAGAATGTGATGAATTTACATTCATGCCTGATTCTGGCATCCATCAACAATAGAAAGAAAAGCTTCTTGGCCATGTTCATCATCATATGAATCGTAAAGCTTAGAGGCTTTCCGTTTCCTGTTTCCCTTTTCTATAATATTTCTCCTCTTTGTAAAAATCAGAGAGAGATCATCCAAACCAATAACTTTCTTCCTGGTGTGACACAAAAGTTCTGCTTTTCAGAGCTTTACTTAAAAGAGATAGATCAATCTCTAGTGAGAGATGAGCAGGTAACTAAAGGGAACATGAGAATAATTGAGGAAAACGAACCTTCTTCTGCTTTTCACCTCTGGATTTCGCCGGATAAGATGACGGCTGTGGAACTGCGTCCTTCTTCGGTGCTTGTAACAAAAAACACGAAGACATCGATTGAGACGAGATAAAGAAGAAACACATATCTGTTCGGAGAGAGAGAGAGAGAGAGAGAGAGAGAGAGAGAGAGAGAGAGAGAGAGAGAGCATTGTGATACTATGCTGACTTCTAGGGAGACGGAGGAGCGAACGACTAATAGAGGTGCTGAAAGACGAGGAGGAGGCTAAGGTAGAAAACCCAATACGGTTTTGCTCTTGTAATCTAGGGTTTCTGAGGTTCAACTTAACCCAATCACTTGCCTAGAAAATACAAAACAAAATCGAATCAGCAAACACATAGATCTGGATATGTAGGAGCTAGATTCTTCAATTAAAATCAACAATTGATACTGAAACAACCTCAAATCAGGAACAAATAGGGATCCTACGGGTGACAGACAGTGTCACCAGATCTGGTAGAAGAAGAGCTACAAAATGGCGTCCACGGTCATTGGTGGAAGAGTACTCAAAAAGAAGAAGAAGAAAAGAAAATAGAAGAAAACCTAGAACTCTGAAAGTTTATGTCCGAGGAAAAAGAGGAAAGTAGAAAAAATAGTGCTAAGTAGAATGAGTTAGATTCTATTTTTTTTTTGTCTAAGTAGGATATTTGGGCTCCATAAACCATTTTCGTTTCCCGCTATATGATAATTTTCAGCTAAATATTGGCGGACTAAGTAATTTTTGTTTGCCGCTTATGAATTTTATATCTTAACATTTTTCAAATGCTATTAAAAGTAAAAAAATTTAGAAATTTAGTTTCAATAGCGTTTGAAAAACCGTGCTATAATATTATGCTATCAATGCTCATAATTTTTGTAGTGTAAATAATGCTGGAATCCACCACCGGGGAGATAGGTTATATGCAATTATGATGCATCACACCACGAAGGCCGAACAACTTCCGGTCTAGGCTGGATTATAAGAAACAATTATGGAACAGTACTTGATATCAAATAGGGGAAAATGTCGATCAGTAATAATTAAGTCAGAAAGCATAGCATTAATATGGGCCCTACAAATATGCTGGTTTTTTTTTTTTTTTTTTTGTCAACTATAATATTAATAGGCCCATGAAGGTTACAATACAACCAAATAGATCCACTACCCAACACCATTTACACTTTCTTTGATATAAGCCCACTTGTTAATACCCAATGTATTGATAAGAACAAGCTAAAAAAAGGTTACGAAATGACACACGCGTCATTCGTAAGATGAGGGTGGAAACGAACGATGCACGATGAGCCACGCTTCACCTATACACCAGCTCGCCGGGATGTATCTGGACCGTTGATTGAAAACCTTCTAGAGATGGGTTGCCACGCGTCTTGAGAATCAAACTTTCTGGACAAGCCATCGCCTAACAATTGCCGATCGCCAAATTGACCGGAACTCATCAAGAAACCACCGGATGCGCATGTCTTCATCGTCGTGAAGCTTCCCATCTTGCCGATTAAACTCTGTCTCACAAACGCCGGATGATAATCGCATAAGAAAACAGAAACAGCTTCAACGCTCCACCGGAGACGCCTCCACTCCGAAAGCTCTTTGCCGGCCAAACCCAACTTTAATGATTTGGCCTTTTAACCATAATCTGAAGATGGTATGAAGCTAAAGAGAAATTACTTCGTAAGAGAAAACGGCGGTGAAGATTCGATGAAGAAAAACGTATCATCCGCACATGAGAACAAAGAAATCGAAAGGGCCATACTCCGACAACAAACCGGGAACAAACAGTTCCGATTTCAAGAAAAATCGGAAGACAAAATCCGGTAGTTTACCGGGACAGAGGAATCCGACATAAGCCGGAACTAATACAAAACAAAATAAAGGCAAACGAAGATAATATACACACAAAAGTAACCCGACCATCGGAAACGGCAAGTCGCCGCCGTCCGATGGCCGGAACGAAATAAACGAGGATCGACTTTTAGTGAGAGTTGAGAGAAAACGTGTTCTAGTGAGAGAATGCTGATACCATCGTTATTTTATGAGTGTAATTTTCATTAAATGAATGAGAATATGCTGGTAGTATGGTTATACTAATGTCATCTTCAGAAGGTGGTTGTTATAATCTTGTGCAATGACTAAACGACGGTGGACAAAATTTAAAGCTACAACACTATATCACAACAATCCATGCGTGGAAGGAAATGTTTGAAAATATCAAGTTCATCTATCAGCAACAATCAATTAATACAAGTGTGGATATTCTGGCCAAAAAAATTGTGATCATAAAAGAACCGTTTAGACTATAACATAATTGTCCATCATTTTGAAACAATATGTAATGTCGGATTCCATGTTATAAATAAAAGTTTTTGCAGAAAAAAAAACCTAACTCTTGTATTTTCATCGCCAAAACATTTTATGGAATTATTCAACTTTCATTTGAAAGTCAGACTTTATTTTCTTCAAAATAAAAACTGTTTACAATTTGTTAAGGCATTTTGAACCACTAATACGATTTTGTCATAAATTTTGTTAGTGTTATTCTATTTGTGTATGATTCTAAAAATAACATTAATATAAATTAGATTGGTTGAAACTATAATACATGTTTACAAAGTTGTATACATTCTATAATGTTCCTTTTTGTTTTTGCTCATATAAAAAGAAAAAAGAAAAGGTAGGAAACAAGATTAATTGGCTTGGTGTGATGGGATCTTCAAGCCAATAAAATAAAAACCGTTTCTACCCTTATATTCCATGTTATTTTCTCAACTTGTTTGTGTACTCATATATATATATATACATTGAATGAACTAAATTTATCTCTCTCATTTAATATTTTTTTTGTCAATTCTTTTCTTTGATTAACAGAAAATCAATAGTTTTCCAGGGGTTTCTTGGTTGGTACTTTTGATTCAAGCTCTGGTATGATTTCAAAGAGGGTGTTTGTATTTTGAGAGATCGATTTACTGGAAATGAGAAAAAAAACAACTCATGATGCAGAAGTTCATTCTATAATAAATCTTGGTCTTCTCCACAAGTAAGTGTGATACACCATGTGTTGATCATAAAGCGGAGTTTTATTTTGGTTTTAGTGTGAAAAGTGGGGACGCCCATTTCCAAACCCTGCTGTCGGTTGATAAGAGTTGTGAAACAAGTTATTTGCATTTCTTTGGGGTCATAGAATCCATCATAGTAATGGAAAGAAACGAAGCACAAATGTTTTGATGCTCTTGACAACAATAAGGATTAGCATTGTAATGCGCATGCCTTGTAAAGACAAAGAATAGATTGTGCGTGTGGAAGCTCGCAAAGAACATGTATGGCTATCTAAAAGAAAAGAGAAAAGAAAGATCATTGGCACTATAATCTATAAAGGAAAAAAATTAGTTAGACCCTAATTTATCATGTAATTACTAGATTAACTTTAATTTTATTTTAATTACTATTTAGTTATTGATATCTATTTTGCCCTTAAATCATTTGTATTCGAAAATCGTATTTAAAAAATTGCCATTACTATATTTTCAACTCAGCAGAAAATTATCAAAATATTACGAAATGGCAGGCTTATTTAATCGTCGGTACGTGAATCAACGGACTTATTAAAAACATATTTTTTTTTACTTAAGCGACAAACTTAATTAGATTTGACAGATTTAAGTAGGTTTCTAATGATTTGTTTAACAAATCTATTTTTCTTAAGCGATAAACTTGTACCAATTATACAGACTTATTAAGGATTCTTTATATTTGTTTGTTTTAGCGACGAACTTAGTTGAATTTGACAGACTTATTAAGATTTTGATAGATTTATTTTTTCTTTGACCACAGATTTATCTAAATTAGACAAACTTATTAAAGTTTCGACGGATTTATTTCTTCTTTGACCACAAATTTATCTAAATTTGACAGATTTATTTGGCTTTCTTAGATTTATTTTAGTTTTGGCGACAAACTTACTTATTTTTGACAAATTTGTTTATTTTTTTGACCACAAACTTAATTAATTGTTAATAAACCAAACTAAACCAAGCTTATAATAAACCAACAAACCAAAATCTAATTTAAATACAAACCATGTAAATATTAAACACAAACCGACATTTAAATTAAACCACAATCAAAATGAAAAAAACCCTAACATAAAATCTAGTTTCACGTTTTCTTCTTTTTTTCCTTAAACATTACCTAACGTTTTTGTAATCCAAATTCATTGCTTCCTTTTATATACATGGTTCAGATTAAATTGTTTTAGGTAAGTGGTTGTTTCAGCAAGGCATATGGATATTTGGTGTTGTTAAGGAGGAACGGGCCAAAGTTTTAGAAGTGAACAATATAATTTCCTATGAAGAATTTGTTCAGATGGTGATAGAGTACCAAATTGATATGCAAGCTTAGTGGAATTGAACTACATGTTTCCTCTAAAAAAATAAGAAAAAAAAGTGGAGGAAGAAGCAAGTCAATTTGTTGTGTTTTGATCACAAGTTTGGCTTTTCAAATCATATAGCTAAGAGAACACTTCTGTGAATCATATAGCTGTCATCAAGTCTGTATAACAGCTAATTAGATAGAATAATAGCAATACATATGATACAAAATACGAAGTACAACTAGAGTAAAATACGAGTAAACATAAATATGTCAAATTACATTTGTGAATCTGGCAGTAACTAGGTGATTCGCAGCTATCTTCCGTCGTAGTTGTTTCCACTTCAAGCACTCAAATCCACCAAATAAAGGCAATAAAAACTTGTAAAATGCTCTTACTTATGAAAGGGTGGAAAAAAGTCATTTGTGTAACATCAGGGCCTCTGTTAGGTTCATCCCAAGAATAGTTTCTTTCTCTTGCTCATTCTCACTCTAGCCACTTCTCTCTCTGTAGCTTCTTGCTATGCGCTCTCCTGAGCTACTTCTTTTTCTTTTTGATGTCTCTCAGCCTCAGCATCTTCTCTCTAAATGATCTTCCTCTCTTAGTCTCTGCTTCTTACATGCCTTAGAAACAGAACACACATGAATTTAGAAATTAAAGAAAATAGAAATTAAAACAAGACAAATCAATTGAAGTATATGTAAGATATATTCTGCGAAACCTTTTCATTTTCATTTGTATGTGTCAATGGGAAGTAAAGAAATGGTTTGATGTAAAATATTCATCTTAAATCATCCAACATGATAACCACAAACAGAGACATCAATTAGAAAGATTACTTAGAGTAACACAGTTTGCAGCTTTTGCAACCCGCTACCAATTATCCATTTAAAAACAAGCGTCTCTAGAGACCAAAATCTGCAGGAGATTATGTCCAATCTAGAACTGGCCAGGAAGCACACACAAAAAGCTACGTACTTTCTGTCTAGCTTTGAATCCCATTTAGATGCAATCTAAGTTTGTATACCAACAAATACAAGTAAATTCAGAATCTGATAGCTTTTGTGATTTTACCCCCAACAAAATTCCACCCAGAATTAATACATTAAACAAGTACATCATTTCCAAGATCGAAAAATTTACTAATCTATAAAAAAGAGATCATTAGATTCACAATTGATTAAAAAATCCAAAGAAAAACCATCAACAAAAAAGATGTCGATAATTTCTAAACACCAACTACATTTTCAATCACAAAAAATCAAGGACACAACTAAATAAAAGAAATGGATTTTGATTACCTTTTGCCGATGAAAGAACCCAGAAACTAGCTTGTTGAAGGCGGAGATAATAGCGGTCAGTGAAGCAGATTCGAACGATTAACCATCGGAGGAAGAGTGCAAGCGAAGCTTCAACGCCAAATCGATAATTTTGCAGGTTTCCAATTGGGGGAATTGAACAAACCCAAAAATTTGGTTTTGAAAATTTTTGGGTATTTTAATCCGGGGTTGAAGGGTTTTCCGGCGACGTTACACGATAATATCACCAGGAGTCACAGATTTCTGACTCGAAATTCACCAGAAAATTGAACAAACTCTTCAACTTGGATTTTTGAAAGAAAAACATGTTCTAGTCGGGGATAAGATGATGCAGGTTTTTTTTTTTTTTTCACTAATGGGATTATATTCATAGAACTGAAGTACAACCGTTTAATACAAAGTCCTAAACATACGAAACTAAAGCCCAAAAAACGGGCATCCAAAACCCAAACAACGGGTAACCAAAGCCCACAGAACAGGCAACATAAGCCTATAAAAGGTTGCTAAAGCCTACAACTACAGAACATAAATTGATACTATCCAAGATCTAACCATAGTAACTCAGACTTGAAGATTGTGGTAACCGCAAAAGACAAAAGAGCATGATAAATCGTTGTAGCCCACGGCTCACCAAACGACAACATCAACAACCTGGAGACTCAAAGAGAGACACTCTCTCACCAACCCGAAACCCAGAAACAAGACTTCATAACCCGACAAGAAAGAACCTAAGAAAGTTCCCCTAAACCTTTCTCGGATACGGTAAAGACGCACTCATAAACGTCTAAATTAAACCTAGATAGAAGCCCAAAACGATACCCGAACCTCCAACGATGTCTAAACAATCCAAACGATCCGAACCAAAACGAAAAAAACGGACTGAAAAGTACTCTCAACGAAAACCACGATTAGCCACATATAAACAAGCTGAGGAACTAGATCCAATTAAGACCACCAATTTATCCTAGTAGCAGAGGTGATCAAATTTAAACTAAACCGATTAATCCAACTTAATCCAAAACCATCACGCAATAACCGAGCCAAACACATCTACAACTCTGAAACCTAAATAATCGCGAAGCAAAGCATCACGATTCGTCAAACCACCGCCAAAAGAAGACCGAGGCTTATGACGACGACCTGAGCGGATAAAAACCGGCATAACAGACCCACACCAAGGGGACGACCGGAGCTGCAGTCACGGCAGAGGAGACCACATACAGATGCGAACACGCCGGCAAGGACTACAACACGCCTCGGCAGGCGATGAAGAGCAGATGGCGGAGACGAAAATGGCGACAGAAGAGAAGACGATGAGCTCTTGTATGACGAAGACCCGGATCCGGCACCAACCCACGCGAAGAACAAACCCGAACCACACCCCTAACACTTTGACGACGAAGAAACACGATCTGTTTTATATTTTTATCTTACACGAAGACGATGATGCAGGTTTTTTATCTGTTTTATATTTTTTCTCTTTTAATTAAAACTAATTGTAATGGCACTGTTGTAATAATTATGATTTATGATGGTTATTTTGTCTTTAAATACATACGATAACATATAGTTATAAAAGGGAGTTAGTCTAGTAATATTATAATAAATCAGAGTCAATCTGAGTAAATTTCACAATCTAAATTGTAACAAAGCCTAAAAAAAATTCAACGATAAGAATAAGTAGCGATATTAAGATTAGATTCTCTTTATTCTAATCTGACTTCTTACTCTTAGTTAGATATAGATGTAAGACTTCACAATCTTAGATTGGAAAGGAAGAAAAAGTTGGATCTTGACACATTCTTGATTCATGAGGATAATCGAGACAGTGATTGTTTTAAACAACTTGTTAATGTCAAATTCCAACTTGAGAGTTTACTATTTTTGGAGTTTGTAATTGTCATAACATCATTGAAATATTAAAAAGTTGGATCTTGGTCATGGTAAGGTTGATTCAAGTTTTGAGGATCACAATAATTCTACTTGATTTAGCTATGACTTGAGTCACTGACATTGGTGAAAGTATCATGTTCTCAAAAGGTTTTTTCCAGAGGGTGGAATGGAGGTGATATTATTATACAGTGTAGATTGTAATTGAAGAAGTGAAAACAGTTCATAGGTACTCATGAGTTTCCGATGAAAAGTTTTGTTCTCTGTTGGAATCATGTGTTTTAGCATATCGATATTTTTGCTTCTAATGTTTGTAGAAAATATAATTGTAAATAGGTCAACCCCTTGGTGTGGTGCTTGTACTGATCATTAATCATGCCGCGTATTGTAGTTGCATTTGTTACTCGTCTATATATTATCAAAAAAAGAAACAGTAGCATTCAAATACTAAAAATTTTCAGCTGATTGAAGAGACTAACAATCTAGATAATCAACAAGAGTTGGTTCAGTTGATAAAAGTTAGTTAGTAATTTTCCGCCAATATAAGTTTAGTTTTTTATCGGGAGGAATCTCTTTTCAATTTTTTTTAATATAGTTTGGACTCCGTCTTAGAAAGACATACGGACTGAACCCTGAATATTCTAATCATTAAAAAATAGATATTCTAGAAGGTAAGAGGATCAAATTCTGGGATGCTGTTTGACTCAAAGTCAAAGTTCCATATGCTCCTCTCCAATAAAAACGTTTTTCCTTTTTTTTTAAATCGTTAGAAGGGGTAAAAGACAGCAAAACCAAAGACTTTTCATTTATTTACAACCCAACCAGGATACCCGGATAGCTTGGTCCGAACCATTTTAGTCGGGTCGGGTTAAATTTAAAATCCCTAAAATTTCGTTAAGTCCATAACCTAAAAACCAATCTCGAGCCATTTCTGCTCTTATATCTTCCCTTTTCTAACCGTTTCAACCCAAATTCGAAGAAGTGGAATTTGTCTGAAGATGCCTTTTATCAAAAGGAAATTACGAAAGTATAAGAGAATAGAGGATGAATCGATTCCCGAAGAAGAGGGCGAATCGCGAAGAAGAAGAAGTAGGAAAAAAATCCGATGAGGAGGAAGTCGACTTGGAAAAGGAATCCGAGAACGAGGAAGACGAGGAGGAAGATAATGAGGAGGAGAATGAGAATGAGGAAGAGAAGGAGGAAGTGGAAGACGAGCATGAGAAAGTTTCGCGGGTTCCGGGTTTAGGGTTTCACAAACAAGAAGTGGAACGAACCAGTCAGATCCTCCCTCCAATCCACAGTCAACACAAGGAAGAAACAATATCGGTCCGTATTTCCATCGAAATCCATTGCATGTCTAATTTTTGTAATTCGGATGTGGAATAGGCAGAAAACTTAGTGAAACTTGTATGCAAAACTTGGTACGAATTAGTTAAACTTTGATGCAAAACTTGGTACGAATTAGTTAAACTTTGATGCAAAACTTGGTAAATCTTAGAGAAACTTGATGTGAAACTTGGTAAAGCTTAGAGAAACTTGATGTGAAACTTGGTAAAACTTAGAGAAACTTGATGTGAAACTTGGTAAAACTTAGTGGAACTTTCATGGGAAACTTGGTAAAACTTAGAGAAGCTTGTTGTGAAACTTGGTAAACTTAGTGAAACTTTATGTGAAACATGGTAAAACTTATTGAAACTTTATAGCACAACTTGGTAATACTTGGTTGAACTTTTCGTGTGTGCAGAATTCAGATGATGAAACCGAACCAATGCAGCCCACGAAGATGTGTTTCCCTCCCACCGACTATGTCAAGAAAATAAAGCTCACGTCTAAGTGTTATATCACTAAAGCCGTCAAGACCATAGAAGAAACTCTCGAGAAAGATGAGCTGAAATGGTTCTATGAGCACACTCAATTCAAACACTTCTTCCTCATGGGTAAGAAGACAAGCTCCAAATGGATGAGACTATGGATGATTCTGGTTAGGACCGGGGCTGTGGATAAAAAGATGGAGCTTTGGTTTATTGTCAACGAGGTCCCAATCCTCTTTTCTCTTAGGGAGCATGCACTCATATCCGGTTTATTTTGCCACTCCTATCCAAACCATTATGAAACCCTTGGTGGCAGCTCATATATTTTGAAATGGACAGTGTTACATATGAAGAAGTTGAGAAGAATTTCCCACCTCTGAATGGGAAATGAAAGCTTAGTAAGGATCGTCTGAAGATGGCAGTCTTGTACTTCTTGTCCAACGTGCAAAGAAGAAGACAAGAAAAGGAGCACCTTCTGTTGAGAGTTTTTTCCTCAGAGCCGTAGATGATCTCGAGATGTGCAAAACCTTTCCTTGGGGGCGTTTGTCATTTGAGGAGAACATAAAAGACATCTTGCACTTCATGGACCATTCCGGAGGAGTGGCACAGACTTCATGGGTATTTCCTGCATGTATAGTTCCTTTGGAGGTAACAATATTTGTATCATTTTAATTTTTTTTAGTTATTTTAGTTGTCTGACTTGGAACAAAGTTAACTGTTTGAATGTTCTTGTGTTGTAGCTCCTAGCATTTGAGGCCATTCCAGTTCTGAAAAACCATTTCCGAGAAAATGTTCAGGGGGCAGATGAGGATTGCCCTCGTATGTGCAAGATGAGGTACAAAACCGCGGGGACGAGGGGTTTTAGTATCTCAGATATAAATGATAAGCTTGGAACTACGCCGGTTAGTATATTTCATACTTATTAAATTATGTTTTCTTAAATTCATGTATAGTTGTGGTGGTTATGAAATTGTGTCTTCTTACATTTGCAGGATATTCAAAGTTTCTTCGAGCTATCTCCCATGGAGATAGATCTTCCAAGGAGAATCATGGATGCTGAAACTGGCTGGAATTGAAGGAATTTCTAGCAGTTCCTAATCCAATTAGGCAACCCTAGTCTGAATTCCGAGCCTAGGATCTAAGGTTCATGCAATTGAATCAATGGGATCTCAGAATTACCTGGTGATTAGCAGCGGAAGATTTGCAGATAATCTAGATCACGAAGCACCTCAAACGCTGTGCCTCTATTGGTATCCACACGCACACAAACTGGACAGGAGGGATGCTAGTGCCTATAGAGATCCAATCTCTTCAGAGGTTTCTATTCAAGTTCTGGTGGCTGTGAATTAGGTTAGAAATCAGTTTAGGTCGACCATATATCTTATATATGTCGACTTAAACCATCACGGAATTAACCAACGATTAAACCGAATTAATCTGATTAATCCGCGAGTTGCATCGATCGATGCACTATCTGCATCGATCGACACTGCCCCAGATTATTGATATCGAATGCATATCAAATATGCATTCATTGGATCATTACATTAATGATCAACCTCGTCTTTAATGTCCAATTTGCTTAGGTGTGTGACCATGTAGGATCATATAACACTAGCAATGAGTTCTCAACTCATTGATCATAAGTGGCTTCTAGCAAAGCATTACGACTTCCCAGTGTCATATGATTGTCTCATCTCGACAGTACGACTTTCACTAAAGAGCAAGTACAATAGATTTCAGGACATTCCCAACAATCTCCCACTTGTACTGGAATCATCTATTCCTTTAATCCCTTCGTCACTATATCTCGATTTGGCATAAGGCAAGATCTGTGTCACCCTTATTTAGCCAAGATCATGTTCATCGAACTCCGATTTATACTGACACGACAAACGACTGACAATCACCTCGTTTGAGTGTTGCCACACATTTCTCAGTATCAAATCTTCGATGGGCCATGAGATATTTAACTCCAGTTATATAGGAGGGACAAATCCCATCTTGTTCCATCCCTGTTTCTTCACACACTTCATGATACGCCCAATCAATGCCTTTATAGTCACCAGTTACGGCTGACGTTTGACAGGGTTAAAGCGGACCAATTCATATGTAAGAAAACATGATGAACTCAGGTCTAAGGACTATACTCTATAGTCGTAATGAAAACTCTCATGACACTTACATAACTATCTCGTAGAGTTCTCATCAGTGGGTCATGTCCGATCCTGTGTTTTCCAACACATATCTATGTGATTGACTTTAATACTCTTATTAATGACTCCATGAAACTTAGTCATCAGTCACCTCACATACTAGTCTCACGCGGTTGTTAATGTCCCACTTTAACAACCTCGACCAGGGACCAACATAATTTATGTCATTTATTATCTATAAGGTTTCATGATCAAGTCACATACTTGATGACCTATAAAATGTCATAAATTACTTTGGGACTATTATTTAATAACCATTATTAAATAATACAGATGTCAGATTTCAATAACATAATCAAATTATGTTTATACGAACATCATATCATAACTAAAATTAATAACAATGACTCCCACTAAAATTAAGATCACATCTTAAGACATCTAATGCCTTTAGCAGTAGCCTGACCCTCATTCGCCCTTGCTCAGCGTGTGTCGAAAGACACTGCGTCTTGCTAAGAGTAATACCAAGAGTCATTTGCACGAAGCCCTTCTTGGAATCCTGCATATTGGACATGTGCAAGGCCTTATCGTAAGTATCTTGACACAATCCAATTAGCTTATCCAATCTATCTCTATAGATTCTTATTCTAAGAATGTATACGGTTTCTCCCATAATTTTATCGAAAACAACTTTCGAATCAAGTCTTAACAGACTGAAACAATGGAACTTCATTTCCGAGAAGTGGTGTGTTATCAACATACAATACTAGAAATGCAACTGCGCTCCCACTGGTCTTCTTGTAAACACCTGGTTCCTCTTCGTTCCTGTCGAAGTCAAACCTTTTGACTGCTTTAATCAAAACGAAGATTTCAACTCCGAGATGCTTGCTTCAATCCATAAATGGATTGATGAAGCTTGCATATCTTCCCAGCTTCATTAGGATCAATGAAAACTTCAGGTAGTGTCATGCACACATCCCTTTCCAGAATTCCATTAAGGAAAACTGTTTTCACATCCATCTGCCCGTCATCATAATGAGCGGCGGTTGCTAGGAGAATCCGAATGGACATAAGCACGGTGTCTGGGATTAGGTTTCTTCACAGTTAATACCATGAATTTACTTGAAACCTTTTGTCACCAACCTTGCTTTGTACATCTGAATATAACCATCCATGTCAACTTTTCTTCTTGAAAATTCATTTACTCACAATGGCTTCTACACCATCGGGTAAATCAACCCAAGTCATACTTGGTTCTGTGACATGGATCCCATTTCGGATTCAGCGGCTTTCAGCCACTTTCGGAGTCAAGGCCCATCATTGCTACTTCAAAATTTGCAGGCCCGTCACTTTCAATGATCAATGGATCACGGCAATTGGTTACGAGAAATCCACATTTCTCGGGTTCGTGACGGATCCTTTCGGATCTGCGGGCTTCATTTTTCTGTAAAAGTCACGCACACATATCTCATATGTATACTTTTACCACGACCTAATTA
The DNA here is from genome assembly GCA_030180135.1 of Orychophragmus violaceus. NCBI lineage: Eukaryota > Viridiplantae > Streptophyta > Magnoliopsida > Brassicales > Brassicaceae > Orychophragmus > Orychophragmus violaceus. The sequence goes on along the minus strand of CM058235.1, from coordinate 79,090,689 downwards.
ACCAAGATTTAAACTGTAGTTAATTAAGTCATAAACCAAAATCAATATTTGGTTCGCGATCTGTGTCGATCGATGCAACTTTTGTGTCGATCGACACTTTTTTAGAAACTCGCTATATAAATGTATATTGAATATACATTCATCAGATCCTTTATATACTTTAGGCACCACATGTGCAGGTTCTACAACTCTTTGTAGATTCAATCTGCTGCTCTTCCTCATCAGGTTAAGCAGTATCCTGTGATTTTCGAATTTCTTCGAGTTGTACTTTTACTCCAACTGTTCTTCTTGGAAAGAAAGTCTTTCATAAGAAAACATAGTTCCGAGCAACAAACAATTTGTTCTCGAACTGGTTGTAAAAGTAACATGCCTTGCTATTGTTAGGACAACCAATGAAGTAGCACTTATCAGATTTGGATGTGAGCTTATCAGAGATTAAACGTTTTATATAAGCCTCACACCCCAAATCTTCACGAGATACAAATCAGGAATATTTACAGTCCACATCTCATGTGGTGTCTCTGTAACTGATTTTGATGGAAACCTATTTAGTGTAAACGCAGACGTTTCTAGAGCGTATTCTTAGAAGGATAATGGAAGATCTAAGTGACTCATCATTGATCGAACCATATCTAATAAAGTCCGATTCAGGAGGAGTGAATTGTGAAACACTTTCACAATCTCTCAGATGATCACTAAATTCTTGACTTAAGTATTCACCTCCATGATCTCATCGTAGAGTTTTAATACCTTTGCCAAATTGATTCTGTACTTCATTTTGGAACTCTTTGAACCTTTCAAAGATTCTGACTTATGTCTTATAAATAAGACATAACCGTACCTACTGAAAATATCAGTAAAGGTAATGAAGTACTGAAATTTTCCTCTAGCACTAGTGCTCATCGGCCCATATACATCTGTATGTATAAAGCCCAATAAGCCTCTGGCCCTTTCATATTGATCGTTCGCAACCTGTATCGACCGACGCACCGTTTGTGTCGATCGACACTACCTCTGTTGAAAGGAGCCTTTGTCGTTTTACTTAATAAACAAGATCCACTTTACTCATTATGATTCTCAATCAGATGAGCCCAAAAGCCCATCACTATGGAGCTTCTGAATCTATTTCTCATTTATGTAGCCCAGAACGACAATGCCAGAGAGAAGTTTGACTCGTATCATTTGACTTGAATCTCTTGGTATTAATGTTATAGTTAGGCACATTATGGTTTAGAACATAAAGTCCATTCTCTAATGGATTGCTACTACATTATATATCACTGTAATCAAATGAATAACACTTATTCTTAACTTGAAAACTGATATCCTTCCATATCCAAACAAGGAATAGAAATAATCTTTCTGCTCATAGCAGGTACATAGTAGCAGTTTTAAGTTCAAAACATGCCATAAAAGAAAAAAAAACAAATGAAATACTCCTACGGTTAATGCAGCAACTCTTGCTCCATTCCCACTCATAGGTCCACTTGTCCTTTCTCCATAGTCCTACTTTTGCTCAGGCCCTGCACATTTTCACAAAATATGAGTACCACAGCTGGTATCCAATACCCAATAAGTAGGACTATAGAAGTAACATTTACTTCTATAACATAATACCTGAAGAAGAAGTCTCGTACGTCTTCTTCAGCTTCTCATAATCTTCCAAGAATTTATTGCAGTTTCTTTTCAAATGCCCATAACCATTACAATAACGGCACTTAACATCTTCAGAAGGACTGGTTTTAACCTTAGGAACATGGTCAGACTCGCTTGGATTCACAATCGAGCTCGTCTTGCCATCACCTTTGTTCTTACCAAGTTTCTTAAACTTTTTACCCTTTTGTACCATAAGGACATTTGGGGTGTCCTTCTTGATGTTAGGTTCAGCAGTCTTAAGCATCCCATGCAATTCAGTCAACGTCTTCGTCAAGTTGTTCATGTTATAGTTCATAACAAATTGATCATAGCTTGACGGCAGTGACTGTAAAATGATGTCAGTAGCCAACTCCTGGCTAATGGGACAATCCAGTTTCCCCAGGTTATCAATATAACTCATCATCTTAATGACATGAGTACTAACTGGTTCGCCCTTTGGTAGCTTGCACTCAATCAGAGATCTAACCGTCTGGTATCTCTGAGTTCGCGCCTGCTCCTGAAACCTACTTTTCAGGCCAGTGATCATCTGTATTGGCGACTCCACGTACTCATATTGCTTCTGCAATTCCGAGTTCATGGTAGCCAACATGAGACAACTCACATCCACCGCATCATTAGAATGCTTATCCCAAGCATCCTTATCTGACTGCCAGGCATTGGCTCGGTACTTCTTGGGGAGAACTTTCTCAAGGACATAGTCCTTTTTCTCCTGTTTGAGAACAATTCTCAAGTTCCGATACCATTCAAGAAAGTTGTATCCATTTAACTTGTCCTTCTCAAGGACGGATCGCAGGGAGAAATTGTTATGATGGTTTGTGCTAGATATAGCTGAAAAACAAGGGAGGTTTTAGTTATGATGTTCAAGAAATGAGAAGTCTTAACTATTAAGAAAACTCGCATTATATTCAAACAATGTTTCCTCAGATGAATATAATGATCCAAGACCCATACTTCACTAAACTTGAGTGAGCCACTGGCTATCACCCAAATTTTAGCTATCTAGGTAAGCAACTTTTTGCTAGTTATATCCAATATAACTCTTGGTTGTGGATTGACATCTCATGTCCAATCCACCTGATGTCTCTGAGCCCAAAACGATTTTGATGGCCCAGTCACGTAAACCAATCTCTTCAGTCATGTAATTGTTGATGTCTTGCACTGCAAGTCTATCAACACGATTACCTTCTGTCTTACTCATGAAATTGTGGACATCTTGCATTGCAAGTCTATCGCACAATTAAATGGGTCTTGACAGTTGACAAGATTGGAAAGACATCAAGTATCACTTGATATTTGGTTGAGGAACGGAACCATTTAAAACGTTCAGTTTTATTATGTTTTAATTCTTCTAATTAAATGATTTGTCTTGGTTTGGTTCTGTGGTTTCAGGTTTCATAACCTAAACCATCGAATCTTGTGTCGACCGACACTACTTTAGTGTCGATCGATGCTGATTAACCAAAACCAATCTGCGATAACCGATCAATCCAATTGATCCGGTTTTGAGTACCGGTCAGTGTCGATCGATGCTACATTAGCATCGGTCGATACCAACCCAATCGCAATAAACCATTCTTAGCGTTTAACCATCATTAACCAAGCTCGATAACCGGTCCAATCTAATTGAACCGATTCATCAATCTCGCGAGGTTTGTGTCGACCGACACAACTCTTGTGTCGATCGACACTAGGCGAAACATAAGTTTTATTCGGGTTTTCGCCCTGCGTCGATCGACGCCGGATTGGCATCGATCGACACCATGCGAAAAACCCTAAATTTTGTTCGGGTTTTCGCCCTGTGTCGATCGATGCCAGATTGGCATCGATCGACACCATGCGAAAAACCCTAAAACGTTTTTCGAACAAAACCCTAAACTAGGTTACTTTGATCAAAAACGAGTTTTAGCATGCTTGTATCAATCATACAGAGATCCAGATTCAACCAATCTAATCAACATGCTACAGATTCAATGGAACCCTAAAGCTCTGATACCACTGAAGGAATTTCTAGCAGTTCCTAATCCAATTAGGCAACCCTAGTCTGAATTCCGAGCCTAGGATCTAAGGTTCATGTAATTGAATCAATGGGATCTCAGAATTACCTGGTGATTAGCAGCGGAAAATTTGCAGATAATCGAGATCACGAAGCACCTCAAACGCTGTGCCTCTACTGGTATCCACACGCACACAAACTGGACAGGAGGGATGCTAGTGCCTATAGAGATCCAATCTCTTCAGAGGTTTCTATTCAAGTTCTGGTGGCTGTGAATTAGGTTAGAAATCAGTTTAGGTCGACCATATATCTTATATATGTCGACTTAAACCATCACGGAATTAACCAACGATTAAACCGAATTAATCTGATTAATCCGCGAGTTGCATCGATCGATGCACTATCTGCATCGATCGACACTGCCCCAGATTATTGATATCGAATGCATATCAAATATGCATTCACTGGATCATTACATTAATGATCAACCTCGTCTTTAATGTCCAGTTTGCTTAGGTGTGTGACCCTGTAGGATCATATAACACTAGCAATGAGTTCTCAACTCATTGATCATAAGTGGCTTCTAGCAAAGCATTACGACTTCCCAGTGTCATATGATTGTCTCATCTCGACAGTACGACTTTCACTAAAGAGCAAGTACAATAGATTTCAGAACATTCCCAACAGGAATGATGTGGTTGATCCTATCGTCGATGATTGGAACATGCTTCTGGTTAATAAGAAAAAGACAATCTGGTTTGAAGAGCTTTTCAACCAATATTTGGCTGGTTGTGCGTCTCAGGCAAATGCTCAAAAGCAACCTCCTGTTATCCAGGATGCGGCAAGGACGCATGAGGCTGGGAACGAGGCTGGGAATGAGGCTGGGCTGTATCCGGAAGAGACTCCTGCTGTTTTTAATCTTGCGGATGTGCAGAAATTAATCAAGGACAGAACGGAGGAAATGGAGTGTCGAATGTTGATGTTTTGGGAAGATAAGTTTAAGGAGATGTCTGATATGTTTGATAGTAGATTAACCGCTATGGAATCTGTTGTGAATGCACTAACAGGGGGTGTGAAGGAGACATAACCGAGGGAGACCGAGGATAAAGCCGATGATGGTGTTTTTCAAGAGGTTGAGGATGTTGGTGAGCATGTTGGTGAGGCTAGTGGTGTTAAGGGGAAAGAAGAGAGAAAGGGAAGAAAGAAATCGACAGCTACTAGGAAGAAGGATAAGAAAGGCAGTAAGAAGGAGAAGAAAGAGGAAACAAAAGGTACGAAGAGAGCGGTTGAACCTGTTGAGGAAGCGCCCACAAAAAGGGTGAAGTTTATAAAGAAGGGGATGGGGAAGGGTCTACAACCATGATTAGGAGTCCCGTGGTTACTAGGGAAAAGAACATGGAAAATCCAGCTGATGATGAATCAACCCAACCGTGATGGTCAATGATCTTTGATGTAATGTCAGATACTTTGGTTTGAATTATGTTTAGATACTTTGGTTGGATTGAGTTATCTTTTGGTTAAACTGTTATGTTTACTTGTTATAAAACGTTTTACAATTAACTATGTTTGCACTACCAAACACAAAGTTTTACAGAGTTTTACATTGTGTTACAAAGTTATGCATGGTTTTACGATATGCTTGGTTTTACCAAAAATACTGAGTTTTACCAGCCAGATTACATCATTCGTTCGAATCTTTTACACAAGCAAGAACATCTTTCACAACAGCCACAATCTCCTTTAGCTTGGAAATCTCTTCATTGTTGCTTTTAATCTCCTCTTGGATGCCTTCGATCGTCTTGCCCTGCTCATCAACCTTGTTTAGCAGCTTCTGCATCTCTTCTTCGACACCAATAACCCATTGTTGACGAAAGCAGAGTCCATCGTCCTACAAAAAATACCCATAAAATCCAGAGTTACACTAAAGTAAACGGGTCAATTTCGCATTGAATCACTATGCAGATCAAAAGTTGTACCTTGTATTGGTGGCAAGTAAAGTACATACTGCCTGGTAAAGTATCCAAATCTCTCTGATACTTTGGAGTTTTACTTCGTGGACGATTCAGCCACCACATGGGCATTTTTTTGGAATGCCGTACTGCACATCGTTGATGGCGTCAAGAAGCTCTTTATGAGCCTTCAACCGCTTCATATCTTTTTGGTGCCTTGATACGATCAGGTTTTAATCCCCAGATCTACACTGCAAGTGCACAGACGTGAACCAGTAGTATATAGGGTATGAAATCCACAGGACTCAAGATCTTGCGATAGATTGTAGAATTTCAGGTTAAGCTAGGTAAAGCAGTAGAAAGCAGTAAATCAAAGCAGAATAGTAAATAAAGAGGTTTTGTAGACAATCAAACGAAGCGTCAGGTCAAGGGAGTTCTCAGGAAATCAGGAACACAAGCTAATCAATCAATCAAAATCTAATTAAGAACTGTTCTAGAACTAGAATCACATAAGCATAAGAAACCAACTGTCGTTGCAGAAATCACCCTAACATCAATAATCTAAGTGGCCAATTCAGATCAAGCATTAAGAACAGCCCTAGATGAAAAACTAACAGATATGAATCCCTACAGATTGATCAACCTATAATTCCATGAAATCCCCTACGAGAATCCCTAAACCTAACTAGTAAACTACTTAGACATGGCAATTGAAGCAAAAGACATGATGAATAGAAAACCAAATATCATAAAAGAGAAACAAAGAATATGAGTTCCCAATCTCTCTCTCTGAATAAAAATAAAACTTAAGTCTGAAAGCGTAGCCTAAACAAGTGGCTAAAAACCCTAATATAATGATCTAAACTCGGCTGGGGCCTTTTTGCAAATCTGGGAAATTTCTGGGCAAAAACTGTAATTTCTGCATTTTTGTGCGCAGATCCCTGGAATCAACTTGCATCGACCGATGCACATACTGCATCGACCATTGCAAGGTGATTTCGCAGGCAGTGAACTCTGTGAGATCTCTAATAGTGCAGAATTGACCCAAATGCTTCTAAAACGTCCAATTAGGCTCCAAATGTCCTTAAACCTGTAAAACACCTGAAAAGACTCCAAAACACGTAGAAAGACTCGATAACAAAGACATATACCATGATCAAAAGTCCTAAAAACCATGATATATCAGTACTCTACGACTTTTAGAGGGAAAAACCTAGCTGTTTCTGATATCCGTGGTAGTCCAGATGATGGTTTCAAGATGTTTCATTCTTATTTGCATATGTTGGAGAAGGTGAATCATGGAACAAAAACAAGTTTGGTTTTGGATGAACAAAAAAGGTTCATGTATCTATTTGTGGCTTTGGGAGCTTCCATCGAAGGGTTTGTAGCCATGAGGAAAGTGCTCATTGTTGATGCAACTTTCATTAAGAATGTATATGGAGGTGTTCTGATTTTTGCCACAGCACAGGATCCGAATCATCACCACTATTCCATTGCCTTTGCTATAGTTGATGGTGAAAAGAATTAAAGTTGGATGTGGTTTCAATACGCTGAAAACCGTTATATCGGATAGTCGTGACTTGGTGTTTACTACTTTCGTTGCGAATATTATCTATGTCTAACAACCTAGAATCACAGAATTATAACAAACCAACTTTCGTTGCGAATATTATCTATGTCTAACAACCTAGCAAGCCAACTTTCTTTGCGAATCCTAGAGTTCTAAACAAGCATTAATCTCAGGTTCTTTTGTTCACAATTATCCTAAGCTAGATTCCTTTGCGAATAGTCAAATTGCTCATCTAAGTTCTTTCTAGTTAATTAATCAACTTTCGTTGCAGAAATCAACCTAACATCAATAATCTAAGTGGCCAGTTCAGATCAAGCATTAAGAACAACCCTAGATGAAGAACTAGAAAGATGTGAATCCCTACAGATTGATCAACCTATAATTCCATGAAATCACCTGTGAGAATCCCTAAACCTAACTGGTAAACTACTCAGACATGATCAATGAAACAGAAATCATAATGAGTAGAAAACCAAATAGCATAAAATAAAATAAGAACTGGGGTTCAAAATCTTTTCTTTCTCGAGTACAAGATCAGCCCCTAACTCTCTCAAAGTAAAATAATGCGTAGCCTAAACAATGGCTTTAAAACCCTAATATAATGATCTAATCACGGCTGGGGCTTCTTTGTAATTATGAAAAACTTCTGGGCTTTGTTGCAAATTCCAAACTCTTCATTAAACGCGCCGAGAATTGCCTGACTCGCATCTTCATCGATCGACACCAAAGGTGTGTCGATCGACACAAGTATCAAATATCGACAATGAACTCTTCCTCTCGGGTTAATTGCTCCAAAATGCTCCAGAATGCGCCATAATCTCTAAATCCGCTCCAAACGTGTCTAGACCTGAAAACACACATAAAAGGACTCCAAAGGACTCTAAAAGACTCGATAAGAAGACATATACCATGGTTAAAAGTCCTAAAAACCATGATATATAATGCCTCCTATCCTCTTCATAGGGATCCAGAGAGAAATTCTATGTACTCATTGAAGGTGAGAAAGATCGAGAATGTTCGAGATTTAGGGGAAGATCAATTGCGAGAGAGAGAGAGAGAGAGAGAGAGAGAGAGAGAGAGAGAGAGAGAGAGAGAGAGAGAGAGAGAGAGAGAGAGAGAGAGAGAGAGAGAGAGAGAGAGAGAGAGAGAGAGAGAGAGAAACCAAAAATGAGTGAAAATTGGGGAAAATTGATAGATATTATGTTTTCTAAAAAGAGGAAAAATTCAAAATTCTTGAATTTTGGGGGCGGGTGTTTCAAATCTTTTGGGCGGGAACAAAAGTTTTACCAAGTTGCCAGTTTTACCAAAAACTGGAAAGTTTTACTTCTGTCAATTTTCAGTTTTAATGGTTATACTCAATCTTTAATCCAAATAACTTGGTTATACTGATGAACTATGGCTATTTAGATGCATTATAAATAATTTCATGCAATAATATTTTAAAATACATATACTATCTAGCTTATAAATAATTTCTATGGTTCACATCAACAAATTACTCTTAAAAGTATATGATCTTTGCTTGTTAATAGACAAACCTACAATATTTACCTTAAATTATGTAAGTGTTCATTTTGTTTTAGCAAGAGATATGCTATCTAGTTTGTATTGTATTGTAATTGTTATATTTAACATTATTATAAAAATTGAATATTGCAAAGATTTATAAATATACAAATCTTAGTTTTTTTCCAAAGTTACACAACAAATGAAAAATTGAAGAAATACAAATACAATTAATTTTGGCTCACATCAGCCTTGTTCCCATTATTGCATTGAAATCAGCTCTCCAAGTTCCTTCTTGCCACTATCTTGCTCCTTCTCCGTCGTGGCTCACATCCTGACGGATACCTTGTTTCTTTAACTATTCCCTTTCTTTTCGTATAGTTTGGAGGGAAAGCATACAATTTCTCGACCTTTTCCGGAACAATCCACTCAGACATATGCGAAACTGGAAAAATTGTCCTCGTATAAGCCAAAGCCCACAATTCTCGCATGTAATAAGGAGAACACAAACCATACAAATCCTTCAATTCCGTTGGCCTAATTTCCTGCTTCAAGAATTTAGTAGTAGCAGCTATTGCATGTACACATAGGTACCTGTCAATATCAATAAGTTTGCAGCTGCATCTATTATGTCTCAAATCCACCACATAAGTAATCCCGTCATCTCCAACAACACCATATTCAAGCTCGAATGGGTTAAGTTCTATCGTTGTAAGTTTGGCCGCTTTCACAATGCTACTGTGCAATGCAAGCTCCACAAGAGGCACCAGTTTTCGCGGGCTTGATCCACCAACAGAATCTTTCCTATGACTGTTAAACCACTCAGCAAATTTTTCAATAAGTGCATCGATCATAAGTAGTAAATGATACTTTCTGGCCTTCGTGAAAACTGCATTCATAGACTCTGCACAATTAGAGTTGTCAATGTTGTACCTTGCAGCGGAAAAATAACACTTTGCCCATTTCTTCACATCAACACTTTTGTCAAGATATGCAGCTGCTTGAGGATACATGTTCCTAAAATAGCCATATTGTCTTAGGAAATAAGCCTCCGCGTATTACCGAGCAATTTCCCTGAATTTTTTTCCAACTTCATCTTTGCTCACGTAGGAAATTGATCCTTTCACATTCAAGGACAAATGGTAGATGCAATAACCATGTTCCGAGAGAGAGTACACATGAGCTATTGCCTTGATGAGACATGCCTTTCTGTCAGTAGTAAACACCATGTCACGACTATCCGATATAACGGTTTTCAGCGTATTGAAACCACATCCAACTTTCATTCTTTTCACCATCAACTATAGCAAAGGCAATGGAATAGTGGTGATGATTCGGATCCTGTGCTGTGGAAAAAATCAGAACACCTCCATATACATTCTTAATGAAAGTTTCATCAACAATGAGCACTTTCCTCATGGCTACAAACCCTTCGATGGAAGCTCCCAAAGCCACAAATAGATACCTGAACCTTTTTTGTTCATCCAAAACCAAACTTGTTTTTGTTCCATGATTCACCTTCTCCAACATATGCAAATAAGAATGAAACATCTTGAAACCATCATCTGGACTACCACGGATATCAGAAACAGCTAGGTTTTTCCCTCTAAAAGCCGTAGAGTACTGATATATCATGGTTTTTAGGACTTTTGATCATGGTATATGTCTTTGTTATCGAGTCTTTCTACGTGTTTTGGAGTCTTTTCAGGTGTTTTACAGGTTTAAAGACATTTGGAGCCTAATTGGACGTTTTAGAAGCATTTGGGTCAATTCTGCACTATTAGAGATCTCACAGAGTTCACTGCCTGCGAAATCGCCTTGCAATGGTCGATGCAGTATGTGCATCGGTCGATACAAGGTGATTCCAGGGATCTGCGCACAAAAATGCAGAAATTACAGTTTTTGCCCAGAAACTTCCCAGATTTGCAAAAAGGCCCCAGCCGAGTTTAGATCATTATATTAGGGTTTTTAGCCACTTGTTTAGGCTACGCTTTCAGACTTAAGTTTTATTTTTATTCAGAGAGAGAGATTGGGAACTCATATTCTTTGTTTCTCTTTTATGATATTTGGTTTTCTATTCATCATGTCTTTTGCTTCAATTGCCATGTCTAAGTAGTTTACTAGTTAGGTTTAGGTATTCTCGTAGGGGATTTCATGGAATTATAGGTTGATCAATCTGTAGGGATTCATATCTGTTAGTTTTTCATCTAGGGCTGTTCTTAATGCTTGATCTGAATTGGCCACTTAGATTATTGATGTTAGGTTGATTTCTGCAACGACAGTTGGTTTCTTATGCTTCTGTGATTCTAGTTCTAGAACAGTTCTTAATTAGATTCTGATTGATTGATTAGCTTGTGTTCCTGATTTCCTGAGAACTCCCTTGACCTGACGTTTTGCCTGATTGCTTATAAACCACTTGATTTACTTTATTGTTCTGATTTACTGCTTTTTACTGTTTTACCTAGCTTAACCTGAAATTCTACAATCTATCGCAAGATCTTGAGTCTCTGTGGATTCGATACCCTATATACTACTGGTTCACGTCTGTGCACTTGCAGTCTAGATCTAGGGACTAAAACCTGATCGTATCAAGTTTTTGACGCCGTTGCTTCAAGAGTATGATATTGAGGTGAAAGACAAGAAGGGAGTAGAAAACGGAGTTGCTGACCATCTGTCAAGGATTATAGTTGAAGAAGACGTCCCCATTAATGATTTCTTGCCTGAGGAGAACGTCAATATGATCGAGACAGTGTTTATGTCGGATTCTGACAGGAAGAAGCAGAACTGTCGGATTTATCGCAGTGCGTCGATCGATGCCACTTCGGCAGCGAGCGATGCAAGTATCGGGGATGCAATGATCGACGCAGACCTTTGTGTCTGTCGATGCAGATCGCCTACGAACCCAGATTCTTTTAAGGGTCAAATTGAGTACTTGAATCTCAAACTTTGTGCTGTTGCGACGACGGTTACACCCTGGTTTGCGGATATTGCTAATTACCTGGTTGCAGAGACTGAACCAGATGAGTTGAAGGGATATGCTAAAAAGAAGTTCTTCCGAGAGCTCAGACGATACTATTAGGATGAACCGTATCTCTGCAAGCACTGGTCGGATGGTCTTTACAAGAGATGCATTGCTGAATCAGAGGTTCCAGATGTCTTATTCCACTGTCATGGATCAGATTATGCTGGACATTTTGCTACTTTTAAGACTGTGTCTAAGGTTCTGCAAGCAGGTTTCTGGTGGCCTACGATGTTTAGGGACGCTCATTCTTTTGTCTCAGTGTGATGCCTGTCAGAGGAGAGGGAAAATCAGTAAGAAGCATAAGATGCCTCAGAACTTCATTCTCGAGGTTGAGGTTTTCGATTGCTGGGGCATTGATTTCATGGGTCCTTTTCCCTCATCTCATGGGAATAAGTTCATTTTGGTTGTTGTGGACTATGTGTCTAAATGGGTGGAAGCGATAGCTAGTCCAACCAATGACTCTTCGGTGGTTCTTAAGCTGAAGACCATCATTTTCCCTAGATTTGGAGTACCTCGGATAGTAATTAGTGATGGAGGATCTCATTTCATTAATAAGGTCTTCGAGAAGCTGCTACTTAAGCATGGAGTTCATCACCGAGTTGCTACTCCTTATCACCCTCAGACTAGTGGGCAAGTCGAGGTCTCTAACAGACAGATCAACGAGATCTTGGAGAAGACAGTTAGGAAGACAAGGAAGGATTGGGCAGCAAAGCTGGATGATGCACTATAAGCTTACCGGACTGCATTCAAGACGCAACTTGGGACTACTCCATTTCATCTGCTGTATGGAAAAGCATGTCATCTGCCAGTAGAACTTGAGCACAAAGCAGCATGGGTTGTGAAGCAGATGAATTTCGATCTTAAGTCTGCTGCAAAAAGGAGATTGGTGCAGCTTAATGAGTTGGATGAGATTAGGCATTTTGCTTACGAGAACTCAAAGCTGTACAAGGAGAGGACTAAAGCTTATCATGACAAGAAGATTGTCTCCAGACAATTTGAGCCTATTGATCAGGTACTTTTGTATAACTCTCGTTTGCAATTGTTTCCAGGTAAGCTGAGATCGAGGCGGTCTGGTCCTTTCACGATCAAGGAGGTACGTCCTTATAGAGCTGTCGTTCTAATCAGCCAGGAAGGTAAGGAATTCACTATAAATGGACAGAGGGTGAAGCATTATTGGGCTAAGACCGAGATTCCGAGAGGTCAGATCCTGCCTCTGGATGATGCACCCTCTGCCTGATTCAGCTGAAACGTCAAGCTAATGACGTTAAAAGAGCGCTGAGTGGGAGGCAACCCACTATTAGGTTCGTTTTTCTTTTCATTTTTCGTTTTGATTTTGTGCTTTTGATTTTCTATTTTGGTGTGTTCAAAAGCGTGAGAAACAGGCAGAATCGCACTACATCGATCGAAACACATAGTGCATCGGTCGACACAGTTACGATTTACGGTTTGCCGATTCAATTGCTGTTCAAACAACGGTTATCTACGTAACCGCGGGCATAATCGGCATGCATCGATCGACACCATTGTGGCATCGATCGACGCAGGCCGACGAGAGGTAAGTGTTCTGACTCTTTTCGGATTCTCTTAATTCCGATTTTCTCGCAAATCCTGAGCTTGACACTACTGGGGACAGTGTGTTTTAAGTGTAGGGGAGGTGGTACTGACATTAATCTTTTTCTTTTCTTAGAGTCAGTTGTGTTTTTTTGTGTCGGTTTTATCGAGTCAAAACTGTTTAAGTAGGTAACAATGAATTTTTGAGAAGCCAACAACACTTGCAGGAACTTAAGTAACCATTGGGATGAGCTTGCAGGATCAATCTATGACTATTAGAAAACCTAATGCAGATCAGCCTACTGAGGACACCCATATCAATTCAGGTATTCAGAGGATCCTTTACTGACTTCACCCCTAATTTTGACTTACTTTTCTCACCTAAGGGCTTGGTATACCTTGAGTCGGATTCCTCTATTAGTTCTGACACAGCTTGTAAACATGTCCAAGTAAGGTTCCCTTCTCCCCTTCCTTAAAATAAAAAAAGAATGACAAACTGAGGATGAGCTAGTAGCTTCGAAGTGGTCGCGGGAGTGGTAGAGACCCCTATTACCTCCTGTGCATCCATGCAATGTGTCCAAAGTACACCCCATAACGGGAAGAGCACTGATAAAAAAAAATGATACCCAATGGGAAAAATCAGTTGCTAAGGAATGGAAAAGAGAAGAAAGGAACCAGAAAAGATAGTATGGTGGTCTAGAGCTAACAGAGTAAGAATCCATGTGCCCTTTGATCGATAATCCTTAGGTGAGACCGCACTTAATAGCTTATAGAAGTCAGTAGGGTGAATTTGATTGCTTTGGATTGATTGTGGAGTTTACTAAGGACAGTTGCTAAGTGTGGGGGAAGTATATGTTGGTCTTGATGTCTTGCAGGTAAATATTTCATGTGGCTTACTAAGGGGAATCTGAGTGTTGTGCTTCTAAGATGAAAAGAGTTTCTGAAAGTTTTCAAACTTCTTCACCACATTCTAGTTCTCTGTTTTTCTTGAGGGCAAGCGGATACGATCAGGTTTTAATTCCTAGATCTACACTGCAAGTGCACAAACGTGAACTAGTAGTATATAGGGTATCGAATCCACAAAGACTCTAGATTAGTACGGTAGATTATAGAATGTCAAGTTAAGCTAGATGATACTACTCAGAAATTAAATTACTAAGGAGAAAGTAAATCAGTAGCAAGAGTGGTTTTGTAAGCAAGTACTAAAAGCGTCAAGCCTAGGGAGTTCTCAGGAAATCAGACAAGCAGATTAACTATCAGTCAGGATCAAATTAAGTTCGGTTCTAGAACTCAAACACAAGATAGAACTAACCCACTTTCGTTGCGAGAATTCTCTAAGTCTAATTAGCAGAAACCCAAATTTCTTTGCAATTCCTAACAGATTTAAACTAGCCTTAAGTGCCAGTTTGATTTGTTCACAATTCAATTAAACCAAATTTCTTTGTAGATAATCAAATTGCTCAACCTAAATAGTTCAGATTCTAAACCACACTTTCGTGTCAATTTGATAACCTAGTCTAGATTCTAAGTGATCAGGTTAGAAACTAGTATTAAGCACAATTCAGGTTGAAGAACAAATAAGATATGAATTCCTTAACTGATAAATTAATCTAACAAGTCATGAAATCCCTAACGAGAATCCCTAAACCTAACTATGAATCTACTCAGACATGATCAATGAAACACAAATCAATGAATAAATAGATATCATAAAATCAAAGAGTAAAGAGTAAAAGAGGTTCGAAATCTTCTCTCTGGAGTACAAGAACGATCAGCCTCGCCGTCTCTCTCTCTAAGAAGCTAATAGTATGAATGCGTATCCAAAAGTAAACACCAAAAACCTAATTATAAAGGCCTAATCACGCTTGGGGTCTTTTTGCAAATACTGGAACTTTCTGGGGCAAACTGCAAATCTCCAATGTCTTCATTAATGTGGTGGCGCAGAGGTGTGTCGATCGATGCCAGTGATGCATCGATCGATGCATTGGTCGTCCAGACTTGGTGAAACTAAATCTCTTGGCTTAAGCTCCAAAACTTGCCCAAAATGCTCCATTATCTCCAATAATCCTCCAAACGTGCATGTACCTAATAAACACCTGTAATGACTCTAAAGACACGACAAAAGACTCTAAAACACACTTATATCATGGATTAAAACAGGTAAAAACCATGATATATCACAAGCAAAAGCTAAGTGTGTGGGAGTTGATATATCGTGGTCCGCAGCGATCGCTCAATGCGACTTTCATGTTGAATCGATCGACACATAGGACCGTGTCGATCGTTGCATTGCGATTATCGTCAATTCAGTTAGCAGTCAGCAGTTAGTCCGTGAGAAAAATCTCAAAAATCAAACCTGAAAGCTGAAAACATCGCAAACAAGCAAAATCAAAGCAACAAATGGTCTAGAAACAAGCATACCATCCCAAACATAAGTACCAACAAGAAAAGTCAAGAGAAAAGTGAAAAAGAAACAGAACCGATAGTCTGAAAATGGGACTAATCTCACTCGCTCTCATCATGAATGTCATCCATGGGATCAGTACCGCTCGAGAGAACATGAGTCGGAACACGCTGTCGACGACGACGAACATGAACGGGCTGATGAACCTGTGGCTGACTCCTGCAAGTGCAGCCACGCATGAACTCCCAAATGCTCCGTAATATACCATCCTGACGCTCTCTCCACTCACCCTCAGACATCTCACTCACTGGTACCGATGGAGCTGGATAAGGACCAATGTCAAATGTAGCTGCAGCAGGCTCGGGAGCAGGAGTAGAAGCAAAACTCTGAGCAGATGGTCCCGGTGCAGATGAAGAAGAAGCACCAAGTGGGTTAACCATCGTAGGAACACCGCGTCTCAAGTTCCTAGGAGGCTCAAAGCGCAAGGCCTCCAAGGAATCAACTCTAGTAAGCTCAGCAACAGGAAGCTTCACACACCACTCATCTGACTCTGCGTCATGATAAACCCAAAGCATCTCTTCCTTCATCCAAGTAGTGTTCTTCAAATGACCATAATCCATCCACTGCCTCTTGGTGATGCACTCTCTCCCAGCAGTAGGGATCCTGAAATGCTGGAAAATTGGAGTAAGTAAACTCCCTAAAGACTCATTCTTCTTTCCAGGGAATGGCTTAGTCTTCAGCTCGCACAAATGGTCTGCAAAGACTGCTCCCAAATTCAGCTGGGGAGCTGGGTCTTGAAATGGTGTCTCCTCGAACAAGTGACTCACTCCAGTTTATAGCAACTGAAACTCCAGCTTACTTTGCTTGTTTACCTCAGACTTGCAAAGGAGAGTGTATCCCAAAATGCGCCCAACATATCGTAGGACTGGATGGCGCAACTGTATCTGCTTCGTAGTACGTGAGTTATACACCTCACTTCCAATGTGGTTCCAGAAAAACTGACAACTCTCGGTGTCCCACTCCTCAACCAGGGAGCAATGGGTGGCCTGATCATCAAAGCCATAAATCCTGCAGAGATCACAGATGCTAATCCGATACCTGGATCCGTCGCACATGAATGTGAATGTGCCCTCTCGAGCTTTCCTAATAATAGGATCAGTGTAGTAGACTCTACAAGTGGACAACAGCTGTCGCACCAAGTCAGGATAGAGATCATAACTCCTCATCGGCATAGTCCCTAGCGCTATATGTCTCGTAACCTCTAGCACCTCATTATCAATCCCAAACATCCGACAGGTCTGGTAATCTGCAAATCGCGTAGGCTTGAGAGTCATGTTATGCCACGCGTTGTAGAACAACGTGTCATAATCGTCCCAAGTCTCAGAAACTGGCCTCTCCAAACAATCATCACTCTCAGTCACTGTCTTAGCATCTTCCATCCATGCTCTAGTCACATGAATCTTTTCCTGCTCTGCTTTAGGCCAAGGGGAACGCACTGTGCCAATCTCGCCAGTGTAAGGGGCAAGCATAGGAGATGTGCGTACGAACCAGTCGGCAGGTTGTTCAGTAGCAGCAGGCACATTCCGTCTCTTCCTCGGTGCCATCTGAAATCAAAGACACAAGAAACAACTTGCATTTAAGCCAAGGCTCTAAGATCATCAAACTCAAACACATAAGCGCATATCATCTCAATCAACCATCAGTAGCAGTCAAACGAACATCTAATGTACCCAAATTCGTCATACAATCTGTCCTAAATCAGATATCCGAATGGCTTGTCATTGAATCGAAAAATTCTCCAAAACCTTTCTAAATCTGTCAATGCATACACTAAAGTAGTACCAAATCGTCACTAATAAGCCTAATCAAGCATCAATTTCATCCTAGGAGCAACAAATCATGATAAAGTTCGGATTTTTCTACCTTTGGCCGAAATGAAAATGGAGAGAATCGGGACACATACCTAAAAAACGGTTGAAATGGATGATAGAAATGGATAGAGGGGAGAAAATAGAGTGGATTAGGCACTTGAATCGTCAAAAACGAGTTAGAAATGAGGGAGATTGAGCAAAAGGCGATTTAGGGTTCTTAGGGAGGAATCGCGAAATGGGGAAGAAGAGAAAGAGAAAAGGTTCTCGGGTACTTACCTCACGCGTGCATGCAACGATCGTTGCATATAATGTGACGATCGATGCAAATCAAGATTGGTCGAACCAGTCTGATTTTCGGTTTAGCTCACCTACCTTTGATTTCAATTTTAACCAGGTGTGGCGATCGCTGCACAGGACAGCAACGATCGATACACAACGACTTCAGTCTCTCGTACAATTTCTCCATGAGACGATCGCTGCACAGGACCGCAACGACCGTCACAAGGCGATTTACTTCTTCGTCAAATATCCTTGCATCGATCGTCGCAACAAGTGCAACGATCGACGCAGATCTTCAGACGCGTATTCTGCAGTGAAAACACACCAAAAACAAAACCAAAACGTAAAATCCTAATAAAAACACCAAAAAGAATATGTACAAACGAAACAGTGGGTTGCCTCGCACTCAGCGCTTGTTTAAGGTCATTAGCTTGACTGGACGAACTAGATCAAGCTCCTGGAGGTTTCGACAGAGACTGTGAGTGCCTCTGCGAAAGTCTCCTCATCCAAGGTGAAGAGTAAGCATTTTCAGTGTGAGCTCGTCCAAGGAACGAAGGGATGCTATGTTCTTGTGCATCCACAACAGTAAAATTAGTAGAATTGAGCTTGGAAGACGCGTACCTTTGCTTTGGTGAGGTTCTGATGTCAGGAGCTTTCTGCTTAGAAACAGTTGCAAGCTCTGAAGTTGTTAGAGTGGAATCTGCAGAAACCACCATCCTCTCCTCTCCAGGATCAGAAACTAAAGTTTCACTCTTCTGCGCTTCCTGTCCATCCTCAATGCTAAAGGTTTGACCATCAATCTTTGGCTTGCACAACATATCCATCTCAAAGTGTAGAGGCTCATCTCCCAGATGGAGATCAATCAGACCATGCATCACATCAATCTTCGCACCAGCTGTGGCTTAGAAAGGTCTTCCCAGTTTAGAGCATCATCCGACTCACTATCGTACTTAAGCACCACAAAATCTGTCGAAACTAGATAGTTTCCAACTTTAACTGGGACATCCTCAAGAACTCCTTTTGGAATCCTTATTGACTGATCAGCTAGGACCAGAGAGGTCCTAGTGGGTGAAAAATCTGCCATTCCCAGCTTCTCTGCCATAGAGTATGGCATGAGATTTCCAGCAGCTCCTAAATCACACAAGGAGCACCTGAAGCTATCCTCAAAGATGGAACAACTCAGCACAAATATATCAGGATCAGGTAGCTTCTTAGGAATCCGAGTCAGCAACATATCACTGACTTGTTTAGGGATCACTATCACCCAATCTTTCAACACTTCGTCCATAGGCAGCATCTTCTCCAAGTATCTCTGCACACAAGGGTGATATGGTGGATCATCAGGTTGTGGATCTTCTTCCAACTTCTCATCCATTACTTCCAGCTGTCTGGCTTCATCAAGTTCTTGTTGAGATATCTCAAACACCTCAGGGGAAGGCGTAGTAGGCTTGTGAGCCTTCTCGTCCGCAATACCAGTAGAAACAAGTAAGGCTGCTTCACGACATGCAACGATCGACGCATTTGATGCATCGGTCGATGCAATTAACATATCATATCTCTCGGGTTTTTCAGCTTCTTCCACAAGTTCAGCTGTGTTTAACTCAAATTTCTCTACTTGGTTTGATCCATCATCAATCTGAACTGACCAAGCTTTAATGTGGGTATCCATAACATTCTTTCCCTTGACTGAGCTTGAAATTTGGTTCACTTGTGTATCCAACTGCTTGACATGTATACTCAAGGATTCAAACTTCCCATTAAGATCTTCATACACAGCATCCAGCTTTTTGTTGAAGTCTACAACAGTCTTAGTCTGGCCCTCCAGCAACTGCTCCATCATGGCTTCCATCTTGCTCTTATGAGCACTAGCAGCAGGAGGTGTCTGATATGAGGATGATTCATAAGTCCTCTGATAAGAATTACCTTGTTGAAAAGGTTTCTGATAACCATCAGTTTGTCCATATCCAGAAGAGTTCTAGTTGCTTGTCAAAGCACTCTTCTGTCCACCATTAAAGAATTTGTTACCTTGCTGATTACCAAACCTGTTTCCTTGGAATCCAGAGCCACTAATGTAGTTCACATCCTCTTCCTGGTGATCTTCTTCAGCCGCAAATACCTCAACATCCTGAGCAAAGTGGACAGCCTTCTTTCCAGTCAACAAACTGTGAACAGTGTCCAGCTTGTTCCTGATATCAGCAATTTCCAGATTATCAATCTTTCCACCAGACTCCTTCCTTCTCCTATCAGCAGTCTTGGTGCTATTACTGCTAACCAAGTTATCAATCAGTGTCCTAGCCTGTTCGGGAGTCCTTGTATTGAAATTGTCATTGCTGGCATTATCCAATGCAGACTGATAATGGAGATCAATGCCTCTGAAGAATATGCCCAGCAGCGTCACTTCAGAGAATCCATGATGAGGACAGTCACGTTGGTACTTCTTAAACCTCATCCAAGCAGACTTAAGAGGCTCTGTAGGACCTTGAGTGAAGGTGAGAATATCCTGTCTCGACTGATCACATCGAGCATCATCATAAAAGTGCCTCAAAAACTCTCTCTTCACAGCATCCCAAGTAGTAAACTTCCCAGTTGGAAGTTGTTTCAGCCAAGCTGCAGCCTCTCCAGCGAGAGAATAGGGGAAAAGCTTGAGATACAGATAGTCATAGTTTACCCCATTATACTTCATTCCAGTGACGAAGTCCTCAAAGTCATTAATATGATCCATCGGTTGCTCGTGTGGGAGACCATGGAAAGGATTCTGCCTAAGAAAAGAGTAGTAGACAGTCTTGATCTCGAAGTCATTCCTCTCAAAGCCAGGAGGTACAATTGCTGACCGGTTAGCATAGAACTCATCCAGACGGTTGAAGTCAGCAAGAGTCCTCTCATCAGCAGGAGGAATAATCATCTGCCCTTGTCCTTGGGGCTGTTCAGGCGCAGGTTCAGGGATCACACGTCCCTCAGCATCAATCCTTTGCCCGACATCATTGTACCGGTTGTTCTGGTCGTCTCTCAGAACACCCTCAGTATTAGGTCTCAAAATCAAGCGATTGTTATTCATCCTTGCTCGTTGACCTTTTCTGTTTGTTCTCTCTAGTCTAGCAAGTTCCTCAAACCTGAGATTCACAAGATTCGCGTTCGGATCACTTCTGGTCTCACGCTTCTGCATAATCTGTCGGTAATCGCAGTGCAACGATCGATGCTAAGTATGCAACGATCGATTCAAATCAGGATTCGCCTTGTGTCGATCGATTCAAAAGATACGTCGATCGATGCTAAGCGAAATCAGACCTGAAACAGAGAAATTAGTAACACAAAAAAACGAAAATCCTAGACTAAACTTTAAATTCAAATCTATCGAAGACTCAAAAGAGTCTCCGGCAACGGCGCCAAAAACTTGATACGATCAGGTTTTAATCCCTAGATCTACACTATAAGTGCACAGACATGAACTAGTAGTATATAGGGTATCGAATCCACAGAGACTCTAGATTCTTACGGTAGATTATAGAATGTCAAGTTAAGCTATGTGATACTAATCAGAAATTAAATTACTTAGAAGAAAGTAAATCAGTAGCAAGAGTGGTTTTGTAAGCAAGTACTAAAAGCATCAAGCCTAGGGAGGTCTCAGGAAATCAGACAAGCAGAGTAACTATTAGTCAGGATCAAATTAAGTTCGGTTCTAGAACTCAAATACAAGATAAAACTAACCAACTTTCGTTGCGAGAATTCTCTAAGTCTAATTAGCAGAAATCCAAATTTCTTTGCAATTCCTAACAGATTTAAACTAGTCTTAAGTGCAAGTTTGATTTGTTCACAATTCAATTAAACCAAATTTCTTTGCAGATAACTAAATTGCTCAATCTAAATAGTTCAGATTCTAAACCACACTTTCGTGTCAATTTAGTAACCTAAATTCTAGATTCTAAGTGATCAGGTTAGAAACTAGTATTAAGCACAATTCAGGTTGAAGAACAAATAAGATATGAATTCCTTAACTGATAAATTAATCTAACAAAGTCATGAAATCCCTAACGAGAATCCCTAAACCTAACTATGAATCTACTCAGACATTATCAATGAAACACAAATCAATGAATAAATAGATATCATAAAATCAAAGAGTAAAGAGTAAAAGAGGTTCGAAATCTTCTCTCTTGAGTACAAGAACGATCAGCCTCTCCGTCTCTCTCTCTAAAAAGCTAATAGTATGAATGCGTATCCAAAACTACACACCAAAAACCTAATTATAAAGGCCTAATCACGCTTGGGGTCTTTTTGCAAATACTGGAACTTTCTGGGGCAAAACTGCAAATCTCCAAAGTCTTCATTAATGTGTTGGCGCAGAGGTGTGTCGATCGATGCCAGTGATGCATCGATCGATGCATTGGTCGTCCAGACTTGGTGAAACTAAATCTCTCGGCTTAAGCTCCAAAACTTGCCCAAAATGCTCCATTATATCCAATAATCCTCCAAACGTGCATGTACCTAATAAACACCTGTAATGACTCTAAATACACGACAAAATACTCTAAAACACACTTATATCATGGCTTAAAATAGGTACAAACCATGATATATCACAAGCAAAAGCTAAGTGGGGGGGAGTTGATATATCATGGTTTTTACCTGTTTTAAGCCATGATATAAGTGTGTTTTAGAGTCTTTTGTCGTGTCTTTAGAGTCATTACAGGTGTTTATTAGGTACATGTACGTTGGAGGATTATTGGAGATATTGGAGCATTTTAGGCAAGTTTTGGAGCTTAAGCCGAGAGAGTTAATTTCACCAAGTCTGGACGACCCATGCATCGATCGATGCATCATTGGCATCGATCGACACATCTCTACGCCAGCACATTAATGAAGACTTTGGAGATTTGCAGTTTTGCCCAGAAAGTTCCAGTATTTACAAAAAGACCCCAAGCGTGATTAAGACTTTATAATTAGGTTTTTGGTGTTTTGTTTTAGATACGCTTTCATACTAGTAGTTTTTTAGAGAGAGGGACCGAGAAGCTGATCGTTCTTGTACTCTAGAGAGAAGATTTCGAACCTCTTTAACTCTTTACTCTTTGATTTTATGATATCTATTTATTCATTGATTTGTGTTCCATTAATCATGTCTGAGTAGATTCATAGTTAGGTTTAGGGATTCTCGGTAGGGATTTCATGACCTGCTAGATTAATTTATAAGTTAAGGATTCATATCTTATTTACCCGAATTATTCTTAATACTAGTTTCTAACTTGATCACTTAGAATCTAGACTCTAGGTTTATAAATTGACACGAAAGTGTGGTTTAGAATCTGATCTATTTAGGTTGAGCAATTTAATTATCTGCAAAGAAATTTGGTTTACTTGAATTGTGAACAAATCAAACTTGCACTTAAGGCTAGTTTAATCTGTTAGGAATTGCAAAGAAATTTGGGTTTTCTAATTAGACTTAGAGAATTCTCGCAACGAAAGTTGGTTAGTTCTATCTTGTGTTTGAGTTCTAGAACCAAACTTAATTTGATCATGACTGATAATTGATCTGCTTGTCTGATTTCCTGAGAACTCCCTAGACTTGACGCTTTTAGTACCTGCTTCACAAAACCGTTCTTGCTACTCATTTACTTTCTGCTTAGTTATTTAGTTTATGATTAGTATCACCTAGCTTAATTTGACATTATATAGTCTATCGTATTTCTTGAGTCTCTGTGGATTCGACCCCTAGATACTACAATTGTTCTGTGCACTTGTAGTTGAACTTAGGGAAGTAAACTTTGAGCATATCAAGTTCACAGGTAGCTACTGACGCACCGCTTTTGTTTTCTTAGAGTCAGTCCAAATTTGTTTTATTGAGTCAAATTGAGTAGGAAACAAGGACTTTTTGAGGAGATTACCACACTTGCAGGAACTTAAGTAACCATTGGATGAGTTGCAGATGATCTATGACTATTAGAAAACCCAACACAGACCAGCCTACTGAGGACACCCATATCACTTCAGGTATTCAGAGAATCCATTAATCCATTGCTTGACTTCACCTTTAACTTGACTTAATTTTCTTACATATGGGCTTGGTATACTTTGAGTTGGATTCCTCTGTTGGTTCTTGCACAGCTTGTAAACCTGTCTGATTATGGTTCCCTTCTCCCCATCCTTGAAAGTAAAAAAAAAAGAAATAAACTAAGGATAAGCTAGTAGCTTCGAAGTGGTCACGGGAGTGGTAGAGACCCCTATCACCTCCTGTGCATCCATGGAAACATGTCTAAAGTATGCCCCAATGCGGGAAGAGCACTGATAGAAAAATAAAATGATATCCAAAGGGGAAAAATCAGTGCTAAGGAAGGGAAAAGAGAAGAAAGGAACCAGAAGCAACAATTGAGTGGTCAGATGCTAACAGAGTAAGAGTCCATGTGTTCTTTGATCGATACCCCATAGGTGAGACCGCACTTAATAGCTTATAGAAGTCAGTATGGTGAATTTGGATGCTTTGAATGTGATTGTGGAGTTTACTCAGGATAGTTGATAAGTGTGGGGGAAGTATATGTTGGCCTTGATGTCTGCAGGTTAATTTTCATGTGGCTTACTAAGGCGAATCTGAGTGTGGTGCTCCTACGATGAAACGAGTTTCTGAAGTTTTCAAACTTCTTTTCCTGATCTTGGTTTTCTGTTTGCTTGAGGGCAAGCAAAAGCTAATTGTGGGGGAGTTGATATATCATGGTTTTTAGGACTTTTGACCATGGTATATGTCTTTGTTATCGAGTCTTTCTACGTGTTTTGGAGTCTTTTCAGGTGTTTTACAGGTTTAAGGACATTTGGAGCCTAATTGGACGTTTTGGAAGCATTTGGGTCAATTCTGCACTATTTAGAGATCTCACAGAGTTCACTGGCTGCGAAATCGCCTTGCAATGGTTGATGCAGTATGTGCATCGATCGATGCAAGGTGATTCAAGGGATCTGCACACAAAAATCCAGAAATTACAGTTTTGCCCAGAAACTTCTCAGATTTGCAAAAAGGCCCCAGCCGAGTTTAGATCATTATATTAGGGTTTTTAGTATTGACATGGAGATCATATTGAAATGGAGATCATAGAATATCAATGTGCTATTGGTCATGAGAGGTCTTGGAGTAACCAAACTAGAAGAGGTAACTAGAAGAGAAGCATCTGTGAACAGTACCCACTGATGAACAGTAAAAACAGTTTTAGTTACCTTAAGATATTTTGGACTAGCTTCCCTTTTAAGCTAAATATGTGGACAATTATGAGCCACATGTTTTAGGATGAGTCTAACAGCTAGTTTCTGTATATTGTAAGGTGGATTTCGAAATTCAAAGTTATGGAGACTTATTCTCTTCTCCAATTCTCTCTCTAATCTCTCTCTTGTTCTTAGTCTCTTAATCTCTCTCTAATAGTCTGATCTTGTGATTCCTTGCCTAAATCTTTCATTCTCTGCTTTATATTCTTGAATTCTAACATGGTATCAGAGCTATAAGATCCTGTACCTTCTTTACTTCCGCAAAATCTTTCTAAAACCTGTTCTTGAGCTCTTAAAAGTCTGCTCCGGTTCTTGCAAGTTCTCAAGCTCTTAAGCGCATTCTCTTGCATCTTTATTTACTATTTGTGTTCTCTGTGAGTTGAGAACCTTTCTACCATTAAAATTTCATCTTGAATACTCCCTCCTTGCTAAGAAATCAGAGGCAATAGAGAACTCAAGAGTTGTTATCCCTGTGATTCTAAAAGGCACCAACTACATTGTTTGGGCTAGAATGGTGAAGTCTGCACTTGGAGGCAGAGGTCTGTGGAAGTATATCTTGAGTGACACTGCTCCACAGAAGGTGTTTAAGGCCAGGTCTGAAGCTGAATCCAAGAAAGGAGCTGAGGCAGAGACTAAAGGCAGTGGTGAGTCTCATGAAGAGGCGACTGAAGCTGATGAAGAAGCTTGGATACAAGGGGACCAGAATGTGCTTTCTATACTCCAAAGCTCACTGGACCAGCACCTATTGGAAGCCTACTCTTATTGTGTGACTTCCAAGCAGCTGTGGTATACTATTGAGAAGGTTTATGGGAATAAATCAAACCTAACCAGAGTCTTTGAAGTTAAGCTGGCCATCAACAATCTCCAGCAAGAAGATATTGAGTTTAAAGCTCACTTTGGAAAGTTTAGCTCACTGTGGTCAGAGTTGGAGATGTTGAGGCCACCAAGCAGTGATCCTTTGGTGTTGCACGAAAGGAGAGAGCAAGATAAAGTCTTTGCTCTTATGCTCACATTGAACTCATCTTACAATGGGTTGATTAAGAACATTCTAAGGGCATACACTCTACCTGATATTGATGATGTATGTGGACAAATTCAGAAAGAGCAAGGCTCATTTGGGCTGTTCGAAGGGAAAGGAGAGCTGGTGACTGCCAACAAAGGGGTGTTTAAGGCTGATGAGAGGCAGAACTATGGAGGTGACAAGAGAGGAGTCTTGATGTGTGATTTTTGCAAGAAGAGTGGGCACTTGAAAGACAGATGCTGGCGCCTTCATCCTAACCTCAGACCCTCATCTCACAACAACCGGTTCAAAGATCAAAGGGCAAACTACTCTTATGGTGCAGCTGGACCAGGTTCTTCTTCAATGAAGCAATGTGATAAAGGGAGAGCAATGGTGGTCCATCAAGCTCCAGCCATGATTGATTAGAGTGATGTGGTAAGAAGGTCAGACCTTGAGGCACTCATCAAAGCCCTCAAGGAAAACTCTGGTATGGTTCTTGGTACTTCACTCTTTGCTTCAAATTAAATCAGACCCTTGATCATTGATTCTGGAGCTTCTCATCACATGATCAGTGACCCTAAGTTGATAGAAAATGTTAAACCAGCCTTAGGATGTGTAGTGATTGCAAATGGTGATAAAATTCCAATTCAAGGCATAGGAAATCTGAAACTGTTTGATAAAGAATCCAAAGCTTTCTTTATGCCTAGCTTCACATCCAACTTAGTTTCTGTTAAAAGAATAGCCACTGATCTAAATTGCAATGTTGTTTTTAGTCCTAATGATGTTGTGTTTCAGGATATTAAGACAAGTAAGTTGATTGGGAAAGGTGTGACAAAGGATGAGCTCTACATGATTGAAGACACCAATCCCTCTTCTGAATTATCTACTGCTTTATCTACTTGTGTTGGTGTGGATGATTCTATTTGGCATGCTAGACTAGGACATCCACACTCTAGGGCTTTAGGACTTTTATTACCTTCTGTTTCTTTTAAGAATGATGATTGTGAGGCTTGTATCCTTGGGAAACATTGCAAATCTGTTTTTCCAAACTCTAAAACTACTTATGATAGTTGCTTAGATCTTGTTCATTCGGATGTGTGGACTGCTCCTTGTTTGTCTAGAGAGAATCACAAGTATTTTGCCACCTTCATTGATGAAAAATCTAAGTACACTTGGATAACACTGATGCAAACTAAGGATAGAGTGTTAGAAGCTTTTATGAACTTTCAAAGTCATGTTACTAACCATTTCAATGCTAAGATCAAAATTTTTAGATTAGACAATGGTGGTGAGTATACAAGCAATGCTTTCAAACAACACTTGTCCAAACATGGGATTCTCTATCAAACAAGCTGTTCTTACACTCCCCAACAAAATGGAGTGGCTGAGAGAAAGAACAGACACTTAATGGACGTTGCAAGGTCCATGATGTTCTACAAGAATGTTCCTAAGAAGTTTTGGGGAGATGCAGTCATGACTGCTTGCTACTTGATCAATAGAACTCCCACAAGGGTTCTTAAGGATCAATCTCCATTTCAGGTAGTAAACAAAACCAATCCATTAGTTGGTCACTTACGTGTGTTTGGGTGTATTTGCTTTGTGTTAATCCCAGGAGAACAAAGGGATAAGTTGGATGCTAAGAGCACCAAAGCTATGTTCATTGGTTACTCCACAACACAAAGAGGATACAAGTGTTATGTACCTGAAACAAGGAAGGTCTTGATCTCAAGAGATGTGAAATTTATGGAGACAAGGAGTTTCTATGATGAGAAGAATTGGGATAACTCGAAGGATCTTCCCACTTCTCAATCAGATAGAGCTGCTAACCTAAGGATGATCATGGAAAATCTTGGTATTAGTATGCCTCAACAACCGGCCAAGACAAGTCCTACTACTTCAGTCCCTGCTCCAACTTCAGAAGCTCCGCAACATTCCCATCTTGATCATGAGGGGGACACTCATGAATCAGCATCAGAACCGCAAGTAGCTGATCCTTCTACACATGATCAAGCTGAAAATGAGGAGCATGAGGAACATGAGGAAGAACCTGAGGAGTTGGATCATCAGAATGAAGAGGTTGAACAGCCGGTTGTGAATGAGCAGCAACAAGTTCAAGTGTTAAGAAGGAGTACAAGGGAGAAAAAGGATCCATCAGAATGGAAGAAGACTAGGGTTTACTTCAATAGCAATGCAGTAGCCCATCCCATTCAGGCGGTTTGTAGTTTAGCTCATGTACCTTTGGAGCATCAAGTGTTCATTGGGAAGTTGGATCAAGAACAAGTACCAACAACCTATGAAGAAGCAAAGGGAGATAAGAGGTGGATGCAAGCTGTGGATGAAGAGACCAAAGCAATGGAGAACAATGAGACTTGGTATGAAGCTGAACTTCCTAGAGGAAAGAAGGCAGTAACTTCTAAATGGGTTTTCACTATCAAGTATAGAAGTAATGGAGAAGTGGAGAGATACAAAGCAAGGTTGGTTGCAAGAGGCTTCACTCAAACCTATGGAAAGGATTACTTGGATACCTTTGCACCAGTAGCTAAGCTTCGTACAGTTAGGATAATCTTGTCTTTAGCAACAAATCTTGATTGGGAACTTTGGCAAATGGATGTCAAGAATGCATTCCTTCAAGGAGAGCTTGAAGATGAGGTATACATGAGACCACCTTCTGGTCTTGAAAGCATTGTGAAACCAGGAAAAGTGTTGAGACTTAAGAAGGCCATCTATGGATTAAAGCAATCACCTAGAGCTTGGTATCATAAGCTAAGCTCAACACTTATGCAAAGAGGGTTCAAGAGGTCTGAAGGAGATCATACATTATTCACTCTTCAAGATCAGGAAGGTATCATTGTCATCCTTGTTTATGTTGATGACATTATCATATCAGGGAGTAACAAGTCAGGTATACAAGAAACTAAAGCTTATCTCAAATCTTTCTTTGATATTAAAGATCTTGGTACCCTAAAGTACTTCCTTGGGATAGAAGTTTGTCGATTTAATGATGGACTCTTCTTATCTCAAAGGAAGTACACACTTGATTTGTTATTTGAGGCAGGAAAGATTGGATCAAAACCGGCTAAGACACCATTGGAGGAAGGCTACAAAGTCATAAGAGAGGGGGAGCTTAAGGATAAACCATTTGAGGACACTACTCAGTATAGAAGAATGGTCGGTAAGCTCATTTACTTGACCATAACAAGACCTGATTTGTGTTATGCAGTGAACCACGTAAGCCAGCATATGCAAGCACCCAAGATGCATCATTGGAACATGGTTGAAATGATACTCAGATATCTAAGTGGTGCTCCTGGTCAAGGCATTTGGATGGGTTGCAATCAAAGCACCGAGATAGTTGGGTATTGTGATGCTGATTGGGCAGGAGATAGAGTGGAAAGGAGGTCTACTACTGGATATTTCACATTCATTGGAGGCAACCTTGTTACTTGGAAGAGCAAGAAGCAAAAGATAGTGTCATGTTCAAGTGCTGAAGCTGAATATAGATCCATGAGGAAGCTAGCAACAGAATTGGCATGGATCAAAGGTCTCCTTGTGGATTTGGGGATTGAGACTTCAAAACCAATCACTATGCACTGTGATAATCAAACAGCCATTCACATTGCATCAAATTCAGTCTTCCATGAAAGGACCAAACATATAGAGGTGGATTGTCACAAAGTGAGGCAGATGATTGAGCAAGGGATTGTGTTGCCTTGTTTTACAAGAAGTGAAGACCAACTAGCTGATGTGTTCACCAAGACAGCTACTTGAAGGTGTGTGAATCCATTCATACCAAGCTTGAACTCATGGAGCTTCCGGAATCCTCTAAGGCTAAGGAATCTACACTCTTTTTCTCTTCATGAAGTTTTATCCCAAGTGGTTTTCTTTATAAAGGTTTTTAATGAGGTAGATCTCCAATGGCATTCCAAGCTTGATTCAATTCTTGAATTCAAGCTTGAGGGGGAGTATTGACATGGATATCATATTGAAATGGAGATCAATGTGCTATTGGTCATGAGAGGTCTTGAAGTAACCAAACTAGAAGAGGTATGTGAACAGTACCCCCGGATGAACAGTAAAAACAGTTTTAGTTATCTTAAGATATTTTGGACTAGCTTCCCTTGTAAGCTAAATATGTGGACAATTATGAGCCACATGTTTTAGGATGAGTCTAACAGCTAGTTTCTGTATATTGTAAGGTGGATTTCGAAATTCAAAGTTATGGAGACTTATTCTCTTCTCCAATTCTCTCTCTAATCTCTCTCTTGTTCTTAGTCTCTTAATCTCTCTCTAATAGTCTGATCTTGTGATTCCTTGCCTAAATCTTTCATTCTTTGCTTATATTCTTGAATTCTAACATTTAGCCACTTGTTTAAGCTACGCTTTCAGACTTAAGTTTTATTTTTATTCAGAGAGAGAGATTGGGAACTCATATTCTTTGTTTCTCTTTTATGATATTTGGTTTTCTATTCATCATGTCTTTTGCTTCAATTGCCATGTCAGAGTAGTTTACTAGTTAGGTTTAGGGATTCTCGTAGGGGATTTCATGGAATTATAGGTTGATCAATCTGTACAGATTCATATCTGTTAGTTCTTCATCTAGGGATGTTCTTAATGCTTGATCTGAATTGGCCACTTAGATTATTGATGTTGTTGACCAAAAAAAAAAAAAGATTATTGATGTTAGGTTGATTTCTGCAACGACAGTTGATTAATTAACTAGAAAGAACCTAGATGAGCAATTTGACTATTCGCAAAGAAATTTGGCTTAGGAGAATTGTGAACGAAAGAACTTGAGTTTAATGCATGTTTAGATCTCTAGAATTCGCAACGAAAGTTGGTCTGCTAGGATTGCTAAACATATATAATATCCGCAACGAAAGTTGGTTTCTTATGCTTCTGTGATTCTAGTTCTAGAAGAGTTCTTAATTAGATTCCGATTGATTGATTAGCCTGTGTTCCTGATTTCCTGAGAACTCCCTTGACCTGACGTTTTGCCTGATTGCTTATAAACTACTTGATTTACTTTATTGTTCTGATTTAGTGCTTTCTACTGTTTTACCTAGCTTAACCTGAAATTCTACAATCTATCGCAAGATCTCGAGTCTCTGTGGATTCGATACCCTATATACTACTAGTTCACGTCTGTGCACTTGCAGTGTAGATCTAGGGATTAAAACCTGATCGTATCAAGTATGGCACTCCCACACCGGCTCTTCCATGGACAAGCTTCACAATAGTTTTAGGACATGGAGTATCGAAGTTACTGGGATAGTCTTCATTTAAGATGCTTGCAACTAATGGTGGTGTACTGATAGAGCAAGATTTAATCCCTATTCTACTGCAAGTGCACAGTTACGCTATTGTAGTATTCAGGGGTATCGTATCCACAGGGACTCACGTTTCACACGATAGACTGTATGTTCTCAAGTTAAGCTAAACCAGTTTAGTGAAAGCAATAAACGAAAGCAAGTAAACAAAGGTGTGTTTTCAATAGGAGAAAGGCGTTAGACTTAGGAAGTTCTCGGGAATCATACAATGCTAGATACCTAACTAACCGGATTCAGATTAAGCGCAAGTTCAAAAACTAGAAACACAATGCTAAACAATCCAACTCTCGCTGAGATTGTTTCTATATCTAGCAACCTAGCGATCCAAATCTCTTTGTGATCCTAGAGTTATAAACAAGCATTAAGAACAGGTTCTTCGGTTCACAATTCTCCTAAACCAAATCTCTTTGTATCTAGTCAAATTGCTCACACTAAGTTTATTCAGATTATAACTCACACTCTCGTGCTAAGCTAATTGTCTCAGATCTAAATCCTAGATGATCAGTCCAGAATTCAGTTATTAAACACAACTTAGGCGATGAACGAATAGATTTAGAATCCAATGAATCAGTTATCTAAACATGCATAAAACCCTATGAGAATTCCTAAATCTAACTAGGTTACTACTCAGACATATTATCAGAATAACAACACATCATTGAATAGAAAACCAAAAGACTAAATAGATAAGTAAAGGGGTTCGAAATCCTTCTCTTAAAGGTTACAAGTAGCAAGAACTGCCCCTTGGCACAAATCTCTCAATCTCCAAGCAAGAACCAAAGTAAGAACAAGATAAGATGATAATGAGTCTGAAAACCTAATTAAAACTGCTAAACACGTTTTGGAGCTAGATTAGAATTAGGGGAAACTTCTGGGTCTTTTTGCAATTCTTCAAAATTTGTCTTCAACTCGGCGTATAACTTCTGTCGCCCTCAGTGTCGACCGACACCAAGGTCAGTGTCGGTCGACATCCAATCGTGGTCGAGACACCAACTTCAACTCATTTCACCAATTCACAGACCTGTTCATGTTCAAGTGTCTGTATTCTTGTTTAAAACACATCACCGAAGTAGCAGTGGTTATATTAAGACTAACCACCATCCTACAGCTGCTGATATTATAATTTATCCTACAATTTTGCGACCTGGAATTTCTTTCACCTACCAGCTTTCTGTAATTTAACACTGTCACATGTGTTCAGAACCAATGAGCTACTTTAAATCTACTCTCTCTACCGTGTTTTTATCATTCAAACTAACGTTCCCTTCGTCCTGTATTAAATTTCTTTATACATTTGTAGTTGTAGTTGCACATTCTTATACATTAGCTTACACTAATGGATCCTTACACACCACTGTTTTTTATTACAAATATCCACAGGTAGAGTCACCTTCAGCTCCATGTCTTCTTAGGCAAACCTTTTATTCTGGTATGTTAAATCTTTTAAAGCTGATTAATCGAAGATTGCATTTGCAAAGTGTAAATTTATTTTGGCTTTGGTTTGTTAGATATAGTAAAGGTTGATGATGCAGCAGTTTGGAGAGCAACAAATGAAATCAAGTATCTCAGAGATGCACATGGTTCATCTATTGCTTGGCCAATGGATAAATTGGTTATATTTTAAATTTTGGGAACAAAGGTAATTGTTATGCTTCTGCTTTGGTTTTACATCTAATTATATATATGTGTTACTAAAGTAAGACACTGGTTTTTTGATATAGGGAATGAAGAAAATTTGGTCCAAGATAGCTAGTTTTACTTTGGTTAAGACTAGGCTAATGAACTTATGACTAGACTATGTATTTTGGTTTTAGACTTGAGTTATGTTTCTGTCATGAAACTCTAAACTTGTGTTTTGGATGTTGGATTGTATTCAGACTTGTGGAATGAATGTCTTAATTTCTATATATCAGTTTCAGTTTTTAGATTATGCAACTATTTTATTATATAAAAGAAATTGATAGCAGGTTGATAACAAATATAATAGCAACAAAATGACCGTTATAATATTATATCATAGCAATATAAAATAGACATCAGTAACTGTATTATAGCATACAAAAAACTGTAAAAATCAAATAGAACAGAAATCAAATGCTATAATTACATATACTATAACGTTAATTATTTGCTATTATTAATATTGTTACAGCAAATAAAATTCCATGCTATAATAGATCAACGCTATTATAGCACCCCGAAAAAATGCTATCGTAGGGCTGGTACCTAAGATAGCTCCCGCATAGATAGCATTATGAAAACGCTATGAAAGACATATGATAGCATTATTTTTGCGCCGACAATGTTCATATTTCTTGTAGTGCAATCACCAGAAACGTCCTATAATAGACTCGAAAAACCAGGTTAAAGACTCAATATACACAACTATATCATGGTTGAAAACCTAGAAAAACCATGATATATCAACTCCTCCACAGTTAGCTCTTGCTTGCCCTCAAGCAAGTAATGAACCAAAGCATAAGAAAGAGGTTTGAAAACTCAGAAACTCATTTCATCCTAGGAACTTTCGCATTCACATTCACTTAGTAAGCCACTGAAAACTTTCCTACATATATCAAGACCACAATATACTTCCCCCACACTTAGCAACTGTCCCAAGTAAACTCCAAAATCAGATTAGGATATTCAAGTTCACCACACTAACCTCTGAGTACAATTAGGTGCAGTCACACAGAGGGATTATCGATCAGAGGACACATGGACTCAACTCAGTCAGTACTGACCACCAAACTGTCGGTTTCTGGTTCCTTTTTTTTCCCTTTCTCCCTTAGGAACTGATTTTTCCCCACTAGGTATCATTTTATTTTTTCTATCAGTGCTCTTCCTTTTTTATTCGGGGTGTAACTTTGGACATATTTCCATGGATGCACAGGAGGTAATAGGGGTCTCTACCACTCCCGTGACCACTTCGAAGCTACTAGCTTATCCTCGGTTTTAATCTCTTTATTTTTTATACTTTCAAGGGAGGGGAAAATCAGGAACCATACTCAGACAAGATCATAGGCTGTGTCAACATATCAGAGGAATCCGATCCAGAGATCTCAAGCCCCTAGGTAAGAAATTAAAGTCAGGATTAGAGGTGAAGCTAGTGATGGATCCTCTGAATACCTGGTTAGATATGGGTGTCCCTGGTAAGTTGATCCGTTTGGGGTTTTCTAATAGTCATAGAACTACTGCAAGTCTGTCCAGTGGTCACTTAATTTCTGTTTCAGCGAAAAATTTCCTCGAAAAATCATAGTTTCATACACATTTTGACTCAATAAAACAATTTGAAAACAAGTGAAAATAAGGGACTGACTCTAAGAAAACAAAACACAATGTCAGTAATCACCTCCCCCACACTTAGATTGCACTGACCCCAGTGCAATCGCAGCTTGGTTTTGGTAGAACAAGGCATAAGTAACCGAGAACTTGAGAAAACAGAAATTTTACATGTGGTCACAGTCGATGTCGACCGACGCTTAGCCAGTGTCGGGCGACATTGAGCTTTAGTCGACATTGATTTTCTCCTAATCGAGCATTATCGATTTCCATTCGTGTTCTCGAGTTTGGCATCGACCGACACCGTGGTAATGTCGACCGACACTGATTTCTGCAAACCTGTTCTATACGGCCCTGACACACAAAAACCAAAAAAATAAAAAGACACAAGGACGAAAACCAAAAAGAAGTGAAAACTAACCTACAGTGGGTTGCCTCCCACTCAGCGCTGGTTTAACGTCAATAGCTTGACTGTATCGCGATTAGGCATTGGGTGGATTATCTAGATGGACAATGTTGCCTTCTGGAATTTCAGTACAGCTTTGTACGCTCCTAGTACAGCTTTGAGTTCTCATAGGCATGGTGGCGAATCTCATCTAACTCATTAAGCTGTATCAAACGTCTCTCAACTGCAGGTTTCATGTCATAGTTCAACTGTTTCACAGCCTATCTAGCCTTATGCTCGAGCTCAACTGGAAGGTGACAAGCTTTCCGATAGAGTAGATGGAAAGGTGTAGTCCCAAGTGGCGTCTTAAACGCAGTCCTGTAGGCCCACAACGCGTCATCCAGCTTAGCAGACCATTCCTTCCTAGTCTTTCCCACTGTCTTCTCTAGAATCTCCTTAATATGTCGGTTTGAAACCTCAACCTGCCCACTAGTCTGAGGGTGGTATGGAGTAGCCACACGATGACTAACACCATGCTTTTAAGCAACTTCTCGAAGACCTTGTTGATGAAGTGAGAACCACCATCACTTATCACAATCCTAGGCACTCCAAATCTGGGGAAGATGATAGTCTTAAACAGCTTAAAAACTACCAAAGAGTCATTGGTTGGCTAGAACCGTACTTAATTTGATTCTGACTGATTATCTGATCTGTTTGTCTGATTTTCTGAGAACTCCCTAGACTTAGCTCTTTTAGTTAATTGCTTTCAAACCAATCCTGCTACCTGATTTACTTTTCTGCTTGCTTTTAGTTTTCTCATTACTTTATCCTAGTTTAACTTGACCATTCTAAAATCTATCGTAGGTCTAGAGTCTCTGTGGATTTCGATACCCTTTATACTATAATTGCATTAATTGTGCACTTGCAGTAGAATAGGATTAAAACTTACACCCTATCAATCATTCATCCCCATCCTCACTTATTTCCTCTCCTTTGCGTAGTTACAAAACCTCGCTTCACTATCTATCTTTTATCTTAAGTTCTTCCTTAAATATGCTGACATGTTCTTCTGTTTTCTTATGTTCGGTTCCGTGTCGACCTCCGGAGTCATGCATGAACAACACCGGAACCAATATTCTCTTCAGGAAACTCAGAGGAGAGAATTGTTTGAGATCGGTTCCTTTGGGTACCTTAATCTTGAGGAGAATATTGGTTCATGTGTTGATTTCAAAACAGTTCATATCTCATTGATGGCCTTGATGGGAGAAGACAACTCAATCGTCAGTCGAGATAGCGGTTCGGTTTCTGGCGGAAAGAAAACGATATCACAACTCAAACTTCGGCTTTGGAAGAACTTGTCTTTTAAGAAATTAGTTTAGCTCTAATTAGTTTTCTTAGTTCGACTTTTTATATCCGTTTATGAGGATAAATACTAGGATTTATAATTTTTGTACTTTTAACATTAGTTTAGCTTGTTAAAATCTAGGGAAATTGTGTATACCACTCAATTCATTTATGATCATTCTATTTGATTTTTTTTTTTTGTAATTTTAGTGGAATATAGTGGGACCAACAAATTGGGAGTAATATTAATCTAATAACCATTCTAGTGAAAATAAAATATTAATATAATAAGATCCGCCAAAACAAAAAAAACATTATCGAGCCTAAACAAAGATATTGAGGTAAATTATCATAAACCGAAAGAAATACCTTGACCATCATAACTTCGACAAAGTCAACATGCATATTACAAGGGCTCTTCATCCTGTTCTTCATCTTCGTCTTTATCCTCATCATCAGAAGAGGATAAATTATAACGGAATTCATCTTCTGGTTCTGTATCCGCGACCTCGTAATCAAGATCTATTGGGTTTCCTCCTTGTACCAAGTTCTCAATAACGAGATCTTCGATTCTAGTCATCATCACATGATCATCATTCTCTTGTTGCAAAAGAATCGGTTCCATGTCACCATAATCTCCTGAAATATTTTCCCATGGGTTGACTTGAACAACGCCTAGCCACTCTCATTTTGGATTCTTCCTGTATGCATACAGGATATAAAAAACTTGATCTGCTTGTGAGGTTGTGCATTTTGTATGTACTGAATGAAGTTATATATATATATTTAAAGGCATTAAGATATTTACAGGTAACTAACGTACCTAGAACAAATGGTTCGTCTTTACTGTATCTGCTTGATGAAAGAACGTCTACAACGCCATCATTACTCTTTCGAGTGCCTCTACCGATCATAGGGTCGCACCAGTTACACTTAAAAAGTGTGACTCACAAGTTCACAATTCCCTCATATTCGAGCTGTATGATATGAGTTAAAACCCCGTGGAAATCAGCCTCATTAGATGTATCAACATAATTCTCTCCTTTAACACGTACACCATAGTTATATGTCTTCCGTCCCACGCCGTGATTCTCCGTATGAAACAAATATCCTCTTGTAAAATAGATGGACCAGGTTTTAGCCTTATTCACGGGTCTATGCACTATATCTCGCACCCAGGAGGAAAAGCATATGTGTTTTTCCAATAAGTAACTTGCAGTATATAGAAAGAAAATATCAAATATAGTGCTTGGGAAAGATAAATTCATATAAATATATAGGTACACCATAATTTTACACATACATAATCTTCCACCCAGATTCGATTTTCTTGGGTTCATTTTGCGAAGACTTTTTTTCCGGAGAGTTCTGGATATTTTATGGATATATAATCTTCGAACATACTTTAATTTCAACCAAAACTTATATGATAAATCATAGTATAATGTAATATAGTAAACCAAAAGATAAGACATGCCAACTTATATATATATATATATCTAGCGGCTCAAAATATCCACAGTTTCACAGAACATAAACATGTGCGCATCTATAATCTTTCTTTGAAAGCCATATTTCTTGCATTCTTCGACTTGGACGACCCATTTGAGTAAATATATCATGAACATCGACATGATATTCGGGGATTTCACTTTCACTGAATCTTGTTAACCTGACCAAATTAATTAGTTTTGAAAATTTTAAAATTTATTAATAGCTTACAAATGGCAAATTGAACATGTGATAGCGCGTTTACCTTGATTTTGTTTTTATATTTGCTGCGAAGTAGTGCTTTGAGAAGTAAGCTACCTCCTCATTGATATATGATTGAATAATGGATCTTGCCGCATATCTTTTATTCCTTCTTTCCCTTTCAACTTTTTTAAATACATTTCAAAAGGGTACATCCACCTATATTGCACCGGACCACCTAATTCAGCTTCGTAGGGGAGATGTAAACGTAAGTGCTCCATCACGTCGAAAAATGATGGTGGAAAAATCTTTTCCAAGTTGCATGTGATTAAAACTATGTTTTCTTTGAGAATTTGGAGACAACTTTTTTTGTAAAGTTCTCGAGCATAAGTCACGGAAAAAACTTTCAACCCCTACAATATATATTTTGAAACAGTAGGTAAATATAAAATACTATACTCATATATATTTATCAAATATTAATTAAAATAAAACAGAAACCTACTAACGCAAGGTAGAAATTCCGATCTAAGAGTTCGGCAAAGATAAATGGAAGTAGCCGCTCCATAAAAACATGGTAGTCATAACTCTTCATCCTTGAAAATTTAACGTTATCCATATCAGTACAACTAGCTAAGTCGGCCGCATAACTCTGGGAATTTTACTGCATGTTTCACACATTCTAGTAATTTTTTTCTGCCATCGTTTGTCAATCAGTACGTGGGGAAAGGAGCTTTACCCTCACCATCAGAATGTAGTAATTTTGTTCTGCCATCGTTTTATATCAATTCTTGACATGACGGTGTCTTTGGATTTACCCTTCACACTCAAAAAGTATTCATGACGTTGTCAAAAAAATTCTTCTCT
The DNA here is from genome assembly GCA_030180135.1 of Orychophragmus violaceus. Taxonomy (NCBI): domain Eukaryota; kingdom Viridiplantae; phylum Streptophyta; class Magnoliopsida; order Brassicales; family Brassicaceae; genus Orychophragmus; species Orychophragmus violaceus. The sequence goes on along the minus strand of CM058235.1, from coordinate 79,051,755 downwards.
ACATGCATTAAATCAAGATTATGTCAGAGATTTGAGGTCCCTCCAGTTCGGAAGCTCCCAGAATGCTTTCCTTGTGCTAGTTATGCAACTTCCCATAGCCAGGCTTCTTTTTTCGTGACCGTTTCCACCGACGTCGTTTGTTTTCGGTGGATTTACACCTTGTAATCGCTCGCTATAAACTTGCTCACCACTAGATACCTCAGGTGGGTGCTCTTTCGAGGCGTCTTTTCCTTTCAAGAAGTCTTTTTTATTCTTCCTCAATAGATGACCAAACGAAAGAAATCTTCTCTGACAATAAAACCAACACGTCTTCCTTCCCTTAGGCAGATAAAAATATTTTGTATCTCCAATCCAAATAGGACAAGACAATCCACCATGGGTCGTCCATCCTGATAACATCCCATATGCCGGGAAGTTACTTATCGTCCACAACAGCACTGCTTTTAGTTTAAAGTTTTCATTCAATGACACATTGTATACCACTTTGCTTCAATGACATTAACGTTTATAACAATATAGCATATTGGTTTCTTACTCGAGTCTAACTCGCATTGGTCTCGGGTTCGAGTAGCGCCTCAACGGTTTTAATCCTTTAATTTTTTATCCGACCCTAACCTACAAATATTTCTAGTTGGCTCAGTCTACCAATGAATACAGCATAGCAAAATTGATTCGGGATATGTTCTCTCTCAAGAGACCTGGGTTCGACTCTTGTCGACCCTTTTATTAATTTCGCGATATATGGCAGAAAACCGATGGATATTCATTAACCGTCGGTTTTTTCGTCGGTTTTTATACCACCATTTTTTACAAAATTTTTGGAAAAACCGCCAAATGTTTGGCCAAATTAACTGGACCGCCAAGTTTTCTGGTGGTAAACCGATGGTAAATGAATTGTCGTCGGTTTTCCGTCGAAAATCGCTAATTAATGAAACGAATCATATTCTTCTTCCTTGTTTCTCTGTTTCTCTGCAACTTCTCTCTCTCTCTCTCTCTTCTCACTCGACCTCAACCTCCTCTCTAACATTTTTCCCGAATCCCGGGTGTATAACGCAAATTCCGACCGCCACAACCTTATTCATCATGTAAGTTTAATTTCTAACCAATTAAATTTGGTTTTAATCGATTTATTAGGTGGTTAGTTTCTTGGAAATTTATGCATGTGTTGTTTGAAAGGTAGTTTTCGGTAGTTTAGGGTGGAATTTAGTGATTTAGGACATACATATTTTTTTTTATAAAATGTGAATTTATAAAAACGTTTTTTTTATGGTTGAAACGATTTTGAAAACATTTTAAAACGTTTTACCCTTTAAAATGTTTGAAAAACATGCTTCACCAGTTTAAATTTTTAAATTTTTTTTCAAAACTTGTTTTGAATTTATAAAACATTTTTGACTTGTAAACCATTTCAAAAAGGTTTTTTTATAATTTCAAATCTTTACAAAAAATTTCAAACGTTTTTTAAAATTTTCAAAAGTTATAAAAAATTTTAAACATTTTTTAAAGTTTTCAAACTTTTTAAATTTTTTTAACCAAATATATAATATTTTATAAAACCATTAAAAACATTAATTGTTTTTAAATATTTTTAAATTTTGTTAAATTTTAAAATATTAATATAGAATTGTTAACTTTAATTAAGCAACTCTTGGGCTCTCCACTGGATGACATAAAAGAGCATGTACAGCAACAACCACCGAGACCAGTACGACGGTCTCGCTCGACTCAGGTGACACGCACACACCCAGAAACGTCTCAGCAGAACCAGACACAGCCGGGACTTCCCAGCAGAACCAGTCTCAGACTCGGCAGGAGACTCATAGTGGGAGCCATTCGGTGTCTCAAATGCAAGAGACACCGTATGTTCCGTGGTCTATTGTCGAGGAGATATCGGCGTTAGTCGACCAACCAGGACGAGAGTTGCTCAAACGACTTGATCCCTACTATGATATACATATTTATAAAGTTTAATTTTTTGCCTTATCAGGCTTCCGTTGACCGAATCGAAGGTCACAAAGAGCATATTGGGGTTGATGTACAACATGCTACGAATCGGATACCCGACATACAAGGAGATGCCTTTATTCGATAGGCATAACTGGTTCCGCCAGTTCGCGGTATGTATCCTTCGTTAACTTTGTTATATATTTCATATTATTATTTTATTAATTGTTAATAACAAATATTTTTTTTGAAGCAAGAGTTTACTTGGGATAAGAAGTATACTACGCTTATGGAAAAAGAGTTCCACATAAAGGCATCATCACATTACTCGAATGTCATCAACATATGGAAACAGAAGTGGGTGAACGATGAAGTCTCTATGGGTGTGAACGACGGTGCGTGGAATGAGCTGGTCCGTCATTAGATTAAGCCTGCAACAGCAACAACCTCTTTGACGAACTCCAAAAACCGTAAAAGTCATAGAAACGGTGTCGGGATAGCGACTAATAATGCGGGAGCAAAGAGCACCGCATCGAGGAAAATTGACTTTGTAAGTATCCTTATTTTTAATTTTCCATAATTTTAACTTTTGTATAATTAAGATATTTTTTGGGCAGAAACGGCGAGAAGGATGAGATCCGATACACCTTGAGCTCGTCGAGGGTGGCCATAAAAACAAGACTACTGGCAAATTCCAAGATCTAATCGCTCGAAGAATTGTTGAGTCGGCGAAGAGGCGGTTGGATGAGGTGGTTTCCCAATCCGAAGAAGTTGGTTCAATGGAATAGCTACCGCAGGAAAAGATCAATGAAATCTTTCTCGAGGTAAGATTTTAAGTTAACTAAAATATGATATAAGTCTTAAATTACTTAATTTCTAACTAGTACCATTAAAAACTTTGCAGAAAACGGAGAAGAGAAGAGGCCGGGTTTTGGTTTGGGAAACTTGGCGGAGAAAACGAGAACTTCGCCGAAGTTTTAAGAGAGAAAGAGGAGGAGATCGAAGCGTTAAAGGCTAGGCATGCGTGGATTGAAGCCCGGATGGCAGAGGAAAAGGCCGAAACGGCGAGGCAAATGCAGGCGATGAATGATCGGTTTATGTACTATATCAAGCACGGCAATATTCCAGAAGAGAGACCAGTGGAACCGGGGGCGGGAACGGGGACGGGGATGGGATCAAGATCCGCACCCCAGCCCCGTCAAATATAATTTTTAAAATTTTTTATTATTGAATAAGTTAAATTTTAAAATAATTTGAAATTTAATAATAAATTTGCATTTTTATTATTTTTAATTTATATATTAATAAAATAATTATATAATTTTCGAATTTTTTTCTCATTCCTCGATAATCCGTCAGAAAATCTGTTGGTTTATTTCCCTCGGTAAACCGTCAGTATATTTTCTTGGTAAACTGTCGGTTTAAGGTGTTGGAATCACTAGGATCCTGGGTCTAGGTGATTGAATCCAAGAACTGACCTTTTGATTACCTGGAGATTGGCAGCGGAAATTGGAGCAGGTAAACGAGATCTAGAGCGCCTCAATCGCTGCGCCTCTATCGTAGTCCACACGCACACAAGCTGGAATCCGCCGGGATGCTAGTACCGGTGATCGGATCTCCTGGGATTCTCTGCGTGTTTCTTGAGGAAGAGGGTCTGTTGTTTCTGTGACCAAAAACTGTCTGCGACGGCTCTCTCTTTAGGTCGTGTAACCTGGCCCCTATAAATAGGCCCATGGTTTACAAACCGTAACATAAGTTACGGTATCGACCTTGTGTCGATCGTTGCACCAATGGCATCGATCGACACACCTCTTAACACACGAATTCAATGTGTATCCAATACACATTGATCGGACCATATGCCAATGATCAATTCCCGACAGAAGCGTATCCAACTTGCTTAGGTGTGTGACCCTTTAGGTTCACACGATACTAGAAATGAGTTACAACTCATTTGTCATAAGCGGTTTCTAGCAAAACATTATGACTACCCAGTATCACATGAATTGTCCGATCTCGACAATACAACTATCTTTAGAGTAAGTACAATGTGATTTCAGGACATAATCCCAACATAAGGCTGTCGGTAACCCATCCGTACTATTCCCACGGAAATGCATCGGTAATACATCATCGGTAAACCGTCGGTATATTTTCTTTGGTAAACTGTCGGTTTACAGCCGTCGGTAATCAGCCGGTAATATTCCCTCGGAAAACCGTCGGTAATTCTCCATTGGAAAACCGCCAGTTTCCTTCCGTCGGAAAACCGTCGGTTTACTACGCCCGGTAAACTGTCTGTTTACTGCGCTCGGTAAACTGTCTGTTTACTGCGCTTGGTAAATCGTCGGTTTATCCCTGTCGGTAAACCGTCGGTAATATTGCCTCAGGAAACCATCGTTAATCATGATTGGTAAACCATCGGAAGTTCGTCGGTAGTTTATCCGTCGATGAATCCTTGATAATACGTTGGTTTTATCTCCGTCGGTTATATGTAGGTAATTACCGACGAAATAGAACCGACGGTTTTTTTTGGTTGAAATCCGTCGAAAAGGATAGTTTGCGATGGATATCCGTCGATTTCTTCCGTCAGTAATTGCGTGTTTTCTTGTAGTGACATATTAGAAAAGCAGGTGATGTGGCAGCTCCAGGGGAATGAAAACTCTCCACTTAATCTTGACTTTAAATTCTCACCTAGGGGCTTGGTAATCTTTGGGTCGGATTTCTTTGATGTGTTTGGCACAGCTTATGATCCTGTTCTAAAGTATGGTTTCTGATTTTTCCCTCCCTTGAAAGTAAAAAAAAAGAGATAAAAACCGAGGATAAGCTAGTAGCATCGAAGTGGTCACGGGAGTGGTAGAGACCCCTATTACCTCATGTGTATCCATGGAAAGATCCAAAGTTTAAACCCCAATAAAAAGGGAAGAGCACTGATAGATAAAATAAAATGATACCCAGTGGGGAAAAATCAGTGCTAAGGGAGAAAGGGAAAAGAAAAAAATCAGAAACCGACAGTTTGGTGGTCAGACACTGAATAGGTTGAGTCCATGTGTCCTGTGATTCGATACTCCCTCTGTGAGACTGCACCTAATTTAATAAAGAGGCTAGTGTAGTGAACTTGAATGTCCTAACTTGATTGTGGAGTTTACTTGGGACAGTTGCTAAGTGTGGGGGAAGTATATTATGGTCTTGAGTTCTGTAGGAAAGTTTTCAGTGGTTTACTAAGTGAATGTGAATGCGAAAGTTCCGAGGACGAAATGAGTTTCTGAGTTTTCAAACCTCTTTTCTTATGCTTCGGTTCTTTACTTGCTGGAGGACAAGCAAGAGCTAAGTGTGGAGGAGTTGATATATCATAGTTTTTACAGGTTTTAGACCATGATATAAGTATGTTTTAGAGTCTTTTAGTGTTTCTTTAGAGTCATTTACAGGTGTTATTAGGAATATGCACGTTTGGAGCGGAATTGGAGATTATGGAGCTTTTTGCAGCATTTTGGAGTTTTGACCCGAGAGATAAAGTTCATTGTCCAGAACAGAGGATTGCATTGATCGACACACGAGTGAGATGGGCCTTTCTCGGCGAGTTTAATGAAGAATGCTGAAATTGCAGATTTGCCCAGATGTTCCAGTATTTACAAAGAAGCCCCAAGACGTGATTAGGCTAATATAATTAGGTTTTTACATCAGTTTTTAGATACGCTTTAGATTACTCTTTCATACTTTGAGCTGAGAGTTTTAGAGTTTTTTGGGGCTGATCTGAACATGTATTGCTTCCTGCTTTTGGAGAAGATTTCGAACCCCTTTGTTTCTTACTCTTTTATGCAATCTAATTATTCATTGATTATGTTTTTATTATCTATGTCTGAGTAGATTCATAGTTAGGTTTAGGGATTCTCATTAAGGATTTCATGACTTGCTAGATTTATTTATTTCAGTTAAGGATTCATATCATATTTGTTCTTCAATCTAAATTATGCTTAACACTAGTTTTTAACTTGATCACTTAGAATCTAGACTCTAGGTTGTTAAATTGACACGAAAGTGTGATTTAGAATCTGAACTATTTAGGTTGAGCAATTGAATTACTCGCAAAGAAATTTGGTTTAATTGAATTGTGAACATATCGAACCTGAACTTAAGGCTAGTTTAATCTGTTAGGAATTGCAAAGAAATTTGGATTTCTGCTATTAGACTTAGAGAATTCTCACAACGAAAGTTTGTTAGTTTTATATCCGTTTTTGAGTTCTAGAACCGTACTTAATTTGATCCTGACTGATTATCTGATCTGTTTGTCTGATTTTCTGAGAACTCCCTAGACTTAGCGCTTTTAGTTAATTGCTTTCAAACCAATCCTGCTACCTGGTTTACTTTTCTGCTTGCTTTTAGTTTTCTCATTACTTTCTCCTAGTTTACCTTGACCGTTATAAAATCTATCGTAGGTTTAGAGTCTCTGTGGATTTCGATACCCTTTATATTATAATTGCATTAACTGTGCACTTGCAGTAGAATAGGATTAAAACTTACACCCTATCAATCATTCATCCCCATCCTCACTTATTTCCTCTCCTTTACATAGTTACAAAACCTCGCTTCACTGTCTATCTTTTATCTTAAGTTCTTCCTTAAATATGCTGACATGTTCTTCTGTTTTCTTATGTTCGGTTCCGTGTCGACCTCCGGAGTCATGCATGAACAACAACGGAACCAATATTCTCTTCAGGAAACTCGGAGGAGAGAATTGTTTGAGATCGGTTCCTTTGGGTACCTTAATCTTGAGGAGAATATTGGTTCATGTGTTGATTTCAAAACAGTTCATATCTCATTGATGGCCTTGATGGGAGAAGACAACTCAATCGTCAGTCGAGATAGCGGTTCAGTTTCTGGCGGAAAGAAATCGATATCACAACTCAAACTATGGCTTTGGAAGAACTTGTCTTTTAAGAAATTAGTTTAGCTCTAATTATTTCTCTTACTTCGACTTTTTATATCCGTTTATGAGGATAAATACTAGGATTTATAATTTCTGTACTTTTAACATTAGTTTAGCATGTTAAAATCTAGGGAAATTGGGTATACCACTCAATTCATTTATGATCATTCTATTTGGTTTTTTTTTTTTGTAATTTTAGTGGAATATAGTGGGACCAACAAATTGGGAGTAATATTAATCTAATAACCATTCTAGTGAAAATAAAATATTAATCTAATAAGATCCGCCAAAACAAAAAAACTTTATCGCGCCTAAACCAAGATATTGAGGTAAATTTGTTGGGAATGTCCTGAAATCTATTGTGTTGTATTGTCGAGATGAGACAGTCATATAATACTGAGCAATCAAAATGCTTTGCTAGAAGCCACTTATGATCAATGAGTTGAGAACTTGTTGCTAGTATTATATGATCCTACACGGTCACACACCTAAGCAAACTGGATACATAAATATGGGGTTGATCATTAGTGTAATGATCTGATGAATGTATATTTGATATGCATTCAATAACGATTTTCTGAGGCTGTGTCGATTGACACAAAGGTGCATCGATCGACACAGGTCGCAGACCAAAATAGCGATTTTGGTTCATGACTTAATTAACACGGTTTGAACCTTGGCTAATTAGGTCATAGTAAAAGTCAATATATATATATGATATATGGTCGACTTTTACAAACGAAAGACTGATTTTACAGCCACCTCGGTGAAACAGAAACCCCTGAAAGAGATCTGATCTCTAACGGCACTAGCATCCCGCTCGTTCCAGTTTGTGTGCGTGTGGATACCAGTAGAGGCGCAGCACTTGAGGCGCTAGACAATCTCGAACACCTGATCATATTCCGCTGCATAACTTCCAGGTATCTTCGAGATCTGATGTAGATTCATTGATGTAAACATGAACCCTAGATCCTAGGCTTGGAATTTATACCTAGGGTTGCTAATCCTGATTAGAACTGCTAGAAATTCCTTCAGTGGTATCAGAGCCTTAGGGTTCCATTGAATCTGTAGCATGTTGATTAGATTGGTTGAATCTGGATCATTGTATATTGGATATATGCATGCTAAATTGAATTTTGATCAAAGTAATCTAGTTTAGGTTTTGTTCAAAATCGTAAACGTTTCTAGGGTTTTTCGCATGGTGTCGATCGATGCCAATCCGGCGTCGATCGACACAGGGCGAAAACCCGATCATAATTTCGCCTTGTGACGATCGACACAAGAGTTGTGTCGGTCAACACAGACCTTGCGATTAGGATAATCGGTTCAATTGGATTGGACCGGTTATCGAGCTTGGTTAAAATTGGTTAAACCGCTTGGAACGGTTTATTGCGATTGTTTTGATTTGGTTGGTGTCGACCGACACTAATGTAGTGTCGATCGACACTGACCGGTTATCAAAACCGAGTCAATTGGATTGATTGGTTATCGCAATTTGGTTTTTGGTAGGCTTGTGTCGATCGACACTAATGTAGTGTCAGTCGATACAGGATCCAAAGGATTTCGGTTATTGAACCTGAATTCACAGAACCAAACTAAGATAAATCGAATTATAAGAATAATTAAAACTTAATAAAATTGGTAGTTTTAAACAGTTCCGTTCCTCAACTAAATATCAAGTAATACTTGATGTCTTCCCAATCTTGTCAACTGTCAAGACTCATTTCATTGTGCGATAGACTTGCAGTGCAAGGTGTCCACGATTACATGAGTAAGGCAGGAGGTAATCGTGTTGATGGTTTTGCAGTGCAAGGCATCAACAATTACATGACTTATGAGATTGGTTAACTTGACTGGGCCATCAAAATCGTTTTGGGCCCAGAGACATCGGGTGGATTGGGCATAAGATGTAAATCCACAACCAAGAGTTATATTGGATATAACTAGCAAGGTTGTTGCTTACCTAGATAGCTGAAATTTGGATGATAGCCAGTGGCTCACTCGAGTTTTAGTGAAGTATGGGTCTTGGATCATTATATTCATTTGAGGAAACATTGTCTGAATATAATGCGAGTTTTCTTAAAAGTTAAGATTTCTCAATTCTTAAACATTATAACTAAACTCTTTTCCTTTCTTTTAATCTCAGCTCTGACTAACACTCATCAAAACTCTTTTTCCCTGCGATCCGTCCTTGAGAAGGACAAGCTAAATGGATCGAATTTTCTCGAATGTTATCGGAACTTGAGAATTGTTCTCAAGCAGGAGAAAAGGGACTATGTCCTAGAAAATGTTCTCCCTGAAAAACCGAGAGCCAATGCCCCACATGGAAAAAGGAGTGCTTGGGATAAGCATTCCAATGATGTGTTCGATGTGATTTGTCTCATGTTGGCTACCATGAACTCGGACTTGCAGAAGCAATTCGAGAATGCGGAGTAGCCAATGGAGATGATCGCTAGCCTGAAAAGTATGTTTCAGAAGCAAGCACGAACTGAGAGATACCAGACTGTTAAGTCTCTCATTGAATGGAAGCTACCAAAGGACGCTCCAGTCAGTCCTCATGTCATAAAGATGATGGGTTATATTGATAACCTGGGGAAACTGGATTGTCCCATTCGCCAAGAGTTGGCTACTGACATCATCCTGCAGTCGCTGCCGTCAAGCTATGATCAATTTGTTATGAACTATAACATGAAAAACTTGACGAAGACGTTGACTGAGCTGCATGGCATGCTCAAAACAGCTGAGCCTAATATCAAGAAGGGCACTCCAAATGTACTTATGGTACAAGGGGGTAAGAAGTTTAAGAAACTTGGCAAGGACAAGGGAAAGGGCAAGGCTGTCCAGATTGTGAATCAGGAAAAACCTGTGCCTACTTCCAAACCCAAGCCCGGCCCATCTGAGACTGATAAGTGCCATTACTGTAATGAGCTTGGGCATTGGAAGAGAAACTGCAACAAATTCTTGGAAGAGAAAAAGAAGAAGAAGAAGACTTTCAAGACTTCATCTTCAGGTATTTATGTTATAGAAGTAAATGTTACTACTTCTAGTTCTACTTCTTGGGTATTAGATACCGGCTGTGGTGCTCATATTTGTACAAATATGCAGGGCCTAAGCAATAGTAGGACTTTGTAGAAAGGACAAGTGGACCTGCGCGTGGGAAATGGAGCAAGAGTTGCTGCATTAGCTGTAGGAACATTTCATTTGTCTTTACCTTCAGGCTTGGTTTTAGAACTCAATAATTGCTACTATGTACCTGCTATAAGCAGAAATATTATTTCTATTCCTTGTTTGGATTTAGAAGGATATCAGTTTTCAATTAAGAATAAGTGTTGTTCTTTTGATTACAATGATATATTTTATGGTAGCAGTCCATTAGAGAATGGACTTTATGTTTTAAACCAATCTGTGCATGTCTATAACATAAACACAAAACGGTTCAAGTCCAATGACTCGAACCATACTTTTCTGTGGCACTGTCGTTTGGGCCATATAAATGAGAAACGGATTCAGAAGCTCCATAGTGATGGGCTTTTGGGCTCATTTGATTATGAATCATGTGAGAAATGCGAATCTTGTTTATTGGGTAAAATGACTAAGGCCCCTTTCAACAAACAAAAAGAAAGGGCCAGTGATTTGTTGGGCATTATACATACGGATGTGTGTGGTCCAATGAGCACTAGTGCTAGGGGAAACTTTCGGTACTTCATTACCTTCACTGATGACTTTAGTAGGTATGGCTATGTCTATCTAATGAGACACAAGTCGGAATCTTTTGAAAAGTTCAAAGAGTTCCCGAATGAAGTACATAATCAACTTGGCAAAAGTATTAAAGCTCTTCGATCAGATCGTGGAGGCGAATACTTAAGTCAAGAATTCAGTGATCATCTGAGAGATTGTGGAATTGTTTCACAACTTACTCCTCCTGGAATACCCCAATGGAATGGAGTCTCCGAGAGGAGGAATCGGACTTTATTAGATATGGTTCGATCAATGATGAGCCACTCATCTCTTCCATTATCCTTCTGGGGATACGCTCTAGAAACGTCTGCGTTTACACTAAATAGGGTTTCATCAAAATCAGTTGCAAAGACACCACATGAGATGTGGACTGGAAATGTTCCAAGCTTGTCTTTCCTGAAGATTTGGGGTTGTGAGGCTTATGTTAAGCGGTTAATCACTGATAAGCTCGAACCAAAATCCGATAAATGCTACTTCGTTGGTTATCCTAAGGAAACCAAGGCTTACTACTTTTACAACCAATCCGAGAACAAAGTGTTTGTTGCCCGGAACTGCGTCTTTCTTGAAAGAGAGTTTCTTTCCAAGAAGAACAGTGGGAGTAAAGTACAACTCGAAGAAGTTCGAGAACCACATGAGACCACTCAACCTATTGAGTAAGAGAATCAGGTGGATCTACAAAGAGTTGTAGAAACCACACCTGTGGAGACTGAAGTTCGCAGATCCGAAAGGATCCGTCACGAGCCCGAGAGATATGGATTTCTCGTAACTAATTGTCATGATCTACTGACCATTGACAGTGACGAGCCTGCGAATTTTGAAGAAGCGATGATGAGCCCTGACTCCAAAAGGTGGTTAAAAGCCGCTGAATCCGAAATGGGATCCATGTCACAGAACCAAGTGTGGACTTTTGTCGATTTACCCGATGGTGCAAAAGCCATTGAGTGTAAATGGATTTTCAAGAAGAAAATTGATGTGGATGGTAATATTCAGATATACAAAGCTAGGTTGGTGGCAAAAGGTTTCAAGCAAATTCATGGCATTGACTATGAAGAAACCTATTCCCCCGTCGCTATGCTTAAGTCCATTCGGATTCTCCTAGCAACAGCCGCTCATTATGATTATGAGATCTGGCAAATAGATGTGAAAACAGCTTTCCTTAATAAAATTCTGGAAGAGGATGTGTACATGACACAACCTGAAAGTTTCATCGATCCTAATGCTGCTAGAAAGGTATGCAAGCTTCATCGATCCATTTATGGATTGAAGCAAGCATCTCGGAGTTGGAATCTTCGTTTTGATGAAGCGGTCAAAAATTTTGAATTCATCAGGAACGAAGAGGAACCGTGTGTTTACAAGAAGACTAGTGGGAGCGCAGTTGCATTTCTCGTGTTGTATGTAGATGACATACTTCTTCTCGGAAATGACGTTCCGCTGCTTCAGTTTGTTAAGACTTGGCTTGGAAGTTGTTTTTCAATGAAATACATGGGAGAAGCCGCATACATTCTTGGAATAAGAATCTATAGAGATAGATTGAATAAGTTAATTGGATTGTGTCAAGACACTTATATCGATAAGGTCTTACACTGGTTCAGTATGCATGATTCCAAGAAGGACTTCATACCAATGTCTTATGGCATTACTCTTAGCAAGAAGCAGTGTCCTTCGACACATGCTGAGCGAGAGCGCATGGGTAGGATTTCTTATGCTTCTGCTCTAGGATCCATTATGTATGCCATGCTCTGTACTCATCCAGATGTTGCTTGTGCTTTAAGCATGACGAGTAGATACCAATCTGATCCAGGTGAAAGTCACTGGACAACTGTCAAGAACATCCTGAAGTATTTGAGAAATACTAAGGATAAATTCTTGGTGTACGGAGGAAGTGATGAGCTTGTAGTAAGTGGTTACACAGACGCAAGTTTTCAGACAGACAAAGACGATTTCCGATCACAATCAGGTTACGTCTTTTGTCTGAATGGTGGTGCAGTTAGTTGGAAGAGTTCCAAGCAGGACACTGTAGCAGATTCCACGACCGAAGCTGAGTACCTCGCCGCTTCTGAAGCGGCAAAGGAGGCTGTTTGGATTAAGAAGTTCATCTCTGAACTTGGTGTGATTCCTAGAATTTCTGAGCCAGTGGCTTTGTATTGTGACAACAATGGAGCCATTGCGCAGGCAAAGGAACCTAGGTCACACCAGCAATCCAAACATATAGAAAGGAGGTATCACCTTATCCGTGATATCATCAATAGGGGAGATGTGAAGATCAGCAGAGTCCCGACGGATGAGAATGTTGCTGATCCTTTGACTAAGCCTCTCCCAAGGCCTAAGCATGAAAGTCATGCTGCTGCTATAGGCATTAGATTTCTTAAGATGTGATCTTGATTTCAGTGGGAGTTGTGTTTGTTTTAGTTATGTTATGGTGTTCATGAAAACATACTTTGGTTATGTTAATTTAATGAAATTTTTTCAGTATTATTTAATTGTGTTATTAAATAATAGTCCCAAAGTAATTTATGACATTTTATGGGTCATCAAGTGTGTGACTTGATCATGAAACCCCATAAATAATAAATGACATAAATTATGATGGTCCCTGGTCACGGTTGTTAAAGTGGGACATTAACAACCGCGTGAGACTATATGTGAGGTGACTGATGACTAAGTTTCATGGAGTCATTTGATAAGAGTATTAAAATCAATCACATAGATATATGTTAGAAAACATAGTATCGGACTTGACCCGTTAATGAGAACTCTACAAGATAGTTATATGAGTGTCATAAGAGTTTCTCATTACGACTAAAGAGTATAGTCCTTAGACCTGAGTTCATCATGATTTCTTACATATGAATTGGTCCGTTTTGACTTTGTCAACCGTCAGCCGTAACATGTGACTATAAAGACATTGATTGGGCGTATCATGGAGTATATAAGGAACAGGGATGGAACAAGAAGGGATTCGTACCTCCTATATAACAGGAGATAAATATCTCAGGGCCTATCGAAGATTTGATACTGTGAAATGCGTGGCCGCGCTCAAACGAGGTGATTGTTAGTCGTTTGTTTTGTCAGTATAAATCGGAGTTCGATAAACATGATCTAGCTTAATAAGGATGACACAGTTCTTGCCTTATGCCAGATCGAGATATAGAGACAAAGGGATTATAGGAATTGATGATTCCAGTACAAGTGGGAGATTGTTGGGAATGTCCTGAAATCTATTGTACTTACTCTAAGTGAAAGTTGTATTGTCGAGATGAGACAATCATATAATACTGGGCAATCATAATGCTTTGCTAGAAGCCACTTATGATCAATGAGTTGAAAACTTGTTGCTAGTATTATATGATCCTACAGGGTCACACACCTAAGCAAACTGGATACATAAATATGGGGTTGATCATTAGTGTAATGTTCTGATGAATGTATATTTGATATGCATTCAATAACGATTTTCTGAGGCTGTGTCGATCGACACAAAGGTGCATCGATCGACACAGGTCGCGGACCAAAATAGCGATTTTGGCTCATGACTTAATTAACACGGTTTGAGCCTTGGCTAATTAGGTCATAGTAAAAGTCAATATATATATGATATATGGTCGACTTTTACAAACGAAAGACTGATTTTACAGCCACCTCGGTGAAACAGAAACCCCTGAAAGAGATCTGATCTCTAACGGCACTAGCATCCCGCTCGTTCCAGTTTGTGTGCGTGTGGATACCAGTAGAGGCGCAGCACTTGAGGCGCTAGACAATCTCGAACACCTGATCATATTCCGCTGCATAACTTTCCAGGTATCTTTGAGATCTGATGTAGATTCATTGATGTAAACATGAACCCTAGATCCTAGGCTTGGAATTTATACCTAGGGTTGTTAATTCTGATTAGAACTGCTAGAAATTCCTTCAAAATTATCATAAACCGAAACAAATACCTTGACCATCATAACCTCGACAAAGTCAACATGCATATTACAAGGGCTCTTCATCCTGTTCTTCATCGTCGTCTTTATCCTCATCATCAGAAGAGGATAAATTATAACAGAATTCATCTTCTGGTTCTGTATCCGCGACCTCGTAATAAAGATCTATTGGGTTTTCTCCTTGTACCAAGTTCTCAATAACGAGATCTTCGATTCTAGTCATCATCACATTATCATCATTCTCTTGTTGCAAAAGAATCGGTTCCATGTCACCATAATCTCCTGAAATATTTTCCCACGGGTTGACTTGAACAACGCCTAGCCACTCTCATTTTGGATTCTTCGTGTATGCATACAGGATATAACAAACTTGATCTGCTTGTGAGGTTGTGCATTTTGTATGTACTGAATGAAGTTATATATATACATATATTTAAAGGCATTAAGATATTTACAGGTAACTAACGTACCTAGAACAAATGGTTCGTCTTTACTGTATTTGCTTGATGAAAGAACGTCTACAACGCCATCATTACTCTTTCGAGAGCCTCTACCGATCATAGGGTCGCACCAGTTACACTTAAAAAGTGTGACTCACAAGTTCACAATTCCCTCATATTCGAGCTGTATGATATGAGTTAAAACCCCGTGGAAATCAGCCTCA
Source organism: Orychophragmus violaceus (assembly GCA_030180135.1). NCBI lineage: Eukaryota > Viridiplantae > Streptophyta > Magnoliopsida > Brassicales > Brassicaceae > Orychophragmus > Orychophragmus violaceus. The sequence goes on along the minus strand of CM058235.1, from coordinate 79,036,559 downwards.
ATAGATGTATCAACATAATTATCTCCTTTAACACGTACACCATAGTTATATGTCTTCCGTCCCACGCCGTGATTCTCCGTATGAAACAAATATCCTCTTATAAAATAGATGGACCAGGTTTTAGCCTTATTCACGGGTCTATGCACTATATCTCGCACCCAGGAGGAAAAGCAAATGTGTTTTTCCAATAAGTAACTTGCCGTATATAGAAAGAAAATATCAAATATAGTGCTTGGGAAAGATAAATTCATATAAATATATAGGTACACCATAATTTTACACATACATAATCTTCCACCCAGATTCAATTTTCTTCGGGTCTTTTTGCGGAGACTTTTTTTCCGGAGAGTTCTGGATATTTTATGGATATATAATCTTCGAAGATACTTTAATTTTAACCAAAACTTATATGATAAATCATAGTATAATGTAATATAGTAAACTGAAAGATAAGACAAGCCAACTTATATATATATATATATATATATATATATATATATATATATATATATATATATATATATATATATATATATATATATCTAGCGGCTCAAAATATCCACAGTTTCGCAGAACATATTTGAAAGCCATATTTCTTGCATTCTTCGACTTGGACGACCCACTTGAGTAAATATATCATGAACATCGACATGATATTTGGGTATTTCACTTTCACTGAATCTTGTTAACCTGACCAAATTAATTAGTTTTGAAAATTTTAAAATTTATTAATAGCTACCATGTGTGTGTCTTACAAATGGCAAATTGAACATGTGATAGCGCGTTTACCTTGATTTTGTTTTTATATTTGCTGCGAAGTAGTGCTTTGAGAAGTAAGCTACCTCCTCATTGATATATGATTGAATAATGGATCCTGCCGCATATCTTTTATTCCTTCTTTCCCTTTCAACTTTTTTAAATACATTTCAAAAGGGTACATCCACCTATATTGCACCGGACCACCTAATTCAGCTTCGTAGGGGAGATGTAAACGTATGTGCTCCATCACGTCGAAAAATGATGGTGGAAAAATCTTTTCCAAGTTGCATGTGATTAAAACTATGTTTTCTTTGAGAATTTGGAGACGGCTTTTTTTGTAAAGTTCTCGAGCATAAGTCACGGAAAAAACTTTCAACCCCTACAATATATATTTTGAAACGGTAGGTAAATATAAAATACTATACTCATATATATTTATCAAATCCATATTATTAAAAAATTAGAGTCATTAGGAAACTAACCTTTGGGGCATGTGTTATTTACAATTTGTGCCACTAGAGATTTAAGAGTGTTTTTAATATTCATTAAGGATAATTAAGGAATATAACAATTTCTCTACTATTCATGTTTCCAAACAAGACAATTACTAAACATGTATCCAAACAAGCTAAATATAATGGGTTTCACTTTTCTAATTAATTAAAAATATAAACATGAAACTATTAAATCAATTGATAAATATGACTAAATAATTTAAACATTAACTATTTTGTATATATAAGATAATATTCTTTAATTATGATTATATTCAAAATTCAAATATAATATATTTTAATATCTTCTTTTTTTTTAATTTCAAATATAAATATTTATGTTTAAATTATAATAAAAATTTTAGCATTTTTTTTTACTATTGCATTTTTAGCAGGTTGTTACATCATATTGCAAAATATTTAAACTATTATAAGAGCGGATTGAAAAATAAATTAGCCAATTCCGAATTCTAAAATTGAACTTTGCAGGAGTTTAAAAAAAAATAAAAAACTTATAATGCAATTTCTCTACTATCCATGTTTCCAAACAAGACAATTACTAAACATGTATCCAAAAAAGCTAAATATAATGAATTTTAATTTTTTTAATTAATTAAAAATATAAACATGAAACTATTAAATCAATTGATAAATATGGCTAAATAATTTAAACATCAACTATTTTGTATATATAAGATAATATTCTTTAATTATGATTATATTCAAAATTCAAATATAATATATTTTAATATCTTCTTTATGTTTTATTTCAAATATAAATATTTATGTTTATATTATAATAAAATTTTAGAATTTGTTTTTACTATTGCATTTTTAGCGGGTTATTACATCATATTGCAAAATATTTAAACTATTATAAGAGCGGGTTGAAAAATAAATTAGCCAATTTCGAATTCTAAAAATGAACTTTGCACGAGTTTAAAACAAAATAAAAACTTAATGCAAAATCGCTATTTCAATCTCTTTATCTTTACGATATACCTATTCTCAAATAACACACAATTCTCTTTTTAAACCTAAATTATTAATTTATTTTTATAATACAGATTAAATAATTATAAATAAAATTAGATTGCATAATTAAAATTTTTTAATTACTAATAATAAAATAAATATAATTTAAATTTGTAAAGAAAAGTAAACCCGCGCTTTCTAAGCGCGGGTCAAAATCTAGTATTAATTAAAATAAAACAAAAACCTACTAACGCAAGGTAGAAATTCCGATCTAAGAGTTCGGCAAAGATAAATGGAAGTAGCCGCTCAATAAAAACATGGTAGTCATAACTCTTCATCCTTGAAAATTTATCGTTATCCATATCAGTACAACTAGCTAAGTCGGCCGCATAACTCTGGGAATTTTACTGCATGTTTCACACATTCTAGTAATTTTTTTCTGCCATTGTTTGTCAATCAGTACGTGGGGAAAGGAGCTTTACCCTCACCATCAGAATGTAGTAATTTTGTTCTGCCATCGTTCTATATCAATTCTTGACATGATGGTGTCTTTGGATTTACCATTCACACTCAAAAAGTATTCATGACGTTGTCAAAAAAATTCTTCTCTACATGCATTAAATCAAGATTATGTCGGAGATTTGAGGTCCCTCCAGTTCGGAAGCTCCCATAATGCTTTCCTTGTGCTAGTTATGCAACTTCCCATAGCCAGGCTTCTTTTTTCGTGACCGTTTCCACCGACGTCCTTTGTTTTCGGTGGATTTACACCTTGTAATCGCTCGCTATAAACTTGCTCACCACTAGATACCTCAGGTGGATGCTCTTTCGAGGCGTCTTTTCCTTTCAAGAAGTCTTTTTTATTCTTCCTCAATAGATGACCAAACGAAAGAAATCTTCTGTGACAATAAAACCAACACGTCTTCCTTCCCTTAGGCAGATAAAAATATTTTGTATCTCCCATCCAAATAGGACAAGACAATCCACCATGGGTCGTCCATCCTGATAACATCCCATATGCCGGGAAGTTACTTATCGTCCACAGCAGCACTGCTTTTAGTTTAAAGTTTTCATTCAATAACACATTGTATGCATCGACTCCATATGGCCACTTTGCTTCAATGACATTAACGTTTATAACAATATAGCATATTGGTTTCTTACTCGAGTCTAACTCGCATTGGTCTCGGTTTTGAGTAGCGCCTCAACGGTTTTAATCCTTTAATTTTTTATCCGACATTAACCTACAAATATTTCTAGTTCGATCAGTCTACCGATGAATACATCATAGCAAAATGGATTCGGGATATGTTGTCTCTCAAGAGACATGGGTTCGACTCTTGTTGACCCTTTTATTAATTTCGCGATTTACGGCGGAAAACCGATGGATATTCATTAACCTTCGGTTTTTTCGTCGATTTTTATACCACCATTTTTTCCAAAATTTTGGAAAAACCGCCAAATTTTTGGCGAAATTGACTGGACCGCCAAGTTTTCTGGCGGTAAACCGATGGTAAATGAACTGTCGTCCGTTTTCCGTCGGAAATCGCGAATTAATGAAACGAATCATCTTCTTCTTCCTTGTTTCTCTATTTCTCTGCAACTTCTCTCTCTCTCTCTTCTCACTCGACCTCAACCTCCTCTCTAACATTTTGCCCGAATCCCGGGCGTATAACGCAAATTCCGACCGCCACAACCTTAGTTATCATGTAAGTTTCATTTCTAACCGATTAAATTTGGTTTTAATCGATTTATTAGGTGGTTAGATTCTTGGAAATTTATGCATGTGTTGTTTGAAAGGTAGTTTTCGGTAGTTTAGGGTGGAATTTAGTGATTTAGGACATATAGAATTTTTTTTATAAAATTTGAATTTATAAAATTGTTTTTTTTTTATGGTTGAAACGATTTTGAAAACATTTTAAAACGTTTTCACCCTTTAAAATGTTTGAAAAACATGCTTCACCAGTTTAAATTTTTAAATTTTTTTTTCAAAACTTGTTTTTTAACCAAATATATAATATTTTATAAAACCATTAAAAACATTAATTGTTTTTAAATTTTGTTAAATTTTAAAATATTAATATATAATTGTTAACTTTAATTAAGCAACTCTTGGGCTCTCCACTGGATGACATAAAAGAGCATGTACAGCAACAAACACCGAGACCAGTACGACGGTCTCGCTCGACTCAGGTGACACGCACACACCCAGAAACGTCTCAGCAGAACCAGACACAGCCGGGACTTCCCAGCAGAACCAGTCTCAGACTCGGCAGGAGACTCATAGTGGGAGCCATTCGGTGTCTCAAATGCAAGAGACACCGTATGTTCCGTGGTCTATTGTCGAGGAGATATCGGCGTTAGTCGACCAACCAGGACGAGAGTTGCTCAAACGACTTGATCCCTACTATGATATACGTATTTATAAAGTTTAATTTTTTTGCCTTATCAGGCTTCCGTTGACCGAATCAAAGGTCACAAAGAGCATATTGGGGTTGATGTACAACATGCTACGAATCGGATTCCCGACATACAAGGAGATGCCTTTATTCGATAGGCATAACTGGTTCCGCCAGTTCGCGGTATGTATCCTTCGTTAACTTTGTTATTTATTTCATATTATTATTTTATTAATTGTTAATAACAAATATTTTTTTGAAGCAAGAGTTTATTTGGGATAAGAAGTATACTACGCTTATGGAAAAAGAGTTCCACATAAAGGCATCATCACATTACTCGAATGTCATCAACATATGGAAACAGAAGTGGGTGAACGATGAAGTCTCTATGGGTGTAAACGACGGTGCGTGGAATGAGCTGGTCCGTCATTGGATTAAGCCTGCAACAGCAGCAACCTCTTTGACGAACTCCAAAAACCGTAAAAGTCATAGAAACGGTGTCGGGATAGCGACTCATAATGCGGGAGCAAAGAGCACCGCATCGAGGAAAATTGACTTTGTAAGTATCCTTATTTTTAATTTTCCATAATTTTAACTTTTGTATAATTAAGATATTTTTTGGGCAGAAACGGCGAGAAGGATGAGATCCGACACACCTTGAGCTCGTCGAGGGTGGCCATAAAAACAAGACTACGGGCAAATTCCAGGATCCAATCGCTCGAATAATTGTTGAGTCGGCGAAGAGGCGATTGGATGAGGTGGTTTCCCAATCCGAAGAAGTCGGTTCAATGGAAGAGCTACCACAGGAAAAGATCAATGAAATCTTTCTCGAGGTAAGATTTTAAGTTAACTAAAATATGATATAAGTCTTAAATTACTTAATTTCTAACTAGTACCATTAAAAAACTTTGCAGAAAACGGAGAAGAGAAGAGGCCGGGTTTTGGTTTGGGAAACTTGGCGGAGAAAACGAGAACTTCGCCGAAGTTTTAAGAGAGAAAGAGGAGGAGATCAAAGCGTTAAAGGCTAGGCATGCGCGGATTGAAGCCCGGATGGCAGAGGAAAAGGCCGAAACGGCGAGGCAAATGCAGGCGATGAATGATCGGTTTATGTACTATATCAAGCACGGCAATATTCTGGAAGAGAGACCAGTGGAACCGGGGGCGGGAACGGGGACGGGGATGGGATCAAGATCCGCACCCCAGCCCCATCAAATATAATTTTAAAAATTTTTATTATTGAATAAGTTAAATTTTAAAATAATTTGAAATTTAATAATAAATTTGCATTTTTATTATTTTTAATTTATATTAATAAAATAATTATATAATTTTTGAATTTTTTTCTCATTCCTCGATAATCCGTCAGAAAATCTGTTGGTTTATTTCCCTCGGTAAACCGTCAGTATATTTTCTTGGTAAACTGTCGGTTTAAGGCTGTCGGTAACCCATCGGTACTATTCCCACGGAAATCCATCGGTAATACATCATCGGTAAACCGTCGGTATATTTTCTTTGGTAAACTGTCGGTTTACAGCCCTCGGTAATCAGCCGGTAATATTCCCTCGGAAAACCGTCGGTAATTCTCCATTGGAAAACCGTCAGTTTCCTTCCGTCGGAAAACCGTCGGTTTACTACGGCCGGTAAACTGTCTGTTTACTGCGCTCGGTAAACTGTCTATTTACTGCGCTTGGTAAATCGTCGGTTTATCCCTGTCGGTAAACCGTCGGTAATATTGCCTCAGGAAACCATCGTTAATCATGATCGGTAAACCATCGGAAGTTCGTCGGTAGTTTATCCTTCGATGAATCCTTGATAATACGTTGGTTTTATCTCCGTCGGTTATATGTAGGTAATTACCGACGAAATAGTTTGCGACGGATATCCGTCGATTTCTTCCGTCAGTAATTGCGTGTTTTCTTGTAGTGACATATTAGAAAAGCAGGTGACGTGGCAGCTCCAGGGGAATGAAAACTCTCTAGTTATATACTCCCTCCTTTCCTTAAAGAATGATTTTTTAGATTTTATTTTTGTTTTATAAAGATTGATGTTTTACAATTTCTATGCATTTTTGTTAGTTAATGATGATGAATTGTAAACTTAAAAAAAAATAATTAAATTTATTGAATTGTTATTAGTTTAAAATGATAGAAAATTGTTAATAACAAAAATGATGCATTTATATATATATATATATATATATATATATATATATATATGTTTTAATTTGTCTTCTAAATATGTGTAAAAATCTTAAAACATCAATCATTTATAAACAGAGGGAGTATTAGATTAAACAAGCATTAAAAACATGTTTGATATGTTTATAATATACCTAAACAAAATATTTTTGGAACTAATCTCTCTCAAATGGAAAAGAATGAATGCTAACTTAAACAAGTAGCTTAAAATCTTATTTATAATCTTAAAACATGAGATGGAGTGATTCTTGAACTTCTAGATCAAACTAAAATTTCTCCAAATAACTTCTATGGTCGAAAAGGGTGTCGATTGACACTCGCTTCTTGTCGATAGACCCCATGATAAAATGTGGTCTCCCAGCTTGCTTTTTCTAACTCGATTAGTTTGTGACTACACTTTTAGTTGCAAAATAGTCTTTAAACGAGGTTCTAACGACTAAATAACAATTAAAGCTGATAGTTGTAAATCCGTAGTCGGTAAATTGACGACTGTTTAATGACTTTTTACTCGTAAATATAAGAATTTGGTATCATTTCAATTTATTATTTGGTAATTGGTTATACTATAATTTTAATTGTACAAGAAATGTAAAAGACATTTACTTCAAAATAACATAGGTAAATGTATATACTTATGTCAAGCATATATACACAAACGATTATCTACATATGCAAACTACAACATTAAGGAATTTCCAAACCATACAAAAAAAAAATTGACAAGTGCAAGAGATATTTATAACTAACTTACGAAGCATATGGAGTTGAATTTTTACATTGAGCTTCCTTCAGTTGCTCTTGCAGGGCCACAAACGCTGAAGAGTCTCTCGGCTGCTTGCACTGCCTATGAAAATATTCTCTTTGTGGCTTTCAACTCCATAAAGATTTTCTTGTCCATCTTTTTCAGTGGCATGTGATAATTAAAGACAATAAGAGAAAAACAATTAAAAATAAAATGACATGACTATATAAACGTGGATTGTGCAAAAATTACTTTAGCTGATGAAAGATGCAGTTATATTCATCTATTGAGAGCTCCCGAGGTTGCAGTCCTTGGAGTGCTTCTGCAGTCCTTCGCAATGCTAATCATGTCTTTCATCCATCGTTGATAGATCTCCTCGAAAAATGTTGATCCTCTGTCATGAGTAAACCTGGAAAACGCTTTAACAGAAGAAAGTTATGAATGGTTTGGTCATGTCTCAAATGAAACAAGCATCATCTTGTAAACGCTCGGACACTCGAACTTAACAAAACACAGATAGTAGTTAAACTGAGAGATCAAAACTCATTTTCTTGATAACTATAAGATTAACATTATAACCATTAGAGACTCGAACTCATCAAACACTCTTGACTCATATTTTTTTTTTAAATACAATTTATCCAGATTGTAGAGACTTATTGAAGCTGATAGAGGAATATAGGGGTCATTTACAAGCAAATAAGAAGCAAAACATAAGCAAACCAAAACTCAGATTCCTAAGCAGTCTCGTTGCGAAAGAAAAGAAAAGTAGAAGAAAACTATATGGTTTAACACACACCCTAACGTCCTCTCTTACTTGTAGTTGTAGGCATCAAATCACAGAGAGTTTCATGATTGAGATATGAGTTAGAGATGGGTGGACAAAGAAGAGGATTTTGAGAGAGTTTAGCTAGATGACTAGAAGGAGATTTCAGAAAAGGCGAAGAAGAAAATAAAATCAAGGTTTGTCGTAATCGAGGATTTCTTAACACTTTAATTTGTCAAACTTTCTTGGGTTTAGACTGGTAATTGAAATGTTTTGGACTATAAAGCTGGGTTTTGATTATAAAGCTGGGTAATTGAAATTTTTTTTTGAATTTTTACCCACTTATAATCGTAACTTAGTTATATATTTTCTCTTCCTCCATTTTTAAATTTTCAACTTCTTTATTTGACCTACAAATAACCCACTTGTAGTCGGAACTTAATTAAAATCCACAATAAGTTTGCAAACAATATAAAGTAGGATTGAAGACAAATTTTATGAAAACAATCGGTTATTAATTTTAATAAGTTTTGGATATTCTTCCTTGATTATAATTTACTAGAGAAAACCATAAAGAAAATTAAAAATTTGCTTTCATATTTTACGTTTGTTAATCAAGTATACTAAGAAACATTGATTATCCATTTCCTAATGATCATAATCAAACATAGGAAGATAAAGTGGTTGATGTGAAATATTATTACTAGTTTTATGATGGTATGAAAAATTAAATTCTGATTTTGTGAATTTTTTATATTTTATCAATAAGATACATCAAAAAAAAATTATCCTTCACTAATCCAACTTGGTGGTTCCGGTCTAATGTGGATTGTATACGACAACCAGAGACGTGTACTCCATAGTAGTCTATCTGCTATCAAATTACTTGTATGCGGTATGGGGATGAGTTCGAATGTCGTAAAGTACTTCTTTCTTCGTTCGAACTTCTCAATATGGGTCGAAAAGGCTGGCCATTCTTCTGGTTCCGACAATATATTTACCAATTCTGAACAGTCCGTTGCAAATGTAATATGAGTATGTTGATGAACCTTCGTACATTGCATATCTTATATAAGGGCTTCATATTCCGCATGAAGAGGGGATATACTTGTCCTAATATTTATTGCTCCCATAAAAACATTAGCACTTCTCTCCTAGCAACTATACCACCCTTGTCGAAAAAATTGATCTCTCCCCTTCCATGATCTGTCTACAAAACACCACTGACCTTTTCTGACCAAATCAGTTCATGTGTTTCTTACTTCCCCGACCCTTACATTGGATCTTTTACCTCAACTAAGTGTGCATCTCCCCATGTCGTAAATTATGTTTCTACCATCTGTAATGTTTCCTGAGCGCTCCTATCTATATGATTTTAAATCATATCATTCCTAATTTTCCAAATATACCATAGCAATCAAGGATAAATATTTTTTTACTGCTGAAGGTAGTCTCCAAAACAGATAATCCATAATCATATAGATAGATGACGAAGGGAAAAATCATGGGTTTGTTGGTATTTGAGACAATGCCCAAGTTTGAATTCCAGGTGGCCATTCAAATAAAACATGATTAATCGTTTCCTCCTGGAACATATCGTGTATCACGTTACCGGTAAACATCCTGAAAGTGATTGCCAAATAAAGTGCCTAATTTTAAGGGGACACGTTATCTTCCACGAGAAAGCTTGAAGACTCTTGATACTTGTACCAGGAAAAGAGTGGTTTCGCCATTATCTGGATAGCTCTCTCTCTGTATGATCCCTGATTTCCCCGTATATTTACCAGACTTTGTATAATTCCATCCCAATGAATTAGGTTTGTTGAGACGACTAAACGGATACTTAAGATCCGAGCCACATCCTTAGGTTCCATGATAATATCCATCAGTTGTTTATTCCCAATCTGATTTTGATGATCAATCAGTTGGTCAACCGTAACCAATTTTTAAATTGTGTTCATTTTTTTGCTAGTCTCAGACGATAGGCTGGTATCCACGAGATTCCATATTGAAATAGACTCCCCTATTCCCACCCTTTTGATAAGTCCTTTTTAACCAAAGACCTAGCTGAGATGATACTCTTCAATCCATAGGATGATGAATATGACCTTATCGGATCTAGTGGATCCATATTCCGAAAGTATCTTCCTTTAAAAACTTTTGAGAAAACAATATCTGGTTTATCAATTAGTCTCCACAATTTTTATGCTAATAAAGCTGTATTAACATCCTAAAAGGTCTGAAATCCAATCCCACCATTTCCTTTATGTCTGCATAGTTTATCCCCGAACTCCACCAAAATTTCGCTCGTTAATTTTTTAGTGATTGATTTTTTGTAACCAATAACATGACATTACATGGTAGGAAAGGCCATAGCCACCACCTTTATCAAAACCTCTTTACCTCCTCGTGAGAGAAGCTTCACTGTCTATCTTGTAAGAAACTAAAGACTTGTGTCTTTGAACCGCTAAGACTTTCCGGTTTTCCCAGATATGATCACATTCCTCCCACTGTTGTGATCCCTAAAATTGCTTTCATCTCATCACGAACTTCAGTCTCAAACTTATGCCCAAATTGGAGTGAAATTTTCAAAATCCTAAATTATTTATTGCGTATATATATAGTTACCATGTTAAGAAAATTTAATAATATCAGTTGAGAGGAACATTGAATATTCTTCTTGATTCTGGGTTAATTTGTCAACTATAAGCCCAAGCTTACCAAATGAACCCCAAAACAAGAATGAACCTCACTACATCATAGATGTCCAGCCAAAACAGAGGAGCTCTGCAAAAAACCTACAGCAGAACAAAACCATTGTACAGTTCAAGGGCTCAAAGGATGAAACATAACAAAAGACAAAAACCAGTGTACGGTTCATGGGCTTAGAGGCTCTATTCTAATATAGCCGTTATTTTCATGAAGTAATTTGATGTGGTGGCATAATACTAATATAACACTTGTAATTTGTAAAAGTAAAGTTTGACCAAGCTTGACTGCATGTTTCTTTATATGCTAAACGATTATAAATATTAATCTTCAAGGAAATAAACTTGCATTATTCAATCTTTCATATTTGTTGTTTTAAGATTTTCTTCCTCCTTTATGTCGAGATATTATGGCAACCTATAATTAAAAAAAACAGAATAAGTTAACCATGCATCATAATCCTTCATTTGAACGATATTTAACCATGATTAGTCTTGATTTGATGGGGTCTCGAAGAGACATACTCCACGTATAGCAGTTTATGTACGTGGCATGTAACAGTTCCTCTATTTTAATATGGCGCTCAAGACTACTTATTAAAGTATGCATGTATATATGATGACATAATACTCATACATATCTTAACTTTAACTTTTGTAACCGTTTTAAATTTAAGTAGATTGTTGGTGAGAGGAAGTTACTTCGTCGTAATTATCTTCTTTCTTAGGAACTTCTCTCCGACTTTAATTTATCTTTAAAACCACAAAAATTTTACATTTGAGAACATAACCAAAATACCATGGTCCATTACAACTACTAATCAGAAACACCAGTAATCATAGAGGAAACCACCTAGCGGTTCATAGTAAAAATTCTTCGGGTCTACCCCTACTATGTTTTTGTATATGGTCTGTATTGGAGTTACATCTAGGTTGACCAGACAGTAAGTGAAAAGCATTTAAACTTAAGTTTTTGACATGCAAGAATGCATTGGATCTGACTATACTATCTTGATGCTTTTACTTTTCCAAGGAACTAAGATTGGAATAATGATTTATCCAAGGGATGTGGAGGAATTATCTGAATTAGAGAAACAAGAAGGTAAGTGGATTGAGATTTCTATAGTACAAGTGGTCCGAGTGGTTTCAGGTTTCTGTCCAACAAACTCTCGACAACGACTTGAAGTTATTAACGAGACCGAGATCAAACTTATCGAGCGTTTGGACAACAATCACTACATAGAATTTCTTATTTTCTTCCAAATCCGTGACATCAAAACCAATAGAGACGTTCATATAGGTAAAAAAAATCTGTCAAATTTTCATTTTTTCTTACTATGATACTCAAATTAACCGAAATATGTACACTGCAAAGACATGAAGTCAATTCCCAAAATCCTGCAAAGACATGAAGAATGTTATACCCCAAAGATGCCATATAAGTATTTTTGATAATATAATAATTAACATTATGACAAGAATCACATTATGGTACTTATAGGAATAATAGGTTAAGGTGTGTAGTATTTGACACTTAAATTATATGTTAAATTTGATCAAGGAAAGGTGTTAAACTATTTTTTTAAATAATTATGATCTATTTAACTGAGTTGATAATAAAAGAATAAAATGGCTGTGGTGTTGGTAAGTAGAAATGGTTCTTATTAATAGGAGTGGTAAGTGAAGTGAGTTGGCGTTAATAGAATTGATAAGTGATCTAAGTTGGTGTTAATAGAATTGGTACGTGATGTAAATTAGTGTGTAATTAAGAATTTGTGTGGTTATTAAGAATATGTTTATTTATAAATAGTTGAGTGGTGATTATTTGAAAGACATCAAAATCATTTTAATAATATCTTCTCAAATTTTCTATCTTGTTAATTTTTTTTTTTTTGTTAAGTAAGAAATCTGTTCTTAAGGTTTTTCACCAAAAAAAAAACTATTTTATTAGAATTTAAATAAAATAAATATGATTTACTTTATTTCAATATTTTAACTGGCAATAACTTAGATTTTCTAGCCATTGAAATTAGTTACATCTAGAAAAACGTCTGAATCTATGAAAATATAGGACTTGTAACCGGAAGATTTTATAAAAGTGTGGTCAAATGATACTTAAGCTTCCAACAGTGTTATATTATTCTCTACAAATCTCTTTCAGTTAGCTAGCTACTAATTATGGCATAAATTATTTCTTATCAAGTTATATTTTGTATTATATGCTCTTCACTTAATACATCTTCAAATTTTGGCTTTATTGATTTAGTATATCTTCAAATTGTCTTCAGGTGTCTTTAATCAGCCTAGTAAATGGTCCTAGCCGGTCATATTAAATGTGAGATTTTGATTAACTATGTACTGGAATTTTTTTTGTCGACGACTATGTACTGGTTTAACTCACTTTAATTAATATATGATTTCCATTTTTGGTTTGGTGTCATCAAATATCCGGATGTTCCTTAACTCAAAGTCAAATTATCGCCTACTCTCATGTAATCTATCCTATTCCTTACTCTTCCCCTTTTATTGGTATACCCGTTTTGCTCTTAATGATTTGATAAACAAAATAAAATATATAGAATTAAATTAACCAATCAAAGAAAAGCTTCTCTGTCATAACTCACTCGGGCCACAAGCGAATTGGTCGACACCAACTGCGAGATATTGGAGCGAAGAAAAAGCTACGAAGATTGAGCTGAAGCAGCTGCCTGCAGGACTCAAATACGTGTTCTTAGGTAAAAATTCCACTTATCCTGTGATTGTCAATGCTGATTTGAATAACGCAGAACTCACTTTACTGCTAAGCAAGCTGTGCAAGCATCACAAGGTTCTTGGCTATTCTCTTGATGATATTTCAGGTATCTCTCCAGACTTGTGCATGCATAGAATACACCTTGAGGATCATCTACCCTATTTCAAGAAGCTGCTACAAGCTGGGATCATCTACCATATTTCAGACAGTGATTGGGTCAGCCCAGTTCATGTGGTTCTTAAGAAAGAAGGAGTCACAGTGGTGAAAAATAACAAGAATGAGCTGATTCCTACGAGGACAATCACTGGTCACCGGATGTGGGTAGACTACAGGAAGTTGAATGCAGCCACCAGAAAAGACCACTTTCCACTCCCTTTCATTCATCAGATGTTGGAAAGGTTAGCAAATCATCCTTACTACTGCTTCTTGGATGGTTATTCTGGTTTCTTTCAGATCTCTATCCACCCAGAGGACCAGGAAAAGACCACATTTACCTGTCCATATGGCACCTTTGCATACTGCAGAATGCCTTTCGGACTGTGTAATGCTCGTACGACGTTTCAGAGGTGCATGATGTCTATCTTCACAGACATGATAGAGGATTTTATGGAGGTCTTCATGGATGATTTCTCAGTCTACGGACCATCTTACCATGCTTATCTGGATAATCTATGCAAGGTGCTAGCTCGTTGTGAGGAAAAACACCTGGTTTTGAACTGGGAAAAATGTCATTTTATGGTCAAGAATGGCATTGTACTTGGGCATAGAGTTTCTGAGGCAGGAATTGAGGTGGACAGAGCTAATATTGAGGTAATGACAGGGCTGCAGGCACCGGATTCAGTCAAGGGAATTAGGAGTTTTCCTGGGCATGTTGGTTTTTAAAGGAGATTTATTAAAGACTTCAACAAGATAGCTAGACCACTTACTGCACTTCTTTGCAAAGATGTGAAGTTTGAGTTCACAGATGAGTGTCATGATGCATTCAAGGAGCTGAAACAGGCCTTGATCTCGGCCCCAATTGTGCAACCACCAGATTGGAATCTGCCTTTTGAGGTAATGTGTGATGCCAGCGATTATACGGTAGGAGCTGTGCTTGGGCAGAAAAAGGACAGGAAGCTCCATGATATCTATTATGCCAGTAGAACTCTAGATAATGCTCATAAGAATTATGCAACCACTGAGAAGGAATTGTTGTTATTTGTGTTTGCGTTCGAGAAGTTCCGACCATATCTGATTGGATCCAAGGTAGTTGTGCATACTGACCATTCTGCCCTTACGTATCTGATTCAGAAGAAAGATGCTAAGCCAAGGCTGCTGAGATGGATTTTGCTGCTCCAAGAGTTTGACATAGAGGTGAGAGACAAGAAAGGAGTAGAAAATGGTGTTGTTGATCACTTATCACGGATTAGGATCGATTAGGACGTTCCTATAGATGATTTTCTACCAGAGGAGAACTTCTACAAGGTTGAGACAGGATTTCAGCCAGTTTCTTCGAGTTCACTGCCTTTTACACGGGTTGCAGATCAGGTGTCGGTCGACACTTAGTTCATTTCGGTCGACATCAAAAATGATGTCGGTCGACATCCGTTGCGGATACAAGCTGCTATTCTCGATGATGAAGCTGACATGTTTATAGCTACAGTCGCCCAAGGTTCTCTCTCTACTAGACCTTGGTACGCCGACATAGCCAACTACCTTGCTGCGGATGATGAGCCTGGAGTATTTAAAGGCTATGATAAGAAGAGGTTTCTTAGGGAAGTTAGGCGCTATTATTGGGATGAACCTTACTTGTACAAGCACTGCTCTGATGGTATCTACAGACGTTGCATCGCAGAGTCTGAAGCTGATAATGTGTTGTACCACTGCCATGTATCTGAGTATGCTGGACACTTTGCTACATTCAAGACAGTGTCGAAGGTTCTTCAAGCAGGCTTCTGGTGGCTTACGATGTTCAAAGATGCTCAGTTGTTCATCTCTCAGTGTGATGTGTGTCAGAGGAGGGGGAAGATCAGCAAGAGACATGAGATGCCACAAAACTTCATCCTCGAGGTTGAAGTCTTTGACTGCTGGGGCATCGACTTCATGGGTCCGTTTCCATCTTCCTATGGGAACAAGTATATATTGGTTGATGTGGACTATGTATCCAAGTGGGTTGCAAACACGGATATAGAACTAACAAACTTTCGTTGTGAGAATTCTCTA
This sequence comes from Orychophragmus violaceus, assembly GCA_030180135.1. Taxonomy (NCBI): domain Eukaryota; kingdom Viridiplantae; phylum Streptophyta; class Magnoliopsida; order Brassicales; family Brassicaceae; genus Orychophragmus; species Orychophragmus violaceus. The sequence continues at coordinate 79,020,567 of CM058235.1, read as the reverse complement.
AGTCTAATTGCAGAAATCCAAATTTCTTTGCAATCCCTAACAGATTAAGTTCAGGTTCGATATGTTCACAATTCAATTAAACCAAATTTCTTTGCGAGTAATTCAATTGCTCAACCTAAATAGTTTAGATTCTAAATCACACTTTCGTGTCAATTTAACAACCTAGAGTCTAGATTCTAAGTGATCAAGTTAAAACTAGTGTTAAGCATAATTTAGATTGAAGAACAAATATGATATGAATCTTTAACTGAAAAAAATAAATCTAGCAAGTCATGAAATCCTTAATGAGAATCCCTAAACCTAACTATGAATCTACTCAGACATAGATAATAAAAACATAATCAATGAATAATTAGATTGCATAAAAGAGTAAGAAACAAAGGGGTTCGAAATCTTCTCCAAAAGCAGGAAGCAATACAGGTTCAGATCAGCCCCAAAAAGCTCTAAAAACTCTCAGCTCAAAGTATGAAAGAGTAATGTAAAGCGTATCTAAAAAATGATGTAAAAACCTAATTCTATTAGCCTAATCACGTCTTGGGGCTTCTTTGTAAATACTGGAACATCTGGGCAAATCTGCAATTTCAGCATTCTTCATTAAACTCGCCGAGAAAGGCCCATCTCACTCGTGTGTCGATCGATTCACAATGTGTGTCGATCGATGCAATCTCTGTTCTAGACAATGAACTTTATCACTCGGGTAAAAACTCCAAAATGCTCCAAAAAGCTCCATAATCTCCAATTCCGCTCCAAACGTGCATATTCCTAATAACACCTGTAAATGACTCTAAAGAAACACTAAAAGACTCTAAAACATACTTATATCATGGTCTAAAACCGGTAAAAACTATGATATATCAACTCTCCCACACTTAGCTCTTGCTTGTCCTCAAGCAAGTAAAGAACGGAAGCATAAGAAAAGAGGTTTGAAAACTCAGAAACTCATTTCGTATTCACATTCACTTAGTAAACCACTGAAAACTTTCCTACTGAACTCAAGACCACAATATACTTCCCCCACACTTAGCAACTCTCCCAAGTAAACTCCACAATCAAGTTAGGACATTCAAGTTCACCACACTAGCCTCTTTATCAAATTAGGTGCGGTCTCACAGAGGGAGTATCGAATCACAGGACACATGGACTCAACCTATTCAGTGTCTGACCACCAAACTGTCGGTTTCTGATTTCTTTCTTTTCCCTTTCTCCCTTAGCACTGATTTTTCCCCATTGGGTATCATTTTATTTTATCTATCAGTGCTCTTCCCTTTTTATTGGGGTTTAAACTTTGGATCTTTCCATGGATACACATGAGGTAATAGGGGTCTCTACCACTCCCGTGACCACTTCGAAGCTACTAGCTTATCCTCGGTTTTTATCTCTTTTTTTTACTTTCAATGGAGGGGAAAATCAGAAACCATACTTTAGAACAGGATCATAAGCTGTGCCAAACACATCAAAGAAATCCGACCCAAAGATTACCAAGCCCCTATGTGAGAATTTAAAGTCAAGATTAAGTGTGAGACTAGTGATGGATCCTCTGAATACCTGGTTAGATATGGGTGTCCTTGGTAAGTTGATCCGTTTGGGGTTTTCTAATAGTCTTAGAGGTCTGCAAGTCTGTCCACTGGTTACTTAGTTCCTGTTCAAGCGAAAAATTTCCTCGAAAGATCATAGTTTCATACTGATTTTGACTCAATAAAACAATTTGAAAACCAAAGAAAACAGAAGGACTAACACTAAGAAAACAAAGAAAACGGTGGTCAGTAACTACCTCCCCCACACTTAAACAACACTGTCCTCAGTGTTATCGCAGCTTGGGTTCGGGAGAACAAGGTATAAATTGATAGGTCTAAGTTTTGTCCTATTCTACTGCAAGTGCACAGTCAATGCAATTATAGTATATAGGGTTATCAAATCCACAAGGACTCTAGGCAACGATAGAATTAAGAACAATCGAGTTTAAACTAGAAAGAAGCAAATGTGATAAGAAACTAAAAAGCAGTGCAGGAAAGTAAATCAGTAGCAGGATTGGTTTGAAACAATAAACTTAAGGCGTTAAGTCTAGGGAGTTCTCAGGAAATCAGACAAGCAGACAATTCATTCAGCCAGGATCGAATTAAACGCAGTTCTAGAACTCAAACACGGATGTAGAATTAACCAACTTTCGTTGTGAGAATTCTCTAAGCCTAATTGCAGAAATCCAAATTTCTTTGTAATTCCTAACACATTAAACCAGCTTTAATTTTAAGTTCGATATGTTCACAATCTAATTAGACCAAATTTCTTTGCGAGTAATTAAATTGCTCAACCTAAATAGTTCAGATTCTAAATCACACTTTCGTGCTAATCTAGCAACCTAAAATCTAGATTCTAATTGATCAGGTTAGAACTAGCATTAATCACAATTCAGGTTGAAGAACGTTAAAATTATGAATCCTAACTGAATTAAATAAATCTAACAAGTCATGAAATCCCTATGAGAATCCCTAAACCTAACTATGAATCTACTTAGACATAGAATATTAAAGCATAATCAATGAAATAATAGATTGCATAAAAGAGATTAATAAATGTGTAAAGGGGTTCGAAATCTTCTCCAATAAACGAGATGTAGTACATGAAATAGATCAGCCCCAAAAGCTCTAAAAACTCTCTGCTCTAAAGTATGTTAGCGTATGAAACCGTATCTAAAAACTGATTAAAAAACCTAATTAAATAGCTAAAACATGTCTTAGGGCTTCTGTGTAATTATCTGGAACTTCTGGGTAACTTTGCAATATCAGCATTCTTCATTAACTCTCGCGATTCTGGCCCAGCTCGTCATGCAACGACCGATGCATGTATGTGTCGATCGACACAGTACACCGTTTCGGACAGTGAGCTCCATCTCTCGGGTCTAAACACCAAAACGCTCCAAATAGTCCAAATAACTCCAAATCCACTCCAAACGTACATGTATCTAATAACACCTGTAAAAGACTCTAAAGAAACACAAAAAGACTCTAAAACACACTTATATCATGGTCTAAAACCGGTAAAAACCATGATATATCAACTCCCCCACACTTAGCCTTTTCTTGCCCTCAAGCAAAACAGAGAACTAAAACATGGTGAAGAGGTTTGAAAACTTTCAGAAACTCTTTTTGTCCTAGAAGCAACAACACTCAGATTCCCCTTAGTAAACCACTAAAAGAATCGACTGCAAGATATCAAGACCAACATGTACTTCCCCCACACTTAGCAACTGTCCTAAGTAAACTCCACAATCAATCCAAGCAATTCAAATTCACCCTACTGACTTCTTAAGTATATTAAGTGCGGTCTCACCTAAGGATTATCGATCAAAGGGCACATGGATTCTTACTTTGTCAGCTCTAGACCACCATACTATCTTTTTCTGGTTTTTTTTTCTCTTTTCCCTTCCTTAGCATTCTGATTTTTCCCCATTGGGCATCATTTTATTTTTTTTATCAGTGCTCTTCCCGTTAAGGGGTGTACTTTGGACACATTCCATGGATGCACAGGATATGATAGTTGTAGCTACCACTCCCAGAGATCACTTTGGAGCTACTAGCTCATCCTCAGTTTATTACTTATATTTTTTTTTTTACTTTATGGAAGGGGAGAAGGGAACCATACTCGGACAGGTTTACAAGCTGTGTCAGAACTAACAAAGGAATCCGACTCAAGGTATACCAAGCCCTTAGGTGAGAAATTAAGTCAAGTTAAGGGTGAAGCCAGTAAAGGATCCTCTGAATACCTGAATTGATATGGGTGTCCTCAGTAGGTTGATTCGTGTTGGGTTTTCTAATATTCATAGATTGATCTTTCAGCTTCATCCCGGTGATTACTTAAGTTCCTGCAAGATATTGTTAACTTCTCCAAAATTCACTGTTTCTTACTTAAACTGGTTTTGACTCAATAAAACAATTTTTTTTTGAAAAACGGACTGACTCTTAAGAAAACAGAAAGATAGAAGTCAGTAGCACCTCCCCCACACTTGAAACACACTGTCCCCATTAGTGTTAAGCTAAGGGTTGGTAAAAGAAAGAAAAAAAATGTTATGGATGTGTTGAGTTCTGTCTGATTTTACCTGTGTCGCACAAGCATCGATCGCTGCATAAATGCAACGACCGTTGCTAGGCGATTTTTCGTCGTGTGTCGATCGTTGCTCAGGACCGCAACGATCGCTGCAATACGATTACTCGTGTTATGACGATCGACACAAGAATGTGTCGATCGACGCATTGCGAATACTCGATCAGTCAGCAAGTTAGCAGGTTAGTCCGTGAGAAATCATAAAATTTCAAACCTGCAAGCTAAAAATCACTGAAAACAGATAAAATCAAAGAAACAGATAGTCTCGTAGCAAAAAACATCATCCAAACATAAAAAATCCTAAGAAATCAAAAGAAAAATGCAAAAGAAAAGTCAAAAAGTAATACAGAACCGATATCCAGAGAAGCGACTATCTCACTCGTCATCCTCCATCTCAGCAATGCGATCAGTTCCACTCGAAGAACCAGGAGTCGGAGATCGCTGTCTACGTCGTGAAGGTCCTGGATGGTGTATCTGCGGCTGTCTCCTGCAAGTATAGGTACGCATGAAGTTCCAGATGCTCCGTAGAATACCATCCTCACGCTCTCTCCACTCTGCCTCAGACATATCACCAAAAGGCATCGAAGGCTCGGGATAAGGGCCAATATCATCGACAGGGGCAGCAGGTGCGGGCGCAGATGAAGTAGACGCCCGTGTAGAAGGCTCTCCCAGCGGATGAGCCATAGAAGGAACTCTGCGCTGATCTCTCGTAGGGGGCCGGAATCTCAAGGCATCCAGCGTATCAATCTGTGTAAGACCAGCAGCAGGAAGATCCACACCACGCTTCTCAGTGGCAGGGTCATAATAGACCCATATACGTCCCTCCTTGAGCCATGTAGCGCTCTGCAGGTGGCTGAAATCAAGGAACTCCTTGCTGTCATTACACTATGTGCCCTCTAAGGGAATCCTACAATGCCTGAAAATGGGAGTAAGAAGACTCCCTACTGTCTCAATGCCCGCACCATCAAATGGCTTCTTCTGCAGTTCACATAAATGATGGGCAAAGACAGCTCCCAAGTTGAGTCCTCTAGTGTGATCTCTTAGAACAGTATCCTCAAACTGGTCCCTCAGTCCAATGAAGAGCATCTCCATCTCGTTCTTACGCATCTTGTTGGCTTCATATTTGCACAACAAAGTACATCCCAAGATGCGCAAGACATAACGGAGAACGGGATGCCTAACCTGAATCACCCCTGTAGTCGGTGAGTTATACCGACCATTACCAATGCACTCCCAGAAATACTGAGCTTCCTCCACATCCCACGGAAGAGACATACCAATACGCGCAGGCTCAGTGCTGAATCCATAAATCCTACAGATATCAAGAAGGGGAATCCGATACCTGCATCCTAAGCACATGAAGGTAAAGAAACCTCCTGAAGCCTTCCTGCTCTCTGGGTCAGGGTAAATCACTCTGCAAGTGGCCAGCAGCTGCCTTACCAACTCAGGGTACATCTCATGAGGCTGCATAGGAATTTTCCCCAGACCAATGCCCTTACACAATGCAAGAACTTTCTCATCAATGCCCAGACTCTTACAAGTCGAATAATCTGCAAACTTGGTCGGCTTAAGCGTCATGCCACACCAACCATTGTAGAGCAATGTGTCAAACTCATCCCAATGGTCAAGTAATGGCCTCTCTATGAACGTGTCAGTCTTGAGCAGGTCATCAATCTCCATGCCCCAGACCCTATCTGTCGGAATCAGCTGCGCATCTGCTCTAGGCCATGGTGGCTGTATCGCTGCTTGAACTCTCTGATAGTCCGCAGGTTGTGGTGATTCTCGATGAAACCACTCAGCTGGTGGATGGTGATGAGCTGTAGCTGCTGTGGCGCTGGCTCTACGTTTACGAGCTGGTCGAGGAAGCATCTGCGATTAAGAAAAATAAAGCATATAAGTCTCGGAAACCTCTCTGTGAAATCGCGAAGCAACGACCGTTGCACTGAGGTATCGATCGTTGCAAGGCGATTTCACAGTATCGAATAAATCCCTAAAATCGCAATGCAACGACCGTTGCACTAATGCATCGATCGTTGCAAGGCGATTCCACAGTCGCTCATAATATGTTAAACGCAGAAAAGTTTGTTCATAAATCTCACACACAGCATTATTTCAACACCAACCAACCCTAATCAAGTCTCTATTAGCACGGAATCATCAATTGCAAGCCTAAAATCCCTAATTTCTAAACCCTAGAACCGAATCCAAAAATGATGAAAATGAGAGCTCTTACCTTGGATTCACTGCAAATGGGTTAGAGAAATAGATGGGGAATGTGAAAATAAGTAGATTCAAGCTTCGAATCAAAGGAATTGATGAAGAAATAAAAGATTTAGGGTTTTTGCGCTCTCGGTTGTACGGACGCGATATGGGGAAGAAGAAAAGAGAAGAAGGGTTAAGGCACTTACCTGGATCGTGTGTGCAACGATCGACGCTGTTGAACAAGGTTGTTTTCTGGTTTAGCACGCGTACCTTAATTTTGCAATTTAAACCATTTGCAACGACCGTTGCACAGGACCGCAACGATCGTCACAAGGCGATCCCATCTCTTCGTCATATCTCCCTGCAACAACTGTTGCACATATGGCAGCGATCGTCACACATCTCCAGACAGTGTTCTGTACCTAAAACTTAGCAAAAACAAATAAAAACGTGAAATCCTAAGAAAAACACTAAAAATAAGAAAGAAAAACACTAAAACCTAACAGTGGGTTGCCTCCCACTCAGCGCTTGTTTAAGGTCATTAGCTTGACCGGACGAACAAGAATCAGGCACTGGGAGATCCTGACAGAGACTTTGATTGCCTCCGTGCAAGTCTCCACATCCAAGGCGGAGAGTAAGCTGTATCAGAATGAACTTGTCCAAGGAAAGATGGAAAGTAATGATCTCCAGGGTCAGGAACCAATGTCTCAGTTGTCTGCTCCCCATCTCCATCTCTAATGGTGAAGGTCTGACCATCAATCTGTGGCTTGCGCAGCATATGTTGGAATTGTGTCCAGTAATCTCAGTACTGTCTCTAGAAAGTAAGAGTATGTCAATGATCAGACATAAGTCATATAATACTGGGGGTCATGATGGCTTTTGGACCAAAGGCCCAAACGGAACTGGACAAGTTTTATAAATAAAACTTGAGACGAGTTCAGGCAATTAACCCTAGCCCCAGCGCCGAAACCTCTCTCTCTCTGCGCCTCCTATCAGCTCGGTCTAGCAGCCGTTTTCTGTGATCGCGTGTGTGAGCCTTTGGAGGATTCATCTCTCGGTGTTTCTCTGATCTCTGACCTGTTCTATCTCCTTCCGCTGCAATTAACAGGTAAAAGGTGAGATTTGATCATTGTTTCTAATCAAGAAGAACCTAGATCCGCATGTTTAGGTTGATATGAATCTAAGAATTGAATCAGGATCAACTAAACAATCCTTCAGTGGTATCAGAGCCATTGGTTCTGGTTTTTCTTGTTTAGATTCAAGTTTAGGATTGTTTTCTTGTTTAAGAAGTGTTTTGAATCAACTACTGATAAGAGAAATCACTTAAGCAACAAGGAATTGAAACCTAAACACACTTGAAATCGCAAATCCAAGCTATATTGATTTGGAATGCGATTTTCATAAAGAAGTATCGGCTGTGATCGCATGGATCGATCGATACGATCGCATGGATCGGTCGATACAACCGCGAGAGATCGACTGCAATCGCATGGATCGATTGAACGATCGCATGGATTTCGCATATCTCGGCCAAGCCTGCTCAACGCGTGAACGCATCGGTCGATGCTCTCAGCATCGATCGATGCGATTGAAGAATCGATCGATGCGGTTGGTTCATCGATCGACACGGTTGGGTTTAAGACTCGGTTTAGAATTTTGATTAAAATTATTCGTCCTGGTTTAATAAACAGATTTAATAATTTTATTAAGTCTGGTTAAACCGGGATAAGAAATCCAAAGTCGAAAAATTGGATTTTGTGCCTAAACCAGGATTTTCTAACTTGATTTGGTTGGACCAAATAAATTGAGAAAATCCGGTTTAGTAAATAACCGGTTGACAATTGTGGTCATCGTAGTAATTAAAATTTGGTTAGACCAATTTTAATGAACCAGACCGGTTATGTCATTTAATTGGACAATTGGGTCATGTCTTGGACATGGACCAATTCTTGGGCCTCGGGCCAAGAAGTTAAAACAATTGGGCCAATTATTTGAGTCTTTCTTCAGATTAATTTAGAATTTATTTTATAAAATTATAAAGTCGATTTTAAATTAAAGTTTCCGAAATTTTGAAATTAGAAAGTTTCTTAAATTAGAAGTTTCTAGATTTGCGGGTTTTGGATTTTAAAGAAATTTCTAAAGTTAGAAAGTTTCCGTTTTTAGAAAGTTTCCAATTTTAGAAAGTTTCCAAAAATAGTAGGTTTCCAAAAATAGAAAGTTTCCCGAAATAGTAATCTTCTATTTTGGGAATGAAATTTTAATAAACCTACGAACCTCAAATAATATCAAGCGTTGGATGTCTTGCCCAGTCTATGTCAGCTGTCGAAGCCCATTCAATTGTATTCATGGCCTTACAGTGTGAGGGTGTCTACTTTTGCGTGGATAAGACGGTTTGTGATTCATAAATGTCATTGGGAGTCCCAGACATTAATGATTACATGACTGTATAGTCTGGTTTTCTTGACTAGGCCATCGGGAGTCCCGGGCCTTGAGACATCAGAGTGGATTGGGCCTCGGGCCCAGATTCACAACCAAGAGTTATATCACGGATATAATTAGCCGACATAGGGCTTACCGATATAAGCTGAGGTTTGGTGACGGCCAGTGGCCCACTTTAATCTTAGTTATATGTGGATCTTGGAATCATTATATTCTATTGAGGGTAACTTATGTTATTGAATATAATGCGTGATTAATCATATTAAATATAATATGAGATTAATCATATTGAACATAATAACTAATAACCTTTTTATCTTATATATTTCAGCTATGACTACTACAAGCACACAAAACACATTCTCAATCCGGTCTGTTCTCGAGAAGGAGAAGCTGACTGGAACGAACTTTCTGACGTGGTCAAGGAACTTGAGGCTGGTCCTCAAGCAGGAGAAGAAGGATTATGTCCTTCGTGATCCTCTCCCCGAGAGGCCTGCTAACAATGCCGCCAGGACTCTGCATAATGCTTAGGAAAAGCATTCGTCAGATGAAAATGATGTGTATTGCCTTATGTTGGCGACAATGACTGGTGAGCTGCAAATGCAGTTCGAGAGTGTGTTGTCACCAATTGAGATAATGGCAAGCCTGAAATCGCTTTTTCAGGAGCAGGCTAGGACTGAGAGGTTTCAAACAGTTAAGAACCTCTTGGACTGCAAGTTGGCTGCGAATGCGGCAGTGAGTCCTCATGTCTTGAAGATGATGGGTTATCTCGATCATCTTCAGAAACTCGACTGCCCAATCAGCCAGGAACTTGCCTGCGACATCATTATGCAGTCATTACCTGCAAGCTATGATCAGTTCATTCTGAACTTTAACATGCATGGCTTGAGTAAGACATTGCCTGAGCTTCACGGAATGCTCAAGACTGCAGAGCCCAACTTGAGGAAAACCGCCAAGGACCCCAATGTGCTTATGGTGCAAAAGGGCAAGGGGTTTAAGAAATCCTCTGCTAAGGATAAGGGAAAGGCCAAGGCTGTCCAAGTCGCGGACAAGGACACGCCAAAGCCCAAGCCCAAGTCCATGGCTGGGCCAACTGACATATGCAGGTTCTGTAAAGAACCAGGGCATTGGAGGAGAGAATGTAAGAAATTCCAAGAAGGTCTAAAGGAATTGAAGAAGAAGACTCTCGAGACTTCTTCGACAGGTATTTTTGTTATAGAAGTTAATACAACTACTTCTGATAATACCTCATGGGTTATGGATACTGGTTGTGGGGCTCATATTTGTACTAATATGCAGGCACTCAGCAACAGTAGAAGGCTGAAGCAAGGACAAGTGGAGCTACGAGTTGGGAATGGAGCGAAAGTTCCAGCACTAGCTGTAGGCACATACTTGTTGTCTTTACCTTCGGGATTGATTTTAGAACTCAATAATTGTTATTTTGTACCTGCTATAAGCAGGAATATTATTTCAATTTCTTTGTTGGATTTGGAAGGTTATGATTTTTCAGTTAAGAATAAATTATGTTCCTTCAATCGCAACAATTTGTTCTATGGTTCTGCCCCTCTTACGAATGGGCTTTACATACTCGATCAATCCGCGCCAGTTTATAACATTAATACCAAACGGTTCAAACCTAATGAGGAGAACCGAACGTTTCTATGGCATTGTCGTTTAGGGCACATCAGCGAGAAACGCATCAAGAGGCTCCATTCGAATGGACTTCTTGGCTCATTTGACTTTGAGTCATGTGAGAAATGCGAATCCTGCCTGATGGGCAAAATGACACGGGCCCCCTTTAATAAACCTAACGAGAGGGCCAGTGACTTATTGGGCCTGATACACACTGACGTGTGTGGCCCAATGTCCACAAATGCAAGAGGAAACTATCAGTACTTCATTACCTTCACTGATGATTTCAGTAGGTATGGATATGTTTATTTAATGAAACATAAGTCTGAATCTTTTGAGAAGTTCAGAGAATTCCAAAATGAAGTACAGAACCAACTTGGTAAAAGCATTAAGGCTCTTCGGTCCGACCGAGGAGGAGAATACTTAAGCCAAGAATTCAGTGATCATCTAAGAGAGTGTGGGATCGTATCCCAACTCACTCCTCCCGGAACACCTCAATGGAATGGTGTGTCTGAGAGGAGAAATCGGACCTTATTGGATATGGTTCGATCTATGATGAGTCACACAGACCTTCCAATATCCCTTTGGGGATATGCTCTGCTAACATCAGTGTTCACTCTAAATAGAGCGCCATCGAAAGCAGTAGCAAAGACACCATATGAATTATGGACTGGAGAAGCTCCAGTGCTGTCTTATCTCGGAATTTGGGGTTGTGAAGCCTATGTCAAGAGATTGATCTCAGACAAGCTTACACCAAAATCTGACAAATGCTACTTCATTGGTTATCCACGGGAAACCAAGGCTTATTACTTCTATCTACGTTCCGAGAACAAGATCTTTGTTGCCCGGGATTGTAACTTTCTTGAGAGGGAGTTTCTCTCTAAGAAAGACAGTGGGAGTAAGGTACTGCTTGAAGAAATTCAAGATGAACAGGATACTGCTCAACCTAATGAGGAAGAGCAGCAGGAGGACCTACAAGAAATTGTAGAGCCTGAACCTGTAGTACCTGAAGTTCGAAGATCCGGGAGGATCCGTCACGAACCCGAGAGATATCAAGGATTCCTCGTGACTGACTGTCATGATCTTCTGATCATTGATGGTGATGAACCATCGAACTTCAATCAAGCCATGATGGGCCCAGATTCCTCAAAGTGGCGCAAGGCCACTGATTCCGAAATGGACTCCATGTCGGTCAACCAAGTGTTTTCGTTGGTTGACTTACCCGCTGGTGTAAAAGCCATCGAGTGCAAATGGATCTTCAAGAAGAAGATTGACGTGGATGGAAATGTCCAGATTTATAAAGCCAGGTTGGTGGCAAAAGGTTTCAGACAAGTTCACGGTGTGGATTACGATGAAACCTATTCACCAGTGGCTATGATGAAATCTATTCGGATTCTACTAGCAACTGCAGCTTTTCATGATTATGAAATTTGGCAGATGGACGTGAAAACCGCCTTCCTGAATGGTATTCTGGAAGAGGATGTGTATATGACACAACCTGACGGTTACATAGATCCAAAGAATGCTGGGAAAGTATGCAAGCTTCATAAATCCATTTATGGATTGAAGCAAGCATCGAGGAGCTGGAATCTTCGTTTTGATGAAGCGATCAAGCAATTTGACTTCATCAGAAACGAAGAAGAACAATGCGTGTATAAGAAAACTAGTGGGAGCAAGATAGTATTTCTTATTCTGTATGTCGATGACATACTGCTTCTCGGAAACGACATTCCAATGCTGAAGTCCGTAAAGGACTGGCTTGGAAGTTGTTTTTCCATGAAAGACATGGGTGAAGCCGCATACGTTCTTGGAATCAGGATCTACCGGGATAGATCTAGAAGGCTGATAGGCTTGTGTCAAGATTCATACATTGACAAAGTCCTGCAAAGATTCAGCATGAAGGATTCCAAGAAGGGCTTCACGCCAATGGTACATGGCACAACGCTAAGCAAGAAGCAGAGCCCTACGACGGCCGCTGAGCTTGAGCTCATGAAGAATATTCCTTATGCATCTGCAATAGGATCTATCATGTATGCCATGATCTGTACTCGTCCTGATGTTGCTTATGCATTGAGCATGACGAGTAGATACCAGTCAAATCCAGGTGAAAACCATTGGATTGCCGTAAAGAATATCTTGAAGTATCTAAGACATACTAAGGATAAGTTCTTAGTGTACGGTGGAAGTGATGTGCTTAAAGTCAGTGGATTCACGGACGCAAGTTTCCAGACAGACCAAGATAATTTCCGGTCACAGTCCGGTTATATCTTTTGTCTGAATGGCGGTGCAATCAGTTGGAGAAGCTCCAAGCAAGACACCGTTGCAGATTCCACTACAGAAGCTGAATATATCGCCGCCTCAGAAGCTGCGAAGGAAGCTGTTTGGATACGAAAGTTCATTATTGAACTAGGTGTGATACCAGATGCGGCTGAGCCTCTGGCACTGTTTTGTGACAACAATGGTGCTATAGCTCAGGCAAAGGAACCAAGATCACACCAGAAATCCAAGCATGTTCTAAGAAGATTTCACTTGATACGTGACATCATTAATAGAAAGGAAGTCAAGATCAGCCGAGTTCAGACAGATGATAACGTCGCTGATCCGTTGACAAAGCCACTCCCAAGGCCTAAGCTCGAGTTTCTGACTGAAGCTGTAGGCATTAGAGACATTGAAATGTAATCTAAATTTGAGTGGGAGTATGAGGGCTTTTATTTAGTTATTTGATATGTTCTTGTAAAACATTCTTATGTTTAATGAAATTATTATTTCAAGATTATTTTAACTGTGATGAAATAATCGTTCCAAAGTGATATAAACCATTTTATAGGTCATCGAAGTAAGTGACTTGATCTTGAGTCATCAAAGTCATTTAGCTTGATCATGAGACCCTATATTTGATAGATGGATTATATCATCCTGTCCCTAGTCGAAGGTTGTTGAAATTGGAACACCAACAACCGTGAGAGACTGGATTGGTATGTGACTTATGGCAAAGTCTCAGTGTGTCATAGATGCGCGGCATCAAAGTCAATACATAGGTGTATGTTGGGAACATACGACCGGACAAGACCCGATTATGAGAACTCTTCAGGATATTTATATCTGTGTCATAAGAGATTCTCACTACGACTATAGAGTATAGTCCTTAGACCTGAGTTCGCATGCATGTGACTGCACATGGACTGATGCACTTTGATCATTGTCTAACGCTATCATTCTGCGATAGTTATAAGGACCTTGTTTGGGTACATTATGAAATGAGTAGTTTACAGTGATGGAAGAAGACGGAATTTGTCCCTCCAATATAAATGGAGTGAATATCTCTAGGCCAATCGGAGATTTGAATACTGGAAAATGCATGGCCATGCTCAAACGGACTGTCCCGAGTCGTTTGGATTGTCAGTATCAAATCAGAGTCCGATGAACAAGATTAGGCTTTATAAGGATGACACCAATCTTGCCTTATGACTAATCGAGATATTGTGACAAAAGGATTATGAATACAGAGATTCCAGTACAAGTGGGAGATTGTTGGAATTGTGTCCAGTAATCTCAGTACTGTCTCTAGAAAGTAAGAGTATGTCAATGATCAGACATAAGTCATATAATACTGGGGGTCATGATGGCTTGCTAGAGTCCGCTCATGATCTATAAGTCTTGGACTTATTGCCTTTATTATATGATCCCATATGGGTCACACGCCTAAGCTAACAGGAAAATGTGTAGGAACGGTTTAGCAGAAGTACGGTAAAAGTGCTAGGCATTTACTGTACTTAGAGAGAATAAATGGGTTTAGTCACTGTGTGTCGATCGATGCACAAGGTGTGTCGATCGATGCACAAGGTGTGTCGATCGACACAGTGCGAGAACGCCGTCGAGTTAATTGGTTTTTGGACCAAAGGCCCAAACGGAACTGGACAAGTTTTATAAATAAAACTTGAGACGAGTTCAGGCAATTAACCCTAGCCCCAGCGCCGAAACCTCTCTCTCTCTGCGCCTCCTATCAGCTCGGTCTAGCAGCCGTTTTCTGTGATCGCGTGTGTGAGCCTTTGGAGGATTCATCTCTCGGTGTTTCTCTGATCTCTGACCTGTTCTATCTCCTTCCGCTGCAATTAACAGGTAAAAGGTGAGATTTGATCATTGTTTCTAATCAAGAAGAACCTAGATCCGCATGTTTAGGTTGATATGAATCTAAGAATTGAATCAGGATCAACTAAACAATCCTTCAGCATATCCATCTCAAAGTATATAGTGTCATCTCCTAGATGAAGATCAATCAAACTATGCTTTACATCTATTACCGCTCCAGCTGTAGCTAAAAATGGCCTTCCAAGTATCAAGGCATCGTCAGGATCACTGTTGTACTTCAGCACCAAGAAGTCTGTCGGAACTAAGTAGTTTCCAACTCTCACTGGGACGTCCTCAAGAACTCCTTCTGGAATCCTTATAGACTGATCAGCTAGGACAAGAGAGGTCCTAGTAGGCGAAAAATCTGTCATTCCCAGCTTCTCTGCCACAGAGTATGGCATAAGACTTCCAGCAGCTCCTAGATCACACAAAGAACGCCTAAAGCCATCCTCAAAGATAGAACAACTCAGCACAAACACACCAGGATCAGGCAGCTTCTTTGGTATCTTAGTCAGCAACACCTCACTGATATGCCTAGGAACCACTATCACCCAATCTTTCAGCTCTTCATCAATAGGTAACATCTTACCCAAGTATCTCTGCACACAAGGGTGATAAGGTGGATCATCAGAAGGTGGACTTTCATCCAACTCTTCACCAATCTCTTCCAGCCTTTTAAGCTCATCGATCTCTTGTTTAATTACCTCCGACACTTTAGGATATAATCGAATAGATTGTGCATAAATCTCTTGTTGAGTTATCTCAGACACTCCAGGGAACAAACGATTAAGCTCTGAATCTGCCTCTGCATCAATGCTATAAGAATCGTATGAGACTGTCTGTCGTCGACCTGCAACGATCGACACATGAGGTGCATCGATCGATGCATCTGATATTTCACAGATTCTACCCGAGAGAAATTCAGGATTTTCGAAAATTTCAGCCTCTTCCACTAGTTCAGCTGTATTTAAGTCAAACTCTTCACCTTGGTATGATCCATCATTGATGTACACTGACCAGGCCTTAATGTGGGTGTCTGCTACACCTTTTCCTTTGACAGAACTTGAAATTTGGCTCACTTGAGTGTCCAATTGCTTCACATGAGTGCTTAGAGACTCAAATTTCCCATTAAGGTCCTCATACACAGCATCTAACTTCCGGTTGCAGTCCACAGCAATCTTAGTCCAGCATTGACTCCATCTTGCTTTCATGAGCACTAGTAGTAGGAGGAGTCTGATAAGATGAAGATCCATAAATCCTCTGATTACTCTGTTGGAAAGGCTTCTGAAATCCAGTATTCTGTCCAAAGCCAGAAGAGTTTTGAATGCCTGTAAAGGCACTCTTCTGTCCTCCATTGAAGAACCTGTTTCCCTGCTGATTACCAAATCTGTTACCTTGGAATCCAGATCCTCCGATGTAATTCACATCCTCTTCCTGAGTGTCCTCCTCAGTCTGAATCACTTCCACATCTTGGGCAAAATGGACAGCCTTCTTCCCAGCTAGAAGATTACAAACTGTGTCCAGCTTAGATCTAATATCAGCAATCTCCAAATTCTCTACCTTCCCATAGGATTCCTTCCTTTTCTTATCAGTAGACTTGCAGCTATTACTGCTTACTAGGTTCTCTATCAGCTGCTTAGCTTGCGCAGGAGTCCTAGTGTTGAAGTTTGCATTGCTGGAGTTATCCAGCGCAGTCGGATAAGGAAGATCTATGCCTCTAAAGAAGATACCCAGCAATGTTACCTCAGTAAATCCATGATGCGGGCAGTCGCGCTGGTACTTCTTGAATCTCATCCAGGCAGTCTTAAGAGGCTCTACAGGACCTTGAGTGAAAGTAAGAATGTCATGTCTAGACTGATCTGAGCGAGCATCATCATAGAAATGTCTCAGAAACTCACTCTTCACAGCATCCCATGTCTCAAACTTCCCAGGTGGAAGTTGTTTCAGCCAGGCAGCAGCATCTCCAGCGAGAGAGTAAGGGAAAAGCTTGAGGAACAAATAGTCATAGTTCACTCCATCATACTTCATCCCGGTGACTATGTCCTCAAACTCGTCTATATGATCCATTGGCTGCTCAGTCGGATGCCCATGAAAGGCATTCTGCTTCAGGAGAGTGTAGTAGATGGTCTTGATCTCAAAATCATTCCTCTGAAAACCAGGAGGTACAAGAGCTGACCGGTTAGCATGAAACTCGTCCGGTCGGTTGTAGTCAGCTAAAGTCCTCTCTTGAATAACCATGCTCTGCTCCTGTCTACCTTGGGCTTGTCCTTGGCCTTGGTTCTTCTCCTGTTTTTGTCCAGGAGGATCATGGATTACATTCCCTTCAGCATCAATCCTATGCCCAGCAGCATTGTACGGATTGTTATCTCGGTCCCTCAGGGTACCTTGAGCATCGGGTATCAGAATCAGACGTTCTTGAACCATTCTTGCTCTCTGAACTTTTCTGTTGGTCCTCTCTAGTCTAGCAAGCTCTTCAAGTTGGAGGTTAACGAGGTTCGAATTCAGATTACTTCTGGTATCACGCTTCTGCATAAACCGTCTGTAATCGCCAAGCAACGATCGATGCTAACAGTGCAACGATCGATTCAACTCCAATCGCCTAGTAACGATCGACACAGAGAGTGCAACGATCGATGCAATGCGATAATGAACTTGTCGACAGAGAAGAAATAGAGAAAAAAATCAGTAACCAAAATAAAATAAAAATAAAAATCCTAGTAAAAACCCTAGGTTCAAATCTATCGAAGACTCTAAGAGTCCCCGGCAACGGCGCCAAAAACTTGATAGGTCTAAGTTTTGTCCTATTCTACTGCAAGTTCACAGTCAATGCAATTATAGTATATAGGGTTATCGAATCCACAAGGACTCTAGGCAACGATAGAATTAAGAACGATCGAGTTAAAACTAGAAAGAAGCAAATGTGATAAGAAACTAAAAAGCAGTGCAGGAAAGTAAATCAGTAGCAGGATTGGTTTGAAACAATAAATTAAGGCGTTAAGTCTAGGGAGTTCTCAGGAAATCAGACAAGCAGACAATTCATTCAGTCAGGATCGAATTAAACACAGTTCTAGAACTCAAACACGGATGTAGAATTAACCAACTTTCGTTGTGAGAATTCTCTAAGCCTAATTGCAGAAATCCAAATTTCTTTGTAATTCCTAACAGATTAAACCAGCTTTAATTTTAAGTTCGATATGTTCACAATCTAATTAGACCAAATTTCTTTGCGAGTAATTAAATTGCTCAACCTAAATAGTTCAGATTCTAAATCACACTTTCGTGCTAATCTAGCAACCTAAGATCTAGATTCTAATTGATCAGGTTAGAACTAGCATTAATCACAATTCAGGTTGAAGAACGTTAAAGTTATGAATCCTAATTGAATTAAATAAATCTAACAAGTCATGAAATCCCTAGGAGAATCCCTAAACCTAACTATGAATCTACTCAGACATAGAATATGAAAGCATAATCAATGAAATAATAGATTGCATAAAAGAGATTAATAAATGAGTAAAGGGGTTCGAAATCTTCTCCAATAAACGAGATGTAGTACAGGAAATAGATCAGCCCCAAAAGCTCTAAAAACTCTCTGCTCAAAATATGAAAGCGTAATGTAAAGCGTATCTAAAAACTGATGTAAAAACCTAATTATATTAGCCTAATCACATCTTGGGGCTTCTTTGTAAATACTGGAACATCTGGGCAAATCTGCAATTTCAGCATTCTTCATTAAACTCACCGAGAAAGGCCCATCTCGCTCGTGTGTCGATCGATGCACAATGTGTGTCGATCGATGCAATCCTCTGTTCTGGACAGTGAACTCTATCTCTCGGGTCAAAACTCCAAAATACTCCAAAAAGCTCCATAATCACCAATTCCGCTCCAAACGTGCATATTCCTAATAACACCTGTAAATGACTCTAAAGAAACACTAAAAGACTCTAAAACTTACTTATATCATGGTCTAAAACCGGTAAAAACCATGATATATCAATGATGAAAAGAAAGGCTATATATTTACTCAGGAGAAGAAAGAATGGTTATTGAACCAATCCTGATTTAAAGCGACACGACCTTTCAGTCATGCCGAGCACATTCATTGGTTGAAGAAGATGCGTCTTCTTAACCAAAAAAAAGAAGAGGCGTCTTAAATGTCACCGATAAAATTCTTAATATACAAATATGAAACCAAAAATAAATCCAAAAATTTTACACTTTGGCCAGGTTAACAAGATTCACCCCTTTAAAACTGATATCTTCTTCGAATCATCTCTTTAATCTCTCTACGAATCCTCTTCTACGCCCACCCCTCTAAAACTGATATCTTCTTCGAATCTCTTATTAGAGGCTTTCAATTTCATCGCTAACTTTGGCCGAAACCCTATCGACTCTCTCAAATTCTTCCTTGAATATATCAATCACGAAACCCTCTGTGATTCGATGCCTACGGATATAGGTAGTTATATCGTTAGTTTGCTTCTGCTTTGCTTTGCTTTTGAAACGGGACAGGCTATAAATCTGATTATTTGTTTACAATTAATTTTGGTTCTACAGGTTGTAAAGACTCCTATATTCCTCTATGAGCTTCAATATGGTCTTCAGTCTGGGTAAGTTGGTTGTTTTTTTAATGAGTGTTTGAGGAGTTAGAGTCTGATGGTTAGGATATTAATCTTATAGTTAGCACGCAATTAGAGACACCAATCTCTGCTTAACTCATTAATGTGTTCGGTTAAGTTCGAGTGTCTGAGCGGTTACAAGATAGTTTGTATCATTTCATACATAGCCAAACCATTCATAACTTTCTTTTAAAACATTCTTTGAAGAGATCTATCAATGATGTATGAAAGATATGGTTAGCATCACAAAGGGCTGCAGAAGCACTGCAAAGAACTGCGACCTCGTGAGATCTTGACAGTTTATAACAACATCTTTACTCAGGTAAATTAACATTTTTCACAATCCATGTTTATAAAAGTCATATCACGTTCTTTATTTAATTTTTTTCTCTTACTATCTATAATTGTCACAGGCGACTGAGAAGGATGGACGAGTAAATCCTTATGGAGTTGAAAACCTAACAGTTAATCTTTTAATGCACAAGCACAAGTAGCCCAGACACTTTTCAGCGTTGTCGCCCACCAAGAGAAACTGAAGGAAGTTCAAAGTAAAACCACAACACCATCTGATTCGTAGGTTACTTATCACTCTCCCTTGCATTTGTTAATTTATTGGTATATGATTTGACAACTCCGAAATGCTGGAGTTTGCATATGTAGGTCGTTTGTGTCTACATGTTACCAATGTTATTTTTGATTCAAATGCTTGTTACGTTTGTTGTACCATTCAAATTATGGTATAACCGATTACCAAATCGAAAATAAAATTAATCCAAATTCTTAATTTTACAAATAAAAGTCACTAAAAAGTCGTCAATTATTCGCACTACCCACACAAAGTAGTCGCTAAATATTTACCATCGGCGAATCTGGATTTTTCTAATAGTGACTTAATAATCGTTATTTAGTCATTACACCGTCGCCAAGTAGTCACCATTTCTTACGACTATGTTGTGACTATATTAGATAGTCAGATAGTAGCCGGTCAGACAGTACCATAATCGAATGTGGATGTTTCGATAAGATGCTGCATAGTCGTTTAACAGTCTATAATTAATAGCAAAAAGTTTACCATAATCATATTTGGATTCTCCAATTAGTCGTCATATAATCGGTAAATAATCAATAAACAATCACCAAATAGTTTCTATGTATTACGATTACGTTGTGACTATATAAGATGGTCACATAACAGTCACTACATGGTGGCGAGATCATTACCATAATCGTATATGGATATTCAGATTAGTCGCGGGAGAGTAGTTAAACTGGAAGTTACCCAGTTGCTACATAGTGACTAATATTTACAACTACGCTCTGACGATACAATACAATCACATATTAATCGCCCAGTGATCACCTAGTTTAACGACTATTTGATGATAACTTTTGTATGACCACATCTGGGGTCCCTATATAGTCGCACAATTATTTCTACCGTAGTTTCAAATAAGTCCTTATATCTTCCGACAACGCTACATCTATTTTACGATTACCTATGTTAGTCGTATAAATAGTAGTAACTCTCCGACTAATAATACGACTATGCGATTTAGTGATTATGGATTTACAACTATCATATTTATTCGTAGTTTTATCGTAAACCGCGATTAACAATTATTATGTGATTAAAAGTGCAGTCGTGAAAACGATATTTTTTTGTAGTGGCTATTACCTGAGAAAGATGACGGAAACTGAAGAGACTTTGATTTGGTAAAAGGGTTTTCTATAGAAACTCGAAAAATCATGTCATCCCCGGCTCGCGCTCTTCATTCCCTAAAGCCACGAAAGAATCCAACTGATCAAATGGCGCCGATCGAATCCAGATAAGCCGACCAAATTTCTCTCAGACTTAAAAGCTCAAAATTTGCCGACTCCGACCCGACCCGAAGATCGCCGAACTTGGAGTGGGGGGGGGGCTATTTGTTGGATATGGGTAGCACTCATCCATAAGCCCATTAGAGATCTGTCACCTCATCAAAAACACTTCGGCCCAATGATCAAGCTCGCTAAGGAGTCAAACGGCCCAACAAGAAGTCAGACCTTTCACGCTATAAATAGACCCATCACTTTTCATTCTACATATCTTTTAACTTGTGAAGGTTCCAAGCTACACTTATAAAGTAATGGACCCGAGCAACGTTTAGGAGGCACGTCTATTGACATAATCCCACCTTGTAAATCATGTTCATGTTCGGCTTCGATCTTATTATCAATATAAATCAGTTTTCGACCTCACTTAAGTTTATTCATATCTTATTAGTTTGCATCTCTTTGATCGTAACTCTGATCCTTTGAACTATATTGAAATTCCGTGACAACATGTTTGAGATTTAACCCCTATATATTATAACTGCAGTGTACTTCCGAATTTCTCAGGAGAAAGCTAGATCTTATCACATACTCACGTCATTACCTAGGCGCTAACTAAATAACGTACGATGTGGGTTATATAATTATTTGAATGTTTTTATCAGTGTTCGAAAACTCGCTAGGCGCTGTACGTGCGGCTTACATGGGCCTAGCGAGTTGTCGAAAAATCGGGGATTAAGCGGAATTTACGCGGGGCGGAATTTTTAAACTTTTAATATATGTATTATTAAGTTGTAATGAAAGACATGTAATATTCCGTGGTGTAGTGGCTAAACGCTTAAGAATGCTCCTCCCTGTTTCGGGTTCGAGCCCCCGCGTAGCCCGTTTTACGTTAATTTTAATTAAAAACAATTAATGAAGGACAAAACATACATTTCCTAGTCATCTTCCTCCTTTGGTCTGCACGAACTGTAACCCTAAACGCGGCTGCTGTCTTTTTTTTTCTTCGTTTTTTCGTCGCTTTCTTTCGTTTATACTTGTTTTAATACACATAACTGTTAGATCTGCTTAAAAATACTCAATTTTGAAGTTTATATGAACAAAATTCGAGTTTTCTTCAAAGTTTCCGAGTTTTAACCCGAACAGATCCAATTCGCGGCTGCCGGAGTCCGATTTGCACTTTTCCGGCGACTAATCGGCTCACGGCGGCGCGTTTTAGAACATGGGTTTTTATTATGAATTTCTTGGACCATGTAATTTGTGATGGGTACAGAGACTCAGAAACTAAGACCATCTCTACAAGGGAAGAAAAGGATAGTAGAAATATATTAATTTCCTTGAATATTTTCTTTAGTGATGTAACAACCAAGTAACAACTTTAATGATCACGTGGATTGTATTTATTTCATGCCAAGCTGCGGTTTGGTCCCCTAGGCTGCTGATGATAGGAGATATATTTTTTGTAATCATTGGGCTTGAATGGTATGTCAGATGAATAGCAGAATAGCGGAATAACTGAATAATTGTTGGCGGGACGAACTGAACTGAATCAAGTTTCTGCAGAAAAATTACAAAATGCCGAAAAACTAGTTTTAGTAGATTAATCACGTTTTGTTTTTTATAGTTATATTTTTAACACACTAGTTGTATATAGCGGAATCACGTTTTCAAAACGTAAAAACGTGAATAAGTGATGAATGTTACGAATGGTAAAAAATAGTGGAATCACATTTTCAAAACGTGAAAACGTGAATAAGTGGTATACCATTCATCCCCAATTTATTTTTTTACTCAAATTTATGGAGTCTTTGGGGGGGGGGGGGGACAATCATCATCTGAAATATTGCTACAATCAATTTAATCAAATCTAAGAGTACACTTCTGTTGTTGATGTTGAAAAGATACAAGAGAGGAATAACATATCATTTATTCGCAGATAAATTGTAAAAATATAATTATATGTTCTGAAAGTTAAGATGATTTGTGTATAAAATCAGTGAAGTTATAATATTGTCAATATATAGTTCTAGGTTCTAGGAACATAATTTCGAGATATAATTTGTTAATTGTGGCCATAGAAATAATTTCGCTATTCTGGTATCATATATATAATTTTGATTTTTGTGATTACTGAATTTGTCAAAAAGGTTAAATGCTTATTTTGTTAGGTTAGAATGAACGTGTTCGGTAGAAATTTAGGGGGGGGGGAAATCATCTGAAATATTGCTACAATCAATTTAATCAAATCTAAGAGTACACTTCTGTTGATGTTGAAAAGATACAAGAGAGGAATAACATATCATTTATTTGCAGATAAATTGTAAAAATATAATTATATGTTCTGAAAGTTAAGATGATTTGTGTATAAAATCAGTGAAGTTATAATATTGTCAATATATAGTTCTAGGTTCTAGGAACATAATTTCGAGATATAATTTGTTAATTGTGGCCATAGAAATAATTTCGCTATTCTGGTATCATATATATAATTTTGATTTTTGTGATTACTGAATTTGTGAAAAAGGTTAAATGCTCATTTTGTTAGGTTAGAATGAACGTGTTCGGTAGATATTTAGGGGGGCGGGGGGGGGGGGGGGGGGGGGGGGGGAAATCATCTGAAATATTGCTACAATCAATTTAATCAAATCTAAGAGTACACTTCTGTTGATGTTGAAAAGATACAAGAGAGGAATAACATATCATTTATTTGCAGATAAATTGTAAAAATATAATTATATGTTCTGAAAGTTAAGATGATTTGTGTATAAAATCAGTGAAGTTATAATATTGTCAATATATAGTTCTAGGTTCTAGGAACATAATTTCGAGATATAATTTGTTAACTGTGGCCATAGAAATAATTTCGCTATTCTGGTATCATATATAAATTTTGATTTTTGTGATAACTGAATTTGTCAAAAAGGTTAAATGCTCATTTTGTTAGGTTAGAATGAACGTGTTCGGTAGAAATTTATAGATCAAAGTTTATTTTTATTAGAGAACAGACTAAGATTTAGCCCAATAGAAAGATGTAAGGTCGTTAAGAGAAGAACTCGCTTACAGTGAAAAGTAAAAGAAAAGGTGCAAGGTTGTTAAAAAAACGAGCTCGGTTATAATTCGAGACATGCTTTGATTCTAGAGAGAAAAATAATGAAGTGGAAATCTCAAAAAGTTATATTAATATACAGTGCAAAGTTCTATATATAGTAAAATACGGTTGTACTTTTGTACATGTCGTTGACTCTTTGTCGAACTCGTGATGAATAGACCGTACTTCAGGTGAAAAGTGGGCCACACCGACCACGTTTTGTCTATTAGTTAAGCCGAGCTGAGCAGAGATAGCGAGCTAAGCCAAGCTAAAAATGATCTGTGTGAGCCGAGACAAACCGAAAGTGGCAAGTTTGAGTTGATCCGAGCATGCTTTGTGTGGAACTTGTTTTGTTTATGGACGTATTTTGTTTGTTGAGTTGATTTAATGTCCAAAAAATTAATATGGACCGAATTAATAGATGGGTGCTAAATATATGTATAACAATTTTTTCATATTTCTGTAGTTTCATATTGTTTTTATTGTTTCTTCCCCGAAAGAATGCGTTTTATATTGAGCTAGTTATGATAGGATATGTGCAATATGGAAGTTTTCCAATTGTGTATATTCTTGTGAATGTTTGATTGTAGATTTGATTTACTCATTAAGTTGTACTTGTGTATATTAAGCGACCATGAGGTCTATGAATAAGACAGAGAGAGAATTTCAGCAACATCACATGGTATCAGAGCTGAAGATCCAATAAAATTTATTTTGCTTCACGATCTCTTTCTCTCTCATTTTTTTACAAACAACGACGATGGCTGGTAACAACGAAAACTCAGATGTTACTGGAGGAGCACGATCGAGTCATGACACCCTTAAGTCACCGTACTATCTGCACCCATCGGATTGCACGGGTCAAGTCTTGTCTCTGATCCTGTTCAACGGAAAGAATTACGAGAGGTGGTCGAAGTTGATGCTTAATTCACTTCGTACCAAACGAAAATTGGGATTTCTTGATGGAAGTCTCAAGCGACCGGTGAATAATCCGGATGAAGAAGAAAAGTGGGACATGGTGAATGCTATGGTCATTGGATGGATCTATAGCAGTGTGGAAGAGAAGCTGAGAGCCTCTATTTCGTTGGTCGATAGCGCGAAGGCTATGTGGTCGAGCATTCAAAGGCGATTCTCAGTTAGTGATGATACGAAGGTTCACCAAATACTTGCAGAAATATCTGCGTGTAGACAGAATGGAGAATCGGTCGAGGCCTACTTTGGCAAGCTTAAGGTCATGTGGGATGACTTGGATGATTTTCAGAAGGGATTTGCTTGTTGCTGTGGGAGTGGTGATTGTGACTCAGTGGTGAAATATGAGACTATGCAGGAGACCATACGAGTTCACTTGTTCCTTATGGGGTTGGACAACTCTTGCTTCGGGACGACACGGTCGAATATACTGAGTCGGAAAGGTGATCTCAGTTTGGACACAATGTATTCTCAAATCATACAAGAGGAAAGGCATATCGAGGCTATGAGGAGCGCCGATGAACGAGTCCCTGTGGTTGGTCTCTCAGCGATTAACTCGACCACCAGCTCTAATCAGTTAATAACGACTGGAGGACAAGCTTCTGCATCTCGATTTGTGAAACCGATGACCGTGTGCTCTCACTGCGGGAAACAAGGGCATGAACCCAATAATTGCTTTCAAGTCATTGGGTGTCCTGAATGGTGGGAGAAAGGCAAACAAAACATGGGAAGAGGCCGTGGTCGAGTAACGGAGAATCATAGCAGAGGACGCGGTGGTCGTGGTTTGGGCTTCCGTGCGTACAACCCTCAACTCGGCGAATCCACCAGTTCGAATGCAGGGATACCAGGGTTGTCATCCGAGCAGTGGGCTTCACTGGCGCAGTTCATAAACAGCCAGAAGGGACATGAAAATGGGTCTGACAAACTCACTGGTAAGACGACTAAACTTCTTCTGTTTGGGAAGGATCGACGTCACGACATCATCATCGACTCTGGTGCTTCCCATCACATGACGGGAGACATCGAGTTACTGTCTGATGTCAAGTCAATCTCACCATGTCGGAAAATGTTTCCCAATGGACAGAGTACTTGGGCGACGAGCAGTGGCAGTCAGAATCTTGGTGGTTGGATAGTGTTAAGCCGAGTCTTCTGTTCGTCTGCTCTATCGATCACACTTATATCAGTTGCACAATTACTTTGTGATGTAGCTGAATTTGTGTTATTTACTAAAGAGTTTTGTGTGATACAGGACCGCGCTTCGATGACTTTGATAGGTACGGGTAAGGAGCGAGATGGGGTGTATCACTATGATGGTCCGGTTCAGATCACAGCTGGGCATGTTGGTAGAGTGCAGAGTCGAGATTTGTGGCACCATCGTTTGGGACACCCCTCCTCAAAAGTGCTTTCGGTGTTAGCTACTGTTGGTGGTTTTTCTAGTAGTTTAGGTGTTTTTGATCATTCTTGTGGTGTTTGTCTTTGAGCTAAACAAACTCGAGACACTTTTTCAAACAGTTCTAATAAAGCTTTTTATTCTTTTTCACTTATACATTGTGATTTATGGGGTCCCTATCGTGAGTCTTCCACATCAGGGGCGCGATATTTCCTCACCATTGTTGATGATTACTCAAGAGCAGTTTGGACAATATTGCTCTTGGAAAAGAAAGACACTGCAGATGCTTTAAAGTCGTTTTGTGTGCTTGTGGAACGACAGTTTCAGAAAAAGATTAAATTGATTCGAAGTGATAATGGCAATGAATTTTTATGTCTACGCAAGTTCTTTGCGGATGCAAGGATAACACATCAGACTTCCTGTGTCGAAACTCCTCAGTAGAAGGAGAGGGTCGAGAGGAAACACAGACATATTTTGAATGTCGCACGAAGTCTGTTGTTTCACGGTAATCTTCAGAAGAAGTATTGGGTTGAGAGCGTTCTTGCAGCATCCTATCTGATCAATCGAACCCCTCTGCGTTGCTTGGTAACAAGTCACTGTATGAGCTATTACATGGAGTAAGACCGGACTATGAAAATCTCTGTGTATTTGGCACACTCTTCTATGCTCGACCGCTAAATCGCAACAAAGACAAATTTGATGAACGCAGTACTCGTTGCATGTTCCTTGGATATCCGATGGGGAAGAAGGGCTGGCTTGTTTGTGATTTGGAGACAGAAAAGATGTTTGTCTCACGCGATGTGGTGTTCCATGAAGATGTTTTCCCTTATGCTTCCTCATCTACATAGGTGCCACATCCTCCGACAGCCAGCGTGGATGCAGTCATTCCCCATCCGGCTACCTTTGATGATGATGGTTCATATTCTCAACAAGGGGGAGAACTTTCACAGCCAGGGGGAGTTTCTGATGAAAGTGATGCTGAACCTGCTCCACTAGGTTTATCATCTCCGCCTGCTGATATTGTTGTGGACTTGGGGACCAACTCTGCTGATACTGTTGTGGACTCGGGGAACAATTTGCCGCCTCTGGTTCGCGACTTGGGTCGTGGATTACGAACGAAGCAGAAGTCAGTTCTTCTCAGTCCTTATGTCACATATGCAGCTCGCACTACTGATACACCCCCTCCACTTCCTTCCACTGCATCATCAGGTTTGGTCTTTTATCCCTTAACTGATTATATGTCATGTCATCGCTTGTCACCATCAATGCAGTTATTCTCTGCTGCGATTGCGGTACATTGTGAGCCTACGACATACAAAGATGCAGTTCAGTATGCTGACTGGATAGGTGCAATCAAGAATGAGGTTACTTCGCTTGAGGATAACAACACGTGGATTGTTACCGACCTTCCTCGTGGTAAGCAGGTCATTGGTTCGAAATGGGTATACAAGCTCAAATACAAATCAGATGGAAGCATTGAACGTCATAAGGCGAGATTGGTGGATCTTGGGAATAGACAAGAAGAATGAGTGGATTATAATGAAACATTTGCACCAGTGGTGAAGATGACAACAGTATGGATCGTTCTTGAAGTCGCAGCTGCCAAACACTGAGAAATCAATTTATGGCTCGTGTCAAGCTTTGCGCTGTTGGTTTTCTAAGTTGTCCAAGGGGCTGCTCGAGTTTGGTTTTAGACAGAATCACACGAACTATTCTTTGTTTACATTATTGAGAGGAGGTCGCACATTGTTTGTATTGGTTTATGTTGATGATCATATTGTTGGAGGTGACAATTCTGATCTGATTTCAAGTTTCATAGCTTATCTCAATTGATGTTTTCATATGAAGGATCTGGGAGTGCTACGTTATTTTTTCGGAATCAAAGTCTCTAGGAACAATGAAGGGATTTATCTCTCTCAGAAGAAGTACGCTCTAGATATTTTCACGGAATGTGGGCTTCTTGGTTCAAAACGAGTGTCTACTATGGAGCAACATCACTTGCTGGCCAAAGATACATGTTAGTTCTTTGCCGAACCATCACGCTATCGAAGATTGGTTGGTCGATTGGTATATCTAGCTGTGACCAAGCCCGAAATCAGCTATGCTGTTCATATCTTAGCTCAATTCCTGCAGTCTCCTCGTCAGAAACATTGGGATGCAGCTATGTGATTGGTTCGATAGTTGAAAGGTGCTCCTGGCCGTGGGATATTTCTGTCTTCCGCTAATGACTTGGCGATCTCGGCCTACTGTGATTCCGACTGGGCTGCTTGTTCTCTAACCCGCCGTTCTTTCACTGATTATGTCATCATGTTAGGTGACTCTATCGTGGTATGGAAGACCAAAAAGCAGAAGATTGTTTCGCGTTCTTCCGCAGAGGCAGAGTACCATGCTATGGACATAACGTTGAGCGAATTGAAATGGACGAAGGAACTTCTAGCTGTGTTCGGTGTTAGTCAAAGAGATCCAATCTTCTGCTTTTTGACGAAGGAACTTCTAGCTGTGTTCCTGGATCGTTTGCATATTAATCGAACCAAAGAACTAAACGATGTCAAGTTTAAACTGCAAAGTTGTAGATTTGTTTATCTTGACGTCGTTTGCAGATAAATATTTTCCTTCCACAAGAAACATAATGTTTTTCTATTATGGAATTTCCACGGCTATGGCAGAGCCATCCGTTTCCAATAATATTAGTGGTTGGGTAAAATAATGTCTATGTTATGAACATATGAAATGCAATTATTTATCTTTATATTGATTGGATAGTATTTTTAATATTATATTCACTCTTACTAATTTATCATTAAAAAAATAAGGTTAATTATTGTGTTAATTTTAATTTATATTGGTAATTTTATTTTGTTTTTAATTTTATTATAGAGTTATAGGATAATCTTGAATAAAAATAAAATGATCAATATGAAATATTTATGAAGATATTTTAAATTTTATTTTAGAGATATACTTAATTTTAAGTAAAAATAAAATAAAAAGTAAGAAGAGATTATAAATATAAAATATTTAATAAAAATTTAATTTTTATAGATATACATAACTTTAAATAAAAAATAAAAAATAAGATGATTAATATGAAAATGTTTATAAATATTTTAAGTGTTGTTTTTGAATTTTATATAATAAATTTGTATTATTTATTTGAATTTTAAATATATATATATATAAATTATAAATATTTTAAATAAAATATTTATATATTTATTTTATACATAAACTATATAATTAAAACTAATTTTATTTATAATAAAGTATAAAATATTTTATTAAATATAATAGTATATGTATGTTTAATTATAAATAATTTAATATAAAATTTTATATTATTATTACTGTTAAATTAATTTAAATAATTTTTATTTTTAAAAAATTATTTTTAATAATATTTGTACTGTGGTGCGAATGAAATACACTTGTTATCTTTTTTTTTTTTTAACGCTGATACAGATTATGAGAACTATTACAAAGACAATTTTACAGATAATACTACCTCCGTTCTACGAGAATCCATCAACGGTCACGATCAACGGCTCCACCTGCTCCTGAAAACTTCCTTATAAGCTTGCCTCCATTAATCTTAATCTTGTAAAACTGCGTCTTCGGGGATTCGAACCCAGTACCTGCCGGTGTAAAGCTTTAACCACTTGACCACTAGGCCACGGTTGCTTCACCATACACTTGTTATCTAAGATTGTAAGAACGCATGGCCAACTTGATAGCAAGGAAATGCAAAGATGTAGAGTCCATCACCAATAAAAACAAAAAGTTTGGTACAAAAAGATCCACTCAAGAAAGTAAATTAAATATAAATATGTGTATATATATGTATAAGAATAGTTTTGTAGGACCCAAAAGAATAAAATCTCTATGTTAATCCAAAATACTAATTTCTAAGTAAAACTTAGTAAAAGAACTAAAACAAAATATGTTTGCCATAAAATTAGATAATATTGCATTCAATTCAATGTATATTTTTATCTTCTTAAAAATAGTCTTGTATATTTTTATGTTTACTTCCATTTTTGTATCTTTTTATGTTATTCTCACTAAAAAAAATCTTTTTACCCCTAACCAAAAACTAACTAAAATTATCATTTAGTTGACTCATTTCCTTTCATTTACGAATTGCTTAACTCTTTAGACTTCTTGAAATGCTTGGTTAGAGTTTTTGTTTATTGGAAACTATGTTTTGTTATTTGGATTAAAATATACTACCAAAACTTAAAAGAAAGAGATGAACATCGCTCAGCCACCGTTGAGCTTTCATATGGACACCATCGCCACTAAACTATCAAATATGCATTGTGTTGTTGTATCTGGTTCATAGTTGGTGAAGTGTGACGGCCCATGGCGGTTTATTGTCGACATAGACAGGGTATCGCGGGTTATCCCGATGCATATAGGGATGAAGTGTCATGAGCTTGTTATGGTTGTAATGGCGGAGTTTGGAGAAAAAGGGTATGCAAATCTTAACTTTAGCTACACGCCGGTTGTTGCGAGATCCTTCAGTGATGGCTGTTCACCGCCGATGGTAACAACTGATTTTTGCCCTAGCTTGTTTCTTAGAATTATTCTTTGCAAACCGCTCAATGACACTCTCCTTGTCGCTCGGTAAGTTAGTTACGAGGGAAGGCGACTCTGGCAAAAAACAGTCTGTTAAGATAACTCACAGGGTACGTAACGCCCATTAGGCTTTTTGGTGACAAGAATTCTTTTGGGAGCACAGAATCTCCTCTTATGACGGACAATGAGACCGTTGAAATGGTGGAGACGATGTTACGTTCAAACCTGCCTCCGGAAAAGTCAGGTGATAGATAGTGTTACCTTGCAGCACTCATCGCCTTCATCGTACACAATCTGAGATAACCAGCATCCGATAGAACACGGTAAATCATGCAAGTCTCCATTCAACTTCAACTTACTAGATAGTAATAGTCCCAAAAACCAGTTAAAGGAAACAACGTAGCGGCAACCGTTTCAGAGTATCCATCCGACGAATACCACCCATTTAGAACGGATGATAAATGTGCGCAAACAGGCCTCCATTCATCCTCGGTTCACCAGCTAAAGATAGCCAAGACGATATTTCCAACAGTGACGACAAAGCAAGGCATTCGACTAACGACAGTCCATCTCCAAATACTTTAATGGACTGAAGTGAAAGAAATGGTCCACGAAACACCGCTCCATTCTGTTTCGACTTACGAGATAAAGATAGCCAATAGGATGTGTCAAAAATTGGTGACACATGTGGGTATACATCCCCAGCCAATCTACCTACAAATGCTAATATGGATAGAGGATAGGAAGAGGAAAATGGCACACCAGACGATGAGATTGATACGTCATATAAGGTGTCCGTGGATGTAGGTAATGTTAATCGTGAATTCTGATCGAACATGACGATGAATATGGAGGTTCAAATGCACTTGATGTGATGACGGAAAGCCCTCCCCCCATTGGAGTGGGGAATAGAACCAAACGAAAGACTTTTGCACCCGGTTCTGGACAGCATGAGTACGTGTACAGATGGACAGGTTCTGAAAAGTTGATGCCTCTTGCTCGTTAGACGACGAACCCACGAATATTCAGCCAGTGGTAGATGAGAACGAGTATCAATGCGATCCTGTCCCGGATTTAGATCTAGACTCAATGGGTAGGGATCTGTACAAGGGAAAACTTTTCAAGAACAAAGAAGATTGCCTCGTCTGGTTAGCAATATATGCTTTTAAGGGCAAGTTTCACTACGTTAAACCCTTGTCAACTCTACTAAAATTGTTATACATTTCCCGGTATAAACTTGCAACTGGCGTGTTATGGTGCATGAGATGAAAGACACAATATATTGGCAGGTACGTAAGAATGAGTTAGGGCGCACGTGCAAAACTGATACTCGGAACAAATATAGGAAACTAGGGACAACGAAGGTCATCGCTACTGGTTTCAAAAGAAATATTCCGACCCGGCATCAGGTCCAAAACCAGATGGACTTAAAGCGCTTTTGCTGAAGGAATACTGTATCCACACTACGTATAATAAGTGTTGGCATGCGAGGAACAAGGCCGTTACAATGCTCAGAGGGACAGATGATGGATGCTATAGGAAGTTGTTTGAGTTCTGATAATATGCTTAAATTGTCTAACCATGGGATGATTTTTGATATCGAGTCTGAGGTAGATGCAGCTGGTTGCGATCGGTTTCTTTATCTGTTCCTAGCATTTGGTGTAGCCATTAAATGTTTTGCAAAGTTGCTAAGAATGATTATCGTGGAAGGCACACATTTAAGTGGCAGATACAGTGGAGTTCTGTTAACTGCTAGTGGACATGATGCTATTTCCATGTCTTTCTGTTAGCATTTTGTATCGTGTACAAACAGAACGAAGATTCGTGGACATATTTGTTCCAAAAACTGGAGAAGATTATTGCTGACAGACCTGCCCTGACATTCATATCCGATAGATGTCAGTCTATGTACAAAGCTAAGGATAAAATCTTCCCTCGTGTTCACCATGAAGCATGTATTGAGCACGTTCAGAGAAATGTGAAAGCCAGGTTTAAATTGCCAAGACTGGGGAAAATGGTTAAAGCAGCGGGAAATGCTTATAGGATTGGGGGCTACCGTGAAATATACAACCGGATCCGTAGCCATAACTTAGCATGTGCTAAGTACCTCGACAATATTGGTGTTCGACCCTGGACAAAAGCATATTTCAGAGGAGAGAGGTATAATCTTATGACTAGAAATATTCCGGAGACACTGAACAAGGCATTACTAGATGGCAGAAGTGAACCTATCGAAACATGTCACATGTATATGTTCTACGTTGACGAGGTGGTTTAGTGCTTGGCGTGCAAAATCAGCTGCGCACATGGATGCAGTGTCTATTGAGGTTGACAAGCTCATAGATAAGCATCTGCAGGAAGTTCACGGCAGCAAGATAGCTAGTGTAGCAAGCTTGAATTTCAAGATCGTTGGGCTATTTGGCAGTGAAGTGTTTCATGTTCTTATGGACGATAAGAGATGCACATGCAAGATATTTGACAGACTGAAAATCCCATGTAGACACGCTTTGCTAGCTGCAGACAGCATTGATGTAAGCTACGCCAGTTTGTGCTACTCATATTACAAAACTTCTATGTGGAGAGCAACCTACAAAGGCGTGGTCAGCATGGAGGGGGGGGGGGGGGAATTCCGAAAACTGTGATATCCCGGACGCTATTCGCAACCGTGTCTTGTATCCACCTGATGTCGACAGACCTTTGGGTAAACCTAAAGAAGGGAAATATCCGTCTATTGGTGAATTTCAGGCAATAAATCTAACCTATTTTTACATGTATATATTATCTAAATCAATATTTAATATAATTTTGAATACTGATTGCAGAAAGAGAAGACTCCTCGATTAATACCAAACAGATGTTCCGAATATAAAGGTTAGAATCACAATCGTGCAACTTGCAATAAATGATTAAGAAACTAGGTACGGTGGACAGCGTATTTTGGGTTATAATTGCACTTCACCTGTATATCAGTTATTTTCACATTTCGATGTCATGTCCTTTAGCTTTTGTAATGCTTTTTAAAACAGTATTGACATTGTATAACTTGTCCGGCTTCAACTTATAAAACCCATTCGGATTTTCTTTATGTTATTGAAGGTTTGGATAACTATATGCCTTCTTACGGGATGTATCCGCACGTACTAATAATCATTTGTATGGATGCGTCGACAAAAACTTTTTGTAGTTATATTTCCAAGACTTCCATCCAACATTTATTTTATCGAAAATATTACAGTTATCTGCTTAACCTGACAAATCTATTTTATTCTCTCTGTATTTCTAGCTATATTTATGAGTGAAATCTTCTATCAAATCCATTTTTCAAGTGGGAAACAAATATTTTCACATCACTCCCTCACATCATATGAGTCTTCAAATAGTACACAAACAAAGTAATAAATACATAATCACGCTTCGGTATCCATTTCTTGTTAACCATTATTGATACAAGAGTCTCATTATTTGCAGACACATATCGATGTCAAGGCATCATGTCACAGATTTTTACTTACTTAGGGCTGTGATGTGACATAATGCCACCTAAAACGTAAATAAACTAAAATAATGATGTTATCGTTCATAAAAAACTGGCACAAACTCGTTTTACAATGTTATCTTGTCAAGGCCTGGTTAATTAATTGTTTTGACAAATGTACTTCTTTAAATTACTATAACGGATATCATTTTTTCATGGTGCCAAATTTTCAATTTCAAACATAATGTTTACGGTAACCCGGAAAAAAAAAGAATGGGTACACAAACCATCTGTCCATCTAACTCATTTTACTAGACCCCTATGTTATATACCATTCACGGTTTATAAGTAGCTCGTTATACACTCGGTCTTGAACAATCTTTACAGTTATGTGCTCCACATCTACCTCAGCATGTCTGAATTCTCAAGCATTACCTTCTAGTTCCATAGGCGTCGCAGCCCAACGATGTGTTGGTGTGGCGAACCCATTGAAATAGGATATGGTACAATTCATTTGAATCTTAACCATAGGTGGTTTAAATGCTCAGAAGCTATCCAGGTTAGGCTCTAATATGGATTAGTACGTTTTCAATACAGTTTTTACATTGTTATGATTGATGAAAGTTCTTTTCTCTAGCACCAGTACCCGACTGAAGGCCACTTACGCGAGTGAGTGGACGACGCGATTATGAAAAAGGTTTATAATCTTGCCAAGGATGTCAAGAAAATACAAGATGACATTAAAGTATCAAGATGGCAAGAAAGATCTTCGTTGAGATCGCGATAAATAATAATGTACCTTGTACTATGAGGCATGGACAAGAAAAGCTAACCACGATGCAGTTCGTCTGGGTCGTTTCCATGTCTGTTTGTTCATCCGCGTGGATGTTTGCTCAGTTGAAGACACACTTTTATAATTGAAGAAGGAATATGTGTTTATTCAATTTGTTAGATAAGCATTAAGCACACAAATCTGTTTAGTCAATCTGTTGTACACTTTTTGTCCATGTTTACCCATAATAATGTTCTTGAAATCATCATGTAGTTCTCTTATCTGGTATGTATATCCACACAATCCATATATCATGTTGTAGTGTGTTTTAAAACGTGTGTAAAATTATTCCAGAATGTGCACTACTGGTCTTAGGACTAATTTTCAAGGGTTAAAGAGTGTTCTATGTATCAATAGTACCCAAACTTACAAATTTAGGTCTACATATATAATTTTAATCAAATATAAACTAAATAACACATGGATAGTACGTTATGATTTAAAATTAACTGCCTACGACATTTTGCGAATTTTTATGGATAGGAAAAAGAAGTAACATCCATCACACGTATCACCACTATCTTTACCAAACATCGTGTGCATCCACCAACAGTCACCCAAATCTCTGTTTCGATATAGAGATTTATGTTTCGAGTTCTCCTTTATTGAATGTGATCCAAAGGCTGTTTGGGTACATGGCTTACGGGTTTATGTGCTCTAGGCACTTTGTATAGAATTTGTACTACCATGAATATTCTTCGTCAGAAAACCAGGTAAAGTCATGGCGCCTATCCAATCGGGCTCGGGAATAGACCTCAGGTAAACAAACATCAGAAACACCTTCCCGCCCGACCTTAAGTAAGTTAGCACAGACATCTACACCGTCTTCTGCGAGTCGGGCTGCGATCTCGGAGAGTATCGGACTTGGTAGCCACATAAAGTGTGTTTTGGATTTTTTTTGTTTTAAATCTGACTCGTCCACCTCGTATTTCGTTATTAACCAGGGCGGGTGACCTCCCAACGCAGTGGAAGAAGGTGGATTCAAAAATGAAGTAAAAAGTTCTCTTCTCAGCTTTTGTACTTTCAGTTTCTGCTAACGATGTGACACATCCTATAGACTAATGGCTATAAATTATTTCGAATAACTAAAACTATATCACCTAGTAATAGCTGCAACAATTTACAAGTTTTGAAAGCTCATCTCTAGAACATTTCATGTCTTCTACATTGATCTATCCACCTAGTTTCGAGCATCATATTTAACCTATCCACAATTAACTCAATTTTTATGTTTTACTCACTCAACTAAACATCTCACCTTTCGATATAAGTAGGTAGTGTGAGTAAAGATTCTATTGCTCACCCTATCTTCATCTATCAATCCTTCACGAACCGGTTTGTCCGTTCTGAAGGATTGTTTAGTGTTTGTCCTGGTTTAATTCTGTCAGATTAAACTCACCTAAACAGATTGGATCTAGGTTCTCTTGCAGAAACATAAAGGGATCTCACCTAATACCTTGTTTATGCAGCGGATTAGAGAGGTATTGTCATAGATCAGCAGAACCGCCAAGGGACAGCTCCTCCAGAGGTTCACACACGCACACTTCAGGAAAATTGGCTGCTAGACCACAGAGAGGGAGGCGCAGAGAGAGAGATGGGAGGCGCAGGGAGAGTTGTCCAAAAAGGCTGCTAGGTTAAGTTTTATTATAAAACTTATGTCTAGTTCCTTTTGGGCTTTTGGGCCCAAGTCCCAATCTGATTAAATCCCTTAGATTTAATCAGGCCCTTTAATCTCTCTAAGTACAGTAAATGCCTGGCACTTTTACCGTACTTCTGCTGAACCGTTCCCCCATAGTTTCCTGTTAGCTTAGGCGTGTGACCCATATGGGATCATATAATAAAGGCAATAAATCCAAGACTTATAGATCATGAGCGGACTCTAGCAAGCCATCATGACCCCCAGTATTATATGACTTATGTCTGATCATTGACATACTCTTACTTTCTAGAGACAGTACAGAGATTACTGGACATAATTCCAACAATCTCCCACTTGTACTGGAATCTCTGTATTCATATTCCTTTTGTCTCAATATCTCGATTAGTCATAAGGCAAGATGAATGTCATCCTTATAAAGCCTAATCATGTTCATCGGACTCTGATTTGATACTGACAATCCAAACGACTCGGGACAGTCCGTTTGAGCATGGCCATGCATTTTCCAGTATTCAAATCTCCGATTGGCCTAGAGATATTCACTCCATTTATATTGGAGGGACAAATCCCGTCTTGTTCTATCACTGTAAACTACTCATTTCATAATACACCCAAACAAGGTCCTTATAACTATCGCTTAACGACAGCGTTAGACAATGATCAAAGCGCATCAGTTGATGTGCAGTCACATGCATGCGAACTCAGGTCTAAGGACTATACTCTATAGTCGTAGTAAGAATCTCTTATGACACAGATATAAATATCCTGAAGAGTTCTTATAAGCGGGTAATGTCCGGTCGTATGTACCCCAACATACACCTATGTACTGACTTTGATGTCGTGCATCTATGACATCCTGAGACTTTGTCATAAGTCACATACCAATCTAGTCTCACGCGGTTGTTGGTGTTCCAATTTCAACAACCTTCGACTAGGGACATGATGATATGAGCCATCTATCAAATATAGGGTCTCATGATCAAGCTAAATGACTTTGATGACTCAAGATCAAGTCACTTACTTCGATGACCTATAAAATGGTTCATATCATTTTGGAACTATTATTTCATCACAGTTAAAATAATCTTGAAAAATAATTTTATTATTAAACATCTCAAATGTTTTACAAGAACATATCAATAACTAAATAAAGCCCTCAAACTCCCACTGAAATTAAGACTACATCTTAATTTCACTTATCCTACAGCTACAGTCCGCGACTCGTGCATAGGCCTAAGGAGTGGCTTCGTTAATAGATTAGCAACGTTCTCCTTCGTTGAAACTTGCTGATCTACTTAACACCTCTGTCATTTATCTCACGGAATAGGTTATACCTACCCTCAAGGTGTTTGGACCTCTGATGTGCAGCTAGCCTCATCTATGCTGGGAATCACATCAAGTTCAGTGATGAACTCTTCTTTCCAAACAACCTCTTTCGCCGCTATCCAAGCTGCGAAATGTTCAGCTTAAGTCATGGAGTCAGCAACAGTGCCTTGCACCGCCAGACAGACACAAGATATAACCGGACTGTGACCGGAAATCATCTTTATCTGTTGGAAAATTGCCTTTCAGACTCTATCGACTTGTAGCACCTTACTTTCTCCGTAAATCAAGAACTTATCCTAAGTATTTTCCAAATACTTGAGGATATTCATTACGTCTATCCAGTTATTCTTTACTGGATTTGACTGGTCTTTACTTGTCTTGCTTAACATTAAAGCAACATCAAAACAAGTACGTGTCATGGCATACATGATAGATCCAATTGCCGACGCATATGGAATCTCATCCATGCATTCAAGCTCAGCAGATATCGTAGGACACTGTTTCTTGCTTAACGTAATGCCATGTGACATTGGCATAAAACCCTTCTTGGAATGCTGAAAACGTGTAGGACTTTGTCAATATAAGAATCCTTACTTTGTCCTATCAGCTCTTTTGGATCTCTATCTTTAGATCCAAAATCCAAGAACATACGTGGTTTTACCCATGTCAATCATAAAACCAACTCCCAAGCCAGTCCTTTACCGACTGCAGCATTGGAACGTTATTTCCGAGAATCAGTATGTCATCGACATACACTATGAGAAATGCAACATCGCTCCCACTTATCTATTAGTAAACGCACAGTTCCATCTCATTCCTGTTCAAGTCAAAACCTTGACTACTTCAACAGAATGAAGATTCCAACTCCGATATGTTTGCTTCTATCCATGAATGGATCGATGAAGCTAACTTACATACAGTGTAATTTTTCGGAGTCCGGGCTCACTTTCGCTTCTGTGAATTTCGCAGGTTCGTCACTTTCAATGATCATCAGATCATGGCAACTAATCACGAGAAATCACTCTCGGATTAGTGACGGATTCATTCAGATCTGCGAACTTCAGGCTCTACAGGTGTAGATTCTACAGAAATCTGTAAATCCATCCGCTGCTCTCCCTCAACAGGTTGAGCAGCCTCCTGTATTTCTCGAATTTCTTCGAGTTATACTTTTACTCCCACTGTTCTTCTTGGAAAGTAACTTCCCTTTTAGAAAACAGAATTCCGAACAACCTAACTTCGTATTCGGAATGGACGTAAAAATAACAAGCCTTGGTTTCCCTAGGACAACCAGCGAAGTAGCACAACTGCAAATACTCAGTAAAGACGAATTTGGATCATTTCCAATCCACATTTATGTGGTGTCTTTCAACTGATATTGGTGGAACTATTTCAGCGTAAACTTAGATATTTCTAGAGCGTTATTCTTAAAGAATATCATGGAAGATTCGTGTGACTCATCTTTAATCATTTCTAATAAGATCTGATTCTTTCTCACAGAAACACCTCAAGGTTTTCAGGAGAAATGAGCTGTGAAACGACTTCACACTCATTCAGATGATCACACCATCAATGACTTAAGTATTCTCACTCGTGATCTAATCAAGAGTCTCAATACTTCTGTCACTCAGATTCTATACCTCATTCTGGAAATCTTTCGACCATTTCAAAGAATTCCGACTCGTGTCTCATCAAATGAACACAGTCATACTCACTGAAGTAATCAGTAAATATAATGAAGTACAGGAAATTTTCTCTGGCATTACTGCTCATCGGGCCACATACATGAGTATGTTCAAGGTCCAATAAGCCTTTGGGCCTTTCTCTAGCTCGGCTAAGATGGGCCCTTTGTCTTTTGGTCCAGTAAACAGAATTCAAGTCTCATAAGATATCCAATCAAATGAGCCCAAAAGTCCATAACTATGGGATTTCTGAATCCGACTCACTCTATGTGACCAAGACATTTACGCCAAGAAAAATCAGGTTTAATTCATCAGATTTAAACCAATTCGGTATTTATGTTACATTTAGGCACTCTTTGGTTTAAGATATAAAACCCATTCCTTGAATAGGGTGCTACAATTAATATTTCATTAAGATCAAAAGAACAAAACTTGTCTTTTATCAAAATGAAAAACATTCAAATTCTTACAAGAAAATGAAAGACAACTCTGCTTAAAGCAGGTACATTGTAGCAATTACTTAATACAAAGCCAAGCCTCAAAGGCATCTACAAGTGAAAACCCTACTGCTGAGGCAGCATCCATAGCTCCTTCCAGACATGCAGTTCCACTTGTCCTTCCTTCAACGTTCTACTGTTGCTTAGGCTTTGCATATTATAACAAATATCAGTGCCACAACTAGTATTCAATACCTATAAGGTAGAACTTGAAGTAACAACATGAATACCTGAGGAAGTAGTCTCATACATCAACTTCAACTCCTCATTATCTTCCATGAATTTAATGCAATCTCTCTTCCAATGCCCAGTCTCTTTACAGTAGCAGCACTTACCAACGTAAGAGGTATCTGACTCGGGCTCAGAAGACACACGCTTGCCATGATTCAAAATCTGGACAACTTTGTCTTCACCCTTGTCAGCATTAGGTTTAGTAAACCTACCCTTCTCCTTCATGAGATTATATAGGGTACTCTTCACGTTTGGCTCAACTGTCTTGAGCATATCATGCAGTTCAGTCAGCGTCTTCGTTAAGCCTTTCTTGATATAGTTCCTTCTGAACTTATCATAGCTTGACGGCAGTGACTGCAGAATGATCTCAGTTGCCAATTCTTGGCTAACTGGATAATCCAGTTTCCTCAGGTTATCAATGTAACCCATCATTTTACTGACATGAGGACTTACTGGATGATCATTTGGTAGCTTGCAGCTAGTGAGAGACTTAACCAACTGGTATCTCTCCACTCTTATCTGCTCCTGAAATTTCAATTTCAGGCTGCTGATCATCTCTATT
This sequence comes from Orychophragmus violaceus, assembly GCA_030180135.1. Classification (NCBI taxonomy): domain Eukaryota; kingdom Viridiplantae; phylum Streptophyta; class Magnoliopsida; order Brassicales; family Brassicaceae; genus Orychophragmus; species Orychophragmus violaceus. Next base: position 78,979,356 of record CM058235.1, on the reverse strand, counting down.
GGCGACTCCATGTTCTCATATTGCTTCAGCAAATCTGAGTCCATGGTAGCCAATATCAGACCACGCACATCTACCGCATCATTATAATGCTTATTCCAAGCATTATTTACTGCATGAGAAGCATTGGACCCGATCCTCACGGGGAGAGATTTCTCAAGGACATAGTCCTTTCTCTCCTGCCTGAGGACTAGCCTCAGGTTCCGCGACCAAGTCAAGAAATTTGATCCGTTCAGTTTGTCCTTCTCAAGGACAGACCGGATCGAGAAAGTGTTTTGATTGTTTGTGCTAGTCATAACTGAAATTTGAGATAAAAGGATTTTAGTTAATATGTTCAATATGATTAATCTCGCATTATATTCAATAACATTAGTTACCCTCAAAAGAATATAATGATTCCAAGATCCACATATAACTAAGATCAAAGTGGGCCACTGGCCGTCACCCAACCTTAGCTTATATCGGTAAGCCCTATCTCGGCTAATTATATCCGTGATATAACTCTTGGTTGTGAATCTGGGCCCGAGGCCCAATCCACTCTGATGTCTCAAGGTCCGGGACTCCCGATGACCCAGTCAAGAAAACCAGACTATACAGTCATGTAATCACTAATGTCTGGGACTCCCAATAACATTAATGAATCACAAACTGTCTTACCCACGCAAAAGATAGACACCCTCACACTGTAAGGCCATGCGTACAATTGAATGGGTTTCAACAGCTGACATAGACTGGACAAGACATCCAACGCTTGATATTATTTGAGGTTTATAGGTTTTCTAAAAAATTTCATTCCAAAATAGAAGATTACTATTTTGGGAAACTTTCCATTTTGGGAAACCTACTAATTTTGGAAACTTTCTAAAAACGGAAACTTTCTAACTTTAGAAATTTCTTAAAATCCAAAACATGCAAATCTAGAAACTTCTATTTTAAGAAACTTTCTAATTTCAAAATTTTGGAAACTTATTAATTTAAAAATCGATTTTAATAATTATATTATAAAAATAAATTTTAAATTAATCTGAAGAAAAGACTCAAATAATTGGCCCAATTGTTTTAACTTCTTGGCCCGAGGCCCAAGAATTGGTCCATGTCCAAGACATAACCCAATTGCCCAATTAAATGACATAACCGGTCTGGTTCATTAAAATTGGTCTTAACCAAAATTAATTACTACGATGACCACAATTGTCAACCGGTTATTTACTAAACCGGATTTTCTCAATTTATTTGGTCCAACCAAATCAAATTAGAAAATCCTGGTTTAGGCACAAAATCCAATTTTTCGACTTTGGATTTCTTATCCCGGTCTAACCAGAACTTAATAAATTTATTAAGTCTGTTTATTAAACCAAGACGATTAATTTTAATAAAATTTTTAAACCGAACCGTCTACCAAACCAATCGATTTGACTTGAACCGTTTACGATTACGTCAGCCCTAACTTCACGATCGAAACACGATCGTCCAGCCGCAACTCACGCTCGGGACGAGACGCGATGCTGACGGGATGGTGGGACGATCGATTGTCGAGCTCGGGTCGTGTGGCTTCACGTGATCGCCGAGCGATCGGGACAGCCGGGACGAGAGCAGGACGATGGCGGGACGATCGCAGCTCGGTCCATCCACGCACGATCATCACTCGTTGGGACGGGACGGGACACGATCGATCCATGCGATCGTTTGATCCATGCGATACGATCGGTCCATCCTTGCGATCGTGTGCCTCATCTCTCGTGATCGACTGGACCACGCGACTCGATCCATCAATCGGTCCGTGCGTCTAGCGATCCGGACGTGCGTTTCAAACCACAATCCGACGCAACCAATTCATATAGATTGGATTGCGATTTTCATTAGTTTGTTTAGGTTTCAATTCTTGTTTCTTAAGTGTTTTGCTCTTATCAGTATATTGATTCAAAAACACCTCTTTAAACAATCCTAAACATGATTCTAAACAAGAAAAACCACAGAACCAATAGCTCTGATACCACTGAAGGATTGTTTAGTGTTTGTCCTGGTTTAATTCTGTCAGATTAAACTCACCTAAACAGATTGGATCTAGGTTCTCTTGCAGAAACATAAAGGGATCTCACCTAATACCTTGTTTATGCAGCGGATTAGAGAGGTATTGTCAGAGATCAGCAGAACCGCCAAGGGACAGCTCCTCCAGAGGTTCACACACGCACACTTCAGGAAAATTGGCTGCTAGACCACAGAGAGGGAGGCGCAGAGAGAGAGATGGGAGGCGCAGGGAGAGTTGTCCAAAAAGGCTGCTAGGTTAAGTTTTATTATAAAACTTATGTCTAGTTCCTTTTGGGCTTTTGGGCCCAAGTCCCAATCTGATTAAATCCCTTAGATTTAATCAGGCCCTTTAATCTCTCTAAGTACAGTAAATGCCTGGCACTTTTACCGTACTTCTGCTGAACCGTTCCCTCATAGTTTCCTGTTAGCTTAGGCGTGTGACCCATATGGGATCATATAATAAAGGCAATAAATCCAAGACTTATAGATCATGAGCGGACTCTAGCAAGCCATCATGACCCCCAGTATTATATGACTTATGTCTGATCATTGACATACTCTTACTTTCTAGAGACAGTACAGAGATTACTGGACATAATTCCAACACGTTCGTCGAGCATGAGTCAAAGGCAATGTGCCAATGATAAAATATGCTACAAATGGTGTCCTCCTGTCTCGTTCGTGAACAGTTGTGCAATCTAGTCAGGTATCTGGTATTCTTAAGAGTTGCGATTGCGGCTCATGGCCGTTCATAGTGGTCTCCGACACAAATGAAAATAGAGGAAGGCACTTCTAAACATGCCCTTACGACATTTCTGATGTGACCTCCCAAACTTCATCGTCTAGACTATCTTTATTCGATGTATTTCCTTAAGTATTCAAACATACTTTGCTTGGTATTGATAGGGCCCATCGCAGGGATGCGGTTTTATGAAGTTGTGGGACGAAGCTCTTCCGGAAGAAATTGAGAATATGAAGTTGGAGAGGGTAAAAGATCAGAACACAGGTCATAAATGGCTGGATTAATGGATACGGTTGACTCATTGATCTCGAAGGTTAGTCACCTGGAAACTAAGGTGGAGGATATGCACCACCTACTGTACTGATTCCGGTTGTTTTTCAAGTATGAAACAATGAACAATAGATTATCATTACATTAGTTTGTGAAGAGATCTGTAAATTTCTAAGACGTAACTATCTATCCATCAGATAAAATATAGGCTATTATTAACTTGTGGCATTTATAATCGGCCTTCCTCTATTAGATTTGAACATTAATTTAAAATGGATATGAACCTTCTCAGTTGAACAATATGTCACAAATGGCTGGATTACTGGAAATGTTCGACTCGCTGATCTTGTAGGTTAGTCACCTAGAAACAAAGGTGGAGGACATGCACCACGTGGTGTAATTATTTGGATTGTTTTTCAAGTACAAAACTATGAATAACAGATTTTCATTACCTTAGTTCTTAATGGCAATTATCTATTCATCTGTTTAAACAATACATGCTATTGTTACCTTGTGGCTCTGAACATTCGTTTATAAATGGATAAGCACCATACGTTAATCTAAGTTGTACGAATTATTAAATGTTGATATGTATAAACGTATATCCTCATCAGAGAAAACTATCCACAATGAAAACACTCAATGGATTACTAAGAACTATCCACCCAAAATATATATGTATTCATTCTAAATAAACGCTATTACAATCAAACTATATATAACAATCCATTAAAATAACAGTACCCCCTAACACCAACAACTAATGTGGATACCTTTCCAATCTGCTCTTATCATACCATATCAAACTTAGCACATGGGTTACGAGTATAACTATACATTACTTGATTAATTAGAAGATGAAGCCTATTACTATCCTATTCATCTCTCTAATTTAATGTAATTCTTATGGTTGGGAGCATTGGGGGCCGCAATGGCATTTATTCTCTCATGCAATGAACTAAGATGCGCGGTACATGAAACGTTGCGACGATTCAACTACTATAAATAAGGTATGTCGACCAAAGGCGCTGTCCACACAAAAAAAAAAAACATCGACAAATATGAATAATACCCAAAACGCAGCATCATCCACCACCTCTATCAACCTTCTCAATTAACGGCCGAATTAAGAAGAACAATCCTCACCAAAAATGCAAGTAAAAACCTTCGAGGGCACTTCAAGATTAAAGCAGTATGCATGACTTTTCGTGATGATGCGGATCACATGGATACGCTGTCCCAAATTGATCTTATAGAGACTCACACGGAGTATCAAGGGATAGTCCGACTGGAACATGCATGTCTAGATGTCAACAATCCAACTGCAGTATTTTTGAAGGCAATCGCTGATTTCATGTACTCAGACGGAAGAGTCGACGCCTTTGCACGCATCAAACACTGCCCTGTTCTTGGAATCAAATCTACTATCTACTTCTATGAGTCATCCGCCGATCCATCATCCTTGAATTGGATGCTGGTTCAACCATTCTTCTTCTCTCTCACAGTGTTATCCGTGCCCTTAGGAGGTATGTCAGGAAGTTTGAGTGATTAGACTGGCCTATCGGCATCACTGTCGATCTCGTAATGATCAGGGAGTCTGTTGCCAATATGCACCTGCTCCGTTCATCGCTATTGTCTTGACTTGCTCAGTGAAAGTGTAAAAGGATATGGTATGTGCCAGTTAAGTTTGTGGACTATCAAAACTTTAGCCTTCTTCCGGATAATCCATCAGACTTTCCTGGAGTGAACCGAGCTAGGTTGATGGTAAGCTAATTTGGAAGACGACGGTGGATGGGGCGACAATAACGTGAAAGACGCTGGTGGTTGGGGAGTTTTTGATGTCCAAGACGCCGGCGGCTGGGACGGCATTAACGTACAAAACAACATTCTGGCGGTTTGGGCATTTATAGTCGAACTTAAATGTATGTTTAATTATTCTTAACTATATTTTATCTATGTTAAGATTATCTTTTTGGATGTATGCACGCTAAACTATATCTAAGGTATTATAAAATTATAAGACTTCAACCTATCTCTATATATGTTCTTTTTTTTTAGACATCATTCTATCCATGTTCTTAATAATTGTTACTTTTCCACTTTAACAAAATAAGCAAGCTATAAAATAAAATAAATAAATTCAAAAGTCGAAACACTTTATCATCTCAATGATAGATACATTTTATTTATTTTTATATTTCTTAAATTAATCGTTTTAGTGTATTTTGGATGTTATATACACATTTAATACTTATAATTCGAGCCATTGTCTTTACCTATTCATTAGCGATCTAACCCCTTTAACACATATTCAGAATAATAAATCTATATACACTCTACTTAGGCAGACATACATATTTCTTATCGTACCTATTGATGTTTGCGTTTTACACACCAATTAAAACCTAATGTACACACTATCACAATCGAATGGTATGTCGATGTAACACTTTAGGATCAAATCCACATGGAGCTAGTGATCTATAACACCAAGAATACACAAAGTTCCTTAATCTAAGCTAATAAAAGAGATTTGTTTTTTTTACTAACAACCTAAGTGAGATGAAAGCAAAGAAACTAATAGGCAAATGATATAGATAACAAAAATGCAACATAACTAGTAATGCACTAAACAAGTTACTAAGATTCACACAAAAACAGAGTAAAAATAGAGATGTGATGAGTTTGAGCAAAACATAAAAGACTAAGTTCCTTGGGTTGAGGTTTCGGTTTGGGTGATCAACAATTAATCTAGAAGTGTTTAAGGACAATAGAATGGTTTCTTAGGCTAAGAACAACATATCAAGCTACTCCACTCTCATGATAATAGCCCTATACCTATCAAGCATCAACATCAACTCTCGTTGGCAATTTCAAGATAGATATGCATTATTAACAAGTTCTTATTACCACTAAACACCTTAAACATCAATTCTCATTGGTTAAGTATGTAAAGCAGTTAATAGAGTTTCAAACATTAACTACACTTATCAGTGTTAGCAACATTCAAGATCAAAGAATTGATTGGCTACTTCAATCCTAGCATTAAGAGTTTCCAACAAGTAAGAAATCAATATTTCCAAGTTTTAAACAACCTAAACCATTACTAGATCACCCTCACCTTACTCAAACCCAGAAACTTATAAAGAACTACTCACTAATATTCATAGAAACACAAAATACATAGTTGAGATGATATAACATGAGAGAAATAATTAAGTCAACAAGAACAACACAAGAAAATCAAACCAAACTTAAAAACAAGATGAAAGAAAATAAAGTTGTGATCTAGATCCATAAATAGATCAAGAAGTAGATCATGCCTCTCCTCATACACCAAGAGGCCTTAAATAATGAAAAACAATATGGCTTGGTCGACCTTACAACATGGGAGGGTCTACAAGCCAAAAGAAAAAGAAAAAGTAGCATGTGGGCAAAAGTAGGTCCTCACAGCGGCATGATTAATATGTGTCCAGTAAATCGGTCATAAGTCTTTGTGTATACCTCTAAATTACTTCAAACTACCTCCTTTGGAAAGCTAACTCAATTTCCTATAACATTATTTTAAAGATCGAAAGCTAAATATGAACTTAAGCTCTTAATATGACTCGATCTTTGAAGGTCAAATCTCACAGCGGGATTGGGAGGTCGCTGTGAGATGCCGCTGTGAGACCTCTTGATACACAGCGACTTAAGGAAGCCGCTGGAGCTCCCGGCCTTTTGTATTTCTTCATAGCGACTTCAGTAGGCCGCTTTGGGATGCCGCTGTGAGGTCTGGTCGTGATCCTTAGCTGTTTTCCACTTCTTTTAAGTGTATTTCAGTCCCTACTTGCTCCATTATCATTTGGGTGTTTCAATAATGTCTTCCACCACCTACAAAAAGATAAACAAAGCATATGCAATCCTAGTGATGCCTAAATGCATTATAACCAAAGAAATCTAGCAAGCCCTGAACATGATATCCTTAGAAAATGATAGTATGCTGCATGAACAAACACTCTAATTCACTCTAATTTCTCAAGGCTTATCGACACACCAAATATTGTTCTCTTAAGCAGTCTACAATCTACTAACTCAACTTTTTACCAACTCTTACATTCATTCTTTCATCAATGTATAGTCTCACAAATGGGGATTTGATCTTAATCAACCGGCTTGGTATAAAAAGGCTTCAAATGGTGTTTAGAGGAAGGCTATGATTCCAAATTTGGTGGCTAACTCTCAAGGAAAAGGAATGCTAGACATTATGCAAAATGTGGCAAGACAAAAAAAAATTATGCATACAATTCTTAATTCTCGTTGCCTTACCCAATTGTGTTTCCAAATCATATCACTAGTTTAACCAATCTCCCTTCTTTCCCAAATTTTAACCATTTGACTTTTTCATTTTTGGGTCCTGAGAAGTTCTTCTTTACATTTACTAAGACTCTTTTTCTTTTGACTTCTTTTCATTTCAAACTTAGAGTTTTTCCAATTTTATCTCAACTTCCCAAGTGTTTTCCTTCTCACAAGCCTTTGGTTCTTTTTTTTCTTTTACTCCTCATTTTACTCTTTCTTTTCTTTCACTCCCAATCCCATTTTCAAGTGCTCATACTCCTAATGCCAATCAAATAATGAAATCCTAGAATAGCCTATGAGAGCTAATCATTGTCGTTCTCATACTTTTAACCTTTTACACATGTTAGCATTATCAAAAGAGGTCTCACTCAATCAATCAAATGAAGGTCTACAAGAAAAGGGAAGGGTTTTTTGGGGTGGAAACCATCCTAAGAGTAAGAATGGCCACTTGGATTAATAAAGGGTGGTAAAAATGTGATGAAAAGATAATCCATGTGTGTATATGGTGACCATGATCAAGCATCAAAAACCCATTAGTGAGAAGTTTAAATTCATTTTAAGTCCATATAAATGAGTCGGTTTCAAAGTTGAGAGTATCAAACAAGACAAATGAATTGGAGTGGTGTGATTAAAGCTCGAAATGTGCAAGTATTTCAAGAGTTGTTTAAGAAACATACTATGATTGTCAAGGGCATCATATTCAATTCTAAAATCTAAATTTCTTACAAGGCAATTATATCATTGTCTCATATTCATATGCAAATGCAATCTATAATGCTACTAGACTCGATCCTAAAAGAGAAACAAGTATGAAACTACATGTTTTTTTATGTTTCAATTTTTTCAATTTTTTCTTGGTTTTCTCGAAATCATATCTATTAACAATGCAACACATATGCAAAAACTCCACATAAGAAAAAAAGAAAAAAAATAGAAAAGATGGTCAAATGATCACCCCCCCTAAACTTACTTCACACCGTCTCGGTGTAAGAGTAAATTGATATATCATGGTTTTTACCCGTTTTAGACCATGATATAGATGTGTTTTTAGTGTCTTTTGTATTCGTTTAGAGTCTTTTACAGGTTTAATCAGGTTTGGAGCTAATTGGAGATATTTGGAGCTTTTTGGGACTTTTGGGACGTTTTGGCCGAGAGCTTAACTCACTGTCCGATTTATTGATCATGCATCGACCGACACACATTGTGCATCGGTCGACACACTAGCGAGATGGGCCGTACGCGTCGGTTTAATGAACTTATGAAGAATTGCAAAGAAGCCCAAGATAGTTCCAGTATTTACACAGAAGCCCCAGCCGAGATTAGGCTTATATATAGAGGATTTTGGTGTTTATTTTACTTACGCTTTCATACTTAGAGCTAAGAGATTTTTAGAGTTTTTGGGGCTGATCTATTTCCTGTATTCACTTATTTTGGAGAAGATTTCGAACCCCTTTATCTATTTAATTTCTCATATGCAATCTATTATTTCTATGATTATGTTTTCATTAATCATGTCTGAGTAGATCCATAGTTAGGCTTAGGGTTTCTCATTAGGGTTTGATGACTTGCTAGACTTGTTTAATTCAGTTAGGGATTCATATGATTAGAATGTTCTTCAAACTAAATTGTGCTTAAAGCTAGTTCTAACCTGATCAATTAGAATCTAGATCTTAGGTTGCTAAATTCGACATGAGAGTGTGTTTTAGAATCTGAACTATTTAGGTTGAGCAATTAAATTATTCGCAAAGAGATTTGGTTTAGTTTAATTGTGAACATATCGAACTTGAACTTAATGCTAGTTTAATCTGTTAGTAATTGCAAAGAGATTTGGGTTGCTGCACTTAGACTTAGAGGATTTTCGCAAAGAGATTTGGCTAATCCTATTTCCATGATTTGAGTTCTAGAACTGAGTTTAATTCGATCCTGACTGATTAACTTGTCTGCTTGTCTGATTTCCTGAGAATACCCTAGGCTTGACGCTTTTAGTTTATTGCTTTCACAACCAACTTGCTACTGTTTACTTTCTTGTTTCGCAATTTATTTACTTCACCATCTGCTTATTTCTAGTATTAATCTCTACGTTTCTGATTCTATTGAGACCAAGTGTCCCTGTGGATTCGATAACCCTATATACTACTTTGACGATACTGTGCACTTGCAGTTTAGAATAGGGTAAAACTTAGAACCTATCAAGTTTTTGGCGCCGTTGTCGGGGACTCTTTGAGTCTTCGATAGGACCGAACTTAGGGTTTCTACTAGAAATTTTTCGTTTTTGTTTTCGTTTTTGTTTTATTTTTGGTTACTAACTTTCTCTCTGTTTTCTCTGTCGCAGGTACGACTTTCGCCTTGCGTCGACCGTTGCATCCATAGCATCGATCGTCGCTAGGCGATTCTGAGATTGAATCGATCGTTGCACTGTTAGCATCGATCGTTGCTGGACGATTACAGACAGTTTATGCCAACGCAGAAAACTCGAAGTAATCCGAACTCGATCTTGGTTAATCTCGGACTAGAGGAACTTGGACGTCTAGAAAGAACTATCAGAAGAGAAAAGAGAGAGAGAATGGTACGAGAACGTCTGATCTTGATACGAGATGCTGAAGGTGTCCTGAGGGATCCAGAAAACAATCCTTACAATGCTGCTGGGCAGAGGATTGATGCTGATGGACGAGTGATCCCTGACCCTCCTGAGCAACCGCAACAAGAGCAGAACCAGGGTCAAAGACAGGCCCAAGGTAGAGAGCTGATTGTTCATGAGAGGACCTTAGATGACTACAACAGACCGGATGAGTTTCATGCAAACCGGTTAGCTTTAGTGCTTCCTACCTTTGAGAGGAATGATTTTGAGGTCAAGACCATCTACTACCAGCTGATGAGACAGATTGCTTTTCATGGTCATCAAGCGGAGCAGCCTATGGATCACATTGATCGTTTTGAGGACATAGTCACTGGCATGAAGTATGATGGAGTATGCCCGGACTATCTGTTCCTTAAGCTATTTCCACACAGTCTTGCTGGAGACGCTAGTGTATGGCTGAGGCAGCTGGTACCTGGCCAGTATACCACTTGGGCAGCTTTAAAGAGTGAGTTCCTACGTCACTTCTATGATGATGCGCGTTCAGACCAGTCCAGACAGGACATACTCACTTTCTCCCAAGGAGCTGTGGAGCCCTTAAAGACTGCCTGGATGAGATTTAAGCAGTATCAGCGTGACTGCCCACACCATGGATTCACTGAAGTTCAGCTGATTGGTATCTTTTTCAGAGGCATAGATCTTCCATATCAGTCTGCGCTGGATAATTCCAGTAATGCCAACTTCAACACCAGAACTCCTACACAGGCTAAGCAGTTGATTGGGAATCTGATTGGCAGCAACAGTTGCAAAACTATGGATGAGAGGAGGAAGAAATCTGGTGGAAGTGTTGATAACTCAGAGATGGCTGAATTGAGATCCAGGATGGACAAAATCTGCACACTTATAGGTGAAAAGAAGGCTGTCCACTTTGCTCAAGAAGTAGAAGAAATTCAGACTGAGGAGGACACTCAGGAAGAAGATGTGAATTACATAGGAGGATCTGGTTTCCAAGGAAACAAATTTGGATATCAATCTGGGAACAGATTTTCCGGTGGAGGACAGAAGAATGCCTTCACAAGCAACCAGAACTCTTCAAGCTTTGGACAGACTGGTAACTTTCAGAAGCCTTATGGACAAGGAAATCAGAGAACCTACGGATCTTCATCTTATCAGTCACCTCCTGCAGCCACTGCTTTGAGACTAGAATGGAAACAATGTTGGAACAGGTACTGGAGAGCCAGAACAAGATTTCTGTGGACAGTAACAAGAAGCTGGATGCGGTTTATGAGAATCTCAATGGGAAGTTTGAGACTCTAAGCACTCATGTGAAGCAGTTGGACACTCAGGTGAATCAGATTTCCAGTTCTATGAAGGGAAATGGAGTTGCAGACACTCACATTAAGGCCTGGTCTGTGTACATTAATGATGGGACTCATCTTGGTGAAAAATTTGAGCTAAGTACAGCTGAGTTGGTGAAGGATGGAGAAATCCCGGATTTTGGTCAAAAACTCTCGGGTGAAATCTGCAGCAGTGCGTCGATCGATGCAACAATTGCGACGATCGATGCACCTGTCGGGATAGCAACAATCGACACTCCCATAGTAACGATCGATGCAGGGCATAAACAGACAGATTCTTTGAGCGATGCTGGTATTGATGCAGACTTGGATTTTGATGACTTATTATCCAGAGTCTCTGAGATCTCTCCACGGGAGATTTATGCGCAGATTGTTAAACAACATACCTCAGTGTCTCAAGTAGTTAAGCAAGAGATTGAAGAGCTGAAGAATTTAGATGAGATTGGTGAAGACTTGGAAGAAATTCCACCATCTGATGATCCGCCTTATCATCCCTGTGTGCAGAGGTACTTAAACAGGATGTTGCCTTTGGATGACGATCTGAAAGACTGGGTGATTATAGTTCCCCAACACATTAGTGAGGTGCTACTAAACAAGATCCCGAAGAAGCTGCCTGACTCTGGAATCTTTATACTTGATTGCTCCATCTTCGAGGACAGTTTTAGACGCTCTCTGTGTGACTTAGGAGCTGCTGGAAGTATGATGCCTTATTCTGTGGCAGAGAAGCTGGGGATGCTGGATTTTTCTCCTACTAGGACCTCTCTTGTCCTAGCTGATCAGTCTATACGAGTTCTGGAAGGACTCTTAAAGGACATTCCAGTAAGAGTTGGAAACTACTTGGTTCCAACAGACTTCCTTGTACTGAAGTATGACTGCAATCCTGATGAAGCATTGCTGCTTGGAAGGCCATTCTTGGCTACAGCAGGAGTTGTGATAGATGTTAGACAGAGTCTAATAGACCTCCATCTGGGAGATGAACCGCTGCGGTACGAGATGGAGAAGTTGCGAAAGCCACTAATAGATGGGCAGACTTTCACAATCATGGAAGCAGATGATGAGCAGCCGGTTGAAACTGTGATACTAGATCCTGGAGCGCATTTTACTCCATCTTTTCTTGGACTAAAGCATTCTGCAACAGCCTATTCTCCACCATGGATGAGGAGACTTGAACAAAGACAGAAAAAGTCTCTGTCAGGATCTCTTGGTGCCTGAGAGATCTTGTGTGTCCGGTCAAGCTAATGACCTTAAACAAGCGCTGAGTGGGAGGCAACCCACTGTTTTCGTTTTTGCATTTTGATTTTAGTATTTTCATAGGATTTTACGCTTGTTTCTGGTTTTGGTGAGATTTGTTTGCAGGTCTCGGATTAAATCGCAGTGCGTCGATCGACACACACCAATGTGTCGATCGTTACAACGGAAATCGCACAGCAACGGTCGGTGCACCTAGTGCAACGGTCGATGCCTGACTGCGACAGAGGTAAAAACCCGAGAGAACTAACCATTCCATTAACAAATTTTTATTTTCTTTCTTTTAACCAATCCCTTGCTTGACACTACTGGGGACAGTGTGTCTTAAGTGTGGGGGAGGTTCTACTAATTACCTTTCTTTTGTTTTCTTAAGAGTCAGTTAAATTTTAAAAAAATTGTTTTTCGAGTCAAAATTTGTTTAAGTAGGAAACAATGATTTTTTGAGGAGATTAGCAGCATTTGCAGGAACTTAAGTAACCATTGGGATGAAGCTGCAGATTAAATATGACTATTAGAAAACCCCATCACGGATCAACCTACTGAGAACACCCACATCACTTCAGGTATCAGAGGATCCTTTTACTGACTTCACCCCTAATACTGACTTAGATTTTCTCACCTAAGGGCTTGGTATACTTTGTGTCGGGTTCCTTTGCTAGTTCTGACACAGCTTGTAAACCTGTCCTATCTAGTTCCCTTCTCCCCTTCCATAAAGTAAAAAAAATATATATAATAAACTGCGGATGAGTTAGTAACTCCGAAGTGGTCATGGGAATGGTAGCAAACACTATTTTCTCTCATGTGATCCATGGAATGTGTCCAAAGTACACCCCTTAACGGGAAGAACACTGATAAAAAAAAAAAATGATACCCAGTGGGGAAAAATCAGTTGTTAAGGAAGGGAAAGAGAAGAAAGGGACTAGAGAAAGATAGTATGGTGGTCTAGAGCTGGCAAAGTAAGAACCCATGTGCCCTTTGATCGATACTCCTTAGGTGAGACCGCACTTTAATACTTGCAGAAGTCAGTAGGGAGAATTTGAATGCTTGAATGTGATTGTGGAGTTTACTTAGGACAGTTGCTAAGTGTGGGGGGAAGTATATGTTGGTCTTGATGTCTGTAGATTGATTCTTTCATGTGGATTACTAAGGGGAATCTGAATGCTGCTGCTTCTACGACAAAATGAGTTTCTGAAGAGTTTTCAAACCTCTTCACTGCATTTTAGTTCTCTGTTTTGCTTGAGGGCAAGCAAAGGCTAAGTGTGGGGGAGTTGATATATCATGGTTTTTACCCATTTTAGACCATGATATAGATGTGTTTTTAGTGTCTTTTGTATTCGTTTAGAGTCTTTTACAGGTTTAATCAGGTTTGGAGCTAATTGGAGATATTTGGAGCTTTTTGGGACTTTTGGGACGTTTTGGCCGAGAGCTTAACTCACTGTCCGATTTATTGATCATGCATCGACCGACACACATTGTGCATCGGTCGACACACTAGCGAGATGGGCCGTACGCGTCGGTTTAATGAACTTATGAAGAATTGCAAAGAAGCCCAAGATAGTTCCAGTATTTACACAGAAGCCCCAGCCGAGATTAGGCTTATATATAGAGGATTTTGGTGTTTATTTTACTTACGCTTTCATACTTAGAGCTAAGAGATTTTTAGAGTTTTTGGGGCTGATCTATTTCCTGTATTCACTTATTTTGGAGAAGATTTCGAACCCCTTTATCTATTTAATTTCTTATATGCAATCTATTATTTCTATGATTATGTTTTCATTAATCATGTCTGAGTAGATCCATAGTTAGGCTTAGGGTTTCTCATTAGGGTTTGATGACTTGCTAGACTTGTTTAATTCAGTTAGGGATTCATATGATTAGAATGTTCTTCAAACTAAATTGTGCTTAAAGCTAGTTCTAACCTGATCAATTAGAATCTAGATCTTAGGTTGCTAAATTCGACACGAGAGTGTGTTTTAGAATCTGAACTATTTAGGTTGAGCAATTAAATTATTCGCAAAGAGATTTGGTTTAGTTTAATTGTGAACATATCGAACTTGAACTTAATGCTAGTTTAATCTGTTAGTAATTGCAAAGAGATTTGGGTTGCTGCACTTAGACTTAGAGGATTTTCGCAAAGAGATTTGGCTAATCCTATTTCCGTGATTTGAGTTCTAGAACTGAGTTTAATTCGATCTTGACTGATTAACTTGTCTGCTTGTCTGATTTCCTGAGAATACCCTAGGCTTGACGCTTTTAGTTTATTGCTTTCACAACCAACTTGCTACTGTTTACTTTCTTGTTTCGCAATTTATTTACTTCACCATCTGCTTATTTCTAGTATTAATCTCTACGTTTCTGATTCTATTGAGACCAAGTGTCCCTGTGGATTCGATAACCCTATATACTACTTTGACGATACTGTGCACTTTCAGTTTAGAATAGGGTAAAACTTAGAACCTATCATAAATCAAGGAAGGTATAAGATGGTAAATAAAAATGAAGAGAACTAAAAACTATGTACAAGGTGGTTGTAGTGTTACCTGAAGCGGAAGGTTATAGTGTAATCCCCCCCCCAAACTTAGCTCTTGATCTCTTGTCCACATGCTGACAACACATAAAACACTAAAGCACACGTAAAATGCACACAAACACATAAACCAAAAAAAAATATATATACAAAGGATAATATGGGACTTCCTCCCAAGCGAGCTTGTTTAAAGTCTCCAGCTTGACTATCCCTTCATTTTTTCTGGTTGGGAATGTGGCATGACTTTGGATCACCAGGGTCATATTTATCATAGAACCATCCCCTAAACTCATTCATCCTAATATCCTCAAAATATATTTTCCTTGGACCATCAATGCTCATTCTTGTGGTAGAGGTTATACCAAGATGCTTGTCAAAAGGTTGTGCCATTTGAAATTCTTCTTCTTCACCATCCATGGAGATTTCTTCAATGAGACTCTCTTGTTTCTCCTTAGGCATTTCACCCTCTGTCTCTTTCTTGGAGTTGGGTTGTATATGCATTTCTTCCTTGGTTGAGAATTCATCATCCATTGAGCTCTCCTTTATGCTCTCTATGCATCCAAAAACCAAGCCATCTTCATGAGGGTCTTCAATAATTTTTACCGTCTACTTCTTCCTTGTTACTCCTTGCTGGATGACTCATGAGTGTTCCAACGTAAATGTGTTCTTTATATCTCATCTCAAGAGCTTCATCAACATTATAACCAAGAAGTGCTTGAAATTCTCCTTCATACATTCTATCTTCTTGTAAGAACTCATCCTTGATTTGAGAATCCTCTTCATATGTTGTTTCAGCATCCCTCACAGATTGAGACATCCTCTCTTGTTTCAGCTTAGCATGCATCTCCATGGTACTCTCCAAAACTTGTTTCAGAAGTTGTTGCATTTTGTCCTCCTTGGATTGTTGGTTTGAAGAACTTCCCTGACCTTGGAATTGTTGGTCTCCATGGTTTTGATAAAAACCTTGATCGTTGAGAATTCCTTCTCCATTAGAGTAACGATCCATTCCATGCTTGTACTCCATATCCAAAGATTGATATATCTCATCATATACATATTGATACTCTTGAGAATAATTTCCATATGAGATATCTTCTTGATAGATGGGTGAGCTTTCAAAACCGTGATGGCTTGTAGGGTCCCAAGATTGACATCCTTCACCATATCCATAGTGGTATTTTGAGCAAAGTTTCGATATGGAAGATCTCCTTGATAAGTGGATGAGCATTCAAAACTGTGGTAGCTTGAAGGGTTCCAAGCCATCCCTCTCTCTTGAACTTTCTCCCTTGTGATTAAGCCCTGCAAAAAGAGCAAACACTTGAAATAAAATTGATATATCATGGTTTTTCTAGGTTTTCAACCATGATATAAGTGTATATATTGAGTCTTTAACCTTGTATTTGGAGTCTTTAGAGTCCTTTGCAGGTTTAGGTACGTTTGGAGCTTATTTGGAGATTCTGGGAGCTTTTGGAGAGATTTTGCAGCATACATGGATTTCACAGAGTTCACTGGGTGTGTCTGCACTTAGTGTCGCCCGACACTAAGTTGGTGTCGCCCGACGCCACTAAAGGACGAAATTCCTGCGCGTCAAAAATACAGCTTTTGGAGATTTGCAATATTTACCCAGAAGTTTTCCATATTTACAAGAAGGCCCAAAACGTGTTTTAGCTATTAATTAGGTTTTACAGCCACTTGTTAGGCGAAGGTTATTCTACATTTTTGTTCAAGAGAGATTAGGAGTTTTGGGGGCTGGTCTTGTACTCGAGAGAGACTTGATTTCGAACCCATGTTCTTATTCTTTGATTTATATGATTGTTACTTTGATCATGTCTATTGTTATGATTGCCATGTCTGAGTAGTTCTCTTGTTAAATTTAGGGATTCTCGTTATGGATTTCATGGAATTATAGATTGATTGATTAATTAGGATTCAAAACATCTAGTTCTTCATCTAGGTTGTTCTTAATACTTAATCTAAATTAGCTACTTGGATTATGGATATTTGATTGATTAGCGCAACGAGAGTTGGTTAATTGATTAGAAAATAACCTAGTTAAGCAAATTACCTATTCGCAAAGAGATTTGGCTTAGGGAATTTGTGAACGAAATAACCTGAATTAAATGCATGTTTAGAACTCTAGAATTCGCAAAGAGTTGTTAGACATAGTTAGCATTCGCAGCGAGAGTTGGTCTGTTATATGATTGTGATTCTAGTTCTAGAACATCGATATCTGAATTTTGTTGATTGATTGATTTGTGTTCCTGATTTCCTGAGAACTTCCCCAATTCTAGCGCCTTCGTTAATTGATCACACACCGTTTGTTTACTTGCTTTCTTTACTGCTTTCACTCATCTTGCTTAGCTTAATTCGACTGCATACAATCTATCGCGTGAAACTGAGTCTTTGTGGATTTGATACCCTTTATATTACGATTGCATATTTGTGCACTTGCAGTTAGAATAGGGATGAAGATTTGACCTATCAAGTTTTTGGCCCCATTGCGGGGGACTCTTTGAGTTCACCGATAGATTTTGTACTAGAATTTAGTCTAAGTGTTTTATTTTCTTGTTTACTGACCTCTTTTCGCGTTTTTCTTGTTTCAGCAGGAAAACAGCGAGCCAGAGAATTTAGTGTCGATCGACATCACTGTCAGCGTCGATCGACACTCTTCGCGAAAGCAGTCTGATTTTCTGTGGATACCCAATCGTCACACCCGAAGCAACCCAAACGAAGAGCTTTTAAACCTCAGAATTGAGGAGCTTGCTAGGCTTGAGAGGACAAACAGAAAAGCTCAGAAATATTCAAGGATGATAAATCGATTGATTTTGATTCAAGATGCTGAAGGTGTTCTGAGAGACTCGCAGAATAATCCCTACAATGCTCAGGGACAGAGAATTGATGCTCAATAAAATGTGATCCCTGAACCTGAGCAACAGATTCTTAATCCTCCTACTAGGAAGACTCTAGCTGACTACAACAGGCCTGATGAGTTCTATGCTAACAGGTCTGCGATTGTACCTCTTGCTTTTGAGAGGAATGAGTTTGAGTTGAAGACTTCCTACTACACACTTGTGGGATAACACCTTTTTCATGGACTCCCACATGAGCATCTTATGGACCACATAGAGTACTTTGAGTCTCTAGTCACTGGGATGAAGCACAATGGAGTGATCTATGACTACCTACACTGCAAGCTTTTTCCTCACTCTCTTAAAGGAGAAGCTGCTAATTGGCTGAAGTAGATTCCACCTGGGACTCTGACTACTTGAGATGTAGTGAAAAAGAAGTTCGTGCGGCACTTCTATGATGATGCTAGGTCTGATCAGCTTAGACAAGATCTCTTGAACTTCAAGCAGGGATCTACAGAGCCTTTCAAGGCAGCTTGGGTGAGATTCAAGAGGTACCAAAGAGATTGTCCACACCATGATTTCTCTGAGGTGCAGTTGTTGTGTATCTTCTTCAGAGGAGTTGATCTGTGGTATCAGATGGCTATGGATGCAGCAAGCAATGGAAACTTCTACACTAAGTCTCCACAAGAAGCAAGGAGCTTATTGATAACTTGGTCACTAGCAATAGTGTCAAGAATGCTGATCTTGAGAGGCAGAAGAATGGTGGGAAAGCTGATAGCTCACAGATAGCTGAGATGAGGAATAAGATTGACTCTGTCCACAGCATTCTGATTGGGAAGATACAGCCACATGAGGCATCTGAGACTGGAGAGTGTGCACAAGAGGCTGTGAAATACATTGGAGGAACTGGATTTCAAAAATATGGCACTCGGAAGCCTTTCCAGCAGCAGCAGAGCAATTCCTTCACAAGAAACTATGGAGCTATGATGGAGCAGTTACTTGAGGGGCAGACAAAGACCACTGTGAACTTCAAAAAGAAGCTTAATGCTGTGTATGTAGATCTGAATGGGAAGTTTGAGTCCTTGAACACTCATGTGAGGCAGCTGGATACACAAGTGGCTCAGATTTCAGGCTCAATCAAAGGTAAGAATGTTCAGAATGACCACATCAATGCTATCTCGGTTCAGGTTGAAGATAGGTAGGATCAGGGATCAGAATTTGGAGTTAATGCTGTGGAAATCATGGAAAACAGAAAAAAATTCGAGCCTGCAGACTCAGCGTCGATCAACACAACTTCTCAGTGTCGGTCGACACCCACTGAAACACCCGAGTTCGAGAGTTTCGACGGACTGAAATCGACCGAGATCGACATTGATCTTTTGACTATAGCTCCCAGTGTCGATCGACACCCTCTTAGTGTCGATCGACACCTAGTTCTGACGGCAATTTCGACTTCTCATGACTGTGAGATCGAAGATTCAGACCAAGTATTTGTAATCTTGGATTTGGACTTTGTATGTAAAAGATGGTATAGATTTCCTATGAATCAGAGATATTATTGAGGTTGAATGCCGAGATAGAAAAAACACAATCGAAAAGAGAGTACAAAGTATGAAGGTCGGGCTATCTAGTCGAAGTGTTCTTGATTAGGGTTGGAATGAATGAATGGATCGCCACTTCTTCTTTAAATAGCCCTCGACCTCGATCTTCTCATTCCGATCTTTCAGCTACGTAGTTGCAACGATCTACGAGATCCGTGGAAGTCGCTTCTACTGACGAAGACTTGGTCATCCTTCTTCGACATTTCCTTCTATCGAGCTGGAGCTCGATCACTTCGCGGTTCGTGCTACTGGGCCTTAGCTGGCCCAGAATCTGTAATAATTGAACTTGCCTTCATAGTCACGAGTCGGGCTTGTAACTATGGACCTTTATTTTGTCTGTTAATGGGCCGGATTTCCTAGAGGGAAATCCAGCACCAACAATAGCCCCCCAGCCCATTAATTCGACGAGTCGAGGTTAATGGGCGGTAGACGCTCTTGGGAAGACGCGCGCATGCTTCGGGTTTTGAAAACCTAATGATTACTCTCCCTTCACCCGCAGATCTTGTTTTGATCGGACGGACGAGATCGAGCGCGTGGATCAAACTGACCCTCTCGTAACGCGTCGACGGCTATGACAAGTATTTATTAGAGGATCTGGTGATCTACCGTCGGTCTGGTCGATCGTTAACGGTTGAGATCTCCAGATTTGTGTAGATCTTATCGACCTCGATCTACGCGGATGTGACTTAATCATCAGCCGCTTACTCGTATCCGTCGATCTCAAATCGATGGTCGGGATTTCAAGAAGTCGTAGGATCTTAATTGTCTCGATCTCCTCGTAATGATTATGAATTTTAAATCGAACGGTTAAGATCGTGGGATACGAAAGATCCTGTAGAGCTCGAGGGAGGAGAGGCACGAGATGGCTTTAAAAGGAAGTTACCTTGCACGATTCCCATTACTGCTCGTAGTACAAATCGACAGAGGTAACTTCTTCTCTTTTACTTTAGTTTTTTTTTTCTGCTTTTCGCTCTAGGTTTATTTTTTGAAAGCTTTCGCTCTCTAGAACTCTTTCTTCCTTCTTCTTCTTCTCCGGTTCCGATACATCGACTACTATGTCTCAAAGAGATACGGCCGGAGCGAGTACAAGTGCGTCGGCGGAATCATTTGGTACGCACACACCGTCTGTCCTGACCCCAAATCACATGCATCGGTTGCGGACAAAGTTCCGGATCCTGCCGAAAGTGGAGATAGTGATTCCGTCACCGGAGGTGTCACCGGAGACCGTCGTAGAGGGCTACTGCTGCGCCTCTTACACGTATTTCGACAAATGCGGGTTGTTTTTCCCGATTCCTCGCCTCATCTCGTGGGTTTTGGCTCAGCTTCAGCTGGCTTTTCATCAGATGACCCCGAACTTCGTCCGGTATGTTATCGGACTTGGGGTCAGGGCCGTCGAGGAAGGCATTGACTTTGGGGCTGAGGAGCTGATGAGGGTTTATTCGGTGAAGCACAACATTCGCTTCCCCGGAACTTACTACCTATCTCCTCGCCATGGGAAGATTCTCGATGAGATTTTGGCGAGAGATGTGTGGAAGGACCGGTATTTCTTCTTTAGGATAAACCATCATTCGGTCGAAGACTTTGACTATTCATTATTCCGACGAGATGGGCGGCTGGCGATGGTTAGCCCTTAGGGTTTATCAGTTTTTCTTACTGTCTCAATGTTTTATATCGACGTGGAGCTGTTACTAACATCTTTTTGTTTTATTTTGTAGAATCTCCCAAGTCGCTATCTTTTAACCCGATCACGTCGAGTCTGATAGCTCGTCTCCGGAGAGGAGACATCCGTTGATCCAGCTTTACCGACCAGCGAATTCGAGCTGCTTTGGGTCCCGCAGCCCGAAGACCTCTTCCAAAGCATCCTCGACTCCCGCAAGGCAAGTCACGACCCCCTCGTTAGCCCGCTTCAGTCCGAGCAGTTCAAGCTCCGCTTCGTATAACCAAGCGGACTTGAGAGAGTAAGGAGCCCGTTCACTTATTATTTTTTATAATATTTTGTGCTTTTACCCGTTTGCGTATATCGTGTTGATCCAGCTCGATCTTTGTGGCAGACCGGCCTATCTCAAATGACAGTTCGACCGTCAGCACTCCGACCCATGAAAAGATGTCTCGAAGAGGGAGCAGCCACCGAAACGGGAAGGATCCCGTAGATTTGGCGAATAAAATGAGGGCTGGCGACTTGAGTAACGCCATTCTTTTCACGATGGGTGAAGCTTCTCCTCCTCCTCCTCCAACCCTTCCTCCTCACCCCGTCCAGGTCTCTCTTCCTCCGGTTACAGGATCCGGAGATGCGACCATGGAGGCAGAGACCCTTCCTCCCTCTTTGACTGACCGGGAGATAACTCCGGTCCCGTCCAGGGAGATCGCTTTACGCGACTCTCAATCAAACGGTTCGAGGGGGTCGAACGGTCGGAGTCGGGGTGGCTCTCATCCTCCCGCGCCGAAGCATCGAAGGACCGACGATGAAGTAAGCTCGAGGAGATCGAGCGAAAATGTCAAGGTGCGGCCCGCCTCCTCCGGGTCCTCCGGATCTTTCAACTGGCGTTTCAGGAACCAGAAGGAGTGTCCGATCGTGGACGACCCAAAGGGTGTGGCCTACCTGCTGCGGCACTTTAAGCCTGTGGGTGTCCAGCTCCCGGCTGTCAGGGATATGTCCCTCGGTGATTCGTACACCGAGATGATGACGGCCATCGGGAAGTTAATGGTCACATTCCTTTGCTTTCTTCGTTTATTTGATACTTTGTTTTTAACTTAGCATTCGTATTCTTTTCCGTGTAGTCTTTGGTGGCTACGAACAGGTTCGTGGCCAGGTCTGAGCGCGAGCTGCGCAAGGTGCCGCAGGTAGGCGAGCTCTAGACCGTCCAGAAGACGGTGGGCGACTTGAACACTCAGCTCCAGGAAGCCTTGGCTCGGGAAGAAGAGCTGAAAACGAAGCTGGCCGGGTTCGAAGGAGTGGAAGCCCGTCTGATGACCCTCGAGAACCAGGAGGATGATCTTACTCAAAAGCTGAACGTGGCCTTAACCCGAACTCTGGCCACGGAGGAGGCGAGTCGAGCTGCGAACATGTGGGCTGAGCAATGCCGAGCCGACTTGGAAAAGGTCCTCGCCGAACGGGAGCTCGACATCAAAGTCGCGGCTCACGAAGCGAAGAAGGAGCTGAATGGCCAGTACCTTGAGATTCTTAAGAGAATAAAGGCGAAGGAGGACCAGAGGAAGGTCGCAACAAGTGCCGAGTTTGCTTCTGGCGATCTGGACCTGACTCAGGAGGTGTTGGAGTTGGCGGAGAAGAAGCGGCTGGCGACGGAGGAGATGAATGCCGCGGCGGTCTCTGATTTCAGTATTAGTAAGCTGAATCTACCGGCGATGTCGAATGATTCAGTGATTCTGGTGAATCCTCCAGCGCTAACCGTTCCTCGACTCGATCAGTACGGATCGAACCTCCCGACTGGGATTAGCTCGAGGGTGAGCGACGAGGTCGAAGGCCAGCTCAATGAGGAGGTTGTGGCTACTGGTGATCAAGAGGATGGAGACGAAGCTTCTTCTCCGTCAAAACAATTTTAACTTTTTATTGTCATTGTCCGAAAGGGCTTTTAATTTCTTTTTCGAACTCTAGTTTCCCAAGGGGCTTTTTGTTTTTGGTGTTTCCCTTGGTGGGCTTTTTTATTTGAACTTGAGGACGTTAAGTCCTTTGTTCTTTTATTAACTGCTTTCGATCATTCATGCCTTAGCGTAGAATCGATTGTTTAAATCTTGCATGCCTTAGCATAAAATCAAATGCTATGATAGCTCGATCCTTTGAAAAGGGGTCGAATGAATAGCTTTGCTCGAATTGCCTTAGGCAGTCGTTTTAACAATTGCTAAGTAATTATTTACCAAAATCGAACCAGAAATGCGTTGTTGAACGTCTAGTTTGAACTCGGGAATGAATTGAAGTGAACTTATTCTGAGTAACCAACTATTGAGCTCTCAGGAATAAATTGAGAGTTGCTCGAGGTGTAAGTCCCTCGTTTAGCTCGAACTTGATGATAAATCGAAGTGCGTTTACTCAAAGTAAATATGATCGAAGTGGACCTACTCGAGATCAATTTGATCTGATTCTTCACATTGCTTTTGCTTAAGGAGGAGAGGTGGCCCCCGATTCTTCTAATCTGTACAAGTTTAGATGAATTTTTTAGAGTTAGGTAGAGCTTTGACTCGAGCTCTTGAGTTCCGACAGATCGTTTTAGATCGTTTGATTCTGCAGAGACCGTTTCAGGTTGCTTGGTTTGAAGGGACCGTTTTGGGTCGCTTGTTTTAGGACGATCATTTCAGTTCGTTCAATTTTGCAGAGACCATTTTGGGTTGTTTGTTTGAAGAGATCATTTCAGATCGCTTGTTTGAAGAGATCATTTCATATCGCTTGTTTGGAGGGATCATTTCAGATCGCTTGTTTGGATGGATCATTTCAGATCGCTTGTTTGAAGAGATCATTTCAGATCGCTTGTTTGAAGAGATCATTTTAGATCGCTTGTTTGAAGAGATCATTTCAGATCGCTTGTTTGGAGAGATCATTTCAGATCGCTTGTTTGGAGGGATCATTTCAGATCGCTTGTTTGGTAAGGATAACATGAAAGACGAAGTATTTTATTAGAATAACTTTAGCTTTTACAAAGTAAATATAAATAGACGTCGATCGAGAAACTTATTTTGATTTCACAAGGATAAGATGGTTCGACTCCGCTAGAAGTCGTTGAACTTGATGAAAGTTTTGTTTGGGGGGGGGGGGGGGGCGGCTGCGCTCGAGGTCGAGCTGCCTACGTACCCTTTGAAGGGGATCAAACTGTTTCGTAGTTCAATCATGGGGCGCACTTTCTAGTGAAAGTACTTTTGAGGTTGGTGATGTTCCAGGGTCGCAGTTCGGGTTTCTGGGTTTCCACCGACTTGAGTCGGTAG
Source organism: Orychophragmus violaceus (assembly GCA_030180135.1). Classification (NCBI taxonomy): domain Eukaryota; kingdom Viridiplantae; phylum Streptophyta; class Magnoliopsida; order Brassicales; family Brassicaceae; genus Orychophragmus; species Orychophragmus violaceus. The sequence continues at coordinate 78,954,891 of CM058235.1, read as the reverse complement.
ACCCCATCCTTCACAACATCGGTGACCTGGTAAGGACCTTCCCACTTTGCCCCAAACTTTCCAGCGTGTTTTTCCTTTTTATGGTCGAACGCTTTCTGTAAGACGAGCTCTTCTACTTGAAACCTTCGGGTTTTAACCCTGGAATCATAGTAGCGAGTTGCAGCTTGTTGGTAGTTCTGGATTCGGGCTAGTGCAAGGTTTCTCCTTTCGTCGACGAGATCGAGCTCGTCTGTTATCATCTGATTATTAATTTCCTCTTGCGGTGGGCACTCCTTTTTGCGGATGCTAGACACGAGGATCTCTGCTGGTACTACTGCCTCGATGCCATAAGCTAACGAGAAAGGGGTTTCGCCAGTGGATTTGCGAGGGGTAGTCTGGTAGGCCCAGAGTACGGCCGGGAGCTCGTCGCTCCAGCTCGTCTTGCACATATCGAGTCTTTTCTTGAGATTGTTCATGATCGACTTATTGGCTGCTTCCGCTAGACCGTTTCCTGGGAGGTAACGAGGCGTTGAGTAAGTCAGCTTGATGTTCCAGGTTCTGCAGAACGCCTTGAACGTGTTAGATATGAACTGAGACCCGTTGTTGGTGAAGATCTCATGGGGTAGTCCATGTCGGCAAACAAAGTTTCGCCAGACAAACTCCTTTACGTGGACGTCTTTGACTTTTTGGTACGACTCCGCTTCGATCCATTTGGTGAAGTAGTCTGTCATTACTAATAGGTGCATAGCTTTCTTTTTGCCTGATGCGACCAAGGGTCCTACGATGTCCATGCCCCATCGCATGAATGGGTAAGGCGATGAGATTGAAGATAATTTCTCCGATGGCTGGTGGATAATCGGGGCGTGTTTTTGGCATTTATTGCACTTGCTGGAGAAAGATTTGCATTCGGTGGCCATGGTTGGCCAGAAGTACCCTTGCCTTTTGATCCGTATGGCCAAAGCTCTTCCCCCGGAATGGCTTCCGCAAGATCCATCATGTGCATGTACAATCACAGTGTGGGCTTGCTCGCTGTTGAGCATTTGAGGTATGGTCCTGAGAGACAATTTTTGAAGAGCTCTCCTTGTGTGACGCAGTACCTCGCACTCTGTGCTTTGAGTTTTCGTGCTTCCCATTTATCGTCAGGAACTTCGCAATTCGTTATGTACTGGATGATCAGAGTTCTCCAATCCTTCCCAGCATTAGGCTCGGATCTCTGACTAGCGGATGCAGTTTGGATTGGTCCATCAGGAACATTTGCAACGTAGACGGCATTTCTGGGATCGAGATCATCATCAATCTCGATGATGTCGTGGTGTGTTTTCTCGTGCAGCCCCTGATGATCAACATCATCTTTTCGGTGGGCTCGTCCTCTTTCAAGGATAGAGCTTTTAGAGCTATGTTGATGCTTGGTTTTTCGATCCCTTCGACCGGTATGATCCTTTTAAGGTTAGGATCTGATGTCGACACCAGTGCGGCTAGGGCGTCGGCTGCGGTGTTTTCCCCTCGTGGTATTCGTTTCAGATCAAAGAATTCGATTTGATCGGCGAGGCTATGGACTACCCGCAGGTATGCTTCCATACGTTCATCTTTGGCCTCGTAGTCGCCGTGATATTGGCTCGTGACCAGTTGGGAATCACTGAAAGCGTCTACTTCCCGAGCTCCTATCGCTATTGCTAGTCTGAGCCCGACTATTAACGCTTCGTATTCTGCTTCGTTGTTTGATGCGGCAAAGCCTAGTCTAAACAATTGTTCTAACACTTCTCCCGTAGGGGAGACCAGTTTTACCCTGACCCAAGATCCTTGCCTCGAGGAGGCTCCATCGACGTTAAGTTTCCACCTCTTGGCAGAAGCTGGGTCGAGATCAATGGTAGGTGGGAGGTCAATTATGAAGTCAGCTAGCACTTGCGCTTTTAAGCAAGTCTGAGTCTTAAACTCGATGTCGTATTCGCTGAGTTTGATAGCCCATTTAACTAGTTGACCTGACTGGCTTGGACTGTGAAGAATGGTTCTTAGCGGTTAAGAGGTCATGACTATGATCGAGTGCAATTGGAAGTTTGGTCGGAGCTTTCGAGCCAATGTGACCAATGCTAATGCAAGTTTTTCCATAGCGGGGTATCTGGTTTCGGCATCGATCATGGTCTTGCTGATGTAATACACCGGCCGTTGATCGTTCTGTTCTTTGCGAACCAGGACTCCGCTTACTGCTGCTGTAGAGATGGCTAAGTAGAGGTAAAGGGGCTCCCCTTCTACTGGCTTCGCCAGTATGGGTGGTTCGCTTAGATAAGCCTTGAGCCGGGTGAATGCTTCTTCGCATTTTTCATCCCAGAGGAACCTTTTGTTTGCTTTGAGTAAGTGGTAGAAAGGTAGACACTTATCGGTCGACCTCGAGATGAAGCGGTTCAAAGCAGCTATTTTGCCATTTAGACGTTGGACTTCTCGCGTTGTTTTGGGAGATTTCATCTCCATGAATGTCGCGATCTACTTAGGATTTGCTTCGATCCCCCTTTCGGTTATTAAGTAACCAAGGAATTCTCCCGATGGGACCCCGAAGGTGCACTTCGCCGGATTGAGTTTCATCCCGTATTTGTTGAGAATGACGAAGCATTCTTTTAGTTGGGGGATATGATCCTTACACCTAGAAGATTTGACCAGCATATCGTCGATGTACATTTCCATGGTTTTCCCCAGGAGTCCTGAAAACATCTTGTTGATGAGGCATTGGTAAGTTGCTCCTGCATTTTTCAGCCCGAAAGGCATGACTTTATAGCAGTATGTGCCTCGATCAGTTATGAACGAGGTCTTTTCTTGGTCTTCGGGGTTCATCAGTGTCTGATTATACCCATAAAAAGCATCCATAAAGGATAGCAGTTGATGTCCTGAAATCTACCGTACTATCTCTAGAAAGTATGATAAGTGTCGAGATCAGACATAAGTCATAAATACTGGGTGATCATGATGACTTGCTAGAGCCCGCTCATGATCTATAAGTTTAGGACTTATTACCAGTATTGTATGATCCCTAAGGGTCACACACCATAGCTAACGGGAAAGTTAACAAGGAATTAATACAGTAAGATGCAAGACATTTACTGTATTTGTACAGAGAATTGGGCCAGACAAAATACAGTCTTTTTGTCTGATTTGGGTCTTGGGCCCAAAAGCCTAATAAGCCATTAGTTTAATTACTTGGGCCAATATAAGGAAGAGGAGGCGCAGCCTAGGGTTATAACACATCCCCATCTGCGATTTTGCCTCAGCCAGATTCCTCTCTCTCTGTTCATTCCAGCTTGGTCTAGCAGCCTGATCCAGTAGCTTGTAAGCGTGTGGATACCTAGGAGGAGCCGGTTTCTATCAGCTCTTGCAGATCTCTTCATTCCTTTGATCAATCCGCTGCAATCACAAGGTAATGAATCTGATCTGTTTATGATTCAACTGCAAATCACCTAGATCCTATTTTATTATGTGCTAGGATGTAACCTGACAATTACACCATGAACACACATAATCCAACAGTGGTATTAGAGCCTAGGTCGTTAGGTTTTTGCTTTTTGGATCATACTAGGTTGTTTATTAGTTTGATGAATCGATTTTGATGAATAAAATTGATTGAAACTTTGAAAACCTAGAATTGTATGAATCGATTTGTATGATTAAGTCACTATCGTTTGTTGTATGAATCGCTTGGTATGGATCGAATTTTGACTTTGCTTAATAATCAATCATAAGCGATCGTAAATAATTGATTGATGTGAATGTCTCAATCGCTTGTTGACTTTGTTATCATATATGGTTTGCTAAGTGAATCGATTGTTAACATGATTTTGTCTTTTAGTGAATGTTATCAATCGCATGATCATAAGAGAATGACATAATCAAATTTTGACTTTGCTTTGTTTCATAATCATAAGAAGCGATTTGATTGGTTTGTTGAATGGCATGAAACGAATTGGAATGTCGTGAAGCAATTATTGAATTGGTTAACAAACGATCACGTGATTGACTTTAGGTTTGTTAATGTTCAAAATCAATTTTGTCTTTAGTGAATCGTTAAACTTCGCTTGTTGACTTTGTTGTAATCGATAATAAGAATCGATTTGTTTAATTTGTTAATGTATAAGCGATTTGTAAAAGATCATGATTTTGTCTTCAAGCTAAAAGACAAAATCAATTCAAAGCTTTGATAATTATGGTGTAAGCGGTTAACCCAAATCGCGGTTTGCTGGAAATTATTTAATACAATTGGTATTATTTAATTTCTGGTTAAACCGGATTTAAATTCAAAAATTGAATTTTAACCTAAACCGAAGGCTGGTCTAAGTTTGATTTGGTTGGACCAAATAATTTAGAGCTGGTCTGGTTTAGTAAATAACCAGTTGGATTTAGTAGTTAATTTGGTCTTGGACCAGAATTAATGAACCGACTCGGTTATGTCAAATTATTGGGCCAATTGGAATTCTGTGGTCTTGGGCCAAGAATTGGGCCTATAATTTGTGACCCAACCGAAAACTTTAATAAAACATTAAATTAGAAAGTTTCTTTGATTAGAAGTTTCTAATTTTGGCATGTTAAGAAATTTCTAAATATAGTAAGTTTCTGAATTTAGAAAGCTTCTAAAATAAGTAGGTTTCCTAAAATAGAAAGTTTTCATATTTAGTAAGTTACCTGAATTGGAAAGTTTCCCAAAATAGTAATCTTCTATTTTTGGGAAGAAATCTATTGAAACCTAAAATCCTCAAAAACAATATCAAGCTTGGATGTCTTGCCCAATCTTGTCAGCTACTTAACGCTTATTCAATTACAGATATGGCTTACAGTGTGATGTGTCTGTTTTTGCGTAAGTAAAGTAGTATATAGTCACTAATTTCATTGGGAGTCCCAGACTTTAGTGATTATTTGGCTGTAAGAGATTGGTTTCCTTGACTGGGCCATCGGGAGTCCCGGGCCTTGAGACATCTGGTGTATTGGGCCTTGGGCCCAATCTACAACCGAGAGTTATATGGATATAACTAGCTGTGTGCATGCTTACCAAGTAAAGCTAATTCCGGGTGACGGCCAGTGGCCCACTTTGGTTTTAGTTGAACATGGGTCTCGGAATCATTGCATTCTTATGAGGTTAAAGAAAGAAATTTTGAATGCAATGCGAGTTTTCTTATAAGTTATTAAGATTACTCTTTTATGAAATAAATAACTAAAACTCTATTTATCTCTAAATTTCAGTTATGACTAGCACAAACAATTAAAACACTTTCTCGATCCGGTCTGTCCTTGAAATGGACAAACTGAACGGATCAAATTTCTTGACTTGGTAGCGGAACCTGAGGCTAGTCCTCAGGCAGGAGAGAAAGGACTATGTCCTTGAGAGAGCTCTCCCCGTGAGGATCGGGTCCAATGCCTCTCATGCAGTATATGATGCTTGGAATAAGCATTATAATGATGCGGTAGATGTGCGTGGTCTGATATTGGCTACCATGGACTCAGATTTGCTGAAGCAATATAAGAACATGGAGTCGCCAATAGAGATGATCAGCAGCCTAAAATTGAAATTTCAGGAGCAGGTAAGAGTGGAGAGATACGAGTTGGTTAAGTCTCTCACTAGCTGCAAGCTACCAAATGATCATCCAGTGAGTCCTCATGTCAGTAAAATGATGGGTTACATTGATAACCTGAGGAAACTGGATTATCCAGTTAGCCAAGAATGGGCAACTGAGATCATTCTGCAGTCACTGCCGTCAAGCTATGATAAGTTCAAAAGGAACTATATCAAGAAAGGCTTAACGAAGACGCTGAATGAACTGCATGATATGCTCAAGACAGTTGAGCCAAACGTGAAGAGTACCCTGTATAATCTCATAATGGAGAAGGGTAGGTTTACTAAACCTAATGCTGACAAGGGTGAAGACAAAGTTGTCCAGATTTTGAATCATGGCAAGCGTGTGTCTTCTGAGCCCGAGTCAGATACATCTTACGTTGGTAAGTGCTGCTACTGTAAAGAGACTGGGCATTGGAAGAGAGATTGCATTAAATTCATGGAAGATTATGAGGAGTTGAAGTTGATGTATGAGACTACTTCCTCAGGTATTCATGTTATTACTTCAAGTTCTACCTTATAGGTATTGGATACTGGTTGTGGCACTGATATTTGTTATAATATGTAGAGCCTAAGCAACAGTAGAACGTTGAAGGAAGGGCAAGTGGAACTGCATGTCTGGAAGGAGCTATGGATGCTACCTCAGCCGTAGGGTTTTCACTCGTAGATGCCTTTGAGGCTTGGTTTTGTATTAAGTAATTGCTACAATGTACCTGCTTTAAGCAGAGTTGTCTTTCATTTTCTTGTAAGAATTTGAATGTTTTTCATTTTGATAAAAGACAAGTTTTGTTCTTTTGATCTCAATGAAATATTGATTGTAGCACCCTATTCAAGGAATGGGTTTTATATCTTAAACCAAAGAGTGCCTAAAAGTAACATAAATACCGAATTGGTTTAAATCTGATGAATTAAACCTGATTTTTCTTGGCGTAAATGTTTTGGTCACATAGAGTGAGTCGGATTCAGAAATCCCATAGTTATGGACTTTTGGGCTCATTTGATCGGATATCTTATGAGACTTGAATTCTGCTTACTGGACCAAAAGACAAAGGGGCCCATCTTAGCCGAGCTAGAGAAAGTCCCAAAGGCTTATTGGACCTTGAACATACTCATGTATGTGGCCCGATGAGCAGTAATGCCAGAGAAAATTTCCTGTACTTCATTATATTTACTGATTACTTCAGTGAGTATGACTGTGTTCATTTGATGAGACACGAGTCGGAATTCTTTGAAATGGTCAAAAGAGTTCCAGAATGAGGTATAGAATCTGAGTGACAGAAGTATTGAGACTCTGGATTAGATCACGAGTGAGAATACTTAAGTCATTGATGGTGTGATCATCTGAATGAGTGTGAAGTCGTTTCACAGCTCATTTCTCCTGAAAACCTTGAGGTGTTTCTGTGAGAAAGAATCAGATCTTATTAGAAATGATTAAAAATGAGTCACACGAATCTTCCATGATATTCTTTAAGAATAACGCTCTAGAAATATCTAAGTTTACGCTGAAATAGTTCCACCAATATCAGTTGAAAGACACCACATAAATGTGGACTCGAAATGATCCAAATTCGTCTTTACTGAGTATTTGTAGTTGAGCTACTTCGCTGGTTGTCCTAGGGAAACCAAGGCTTGTAACTTTTTACGTCCATTCCGAAAACGAAGTTAGGTTGTTCGGAATTCTGTTTTCTAAAAGGAAAGTTGCTTTCCAAGAAGAACAGTGGGAGTAAAAGTATAACTCGAAGAAATTCGAGAAATACAGGAGGCTGCTCAACCTGTTGAGGGAGAGCAGCGGATGGATTTACAGATTTCTGTAGAATCTACACCTGTAGAGCCTGAAGTTCGCAGATCTGAATGAATCCGTCACTAATCCGAGAGTGATTTCTCGCGATTAGTTGCCATGATCTGATGATCATTGAAAGTGACGAACCTGCGAAATTCACAGAAGCGAAAGTGAGCCCGGACTCCGAAAAATTATACTGTATATAAGTTAGCTTCATCGATCCATTCATGGATAGAAGCAAGCATATCGGAGTTGGAATCTTCGTTATGTTGAAGTAGTCAAGGTTTTGACTTGAACAAGAACGAAGTGGAACTGTGCGTTTACTAATAGATAAGTGGGAGCGATGTTGCATTTCTCATAGTGTATGTCGATGACATACTGATTCTCGGAAATAACGTTCCAATGCTGCAGTCGGTAAAGGACTGGCTTGGGAGTTGTTTTTATGATTGACATGGGTAAAGCCACGTATGTTCTTGGATTTTGGATCTAAAGATAGAGATCCAAAAGAGCTGATAGGACAAAGTCAGGATTCTTATATTGACAAAGTCCTACACGTTTTCAGCATTCCAAGAAGGGTTTTATGCCAATGTCACATGGCATTACGTTAAGCAAGAAACAGTGTCCTACGATATCTGCTGAGCTTGAATGCATGGATGAGATTCCATATGCGTCGGCAATTGGATCTATCATGTATGCCATGACACGTACTTGTTTTGATGTTGCTTTAATGTTAAGCAAGACAAGTAAAGACCAGTCAAATCCAGCAAAGAATCACTGGATAGACGTAATGAATATCCTCAAGTATTTGGAAAATACTTAGGATAAGTTCTTGATTTACGGAGAAAGTGAGGTGCTACAAGTCGGTAGAGTCTGAAAGGCAAGTTACCAACAGACAAAGATGATTTCCGGTCACAGTCCGGTTATATCTTGTGTCTGTCTGGCGGTGCAAGGCACTGTTGCTGACTCCATGACTTAAGCTGAACATTTCGCAGCTTGGGAAGCGGCGAAAGAGGTTGTTTGGAAAGAAGAGTTCACCACTGAACTTGATGTGATTTCCAGCATAGATGAGGCTAGCTGCACATCAGAGGTCCAAACACCTTGAGGGTAGGTATAACCTATTCCGTGAGATAAATGACAGAGGTGTTAAGTAGATCAGCAAGTTTCAACGAATGAGAACGTTGCTAATCTATTAACGAAGCCACTCCTTAGGCCTAAGCACGAGTCGCGGACTGTAGCTGTAGGATAAGTGAAATTAAGATGTAGTCTTAATTTCAGTGGGAGTTTGTAAAGGGCTTTATTTAGTTGTTTTGAAAGGTTCATGTAAACATAATATTTTATGTTTATGAAATTTATGATTTCTGGATTATTTTAACTGTGATATAAATAATCGTTCCAAAATGATTCATGTCATTATATATGGGCCATCGAAGTACATGAGTAGACTTGATCCTGAAACCCCATATTTAACGAAATGACATAAATCACAGTGTCCATAGTCTAAGGTTGTTGAAATTGGAACACCAACAACCACTTGAGACTAGATTGTGTTGAGACTTATGACCAAGTTTCGAGGGGTCATAGATGCGCGGCATCAAAGTCGACACATAGGTATATGTAGGGGAGCATATGACCGGACATGGCCCGCTGATGAGAACTCTACAAGATATTAATATCTGTGTCATAAGAGGTTCTCATATACGACTATAGAGTATAGTCCTTAGACCTGAGTTCGCATGCATGTGGCTGCACATGGAGTGATGCGCTTTGATCATTGTCTAACGCTGTTTCGTAACTGGGAGCTATAAGGACCTTGGTTGGGTGTATTATAAAGTGTGTAGTTCATAGTGATGGAACAAGATGGGATTTGTCCCTGCCGTTTAACGGAGGTAATATCTCTAGGCCAATCGGAGACTTGATAGCTGGTAAGAGAGTGGCCACTCCCAAACGGACTTGCCCAAGTCGTTTGCATTGTCAGTATCAAATCTGGTCCGATGAACATGGTCTGGCTATATAAGGATGACACGCATCTTGCCTTATGCCAGATCGAGATATTGAGACAAAAGGATTAGGGAATGTAGGATTCCAGTACAAGTGGGAGATTGTTGGGAATGTCCTGAAATCTACCGTACTATCTCTAGAAAGTATGATAAGTGTCGAGATCAGACATAAGTCATAAATACTGGGTGATCATGATGACTTGCTAGAGCCCGCTCATGATCTATAAGTTTAGGACTTATTACCAGTATTGTATGATCCCTAAGGGTCACACACCATAGCTAACGGGAAAGTTAACAAGGAATTAATACAGTAAGATGCAAGACATTTACTGTATTTGTACAGAGAATTGGGCCAGACAAAATACAGTCTTTTTGTCTGATTTGGGTCTTGGGCCCAAAAGCCTAATAAGCCATTAGTTTAATTACTTGGGCCAATATAAGGAAGAGGAGGCGCAGCCTAGGGTTATAACACATCCCCATCCGCGATTTTGCCTCAGCCAGATTCCTCTCTCTCTGTTCATTCCAGCTTGGTCTAGCAGCCTGATCCAGTAGCTTGTAAGCGTGTGGATACCTAGGAGGAGCCGGTTTCTATCAGCTCTTGCAGATCTCTTCATTCCTTTGATCAATCCGCTGCAATCACAAGGTAATGAATCTGATCTGTTTATGATTCAACTGCAAATCACCTAGATCCTATTTTATTATGTGCTAGGATGTAACCTGACAATTACACCATGAACACACATAATCCAACAGATATGAGGGAGTGGGAAGTTGTCTTTTGGACATGCTTTGTTGAGATCTGTAAAGTCAACGCAGACTCTCCATTTCCCATTCTTTTTCTTGACCACTATGGGGTTCGCGAGCCAATCGGGGTATTTTACCTCTCTGATCGATCCGATTTTTAGCAGGCGGTCGACCTCGTCGTTGACGGCTTTGGCTCGCTCGGGGCCAAGTTTTCGAAGCTTTTGTCTGACTGGTTTATAAGTAGGGTCGACGTTTAGTTCGTGACTAGTCACGTCGATGTTAATTCCTTTCATGTCCGCTGAGGACCAGGCAAAGGAATCAACATTCTGTTTAAGGAAAGAGATCAATTCGCTTTTAACTGATTGCGCTAGGTCGATTCCGATGCCGACAAGTATTTCGGGGTGAGCGTCGTCTATGCAAACCTGAGTCGTGAGGTCCTTTGGGGGGTCCTTTTTGGCTTGGGTCATTTGACCTTTTGGTTTGCATTGTGGCGAGCTCTTCCTCTTTCTGTAATTGCTACGCATGGGATTTCTCGATCTGCTTGTACCCGTTCATGTAGCAATTTCTGGAAATCTTTTGACTTCTGTAGACAGTTTTTACTCCTTTCGGAGTTGGGAATTTTACGCATTGATGGTAGGTCGATGGTACGGCTTTCATGTCGTATATCCAGGGTCGACCTAAAATAGCGTTGTAGGGAGCTGGTCGATCTACTATGATGAACTCTATCATTCTTCGAACTCCTCCAGCTATTACTGGTCAACGCAGACTCTCCATTTCCCATTCTTTTTCTTGACCACTATGGGGTTCGCGAGCCAATCGGGGTATTTTACCTCTCTGATCGATCCGATTTTTAGCAGGCGGTCGACCTCGTCGTTGACGGCTTTGGCTCGCTCGGGGCCAAGTTTTCGAAGCTTTTGTCTGACTGGTTTATAAGTAGGGTCGACGTTTAGTTCGTGACTAGTCACGTCGATGTTAATTCCTTTCATGTCCGCTGAGGACCAGGCAAAGGAATCAACATTCTGTTTAAGGAAAGAGATCAATTCGCTTTTAACTGATTGCGCTAGGTCGATTCCGATGCCGACAAGTATTTCGGGGTGAGCGTCGTCTATGCAAACCTGAGTCGTGAGGTCCTTTGGGGGGTCCTTTTTGGCTTGGGTCATTTGACCTTTTGGTTTGCATTGTGGCGAGCTCTTCCTCTTTCTGTAATTGCTACGCATGGGATTTCTCGATCTGCTTGTACCCGTTCATGTAGCAATTTCTGGAAATCTTTTGACTTCTGTAGACAGTTTTTACTCCTTTCGGAGTTGGGAATTTTACGCATTGATGGTAGGTCGATGGTACGGCTTTCATGTCGTATATCCAGGGTCGACCTAAAATAGCGTTGTAGGGAGCTGGTCGATCTACTATGACGAACTCTATCATTCTTCGAACTCCTCCAGCTATTACTGAGGCGAAGACAGAGCCCATTGAATATGTTGTTTCGCCAGCGAACCCTACTAGTGGTGTCTGTCCATCGAACTCCATCTTTTTGAATGCGTCGTAAAAGAGGACATCCACTGAGCTCCCTGTGTCGTTCATTATCCTCGAGAGTTCGATGTCCTCGACTACCAAGCACTCGAGAAGTGCGTCTTTGTGCGGTTTGTCGAGGCTGCTTGTTTTGCTCTCGTATAAAGTGATTTCATGGTCTGGACCCATAATCGGGATTTTCTCCCTTTTGTCGGTCTCGACCCTTCTCTGAAGAGCTTTTATCGAATTGACCGAGTCTCGGCATAGCTTGGAGCCACCAAAGATGAAGTCAACTCGTTAAGGGGGTATAGCCCGTACACCCCCCCCCCCCCCCGCAGAGGCGAGCGAGATTGATTCGCGAGCGTAAACTCTTGATAGGAGCAGGAGGTGGAGGTAGAGCCAAGCCTACCGGGGTACCGCATAGACTGAGCTTGCTGAGAATGACTTCGACTCGTTTTCACGACCCTTGAGCGAGATCTTCGGGAGATCCCGACTCCTTAAAGCATTCTCGTTTATTCTGGGAAGGCTTTTTGACTCTTTGGTTTGCTTGTTTTCCTTTTTTCGGAGGGGGTTTCCTCCTCGACTTCGGATTCTTGGTTATTTTCGGACTCTCGTTTTTTGGCCTCAACCTTGGCTCGAGTGTAACACTCTTCCGTCGAGTGTCCTTTTTTGTTGTGAAAGTCACATAATTTATCTTTGTCGAACTCGAATTTCTTCGAGCTCTTCGGGCTCTCGGCTGCGTTAACGTTTCCGGATTTACGGGAATCCTTTTTAGAATTCGAGTTCTGGGAGCCCGACTGGTTCCTTTCTTTTCTGTGTTTCTCTCTGAGGATCGTAGTTTCATCCTCGAGGCGAGCGAAGGCCGATGCGCGATGAAGGGCGTCATCGAGTGTAAGAGGTTCGTGGATTGTTATTTCCTCGCGGAATTTGGTTGAGTACCATAGTCCATGCCTCAGTGCCTCTATAGCTACTTTGTCGTTTGGGTTCGCGATTTTGGATTTTATTTCCCTGAATCGGTCGATGAACGAACGAAGTGTTTCGTCGGGTTTTTGAGAGACGCCAAATAAGGCTGCCTCGGTAGTCTTTACCTCGATAAAGACGGAGTACTGTTTAAGGAAGGCCGTCATGAACTGGGTAAAGTTATCGATGGATTTCTCCTCCAGTCCAGCGAACTATTCTAGGGCAGAGCCTGATAGGTTCTCGGCGAAGAGTCTGCAGAGAGCAGGTTATCTTTCCTCGTCAGTGAGGTATACCCTCGACATCGCTAGTCTGAATGCCCTGAAGTGGGCTTTGGGTCCAACTTTCCGGAGAATTCAAGGAATTTTGTTTTCTTGATTTCTCGAATTCTCGCAAAAGCGATTCGATCTGTGAATGGCGTCTGGCGCGTTTCCTCGATTACTCGATTGATGTCAGGTGCCGCGCTTGTTGCCATGTGGACGTTCGAGCTTAGGCTCATGAACTCGGCGTTAGCCTGTTCGATGTATTGCCTTAGCGCCTCGTGTTCATCGCCCGCTAAGGACGCGAACTGTGTTTGTGGTTGGATCGACGGTTGCCCCGATGAGATCGGATTGATTAGATCGACTGTCGGGATCGGTCTTGTTTGGTCGATCGGAGGTGTTTGGAATGGCGTTGGATTCGACCCTAGTGGGTATCCAAATCTTGAAGCGAAAGCTGAGCCTCCAAGCTGCCTTGGCCTAATACCGGAATTACTCTGCAAGGGAGGTGGTCCAGGTAGTGGTCGGTTTCCCGACCCGCTTGGATCCGTAACCAAAGAGCTTGAGCTGAAAGGAGTCAGTGTCGCCGTAAGGGTCATGATAGAGCGGAAGCCGCTATTTGATGTGCCGGAAATATTTCCCGATGCTCCTGGAGGTGTTATTACTGGAGAAAAGTCCAGACGTGTCCGAGGTGGAGGACTTAGTGGAGGTCGTGGATCACGTAAGATCGACCTCTTTGGTTTCGGCTAGCGAGCTCTTCGAGATGAGCGTTAATGCGTCGTTCTTGTTCATCAAGCTGCGTGGCCAGAGCGCGATTTGCTATCTCTTGGGCCCGGGCGCTTGCCTCGTTGCTTCTCGTTCGGTTTACCAACAGGGTAAGCATTGAACGAATTTCAGCGAGGTCGTCCGGACTTTGTCGCGGTGGAGCAGAAGGCTGTGGCGGGTTAGGCCTGGGTATTCCGGATCCGCCTCCTGGAGTGGGGGCGGAGATTAAATCGTTCCTCATCCATACCCAGTTCCTGCTCAGATCGTTAGTTCCTGACAAAACGTTTGTCGGAGTCTGGCTCGTCGCGATTGTTTGAGCGACTGAGCTGGTTAGTGCTGAAGTCGTGGAGACTGAGGCTGAGCTCGTCAACACGGCATCGGTCTGACCTATGGTCCTTACCCCGGTGGTGTTCTGAGGAACGTTGTCGAACGTCTGAGGGTGGTCGACTGGTGGAGTGGCGCTAGGAGAGCCAGATTGGTCGGGATTCATCTCGATCTATCGAACCTAGGATCTGATTCTTAAGATAGGAAAGCTACAGATTATCCCCACAGTCGGCGCCAAATGTGAGATCGAAGATTCACACCAAGGATTTGTAATCGTGGATTTGGACTTTGTATGTAAAAGATGGTATAGATTTCCTATGACTCAAAGATATTATTGAGGTTGAATGCCGAGATAGAACAAACACAATCGAAAAGAGAGTACAAAGTATGAAGGTCGGGCTATCTAGTCGAAGTGTTCTTGATTAGGGTTGGAACGAACGAATTGATCGCCACTTCTTCTTTAAATAGCCCTCGACCTCGATCTTCTCGTTCTGATCTTTCAGCTTCGTAGTTGCAACGATCTCCGAGATCCGTGGAAGTCGCTTCTACTGACGAAGACTTGGTCATCCTTTTTCGACATTTCCTTCTATCGAGCTCGAGCTTGATCACTTCGCGGTTCGTGCTACTTGGGCCTTGGCTAGCCCAAAATCTGTAATAATCGAACTTGCCTTCATAGCCACGAGTCAGGCTTGTAACTATGGGCCTTTATTTTGTCTGTTAATGGGCCGGATTTCCTAAAGGGAAATCCAGCACCAACAATGACGAACGGAAATCGACCATGCTCGACATGGAAGGGTCGACAAGAATTAGTGTCGGTCGACACCAATTCAGCGTCGGTCGACACTACGGTCGGGCAGAACCAGTTTTGCCCAAATCTGATGTTTTTGCTAAGGAGAGGGTCTAAAAACCTCCAGTACCTTTCCCCAGAGTTCCCATGAGGCCTAAACATGAGAAGAATGTGGTCAAATGCACGGTGGTGATGGATAAGAAGCTTAATGAGACTCTACCAGCTGATGCTTCGTGAGTTCACCCTTGTGTGCAGAGATATGCGAAGAAGATGATCTCCACTGATGGTCATTTGAAAGAGGGGGTGATGACTGTATCTAAGCGAGTCAGTTATGTGCTGCTGAATCAGATTCCAGAGCTTCCAGATCCAGGAGCCTTTGCACTAGATTGCTCTTTCGAGGATGGCTTCAAACACTCTCTGTGTGATTTGGGATCTAGTGTAAATCTCATGCCATACTCTGTGGCTGTGAGATTGGGGTTATTGGACTTAAAACGAACTAGGATCTCTCTTATCCTAGCTGATCGATCGAAGAGGATCCCAGAAGGAGTTCTTGAGGACATCCCTATCAGTGTTGGAAACTACTTGGTTCCAACGGACTTCATAGTGCTGAAATACGATCTTGAACCGGACGATCCTCTGATACTTGGCAGATCCTTTTTAGCTACAGTTGGAGCAGTCATTGATGTGAGGCGTGGTCTGATTGATCTCCACCTAGGAGATAAGCCTCTGCACTTCAGAATGGATAGGTTGCAGAGATCCACCATCGATGGACAGAGCTTTAGTGTTGAGATAGAACCAGAAACTAAGATTGGAGAGGAGAAGATGGCGCTTCATGCAGAGCCCGCTCTAACATCTTCAAAGCCTATACCTGCTATTAAGCAGAAAGCTCCAAACATCACACCTAGATCACATCTGACAAAGCCAAGGTATGCACTCTCTGCCCTTAAGTATACTAACTCTGATGCTAATTTTGTAGGGAATAGAGTCATGAAACGAAATGTTCCACCTGACCTTGCTGCGATTCCCAAGTTTCTCGGTCAGTCTCATGCGCACAACGCTTATACACTTCCATGGATGAGGAGACTTTCGCAGAGGCACTCAAAGCCTCTGTCGAAACCACCAGAAGTCTGATCTCCTACCCATAGTCAAGCTAATGACTAAAAACAAGCACTAAATGGGGGGCAACCCACTGTTGGATCAGTTTTTCTTTTCTTTTTGGTTTTTGGTTTTGGTTCTTTGATTTTTCTGGTTTTTGGTGTTTCAGAACGTGATGAACAGGTTGCAGATAGTAGTGTCGATCGACACCCTTTCGTGTCGGTCGACAACAAACTCGAAAACACGGACCATAATCAGGGACGCTCGATTCGGATCAGAAAGTGTCGACCTAAGCCTTGTGTCGTTCGACACTGGTTGTGTGTCGGTCGACACCAACCATGCTAGCAGGTAAGGTTTCTGATTTTCTGAATTTTCGTCGGATTATACCTTGTTCTCCCGAACCCAAGTTGCGATAACATTGGGGACAGTGTTGTTTAAGTGTGGGGGAGGTAGTTTACTGACCACCGTTTGTTTTCTTTTCTTAGAGTGAGTTCTTTGTTTTCAAAATTGTTTTATTGAGACAAAATTAGTATGAAACTATGATTTTCCGAGGAAATTTTCGCTGAAACAGGAACTAAGTGACCATTGGACAGACCTGCAGTATCTCTATGACTGTTAGAAAATCACACACTGATCAACCTACCAATGACACCCATATCTTCTCAGGTATTCAGAGGATCCACTACTAACTTCACTTCTAATCTTGACTTAATTTTCTCACCTAGGGGCTTGGTATCTCTGGATCGGATTCCTCTGAAGTGCCTGACACATCTTGTAAACCTGTTTGAGTATGGTTCCCTTCTCCCCTCCTTTGAAAGTAAAAAGAAATAAACTGCGGATAAGCTAGTAGCTTCGAAGTGGTCACGGGAGTGGTAGAGACCCCTATTACCTCATGTGTATCCATGAAAACATGTCCAAAGTTACACCCCAAATAAAAAGGGAAGAGCACTGATAGAAAAAATAAAATGATACCCAGTGGGGAAAAATCAGTTGCTAAGGGAGAAAGGGAGAAGAAAGGAACCAGAAACCGACAGTTTGGTGGTCAGGTACTGACTTGGGACAGTTCTGTTGGAATTGTGTCCAGTAATCTCGGTACTGTCTCTAGAAAGTAAGAGTATGTCAATGATCAGACATAAGTCATATAATACTGGGGGTCATGATGGCTTGCTAGAGTCCGCTCATGATCTATAAGTCTTGGACTTATTGCCTTTATTATATGATCCCATATGGGTCACACGCCTAAGCTAACAGGAAAGGTATAGGAACGGCTTAGCAGAAGTACGGTAAAAGTGCTAGGCATTTACTGTACTTAGAGAGAATAAAAGGGTTTGGCCACTGTGTGTCGATCGATGCACAAGGTGTGTCGATCGACACAGTGCGCGAACGCCTTCGAGTTATTTGGTATTTGGGCCAAATGGCCCAAGAGGAACCGGACGAGTTTTATAAATAAAACTCGAGTCTGTTTTCCTCTGTAACCCTAACGAAGTCTGCGCCTCTCTCTCTCTCTCTGTCGCCTCCCTCCTCGTGGTCTAGCAGCCAGATTCCTTTGCGTGCGTGTGTGAACCTTTGGAGGATCCATCCCTTGGTGGCTCTCTGATCTCTGACCTGTTCTCCCTTTCCGCTGCACAAAACAGGTAAAAGGTGAGATCAATATTGTTTCTATTCAAGAGAACCTAGATCCGCATGTTTAGGATGAATTAATCTGAAGAACTGAATCAGGATTAACATCTAAACATTCCCTTCAGTGGTATCAGAGCCATTGGTTCTGGTTTTTCTTGTTTAGATTCATGTTTAGGATTGTTTAAAGAGGTGTTTTTGAAACAATCTACTGATAAGATTAAAACACTTAAGAAACAAGAATTGAATCCTAAACAAACAGTTGAAAAATCGCATGACCAAGCTATATTGATTTGGTATGCGACCTAAACTGATTTTTTGCATCGACTGAGATCGCATTGCATCGATCGATGCAATGCATGGATCGATCGTTGCAACCGCGAGAGATTGACCACGATCGCATGGATCGATCAAACGATCGCATGGATCTCGCGAGAATCTCTCGGCCAAATCTGTTAACCGTTCGTGCACGCGTGAGAGCATCGATCGATGCAGGATCGATGCACGATCGATGCCGGATCGATGCTGAGAGCGTCGATCGATGCGGTTAGGGTTTTGGCTCGGTTTAATTTAATTAAAACTTAAAAACGTCATGGTTTAATAAACAGACTTAATAAATTTATTAAGTTCTGGTTAAACCGGGATAAGAAATCCAAAGTCGAAAATTGGATTTTGTGCCTAAACCAGGATTTTCTAATTTGATTTGGTTGGACCAAATAAATTGAGAAAATCCGGTTTAGTAAATAACCGGTTGACAATTGTGGTCATCGTAGTAATTAAAATTTGGTTAGACCAATTTTAATGAACCAGACCGGTTATGTCATTTAATTGGACAATTGGGTCATGTCTTGGACATGGACCAATTCTTGGGCCTCGGGCCAAGAAGTTAAAACAATTGGGCCAATTATTTGAGTCTTTCTTCAGATTAATTTAAAATTTATTTTATAAAATTATAAAGTCGATTTTAAATTAAAGTTTCCAAAATTTTGAAATTAGAAAGTTTCTTAAAATAGAAGTTTCTAGATTTGCGGGTTTTGGATTTTAAAGAAATTTCTAAAGTTAGAAAGTTTCCGGTTTTAGAAAGTTTCCTAAAATAGTAGGTTTCCAAAAATAGAAAGTTTCCCGAAATAGTAATCTTCTATTTTGGGAATGAAATTTTAATAAACCTACGAACCTCAAATAATATCAAGCGTTGGATGTCTTGCCCAGTCTATGTCAGCTGTCGAAGCCCATTCAATTGTATTCATGGCCTTACAGTGTGAGGGTGTCTACTTTTGCGTGGATAAGACGGTTTGTGATTCATAAATGTCATTGGGAGTCCCAGACATTAATGATTACATGACTGTATAGTCTGGTTTTCTTGACTAGGCCATCGGGAGTCCCGGACCTTGAGACATCAGAGTGGATTGGGCCTCGGGCCCAGATTCACAACCAAGAGTTATATCACGGATATAATTAGCCGACATAGGGCTTACCGATATAAGCTGAGGTTTGGTGACGGCCAGTGGCCCACTTTAATCTTAGTTATATGTGGATCTTGGAATCATTATATTCTATTGAGGGTAACTTATGTTATTGAATATAATGCGTGATTAATCATATTAAATATAATACGAGATTAATCATATTGAACATAATAACTAATAACCTTTTTATCTTATATATTTCAGCTATGACTACTACAAGCACTCAAAACACATTCTCAATCCGGTCTGTTCTCGAGAAGGAGAAGCTGACTGGAACGAACTTCCTGACGTGGTCAAGGAACTTGAGGCTGGTCCTCAAGCAGGAGAAGAAGGATTATGTCCTTCGTGATCCTCTCCCCGAGAGGCCTGCTAACAATGCCGCCAGGACTCTGCATAATGCTTGGGAAAAGCATTCGTCAGATGAAAATGATGTGTATTGCCTTATGTTGGCGAAAATGACTGGTGAGCTGCAAAAGCAGTTCGAGAGTGTATTGTCACCAATTGAGATAATGGCAAGCCTGAAATCGCTTTTTCAGGAGCAAGCAAGGACTGAGAGGTTTCAGACTGTTAAGAACCTCTTAGACTGTAAGTTGGCTGCGAATGCGGCAGTGAGTCCTCATGTCTTGAAGATGATGGGTTATCTCGATCATCTTCAGAAACTCGACTGTCCTATCAGCCAAGAACTTGCCTGCGACATCATTCTGCAGTCATTACCTGCAAGCTATGATCAGTTCATTCTGAACTTTAACATGCATGGCTTGAGTAAGACATTGCCTGAGCTTCACGGAATGCTCAAGACTGCAGAGCCCAACTTGAGGAAAACCGCCAAGGACCCCAATGTGCTTATGGTGCAAAAGGGCAAGGGGTTTAAGAAATCCTCTGCTAAGGATAAGGGAAAGGCCAAGGCTGTCCAAGTCGCGGACAAGGACACGCCAAAGCCCAAGCCCAAGTCCAAAGCTGGGCCAACTGACATATGCAGGTTCTGTAAAGAACCAGGGCATTGGAGGAGAGAATGTAAGAAATTCCAAGAAGGTCTAAAGGAATTAAAGAAGAAGACTCTCGAGACTTCTTCGACAGGTATTTTTGTTATAGAAGTTAATACAACTACTTCTGATAATACCTCATGGGTTATGGATACTGGTTGTGGGGCTCATATTTGTACTAATATGCAGGCACTCAGCAACAGTAGAAGGCTGAAGCAAGGACAAGTGGAGCTACGAGTTGGGAATGGAGCGAAAGTTCCAGCACTAGCTGTAGGCACATACTTGTTGTCTTTACCTTCGGGATTGGTTTTAGAACTTAATAATTGTTATTTTGTACCTGCTATAAGCAGGAATATTATTTCAATTTCTTTGTTGGATTTGGAAGGTTATGATTTTTCAGTTAAGAATAAATTATGTTCCTTCAATCGCAACAATTTGTTCTATGGTTCTGCCCCTCTTACGAATGGGCTTTACATACTCGATCAATCCGCGCCAATTTATAACATTAATACCAAACGGTTCAAACCTAATGAGGAGAACCGAACGTTTCTATGGCATTGTCGTTTAGGGCACATCAGCGAGAAACGCATCAAGAGGCTCCATTCGAATGGACTTCTTGGCTCATTTAACTTTGAGTCATGTGAGAAATGCGAATCCTGCATGATGGGCAAAATGACACGGGCCCCCTTTAATAAACCTAACGAGAGGGCCAGTGACTTATTGGGCCTGATACACACTGATGTGTGTGGCCCAATGTCCACAAATGCAAGAGGAAACTATCAGTACTTCATTACCTTTACTGATGATTTCAGTAGGTATGGATATGTTTATTTGATGAAACATAAGTCTGAATCTTTTGAGAAGTTCAGAGAATTCCAAAATGAAGTACAGAACCAACTTGGCAAAAGCATTAAGGCTCTTCGGTCCGACCGAGGAGGAGAATACTTAAGCCAAGAATTCAGTGATCATCTAAGGGAGTGTGGGATCGTATCCCAACTCACTCCTCCCGGAACACCTCAATGGAACGGTGTGTCTGAGAGGAGAAATCGGACCTTATTGGATATGGTTCGATCTATGATGAGTCACACAGACCTTCCAATATCCCTTTGGGGATATGCTCTGCTAACAGCAGTGTTCACTCTAAATAGAGCGCCATCGAAAGCAGTAGCAAAGACACCATATGAATTATGGACTGGAGAAGCTCCAGTGCTGTCTTATCTCAGAATTTGGGGTTGTGAAGTCTATGTCAAGAGATTGATCTCAGACAAGCTTACACCAAAATCTGACAAATGCTACTTCATTGGTTATCCACGGGAAACCAAGGCTTATTACTTCTATCTACGTTCCGAGAACAAGATCTTTGTTGCCCGGGATTGTAACTTTCTTGAGAGGGAGTTTCTCTCTAAGAAAGACAATGGGAGTAAGGTACTGCTTGAAGAAATTCAAGATGAACAGGATACTGCTCAACCTAATGAGGAAGAGCAGCAGGAGGACCTACAAGAAATTGTAGAGCCTGAACCTGTAGTACCTGAAGTTCGAAGATCCGGGAGGATCCGTCACGAACCCGAGAGATATCAAGGATTCCTCGTGACTGACTGTCATGATCTTCTGATCATTGATGGTGATGAACCATCGAACTTCAATCAAGCCACGATGGGCCCAGATTCCTCAAAGTGGCGCAAGGCCACTGATTCCGAAATGGACTCCATGTCGGTCAACCAAGTGTTTTCGTTGGTTGACTTACCCGCTGGTGTAAAAGCCATCGAGTGCAAATGGATCTTCAAGAAGAAGATTGACGTGGATGGAAATGTCCAGATTTACAAAGCCAGGTTGGTGGCAAAAGGTTTCAGACAAGTTTACGGTGTGGATTACGATGAAACCTATTCACCAGTGGCTATGATGAAATCTATTCGGATTCTACTAGCAACTGCAGCTTTTCATGATTATGAAATTTGGCAGATGGACGTGAAAACCGCCTTCCTGAATGGTATTCTGGAAGAGGATGTGTATATAACACAACCTGACGGTTACATAGATCCAAAGAATGCTGGGAAAGTATGCAAGCTTCATAAATCCATTTATGGATTAAAGCAAGCATCGAGAAGCTGGAATCTTCGTTTTGATGAAGCGATCAAGCAATTTGACTTCATCAGAAACGAAGAAGAACAATGCGTGTATAAGAAAACTAGTGGGAGCAAGATCGTATTTCTTATTCTGTATGTCGATGACATACTGCTTCTCGGAAACGACATTCCAATGCTGAAGTCGGTAAAGGACTGGCTTGGAAGTTGTTTTTCCATGAAAGACATGGGTGAAGCCGCATACGTTCTTGGAATCAGGATCTACCGGGATAGATCTAGAAGGCTGATAGGCTTGTGTCAAGACTCATACATTGACAAAGTCCTACAAAGATTCAGCATGAAAGATTCCAAGAAGGGCTTCACGCCAAATGGTTCATGGCACAACGCTAAGCAAGAAGCAGAGCCCTACGACGGCTGCTGAGCTTGAGCGCATGAAGAATATTCCTTATGCATCTGCAATAGGATCTGTCATGTATGCCATGATCTGTACTCGTCCTGATGTTGCTTATGCATTGAGCATGACGAGTAGATACCAGTCAAGTCCAGGTGAAAACCATTGGATTGCCGTAAAGAACATCTTGAAGTATCTAAGACATACTAAGGATAAGTTCTTGGTGTACGGTGGAAGTGATGTGCTTAAAGTCAGTGGATTCACGGACGCAAGTTTCCAGACAGACCAAGATGATTTCCGGTCACAGTCCGGTTATATCTTTTGTCTGAATGGCGGTGCAATCAGTTGGAGAAGCTCCAAGCAAGACACCGTTGCTGATTCCACTACAGAAGCTGAATATATCGCCGCCTCAGAAGCTGCGAAGGAAGCTGTTTGGATACGAAAGTTCATTATTGAACTAGGTGTGATACCAGATGCGGCTGAGCCTCTGGCACTATTTTGTGATAACAATGGTGCTATAGCTCAGGCAAAGGAACCAAGATCACACCAGAAATCCAAGCATGTTCTAAGAAGATTTCACTTGATACGTGACATCATTAATAGAAAGGAAGTCAAGATCAGCCGAGTTCAGACAGATGATAACGTCGCTGATCCGTTGACAAAGCCACTCCCAAGGCCTAAGCTCGAGTTTCTGACTGAAGCTGTAGGCATTAGAGACATTGAAATGTAATCTAAATTTGAGTGGGAGTTTGAGGACTTTTATTTAGTTATTTGATATGTTCTTGTAAAACATTCTTATGTTTAATGAAATTATTATTTCAAGATTATTTTAACTGTGATGAAATAATCGTTCCAAAGTGATATAAACCATTTTATAGGTCATCGAAGTAAGTGACATGATCTTGAGTCATCAAAGTCATTTGGCTTGATCATGAGACCCTATATTTGATAGATGGATTATATCATCCTGTCCCTAGTCGAAGGTTGTTGAAATTGGAACACCAACAACCGTGAGAGACTGGATTGGTATGTGACTTATGACAAAGTCTCAGTGTGTCATAGATGCGCGGCATCAAAGTCAATACATAGGTGTATGTTGGGAACATACGACCGGACAAGACCCGATTATGAGAACTCTTCAGGATATTTATATCTGTGTCATAAGAGATTCTCACTACGACTATAGAGTATAGTCCTTAGACCTGAGTTCGCATGCATGTGACTGCACATGGACTGATGCACTTTGATCATTGTCTAACGCTATCGTTCTGCGATAGTTATAAGGACCTTGTTTGGGTACATTATGAAATGAGTAGTTTACAGTGATGGAATAAGACGGAATTTGTCCCTCCAATATAAATGGAGTGAATATCTCTAGGCCAATCGGAGATTTGAATACTGGAAAATGCATGGCCATGCTCAAACGGACTGTCCCGAGTCGTTTGGATTGTCAGTATCGAATCAGAGTCCGATGAACAAGATTAGGCTTTATAAGGATGACACCAATCTTGCCTTATGACTAATCGAGATATTGTGACAAAAGGATTATGAATACAGAGATTCCAGTACAAGTGGGAGATTGTTGGAATTGTGTCCAGTAATCTCGGTACTGTCTCTAGAAAGTAAGAGTATGTCAATGATCAGACATAAGTCATATAATACTGGGGGTCATGATGGCTTGCTAGAGTCCGCTCATGATCTATAAGTCTTGGACTTATTGCCTTTATTATATGATCCCATATGGGTCACACGCCTAAGCTAACAGGAAAGGTATAGGAACGGCTTAGCAGAAGTACGGTAAAAGTGCTAGGCATTTACTGTACTTAGAGAGAATAAAAGGGTTTGGCCACTGTGTGTCGATCGATGCACAAGGTGTGTCGATCGACACAGTGCGCGAACGCCTTCGAGTTATTTGGTATTTGGGCCAAATGGCCCAAGAGGAACCGGACGAGTTTTATAAATAAAACTCGAGTCTGTTTTCCTCTGTAACCCTAACGAAGTCTGCGCCTCTCTCTCTCTCTCTGTCGCCTCCCTCCTCGTGGTCTAGCAGCCAGATTCCTTTGCGTGCGTGTGTGAACCTTTGGAGGATCCATCCCTTGGTGGCTCTCTGATCTCTGACCTGTTCTCCCTTTCCGCTGCACAAAACAGGTAAAAGGTGAGATCAATATTGTTTCTATTCAAGAGAACCTAGATCCGCATGTTTAGGATGAATTAATCTGAAGAACTGAATCAGGATTAACATCTAAACATTCCCTTCAAGTTCCTAGGTGTGGGGGGAGTACATTGTGGTCTTGATCTCTGCAGGGATGTTTTTAGGTGGTTTACTAAGTGAATGTGAAAGCGATGTTCCTAGGACGAAATAAGTTTCTGCGTTTTCAAACCTCTTTCTTATACTTTGGTTCTTTACTTTCTTGAGGACAAGCAAAGGCTAAGTTGTAGGATTATATGTGTGTTCATGGTTCAATTAACAGATTGCAACCTAGCACATATAACTCAGATCTAGGTTCTTGCAGAACGAATCACAAAACCAAACCTGATCATTACCTTTCAGATTGCAGCGGATTGATGGATGGTAATGATGAGATCAGCTAAAACAGATCAGATGCCTGTTCCTCCTTCAGTATCCACACTCTTACAAGCCGGGATGGTTGCTAGACCAAAGCAATGGATTGATCAGAGAGAGAAGAGAGACGGCTCAGGTTTTAGGTCGCAGACTGTTAGAGTCGAAATTATAAGACGACTCATATAAATATCGACTCTGTCATAAACCTAAACCGATGTCTCGGTTTCGCAACTGTGTCGACCGACACATACACTTGTGTCGATCGACACAAGTCATTTGTCTCGATATGGGCCCAAGTGATTAAACTAACGGCCCAACTCTCTGCACAAATACAGTAAATGCCTTGCATCTTACCGTATTCATTCCATGTTAACTTTCCCGTTAGCTATGGTGTGTGACCCTTTGGGATCATACAATACTGGTAATAAGTCCTAAACTTATAGATCAAGAGCGGACTCTAGCAAGTCATCATGATCACCCAGTATTTATGACTTATGTCTGATCTCGACATTTATCATACTTTCTAGAGATAGTACGGTAGATTTCAGGACATTCCCAACAATCTCCCACTTGTACTGGAATCCTACAAAGGACATTCCCAACAATCTTCTGATTGTACTGGAATCCTACATTCCCTAGTCCTTTTGTCTTAATATCTCGATCTGGCATAAGGCAAGATGCGTGTCATCCTTATATAGCCAGACCATGTTTATCGGACCAGATTTGATACTGACAATGCAAACGACTTGGGCAAGTCCGTTTGGGAATGGCCATTCTCTTACCAGCTATCAAATCTCTGATTGGCCTAGAGATATTACCTCCGTTAAACGGCAGGGACAAATCCCATCTTGTTCCATCACTATGAACTACACAATTCATAATACACCCAACCAAGGTCCGTATAGCTCCCAGTTACGAAACAGCGTTAGACAATGATCAAAGCGCATTACTCCATGTGCAGCCACATGCATGCGAACTCAGGTCTAAGGACTATACTCTATAGTCGTATATGAGAACCTCTCATGACACAGATATTAATATCTTGTAGAGTTCTCATCAGCGGGCCATGTCCGGTCATATGCTCCCCTACATATACCTATGTGTCGACTTTGATGCCGCGCATCTATAACCCCTCGAAACTTGGTCATAAGTCTCAACACAATCTAGTCTCAAGTGGTTGTTGGTGTTCCAATTTCAACAACCTTCGACTATGGACACTATGATTTATGTCATTTCGTTAAATATGGGGTTTCAGGATCAAGTCTACTCATGTACTTCGATGGCCCATATATAATGACATGAATCATTTTGGAACGATTATTTATATCACAGTTAAAATAATCCAGAAATCATCAGATTTCATAAACATAAAATATTATGTTTACATGAACCTTTCAAAACAACTAAGTAAAGCCCTTTACAAACTCCCACTGAAATTAAGACTACATCTTAATTTCACTCATCCTATAGCTACAGTCCGTGACTCGTGCTTAGGCATAAGGAGTGGCTTCGTTAATAGATTAGCAACGTTCTCATTCGATGAAACTTGCTTATCTACTTAACACCTCTGTCATTTATCTCACGTAATAGGTTACACCTATCCTCAAGGTGTTTGGACCTATGATGTGCAGCTAGTCTCATCTACGCTGGGAATCACATCAAGTTCAGTGATGAACTCTTCTTTCCAAACAACCTCTTTCGCGGCTTCTCAAGCTGCGAAATGTTCAGCTTAAGTCATGGAGTCAGCAACAGTGCCTTGCACCGCCAGTTAGACACAAGATATAGCCGGACTGTGACCAGGAATTATCTTTGTCTATTGGAAAATTGCCTTTCAGACTCTATCGACTTGTAGCACCTCACTTTCTCCGTAAATCAAGAACTTATCCTTAGTATTACTCAAATACTTTAGGATATTCTTTACGGCAATCCAGTGATTCTTTGCTGGATTTGACTGGTCATTACTTGTCTTGCTTAACTTTAAAGCAACATCAAAACAAGTATGTGTCATGGCATACATGATAGATCCAATTGCCGTCGCATATGGAATCCTATCCATGCATTCAAGCTCAGCAGATATCGTAGGACACTGCTTCTTGCTTAACTTATTGCCATGTGACATTGGCATAAAACCCTTCTTGGATTGCTGATTACGTGTAGGACTTTGTCAATTTAAGAATCCTGACTTTGTCCTACCAGCTCTTTTGGATCTCTATCTTTAGATCCAAAATCCAAGAACATACGTGGCTTTACCCGTGTCAATTTCAAAACCAACTCCCAAGCCAGTCCTTTACCGACTGCAGTATTGGGACGTTATTTCCGAGAATCAGTATGTCATCGACATACATTATGAGAAATGCAATATCGCTCCCACTAATCTATTAGTAAACGCACAGTTCCGCTTCGTTCCTGTTCAAGTCAAAACCTTGACTACTTCAACAGAACGAAGATTCCAACTCCGATATGTTTGCTTCCATCCATGAATGGATCAATGAAGCTAACTTACACATAGTGTAATTTTCCGGAGTCCGGGCTCACTTTCGCTTCTTTGAATTTCGCAGATTCGTCGCTTTCAATGATCATCAGATCATGCGAACTTTCAATGATCATCAGGTTCAACTAATGACGAGAAATCACTCTCGAATTAGTGACTGATTCATTCATATCTGCGAACTTCAGGCTCTACAGTTGTAGATTCTACAGAAATCTGAAAATCCATCCGTTGCTCTCCCTCAACAGGTTGAGCAGCCTCCTGTGTTTCTCGAATTTCTTCGAGTTATACTTTTACTCCCACTGTTCTTCTTGGAAAGTAACTTCCCTTCTTAGAAAACAGAATGGACGTAAAAGTAACAAGCCTTGGTTTCCCTAGGACAACCAGCGAAGTAGCACAACTACAAATACTCAGTAAAGACGAATTTGGATCGATTCCAATCCACATTTACGTGGTGTCTTTCAACTGATATTGGTGGAACTATTTCAGCGTAAACTTAGATATTTCTTGAGCGCTATTTTAGAGAATATCATGGAAGATTCGTGTGACTCATCTTTAATCATTTCTTATAAGATCTGATTCATTCTCACAGAAACACCTCTAGGTTTTCAGGAGAAATGAGCTGTGAAACGACTTCACACTCATTCAGATGATCACACAATCAATGACTTAAGTATTCTCACTTGTGATCTAATCCAGAGTCTTAATACTTCTGTCATTCAGATTCTATACTTCATTCTGGAACTCTTTCGACCATGTCAAAGAATTCCGACTTGTGTCTCATCAAATGAACACAGTCACACTCACTGAAGTAATCAGTAGAGACAATGAAGTACAGGAAATTTTCTCTGGCATTACTGCTCATCGGACCACATACATGAGTATGTTCAATCTCCAATAAGCCTTTGGGCCTTTCTCTAGCTCGGCTAAGATGGGCCCTTTGTCTTTTGGTCCAGTAAGCAGAATTCAAGTCTCATAAGATATCCATTCAAATGAGCCCAAAATTCCATAACTATGGGGTTTCTGAATCCGACTTACTCTTTGACCAAAACATTTATGCCAACAAAATCAGGTTTAATTCATCAGATTTAA
The DNA here is from genome assembly GCA_030180135.1 of Orychophragmus violaceus. NCBI lineage: Eukaryota > Viridiplantae > Streptophyta > Magnoliopsida > Brassicales > Brassicaceae > Orychophragmus > Orychophragmus violaceus. The sequence continues at coordinate 78,926,432 of CM058235.1, read as the reverse complement.
ACCAATTCGGTATTTATGTTACATTTAGGCACTCTTTGGTTTAATATATAAAACCCATTCCTTGAATAGGGTGCTACAATTATCATTTCATTAAGATCAAAAGAACAAAACTTGTCTTTTATCAAAACGAAAAACATTCAAATTCTTACAAGAAAATGAAAGACAACTCCGCTTAAAGCAGGTACATTGCAGCAATTATTTAATACAAAACCAAGCCTCAAAGGCATCTACAAGTGAAAACCCTACGGCTGAGGCAGCATCCCAAGCTCCTTCCAGACACGCAGTTCCACTTGCCCTTCCTTCAACGTTCTACTGTTGCTCAGGCTCTGCATATTATAACAAATATCAGTGCCACAACCAGTATTCAATGAGTGATTTACATATACAGTCACTTACAGATGTTTGTCTTACAGAAACAGTCACCCAGCGTCTGGAGACCTCCTCTTTCACTGTATTGGCAATTTCATTCCAGAATTGCCCTTGTCTGTCACTTCATTATGTAACCAGAGTAACTAGAAAGCAAAAGGAGTTGGTTGGCAGTCGTTAATAATCTTGACCACTCATCCAGAGAATTAATCCTATCCACTCATTTATTTACTTTTCTGCTGATGTGATTGGGGGGGAAAATGTTTAAATCGGCCCCTTTATCCCGCCAAAGCTGACGCGGTTAATCTGGACCTTTCATCTGTGAAGCTTAATCTGTTAAGATGATGACACGTGTACATAGAGAAAAGTTTATTTTATGCTGTCATAAACTCTGCTCGAAAATGACATTCCTGTCTGTAAAAAGGGAATAGGTAAAAGAGGCAGAGAGCTGTGGCAGAGAGGAGGAGGTGAATTTCGTTTCTGAGGTAAAATATTGTCGCTGTAAATCCATAAATTTGAACTTTTTTTCTTTGATTTTGTAAGATCCAACAGGCGTTTGAACGTATAGATGTCTTTTAATCTTATGTCGTCAATGTTGTGTGGACAAAGCTTTGTGGATAACCAATAATGTGTTCGTATCTTGACAGTTTGCTATGGAGAAGCATTGTCTGGTGACATGCGGTGAGTGGATTTGTGGTGAGAATGGCATCTGGGAATTCATGGTTGATAAGTTACAGATGTCAAGGGTTGTTGGTATGAAAGAAGGAATAAACCTAAAAGAACTTAAGGAGAGGGTTGTGGCTGAGTTCTATGGAACATCTGTTGAAGGAAAATCTGTTAGTTTGAGCTATTGGCCTCCAGACAGCAAAGAGCGAGCAACTGGGATTGCAACTCCACCTGTTGTAATCACAAATGATGGTGGAATTCGTTTCTTCCTTATGCATATGCTTGTGAACCCCTCCCTGAACATGTTTGTGAAGTTTGAGGATGATAGTAGGACCGTAGGTAGTTGTGAAGCTGAGAAAGTATTTTGTTTCACCACGCCGGTCCCTCCTTTAAAGAAGCAGTGTACTGAGGATGGAGTGGGTAGAGACGAAGGGTGGTTGTCCACAGCTGGTTCTAGAGCAGTACCATTCAGTTTTGATTTGGGGGTCGATATCAATGTTAGCCAAAAAGGCCTAGCTGCCGAGTTGTTCCCATCTCCTAGTGGGAAGTCTAAAGATGAAGAAGATGACGAGGATTGGGATGCAGAGGTAGCAGGTGATGTGGCTGCTGTTTATGACGATGTAAATGAGCTTGATCTTCGTCCACGTGGATACGATGAAGAGTTTTGGGAACCTGTGTTGGAGGAACTTTTTGTTGAAAGTACACCTGCAGACGAAGTGGGTAATGATCCCGAGCAGATGGGTGCAGGAGAAGGGTTTATTTATAGGTGCAGCACGGGTTCAGCATTTGATCATGATGTTTTGGTTGGTGGAAGCGCGAAAAGTGAGAGGAAACCATCTAAAGTTTCTTTTGATGTTGGTAGTTCAAGCTTTGGAGGACACGATTCTGGCTTTATTAGTGGAAGTTCTGCGAGGAGGGGTAATAGTGGACAACGTGTCCTTAGTAGTGATTCAAACCCATGGATATCTAGTAGTGGACATCCTCTACATGTGGAAGAAGAGTTTAGGCGCACACTTGATAGTATTGCGGATGAAGAGTTTGATATCCCTCCTTTGTACAATGACCTGGAATACGACTCCGAGATTGCTGAAATTCCAGATCTTGACTATTTGGGTGTCGATGATAGGATACATGAAGGTAAGACATTCGGATCTAAGAAAGATTGCCGTACTGCCTTAGCCATTTATGCAATTAGGAACCAGTTCCATTTCAGGCAGAGTGTGACTAGGAGGCATTACTTTGTGTTGATTTGTGTGGACAAACGTTGTCATTGGAGGATCTTAGCTCATGAGGATCGAGTTAGTGGATGCTACAAGATTGGGAAGTCTAACCTGGAGCACACATGTGACATAGATTCCAGGGATGGGTTTAGAAAGTTGGCTACATCTGATGTGATAGCCTCCCTCTATAAAGGAAAGTTTGGTGATCCTAGTAGAAGTCCTAAGCCCCTTGATTTGGCAGAGTTGGTTTTAGAGGATTTGAGTGTGTCTTGTTCATATATGAAGTGTTATCGAGCAGCTGAGAAGGCACACATCGAGGTAATGGGTACAGATGATGAGTCTTATTTGAAACTTCCAGAGTATCTGCACATGCTGAAACTTGCGAATCCGGGCACTGTTGCTGATTTGGAAACCGAGGTGGATGAGGAAGGTGTTGAGAGATTTGTGTATTGCTTCATTTCGTTTGGTGCATCTAAACAGGGATTTAGCAAATTAAGGAGGGTATTGGTTGTGGATGGTACGCATTTGCATGGGAAGTACAAGGGTGTTTTGTTGACTGCTTGTGGACAAGATGGTAATTTTCAGGTATTTCCACTGGCTTATGCTGTTGTTGACTGTGAGGATGTTGATTCGTGGACATGGTTTTTCATGAAGTTGGAGCGCATAATAGCTGACAGTCCACATCTCACTATAATATCTGATAGGGCCGCTTCCATATACACTGCTAAGAAGCGTGTTTTCCCCCAGTCGCATCATGCTGCTTGCATTGTCCATTTGGCGCGCAATGTGTCAGCTAAGTTTAGAAGCAAAGGTTTGGCTAAGCTGGTCACATCTGCTGGATTTGCTTGCCGCATTGGTCAGTTTAGAGAGATCATGAACAAAATCAAAGCAACGAATGTTGGTTGTTGTACCTATCTGGAAAAAATAGGCGTGGCTCATTGGAGTAGGGCATATTTTGCTGGCGAGAGATACAACTTGATGACTAGCAATATCTGTGAGCAGCTGAATAAGGCTTTACATGGTGGACGAGGAGCACCCATTTTGTTGTTGCTGATATTCATCCAATCAATGATGAGTAGGTGGTTTAATGCGAGGAGGAAACGGTCTGGTAAACATGGTGGAATTGTTACCCCTGAGGTGGACAAGGTTATGACCAAAAACATGAAGTATACCAAAGCTAACAAAATAAATAGCTTATCTGCATGGACAGCTCAGGTGGTTGGACAGTTTGGTTACAAACATCTGGTGGAGCTGAAAGAAAAAAAGTGCTCCTGTAAGTTGTATGATAAAGAGCAGATTCCTTGTGGACATGCAATTTTAGATGGGGAACAGCTTGGGTTTAAGCCTGGACAATTAGCTGCAGACTGTTACAAAACATCGACCTGGGTAGAGACATATGCAGGACTGATTTATCCAACGGGAGATCCTAAAGAAGTTGATATACCGGTTGACGTAAAGGCGAAGGTTTTGATGCCCCCCATAACTCATCGTCCACCTGGACGCCGAAAGGCAAGGCGCATCGCGTCAATTGGAGAGTTTTCTGTAAGTTTTATATTTGTGGATAAGATTCCTTTGAATTTTTTATTTGTATTTTGGGTGTCATTTGAGTTGATTGTCGTCCATTATCAGGATGTTAAGCCTAAGAAGGCAGTGGCCAATCGTTGTGGAAGATGCAGAGGTTTTGGTCACAATAGGACTAACTGTACTGTCCCTCTATAAGGGTGGTGTGTGCTTTATCCAAGAACGGGTGTTGTCCCTTTTGTATTTTGGATAGTGTTCGGACCATTTGGAGATGTATTAGCAATCTATATTATTAAGTAAGAGCATTTTTTGGTAAACATGTCCACAAGGTTAGTGTGGATATGTAAGTATTTTGTAAACATGTCCACACTGTGTGCCATTATATGGAAACATGTCTCTTTTGTGTGTTGAACATGTCCGTAAGTGTATTTCATCAGTTTGATATCATCCACTTTTACCTATTAAGTAGTTATCCTAATTGATAATGTTGTCTACTTTTCGAGATAAACGTGTAGGACATACGTTTTAATCTACTAAGTTTAATTAAAGGCATACGTATTGATAGTCGTTAAGGCTTACGATATAAGTTAATAAGTAGTCTAAAAGCCCATCCACATGGATGTGATCACCGAAGACATTGTAGTTTTGAACAGCAAAATACATTTTGTCCATGGACATGCCTATCCATAAAGTGCAAGGATGGTGAGATAGTATCCGAAAAACTAAGTTTTAAAATACAACGCATATTTAGTTGAGATAGAGAGGGATGACGAGATCCTTGTATATGTCCATGGCATACTCCTTCCTTAACTCGTTGACAAATTTGTCGTCCATGGGCACCATAAATCCCTTCTCTGACCGTTCAAGTGCGTGAATCTCCATGAATTTGATGGCAACAGGTCCACAGTCTCCTGACCGTTCGTTGTTGTATAAGTCTTTTCTAATCTGTAACTGGAACGGTTTGGTGCGTTGCTTCTGTGTTAAGGTTACGTTCTTAACAAATTTCCGTAGAAGGAAAGGTAGGGTTTCTGTGATTGGTTCAAGCAGCTTTACCAGCTCATCATCATCAAAAGTACCAAGCCTCGGGTCTAGGACTTCCACTAACCACATGTCGAGGGAGATGTGGAGGCCCACCCAATGCTTGTCCTCCAAACAAATAGGTGCGTAGATCGTCTCCACCTCTTTAAGCCAAGTCTGTCCTGGTGCCTTTATGAAATCCACAATCCTGTCATCCCACCTTAAGACGTCCTTGTTGATTGCGTTTCTGAAGGAGCGGTATCGTGATTGTATCGTGCTTGTGAAAAATGGTGACGCAAAAACTATGCCTTGATCTTGTAGAGCTTGCTTGTGTCGGCGTGATAAGTATGCCATCAACAGATCCATGTGCTGTTTGAATAAAACGAAGAGCAGAATCATTGTTAATGTACCCGTTAAACGAAGAATCCTATAATTTGAAGTAACTTTTACATATCCACGGATGGTATGCTACATGTACATGTATGTATGGATAAGTAAAGCCTCAGACTGAGATCTACGAAGTTTTGTCCTAAGCATTAAACAACGAAGGCAAAGTTTGGACAGTTACCGAAGTGGTGACCCAGTTTTGTTTGCGTCCTAGATCCAATAAGAACTGGTTGTCAAAGTCCAAAATGTTGTTGGTTATGTGGTAGCTGTAGGTACACATAGAGAAAATAGTTAGTTTATTAAGTAAAGGGATTAGCTAAATGTCGTGTATTTTGATGCTATAACTTACACTTTTCTATGACGGGTGAGCGTTAGTTTGAAAGCCTTCCAGTTTTCATCCACTACATTTGGGATCACGGAACAAGTTTTGGGTTGTTCTAGCAGGATTGCATGTAAATCCTTTTCCATGAGAGTTGGTTGGTGCCTCGGCGTTTCTTTTGCTGGTGATGAGTCGCTGACGGTGATAGTAGGGTGTGGTTCTTGGTCTGCTTCATCTCCCCCATCGGTTTCCTATTAATGTCCACCATATTGGGTATACGTTGTTAGTATGAGCATGTTAACTTTGTAGGTGAAACATAGGAGGTGTGATTTACGGTGTCCGAATAAGGAGGTTCTAGAAAAACTACAAATGTGTTTGATTGTTTTGCTGCATTGTGGGCCTCGCCATCTGTGTATCCCTGATACAAATACGAATATGATTGTATAATTGATTGATGGTTTTATTTACTTATGTTAAACACTAAACTTACCGTCTCCGTCTCTTTTGGGGAAGGCTGCACTGGATTCTCGTTACTGTTGGGAAGCTGTGTAGTAGTAGTTTCTTGGATGGCGGTCAAGTTGCATTCCTTGTAAATGTTTGATAGGACATTTTCCTGTAAAATAGATGTTAGTAAATGATTAGATATTTCGGCACTATGATTGTTTTGAATGACTAATATGGTTATATACCAAGGCGTCGTCACCCTCTGTTGCAGTAGACACTTTTTGGTCGATGTTTCCTAGTACCCCTGGAGATGTGTTCTTTTTAGAATGCTGTATTGAAAAGTTTTATATGTTAGATACGGAGAAACATTGTGGGTAGGTGTAGACATTTGGATGTAACTATAGATTTGAAGACATATGTAAATCTAATGTCCACTAAAACGTGTCCATAACTCATGCATTTTTGTTGGAAAAGCAGCAGTGAAACGGTAAATGTTTTTTTAATCTGAAAGAAATGAAAGTGCAATGTCGTTGGAAAATAACGTTAGTCATTTTTTGTACGGGGATAGCCTATTTCGAGAATGAATACTACTAAGTGTATGCCTATACTATCCCATAGTAGGCTCGTCCGTTGAGTTTGGTACCTCCACAATGTGAGATGGGTCGTGGATGAGTTGGTCGGTTGGTTCCATGTTTGACTGGCCTTCCTGTGTGAACATGTCTCCTCCAAGAGATCCGCCTTGTGTTGTCTTATTGTGGACTCCTCCCTCATCGTTGTTGTTGTCCACCGTTTCCTGTCCATGTAGGCGAATGTACTAGGTTAGTCTTTTAGCTTCGAGATGAAAATATGACTGTACTAAAAATGCGATATGAAACCTTGGTAGTTTCGTTGTTGATGTCCACAGTTTGTTCGTGGCAACGTTTTTCGGGGGATTTCTTGGTGGACATGTCTGCTGGTCGAGGCTCTCCTTGTGTAATGATCTGTAACAGCGTCGATCATTAGCTTATACTATAGTGTCAATGACATATGGGCGAGATATGGTTAATTTATGTTACCATGGCATCATCGTGAACTGGCTTTTGTGCAATTTGATCGGAATCCTTGTTGATGTCCCCAAAATCCTGTCCATGTGGTCGAATGAACTTGTGAATTTTATTTATGATATAAATAAAAACTTGACGGTATTATAAAAAGAGATATGATACCTTGGTAGCTTCATTGTTTATGTCCCCAGAGTTCTGTCCATTTAGTCCAACTAATTAGATATGTATTTTATCTTATAGTTAGTAAAGAGAGTCCATTTATATTGATATATTGTACCTTGGCTATTGTATGTGCATCCTGTCTATTGTCCATCGCATCCTGTCCATAGATACCAAACAGTAAATAGTAGATCTATTTCAGAGATTCAATGTTGGTATAATAAATGAGCATGTATTGGCAGACCTGTATCTCCTGATCTGTTGTTGGTATGAGTTGAGGCAGGACTGGTGCAGCTTGAATTGGGGAGGTTGATGGTAACTTAGCAGGGAGAGATGAGGATATAGTGGGCTGTAGGAATATATTTAGTGTTAAGTATGTTTGGTTTATGAATTGATGAATGAATTTGTTGGGCATTGTTTTTTACCTCTTTTTGAGACATGATTTCATAAGATATATCCTCATTTTGGTTGTTTGAACTGGTGTCCTGACCTTCCTCGTTGTCCTTGCCTAGCTGGTTAGTGCCATCCTGTATTTTGTACTATGTAATTGAATAATTAGATTTGGGGATAGTGATTAATCTCTATATGGATACGGTACGATGGACATTAGTATTAACCGAACGAACCTTTTTGTGTGAGTACTTAGCACTTTCGGGATCCTCTTTGTCCTCCTTATGTTTGTGTTGAGATGGCTGCGATTTAGAGATATTATATAATATTGATCCATAAGTGTGTGGATATGTAATGGTGGACATATGATTGTAATAGAGAACCTGATTTGGTGAGCCGGATTTAGCTGAGGCCTCCTCGTTTTCCTTGAAAAGCTGGTTGTCGCCATCCTGAAAGGATTAGTTATTGAATTAACACATGAATGTAGGTCTGAAGACAGTAGTGAATTTATGACGACAACATTGTCCACTAAACAATGTCCACAGAGATAGTTATACACGGACGAGATTAAGGACACAAACATTGGCTATAGACCTAGTAAATGATTGAGATGATAGTTATCCACGTAATCACGTACACAGACATAGTAATTTTTTTGGTTATGGTTATCCACAGAAGACACAGACAGACATACAAGATTAGTTAAACTAGGAAGATTATAAAGTCCACTATAGCAGTCGTTAAGGCGTACACAGACATAGTAATTTTTTTGGTTATGGTTATCCACAGAAGACACAGACAGACATACAAGATTAGTTAAACTAGGAAGATTATAAAGTCCACTATAGCAGTCGTTAAGGCGTACACAGACATAGTAATTTTTTTGGTTATGGTTATCCACAGAAGACACAGACAGACATACAAGATTAGTTAAACTAGGAAGATTATAAAGTACACTATAGCAGGACTACATAGATAGTTATCCACAGACTCTTGTGTGGATATGAGTTTGACAGTACCTTGGTTGGAGAAGCCGAATGAGATGATCCTTCTGTTTTGTCAGGAGATGGAGTCTTATCAGCTAAACGAGTAATGTGTTCCTGTGATGGGGGTGGTGTGTTTGACCTATGACGGAGGACAGAAGTAATATGTCGCTGATAGTGTTTTTTGGTTGTTTTTTTCGGGGCCTTGGTAGGAAACTTGGAAGCCTTAACTAGTTTCTTCTGCCTACGAGTTCTTTCCAGAGCGTCTACACGTGGCGTTAGTTGTTCTAGTAGATTGATGCGGGCAAGAAGGTGCTTGTTTTGAGCTATGAGGTCGTCCATCTTTGATTTAAGCTGCTTGATTTCTGATGCTGATGCAGAGCTTGTGGACACATGTTTCTTCTTTTTCTTTGTGACCGGAGATGGCTCATCCACCCCTGAATCGTTGGCTTTCCGCTTGAGAGTCCGCCTCTGTACAACATGTTTGAAGTGCGCTCCACCCTGATTGCCTCTAGGTTTGTGGACATAAAGAGGTTGGGATTCATCACCTCCGAGCCAATCATCAGTCTTGAAAGCATGGCCTTTTTGTATCAAAGCGTCCATATAGTCGACCGATTTATCACGGTATTCATCCATCCACTCACCCCAGTCCTCATGAGGTGGATTGTCCAACTCATAATACGGATGGACAGATAGCTGTGGACAATAAATAAGTTATTTTTAGGCGTAACTGGAAGGCGGTACTAATTGTTTGAAGTACTGAACAAATGTCCATGTATAATAATGTAGGAATATCTAAATGAATAGGTAAGTGGACTTACTTTGGGGTCGTGTTCGACATCCAAAATGTCGGCCATGATTATCCCCGAGTGTTGCTTAAGTCCTTCATCCGTAATGTCCATGAGGGTGCGTTGGTCAGATGGGTCAGGTAGCTTCTCAACCAAAAGTGGTATACATTGGAAAGCCACCAACTGCAGTACCAAAGGGAATCCTTTGACGCTGTATGTAGTTTGTTTCAGTAGCTGTCTGAAAGTGTCGTCCACATCTTCGTCTTTGGTGCGTGGTTTGTGAGCCGGTTTCATTCCGTAGATTGTTCGCAAGAAGGATTCTCTTCCCCATGGAAAGAGGAGGAACGTATCTAGGTCCTGGAGCATGTCCACATAAGCTGCTGTTGGTTTGTGAGACTGGTGGGATGCAATTAGGATACCATCGACAATGATGAGTAACGCATAGCGTAGTTTCTTCCAGTCTGGCAATTCTGGATCGTCTTTGATTTTTTTGGCAAGGTCTGCAATGGTGGTCTTGGCATCTGAACCAATAAGCTCTTTCCAGTAAGGGCTGAGTTCAGTCGGATTTGGCGTGACAAAGTCCGGTTCATATTTTCCTGGGAAGAGGCTGCACGAGAGACCAGTGATGGTACCAAACTCCTTAAGTGAGAACCGTATTGGGTGTCCACCAAACGTGATCCGTATGGAATACTTATTCTGTGTGACCAGCTCCCTGGACATTAGCGCATGGATAAGTTTTCCGGATGTAGAGCACCTAGCAGAAGGAAGGTCGAAGAGTTTCCCAAATTGCGAATCTCGAATGATTTGGAACTCGGCTGAGTTGGGGCCAAGTGCGTCCTTTAAAAATGTGAGGTGATCTATTTTGGAGTAGATGTTGAGGCGCTTGATGGGATATTTGTTTGTGGCAAATAGCCTCTGAGGAAGCTTTATGTCTGTGAAGTTGAAAAAGATTTATTAGTAGTGAAGGTATGAAGACAATAATGTCCACTAAACCATGTCCATAGAGATAGTTATAGACGGACGAGATAGACGACACAAACATTGGCTACAGACATAGTGAATGTTTGAGATGATAGTTATCCACGAAAGCACGTACACATACATAGTCATCTTTTTAGATTATGGTTATCCACAGAAGACACAGACAGACATACGAGATTAGTAAAACTAGGAAGAAAGTCCACTATATCAGGTCCACAGAGATAGTTATCCACAGACGAGACAGAGAGACGAAAGTCATTTAGTACATACATAGCTCGTTTTTAAAGATGATAGTTATCCACGAAAGCACGTCCACAGACATGGTTATTTTTTGTCAGATGATAGTGATCCACAGACGACACATACATACCATTTCTAGATGTCCATATGGACCGCTATACATAAAAACATATATCCACAGACGAACAAAGAAAGTAGATCAAGGAACAAAAACACTAGATCTACGAAATCCGAAACTTAGAAAGTCATTCAAGTAGTCCACAGACGACCCAAAATAGAGACAAACGAATATAAAACAAAGTTGCAACAGACACGGATCTAAGAATGGAGTAGATCTACGCATAACACGAACTCCATGTACACACAGACATATGGATCGAGGAGTTAGATCTACGCATATAAGGGAAAAAAACCTTTTTGAATGTCCATATGGACGACAATACACAGAGATTGAAATAAGTAAACTGAAAGAACAAGGAAATGAGAAAATCGGAGAATCGAGGTTTAAAACGAATGTAAGTGAGAAATCTAAGTGAGAGATGAAGAGAAATCACATATACCTGTCATGAGTGGTTTGGAATTGCGACGGCGCAAGAAACACCTTCAGTCGACGGAGAGAGAGAGCGAAGAAGAAAAGAGCCAGCGAAGAGGAAGGTGAATGGAGAGACCGCCGATGGAGACTCCTCGCCGGTGAAGAGGAAACGATGGTGAGAGGAAGACGACGAGACAGAGAGAGAAAGAGGGCAGTTTTTTCTTTTGGAGTTGTAACTTTTTGATTTTTTTGGTGTAAAAGATAAAAGTTAAAAGAGTAAAAGTAAACTAGATGAAAATGTGTAACCAGAAGCTAAAGACAACGGTTAATGTATTTAGGGGCATATTAGTATTAGCCTTAAGTGCAGGTGACTTCTCACATGCAAGTGACTAAAGCTGTAATTAAAGTGTCAATAGGTGACTATAGATGTAATAATCTCGTATTCAATACCTATAAGGTATAACTTGAAGTAATAACATGAATACCTGAGGAAGTAGTTTCATACATCAACTTCAACTCCTCATAATCTTCCATGAATTTAATGCAATCTCTTTTCCAATGCCCAGTCTCTTTACAGTAGCAGCACTTACCAACGTAAGAGGTATCTGACTCGGGCTCAGAAGACACACGCTTGCCATGATTCAAAATCTGGACAACTTTGTCTTCACCCTTGTCAGTATTAGGTTTAGTAAACCTACCCTTCTCATTCATGAGATTGTACAGGGTACTCTTCACGTTTGGCTCAACTGTCTTGAGCATATCATGCAGTTCAGTCAACGTCTTCGTTAAGCCTTTCTTGATATAGTTCCTCACGAACTTATCATAGCTTGACGGCAGTGACTGCAGAATGATCTCAGTTGCCAATTCCTGGCCAACTGGATAATCCAGTTTCCTCAGGTTATCAATGTAACCCATCATTTTACTGACATGAGGACTTACTGGATGATCATTTGGTAGCTTGCAGCTAGTGAGAGATTTAACCAACTGGTATCTCTCCACTCTTACCTGCTCCTGAAATTTCAATTTCAGGCTGCTGATCATCTCTATTGGCGACTCCATGTTCTCATATTGATTCCGCAAATATGAGTCCATGGTAGCCAATATCAGACCACGCACATCTACCGCATCATTATAATGCTTATTCCAAGCATTATATACTGCATGACTGGCTTTGGATTCGATCCTCTCAGGGAGAGCTTTCTCAAGGACATAGTCCTTTCTCTCATGCCTGAGGACTAGCCTCAGGTTCCGCGACCAAGTCAAGAAATTTGATCCGTTCAGTTTGTCCATCTCAAGGACATACCGGATCGAGAAAGTGTTTTGATTGTTTGTGCTTGTCATAGCTGAAATTTAGAGATAAATAGAGTTTTAGTTATTAAGTTCATAAAAGAGTAATCTTAACAACTTATAAGAAAACTCGCATTGCATTCAAAATTTCTTTGTTTAACCTCATAAGAATGCAATGATTCCGAGACCCATGTTCAGCTAAATCCAAAGTGGGCCACTGGCCGTCACCCAGAATTAGCTTTACTTGGTAAGCATACACACAGCTAGTTATAACCAATAACTCTCGGTTGTGAGTTGGACCCGAGGCCCAAACTCACCAGATGTCTCAAGGCCCGGGACTCCCGATGGCCCAGTCAAGGAAACCAATCTCTTACAGCCAAATAATCACTAAAATCTGGGACTCCCAATGAAATTAGTGACTATATACTACTTTACTTACGCGAAAACAGACACCTCACACTGTAAGCCATATCTGTAATCAAATAAGCGTTAAGTAGCTGACAAGATTGGAAAGACATCCAAGCTTGATATTGTTTTTGAGGATTTTAAGTTTTATTTCCAAAAATAGAAGATTACTATTTTGGGAAACTTTCTTATTTTAGAAACTTTCTAAATTTAGTAACTTATTAAAGTTTTCGGTTGGGTCACAAATTATAGGCCCAATTCTTGGCCCGAGACCACAGAATTCCAATTGGCCCAATAATTTGACATAACCGATCCGGTTTATTAATTCTGGTCCAAGACCAAATTAACTATCAAAACCATCAGTTATTTACTAAACCAGACCAGCTCTAAATTATTTGGTCCAACCAAATCAAACTTAGACCAGCCTTCGGTTTAGGTTAAAATTCAATTTTATGAATTTCAATCCGGTTTAACCAGAAATAAAATTATTTCCAGCAAACCGCGATTTGGGTTAACCGCTTGAACCACCAATTAAATTGGATCGGTTCAGTTAAGTCCAAAACCGGGAAGAAACACCTTGTGTTTTAGCCAATTTTGACCTAACTTGCGGTTCTGGCTAAAGTAGACAATGAACCACAATCGGATTGATCGGTTCATTGTCTCGGTTTAGGGAAAGATGAACCACGAAGCTCGGCTGAACCGATTGGGTACTCGCGGATCATCTGCATCGCCTTCGTATCGATCGATATGAGTCTTTCATGTCGATCGATACTAGCGAGTATCAGCTCGGGTCAATCGGGTCATCAGGACCGCGAGATGTCAATCGGATCGATCGATATCGACCGATACCTCGCTCCCTCGTCGATCGACACGGGCGACCAGATCGCACACCAATGGCTTTCAATTGGATTGATGCGATCTAATTCTTAGGTTTTCATGTTTTCTGATCAAATTTCTTAACCAAATTCGATTTTAAACAGTAAGAACAACCTAAATCAGATTCATAAAGCAAAAACCAATAACCAGGCTCTGATACCACTGTAGGATTATATGTGTGTTCATGGTTCAATTAACAGATTGCAACCTAGCACATATAACTCAGATCTAGGTTCTTGCAGAACGAATCACAAAACCAAACCTGATCATTACCTTTCAGATTGCAGCGGATTGATGGATGGTAATGATGAGATCAGCTAAAACAGATCAGATGCCTGTTCCTCCTTCAGTATCCACACTCTTACAAGCCGGGATGGTTGCTAGACCAAAGCAATGGATTGATCAGAGAGAGAAGAGAGACGGCTCAGGTTTTAGGTCGCAGACTGTTAGAGTCGAAATTATAAGACGACTCATATAAATATCGACTCTGTCATAAACCTAAACCGATGTCTCGGTTTCGCAACTGTGTCGACCGACACATACACTTGTGTCGATCGACACAAGTCATTTGTCTCGATATGGGCCCAAGTGATTAAACTAACGGCCCAACTCTCTGCACAAATACAGTAAATGCCTTGCATCTTACCGTATTCATTCCATGTTAACTTTCCCGTTAGCTATGGTGTGTGACCCTTTGGGATCATACAATACTGGTAATAAGTCCTAAACTTATAGATCAAGAGCGGACTCTAGCAAGTCATCATGATCACCCAGTATTTATGACTTATGTCTGATCTCGACATTTATCATACTTTCTAGAGATAGTACGGTAGATTTCAGGACATTCCCAACATAAGTGTAGGGGAGTTGATATATCATGGTTTTTCTAAGTTTTCAACCATGATATAAGTGTATATATTGAGTCTTTAACCTTGTATTTGGAGTCTTTAGAGTCCTTTGCAGGTTTAGGTACGTTTGGAGCTTATTTGGAGATTCGAGGAGCTTTTGGAGGGATTTTGCAGCATACTGGATTTCACAGAGTTCACTGGGTGCGTCTGCACTTAGAGTCGCCCGACACTAAGTTGGTGTCGCCCGACGCCACTAAAGGACGAAATTCCTGCGCGTCAAAAATACAGCTTTTGGAGATTTTCAATATTTACCCAGAAGTTTCCCATATTTACAAGAAGGCCCTAAACGTGTTTTAGCTATTAATTAGGTTTTACAGCCACTAGTTAGGCGAAGATTATTCTACATTTTTGTTCGAGAGAGATTAGGAGATTTGGGGGCTGGTCTTGTACTCGAGAGAGACTTGATTTCGAACCCCTGTTCTTATTCTTTGATTTATATGATTGTTACTTTGATCATGTCTATTGTTATGATTGCCATGTCTGATTAGTTCTCTTGTTAGATTTAGGGATTCTCGTTATGGATATCATGGAATTATAGATTGATTGATTAATTAGGATTCAAAACATCTAGTTCTTCATCTAGGTTGTTCTTAAATCTTAATCTAAATTAGCTACTTGGATTATTGATATTAGATTGATTAGCGCAACGAGAGTTGGTTAATTGATTAGAAAAGTACCTAGTTGAACAAATTACCTATTCGCAAATAGATTTGGCTTAGGGAATTTGTGAACGAAATAACCTGAATTAAATGCATGTTTAGAACTCTAGAATTCGCAAAGATTTGTTAGACATAGTTAGCATTCGCAGCGAGAGTTGGTCTGTTATATGATTGTGATTCTAGTTCTAGAACATCGATATCTGAATCTTGCTGATTGATTGATTTGTGTTCCTGACTTCCTGAGAACTTCCCTACGTCTAGCGCCTTCGTTAATTGATCACACACCGTTTGTTTACTTGCTTTCTTTACTGCTTTCACTCATCTTGCTTAGCTTAATTCGACTGCATACAATCTATCGCATGAAACTGAGTCTCTGTGGATTTGATACCCTTTATACTACGATTGCATATCTGTGCACTTGCAGTTAGAATAGGGATTAAGATTTGACCTATCAAAAATCAGTAACCAGACAAACAAAAACAAAAGAAAGCTTAGTCTCAAGGAAATTTGAAATCCTAATGATAAATCGCCTAGCTCCCTGGCAACGGCGCCAAATTGATGTTTGCGTTTTACACACCAATTAAAACCTAATGTGCACGCTACCATAATCGAATGGTATGTCGATGTAACACTTTAGGTTCGAATCCACATGGAGCTAGTGATCTATGACACCAAGAATACACAAAGTTCCTTAATCTAAGCTAATACAAGAGATTTGGTTTTTTTTATTAACAACCTAAGTGAGATAAAAGCAAAGAAACTAATAGGAAAATGATATAGATAACAAAAATGCAACAGAACTAGTAATGCACTAAACAAGATACTAAGATTCACATAAAAACAGAGATATGATGAGTTTGAGAAAAAGATAAAAGACTAAGTTCCTTGGGTTGTGGGGTCAGTTTGAGTGATCAACAATTATTCTAGAAGTGTTTAAGAACAATAGAATGGTTTCTTGGGATAAGAACAGCATATCAAGCTACTTCACTCTCATGATAATAGCCATATATCTATCAAGCATCAACATCAACTCTCGTTGGCAATTTCAAGATAGATATGCATTATGAACAAGTTCTTATTACCACTAAACACCTTAAACATCAGTTCTCATCGGTTAAGTATGTAAAGCAGTTAATAGAGTTTCAAACATTAACTACACTTCTCAGTGCTAGCAACATTCAATATTAAGGAATTGATTAGCTACTTCAATCCTAGCATTAAGAGTTTCTAACAAGTAAAAAATCAATATTTTCAAGTTTTAAACAACCTAAACCATTACTAGATCACCCTCACCTTACTCAAACCCAGAAACTTATAAAGAACTACTCACTAATATTCATAGAAACACAAAAAGACATAGTTGAGATGATATAAGATGAGAGAAATCGATAAATCAACAAGAACAACACAAGAAAAGCAAACCAAACTTTAAAACAAGATGAAAGAAAATAAAGTTGTGATCTAGATCCATAAATGGATCAAGAAGTAGATCGTGTCTCTCCTCATACACCAAGAGGCCTTAAATAATGGAAAAAATGTGGCTTGGTCGACCTCAAAAGATGGGAGGGTCTACAAACCAAAAGAAAAAGAAAACGTAGCATGTGGGCAAAAGTAGGTCCTCACAGCGGCATGATTGATATGTCTCTAGTAAATTGGTCATAAGTATTTGTGTATACCTCTAAATGACTTCAAACCACCTCCATTGGAAAGCTAACTCAATGTCATATAACTTTGGTTTAAAGATCCAAAGCTAAATATGAACGTAAGTTCTTCATATGACTCGATCTTTCAAGGTCAAATATCACAGCGGGATTGGGAGGCCGCTGTGAGATGCCGCTGTAAGATCTTTTGATCCAAAGCGACTTCAGGAGGCTGCTGTGGAGGGCGCTGGAGCTCCCGTCTTTTTGTATTTCTTCATAGCGACTTCAGTAGGCCGTTGTGGGATGCCGCTGTGAGGTTTGGTCGTGATCCTTAGCTGTTTTTCTACTTCTTTTAAGTGTATTTCAGTCCCTACTTGCTCTATTATCATTTGGGTGCTTCAATAATGTCTTCCACCACCTACAAAAAGATAAACAAAGCATATGCAATCCTAATGATGCATAAATGCATACTAAAGCTAAAACACACTAAAACCATGATCAAATCGACTCAAAAACACATCACCTATCCTCATATGATATTTTAACTATACATGTTTACACATACAGTTTTTGACTATTCATATCCATTATATATAGTAAATAATGATTCGAATTGTACTGTCCATGGAACTATTTTTTAAAAATTGAGGCAATCTTTTATCAAATAAAATTAACAAGAATATAATTGTTCCACGTACCTCATTAAATTATGCATGTCTCTATGTGTCAGATTTTGTCGTTCTGTCTTCCCAAACAAAAACATGATCTTTAGTAGTCAATCATCATCTAACCTTTCCCAATAAAATAGGATCCCAACAGATAGTTCCGATACAATCCATTTAGTTACATTTTCTGAAAGGCTATGTGTCCATCTAATTTAATCTTATTCATATACATAGATACATAAATCATGAAATCCTACATCTACCTCAAAATAATAATCAATTACCCTTAGATACTCATACCATATCCTATCATATCCATGTGCAATAGTTAATATGGATATAGCACTAAGAATCGTTTCTAACTACTACTTTCTACAAATATATACAACCCAGTTAGACAAAAGGTGATTTCTTAGAAATATGTTTACACCAGTTACGATAGATTGGAATCATTAGTACATCACACCTTTCGATGTGTCACAGTCTAAACAGACAATCAGCCGTGAAATAGTCAATATACCCTTACACCAGTCTACTGACTATCTAATAGGGTTTTCTAGGGCATCCTTATTAATTAATTAACTATATCTTTTTGTTTATTATAATATATTTATATGCTAATTAAAATTATATTTTCAAAGGGTTATTATTGTGACCAACATATACTACCATCCACCCTAAACTGACACGACGGTACTTTTATCTTTTATAACTCCACATGTCCTTATGTACAGACATTTTATACATGCCTCTGAACGTAGAGATATATGGGTTGTGTTTTGAGCTTAGACATACATATTTAACTTTTCTTTTTATTTTTTTACAATATTTTTTCGGCATCCATATTTTTCTATCACAAAACTAACTCAACGATAAATGCCGACTATATCCATAGCGCCATCTGTACACAAACTTTTTGGTTTAATCGTGTACTATGTATCTATAGCGCATGTACTACAAAAAAAAGTTATTGATGTTCGAGCCATGTATATCCATAAAACATATATTACATCTACATGGTTAAAGATTTATTTGTATCCATAGACCTAACCTTAGACAGCCATATTCAAGGCTATCCATTTCTATTTTATAACCAGCTGCTGCCAGACAGATACTTTCTATCCACGAAACTATCCCAGTATGTATGGGAAGTACAAATAGGTTTCTACAACACTCACAATAACATAGTCAAACATATTATAAGTTGAGATAGACATCATACAAAAGTATCAAAGGTTCAAATAAACATAACTCCACAAGTCTAAGAAAATTTAAAGTCTCACACCCAACCATATATATGTATCCATACATAACTAGAGAAGTCTAAGAAACTTCATTATTAGAGTACTGAAAGATATAAAAGTTTAGGTGATAATATGCGGGATAACCCATTGCTTATAAATCTCTATTGCGTACTATTTCCTGGTCTGGTCCACGAAGTCATCAGCTATGGATTCCAACTCATATGTTTGTAGTAACACATGCATCTCAAGAAACTTTATGGATACAGGACCACAATCACCTGATCAATCATTCTTGTCGTAACTGAGTGGACGATCCCATGTGTAATTCTTCACAGGTTTGTTCGGCTCCTTTGACACTTTTGGCTTCATACAATCAGCTCAGCGTCATATCTAAATAAGGCTTCCACTATGTAAGGCATCGTGTTCCAAATTGGAGAGTGTTGAATAGACTGATGATCACGATTGTGGATAGGTAATGGGTCAAGCACTTCAATTGTCCCCAACTCGAGGTTGATAACAACACCAACCTAGTGATCTCCCCCCCCCCCCAAATTCATTGTCACATATAATGTACAAACATATTTAAACCATTTGGCCTTAACACGGCCGCGAGTCTACTCATCGTAAACAAACTCCTTAATGCGATCGCCCCAACGGTAGGCATGTTTATCGCGGCATGATAGGAAGCTCCTATGCTTTCCTTGCGAATGGCCCGAGAACCAAGGAGGTAGGAAGACTACCTTATCATCAGCATGCCGTTTAGCATGCTTCATGTATATGAGCTCCCCAAGTAATTGCATATGCTGAAATACATAGATATTTTGTAAGTTGACAACACCTGGAAACATAACGAATCATTTTTTTAAGGTTTCAGTGTATACTAACCGATGTGTTTAAAACTTCATTGGCTCTAAGATGTTCAACAAGAATTGGTTATCTATCATCAGCTCTCCATATATCAAGTTATTTAGCACGTATTGCCTACACAATTATACCCCTATTATTTATTAAAAAAAAGTTCAACTACCAATTTTTACCTACATTTTCTATTTACCTCTTAAGACAGAGCTGAAGAATTTGCTGCCATTGGGGGTGTTGGCCAACAATCCAACCATCACACTAAACCAATGTTGAAAATGTCTTAGCCAACTCAACCTCTTCATACGTTAGCACATGCCTAGAACAATTTGGTGGTGGAGAAGAGTCGCTCAATACCACACTTTCTTCAGTGTTGGCTACTTGTTCCTCGTCGGAGACACGCTTCTTTTTCCCATGTTTCTTCAAGGTTGTTTTCACTTTTTTCTTCGCATCCAATGTCCCCCCGGTCTTATGTCTATATTTCACATTCATTCTTTTTAACATCATCACTGCTCCTTTTTATTCCATCAGACAATTCACGTTCAATTGCCTAGGACCACAAAACAATATAGTTCTTTCAAATGTGAGAAGACGTACAAATTACACAATTTACTTACCAGTATTTAATAACCCATACCTCCTTCGTAGGCTTCTATTCATCATTTTAGCTTCCAAATCATTGTCCACATATTTTCCCATGGATACGTCATTGGGCATCCCTACATCCTCTTCCGCGTGGATAGTCTGGCCATAATGCAAGTGGGAATCCATATACAACTTTTGGTTGTTGTTGCAGCTGCATCCTAAATGTCTGGATAGGATCGTCCCTTGTTTTAAGAGATCTCGGGCAAGGTTTCATTGGGTTAATTGCCTTCATAAAAGACTCTTGACCCCATGGATACCGTAGAAAGAATTCCACATCCCTAAGCATCTCAACATACTCTGGTGTTGCTTTGGCATTTTGATGACTACTAATAAGCACTCTGTCCACAATGTATATCAGAGCAAGCTTCAACCTTTTCGAACCATCCAACTTGGGATGATCAAGCATCTTAAGTATGCATGTTATCCTCATCCCTATGTCTCCCTTTTTCCACCCTTACCCATATCGCCAAACAACTCTTCCCACACTGATTTTAATCCTTCATGAGTTTTTGTCTTCTCAGCAATCTCCTCCTGTTATGTCCCCTCACCACAATTTAACCTTGTTATAAGCCTGAACTCAACTAACGAGAAGCACATTGGCTGCCCGGGAAACACTGAAGTTATCTCATATCTTTTTGCGTAATCAACTACCTCGCCAACAATCCATGGATCACTTTACCATATATTAAATTATATTTGACTTGAAGCCTAAACAACCCTCCAAAACTGGAATTTCGGATTTTATCCCACTCCGGCGTAGACCTAATCTTCTTCCACACTTTGTTTAAAATATATGGTTTTAAATATATATTCAATCGGCCTTCAGGGTATCGATCAGTTTGGTACAGTCGAATGGGTAGTCTTTCGTCTGCCATGTTTGCGATTCAAAGCAGAAGAGTATCTAAAGATTTGCACCGAAAAAATTAAATTTGGGGGTTTAGGAGACTTTACCTTATCGAAGTTCGTCACTAAAATTGCACAAAAACCATCACAATGGCGACTCCATTACACAGTCGATATGAAGAAAAACTGCACACAATTATTTCTGTAGTCGGAAAAAAACAAATAACAGTGCTTCCTTGTTTGCGAGTGTCTCGCCGGAACTATTTTGAAAGAGAGAGAGAAACTGGTTTTCTTTGGACAAATCTAAAAAAATATTAATCTTTAACTGTAAAACAAATTAAAAAAAAAACTGAGAAACGAGATCCCAATTACCTAATTTAGTTATAATAAACAGTTAACAAATTCTAGGGACATTTTCGTCCAACCACCCCATAATAAATTGCTAAAATACTAAAATGCTACTAAACATAAAAAAAAAATACTAATGTTCACTAAAAAGAGTAAAATATATAGTTAGTGCAATTTGTCCTTAAAATTATTCATTTATTGGGATAGGCCCCTCTAAAATAATAAAAATGACTAAAAAGATAATAAAATTTAAAATAAAACAATTAGAATGGCCGTTGTTAATAAGGCCCCTCCATGTACTTTTATGTTAATTAGGAAATGATTTGGCTCTTGTTGTCTTTTATAAGTGTTTATTATTATCATGTACATATATTAAAAAAAATTGTTATGATGTAAATATACAAAAATATAATATAATAGCATAATTCACTGGTGTTGTTAAAAAAAGCATAATTCACTTGTATCATGTGTGGGTATAAATTTTTTAATATTAATATGGAATTTTTTTCATATAACCTATTAAAAAAATTTCTTATATTTTTAACAAATTTAATCATAATAACAATTATGAAATTTACAATATAAAATTATTTTATCTATAAAAACATATCTGGAAATATCTTAAAATCAAATAGAAAAAATATTTTAGATGTTATCTGATATTTAAAAAAATTTATTACCAACATTATGTGTATCTACTAAATATAATAAATTAATTCTTTACATCATTAAAATATATATATATATATATATTTACCAATTTATCTTATATTTTTCAAATTTAATATTAATAGTAATTATAAAATTGTTATATCTATAACAAATATATCTAGTAATCTTAAAATAAAATGGAAAATATATTATAGAAATTATATATAATATTAAATCATCAATTTAACTTAACAATAATAATAATGTAAAAGCATCATTGTTATATTTAATCTCTTATTAAATCATTTCATAGTTTAATCTCAATTTAAACTAATAGCAACAAATATTAAATTATTATCTAAAACCATATCTATAAATATCTAAATTTAATTTGTAAATATATTTTCATATTTATCCATATTCAAAATAAACATAAATAATATGAATTTACTGTATAAAATTGTATTATCTAAAACCTTTAGAAATATTTTTGTATTTATAATCTTATTTTATTTTTATTCTGAGTAATGATTATCTCCAAATTTAAAAAAAAAACAATTTTAATACTAATATAATAATAAAAGTATTTTCAATATAAATAATGGTTAACTATAAAATTCATGATATAAATTTTTTATCTATAACAAACACATTTAATACTCCCTCCGTTTCATATTAAGTGTCGTTTTAGAGTTTAATTTTTGTTTTATTATAAGTGTCGTTTTACATTTTCAATGCAATTTTTAATTCAATTTTCTAATTTTATCCTTATTTTTTAGCTTAATAATAAGTGTGAACACATTATATATATAATTAATGAAGGGTAAAACAGAAAATTTAATTGTTTTCTTAATATGTGTAAAAAAACCTTAAATGACACTTAATATGAAATGGAGGGAGTAATATCTTAAAATCAAAAACAAATATCATATAGAAATTATCTCATATTTAAAAAAAATGCTAACGAAATTGGGTATATCTATATATAATAAAATTAACTATTTAAATCAATAGAATAAATATACACAAAATATAAAGTAAACAATGTGTAATCATAATCAAAACATAATTTTAAGGGCAATCAAGTAATCAACTAATTTGTATGTCAATGAGAATTCAAAAACACTTCTCAATTAAGATAAAACTAGTATGATTCAAGCACAAATATTATTAAAAATAATTTTTCTAAAAATAAAAAAGTTATTAAATTAATTTAACAATAATAATATTATAAAAAATCTATATGAGATTATTTATAATTAAATATACATACATTATTATATTTAATAAGATATTTTATAATTTATTATAAATAAAAAATAATAATAGTAAAATAAATTGTAATTATATTTTATTTTTAAAATATTTTATCATTTATATAAATAATACAAATTTAGTATATAAAATGCAAAATAATATTTATTAATATTTTAAAATATTCATAAATGTTTTCATATTTATAATCATATTTTATCTTATTTTTATTTAAAAAATTTATATCTCGAAAATAAAATATAAAAATCCTCATAAATATTTTCGTATTTATCATCTCATCTTACTTTTGTTTTTTTATTGAAGATTATGTATATCTTCAAAATAAAAATTTAAAAATCTTCATAAATATTGTATATTTATCATCTCATATTTTCATTAAAGTTTATGTATATTTTCCTAATATAATTTAAAAACATACTAAAATTAACAATATAAATTAAAGTTAATACAATAATTAACCTAATTTTATTGATGATAAATTAGTAATCAACCATTTTGAAAGTGAATATAAGGATAAAATCACTTCTCTATTAATATAAAGATATAAAATATCTTAATCTAGATAAGATATCCTATTCCGGCATGTATACCCAATACCAACATATACAAAACTACGATATATACAAATTTAACATGATATATTTGATATTGTGTCGTATCTATATAATATTTGATTCGAGAAAATGTTATATATACATATATATAAACTGAAAATATATTTAATTATTTAAATGAATTTTGAATACATATAAATATAAACGAGGATGTGACCAAATCTATCAATGACAATTATTTTGTACAATTTGTATTATAAGCTTCACACATTAATTAATCAGAGTATTGTAAAATCACACTAGTAACATTACAATAGAATTAACAAACATTTTAAACCTCAAAAGAATTTATATTCTTTTTAAACAATTAAATCAAAGAAATTCATATTTATAACTAATAAACTAACTCTTGAGTTTTCACCGCCGAAAAGT
Organism: Orychophragmus violaceus; assembly: GCA_030180135.1. NCBI lineage: Eukaryota > Viridiplantae > Streptophyta > Magnoliopsida > Brassicales > Brassicaceae > Orychophragmus > Orychophragmus violaceus. Next base: position 78,902,086 of record CM058235.1, on the reverse strand, counting down.
TTAATGAAGTTATCCAACTTTCATTTAAAATTCAGACTTCAATTCTTGTTATCAAAACAAACAAAAGTTTAATATTTGTCAAGGAATTTTGAACCATCAATTCGATTTTCATTTAAAACTTGTTAGTGCTACTATATTTGTATATGAAAAGCTTCTAAAAATAACATTAACTTAAATTAGGTTGATAGAGACTATAATATATAGGTTTACAAATTTGTATACAATTTATAATGTTCCCTTTTGTTTAATTCATATAAAAGGAAAAAAAAGTAGGAAACTAGATTAATTGGTTTGGTGTGATTGGATCCTCAAACCATCAACCCTTGTACTCCATGTTATTTTCCCAAGTTGTATATGTACTGATATATATTTGACGAACTAAATTTATCTCTCTCGTTTCATATTTTTCGATCATTTCTTTTCCTTGGTTGTAAGAATAATCTTCAGTAGATTTCCAAAGAATCAGCATTTTCTTGGTGGGTTTCTTGGTTATATGTGTTTATGGTGGTACTTTTGATTCAAGCTCTGTTTGTTTTCAGAGATGAGGTTTGAATTTTTAGAGATCTATTTACCGGAGAAGAGAAAAAAAAAACTCATGATGCAGAAGTTCATTATCTAATAAATCATGCTCTTTGGACACGAAGCTCATCATGAATTTGATAGGCGGAAATGGCTCCCCGAAGAAGAGCTTATCACATTCTTGCTAAGTGTGAAACACCTGTGTGTTGATCCTAAAGCGGAGTTTTAGTATGGTTTTAGTGTGAAAGGTGGGGACACCCATTTCTAACCCCCAATCGGTTGATAAGATAAGTGAAACAAGTTGTTTGCATTTCTTTAGGTCATCATAGATCAACCCCATCATAGTATGAAAAGAAATGAAGCTGTCAGAATTAGAAACACAATTTTTTATGCTCTTGGCAACAATAAGCTTCAGCATTGTAATTTGCATGCTTTGTACAGACCATGAGTTTATTGTGCGTGTGGAAACTTGCAAAGAACCTCTATGGCTACCTGAAAGAAAAGAGAAGAAATATCATTGCCAATGTTATCAAATAAATTGTAACAAAGCCTAACATTGTTTGTCAAAGATGAGAATCTGTAGAGATGTTAAGGTGAGAGTCTCTCTATTCTAGGCTGACTTCTTACTTTTAATTAGATAGATAGATGTAAGACTTCATAATCTCAGATTGGAAGCAACAAATTAAAATTTGGATTTTGACACAAATTCTTGATTGTGATTGTTTTTAAACAATTCTATGTCAAGGTCAAGTTCCAACTTTGGAGTTTACTAGTTTTGGAGTTTGTGATTAAGACGAGCATCATTAAATAATAAAAAGGTTGGATCTTGATCACGGTGGTAAGGGTGATCCAGGCTTTGAGGATCACAATAATTCTACTAGATTCAGTTAGGAATTGAGACACTGACATTGCTGAAAGTATCATGTTCTCGAAAGGTTTCATTTAATGGGTGGTATGAAGGGGATATTAATATAGTGTAGATTGTAGATGAAGGAGTTAAACAGTTTCCTAGATATTCAGGTGACTTTCCGATGCAGAAGTTCGTTGTCTCTGTTGGAATCATGTGTCTTTAGCTTATAAATGTTTTGTTTCTAATGTTTGTTGAAGATATACCTGTAAATAGGTCAACCCCTTGGTTGTGGTGCTGGTAATTATCCTTAATGTTGCGAATCTAACTATGAATCACTTGACTCGAAGTTGACGATTGTGTAAAACCGATTGAACAAACAAGAAGCAGTAAAGTACTAAAGCTAAGAACACAGGAATTTAACCCAGTTCAGGTCTCGAGTGAGATCCCTATGTCTGGGGCTTGACGGCACAAGCAACAATCCACTATGAAGAAGAATCCCCAAGAAAGAATGTCCCACCCTGAACAATGAACTCACACTTTCTCAAGAACAAGATAGCTCCCAAATTCACTCAGCTCACGACTACTCTCTCTCAATCTCTCTTCACCGTAACAATAATAACATACCCTTTTCTTCTCTTATAACTTAAGAAGAACCGGTACAAACTTAAGATCAGCTAAACCAATTAATAAACCTACTAATTTATAGCTAACCTAATGTACCCTTAGACCAATACCACAAACCGGTATTAGCCTGACCAGCTCAATGTCTATTGTCACAAGATCAACAATCTCCACCTTGACATAGACATTGAGTGTCTGTTATCCCCATGTGCTGCCAAGCGTGGTCAACTCCTTAGTCCCTGACCACTTTGAGCAAAGCTAAAGCTTGCTCAAACTTCTGAACTGGTATCACCTTGGTAAGCATGTCTGCTGGATTTCTTAATGTTGGAATCTTCTAAACCTTTGCCACTCCATCTTCAATCATGTCCCTGATAAAATGGTACTTTGTGGCTATGTGCTTAGTCCTCTCGTGAAAGACCTTGTTTTTGACCAAGCAGATAGCACTCTGTGAATCGCACCAGACATCTATAGGACCCTGATCATACCCAAGCTCCTCAGCAAGACCCTTTAACTAAATACCCTCCTTCACTGCCTCAGTCAACGCTATATACTCAGCCTCAGTCGTTGAAAGAGCTACAACTGGTTGCAAACTTGACTTCCAGCTCACAACATTACCCCCTGCAGTGAATACATAACCAGTAACTGATCTACGCCTGTCCATATCTCCAGCGTAATCTGAGTCTGAGAAACCCTCTACTCTGAAGCCTGACCCTTTTGTAAGCACCAGCTTTCTATTCTGAGCTCCCTTTAAGTATCTGAGTATCTATTGAACTGCTGTCCAATGGATAGTCCCTGGATTACTCATATATCTACTAACTAGGCCTATAGCATAAGCAACATCAGGCCTAGTCCCTATCATAGCATACATGATGCTCCCAACTGCATTACTATAAGGAACATCCCCTGATGTTTCCTCATCTTCCTTGACTGCTGCCAATTTAAAGTGTGCTCCAATGGGTGTAGACACTGCATTAGCTTCATCCATTCTGAAAACTCTAAGAATTTTCTTGATATAATCTTCCTGAGACAAAGATAGAACACCCCCTACTCTGTCTCTGTTGATATCCATGCCTAGAATTCTCTTTGCTGGCCCTAAGTCCTTCATATCAAACTGACTCCTAAGCAGATCCTTAACCCTCTTGATTTCTTTAGCACTTTTTGAGGCCAATAGCATATCGTCCACATATAACAAGAGATACACCAGACCATCATCACAGCTCCTGAAATAAATGCATTGATCATATTCACTCTTAAGGAAACCTTGTTTTACCATGAATTGATCAAAACATCTATTCCACTGTCTTGGTGCTTGTCGAAGACCATATAGAGATCTCTGTAAGTGACAGACAAGATTCTCCTTTCCTTCTTCTATGAACCCTTCTGGCTGGTCCATATAAATGTCTTCCTCAAGCTTCCCATGCAGAAAGGCCGTCTTCACATCAAGTTGCTCCAGCTCAAGGTCTTGATTCATGGTCAGAGATAGCATGAATCTAATTGAAACATGTTTAACAACTGGAGAAAATATCTCCTGAAAATCTATTCCTTCCCTCTGTGAATATCCCTTTGCCACTAACCTGGCCTTAAACCTTGGCTTCTCAACTCCAGGGATACCTGGCTTCCTAGTTAGAACCCATCTGCACCCAATAATCTTCTGATTTCTTGGTCTCTTAACCAAATTCCAGGTCTGATTCTTCTGATGAGATTTCATTTCATCTTCAAGAGCTTCCTTCCATCTTGGCCAGTTCTTACTCCTGACTGCTTCCTGATAGTCTTTAGGCTCTTCTACATTTAGTTCTTCAACAACAGATAGTGCAAAGGCAAGTACATATTCGTCTTCTGAATATCTTCTTGGAAGTTTAATCTCTCTACTCACTCCTTCAAGGTTTAACCTCTGTTGAGCAGGTTCCACAGTCTCATGTTCTGAATCCTCACTTTCTTCTAGTATCTCATCATGAGCTCCACCTTCAGTAATATCTCCATTGTCAGACATTTCATCCTCCTCTTAAGATTCTTTTCTCTTAACTTCAAGCTCTGTACGAATCTCTTTTGTTACATTTGTACTAGATGACATTGACTTCTTTTCTTGAAGCCAGTCCTTGTATAGTAAATCCTCTCTGAAGACTGCATTTCGACTTACAACACACTTCCTTTCTTCTAACAACCATACCTTGTACCCTTTAGTACCATATGGATACCCCAGGAACACACCTTTGATGGCTCTAGGTTTTAACTTTCCATGATCTGTATGAACATACACCAGTGATCCAAAGCGCCGTAGATGAGAATATCCAGGCTCTTTTCCAAGCCAAATCTGTTATGGTATGTTCCCATCATTTGCTGAGGAAGGTGTCCTGTTGATGAGATATACAGATGTTGCTACTACTTCTGCCCAGAATCTCTCCTCCAATCCTGATTCATTTAGCAAGCATCTCACCTTCTCCATAATCGTACGGTTCATTCTCTCTGCCACCCCATTCTGTTGTGGGGTGTAAGAACAAGTTTTGTGTCTGCCAATACCATTCTTCTTGCAGAATTCATCAAATCTAGAGTTGCAAAACTCTAGACCGTTATCAGTCCTCAGGAGTTTTACCTTCTTGTTTACTTGATTCTCCACTAGCACTTTCCACTCACAGAACTTGTTGAAGGCTTCATCCTTTGTAGCTAAGAAGTATACCCATACTTTCCTTGAATGATCATCTATGATCGACAAGAAGTATTGTTTTTTAGATAGTGAGAATTCCACATTTGGAGAACCCCAGAGATCTGCATGCACGTATTTTAGAACCTCTTCAGTGTTGTGTTTGCCAATGTTAAAGCTGAGTCTCCTGTTTTTTCCCATTACACAACTTTCACAGAACTCCATATCACTAATCCTTTTCTTATCCAAGATTCCTTTCTCAACCAGAATCTTCAGGTTCTTCATGCTCATATGGCCGAGCCTACTATGCCATAAGACAGTATCATCCTTTGCAGCTGCTATGCTTGCTTCTGGTCTCACTGTGTCTCCATCAAGGAGATACAGACTTCTAATAAGGGTACCTTGTAGTGCCAGTGACCCATTCTTGTAAAACCTCGTCTTGCCGTCTCCACCTACCTGTTTATAACCTTGCAAGTCCAAAGAACTAACATATATTAAGTTTCTTTTAAGGTTTAGGACGTACCTGACGTTTACCAGGCGCTTGACACTCCCTCCCTTCATGTTGACTCTCACAGAGCCAATGCCTTCTACCATCACACTTCTGTCATCTGCTAACAGGACTTGTCCACCAGTGATCTCTCGGAAATCTTCAAACCACTCACGCCTTGAGGTCATATGGTATGAACAACCGGAATCTATGACCCATATGTCCTTAGGTTCTTGATCTACAATGAATAGAGCATCTATCTCAAGTAGCTTATCCACCATCACTGCTGCCTCACCAGAGTCACTTTCCATTTTCTTCTTTCTGGAGGAGCAATCCTTCTTCATGTGACCTTCCTTCTTGCAATACCAGCAAGTTACCTTTGATGCAGAACGAGACCGTGACTTGTGTTTGTTCTTGCCATTGTAACCCTCTCTCTTTTCAGTTCTTCCTCGGGTGAGAAAAGCTTCTCCCCCTTTACTAGAACCGTTGGATTCTTTCATTTCCATTAGCTCCATTTCTTTTGATTTAGCTGCAGTAGTGACTTCTTCAAGAGACAGTGAATCTCTTCCGTACTTTAGCGTCTCCTTTAGCTGATTATACTGCACAGGTAAAGAACTCAACAGCATAATAGCTTGTACTTCATCAGAGACAGTAACGTTAACACTACCTAAATCAGCTACCAATTTCAAGAAATCATCTATATTTTGATCTATAGATTTCGATTCAACCATCTTAAACGTATAGAAACGATGCTGAAGGTGAATACGATTAGGAAGAGTTTTAGAGAGATACAACCTTTCGAGAGTTGACCATACTGATGCTGCGGTTGTACAGTTGCAGGGATCGAGCTTTCTCAACACATGATCTCCAAGATTTAGTGTTAGCATATCCATGGTTCTCTCAGCTTTCTCGAGACGATCCGCCTCATCTTGTTCCTGTCTTTCCTTGAAATCCGCTTCCGATTCGTTCTTCTTGATGACGATCTTGGTGCTTGAGCTCACGTCTGGTGTCTCCTCCACCAAAGCTCCTTTCAATCCCAGAATTGATAGATGCGCGAGCATTCGCTTCTTCCACATCGATAAATCGCCATGTCCATTGAAGATCGTGACCTCGATTCTCGTTTTTCCCATCAATTTCGACATTGATTCCAGAACCTAATGGATCTGATACCACTTGGTGCGAATCTAACTATGAATCACTTGACTCGAAGTTGACGATTGTGTAAAACCGATTGAACAAACAAGAAGCAGTAAAGTACTAAAGCTAAGAACACAGGAAATTTAACCCAGTTCAGGTCTCGAGTGAGATCCCTACGTCTGGGGCTTGACGGCACAAGCAACAATCCACTATGAAGAAGAATCCCCAAGAAAGAATGTCCCACCCTGAACAATGAACTCACACTTTCTCAAGAACAAGATAGCTCCCAAGTTCACTCAGCTCACGACTACTCTCTCTCAATCTCTCTTCACCGTAACAATAATAACAGACCCTTTTCTTCTCTTATAACTTGAGAAGAACCGGTACGAACTTAAGATCAGCTAAACCAATTAATAAACCTACTAATCTATAGCTAACCTAATGTACCCTTAGACCAATACCACAAACCGGTATTAGCCTGACCAGCTCAATGTCTATTGTCACAAGATCAACACTTAATCATGCTGCGTATTGTAGTTGCACTTGTTATTGTCTATATAGGTATCCAACAAAGAAATAGTATAAGTCAAAACTCTCAAAAATTTGAGGTGATTGCAGCCACTAACCGTGAAAATATTCTAGACGGTAAGAGGATACCAAACAGAAAAAGTAGAAGTCATATACTCATTAAAGTAAGTTAAACCACTACATAGTTAATCAAGATCTCATAATTAATGTGACTGGTTACGACCAATTATAGATTGAACAATTTGGCGCTGTAACACTTCTTAGGTTACAATTAAGAGCGCTGACTCTTATTTGTGGTGTCATGAAGGTTATGACACTTACACATGTGTTTTGTCATGAAGGTTATGACACTTACACATGTGTTTTATTATAAAAGCCTTTGCCATTGATCGTCGACAAGGCCATTTGCGCGTGAAAAATAGATAATGGATTAAATATTTTTTATTTTAAAAAGAAAATAAGGTGTGCGTAGGATGAATCATAGCCTGGTCAGTTAATTCCCAATTACTTTTTACATCTCATTTAACTTAAAAATTTAAAACATAAACTGTAAATTTTAAAAAACCTTGGGAATCCGGAACGGCTTTACTTCGTCTTCGTTGCTGAGAAATTCGAGTGAATAACTGTTCTTCGTCGGAATTCTACACCCAAAGGAATCTTCTTGTTTTCGAGCGACAATGTCTCTAAGTAAAGACCACATCAATCCTGGCACCGATATAGGTTAGTAAGATGGGAATAGTGATTGATTTTGTTGTTGACTTTTATTTATAAGTATTAGGGATTGCATGTTGCTTGTTAGCCTAATCATGGTGATAGCATGTTTATTTTAAAATTTTTTGTTTGGTTGTTTGAAATTCGCGACAAGTAATTAGTTATGGTACAAATTTTTGGCAGAAAATTGGGGTCAATTAGGTCTTTGGTCGGAAGAATGCCTAATCGGTGCTACTGTGCCGTTTGACCCTGTTTTTGTCCTGTTTATGTTTCCCGCTTGAGTTGAATGAAAATATATATGGTGGGAACAATTTTCAATTGAGCATATGAATCTTTTAATATTGTATGGACGTTCATTAGAAAACAACTAACTTACATTTGATTTTCCTCATGTGCAGCTTACCTTGATAAAGACTGCATCCCCCCGTTTGAGGACGATGATGATGTGTGTGACCGTCGATTACCGGAGAGGTGGTTCATTCTCAATCACTATACAACGGGAGGAAAATACATCCATACTCAAAAACTGATTATTTAGTTGAGTTAGCAGTTTCTTTGAAAGATCACAAGAGTGTTATGGATGATATAAAGTCGTCTCAGTTTGGAAAGTTATTCGACATTCCTCTCAGATGGCTCGTATTTTCAGGCCAACTAGTACATGGATTACTTGCTCGTCAACTTCACTGTCAGAGACGTCATGAGGCATGGTTTCTTTTCGGCCCTAAACCCATCAAATTCTCTTGAAGGGAATTTTGTTTATTAACCGGTTTGAACTGTCACCCGTATGAGAAACCAACTTTGGAAACAGCTGAAACGGGATTAGATGAACAGGAGGGTGAGGCAGGGAACCTTGTTGATAATGAACAGCCCGTAGAAGAACCACAAGGTCTTTGTCAGCCAATATTTTTGTTTAAAAGTGCATTCAATGTTATGTTAAAAGCTAATTTATTAAAAAAAATTATGTGATGCATTAGCTGGTCCAAGTCATTGGGACAAACTGATTGGGATGGGAGAAGACGGAAATCTGTATCAGCTTATCATCCGTCTTAAGTCGGAGCCAAACATGGATCCTGGAACCAGGTTGCAGTTTTCCCTTGCATACTCGTTGACGGCATGGTAGCCGTGGAAAATCAGTACGGGAAAGCGTGTAAGGAGACTGTTGAACTTTTCAAAGATATGGACAAGTTTCTAGCATATCCATGGGGGCGGAAGGCCTTTGAGCTAACAATGCTTAACTTCACGGAAATTGTGAAAAAGGGTATAAAGGATAGGGTCACAAAGTCCTCTATAAGCCTGCGAGGATTTCTAATAGCTATTCAACTCATTGCCTTGGAAACAATCCCAGGGCTACGAGCTAAGCTCCCAAGTGCATCTGCTGAGGTATACTTCACTCCGCGTTCCTGCTGTGGGTTGTATAAAAAGAAGACCATCGATTACAAGGATGTGATGAATGTCGAGAGTCTTACTCATGTACTATTGTACTTGTATGTGTGAACGTATAAACATTCTGTTTTAGCGATGTGAACGTACATAAGGGAGTTATATTTATATCTGTGAACGTATATACACAGTGAAGTTATATAGCAGAACGTAGTATTTGTGGTGTTGTAGACATTGCTAATTCAAAAAGTTATGTTATTTGTTGCAGCTGACTGTAGATTCAATTCTTCATGCCGATGATGAAGAAATGGATTGTAAAACTTGGGAATGGAGTGATGATGAGGAGGAGGATGATGAGAAGATAGCTTATCTTGTGTCCATTCTTAGAGATGGAAATGCGCCCCTAAAGCTCAGTCGTAGGTCATGTCCCAGAGGAGACAGAACGTGTCCTAGGGTGCTGACAACAGCGGAGATGGAACAATATCAGAAAAAAAAACAGAGCAAGAACGCAAGAAGAAACAACCAAAGGGGAAAGGAAAGAAGAGGGCTAGGGGCTCTGATGATGATGGTGACCCATCTCGGACAGCGAAGACGGCCATCTTTAGTAGGGATGAAGGGTGGTCCAAGGAGCGTGAGTTCGTTATTGATGACGCCGTGGTAGAGGCATCAGCAAACAACAAATCTATGTGGGTGGAGTAGTGGCATCCGCAGGTGGTAGCAATCGTGAAGGAAACTGTTCTAGAGCTTTTGAAGAACCACAAGTTAGTTCCGTTGGAAATAGAGGACGAGAGGGAAAAGACAGAGGACGTAATTCCAGAGGCTGGTTTGGGTAACCCTGCTACAAAAGTGGAAAAAAAGAAGAGAAAACAGGTTCGGTTTTCAACAGATGAGCCTATTGTGGCCGAGAGCCAAATTGGGAAGCCGTTGGAAAGAGGTAGTGGTAGTGGAGGCGGTAACCCGGTGCGGTAACCCGGTGATCCCTACGAGGCGGTCCTCTCGATTAACAGAGTCTTTGGGATCGATGCGTAAGCGGCAAAAATCCAAGAAACCGGAGGTAAATAATCTGTGAACCCTTAATCAATATATGAACGTCCATTTGAATATAATTAATATTGGATGTTAATCTGTTCAAATCGTATAGGAGACCCCATCTAACTTACCCAGAGATGTCTCTTCCGACGATTTTGTTGATCCACTTCCCAGAACACGTTCTGAAAATGTGGATAATGTGGGTCAAGATTGGGTAAGTGTTAAGGCTAAGAAGGCAGTCCGTAAAGAGAAGAAGCTCAAGACTCGAAAACTTAATAAGAAGAAGAAACTGGATGAGGTCCCTGTTAGCATTTCAGACCCTGCAGAAGATGTCGATGCGGACAATTATGTGTCGGTATGCTGTTACGGTTTTATCTAATAATTCGGAAGTGTTTTATGAACCAATTTGTCCCATATATGAACGTTCATATTCGATTCTTAATACATTTGAAAACTGCGATGGTTGATTCTTATAGGAGCAGGTAACTAACCTCTACTCGGATGAAGGAAATGACCAAACGTCCAGAGACAAAAACGTTGGGAGATAAAACTCCCGGCGTTAGCCGGTTGGAGACGGTATGAGCATAATCTAAGTTTTATGAACCACTTGTCCCGAATATGAACGTTCATACTCGATTCTTTATACATTTGAAAATTGAGATGGTCGATTCTTTTAGGAGCAGGCACCTAACCTCTACTCGGATGAAGGAAATGACCAAACGTCTGGAGACCAAACGTTGGGAGATAAAGCTCCCGCCGTTAGCGCATTGGAGACGGTATGGACCTAATCTAAGTTTTATGAACCACTTGTCCCGTATATGATTGTTCATATTCGATTCTTAATACATTTTAAAATTACGATGGTTGATTCTTATAGGGTCAAGCAACTAACCTCTACTCGGATGAAGGAAATGACCAAACGCCTGGAGACCAAACGTTGAAAGATAAAGCTCTCGCCGTTAGCGCGTTGGAGACGGTATGGACACAATCTAAGTTTTATGAACGATCATGTTTATTTGTGAACATGCATTAATCAGTGTATGAACATTCACTTGACAGGAATATGTACCAGATAAGGTCCCCTCGGATGAAGGATATGAGGCGGCAGAGAAGCCCTCTTTGGATGAAGATGTTGACAGGGTTGGACGAGTACAGACTGCAATAAAGGATGGAAAACGCAAGAAGTATATCCACGTAAGAACTTCAAAGAATAAGAAGTTGTCTAATGAGCGGTTCAAGAAGGTAATTTCTGTCAAATGCTATAAAACCTCAAAAGCACGTCCATTTGAACATACACTATATGAAGACGAAGTTTCGTTGTGCAGGAAGTAGCTGGTCCAAATGTGCAGGATCCGAGGAAGAATGAAGGCCAAGTTGACCCTTCGGTGGGTTATAACCAAATGTCATCGACTAAATCTCCCGGCGTTAGCGGGTTGGAGACGGTATGGACATAATCTAAGATTGTGAACGTTTATGTTTATTTGTGAATGTGCATTAATCAATGTATGAACATTCACTCGACAGGAAGCAGGACATACAACGGTTGTTGACGAGGTTGGCTCTACCATGGACGATGGGTCTAACAAGAAGAAGTTGAATAGAGAGTCGTTTGTTGATAACCCGATGGCCGCATCTACTGAGGATACCAACGACCCATCGGCCTCTACAACACTCCCGGTATGATCCCTAAACCTCACCCAATTCTGAGTAGATGAAATTTTGAAAACATTAACAAACGCACATACACCAGGAGCATATGGGTGATGGCTTGGATCCTCTGTTTACATATGCATAGCAGTGTCCAGCTCGTACAACTGTCTAGGACCCGCTTGAAGCAACTACGAATGAGGAAATCGTCCAGGAAGCCATGATGGAAATGGTAAAAAGTAAAATTAGCTGTAAACACTCATACAAATCTGTGAGCGTACATTTATTATGAAACCCAAATTTGCTTTGCAGGATGCAGCTGCTACAATTCTCTAGGACCATATGGAGAGAGAGGTTCCTGCAGAGGATATCGTCGGTGAGACACTAGCCACACCCATCGTCGACGAGACCGTTAATGACCGCTTCAAGGAAACGATATGGATACTAATTGATATATGTGAACATACACGTCACTCTAAATGTTTTCCATGAATGTACACTAATGCAAATATGAACGTTCATACTGTATGAACCCGTTCGTACTACTGTGCAGGAGCCAGTCGAGGATGTCAGTATATCAGTAGGGCACGGCAAAGAATGACATGATACGGAAGAAGAGGTCACATTTCCAGAGTTTGGTGCAGTAGAGCAAGACCCCTCCTATCGTTCTCCGGTCCAAAATGTAGAACATGTTTCTGTCGTACCCCTTAATGTGGTACCTCTGAGTGTTATACCTGCGTCCAAGGTTTCCCATGTTGAAGATTCAGCGGACCCATGCTCTGGTGTATTTTGTAATCCCTTCCAGTGTGATTTTCTTACTGACAAAATGTTGAAGAGCATGTTCCCTAAGAGGCTAGAAAGAGTCAAGTTTTGGAACCCGGATTACGACTACCCGTTCCTCAATCTGTTTGCCCGGAAGAGGTTGGGTTCACGGACGATGCACCCTCTAGATGATATATCGTACGAGAAAGGGCACCTTTCTCGTAAGGGCGCCGAGTGGTTGGTAGCTAAAGAGTAAGTTATTAAACCCCCATGTAATTACTTACCCAACTGCCTAAGTCTTTTTTGTAGGGTAATTATTGCTATTAAAAAGTGGTAAATGTAGTGGTTTAAAGTCAAATCCATAATAATAACCCTGACCATCTTAACTCTTTCTTCCATTGTAAGAGATAATTAATATGGAAATTAAATATGTTACTGATATATGTCAAATCATGCTTCAATTCTAATGGCCCCCGATTGGTCATACACACACGTTTAGAAAGGATAAACATCTACCTTATAACTCATCTTCTTTTAGTATAAATAAGGTGGGAATTCCACCAGCTTTGGCAAATTAACTGAACCCGGTTTTACCCATTAATTTTTACTTTCCTTTAGGAATCATGCTTCTTTTGCTCCAACCACTCCAACTTGACGTCATAGAACGTCTCGCTAGGTTCAGGCACATCGTTGACTTCCTCTTCATTGGTTGCATTAACAAACTAATGTATGAGTACACTCGTTTACCAGAAGTTCTGAAGTTGGCAAATATATACCACTTCATGTTTAGTGCCGAATATGTTTGCATGGATAGCACAGACATGGCTTTGTTCTAAAGGTAAACAAACTTGTTACATGACTTGCTAATTGATTTGATATAGTAGCTACGATTAAAAAGCAAACCAAATACTTTGCTAGGTGCCTAGACGCTGGAAATCCAACAGCAATCCTCATGGAAGGTGTACGTGTTGCTTTTCTAGATTGTGATTGCGATAGGGCCATAACCATTTTACAACGAGGCCTCGCTTCATGTCCCTACGACGTACTAGCTACGGGAATGTGCCACCTAATGGTCAGGAGGTCTGACCAGGGCTCCGATATCTTGGAGACCTTGCGTTGGTGGGACGATATAAAGTTTGCGGCGTGTGTTGGGCGTTGGATGGTGCAATCGGTCAGGGATATGGGGGGGGGGTGTCCATTAGTAGGCCTTACGTTGGGTTCTTCCAAACTTTCAAAGCGACTAGATACTACATGCCCGAGTGTGCATGCGGATTCGATTTCATAGGGGAATTTGCGAAACTGTTTCGCAGTAAGCGCTGCCAAGAAGTTAATGATTATGTGTTAAATAGTTGGGATCAGTATCAATCCTCATATTATATTGAATAGTACAATATATGTGAACCTTCATTTTGTACTTTTAAACATTCACAACCTAGATCGAAAGATTTTATGTTTAAGCAAGTACATACGTTCCTATATTAATGTCATCCTTTTTGTATTAATATATAAGGATAATGTATGATGTTTAATAACCCAGTGTTGGTGCCACATACTAGAAAAGTACCAAAACAGTATATATCCTAGCTGCATTAAATACCCAACCACAGTTGTTAGAATTAAATGACTGGATTAGTTAAAGTCATTTACTATCTTCACAACCACATCCAACCACCTCAATATCCATTTTGGCTAAATACAGTGGGAGTTCTATTTTGGGTTTATCAACATATATTTCTACTCATCCTAGTCATTCGGGAAAACATAATGTTCTTCACACTTCCAGACGGTGTAAACCGCGACATCATCGATCGCGTTGCCCGTTCAGGTTATATCGACCTCTTACTGCTCATGGGAGTCAATAAAACCACTAATCCCATAGCTAACAAGAGAAGCGTTTTGCGAGTAGTCAACATAAACACCTTCTTGGATAACGCCGCCAGAGGTTTTATAAGAAATGATGCACACCTCTTTTTTCAAAGGTTAGAAAAATGTCTATATATATATGAACATAGGAATCTTACAATCCTGATACGGTTGTGTTTTTACTGTAACTCTTCTCTTATTCATATTTGTGAGTAGGTGTTTTATTGCCAAGAACCCCACTGCCTTATTGTTAGAGGGACTACGAACACTCTTCACAGAGCTAGACCCGCAAAGAGAAATATTTTCGTTTGGTCAAGCCCCACAAGATTGTTCATACATCATATTTTCTCAGGCAATGACCAAAATCTTGACTGGGAACTGGGTAGAGGGATTACAACATCTAGAGAACTTGCGCTGGTGGAATGACCTACAATGCTCTACTGACCTAGCAACACGCATACTAAAGGCGGTTACTGGTTTGGGAACGCGAAAAGTAGGAACCTTCCTCTCGTCCTACGCTTTTCCAAATCCACCGTGCGGTGGATGTAGATTCCGACCTGACAGCGATCCTGACTTTATCAGCTGTTGGATTTTCTGTATCTCGTACACATTCGCTTTTCTCTCTTAACTTTAAAAATTATAAACATCAACTACGCTTAAATAAGTCTTTCCATTGTCTTAAAGTTTATTAGTCGTCGATTAAATGCATCGGCCTTTATGCGAAAATTCTTATGCACGTACATAATAAATTAATGTGAACGTACATAACAACCATATGAACGTCCATCACATAAAAAATGTTGGTTATTCTTTTTGCGACGGTTCGATAACCCCATTCCCTCACTGTTGGTGCTTCTCTTTGCGACGATTCGCAAAACTAATTACCCCTATATATGTTTGACAAGATGGTTAAATCTTTATTCACTCACCCTAACTGCAAAACATGGCCATTCTTGATTTACCCGATGATCTCTTGATTACTATTCTTGTTCTTCTTTTCCACAATGATTTCGGAGATTTTGCAAGGGTGACAGCAAACTGCCATGCACTGCGTCAGTTAGCAGAAACCCCTCCTTTCTACAAAACCGTTGATTTCTCCTACAATTACATTCCTGGCAACGCCATGAACAAACAGATGAGTTTCACGAAAATTGCCTACAACACGATAACCCCTCATGCCTTCTACTAAAAGGTATGTCCGAATTCATATACAATGATCGGCGTGAAGCAAGGGAAGAATTGATTAAGAAATCAGCCGAAACTGGATGGGACACTGGCATGTACGCCTATTCCAGGTTGGTCCGGGTCATGTTCGGTGCCTCAGAGGTTTGAAGCAGAGCGATAGCGTTAACCCGAGAATTTTCCCACAAATTGCGTGTGAAGATTGTAGCGCATGACAGGATGGTTTGGGTGCACAACCCTCTGATTATTTCCTTGAGAAGGAAGGACTTCTCGATATCGACAAAGTCGGGAAATGTGAGTGTACCACAATAAATAACTGGTGTCATTTGTGGGTGGATGGCTGGAAGAGCCCAGATATGTGTGACGGCTGCTTATGTACTATCGAATCACTGGCGTTTTGCGAGAGAGTAAAACATAGCTTCAGCGCCTGGCGCTAACAATCAGCATGTTTTAGTCTCAGTTTTTTTAATTAATAGACTAATTAGTTTGCCACATTTGTACGCTGTCTATTATTTTCATAATGAATGTTCACATTCTTTAACGACCGTTCATATTCAATGTTCTTTACAGTATCTTAATATGGATACATGGTAGCCTTAACTCGGTAGTTAACATAGTCCTTGTTGATTAATGTGTCCTGAAATTTGCTTCCAAACGGCCATATTTGATATGTAAACGTTCATTTATTTCAGATGGACGTTCATTTATTTCAGATGGACGTTCATACGATGAACTGCAAATTATAGTACGAACATATAATTTGGGAAATAACTATAATTTTACAGCCAATACAGTTTAAAGGTAATCTCGAGTAGCCGTTAACATATTGATAGATAAAAGAGTTATAACCCAAACATTTAGTTAGGAAAATAATTAAAAACTACAAACGACTCCCAAATTCAATAGCTACACTTAAAAAGAAAAAAGTTCTCCACAACCATTTTGCAAAAATAGGCAACCTCCAAAATCCAGAAACATTTATCATACATGTTGTCCCCCTTCGGCTTCTCCCACTAAAGTTGATTCGGATCGTATTTCGAACATTTGCACTCGGTGATCATATGAGGCTCGTTTTTGTCACGTTTGGCAATTAACCAGTTTGGTATTATCCTTTCCCACCCATTCCCAATAATCTTAGGTAGGTTCGAAGATAACTAGCACGTTCTTAAGTAAGTTGATACGTACCGAAGAGTCCTTTCTCCCAGTCGTCCCTGAATATTTTGCTCATCAAGACTTAGATATGCTCGCTAATGATGCATCTTTTTGCCGAAGCTACCTTGATTTGACCTAGTCCTTCAACCTGTTTGTTCTCGAAAAACAGATTCAAGACTCCTTTAAGGCGGTTGGCGGATGTGTTGCCTGCGTCGTAGCACTTCTCATGGAATTTTGTCCAGTCAAAACGTGGCGCCCAAACCCATTTTCTCGTATTCTTTATATTAACATAGGCGTAGAACTCGTTTGTTTGGGACATTTCATTCAAGCGAGTGCATGTAATCCTCGAGTAGCGGAGATCTTGGACGTCATTTTCGTTGACACGAACCAGAATGTTCCTAATTAAATATTCCAGAAACCTGAGCAGGTTGAATGGTGTCACTGCCGCCCTTCGCCTTCTTGTCACCGACCGTGTTTCGTAGGTCGGGTCATTGAAACGTTTGAACGGCCAGTATACATGAGGGTTTGGCATTTTAGATGACTTTTGTGTGTTCGTCCTGAAACAGTGGTTATTTTCAAGTGGAGAGTTGATTGTATGGGTGATATCGATTAATTTATTTTAATGAGGCTTATCCTTATATATATATACATATATGGATATGTAAACAGTAGCGACTATTCGATTTCCAGTCAGTTTTGGTTCAAAATGGCCATATTTGATTAACGTGAACGTTCATTTATTTAAGACGACCGTTCACACGATAAACTTCAAATCATTAACTATTGCTTTTGCGATTGGCGACGCATCGCTAACCCCATCACATAGCCATTGCGTCAACTCTATGTGACGCTTTGGTAACCGAATTAGTCTTATATATGTTATACGAGATGGTTGGATCCTTTTTTCACCAAACCTATTAGCAAAACATGACCATTCTAGATCTCCCCGACGACATCTTACTCTCTTTACTGACCCTCCTATTCCACAATGATTTCGTAGGGTTTGTCAGAGGAACTTCGACCTGTCCTGCCCTGAATGAGTTAGCACAAACCCCTCCTTTCTACAAGAGTCTCGATTTCTTCTACAATTACATTTCTTGGAACCACCATGTACCAGCAAGTGTGTTTGCCCAAACGTGCTTACAACACGATAACCTCTTTTGCCTTCTACTCAAAAGTATGTTCGAATTCATATACAATGATCGGCTTGAAGCAGGGGAAGAATTGATAAATAAATCCGCCAAGACTCGATGGGATACTAGGGGGTACGCCTATTCCATGCTGGTACGGGTCATGTACGGTGCCTCAGAGGTCGGAATCAGTGGGATAGCGTTAACCCGTGAATTTGCCCAGAAAATGTGTTTGAAGGTTGCCGCGCGTGACAGGATGGTTTGGACCAAGAAACCGTCTGATCTTTTCCTAGGGAGGGAAGGTCGTCTCGATCTCGAGAAGCTATGGAGATTTAAGTGTGTTCCCATAAATAATTGGTGTCACTTGTGGGTGGATGGTTGGAAGAGCCCATATATGTGCGATGATTACTTCTGGACATTTGAAGCACGAGCATTTTGCGAAATTGTGTAACATAACTTCAGTGACTGGCTTTAAATACAGCTTTCTTTTACTATGTTTTTACTTATCGAAAAATTGTATGCGACCTTATAATATTCTTATGAACATTCACTTTCCGTTAACGACCATTCATAACAAGTATCCAATCATTAATGTTTTTATTGGTCTAATTACTTTGCCACATTTGTACGCTTGCTTATATTTTCCTAATGAACGTTCACTTTCTTTAACGACTGTTCATAATCTCTACCTTTTCAATTTCTTTAAAAGGATATGTAGTAGCCATTAACGAGGTGGTTAGCGTAGTCCTTGTAATTAATGACTAGTTGCCATTAACTAAAAATGTGGATTTAAGTCGTATCGATATTTATTACTTTCAACTTATCCCATAAAAGTATCATTAATATGCAGCAATTAATTATTAATTAATGGTATATCTAGTCAAAATTTATCATTGGCCGTTGTTACTCTCTCCAATTTAGTATAAAAAGGTTATATAAGTACAACCCTTTAACACTTTCTTTCCACTTCTATCCAATACAAAGTGTCTTGTTGAGTTAAAAGAAACATGCTTCAACTCCCAGAACCACTCCAGCTTGACGTCATCCACCTTTTCACTCAATCAAGGAGCATAGTTGACCTCTTGTCTATTGGTTCCGTCAGCAAAAATTTCTATGAGTTAGCACACTGGCCTGAGGTACTCAAGGTGGCCAACATCGACCACTTCATGTTCAACGCGGAGTATGTTCGCATAGGAAGCATGGGCAGGGATTTCTTTGAAAGGTAACATTATGTGTTCTACGAACGGTTCTTGTTTCATATATTCCTTTTTTTTTATTTTTTTAAATTCTTCTAAAATTTCCTTATATTCCTTATTAACATAGCGATATGTATATACATGTGGTAGGAGCCTAAACGCCTTAAATCCAACAACTTTCCTCATGGAAGGTATACATGTTGCCTTTGTTGAACGAGAATGCGTTAGGGCAATTAGCATTTTGCAACGTGGCCTCACGGCATGTCCATACAATGTACTAACTATTAGAATGTGCCACTTAATAGATGGGAGGTCGGACGAGGGATCTTCCATCTTAGAGACCTTGCGTTGGTGGAACGATTTAGAGTTTGCAGCGTCTGTTGGGTGCTGGATTGTGCACACGGTGAGGGATATGAGTGGGAATGATCCTATGAGGCCTTACTTTGGGTTCTACAAAACTTACAGACCTCCACGCTACTACGGTCTTGAGTGCGAATGCGGATTTGATTACATGAATGAATTCGAGTGCGAACTTTGTTTCGCACGAAGCGTGGCAAACATGCTAAGGCTTATGTGGTAAAATTTCTAAATCATAATTAATCGGCGTATGTATGTATATGTTTTGGTGATTAGTGAGCGTTCATAAAAAATATTGGGACGTTCATAAATTTTAGCCGTGGACTGTGTGATCGGGCGTGCTTAAGTACTTTTAAAAATATATAATCTCCAAAGTCCTTTAACTAACGTGCATAACAACCATATGAACGTACATAACAACCATATGAACGTGCATAACAAACATATAAACGTACATAACAACCACATGAACGTACATAACATTAATATGAACGTACATAACAACAATATGAACGTTCATTTCAAAAGTCTCCAGCGATAATATGTAGGGATTATAGAAGGCTGGCGATATTATAATACAATCCTTACACGTCAACGTGCTTAAGAAACTTATGCACGACCATTCCAAAAGCCCCCAACATTCATATGTGGCGTTAATACAAAGCAAGTGATATTATAATAAAATCCTAAAAGGTGTATGTGCATACCAAACTTATGTACGTGCATACCAAAAACTGTAAACATTCATACGTACTACTTCTCGAACCATCAAGCCCATATCAGATAGGATTCTTGCAACTGGTCCTGTTATGTCCGGTTTGGCTGCATCTTCCACGTTTGTTTGGCGTCTTTCTCTTGGTTGGCGTCGTACCCCCCCCCCCACAAAGATATACAACAACCGTCCTAGTTAAAGGTTCTGACTCGACCTTTTTCAAATAAAATTAACAACTTACAAAGAGTTCGAAGAAAGATCTCTTTCTCTTAGTTGGCGGCCTTCCAGGAGGTCTCCTCATAAGCGGGGGATGCAAGTCCATATTTTTCAGCTCCTCCGGCACATACTCATCAGCTTCAGCGGAATTGGGTATGGGTAGTACGCTACCTGCATAAGTTCTCTTCCATGTCCCTAAAGCATGTCATTTGTGACACAAAGTCACGGGGTTCAGTTTCAGAAATTTCGCGGCGGCAACTGCGTGGCAGCAAGGTAGCTTTAGCTTGTCATAAACCTTTCATGTGCATTCACCAGTGTCTATGGCAACATGGTAACGCCGATCTGTGAGGGATGTAACTTGTACACTTCACCGTGATGCTTGAGTAACCATGCATTTTGTAGGATTATCTGCCAACGTAACCAGCAACTTATCCACCTCCAGGGTCACTATCGACTGACTCTTTGCAGCCACATTTTGTCTGAGACAAAACCACCACATCAGCATTGTTCTTATGAACTCAAGGGTTGTTGTAATTGAAAAATATTTTCCTTTCGCGAGCACAGCATTCAAGGACTTCGCAATATTGATTGTACTGTTCTCCCTTTCCATGGACCCGTGTCCAGTGCTCAAAGCCTATATCTTCTAACCATTTGGCACACTTATAACTGCGTAGACTTATCTCATTCATAGCACCGAGGAAGTGGCCGTTCCTATATGCCCGAGCAGCATTCGAAACTAGATCCCCTAAACCCTCTGTCTTGAACTTTTTGCCTACATTGCGTTCCAAGTGTACAGCGCAAGCTCCGTGATTGGCCAGGGGGTAGACATGCATAATTTCCGTGTTAATCCTTGAATGACGATCAGAGACAATGACCAGATCGGTGGAATCAGGGACAATCTCGGCCAGGTTGCACATGAACCACTCCCAAGATTCATTGTTCTCACCGTGAACAATGGCAAAGGCAAGGGGAAAATCTGGAATTTCCCATCTTGGAAACTTGTATTCATCATGCACCCCAAGTATTTACCCCACAGTTGGGTCCCGTCCACAACTATCACCTTCCGTACCCACATGATGCCTTCAATGGAAGCACCAAATGCGGAAAAAAAAATTGAAACCGCTTCACCATCTCACCATCTTTTTCAACATTAATGCAGTGCAAATTATAAACCGTCTCTGGATTTGCCTTGCGCATCAAATACAAATACGCATGAAGTAACATGTAGTTGCCCTCTGCGGATCCGTGGACTTCCTTAATAGCCAACTCTCATGCTCTCCACGCTTTCCAATATGACACAGTGATTGACAACTCCTCCATCAACATTATAGGCAAGTCTCTCGGCCTAGGTCCTGTTTTTCCATTCCCATACTTTTTCTTCAACAGCTCTGCTATAACCCGTGCAGTAGCATGCTTGCTATTCTAGGTTCTCGAATTAATATCGCAAGAGTGGTGCAATTCTACTTTCCTAATCTCAAAATAAGAAGAATAGGGCACCACTTTAGCATAAACCCTCCAATCACACCGAGGGTCAACGCATTGCATAACTACCTTCTCTTTTGTGGACCGCGGTGTACGAAAGTGAAACAACCTCTTTATAGCATAAACACACATAGTTACCTATAAATCCTTCTTGGTTATGAACAACCGCCCAACATATATTCCATCATCTTCCGCTATTATATCAATATCACCGAGGTATTTCCCACCTTTTATCTCGTCGTCAAACATAGATGGAGCATCTTGCGCAAAGATTGTAGCTTGATCGCGGATATTCTCGTATATATTCTGCAGGCTCAACAGCATACCACCGGAAGGTGTGGGCTCCATTGTGTCCTGAGTTTGAGAAGACACAATTTCATGTTGCTCGTTACCCGGTTCGTCAACATCTTCAAACGCCCTATAAGCTGCTAGGTCCATTGAGTTAGATCAAAACAATCATACTCTCCTCCTAGACTGGCATCAGTAGATGTTTGTCCAATAGATGTCTGCTAAGTAGATGTATGTCCAGTAGGTGTCTGTTCAGTAGAGGTCTGTCCAGTAGGTGTTTTTCAATAGATGTCTATTGAGTATCATCGTCCTCTTCATCCTCGCTACCTGGCCCCTCTTCGCTTCTCGACGACCTCTCGCTTACCGTTGGCATAATGGTATCCAAATCCTGGTCGACACTATTCAAACATATAATAGCTTCATTTTCTTCGTCCTCACCATTAGATTCGAGGTCATTAACTGTTTGCGTTTCTTTCACAAAAGTCTCAGCTGTCAGAATAACAACATCCTCCACCGCATCAAGAGTTCAGCAATCGAATATGCCCCTTTCGCAACAAAGGCCCCAATGCTGCCTGAAATTGTTCCACCCTCGTTTGAACAATCTGCTCCAAATACACTACTCGCGCTTTGACTTAAAAGCAACTCCTGGAAAGAACCCTCACCACTACTTTGACCAACTTTCACCGGTACATCCACAACTCTTTCCTTTGCCTCATGACTTATATTGCTCTTCAAAACCACGCTACCACCCTCTCCACCACTATGACTACGTTTCGGAGGTATGTCCATGCCACTTTGTTTTGCTTCTTTTCTCATACTGCTTCTTAACACGATGCTACCACCCTCTCCAAACTCCGCATAAAAGCTAATCCCCTCGTTTTTCTTCGAATCACTTTGAAAGTCTCCAGTCCATCTCCGCTCCCAATACATATTGGCGGCATCTTCGACGATGCTATTGAACTCATCCTAGCCGGTGCCACATACGTCAGCCTGCAGCTTGTTCCACGTCCCTCCTCGAACTCCTTCAACACCCTGGACTTGTATGATTCCGTTGTATCATTGCTGCATAATGTTATGCACCTCCCTTATGCCCGAGAATCAATGCTGAATTCCCATTCTCCAACGTTGGAACGATTCCACTTCCCAGCCACCACGTAAACAGGATCGCGTTGAACCTGATCAAATAGATACAACATGTCTTGTTAGCAAAAACACATGTCCTAATAGTCATGAACGTTCACAAACATTGATAGTTATGAACGTATATAAAATTCAAAGTGTTCAAAAACAATGATATACGTTCATATTACTTATCCTAACAGTCGTGAATGTTCATAAGAACAAATGATGTGTTTGAGAACCTAAGACTTTTATATAAACAGTCATTTACCTTATTCCATCTAATCTAAGCACACAAGTTACAAAATCTTGTTAGAATTATGTTTCACACCGTAGCATACATTTATAAGAACAGTACAAAACTAAGATACGTTCATACTTCCAAAATAACGAATAACATAATCCAAAGTTTATAAATTTTAACAAATATCTTCTCACGAAATTTTTTTTGTTCTCTCTTCGTCAACAACGATAGTTAACCCCAAAAACATAAACAAATTGGTAACTCATCACAAACGGTCAAAATCATAACATAGAAAATTTTTACCTCCAACATTTATTGCTGCTCTGAAACCAAAATTAATTATTTTCCCTGAATTTAATTCGAGCTCTCTTTGCTCTTCAACTACCCAAATACCTAAATCCCATCTGTAAAAGATAAGTGAGTTCATTAATAAGTGAGTTCATTAATGAATGTGTTTGGGCAACTAAATAGACTTATTAAATCTATTGGGCATTAAATGCATGTGTTTGACGAGAAGAAATAATAATAACAAATATCAACATCAATGTCGCTTCACACACCTCACGCGCCTCAATTGGAACCGTAATCTCACGTGAGGGCCTCTATGTCAGACAGTCTACGCGCGTCCAGAGCGAAGTGATTCTCACTTCAGGGGTAAATCTGAGTTTCAATAAATTCAAAAATCATAAAATGTCACATCATTATTTGGAAACTCAAAAGTGTTATATCACTAAATACTATACAAAAGTGTTAGAATTGCCGAAAATCTCTTATAGATAGGTGCATTCGGATATTTGTTCGGTTTGGTTTGGTTCTATCTAGGTTCGGGTTTGGATCCGAATATGTGAAATATTAAAAATTAAAAACCAAAAAGATTGGTCAAATTTGAATTGGTTTTGGTGTAGTGGGTGGTCCCTTGTTTATTTTCCTCATTTGGATTTAGTTTTTCGGAGATATTTCTTCCGTCGTCTGTTGATTTTGTATCCCAACTTGTATCTCACTTTGAATCATGAAAGTAATATTATCAGTGAATTGGGCCGAGCCTCTTTAAGATGATAGAAACAAGAAAACAAACAATGAGCAAACAAAAACTTAACTTTAGTTTTAAAAATTCATATGGAATATATATTGTGTAAAACAATCAAATGCATGTTGAAGTACCAAATTACTTTGAATCCGATTCTGACAAATTGAACCAACATTTGATTTATATTCACATGTGGAATATATAGTTAACCTAACTTCAGAGCCGGCCTCGAGCATAAGCCACATAAGCGACGAATTAGGGCATCCGACTAAAAATGGCATGTTTCTATATATTTTCTTCATTAGTATATATTAAAAATAGCATTTCTAAATATTTTTTTTATAATATAGGCATTTTAAAATATATTTTTTTGTTAAGATATTCAAATTAAAATTTTAATAAAAATTATATTAAATAATATTTTAGTTTTGAATAGGGCATCCGAAAATATTGGGCCGGCACTGCCTAACTTCTCTAGGAGACAAAGGCAAATATACTTTTTAGTTGTAATTAGTCAGCTTCTGTTATTAGTAGACATCTACAACCATGGTGTAAAAAGAGACGTATAGACCTCTCTTGACGTAAACAGATACGCATACATGTTAATCAAAACAAAAAAAAAACAAATACGTATACATGTGACATCATGTGTATATTATATATATACACACCTATATATACTGTGTAAACTATATTGTGTGCGCATAGATACATTCATGCTTATCTATATAGATTATGAGTGCCAGTTCATGTTAGGAAGCTGAAATGCCTGTCTTAAAACCCCATGATCAGCCAGAGACGGCGTCGTATCAATGACTCCGTTTCCATGAAACCCCGAACTCTGAGGAATTTCACTGAGCATTGAGACAAAAGATACATTGTAGTTGTCATTGTTGACATCACTAGTATGATGAAACCTCTTGCTTGATAAAAAGGATCCGAATGAAGGCGACCCCGAGGCCTCGTGACCCATCCGGTACTGACCACACAAGGAACGTTTGTCTGAAGAGACGACCATACCATCGAAAAAGTGTTCTTCGTTATTGTTGTTGTCGTTGTTGTCTAACACCGATGTAGAAGAAGAATTAGCAGATGATTTTGAGAGCATTCCTTCCATTAGATCTTCTCTTAGTAATACTCTCTCCATTGTTGGTCTTTGTGAACTGTTCTTCTTATAGATCCTACATAGAACCCAATCATCTAGCTGCAACATTTTGATTTGTGGTACATTAATCAATACACCAACCATTCACAGTAATTAATAGCGTACGTGTTAGCCGCATTTACTCAACCATATAATATACTCTCTCCATTTTTTATTACTTGTCGTTTTAGGTTCAAGCACAAAAATTAAGAAAACATTTAATTTTTTATTTTTCCTAAACAAAAACATCATTAATTATCCACCTAAACTCAATTCAACCAATAATAAAATAAACTACAGAATACAAATAGTCTTAAAACTTAAAAGGTTAATAAATTTTACATTAAAAATCGAAAACGTCATCTAATTTGGAACAAAACAAAATATCTAAAACGTTAAATAATTTAAAATGGAGGGAGTATTTATTTTGTTACCCTATAGAACTTTTGCAAGAAAAACTTTGTTATTTTCTCATTTTCCATCAAAATTGTTTCAAATTTTTATGATTCTATATTAAAATTGTGTTTGTATTTTGTAAACTTTTTATAATATAAATAGGTGATTTGTCTGAAAATGACTATTATGATATTTTACCAAAAATATATATATTTTAATTTTGAGCTTCCCATATGAAACAACGTTGTACACTAACAAAATATAATAATAGTGACAAATGCATAGATGTTAGATCATTTCGCATACCCGTAGTGAGTTTTTCCTTGTCGTGATTGAGTCAGGTGGCTTAGCTGCGGCGTTAAGGTTACCATCGGTGAGGCGATATTCATGCATGATCCAATCCGTTTTAATTCCTTTAGGAGGTTTTCCACCATAGAAAACAAGCGCTTTCTTGACTCCAACCTTGTGACTATTGCATGTAAATATGGGTTTATCGGTTCCTGTGGCTTTCCAGTAACCAGAAGTTGCTGCCCGGTTCGGCCTAACCCCATTTGGATATTTCCGATCTCTAGGACTAAAGAAGTACCATTCATGCTCTCCAAAACTTGCCTTGCCTAAACCATTCAAAATACCATTAACCAAGTAAATCATATTAAAATATAGTTACATTTCCATGAGCAAAATCCAATTAAATATACATTTTAATGGAAATATATAAAAAAGAATATATACTTGGAAGCTCCCAAGGATCGAACTTGTATAGATCAATCTCGGCAATGATGGAGACCGGAAGTGCAATAGAAGCAGCTTTCTTCTTGAGGTAATGAACTACTAGTTCCTCATCTGTCGGGTGAAATCGAAACCCGGGAGGGAGATGCGGATGGCCCGGCCCTATGCTCGAATCCCCCATGTTTTCCATCAACTCAACCTTTTTAAAACAAAAAAAAAAACAAAATGATTATTTTTACTAAATCAGTCTCATGATCTTCAAGAGAGAATGTTTGGGAAGAGGATTGAGATTTTTGGAGAGTGAATGTGTATCATAATATAAGATGCAAGAAGAAATAGGTGTTAGGTTTGTGTGTGCATACGAGTACCGAACTGGGTCCCTCGACGAGAAAGTGACACGTGGCTAATCGTGGGGCCCAAAATGAGCGGCCAATGGGCATTAAAATTTGGAGAAAAGGCAGGTCTTTTTCGAACTGCCTTATGTCATGCCTTTCTTATGCTACACATCACGCACATACCTCATTTTGGGTTTTTTTGTGTCGCATTTATATGGAAATTTAAATGTGGAAATTATGTCTTATATATATATATAATTTTTTTCTTTTATATTACATTACGATTGTGTGTTTCGTTTGCAATCAAATTATAAATTATTACGATAATATTTTGAAGAAGCAAATCCAAACTAATAATACTCAACCGTAACTGATACATTTAACAATTTTAAAAATGTTTCTTCGTATAATGGCACAATTAGAGTTCAGCATTTTTTTGAGAAAGGGTTTACGAGTTCAGCATTTTGTACTCATAAACAACTTATCAATAAATTAATTAGGATCTTTTCATAGGGAACTAGACTTTAACCAGTGGTAAAGAAGTGTGAGTATTTTTCTTTTTCTTTTTAACTAAGTTTTGAATCAATTTTTTTATTTTTCTAATAAGTTTGTTAATTATTCAATATATTTTTTAGTAACGGAATATTATGACGGTTAAGTTCTCCATGCATGAATAAATTGAATAATTTTTTTTGTTTGCAATAAATTTATAATTTTTTTTTTATTTTTAATAAAATTCAATGTAAAAGTTATATGATACAATTTAATATGTATTGTGTTGATTTAATTTTTTTATAGAACATCATATGTTCATATATAAAATTTATTTGTATTTTTAATATTTTTAATAATTAAATTTAAAATTTTATATAAATATAATTATAAATTTATGAATGTCAAAACAAGAAAATTTGTTTATTTAACATTTTGCATTGGTTTAAATTTATTTTAATGTTTTTATTATTAAAATTGGTTAATTTTTTAACTTGTTTTCCAATGAGTAATTTAAAAATATATATATTTCTATAAGAAAAACGTAATCTATTTTTTCAACTCATCTTATATTAGTCTAAAGATTTTAAAATTTTGATAAAACAACCCGTCAAAAACTGTGATCTTAAAAACATCAATCATAGTCTAACCCATCACATATTCAAATTATATAATACAGAATAGTTTTAATATTTTTATTAAATTAAGTATATACAAACTGAAATTAGTTATTTCATCTTTTAACCCGTCTTCCAGTATACAAATATTTTTTTAAATATTGTTATAATTGAAATTGATTAATGTTTTTAACCTGTTTGTAATGATTTAAATATAATATTTTATTTTATTTTACATATAAAAATGTAACTATTCATAATAAATATGATTTGGTAAATATTTTTCTTAATAAATCGAAAATATAAGATTTGTGTACGCGATGAATACGTTTTGGAACCGATGTGACTACTTAAAATTATGGATGGATATATAATTTTATATCCTAGATTTTTGACTGGAAAATGATTTAAGTGTGACTAGAATACAATTGTACTAAAAAGTGTTTTAATATTATTGATTAATTTATTAATTAAAATTAGTTTCTCGTAAAAAACTTAAAATCTCATTTTTTTTACCAAAAGTGAAAATTCTGTTATTCACAAAAAACTGAAAATCTCAAATTTTATATTTTAATGGAAAAATTTTATTTTCTCACCAAAATCCAAAAAATTTTGTTTTCCGCCAAAAACAGAATGCCAAAAACGTAAAATCATGTTTTCTTGCCAAAAGCAGCAAATTCTGTTTTTTAACCAAAAAATGCAAAATCTGATTTTGTCCTCCAAAACCTAAATTTTTGTTTTTTTCAAAAAAACGCAAAATTATCTTATCATGCCAAAAACCAGAAATCATGTTTTCATGAAAAAATAATTTATTTTCCGCCAGAAACGTAAAATTATATTTCCCAAGAAAAATCGCAAAAATCTATTTTCCAAAGAAAACATAAAATTTATGTTTAACTCAAGAGTCCATTTTTTCTACCACAGTGAAAATTTCCCGTTTTCCGTAAATATGTTGAATATCGTTTTTCCTCTAACTATGCAAAATTATTATTTTCCATCGAAAATGAAAAAAAAAAATGTTTCCTTGCCAAAAAACCAAAATTCTAGATTTCCACCTAAAATACAAAGCATGATTTCTGTCAAAATCGCATAATTGTTTTTTCTCGCCAAAACCGCCAAAATTCAGTTTTCCTGCAAAAAAAGCCGCAAACATGATTTTATGTTTTAACAGAAAGTATGATTTTGTAACTTTTTGGGAAAAGTGATTATATGTTTTTGGCAAAAAAAGTTGGATTTGTCGGTTTGGGAAAGAAAAATTATGTTTTTGTTAGGAAACATTATTTTGCATTTCTGGAGGAAAAGCGAGTTTTTATGTTTTTGTTGATAGTTCTGATTTTACGTTTATGGACAAAAAACAAGATTTATGCAATAATATCTTTTTAGTTAGCAATGATAAAATTTAATGTAATTGTTAATAAATGAATGATAAAATTATAAAATAAAAATACAATATCTAATCGCACCAAAATCGTATCTTTTGGTGATATTTGAGTTCTGTATATTATAAAGAACCTTATAAAATAAATAAATCGCATCACTGTCAAATCAGAGTGCTATTTAGTGGTAGAACATGATTAGAATCATCACACAACAACTGAATCAGAGTACCACTCGTAGACTATATGCTGGTTTACGATAGTCATTCTCTCGAAAGCTCCATCTCCTGCGTAGACCAGATCAAAGCTCTCTCCAAAGGATATGCAGCATGCGTCTTATGAAATAGTACCTTTGCAAGATCGCTGAGAATATCAACGTAGAAGGTCTGTTCATCAATATTAGCTCGTTTCACCACCTTACCCATGTCGAAACTCATCATTAGATCACCAACATTTAGAGCTATCTTTCCCCTTTTAACATCGATGATCGCTCCAACAGTAGCCAAGAAAGGTCTAACTAAGATAAGAGGATCCTTTGGCTCTTCCCCTTAATGCAGAACCACAAAGTCGGTCGGGGTCATGCAGTTGTCAATTTTGATTGGCACATCTTCAAAAACACCCTCTGAAATCATGATGTTTCGATCACCCAGAATATGTGAGGTCCGAGTAGGCAAGGAATCAGTCATCCCGAGCTTTTGAGAAACTGAGTAGGGCATGAGGTTCACACTTGAACCAAGATCGCACAATGATCTCTCCAATCAGTCTCTGAAAATCGAACAATCCAAAATTAAACTCCCTGGATCCTTAAGCTTCTCTAGAATCTTGCCACGTATCACAACAATGTACACTTCTGTGATCATCATTACACCCCCCTCTTCAGTCATGTTTCTCGTAAGCATCTATTGAAAATCGTAGTAGTCCTGATGGTATCAACTAGAGGAACTTGGATCAGGACCTTTTTTCCTCATAGCCTTGCATTTGCCCAAGTACAACTCATGTCTTAACTTCCTAATGTTCTTTGGGAAAAGAACCTTCAGTTTGTAGACCTGATCATCTACAGATTTGAGCTTCTCTGCATCTGATATCTGCGTATAAACCTTGCATAGATGGTCACATAGTCAATGGGTCGACACCTTCAACAATTTCTCAACTGCGTCAACCTTCATTGCATCAATCAAAGTTGATTTCAGGATAGAATTTGGTCCGTCAGAACTGATCCTTTTGTGGTCTTGCATCGATCGACATTAGAGATGCGTTGACGATGCTTGCCTTGGATGAATCTTCCTTCTTGTTTGCGTCGACCAAGGTCATCATTCCTTCATCCTTTGCTCCATCATTTACGCTTGAAGTGTCATGGAAACCATGGAGGTGCATCGATTGACACGGGGTTCCATTATGGAGTCTCATCTTCGATTTCCTATAACTCAACGAGTTCATAAACACTCAAACCCTTTTTCATCACCGGAGTGACCTTCTTACAACTTCTCAATGTGATGGTTTTACACTGATATTTCATATTAGCATATGTCCTTCCAAGAAAGACTCCATCTTGCCTCTTCACAAACCCAACAGTCTGTACAACGTGGATATCCAACTTCTTGACATGAGTGTTTAAAACTTCAAACTTCCAATTCAAATCAGTGTACAGAGTGATTGCTATTGAAGTCCATTGAAATCTTCTGCTGACCCTCTATAATATGCCCCAATATCGATTTCATCCAAGTCTGCTCATTTGGTACATGAGGCGTCTGAAAGGATAAAGAACCGTAATTCCTGTTGAAACTGTCGTTGTTGTTGTTCTTGCTCTGGAAAGGCTTCTGGTATTGAATCTTGAAGACATAACCATACGAGTGTTGATTACCTGTAAAGGTACTCCTCTGACCATTCCTATTGTAGCCACTTCTACCTTGTTTATTCCCAAACCTTTGACCCTGAAAACTAGTCCTACCAATGTAACTCAAATCATCTTCTTCGCAGTAATCCTCATTCTCAAATGCTTCAAACCTCTGCAACAAATTGGAATTGCTTCTTGTTGACTAGAATGTTGTTGTCTTTTTTTTTTCAGCCCTGCGTTATGCTTCCCATATGTATTTCCACCTTGAATTTGCCTCTCAAAGGCATCATTCTTAGTGTTTTGTTAGACGCCAAGTTCTCAGTCAGCATATAGGCTTTCTTTGGAGACCTCATATTAAATTCTCCATTGCTGCAGCATCGAGAGCCATCTGATACCTTTAATACACGCCTCTAAAGAAGGTACCCCTTAAGTGAACCTCAGAGAAACCATGATGTGGACAATCTCTCTGGTATGCCCTGAAACGCACCCAAGCTGCCTTAAATGCCTCAGTAAATTCTTTAGTGAACTGACAAATATTGTTCCTTAATTATATACGCTGATCTTGCATCATCGTAGATGTTCTACAGAAAAGATTTTTTGGTGTCATCCCAATTGGTAAGAGATCCAGTGGGCAACTGATTCAACCAATAAGTTGCACTACCAGCAAGAGAATGTGAGAAGAGGTTGCAGAACAAGAATCATAGTTGACTTGTGCTTCATACTAGTCACCAAATCCTCGAATCCTCAATATGATCGATGGAATTCTCATGAGGAAGACCGTGAAATGGATGTTGTCCTACAAGACTGTAGTATGACGTCTTCAGTTCAAAATCGTTCCTCTGAATCAGAAGAAGTCTGATCGCAAAACCTGTTTGCATAGAATTCAATAGGCATTTTGTAATTACAAAGTGTCCTTCCTCTCGCAATTTGCGCCTATACTTGTGCCTGTGCAGCAGCTTCGCCTACACCCTATGCAGAAATTTGTGCTTGTTCTGCGCTCGCATAAACAATTGGCACGTTGGGGTTTCCTTCCCCATAGTATCTCACCCTTATAAGCATGATCCTCTCAGTCTCTTAAAATACCAGCCTCGTCCTGGTCCAGTATCACGGCATTAGGATTCATCATCTTAAATGGTTTCTTCGCTTTTCAATATGTTCATTCTAGCTTTGCAAGCTCCTGATTTCGAAGAAACAAAAGCTCTTGTCCGGATTGCTTCTGGTTATACAATTATGCATGCACTGTCTGATGTCGAACTGGGCATTGATCCATGCTGGTGTAGTGTCGATCGATGCTGATGATTTTCACGTAACCTGAAACACACAAGATATCAAAGTAAGAGTGATGTGACTAAAACTGAAAATAAAACTTAGTCTTAACTGAATATTTAAATTTATCGGAGACTCAAAAGTGTCCCCGACAACGGCGCTAAAAACTTGATATGCTTAAAGTTTTAATTTTCTAGAGCTACACCGCAAGTGCACATAATACAATTGTAGTATATAGAGGTCAAATCCACAGAGACTCAAGACTCTCACAAAAGATTTCTAGTGTCGAATTAAGCTAACCAGGAATGATTTTTACCAATTAAAAGCAATACATGAATAATAAATCGTTTTTTTCAGATCGGAGAAACGTTAGGTCTCACGAATTTCTCAGGAAATCAAGCAATGCAGATCAATTATCAGTCATGATCAAATCATGAACTGTTCTAGAACTCAAATTACAAGATAAAATAAACCAACTTTTGTTGCAAGAATTTAGTAAGTATAAATCCTAAAATCCAAATTCCATTGCGATTTCTAAAGATGAACTAGCACTAAGCGGAGGTTCGTTTTGTCCACAAATTATCTAATCCAATTTTTTTAGCAATTATCTAATTTGCTCACCCTAATTTATGTCAGATTATAAATCACAATTTCGTGTCAACTTAACAACCTATGATCTAGATTCTAGGTAATCATCCTAGAACTAACCTTAAGAAGAACTTTAGGTGAAGATGCTAACAGATAAATCGATCTAACATTCCATGAAATCCCTAACGAAAATCCCTAAACCTAACTAGAGATCTACTCAGAAAAATTGAATGAAACAAAAGACATTATCAATATATATATATATATATATATATCATTTAAATAAAAAGAGAATACAAAAAAAGGTTCAGAATCTTTTTTTCAAAAGTAGTACAAAATGTCAGAACAGCCCCAAGCTTTAAAATTATTTGTAAAGAACCTTATAAAAATAAATGAATTGCATCATTGTCAAATTGGAGTGCCACTCAGTGATAGAACATAATTAGGATCATCACATAACAGCTGAATCGGAATACCACTCGTAGACTATATGCTGGTTTACGACAATCGTTCTCTCGAAGACTCTCTCGATAGTTCCACAAATACTGTTTTCTCTGCCCCTCCGGTATCCGACTCCGGTCGCCAGAGAAGGTTTTTCTGGTTTCTTTCTTTGATTTTCTTCATCAGCCGCGTCTTTACTCTTTGTTACATGGTTTTTCATCTCTTGTTTGTTAAACACGGTGGTGGAGATCCGTTTCTAGCTTGATTTTCGACGGGATGGCGAAGATTCTTCAGTAGAGATGTATATGCAGCCCAATTCTGTTCAAGACCAGTCTGGTGACGCCTCTTTTTCCATCTTCTCCGATCACCTATCGCTTTTTATCCGCTTATGGGATTGGTGAGATCTTATATGTTAGTTTGTTGTGCTCGGTGGGAGCTTAGAGTTCTTATATGAGGTGGTATGGTTGCGTTGTCGGCAGTGTTTGCAACCCCGCTCTTTCCTATTAAAGTCTATGGGCTTACAACCTAAAACCAATTGGTGATAAGTGGAGTGGATCTCTTATATATTACTTAAGATCCCTTCCAACTTCCGATGTGGGACATTATGTCCTAATACTCCCCCTCGAGATAATGGTTGTTTGACCATTAATCTCGAAATGTTCGGGCTTGGATCGACGCCACCAATTTGGGCCTAGGTTGTCGATGGACCAACTTTGGGTCAGATCGGGTTGGATTGTATGTATCGGGCTCTGATACTATATTAAAATCTATGGGCTTCCAACCTAAAATAAATTGGTGATAAGTGGAGTGGCTCATATCTCTTTTATATTATTTAAGATCCCTTCCAACTTCCGATGTGGGTTATGTCCTAATATTTCCTCCTCTATCTCTTCGTGCTTGCTTGGGGACGGCAACAATTTAAGGCCGAGGTCTGTTGGTGGAGGCTGAAATGTATACCTTTTCTCAATGATGATTTAATTTTGAAGTCACCCGCTACAAAAGAAAGTTTTATTTCATTTTTCATGCCGCTATCTCCTTCTACAGTTGAGACCATCCTCGAAGTCTCACTAGCCTCAAATGAGACACTTTTGACTGAAATTGCTCTCCCACAACGGAAGTTACTACATTCACACAAGTTGTTCTCTTGAGACAGCTATAACAAACAATTCAATCTTACACTATCACCAAATGAATCTTCAATGGATGGCAATGTCACTAAAACTTCATAAACTTAACATGCTTCCTCTGGAATGGTAACAAATAACTCTTTCTCTGTCTTGGAAACTCTCATCTTTATGTTGGATACTTCTGATGCTTTTGAGAAAAATAAAGAGATACATGAGGATCACAAAATTACTAGGATGGAGATTAGGAATTCAACAATTGGGACATAAACCTTACTGGAAAAGAGGAATCTGGCCCAAAATCAAAGTGGTAAGGCCTCTAAAACCATTCTAAATGATTTAAGACCAATGGACCTACGGTCCATGGCAAAATAGGGCGTGGAAGTCGTGGGCTTTTCAATTAGTAAATTTCTTTGGTTTTTAACCCATTTTACCTTACTTCTCTCATTACAAGTATTTTATTTGTTAACATCCAAAATATTATTTAAGCTTGAACTTATATTTATTGCTTTTCACAAATTATATAACTTTAATCTCCTAATGTGATTGTTACTTGCATTTTATTGCATTTTAGAAGAAAAACTTTTCTAAAAAAACTACATCTGCTTTAACTTGTAAATCTTCAGAAATATGTTATTTCTTCACGAAACGTTTCTTTTTTTAAATTGATTTAAGCCATCCAATAACAAAAAATTTCTTAAACCTATTTCACAAAATAACATACAACAACCACCAGACAGAAAGTAGCTTAATAATTCTAACTCACCATAAGTTAAAACTTTAAATGCCAATCCTCTCGAGTTATTGGTGTTTGTACCTTTGAAGATAGTTGCAGAAAAAGAATCAATAAAGAGAAGACTAAAGAGCATTGAAACAGTGCATTTAGCTTAGATGGTGAAAAATGCAATTTGAGATTAGGTTTACTCTAGTCTCCAAAGGGTCGATGACATTGTCGCCAGGCTCTCGGACGGTGGAAAACGACAATCAAGCTCCACTAAATCCACTAGAATCGAATCCAGCTGGAACTTGGGCGGATACTGTCCAAAAAAGAATCAATTAAAAAAGTTTGAAGTTGAGATAACACTCAAAGATGGACAACGAAGTGTTGATATTCCTGAGATGATCGAGAAGGGTGTTCCTTCCTGATTGGTCGATTACTGTCAGTAGCTCCACACATAAGAAATGTAGATATTATAATTAAAAAATCTGGACACAAGATGATAGAGACCAGAACATTGATGTTTATGATGTGGATGCGAAAACAATGAAATTCCGAGTTGATAATGCTCCGATGAGAAATATGATAGTTCAAAGAGGAATGTGGAATATTTGATGGGGTCCCTATGTTGATCTCTAAATGGTCTCAGATGGTGGAGGAGGAGGAGGAACCACCAGAAAAAAAAATGCTTCCAGTTTGGGTCCACTTGAAAAATGTTCCCTTGAATAAGTACTCAAGGGATGGTATGACTTTCATAACTAGTGGAGTTGAATTTTCAAAGGCGTTATGTTTTATCTCATATGACTTGTTTAGCTGCACCAATCTCTTCTCTGTTGCAGACCTCGAGTCGAAATTCATCTGCTTCACAGCCCATGATGCCTTGTGCTCGAGCTCGAATGGAAGGTGTCAAGCTTTCTCATAGAGAATTTGAAACGGTGTAGTCCCAAGTGGCGTCTTAAACACAGTCATGTAGACCCATAACACATCATCTAGCTTCACAGACCAGATTTCCCGTTTTACCAACTCTCTTCTCCAGAATCTCCTTATATGCTTGTTGGAGACTTCAACATGCCCGCTTGTCTAAGGGTGATAAGAGTTTCCACACGATGATTCACATATTATTTATCAAC
Organism: Orychophragmus violaceus; assembly: GCA_030180135.1. Taxonomy (NCBI): domain Eukaryota; kingdom Viridiplantae; phylum Streptophyta; class Magnoliopsida; order Brassicales; family Brassicaceae; genus Orychophragmus; species Orychophragmus violaceus. Next base: position 78,865,619 of record CM058235.1, on the reverse strand, counting down.
AGATTCTCAAAAACCTTTTTGATAAAGTGAGATCCACCATCACTTATTACAATCCAAAGCACTCCAAACGAGAAAAATATTATGGTCTTAAACATCTTAAGAACCATAGAGACATCATTGGTCAGACTAGCTACAGTTCCAGCCACTTAGACACATAGTCCACAACAACCAAGATGTACTGATTCCCATAAGATGAAGGAAAAAGTCCCATAAAGTCAATGCCCCAACAATTAAATACCTCAACCTCCATGATGAAGTTATAAGGCATTTCATGCCTCTTGCTGATCCTTACTCTTCTCTTCTAGGCGTCACACTAAGACACAAGAAATCTTCTTGAAAAACCTTAGACAATTTCTTGAACGTCGCAAAGTTTCCAACATATTTTTATCCATGAAAATGAAAGATCAGATTTTGAACTTCTGATCATCTAATGTAGTGCCATAGTTCTTCTGTGCATCATCTATTGTTCTGTTATTATAATAGATGACATGAAGCTTCTTATCTTTCTTATGCCCCATAACAGCTCCAACTATAAAATTGCTTGCTTCACACATCACCTCGAAAGCCAAATCCCATAATGGTGGTTGGACAATAGGAGCACTCCCTAACACTTTCTTGATTTGTTGAAATTCAGTTTGACAATCTGTAGTGAACTCAAATTTTACATCCTTACACAAAAAACACTTAATGGCCTATCAATCTTGATGAGAGCCTTGGTGAACCTCATGTAGAAATCATCGTGTCCTAGAAATTTCCTCACAAACTTCACAGAACATGGCGCCTAAAGACTCGTCAAATCTTGATCTTTGCGCGATCAACCTCGATCCCTGCATCTGAAACCCTGTGCCCAAGAACAATGTCATCTCTAACCATAAATGACACTTCTCCCAATTCAGAACCAAGTGCTTCTCTTCACGTCTAGAAACCAGTTTGCATAGGTTATCCAAGCACTCATGATAAGATAGTCCGTAGACTGAGAAGTCATCCATGAATACCTCAATATTATCCTCAATCATGTCCGTGAATATGGACATCATACATCTATAGAATGTAGCATGAGCATTAGAAAGTCCAAATAGCATTCTGATGTACTTAAACCCACCATAGGGACATGTAAATGTGGATAGAAATCTGAAAGAAGCCCGAGTATCCATCTATGAAACAATAGTCGGGGTGGTTGGCCAACCTCTCAAGCATCTAATCAATATTTGGCAGCGGGAAGTGGTATTTTCTTGTCTCAGCATTCAACTTCATGTAGTAAATACCCATCTTGTGTCACGTCACAATCCGCGTAGGAATCAACTCGTTCTTCTTGTTCTTGACCAGTGTGACACCTCCTTTCTTAGAAAACACATGCACTTGACTGACCCAATCACTGTCTGAGATAGAATAGATGATCCCAGCTTTCACGAGTTTCAGAATCTCCTTTTTGACATCCTCCTTCAGATTTGGATCCAGCCTCCTTTGATGCTCAATTGATGACTTCGTCTCATCGTCAAGATGGATCCTATGCATGCAGAAGTCCGGAGAGATACCGAAAATGTCATCAAGAGAATATCCAAGAATTTTGCGGTACTTGCGCAGCTTACTCAACAGTATGATAGTCTCCACATTTTTCAAGGAAGCATTAATGATGATTGGATAAGTGGAATTCGGTCCAAGTAATGTGTACCATAAACCTTGCAAGAAGCTGTTTAGGCTCGATTTTTGGAGCCCTTTCCTCGCTCCAATAACTCATTTTTCAGCATGCGTAGAGGTACCTACCAGCTCCTATTGAATACCTAGTTGCATCACATGCTCCAAGCATCCAACAGTAGTGTCATCTAGATGCTCAATCTCCTGCGCAGAACTGATCAAAGCTCTCTCGAAAGGATCTGCAACATGCATCCTTTAAAATAATTCCACTGCAAGATCTCTAAGAGTGTCCACGTAAAAGGTTTGTGTGTCAATAGTAGGTCGCTTCACCAGCTTATCCATGTCAAAACTCATCATTAGATCACCAACATTTGTAGCTATGTTTCCCCTCTTAACATCGATTATCACTCCAACAGTAGCCAAGAAAGGTCTACCCAAGATGAGAGGATCCTTTGGCTCTCCCTTTAATGCAGAACCACAAAGTTGGTCGGGATCATGCAGTTGCCAATTTTGATTGGCACATTTTCAAAAACACCCTCTGGAACCCTGACGTCTCAATCACCGAGAATATGTGAGATCCGAGTAGGCAGGAAATCAGTCATCCCGAGCTTCTGAGCAACTAAGTAAGGCATGAGGTTCACACTTGAACCTAGATCGCACAATGATCTCTCAAATCAGTCTCTGAAGATCGAACAATCCAAATTAAAAATTCCTTTGATACTTACGCTTCTCTAGAATCTTGCCCTGAATCACAACACTACACTCTTCTGTGATCATCATTACACCCTCCTCCTCAGTCATGTTTCTCGTAAGCATATCATTTAAGCATATCTTGACAATCGGAGTAGTCCTGATGGCATCAACTAGACGAACTTGAATCAGGACCTCTTTCATCATAGCCTTGCATTTGCCTAACTACAACTCGTGTCTTAAATCCTAAAGTTCTTCGGGAAAGGAACCTTCAGTTTGTAGACCCGATCATCTGCAGTTTTGAGCTTCTCTGCATCAGATATATGCGTATGAACCTTGCGTCGATGGTCACATAGTCCATGGGTCATTATATTCATCGATTTTTCAACTGCGTCAACCTTCGTTGCATCAATCATAGTCGACTTCGGGATAACATATGCTCCATCACAACTCGAAATATCCTTATGTGGTCTTGCATCGATCGACATTGGAGATGCGTTGATCGATGTTTGCCTTAGATGACTTGTCCTTCTTGTTTGCATCGAGCAGGGTCGGCATACCTTCGTCCCCTGCTCAATCATTTTCACTTGAAGTGTCATGGAAACCTCCTTTCATCGATCAACAGGGAGTTACATCAATTGACAAGGGGTCCCATTCTAGAGTATCATCTTTGATTTCCTATAATTCAACGAGTTCATAAACACTCAGACCTTTTTTTTAATCACCGGATTGACCTTCTTACCACTTCTCAATGTGATGGTATTACACTGATATTTCAGATTATCATATGTTATTCCAGGAAGACTCCATCTTGCCTCTTCACAAACCCAACAGTCTGTGCAACCTGGATATCTAGCTTCATGACATGAGTGTTCAAAGCTTCAAACTTCCAATTCAAATCAGTGTACATAGCGTCGATCTTGCTATTGAATTCCATTGAAATCTTCTGCTGACCCTCTATAATATGCTCCAACATCGATTTCATCCAAGTCTGCTCATTTGGTGCAAGAGGTGTCCGATAGGATGAAGAACTGTAATTCATGGTGAATCTGTCGTTTTTTCAAAAGTTGTTGTTGTTATTGCACTGGAAAGGCTTCTGGTATTGATGCTTGGAGACATAACCATACAAGTGTTGATTACCTGTGAAGGTACTCCTCTGACCAGTCGTACTGTAGTCACTTCTACCTTGTTTATTCTCAAACCTTTAACCCTGAAAACTTGTCCCACCAGTGTAACTCAAGTCCTCTTCTTCGCAGTAATCCTTATGCTCAAATGCTTCAAAACTTTACAACAAATTGGAATTGCTTCTTGTTCACCAGAATGTTTTTTTTCAGCTCCGCGATATGCTTCCCATATGTATTTCCACCTTCTATTTGCCTCTCAAAGGCATCATTCTTAGTGCTTTATTAGATGCCAAGTTCTCAGTAAGCAGATATGCTTTCTTTGGAGACTTCATATTAAATTTTCCATTGCTCGCAGCATCGAGAGCCATCTGATACCTCTAATACACTCCTCTAAAGAAGGTACCTAGTAACTGAAGCTCAGAGAATTCATGATGTGGACAATCTCTTTGGTACGCCATGAAACGTACCCAAACTGTCTTAAATTCCTCAGTAAATCCTTTAGGGAACTGAGAAATATTGTTCCTTAGTTAGATACGCTGATCTCGCATCATCGTAGATGTTCCGCATAAAAGATTTTTGGTGTCATCCCAACTTGTAAGAGATCTAGTGGGCAACTGCTTCAACCAATAAGTTGCATTACCAGCAGGAGAATGTGGGAAGAGCTTGCAGAACAATAAATCATAGTTGACTCACTTGTGCTTCATACTAGTCACCAAGTCCTCGAATCTCTCAATATGATCCATGGGATGGTCATGAGGAAGACTGTGAAACTGATGTTGTCCAACAAGTGTGTAGTATGACATCTTCAGTTCAAAACCATTCCTTTGAATTATAGGATGTCTAATCTAAAACTTGGTCGCATAGAACTCATTAGACATGTTGTATTCACCAAGTGTACTTCCTCTTCCGATTTGCGCTTGTACTTGCGCATGTGCATAAGCTGTGCATACAACCTATGCCGCAATTTGTGCATGTTCTGCGCTCGCAGAAACAATTGGGACGATTGGGTTTCCTTTCCCATCCAGTGTATGACCTTGATCATTATAAGCATCTCGGACTCTCAAAATACCATCCTCGTCCCATTCCAGTATCACGGCGTTAGGATTCATCATCTCAAATGGTTTCTTCGCTTTTCTGTTTGTTTTTCTATCTTTTCAAGCTCCTGATTTTGAAGAAACAAAAGCTCTTTGTCCGGATTGCTTCTGGGTATACGATTAGGCATGCACTGTCTGATGTCGAATTGTACATCGATCCATGCTGGTGCAGTGTCGATCGATGCTGATGATTTTCACGTAAAATGAAACACATAAGACATCAAAGTAAGAACATTGTGAGTAAAACTGAAAATAAAGCTTAGTCTTAACTCTATAATTAAATCTATCGGAGACTCAATAGAGTCTCCGGAAACGGCGCTAAAAACTTGCTATGCTTAAAGATTCAATTTCCTAAAGCTACACCGCAAGTGAACATAATACAATTGTAGTGTATATGAGTCAAATCCCTAGAGACTCAAGACTCTCACGATAGATTTTCAGTGTCGAATTAAGCTAACCATGACTTACTTTTATCAATTAAAAGCAATACATGACTAATAAAATTGGTTTGTTTTCCGATCGGAAAAACGATAGGTCTTGGGAATTTCTCAGGAAATCAAGCAATTCAGAACAATTGTCAATCATGATCAAATTAAGAACTGTTCAAGAACTCAAATTACAGAAATAAAATAAATCAAATTTCTTTGCAATAATTTACTATGTATAAATCCTAAAAATCCAAATTACATTGTGATTTCTAAATATTAAACTAGCATTAAGTGGAGGTTTAATTTGTTCACAAATGATCTAATCCAAAATTCTTAGCAATTATCTAATTTTCTCACATTAATTTCTGTCAGAATATTAATCACAATTTCATGTCATCTAACAACCTATGATCTAGATTCTAGGTGATCAACTTAGAACTAACCTTAAGAACAACTTTAGGTGAAGATCCTAATAGAAATCGATCTAACATTCCATGAAATCCCTAAACCTAACTAGAGATCTACTCAGAAAAATTGAATGAAACAAACGACACTATCAATATATATATCATATAAATAAAAAGAGAATACAAAACGGGGTTCAAAATGTTTTTTCAAAAGTAGTACAAAATATCATATCAGCCCCAAGCTTTAAAATTATTTGTAAAGAACCTTATAAGAATAAATGAATCGCATCACTGTCAAATTGGAGTGTCATTCAGTGGTAGAACATAATTAGGATCATCACAAAACAGCTGAATCGGAATACCACTCATAGACTATATGCTGGTTTACAACAATCGTTCTCTTGAAGACTCTCTTGATAGTTCCGCAAATATTGTTTTCTCCGCCCCTCTGGTGTCCGACTCCGGTCGCCAGAGAATGTTTTTCTGGTTTCTTTCTTTGATTTTCTTCATCAGCCGCGTCTTTACTCATTGTTACATGGTTTTGCATCTCTTGTTTGGTAGACACGGTGGTGGAGATTCGTTTCTAGCTTGATTTTTGGCGGGATGGCGAAGATTCTTCAGTAGAGATGAATATGCAGCCCAATTCTGTTCAAGACCAGTCTGGTGACGCCTCTTCTTCCATCCTCTCCGATCACCTCTTGCTTTTTCTCCGCTTAGGGGATTGGTGAGGTCTTATATGTTAGTTTGTGCTCGGTGGGAGCTTGGAGTTCTTATATGAGGTGGTATGGTTGCGTTGTCGGCAGTGTTTGCAACCCCGGTCTTTCCTCCTCTCTCTCTCCGTGCTTGCTTGGGGACGACAACAATTTAGGGGCGAGGTCTGTTGGTGGAGGCTGAAATGCATACCTTTTCTCAATGATGATTTAATTTTGAAGTCACCCGCTACAAAAGAATGTTTTATTTCATTTTTCATCCCGCTATCTCCTTCTACGGTTGAGACTATCCTAGAAGTCTCACTAGCCTCAAATGAGAAACTTCTGACTGAAAAAGCTCTCCCACCATAAGTACAACGGAAGTTACTACATTAACACAAGTTGTTCTCTTGAGACAGCTATAACAAACAATTCAATCTCTTGCACTATCTCACCCGTACAAGAGTCTTCACTATCACCAAATGAATCTTCAACGGATGGCAATGTCACTAAAACTTCATACACTTAACATGCTTCCTCTGGAATGGTAACAAATAACTTTTTCTCTGTCTTGGAAACTCTCATTTTTATGTTGGATACTTCTGATGCTTTTGAGCAAAATAAAGAGATACATGAGGATCACAAAATTACTAGGATGGAGATTAGGAATTCAACAATTGGGACATAAACCTTACTGGAAAAGAGGAATCTGGCCCAAAATCAAAGTGGGAAGGCCTCTAAAACCATTCTAAATGATTTAAGACCAATGGACCTACGGTCCATGGCAAAATAGGGCGTGGAAGTCGTGGGCTTTTCAATTAGTAATTTTCTTTGGTTTTTAACCCATTTTACCTTACTTCTCTCATTACAAGTATTTTATTTGTTAACATCCAAAATATTATTTAAGCTTGAACTTATATTTATTGCTTTTCACAAATTATATAACTTTAATCTCCTAATGTGATTGTTACTTGCATTATATTGCATTTTAGAAGAAAACCTTCTCTAAAAAAACTACATCTGCTTTAACTTGTAAATCTTCAGAAATATGTTATTTCTTCACGAAACGTTTCCTTTTTTATTGATTTAAGCCATCCAATAACAAAAAATTTCTTAAACCTATTTCACAAAATAACATACAACAACCACCAGCCAGAAAGTAGCTTAATAATTCTAACTCACAATAAGTTAAAACTTTAAATGCCAATCCTCTCGAGTTGTTGGTGTTTGGACCTGTGAAGATAGTTGCAGAAAAGAATCCATAAAGAGAAGACTAAAGAGCATTGAAACAGTGTGTTTAGCATAGATGTTGAAAAATGCAATTTGAGATTAGGTTAACTCTAGTTTCCAAAGGGTCGATGACATTGTCGCCGGGCTCTTGGACGGTGGAAAACGACAATCAAGCTCCACTAAATCCACTAGAATCGAATCCAGCCGGAACTTGGGCTGATATTGTCCAAAAAAGAATCAATTTAAAAAGTTTGAAGTTGAGATAACACTCAAAGATGGACAACGAAGTGTTGATATTCATGAGATGATCGAGAAGGGTGTTCCTTCCTGATTGGTCGATTACTGTCAGTAGCTCCACACATAGGAAATGTAGATATTATAATTAAAAAATCTGGACACAAGGTGATAGAGACCACAACATTGATGTTTATGTGGATGCGAAAACAATGAAATGCCGAGTTGATAATGCTCCGATGAGAAATATGATAGTTCAAAGAGGAATGTGGAATATTTGATGGGGTCCTTATGTTGATCTCTAAATGGTCTGTGATGGTGGAGGAGGAAGAGGAACCACCTGAAATAAAAATGCTTTCAGTTTGGGTCCACTTGAAAAATGTCCCCTTGAATAAGTACTCAAGGGATGGTATGACTTTCATAACTAGTGGAGTTGAATTTTCAAAGGCGTTATGTTTTATCTCATATGACTTGTTCAGCTGCACCAATCTCTTTTCTGTTGCACACCTCGAGTCGAAATTCATCTGCTTCACAGCCTATGATGCCTTGTGCTCGAGCTCGAACGGAAGGTGTCAAGCTTTCCCATAGAGAATTTGAAACGGTGTAGTCCCAAGTGGCGTCTTAAACGCAGTCATGTAGACCCATAACACATCATCTAGCTTCATAGACCAGATTTCCCGTCTTACCAACTCTCTTCTCCAGAATCTCCTTATATGCTTGTTGGAGATTTCGACATGCCCGCTTGTCTGAGGGTGATAAGAGTTTCTACACAATGATTCACACATTATTTATCAACAGATTCTCAAAAATCCTGTTAATTAAGTGAGATCCACCATCACTTATCACAATCCAAGGCACTCCAAACGAGAAAATATTATGGTCTTAAACAGCTTAAGAACCACATAGGCATCATTGGTCAGACTAGCTACAGTTCCAGCCACTTAAACACATAGTCCACAACAACCAAGATGTACCAATTCCCATAAGATGAAGGAAAAAGACCCATAAAGTCAATGCCCCAACAATTAAGTACCTCAACCTCCATGACGAAGTTATGTGGCATTTCATGCCTCTTGTTGATCCTTAGTCTTCTCTTCTAGGCGTCACACTAAGACACAAATGACTGAGCATCTCAAAATATAGTATGATACTAGAAATCTTCTTGAAGATCCTAAGACAATTTCTTGAACGTCGCAAAGTTTCCAACATATTCTTATCCATGACAGTGAAAGATCAGATTTTGAACTTCTGATCATCTAATGTAGTGCCATAGTTCTTCTGTGCATCATCTAGTGTTCTGCTATCGTAATAGATGACATGAAGCTTCTTATCTTTTTTATGCCCCATAACAGCTCCAACTACAAAATCGCTGGCTTCACACATCACCTCGAACGTCAAATCCCAGTCTGGTGGTTGGACAATAGGAGCACTCCCTAACACTTTCTTGATTTGTTGAAATTCAGTTTGACAATTTGTAGTGAACTCAAATTTCACATCCTTACACAAAGAAACACTTAATGGCCTATCAATCATGATGAGACCCTTGGTGAACCTCATGTAGAAACCATCGTGTCCTAAAAATTTCCTCACAATCTTCACGGAAAATGGCGCCTAAAGACTCATAAAATCTTGATCTTTGCGTGATCAACCTCGATCCCTGCCTCTGAAACCCTGTGCCCAAAAACAATGTCATCTCTAACCATAAAATGACACTTCTCCCAATTCAGAACCAAGTGCTTCTCTTCATGTCTAGAAACCACTTTGCACAGGTTATCCAAGCACTCATGATAAGATGGTCCGTAGACTGATAAGTCTTCCATGAATACCTCATTATAATCCTTAATCATGTCTGTGAAGATGGACATCATACATCAATGGGATGTAGCATGAGCATTAGAAAGTCCAAAGGGCATTCTGATGTACTAAAACGTACCATAGGGGCATGTAAATGTGGTCTTATCCTAATCGTCCGGATGGATAGAAATCTGAAATAAGCCCGAGTATCCATCTATAAATAATAGTCGGATGGTTAGCCAACCTCTCAAGCATCTGATCAATATTTGGCAGCAGAAAGTGGTATTTCATTGTCTCAGCATTCAACTTCATGTAGTCAATAGTCCACGTAGGAATCAACTCGTTCTTCTTGTTCTTGACCAGTGTGACACCTCCTTTCTTAGAAAACAATTGCACTGGACTGAACCAATCACTGTCTGAGATAAAATAGATGATCCCAGCTTTTACGAGTTTCAGAATCTCCTTTTTGACATCCTCCTTCAGATTTGGATCCAACCTCCTTTGATGCTCAATTGACGACTTAGTCTCATCCTCAAGATGGATCCTATGCATGCAGAAGTCTGGAGAGATACCTCAAATGTCATCAAGAGAATATCCAAGAATTTTTCGGTACTTGCGCAGCTTACTCAACAGTATGATAGTCTCCACATTTTTCAAGGAAGCATTAATGATGACTGGATAAGTGGAATTCGGTCCAAGCAATGTGTACAATAGCTATGCAAGAAGCCGTTTAAGCTCGATTTTTGGAGCCCTTTCCTCGCTCCAATAACTCATTTTTCAGCATGCGTGGAGGTACCTACCAGCTCCTATTGAATAAGTAGTTGCATCACATGCTCCAAGCATCCAACAGTAGTGTCATCTAGATGCTCAATCTCCAGCGCAGAACTGATCAAAGCTCTCTCGAAAGGATCTGCAACATGCATCCTTTGAAATAATTCCACTGCAAGATCTCTAAGAGTGTCCACTTAAAAGGTTTGTGTGTCAATGGTAGGTCGCTTCACCAGCTTATCCATGTCAAAACTCATCATTAGATCACCAACATTTATAGCTATGTTTCCCCTCTTAACATCGATTATCACTCCAACAGTAGCCAAGAAAGGTCTACCCAAGATGAGAGGATCCTTTGGCTCTTCCCTTTAATGCAGAACCACAAAGTTGGTCGGGATCATGCATTTGCCAATTTTGATTGGAACATTTTCAAAAACACCCTCTGGAATCCTGACGTTTCGATCACTCAGAATATGTGAGATCATAGTAGGCAAGAAATCAGTCATCCCAAGCTTCTGAGCAACTGAGGAAGGCATGAGGTTCACACTTGAACCAAGATCGCACAATGATCTCTCAAATCAGTCTCTGAAGATCAAAAAATCCAAAACAAAATTTCTTGGATCCTTAAGCTTCTCTAGAATCTTTCCCTGAATTACAACACTACACACTTATGTGATCATCATTACACCCTCCTCCTCAGTCATGTTTCTCGTAAGCATATCATTTAAGCATCTCTTGACAATCGGAGTAGTCCTGATTGCATCAACGAGAGGAACTTGAATCAGGACCTTTTTCATCATAGCCTTGCATTTTACCAAGTACAACTCGTGTCTTAAATTCCTAATTTTCTTTGGGAATGAAACCTTCAGTTTGTAGTCTTGATCATCTGCAGTTCTGAGCTTCTCTGCATCTGATATATGCGTATGAACATTGCGTTGATGGTCACATAGTCCATGGGTCGTCATATTCATCGATTTTTAAAATGCGTCAACCTTTGTTGCATCAATCAAAGTCGACTTCGGGATAGCATCTGGTCCATCACAACTCGAAATATCCTTATGTGGTCTTGCATTGATCGACATTCGAGACGCGTTGATCGATGTTTGCCTTAGATGACTCGTCCTTCTTGTTTGCATCGAGAAGGTGATATATCATGGTTTTTACCGGTTTTAGACCATGATATAAGTATGTTTTAGAGTCTTTTAGTGTTGCTTTAGAGTCTTTTACAGGTATTAGCACGTTTGGAGCGGAATTGGTGATTATGGAGCTTTTTAGAGCATTTTGGTGTTTTGACCAGAGAGATAGAGTTCACTGTCCGAAACAGAGTAATGCATCGATCGACACACATTGTGCATCGATCGACACACATGCGAGATGGGCCTTCCTCGGCGGTTTAATGAAGAATGCAGAATTTGCAGTTTTGCCCAGAAGTTCCTGATAATTACAAAGAAGCCCCAAGACGTGATTAGGCCTTTATAATTAGGTTTTTGGTGTTTAATTTTGGATACGCTTTCATACTTTGAGCTGAGATTTTTTAAAGCTTTTTGGGGCTGATCTGAACCTATATTGCTTCCTGCTTTTGGAGATGATTTCGAACCCCTTTGTTTCTTACTCTTTTATGCAATCTATTAATTCATTGATTATGTTTTCATTATCTATGTCTGAGTAGATTCATAGTTAGGTTTATGGATTCTCATTAGGGATTTCATGACTTGCTAGATTTAATTAATTCAAATAAGGATTCATATCATAATTGTTCTTCAATCTAAATTATGCTTAACACTAGTTTCTAACCTGATCACTTAGAATCTAGACTCTAGGTTGTTAAATTGACACGAAAGTGTGATTTAGAATTTGAACTATTTAGGTTGAGCAATTGAATTACTCACAAAGAAATTTGGTTTAATTGAATTGTGAACATATCGAACTTAATTTTAAAGCTAGTTTAATCTGTTAGGAATTACAAAGAAATTTGGATTTCTGCTATTAGACTTAGAGAATTCTCACAACGAAAGTTGGTTAGTTCTATATCCGTGTTTGAGTTCTAGAACCGTACTTAATTTGATCCTGACTAATTAATTGATCTGCTTGTCTGATTTCCTGAGAACTCCCTAGACTTAGCGCTTTTAGTTAATTGCCTTCAAACCAATCTTGCAACCTGATTTACTTTTCTGCTTTGCTTTTATTTTCTCACTACTTTCTCCTAGTTTAACTCGATTGTTCTATATTCTATCGTTACCGAGAGTCTTTGTGGATTTCGATACCCTATATACTATAATTGCATTGACTGTGCACTTGCAGTAGAATAGGATAAAACTTAGGTCCTATCAAGTTTTTGGCGCCGTTGCCGGGGACTTTTTTGAGTCTTCGATAGATTTGAACTTAGGGTTTAGACTAGGATTTTTATTTTTGTTTTTGGTTACTAATTATTTCTCTGTTTTTCTCTGTCGCAGGTCTGACATTCGCTTAGCATCGATCGTTGCATCTTTTTGAATCGATCGTTGCAAGGCGACTAGAGTCGAATCGATTGTTGCCTATAAGCATCGATCGTTGCACTGCGATTACGGACGGTTTATGCAGACGTGTGATACCAGAAGTAATCCGAACTCAAATCTCGTTAATCTCAGACTTGAGGAGCTTGCTAGACTAGAGAGAACTAACAGGAAAAGTCGACGAGCAAATATGGTACAAGAGCGCTTGATTCTGAGACCTGATGCTCAAGGTACCCTAAGGGACCCACAAAACAATTCGTACAATGCTGCTGGGCAACGGATTGATGCTGAAGGGAATGTGATCCCTGAACCTGAGCATGAACCGCCATAAAACCAAGGCCAAGGACAAGGCCAAGGACAAGGTCAGAGGCAGATGGTTATTCATGCTGAGAGAACCCTTGCTGACTATAACCGTCCGGATGAGTTTCATGCTAACCGGTCAGTGTTGGAATTGTGTCCAGTAATCTCGGTACTGTCTCTAGAAAGTAAGAGTATGTCAATGATCAGACATAAGTCATATAATACTGGGGGTCATGATGGCTTGCTAGAGTCCGCTCATGATCTATAAGTCTTGGACTTATTGCCTCTATTATATGATCCCATATGGGTCACACGCCTAAGCTAACAGGAAAATGTGTAGGAACGGTTTAGCAGAAGTACGGTAAAAGTGCTAGGCATTTACTGTACTTAGAGAGAATAAAACGGTTTAGCCACTGTGTGTCGATCGATACACAAGGTGTGTCGGTCGACACAGTGCGCGAATGCCGTCGAGTTAATTGGTGTTTGGGCCAAATGGCCCAAACGGAACCGGACAAGTTTTATGAGATAAAACTCGAGTTCAGAACAATTAACCCTAGCTCCTTAGCCGAAAACTCTCTCTCTCTCTGCGCCGAGTTCCTTGTGGTCTAGCAGCCGTTTTTCTGTGATCGCGTGTGTGAACCTTTGGAGGATTCATCTCTCGGTGTTTCTCTGATCTCTGACCTGTTCTCTCCTTCCGCTGCAATTAACAGGTAAAAGGTGAGATCATCATTTGTTTCTATTCGAGAAGAACCTAGATCCGCATGTTTAGGTTGATATGAATCTAAGAATTGAATCAGGATCAACTAAACAATCCTTCAGTGGTATCAGAGCCAGGTTCTGGTTTTTCTTGTTTAGATTCAAGTTTAGGATTGTTTTTCTTGTTTAAAAGTGTTTTGAATCAACTACTGATAAGAGAAATCACTTAAGCAACAAGGAATTGAAACCTAAACACACTTAAAATCGCAGAAACCATGCTATATTGATTTGGTAGAATGCGATTTTCAAAAGTCAGTATCGACTGCGATCGCATGGATCGATCGATACGATCGCATGGATCGGTCGATACAGTCTATCGGCTAACCCTGTTAACGCGTGAAAGCATCGATCGATGCAGGATCGATGCAGGTTCGATGTTGGTGCATCGACCGATGCGGTTGGTGCATCGATCGACACGGTTAGGGTTTTGGCTCGGTTCCGTGCATGCGTGAGAGCATCGATCGATACAGGATCGATGCACGATCGATGCTGAGAGCATCGACCGATGCGGTTGATGGATCGATCGACACGGTTGGTTCATCGATCGACATGGTTGGTTTAAGGCTCGGTTTAATATTTTGATTAAAATTAATTCGTCCTGGTTTAATAAACAGATTTAATAATTTTATTAAGTCTGGTTAAACCGGGATAAGAAATCCAAAGTCGAAAAATTGGATTTTGTGCCTAAACCAGGATTTTCTAATTTGATTTGGTTGGACCAAATAAATTGAGAAAATCCGGTTTAGTAAATAACCGGTTGACAATTGTGGTCATCGTAGTAATTAAAATTTGGTTAGACCAATTTTAATGAACCAGACCGGTTATGTCATTTAATTGGACAATTGGGTCATGTCTTGGACATGGACCAATTCTTGGGCCTCGGGCCAAGAAGTTAAAACAATTGGGCCAATTATTTGAGTCTTTCTTCAGATTTAATTTAAAATTTATTTTATAAAGAATATAAATCGATTTTAAATTAAAGTTTCCGATATTTTGAAATTAGAAAGTTTCTTAATTTATAGAAGTTTCTAGATTTGCATGATTCGGATTTTAAGAAATTTCTAAAGTTAGAAAGTTTCCGTTTTTAGAAAGTTTCCAATTTTAGAAAGTTTCCAAAATTAGTAGGTTTCCAAAAATGGAAAGTTTCCCGAAATAGTAATCTTCTATTTTGGGAATGAATTTTTAAATAAACCTACGAACCTCAAATAATATCAAGCGTTGGATGTCTTGTCCATTCTATGTCAGCTGTCGAAGCCCATTCAATTGTATTCATGGCCTTACAGTGTGAGGGTGTCTGCTTTTGCGTGGATAAGACGTTTTGTGATTCATAAATGTCATTGGGAGTCCCAGACATTAATGATTACATGACTGTATAGTCTGGTTTTCTTGACTGGGCCATCGGGAGTCCCGGGCCTTGAGACATCAAAGTGGATTGGGCCTCGGGCCCAGATTCACAACCAAGAGTTATATCACGGATATAATTAGCCGATATAGGGCTTACCGATATAAGCTAAGGTTTGGTGACGGCCAGTGGCCCACTTTAATCTTAGTTA
Source organism: Orychophragmus violaceus (assembly GCA_030180135.1). Classification (NCBI taxonomy): domain Eukaryota; kingdom Viridiplantae; phylum Streptophyta; class Magnoliopsida; order Brassicales; family Brassicaceae; genus Orychophragmus; species Orychophragmus violaceus. The sequence continues at coordinate 78,850,425 of CM058235.1, read as the reverse complement.
TATGTGGATCTTGGAATCATTATATTCTATTGAGGGTAACTTATGTTATTGAATATAATGCGTGATTAATCATATTAAATTTAATACGAGATTAATCATATTGAACATTTTAACTAATAACCTTTTTATCTATATATTTCAGCTATGACTACTACAAGCACACAAAACACATTCTCAATCCGGTCTGTTCTCGAGAAGGAGAAGCTGACTGGAACGAACTTCCTGACGTGGTCAAGGAACTTGAGGCTGGTCCTCAAGCAGGAGAAGAAGGATTATGTCCTTCGTGATCCTCTCCCCGAGAGGCCTCCTGCCAATGCCGCCAGGACTCTGCATAATGCTTGGGAAAAGCATTCGTCAGATGAAAATGATGCCTATTGCCTGATGTTGGTGACAATGACTCCTGAGCTGCAAAAACAGTTCGAGAGTGTATTGTCACCCATCGAGATAATGGCAAGCCTGAAATCGCTTTTCAGGAGCAGGCTAGGACTGAGAGGTTTCAAACAGTTAAGAACCTCTTGGACTGCAAGTTGGCTGCGAATGCGGCAGTGAGTCCTCATGTCTTGAAGATGATGGGTTATCTCGATCATCTTCAGAAACTCGACTGCCCAATCAGCCAGGAACTTGCCTGCGACATCATTCTGCAGTCATTACCTGCAAGCTATGATCAGTTCATTCTGAACTTTAACATGCATGGCTTGAGTAAGACATTGCCTGAGCTTCACGGAATGCTCAAGACTGCAGAGCCCAACTTGAGGAAAACCGCCAAGGACCCCAATGTGCTTATGGTGCAAAAGGGCAAGGGGTTTAAGAAATCCTCTGCTAAGGATAAGGGAAAGGCCAAGGCTGTCCAAGTCGCGGACAAGGACACGCCAAAGCCCAAGCCCAAGTCCAAGGCTGGGCCAACTGACATATGCAGGTTCTGTAAAGAACCAGGGCATTGGAGGAGAGAATGTAAGAAATTCCAGGAAGGTCTAAAGGAATTGAAGAAGAAGACTTTTGAGACTTCTTCAACAGGTATTTTTGTTATAGAAGTTAATACAACTACTTCTGATAATACCTCATGGGTTATGGATACTGGTTGTGGGGCTCATATTTGTACTAATATGCAGGCACTCAGCAACAGTAGAAGGCTGAAGCAAGGACAAGTGGAGCTACGAGTTGGGAATGGAGCGAAAGTTCCAGCACTAGCTGTAGGCACTTACTTGTTGTCTTTACCTTCGGGATTGATTTTAGAACTCAATAATTGTTATTTTGTACCTGCTATAAGCAGAAATATTATTTCAATTTCTTTGTTGGATTTGGAAGGTTATGATTTTTCAGTTAAGAATAAATTATGTTCCTTCAATCGCAACAATTTGTTCTATGGTTCTGCCCCTCTTATGAATGGGCTTTACATACTCGATCAATCCGCGCCAATTTATAACATTAATACCAAACGGTTCAAACCTAATGAGGAGAACCGAACGTTTCTATGGCATTGTCGTTTAGGGCACATCAGCGAGAAACGCATCAAGAGGCTCCATTCGAATGGACTTCTTGGCTCATTTGACTTTGAGTCATGTGAGAAATGCGAATCCTGCATGATGGGCAAAATGACACGGGCCCCCTTTAATAAACCTAACGAGAGGGCCAGTGACTTATTGGGCCTGATACACACTGATGTGTGTGGCCCAATGTCCACAAATGCAAGAGGAAACTATCAGTACTTCATTACCTTCACTGATGATTTCAGTAGGTATGGATATGTTTATTTAATGAAACATAAGTCTGAATCTTTTGAGAAGTTCAGAGAATTCCAAAATGAAGTACAGAACCAACTTGGCAAAAGCATTAAGGCTCTTCGGTCCGACCGAGGAGGAGAATACTTAAGCCAAGAATTCAGTGATCATCTGAGAGAGTGTGGGATCGTATCCCAACTCACTCCTCCTGGAACACCTCAATGGAATGGTGTGTCTGAAAGGAGAAATCGGACCTTATTGGATATGGTTCGATCTATGATGAGTCACACAGACCTTCCAATATCCCTTTGGGGATATGCTCTGCTAACAGCAGTGTTCACTCTAAATAGAGCGCCATCGAAAGCAGTAGCAAAGACACCATATGAATTATGGACTGGAGAAGCTCCAGTGCTGTCTTATCTCAGAATTTGGGGTTGTGAAGCCTATGTCAAGAGATTGATCTCAGACAAGCTTACACCAAAATCTGACAAATGCTACTTCATTGGTTATCCACGGGAAACCAAGGCTTATTACTTCTATCTACGTTCCGAGAACAAGATCTTTGTTGCCCGGGATTGTAACTTTCTTGAGAGGGAGTTTCTCTCTAAGAAAGACAGTGGGAGTAAGGTACTGCTTGAAGAAATTCAAGATGAACAGGATACTGCTCAACCTAATGAGGAAGAGCAGCAGGAGGACCTACAAGAAATTGTAGAGCCTGAACCTGTAGTACCTGAAGTTCGAAGATCCGGGAGGATCCGTCACGAACCCGAGAGATATCAAGGATTCCTCGTGACTGACTGTCATGATCTTCTGATCATTGATGGTGATGAACCATCGAACTTCAATCAAGCCATGATGGGCCCAGATTCCTCTAAGTGGCGCAAGACCACTGATTCCGAAATGGACTCCATGTCGGTCAACCAAGTGTTTTCGTTGGTTGACTTACCCGCTGGTGTAAAAGCCATCGAGTGCAAATGGATCTTCAAGAAGAAGATTGACGTGGATGGAAATGTCCAGATTTATAAAGCCAGGTTGGTGGCAAAAGGTTTCAGACAAGTTCACGGTGTGGATTACGATGAAACCTATTCACCAGTGGCTATGATGAAATCTATTCGGATTCTACTAGCAACTGCAGCTTTTCATGATTATGAAATTTGGCAGATGGACGTGAAAACCGCCTTCCTGAATGGTATTCTGGAAGAGGATGTGTATATGACACAACCTGACGGTTACATAGATCCAAAGAATGCTGGAAAAGTATGCAAGCTTCATAAATCCATTTATGGATTGAAGCAAGCATCGAGGAGCTGGAATCTTCGTTTTGATGAAGCAATCAAGCAATTTGACTTCATCAGAAACGAAGAAGAACAATGCGTGTATAAGAAATCTAGTGGGAGCAAGATTGTATTTCTTATTCTGTATGTCGATGACATACTGCTTCTCGGAAACGACGTTCCAATGCTGAAGTCCGTAAAGGACTGGCTTGGAAGTTGTTTTTCCATGAAAGACATGGGTGAAGCCGCATACGTTCTTGGAATCAGGATCTACCGGGATAGATCTAGAAGGCTGATAGGCTTGTGTCAAGATTCATACATTGACAAAGTCCTACAAAGATTCAGCATGAAGGATTCCAAGAAGGGCTTCACGCCAATGGTACATGGCACAACGCTAAGCAAGAAGCAGAGCCCTACGACGGCTGCTGAGCTTGAGCGCATGAAGAATATTCCTTATGCATCTGCAATAGGATCTGTCATGTATGCCATGATCTGTACTCGTCCTGATGTTGCTTATGCATTGAGCATGACGAGTAGATACCAGTCAAATCCAGGTGAAAACCATTGGATTGCCGTAAAGAATATCTTGAAGTATCTAAGACATACTAAGGATAAGTTCTTAGTGTACGGTGGAAGTGATGTGCTTAAAGTCAGTGGATTCACGGACGCAAGTTTCCAGACAGACCAAGATGATTTCCGGTCACAGTCCGGTTATATCTTTTGTCTGAATGGCGGTGCAATCAGTTGGAGAAGCTCCAAGCAAGACACCGTTGCAGATTCCACTACAGAAGCTGAATATATCGCCGCCTCAGAAGCTGCGAAGGAAGCTGTTTGGATACGAAAGTTCATTATTGAACTAGGTGTGATACCAGATGCGGCTGAGCCTCTGGCACTGTTTTGTGACAACAATGGTGCTATAGCTCAGGCAAAGGAACCAAGATCACACCAGAAATCCAAGCATGTTCTAAGAAGATTTCACTTGATACGTGACATCATTAATAGAAAGGAAGTCAAGATCAGCCGAGTTCAGACTGATGATAACGTCGCTGATCCGTTGACAAAGCCACTCCCAAGGCCTAAGCTCGAGTTTCTGACTGAAGCTGTAGGCATTAGAGACATTGAAATGTAATCTAAATTTGAGTGGGAGTTTGAGGGCTTTTATTTAGTTATTTGATATGTTCTTGTAAAACATTCTTATGTTTAATGAAATTATTATTTCAAGATTATTTTAACTGTGATGAAATAATCGTTCCAAAATGATATGAACCATTTTATAGGTCATCGAAGTAAATGATTTGATCTTGAGTCATCGAAGTCATTTAGCTTGATCATGAGACCCTATATTTGATAGATGTTTTATATCATCCCGTCCCTAGTCGAAGGTTGTTGAAATTGGAACACCAACAACCGTGTGAGACTGGATTGGTACGTGACTTATGACAAAGTCTCAGTGTGTCATAGATGCGCGGCATCAAAATCAGTACATAGGTGTATGTTTGGGAACATACGACCGGACAAGACCCGCTTATAAGAACTCTTCAGGATATTTATATCTGTGTCATAAGAGATTCTTACTACGACTATAGAGTATAGTCCTTAGACCTGAGTTCGCATGCATGTGACTGCACATGGACTGATGCACTTTGATCATTGTCTAACGCTATCGTTCTGCGATAGTTATAAGGACCTTGTTTGGGTACATTATGAAATGAGTAGTTTACAGTGATGGAACAAGACGGAATTTGTCCCTCCAATATAAATGGAGTGAATATCTCTAGGCCAATCGGAGATTTGAATACTGAAAATGCATGGCCATGCTCAAACGGACTGTCCCGAGTCGTTTGGATTGTCAGTATCGAATCAGAGTCCGATGAACAGGATTAGGCTTTATAAGGATGACACCAATCTTGCCTTATGACTAATCGAGATATTGTGACAAAAGGATTATGAATACAGAGATTCCAGTACAAGTGGGAGATTGTTGGAATTGTGTCCAGTAATCTCGGTACTGTCTCTAGAAAGTAAGAGTATGTCAATGATCAGACATAAGTCATATAATACTGGGGGTCATGATGGCTTGCTAGAGTCCGCTCATGATCTATAAGTCTTGGACTTATTGCCTCTATTATATGATCCCATATGGGTCACACGCCTAAGCTAACAGGAAAATGTGTAGGAACGGTTTAGCAGAAGTACGGTAAAAGTGCTAGGCATTTACTGTACTTAGAGAGAATAAAACGGTTTAGCCACTGTGTGTCGATCGATACACAAGGTGTGTCGGTCGACACAGTGCGCGAATGCCGTCGAGTTAATTGGTGTTTGGGCCAAATGGCCCAAACGGAACCGGACAAGTTTTATGAGATAAAACTCGAGTTCAGAACAATTAACCCTAGCTCCTTAGCCGAAAACTCTCTCTCTCTCTGCGCCGAGTTCCTTGTGGTCTAGCAGCCGTTTTTCTGTGATCGCGTGTGTGAACCTTTGGAGGATTCATCTCTCGGTGTTTCTCTGATCTCTGACCTGTTCTCTCCTTCCGCTGCAATTAACAGGTAAAAGGTGAGATCATCATTTGTTTCTATTCGAGAAGAACCTAGATCCGCATGTTTAGGTTGATATGAATCTAAGAATTGAATCAGGATCAACTAAACAATCCTTCAGTCAGCACTTGTACCTCCTGGTTTTGAGGGGAATGACTTCGAGATCAAGACCATCTACTACTCTATTCTGAGGCAGAATGCCTTCCATGGGTTTTCGACTGAGCAGCCAATGGATCATATTGATGAGTTTGAGGATATAGTCACTGGGATGAAGTATGATGGAATGAACTATAACTATCTGTTTCTCAAACTCTTCCCCTACTCTCTCGCTGGAGATGCTGCTGCATGGCTGAAACAACTTCCACCTGGGAAGTTTACTACTTGGGATGCTGTGAAGAGTGAGTTTCTGAGACACTTTTATGATGATGCTCGCTCTGATCAGTCGAGACAGGACATTCTCACTTTCTCCAAAGGTCCTATAGAGCCTCATAAAGCTGCTTGGATGAGATTCAAGAAGTACCAACGATACTGTCCTCATCATGGATTCACTGAAGTGACATTGCTGGGTATTTTCTTTAGAGGTATAGATCTCCCTTACCATACTGCATTGGATAATTCCAGCAATGGAAATTTCAACACTAGGATCAGTCGAGACAACACAAAATGCTGGTTTTCAGAAACCTTTTCAGCAAGGTAATCAGAGGACTTATGGATCATCCTCCTATCAGGCACCTCCTGCTGCTAATGCTCATGAGAGCGAGATGGAAGCCATGATGGAGCAGTTTCTGGAAGGACAGACTAAGATACTTGTGGACTGCAACAGGAAGTTAGATGCTGTGTATGAGGACCTTAATGGGAAGTTTGAGTCCTTAAGTACACATGTGAAGCAGTTGGACACACAAGTGAGCCAAATTTCAAGCTCTGTCAAAGGAAAGAGTGTCGTGGACACCCACATCAAGGCTTGGTCAGTTTATATCAATGATGGATCATACCAAGGTGAAAATTTCGAGTTGAATACAGCTGAACTGGTGGAAGAACCTGAGAAATTCGAAATTGAGGAAAAACTCTTGGGTGAAATCTGTGAAAACTTATCTGCATCGATCGATGCACCTATTGCATCGATCGTTGCATGTGGTGGACAGACAGATTCACTTGATTCTCATGGCGTTGTTGAAGAGACAGATCAAGAGCTTAATAGAATATTCCCTGGAGTGTCTGACATAACTCAACAGAAGATTGATGAGCTTAAACAGCTGGAAGAGATGGATGAGAAGTAGGAAGAAATTCCACAATCTGATGATCCACCATATCACCCTTGTGCGCAGAGATACTTGGAGAAGATGCTGCCAATGGATGAAATGCTGAAGGATTGGGTGATAGTGGTCCCTAAACATATCAGTGAGGTGCTGCTAACTAAGATCCCGAAGAAGCTACCTGATCCTGGTATTTTTATGCTGAGTTGTTCTATTTTTGAGGATGGTTTCAAGCGTTCTCTGTGTGACTTAGGAGCTGCTGGAAGTCTCATGCCATACTCTGTGGCAGAGAAGCTGGGGATGACGGATTTTTCACCCACTAGGACCTCTCTTGTCCTAGCTAATCAGTCAATAAGGATTCTGGAAGGAGTTCTTGAGGACGTCCCAGTGAGAGTTGGGAACTACTTGATTCTGACAGACTTCTTGGTGCTTAAGTACGACAGTGAGAAGGATGATGCTCTAATACTGGGAAGACCATTCTTAGCCACAGCTGGAGTAGTGATCGACGTAAGGAACAGTCTGATTGATCTCTATCTGGGAGATGAGCCTCTGCACTTTGAGATGGATATGCTGCGCAAGCCGCATATTGATGGGCAAACCTTTAGGATTGAGGATGGATATGGAGAGCAGATGAGTGATACTTTGGTTTTAGATCCTGGAGAACATTACATTCCTTCTTTTCTTAGACGAGCTCACATTGATGCTGCTTACTCTCCACCTTGGATGAGGAGACTTTCACAGAGACAATCACAGTCTCTGTTGAAACCTCCTGGAGCCTGACCTTGTTAGTCCGGTCAAGCTAATGACCTTAAACAAGCGTTGAGTGGGAGGCAACCCACTGTTTAGTTTTAGTGTTTTTTCTTATTAATTTTGGTGTTTTTCTTAGGATTTTACGTTTTAATTTTGTTTTTGCTAAGTTTTCATTACAGAACACGAGTCTGGAGATATGTGACGATCGTTGCTCATGTGCAATGGTCGTTGCAGGGAGAAATGACGAAGAGATGAAATCGCCTTGTGACGATCGTTGCGGTCCTGTGCAACGGTCGTTTCAAATGGTTTAATTGCAAAATAAAGGTACGCGTGTGCTAAACCGGAATCAATTCGGTTCACTAGCAACGATCGTTGCCTGTCTGCAACGGTCGTTGCATCCACGATCCAGGTAAGTACCTTTAACCTTTTCTATCTTCTCTTCTTCCCCATTTCGCCGTCCGTACATCCCGATTCTCATCTCCCTAAATCACTCATTTCTTCATCATTTTCATTGATTCGAAGTGCTATTCTTATTGTTTTTACACGCTTTATCCATTCCTCTAACCCATTCGTAGCAATTCCGAGGTAAGGTCTCTCAAATTCATCGTTTTCGGATTCGATTTTAGGGTTGGAATTAGAAGATTTTTGCTTGAGAATGATGATTTCGTACTGATATAGACTTGATTTAGGATTAGATTATACTGCTGTTGAGATTGAGGATTGATTCTTATACGATTTGAAGGGTATTTGGCGACTGTGAAATCGCCTTGCAACGATCGCTGCACTTGTGCAACGGTCGTTGCATTGCGACTTCACAGAGAGTTCTGCCGTGACCTATATGCATTATTTTCTTGATTGCAGATGCCTCCTCGTGGATAACCTCGCAAACACAGAGCTACCACAGCAGCTGCAGCTGCAGATCATCCTCATCCGCCAGTTGAGTGGTTTCTTCGAGACTCGCCACATCCTGAGCCTTGTCAGAGAGATCGGGAAGCAATACATTTGCCTTGGCCTAAGACAGATAAGGAACATATTCCGACAGACAAGGTATGGGATATGGAGATTGATAAGCTGCTTAAGACTGACACATTCACAGAGAGGCCGCTACATGACCACTGGGACGAGTTCGATACATTGTTCTACAATGGCTGGTGTCATATGAAAATCAAGCCAACCAAGTTTGCTGACTATTGGACTTGTAGAGGTTTAGGCATTGATGAGCAGGTGCTGGCATTGGTTAAGGGCATTGGTCTGGGGACGATGCCTATGCAGCACTATGAGTTGTATCCTGATCTGGTAAGACAGTTGCTGGCCACCTGCAGAGTTATTTATCCTAACCCAGAGTGCAGGAGAGCTTCAGGGGGTATCTTTACCTTCATGTGCCTAGGAGTCAGGTATCGGATTCCCCTTCTTGATATCTGCCATATTTATGGATTCAGCGTTGAGCCTACACGTACCGACATAGCTCTTGAGTGGGATGTGCCGGAAGCTCAGTTTTTCTGGGACAGTATTGGTAATGGTCGGTATTGCTCGAGGACGACGAAGCAGATTCAGGTTAGGCATCCTGTTCTCAGATATGTGTTACGCATCTTGGGATATACTCTGTTGTGCAAAGCTGAAGCAAACAAGATGCGTAAGAATGAGCTGGAGATGCTTTTCATTGGGTTGAGGGAGCAGTTTGCTGACACTGATTTGAGAGATCCCACCAGAGGACTTAACATAGGAGCTGTGTTTGCTCATCACTTGTGCTCATTGCAGAAGAAGCCATTTGATGGGAAGGACACTGAGTCAGTAGGGAGTCTGCGTACTCCCATCTTTCGACGTTGCAGGATCCCTTTAGAGGGTACAGAGTGTGATGACAGTAAGGAATTCCTGGATTTTACTCACCTGCAGAGTGCTACATGGCTGAAGGAGGGACGTATATGGGTCTATTATGACACTACCGCTACGAAGCGTGGTATAGATCTTCCTGCTGCTGATCTGACCAAGATTGATATGTGGGCTGCTTTGAGTTTCCAGCCTCCTACGCGCGATCAGCGCAGTGTGCCTACGATGGCCCATCCGCTGGGAGAGCTTTCTACACGCCCTTCTTCTTCTTCTGCGCCTGCACCTGCTGCTCCTGCTGCACATGACATTGGTCCTTATCCTGAGCCTTCAGTACCTTTGAGTGAGATGTCCGAGGGAGAGTTGAGAGAGCGTCAGGATGGTATTCTACGGAGCATCTGGAACTACATGCGTGGCTGCACTTGCAGAAGACAGCCACAGATTCATCAGCCCGTTCCTACCAGACGTCGACGTTCTCCGACTCCCGGTGATTCGAGAGGTACTGATCGCTATGATGGCATAGATGACGAGTGAGAGTAGTGGCATTTTCAGACTACGGTTCTATATTTCTTTTTCACTTTTTCTTTTGCATTTTTTTTCTTTTGTTTTTTCTCTTTGATACTTATGTTTGGATGATGTGTTTACATTTGAACTATATGTTGCTTTGATTTTGCTCGTTTGCATTGATTTTCAGCTTTCAGGTTTGAAAATTGAGATTTTCTCACGGACTAACCTGCTAACTGCTGACTGTTCCGAGAAATCGCAATGCAACGATCGACACGCTCCTGTGTGTCGATCGTCACAACACGAAAATCGCATTGCAGCGATCGTTGCGGACCTAAGCAATGATCGACTCATATCTCAATCGCCTTACAACGATCGTCGCATTTATGCGTAACGATCGATGCATGAGCGAGACAGGTAAAAATCAGACAGAACTTAAATCATCCCTTAACATTTTTACTTTCTTTTACCAATCCTTAGCTTGACACTACTGGGGACAGTGTGTTTCAAGTGTGGGGGAGGTGGTACTGACTTTTATCTTTCTGTTTTCTTAGAGTCAGTCCTATTTTTCAAAAAAATTTGTTTTATTGAGTCAAAACGGTTTAAGTAAGAAACAATGAATTTTTGAGAAGTTAACAGCACTTGCAGGAACTTAAGTGACCATTGGGATGAAGCTGCAGTATCAATCTATGACTATTAGAAAACCCAACACAGATCAGCCTACTGAGAACACCCACATCACTTCAGGTATCAGAGGATCCTTTACTGACTTCACCCATAATTTGACTTAATTTTCTCACCTAAGGGCTTGGTATACCTTGAGTCGGACTCCTCTGTTAGTTCTGACATAGCTTGTAAACCTGTCCGAGTAAGGTTCCCTTCTCCCCTTCTCTTAAAAAAAAAGAATAATAAACTGAAGATGAGCTAGTAGCTCCGAAGTGGTCACGGGAGTGGTAGCTACCACTATTACCTCCTGTGCATTCATGGAATGTGTCCAAAGTACACCCCATAACGGGAAGAGCACTGATAAAAAAAAAATGATACCCAATGGGGAAAAATCAGAATGCTAAGGAAGGGAAAAGAGAAGAAAGGAACCAGAAAAAGATAGTATGGTAGTCTAGAGCTAACAGAGTAAGAATCCATGTGCCCTTTGATCAATAATCGTTAGGTGAGACCGCACTTAATAGCTTATAGAAGTCATTATGGTGAATTTGAATGCTTGAATGTGATTGTAGAGTTTACTTAGGACAATTGCTAAGTGTGGGGGAAGTATATGTTGGTCTTGATGTCTTGCAGGTGATTCTTTCAGTGGCTTACTAAGGGAAATCTGAGTGTTGTTGCTTCTAAGATGAAAAGAGTTTCTGAAAGTTTTCAAACCTCTTCACCATGTTTTAGTTCTCTGTTTTGCTTGAGGGCAAGCAAATGCTAAGTGTGGGGGAGTTGATATATCATGGTTTTTACCGGTTTTAGACCATGATATAAGTATGTTTTAGAGTCTTTTAGTGTTGCTTTAGAGTCTTTTACAGGTATTAGCACGTTTGGAGCGGAATTGGTGATTATGGAGCTTTTTGGAGCTTTTTGGTGTTTTGACCCGAGAGATAGAGTTCCTTGTCCAAAACAGAGTAATGCATCGATCGACACACATTGTGCATCGATCGACACACGTGCGAAATGGGCCTTCCTCGGCGGTTTAATGAAGAATGCAGAATTTGCAGTTTTGCCCAGAAATTCCTGATAATTACAAAGAAGCCCCAAGACGTGATTAGGCCTTTATAATTAGGTTTTTGGTGTTTAATTTTGGATACGCTTTCATACTTTGAGCTGAGAGTTTTTAGAGATTTTTGGGGCTGATCTGAACCTGCATTGCTTCCTGCTTTTGGAGAAGATTTCGAACCCCTTTGTTTCTTACTCTTTTATGCAATCTATTAATTCATTGATTATGTTTTCATTATCTATATCTGAGTAGATTCATAGTTAGGTTTAGGGATTCTCATTAGGGATTTCATGACTTGCTAGATTTAATTAATTCAGTTAAGGATTCATATGATAATTGTTCTTCAATCTAAATTATGCTTAACACTAGTTTCTAACCTGATCACTTAGAATCTAGACTCTAGGTTGTTAAATTGACACGAAAGTGTGATTTAGAATCTGAACTATTTAGGTTGAGCAATTGAATTACTCGCAAAGAAATTTGGTTTAATTGAATTGTGAACATATCGAACTTAATCTTAAAGCTAGTTTAATCTGTTAGGAATTACAAAGAAATTTGGATTTCTGCTATTAGACTTAGAGAATTCTCACAACGAAAGTTGGTTAGTTCTATATCCGTGTTTGAGTTCTAGAACCGTACTTAATTTGATCTTGACTGATTAATTGATCTGCTTGTCTGATTTCCTGAGAACTCACTAGACTTAGCACTTTTAGTTAATTGCCTTCAAACCAATCTTGCAACCTGATTTACTTTTCTGCTTTGCTTTTATTTTCTCAATACTTTCTCCTAGTTTAACTCGACCGTTCTATAATCTATCGTTACTGAGAGTCTCTTTGACCCGAGAGATAAAACTTAGACCCTATCAGAAGGGTCAGCATACCTTCGTCCCCTGCTCCATCAATTGCACTTGAAGTGTCATGGAAACCTCCTTTCATCGATCAACAGGGAGGTGCATCAATTGAAAAGGGGTCCCATTCTAGAGTATCATCTTTGATTTCCCATAATTCAACGAGTACATAAACACTCAGACCTTTTTTTTTTAATCACCGGATTGACCTTCTTACCACTTCTCAATGTGATGGTATTACACTGATATTTCAGATTAGCATATGTCATTCCAGGAAGACTCCATCTTGGCTCTTCACAAACCCAATAGTCTGTGCAACCTGGATATCTAGCTTCATGACATGAGTGTTCAAAGCTTCAAACTTCCAATTCAAATCAGTGTACATAACGTCGATCTTGCTATTGAATTCCATTGAAATCTTCTGCTGACCCTCTATAATCTGCTCCAACATCGATTTCATCCAAGTCTGCTCATTTGGTGCAGGAGGTGCCTGATAAGATGAAGAACTGTAATTCATGGGGAAACTGTAGCTGTTTCTAAAGTTGTTGTTGTTATTGCTCTGGAAAGGCTTCTGGTATTGATGCTTGGAGACATAACCATACGAGTGTTCATTACCTGTGAAAGTACTCCTCTGACCAGTCCTACTGTAGTCACTTCTACCTTGTTTATTCCCAAACCTTTGACCCTGAAAACTAGTCCCACCAATGTAACTCAAGTCCTCTTCTTCGCAGTTATCCTTATGTTCAAATGCTTCAAAACTTTACAACAAATTGGAATTGCTTCTTGTTGACCATAATGTTTTTTTTCAGCTCCGCGATATGCTTCCTATATGTATTTCCACCTTGTATTTGCCTCTCAAAGGCATCATTCTTTGTGTTTTATTAGATGTCAAGTTCTCACTAAGCATATATGCTTTCTTTGGAGACTTCATATTAAATTTTCCATTGCTCGCAGCATCAAGAGCCATCTGATACTTCTAATACACGCCTCTAAAGAAGGTGCCCAGTAACTGAACCTCAGAGAAACCATGATGTGGACAATCTCTCTGGTACGCCCTGAAACGTACCCAAACTGTCTTAAATGCCTCAGTAAATCCTTTAGTGAACTGAGAAATATTTTTCCTTAGTTATATACGCTGATGTTTCGTCATCGTAGATGTTCCACATAAAAGATTTTTTGGTGTCATCCCAACTTGTAAGAGATCCAGTGGGAAACTACTTCAACCAATAAGTTGCATTACCAGCAAGAGAATGTGGGAAGAGCTTGCAGAACAATAAAGCATAGTTGACTCACTTGTGCTTCATACTAGTCACCAAGTCCTCGAATCTCTCAATATGATCCATGGGATGCTCATGAGGAAGACTGTGAAACTGATGTTGTCCAACAAGTGTGTAGTATGACATCTTCAGTTCAAAACCATTCCTTTGCATTAGAGGATGTCTGATCTAAAACTTTTTCGCATTGAACTCATTAGACATGTTGTAATCACCAAGTGTCCTTCCTCTTACGATTTGCGCATGTACTTGCGCATGGGCAGAAGCTGCGCCTGCAACCTATGCCGCAATTTGTGCATGTTCTGCGCTCGCAGAAACATTGGGACGATTGGGTTTCCTTTCCCATCCAGTATATGACCTTGATCATTATAATCATGACCCTCTTGGTCTCTCAAAATACCATCCTCGTCCGTTTCAGTATCACGGCGTTAGGATTCATCATCTCAAATGGTTTCTTCGCTTTTCTGTTTGTTTTTCTTGCTTTTCAAGCTCCGGATTTTGAAGAAACAAAATCTCTTTGTCCGGATTGCTTATGGGTATACGATTAGGCATGCACTGTCTGATGTCGAATTGTACATCGATCCATGCTGGTGCAGTGTCGATCAATGCTGATGATTTTCACGTAACATGAAACACATAAGACATCAAAGTAAGAACATTGTGAGTAAAACTGAAAATAAAACTGAGTCTTAACTCTATACTTAAATCTATCGGAGACTCAATAGTGTCCCCAACAATGGCGCTAAAAAAATGCTATGCTTAAAGTTTCAATTTCCTAAAACTACACCGCATGTGAACATAATACAATTGTAGTATATATGAGTCAAATCCCTAGAGACTCAAGACTCTCACGATAGATTTTCAGTGTTGAATTAAGCTAACCATGAATTACTTTTATCAATTAAAAAGCAATACATGAATAATAAAATTGGTTTGTTTTCCAATCGAAAAAACATTAGGTCTTGGAAATTTCTCAGGAAATCAAGCAATTCAGAACAATTGTCAATCATGATCAAATTAAGAACTGTTCAAGAACTCAAATTACAGAAATAAAATAAATCAAATTTCTTTGCAATAATTTACTAAGTATAAATCCTAAAAATCCAAATTCCATTGTGATTTCTAAATATTAAACTAGCATTAAGTGGAGGTTCGATTTGTTCACAAATGATCTAATCCAAAATTCTTAGCAATTATCTAATTTTCTCACATTAATTTCTGTCAGATTATAAATCACACTTTCATATCATCTAACAACCTATGATCTAGATTCTAGGTGATCAACCTAGAACTAACCTTAAGAACAACTTTAGGTGAAGAAATAATAAGTTATGAATCCTAATAGATAAAGCGATCTGATATTCCACAAAAATCCCTAAACCTAGCTAGAGATCTACACAGAAATATTGAATGCCACAAAAGACATTATCAAAAAATATATCATATAAATAAAAATAGAATACAAAAGAGGGTTCAAAATCTTCTTTCAAAGGCAGTACAAAATATCAGATCTTCCCCAAGCTTTAATCTCTCTCAAAACTCAAAGTATTACAAGTATCAATGAAATAAAACTCCAAAAACCTAATTAAATGGTTAAAACATGTAACGTGTCACTTCTTTAAGTATCAAAACTTTTGGGCTGCTTGTAATTCTTCAAAATTCTTAAATGACTCACGTGAATTTGCAATTAGGGTCTCGAGTCGACCGATGCAAGGGATGCATCGTTTGACGCTCAATGTAAATATTGATGGTGACTTTGATCATCTTGGCTTCAATCTCCAAAACTTTCGATATATTCATAAAATATCCGGAATGTCTCCAACGTATACAAACCAGTAAAGGACTCAAAAGACTCGATTATATACATACATCATGATTTAAAACCAATAAAACAATAATATATCAGATACTATAGCTTGTCTGACATGAGATACCATAGTCCTCAATTTGCATGGTGCAAAAAGAGAAAGGAGGGGTTGATCTGCATAAATCTGGATAGGTTGTTGATTATCGATGTTTGGTTACATAAGTACACTACTGTGTATAGAGTGTTTGAAGCGGGTGGATGCATTGATCACTTAAGATGCAGATTCTACATGACTGTAGATTAAACAAAGAAACGGCGGACATTCAAATTTTCCAATGCGATAGTTTCTAAACCAGAATTCTTGCCAATGGTTGACTCGTATTGGAGGGAGAGAAAATTTATACCATTTGACCTCAGCTTTGTTCAGATTCTCAAGAAAAATCAAAGCATTCAAATCCCACATCCATAAACTGAGTAAAGATAAATTGGGGAGCATACAATAAAAATTCAAGGAGGCATTGGAAACTCTATGCTTGAAGTAAGAAGAAACACTAAGGGACCCAAATCATAACAATATCACTGCCGAACTTGAAGTTTAAAGTTGGTGGAAGAGAATCAATGACATAGAAGAAGAGTTTCTAAAACAAAGATCAAGACTTCACTGGCTAAAGGTGGAAGATCGTAATCACAAGGCATTTCATAATGCATAAAATTATGACAATCTCAGAATATTTTATTAGAGAAGTTAATTGTTATAATCCTTTTCAATATCAACATCGGCGGGAAATCAATAAATTGGAGAAATAGATGGAAAAAGGTTTTGGTATTTTTTTAGAAATATGGGAGCCGGGAAGCAACGGAGGGTTACTAATTCTCCAAATTTTATTGAAGATTATTTAGAAGACAAAATGATGTAGAGATATTTTTTGGAAGCAAAATAGATTTTATTGGGAAAAAGATCAATAAACCGTAAAAATTCACGAGAAGCGTATTTCGGTGATTTCGAGGAAATGAGGAGTCAAGACGGTGTTGGAAAATTATGGAGAAATATTTTTGGACATTCATAAAAATAAAAACGGTGTTGAAGATTATTGCGGATTTTTGGGAAACATCACATTAATCGGGAATCGCAAACTAGGACCGATCAGATGAGATGGCAAGTGGCGATTGGAGGAGGGACACTTGGCACTAAAGATTTCTGGATTTTTCTGCTGGAGACACATGGTGTTCATGGGTCAAGTTGCATGTGAACAATGGATGAACAATGACACCTATGTGCCAATCTCTTATGATGCATGGAGAATGAGTTTTTGCTATAAATATCACCCATGCCATTCACTCAACCTCACACCAAACCACATTTCCTCCTCCTCCTCTTCCTCCTCCTCGTCTCTTCTCATCACCAGCGGCCATCACCTCCCCATCTTCCCTAGATTGCATCTTTTACAAGTAAACCCTTAAAACCGCTTAAACACTTCCCAAAAATCCTAAACACTCTCTAGATGCTTCCTAAATATTCCTAAAAACAATTAATCGCTAAAAACAAGTCTTAAATCTTCGCCGGACCTTCGCTTCTTGTTGGAAAAGTCGCTACAGAGTCGCTGGAGTCGCCGAAATCCGCCACCCTCTCTCGCCAACCACTTCTATGCCTCAATGGAGGACCATCGGAGACATTGACAGTAAAAACTGCCAGAGACGACACGGTCAAGTCGGTCGACGCCGGTCAATGCCGACCAGGTCAACGTCGGTCAACTTTGGCCAGGTAAATGCTAGTGAACTTCTTAACTCAATGCCGTAAATTCAAATGCTTCAGTCAACGGTCAAGGGTCCAGGTCAAATGATCGGGGTTTATCGGGGTTTGAGTTCTAAGGTCTCGGGGTTTTATCCTTCCATCTCCGGGTCGCATCCTTCCATCTAATCACTATGAGTATAAAAACGCTTGGCAAATAATTGGGAAGAACTTCACAAAACCCATTAATCCTTCTTCATCAAATGCTTTCTTCCCAAAGGAATCAATACCACCATTCTGACGTTGATACCAAAAATGGAACATTCTGACGTTGATACCAAAAATGGAATTGAACAATTGACCTTATCGTCTTGTGTTGAGTCATATAGTCTCAGTGAGTCTGATTCCGTGTCGTGGTGACTTTCTGAATCCACATAGGATTCATAAAAGTCGTAGGATTTATTATTTCTTTTAAGATTAACGGTGTGTTAGATCCCGCGAGTCTTGTGTGAGGCATTCTGGTACTTCCTTCATGATTGGATCCTCGAGAGAACTCGTTGAATTCACGTATCCTTGGGTAGTGGTTCTCGTTGGGCGTTAACATACGTGGTGATGCTGATAGGTGTGGGACTATGAGTAACGGGTTCATGTCCTAGGGACGAGCCTCATGGACGCTTTGGCTATCTAGGGATAACACGAGTCACCGCGTATTGATCGACATAGCGGTTTTCTATACTCTGTACTTTGTTTACGTTTAGGAGTCTGGATGTTCTAGTTGTAGGCAGTTAGGATTTCCTGAGGAATATTACCGAGTTCTCGTTAGTAGTACAAAGTGTTGAGTAAGCGTTAGATTTGCGTTTAGTATTTAGATAGTGTCTAATCGAAGACATGTGCCGCACTGTTCTCGACTCCCTTCGTTTTTGTTGTGTTTTGTTTAGCCCGTTACGCGTTATCCGTGGGGAGGTAACATGTAATTGGCCTGTATTACTTTTCTGTTTTTGATTGTTATTGCTTGTTATTTTGGGTTTGTCGGGTGGGGTTTTAGCCTTTATAGTTAAGAGCCAGATCACTAGGTGTTGTTAGATTGCTCATCCCACTCTTTTTCTCTTTTTCAGGGTTCCAGAATAGTTCAGCGGACGCGTAGGCCCCCCGAAGTAGATTCGGGTTGCCATTTTTTATTATTTTTGGTTTCAGATTTTTGGGCCCGTAAAATGTTTTAGAAAAGCTTAAGAAAATTAGATTAAAATGAGATCGTTCCGTGATATATTGTTTGAACTGAAGACAACTCGTGAAAACGATACATTTTAAAAATATTCTTATATCCTTGAAACAAGGTAAACGGGCTCGATGATGAATCGGTTCGATCATTTTGTTTCAAACTGTACCGTCTCTGGCTTTCGTAAATAGAAAACCCTTCTCGTTTGACTGCATGGGGTTCGATCGGTCATGTTCTGATTTGATTGTTGGTCGGTCAACAGAGAAACTGGAAGGGGGCGTTACATTAAGTGTGTTTCTTGTTATGTGTTGGATACAAATGATGAGATTAAGGCAAAGTCTTTGAGATTGAGGAACTGCAAACTATATTGGACTGCTGGTGTTTTTATGAAGATACAGAGATGTTGCAGAAACCAATTTCTGAGAAGGAGATTAAAGATGTCTTGTTTCACATGCTAAACAACAACTCTCTATGAACAGATGGCATTACCAACGAGTTCTTTAAATAGGCTTGGAAAATAATTGGGAAGGACTTCACAACAGCCATTCAATCCTTCTTCATCAAATGTTTTCTTCCCGAATGAATCAATACCAACATTCTGACTTTGATACCAAAAAGGAGGATCATTGGAGATGAAAGACTATATGCCGATTTCATGTTGAAATGCAATTTATAAGATCATATCAAAGATTTTAGCCAATTGAATAAAAGGTATTATCTCGGCTCTAATCTTTTGGAATCAATCAGCTTTGTTAAGGATAAGTAGAGAATGTTGTGTTAGCTATTGAATTAGTGAAAGATTATCACAAAGAATCTATATCTTCCCGATGCGCCAGAGAGGGATCGTCAAGCCAGTCGGAGGCAGAGTACGGGCAGATTCACAGAGACGAGTAAGCAGTATATGGAAGGAGGTTATATCTGCATCCGATTGAGGGGAAATCAGAGCTAAATCCCACACCTGACCTACAATTCAGAAACACATGAACATCATTCTCAAAACCATCGCATATCTTACAAGTGAACGGAGGAGCACCGCGGGTCGAGAGATTGCAACTAACATGAACAACTTTTTTAACAACTCTCCAGAGGAAATCCCTGATCTTTGGGCTAGTTTCCAGATTCCAAATGAACTTGTTCCAGGGAAACTCCGACGGAGAGGTGTGAATACGGTCCGTCATTCCCAATACGTAACCAGACCGCGTGGTATAAGTTCCAGACTTATCGGCTAGTCAAATAAGAGAGTCCTAAAGCGGGGACGAGCTAGTGTTGATGCTTCTAATAATACCCTCATACTGAGGTAGATAGAAACGAATCTTCTCAAGATTCCAGTCATTTGTAAAAGGGCAGAGAAACTAATTAACCAGCATATCACTATGAGCTGAAAGCGTCGGGCCAAAAGGTGTAGCGTGAGAAAGACAAGGCAACCAAAGGTCTTTCCAGATCCGAATGCTTTCTCTGTTTCCCACCGACCAGAATAAACCTTTGCGGAGTATCTCTTCTACCTTTTAAAATGCTATGCCATCCATGGGAAGCTGAGGACGTGATGGAGCAGTCCATGAAAGAAGTAGACCGAATATTTCCCGAGCAAAACTTGAGCAACTAAAGACGTCGGGTCCTTAAGAAGGCGCCATCCAAGCTTGGCTAATAAAGAATCGTTAAAGGTTTCGATATCCCTAAAAAAGCCCAATCCACCACCATATGTATGAATTGTTTATTATTATTATTATTATTATTATTATTATTATTATTATTATATGATACCCACAAGTTTATGATCTCAAATTGTGTTATTCATTACATAGGCCAAATAATCTTTATATAATACATTGTACGATATATCTTATTCCCAACATACTTCGGAGAATCTAAGATTTTATCAAAATTTTAGTTTTATCTCTATATTTATCTCAATATCCTCCTTTAACGCGGAGTAAATACTATTAATGCACCAAAATCTTTTCGTCCTAACGCCTTTGTGAGTATGTCTGCGAGTTGTTTTTTACTTGACACATGAATTAGTTTAACCAGGCCTTGAAGTATGTCAGCACTAACAAAGTGACAATCAAGCTCTACATGTTTGGTTTGCTCATGAAAAACGGGATTAGCACTAATATGGATAAGATGCTTACTATCACACATAAGTGATATTGGTTTTTCATGATCGATTACAAACTCAAACAAAAGTCTCTTCAATCCGAAAAACTCAGTTGTAATTTTCGGCATTGCTCTATACTTTGTTTCAGCAGGGGTTCTTGAAATTGTGTCTTGTTTCTTTGTCTGCCATGAAATTGAAGACTCTCCAAATTGAACAAACCATCTTATAAGCGATCTTCGAGTTATTGGGATGCATTCTAATCTACATCACACTAACCTGTGAGATGAATTGGTGAATCAACTCGTAAAAAAATTCATTGCTCGAGTGTTCCTTTAAGGTATTGTACCACCGTCCGTAGCTTCTTGAGTAGACTCTTCTGGTCTCAATAATATTAGTTGACCGACCCGTTCAGTGCTGCATGCCAATGTTCTTCATGAGGCTTGTGAATATATTGGGAAAGAACATTAATAGAGTATGTATGATCTGGACGAGTAGCTGTGAGATAAATCAGTCTCCCTATCAGTCGTCGATATGTCTCTAGGTCAGCGAGAAATGCTCCATACGCGGGACTGAGTGTGTGATTTTAATTGATTGGAGAACATTCAGGTCTGCATCCGAGAAGACCTACCTCTGCAACAATGTTTGAGCATACTTTCCCTGACACAACTAAATGCCTTCATGACTTTGTGCCACACTAAACTGATAAAGTACTTAGCCGTTCCAAGATCTTTCATATGAAAGCATGTCAATAAGTAGCTTTGAATATTTGTATCACATCCAATGATAAACCATATATTATCAAATCATCTACATAGACCAGTATACAAAGTCTCTCCGTTTTTGAAGTAAATAAAGAGAGAATAATCAGATCTTTCTTTTTTTTTGAATCCAGAAGATTGAAGTGCTTCTTCTATTTTTGCAAACAAGCATCATGGAGCTTGTTTGAGACCATACAATGATTACAAATTTGCGTCACCTTTTGATTTGAAACCTGATGCTAATTTCATGTATACTTCTTCATGTAGATACCAATGTGGAAAGGCATTATGTACATCCATCTGATACACTTCATGTTTCTCCTTTGTTGTGATATCAAGCAAAAAGACGCATTGTAGTCATTCTAGCAACTGGTGCAAATGTTTCAATGTAATTGATGCCTTATTCGTAGTGATTACCTAATACGACTAAACGATCTTTGTAACGCTCTATCGTTCCATCTGATTTGTATTTGGTAGTAAAGATCCACATGCATCCCAATGCCTTTTTCCCTGGAGACAAATTCTAGTCTCCACGTATTAGTTATTTCCAAAGATGTGATTTCAAAATCAACAACTTTACCCCATTGTTCATCTTGCATTGCCCTCATGTATGATCCGTGGTTCAATATTTATGGTCAGTGCTATAAGAAATTTCAATGTTTATGCGAAAAACAACCGCATGAAACATAATTGCAGATGGGATAGATTGTATCTTAGGATGAATGAGGAGTGAGCTTTGTTGTATAGAGATAGGAGGGTTTTGGATCTTTAGTCGTGTCGACAAAAATTTCTGTCAATATCCTCTTCCAAGTAACTCACTCTCAGTTGTCGTTAGAGACAATTTTGTTTTTTAATCGGAGTTTCTTGGATTCTATTATCTTCAACCGTGAGATCCTCTTCTTCACCATCTACTAATCCGACATGAGTAGATAATGGTCAGGATTGTTCCTTGTAATGTGTAAAACGGGAATATACCTTCCTAAAAAAATCAAATCTCATGACAAATATTTAATCATACGCTCCAATTCATATCCCTTACATCCCTTCTTTCATATGAATATCCTATAAAGACACATTGTCTGCTTCAAGAGACAAACTTATCTCTTTTGTGATCAAGATTGTGGGAATATGCTAAGCATCCAAACAACCACATATGTTTATATCCCGGAATATGTCCAAACAGGACCTCAACAGACTCTTATCTTTCAACAATGATGAAGGCGTACAATTGATTAGGTAGCCCGCCGTAAGTACACATTCACACCAATACTCTATTAGGCTGGCTTGAAATCTAAGAGCCCTTGCGATATTTAGGATATGTCTATTCTTACGTTCCACATGTCCATATATTTGCGGTGTGTGAACGCAAGATTTCTCATGTATAATTCCCCGTTCCTGGAAGAACCGTTTTAAGCACAAGAATTATGTTCCATTGTCACTTCAAATCCTTTTTACCTTCTTCCAAAACTGTCTCTCTATCAGTTCAACAAAATTTCAAACTTTTTGAGAAACCATCGCTTTGTCATGTTGTAGAAATATCCATATTGCACGAGAGTGATCGTCCACTATCGTCATAAAATAACTGGAGCCGCAAAATGATGTACTACGATATGGTCCCCACAAATCAAGATAAATTAATTCAAAAATCTCATTTTCATTATTGTGACTATTAGGAAAACTTTAACGAGCTTGTTTATCTCTAAGACAAACGTCACAACTCTTAATTAAGACTCGACACTACTACTACTACTACTAGATGGACTGCGAACACTAGAAATCTTCTCTGTCACTTGAAGAGACTTATGAACCATGCATTATGCCATAAAAACAAATCACTGTGAAAACGAGTCTGTAGGGAAATCACCACTTCAATACTTTGAAATCGGTACAAACCTTATCCCTCTCATTCATCCGCTCCAAACAACGTCCTCGTAGTACGGTCTTGAAAAACCATGAGCTTATCAGTAACTTGTCTAACCAAGTAAATATTTGTAACAAGTTTACCAAACAAAATAAAATTTATATGACGAAATAGACATTTTTCAGGGACATCTTTGATGTTAGTCGCACTGTTCCTTGTTTAAGAGTTAAAACTTTTGATCTTGCTAGTAACATAACTAATATCAAAGATATGTCTCGTATGATATTGAGGAGATAAATCCGCCCTATCATATGGTGGGCTGCTCCTGTGTCTAGGATCCATAGTGTATCATTATTCTTAACAATCGTATTAATAGAAGATTTCCCTGCATTTTTCAGTCGGAACAGTTCCCACTCTTCGCCCGAGAGACCGCTTAAACGTTGACGATCATCATTGTTAATTGTTGTTCGAGCTCCCACCGTATTTGGGTTTACGGTAGATATATGTGCGACATTAGACTCTTGGAGTGTATCCGCGTCCGCGACCACTTGAGTTGCTCTAATTGTTGTGATTGTCTGATGTGTTTTGTGATCTTTCACCCCACCATTCAGAAAATCCAACAATTTTAAAACACACAAAAGCTTCATGTCCTAGTTTTCCACAAGCAAAACATTTTTTGACAACACTCGTGTTCAATAACTTCATGTAAATGTTGTAGCTCCACCCGTACTTTGTTTTAGTATATCTCGGGTGAAGACATGGCTAGATCGTGTTGTATTTACTTGAGAAGAAAAACTAATGAATGTCATTTTTGGTGTTTAATTTAATCGAAGGGTCTTGTTTTGTGCAATCATTTGATATACACTTAATAAATCTGATAACGTAGTTCTTGCACACAGATGCGACATGATCACCCCATGAACCGAGCATCTAGTTCAGAAAGAAAATTACGAACACGCAAAATCTCCTTCTCCTTCTCGTGCTCTGAGTTAAAGTCACACTCACATTTATTACATGTACATGTCTTTGAATTCATGCACTCAGCTATCCCGTCCCATATCTTGGTCAAACGACCAAAGTAATCATCAAATTTAGAGGATTTTTTTGCATGTTGCCAACGAATTCTATAGTTGTTGTAATCGAGCACCACTTTTTAATGAGAACCGTTTTTTACTATTTCCCATCAAATCTTTAGCCACTTCTTTTGTAGAAATCAGTGGCCTGATTTTTGGATCAATAGTTTGTTTGATCCGACCTACGAGAAGATGATTATTCGCCATCCAATCGTTAAAATAAGGTGAATCTTCTGTTGGTTTTGGTATGCTTCCATCGAGGTAGCCAAATTTCTTCCATGAGCTAAGTGTCATGCGAAAATTGATTGCCCATTCATCATAATGCAATCCAGTGAGTAGTGGTTGAGATATGATTTCTCCTGGATTATCGCTTGCACTAAGATCATATGGAGATATTGTTTTGTATTTTATCTCGTTTTTATGTTGAACGTGCCATTATTTTAGTCTTGATTGTAAGAGAAAGGCTCTATTTTGGTTGCCAAAAAATAGAGTCGGATAGGTAGATTCCTTGCAATTGCAAGAGTTGAATGGGTAATCGGAAAAATTGGGTCCCTTACAATTGCAATAAGATCCGGTAATCAAAGAAAATTTAAATGTTTTTATACCATGACAAGTTTATGATCTCAAATTGTGTTATTCATTTCATAGGCCAAGTTTCCTTTATGTAATACATTGTATGAAATATCCTACTCCCAAAATACTTAGGAGAATTGTTGTTGTAGAAGTTCGACTAAATCTGAGAGAGTCAGAGTTGAGGTCAAAAAGGGTCCAGAGAAATTAAATGAGTAAAATGAGATTAAAGTTGGGTCGGAAACTCTTTATATTAATAATTATGCCGAGGCCAAACAATGAACAGGATGGACGAGATAAGAGGTCGTCGATTTACGAGCTCCCTAGTTATTTGTTGGGCTCGTCGCTTTATAAAGAGTAGCTCGGAGCTTACAAAATTACAAGTTGACCACAAATGAATAATGAATGGTCTATTTATAGTAAAACTGGTCAAACTTCTTGGTGGGCTATTGACTCCTTAATAAGATTATCTGGTTGCGCCGAAGTATTTTTATAAGCTGGACATATGTTGATGAGCTTTCGATGGGGTGCTAAAATCATATCCAACAATTACTCCCTCCCCCCCCCCCGAGTTCGTCGATCTTCGGCTCGGGTCGACGTCGGTGAATTTTCTGAGTATTTAAGTCATGTTGAAATCTGTTTGAGCTTCTTTCGCGGCTTTGAAGCTTTGAGGATCAAAAAGATGTCTGTCGAAAACGAAAAGTCGCGTTGTTCTTTTTTTCTTGATAACTGCTCCTTTGTTTTCCTATAAAAACCCCTTTTGCATTTTCATTTCCTCAATGTCGCTTCATGTACCCAGGTACACCTTTCTCTCTCTAGTTTCTGCCTTGTTTTTTTTCTTTCCGAAAAGTCGTATTTTGCTGGTTTCTTAGATTTGCCGATATAAGGATAAGTTCTAGTTGTAATTTATCTTCTCGCAACGATGACCTCGATTCCTCTGAGCGTCGGACAATAGCCCCGTTAAATCTAGGTAAATTGAAGGGGATGATGATTTTCTTAAATCGCAAGTCACATGGAAGGCTCATCCATTTCAGGGTGCTCTGATAGTGGTAACGCATTTTAACTGCTTGTGACTCGTCGATGATTATCCTCTTACGTCTCTTGGGAATGGGAATTTAGATGTTCCCGTTGAAGAAGACCGGGAAGGCGACGACGAGCAAGGTCAGAGAGGCGGTGTTGATGAACCCGCTGCTTCTAAAGGAGCAGAGGTTGGTTTGGGGCAACGTGCGGCTGTTTCCGGTGGTCATCTTAGAGCGACCGCTTCAAAGAAGAAGAAGAAGAAGAAGAAGAATAAGAAGAAGAAGAAGAAGGTGGTGGTGGAGGAGGAGGAGACAGCGTCATAAAATAAAAATATCGTTCCTCTGAAGTCCGTTTGTCTGTTTGTAAGTAGCGTTTGGTGGATGATATCCTGCAATCTTGTGCTCGCCTTTTGGGTCTTGAATTTTCTTGCCGACCTCGGATGAACGGCCTTGAAATGCACCTTCCGTTTGGTCTGTCTTTACGACTAATAATTTTTGGAATGCCATCTTTTGTTTCCCCTCCTGAGGCTTATGGTTGAATACTGTGAAACGAGGACGATGGCTATTTCTCAGCTTTGCCCAGGGCTAATCATAACATGCCTGGATTCCTTATTTTATCGGCTGAAGCCATTGACATCTCTATTCCCTTCTTCAAGGATTTGACCTGGATTTCGATCAACCAGGGGACGTCGGGGACGTTTTAGGTAACGCTGAGGCTCGGTCATTAATTGAAGGTTGTGTTCGGTGTGTCGGGCAAAAAAATTCTTGGTAGGACAGATACTTCTTTGCACGAGTAATGATGTGCTAGCGTTTGATACGAGCGTAGTTTCAGATCGTTGTGGACGACCCTGGTAGCTATCTTTCTTCTTCATGCTTGTTCGTCGGTATTGACAGTCTTATACTTTGCTTCTTGTTTTTCAAATTGTTTGCTTTCAGGCAACTGGCCTCAAAATTTTCATGGCAATTTAAAGAAGCTAAGAGCTCATGGTGAATTGGATTGGACTCTCATTAGTGACGCGAGGGTCAGGGTGTATTTTACGAAGATTGATACAAGTATGGTTTATTTTCCATCTCTTTGCCCGCCCCTTTTTTAAGAAAGGAAAAGCTTTTTACTGAATTTTTTGTATCTTTGACACATTTCTTGGGACCTCCTCCACCTTTGAATCCGTCTAACGAACCTTCATCTTCCCATTCATCTAGAAAAAGATGCAGAGTGTCACACGAGCAGATGGGTCGTGTGAACGTTGACTTGCCCGAATATTTCGGGAGAAGACTTTCTACGGTTACTGAGAATTCTACAGTAATCGACCTTGATGCGAGTCTGAGTGTTTCCTAAAAGGACAATAAGACTACATATGAGCGATATGCTCAAAGTTTCAATACCTTAGAGCTACACTGTAAATGCAGATAATGCAATTGTAGTATATATAGGGGTTGAACCACAAATACTCAAGACTCTGACGATAGAATTTGTAATGTCGAGTTAAGCTAAGTAATAATGGTTATTGTGAGAGTCGGAACTCGCACTGTCAAAACTTGTAGAGCAAACTTTTAGGGAACATAAATTTCACGAGAAACACACCGAAATAGTAAACCCGGAGGATATTTTATTGATGAGATCGGAAAAGAGAGTATAAAGAACGGAAAAGCTTAAGAAAATTCTTAAATCTAGATGCTAGGTTTTTTTTGCTGTCTCTAAATCGTATGACCACCATCTCCTTGTATAGCTGCGGCAAGTCTGCTTCGAGGATATTTTCCGCGAGATTTGCGGAAATCTTCCTGTTGTTATCTCCTTCCATTTTCCGTTAAGATTTACAATTTTATCTCGGATTTTTTTCTTTAGCTCGGAGATATCTTCATCTTCGCTTATTCGAGTTTATCTTCTTTCTTCGGAAATTATCTTTCCGCAGCTTGACCTATTTTCCGAATGGGCCGAGAACGGGCGGTCCGACTCCGTTTGTGCACAAACTTCTTTATTCGGCCCAAAGTTTCGGATTGTATGTTTGGGCCCAAATTCGTATTTCTTCTAACTTTATCCAACAACTTGGTTTAACGGCCAAGAAAGTATAAGCCGATGTTTCCAAAGATGGATTGCGGCTAGTTGCGCATCCGTAAAATGAGATATCGGCAAATGTTTGATCATACTTTATCCGTTCGTAAAGTTTAGAGAAGCAAAATCCAGCTCGGAAGTTGCCAAGAGATGCATCCAGCTCGGAACTTCCGAAGGAGTGAGTCATGATCGGAAAATGAGAAGGGCTGAGTTCGGACCCGAGCTGAGATGGTTCAGCTCAGAAATTCCGAGCTGGTTTAGCTCGGTTGTTGTCCATTCGGATGTTTCGTTAATCCATAGTCTCTGTCGAAAGATGTGTTTGTCCGATTGATCCGCTTCGTATGAAATGTCGTCCGTTTCGTATGAAATGTCGTCCGTTGAATCTCTTCGTATAATAGGTTTTTCATGCGAAGTTGTTGACACCTCGTATAACTTGTCATTTATACCGAACTCTATTTATCCGAAACAGACATTTATCTCTGTCCGATTGTCCGATCTTATTTTCGGCTATTGTTTTCGTCGAGGGGTTATAAAGCAATAAATCAATGCAAGAATATAAATGAATCGGTTTGTAATCAAGCGGGAAAAGCGCCAGGTTCAAGAATTTCTCACGAAATCAAGCAATGCAGATTAATTATCAGTCCGGATCAAGTTAACTATGTTTCGAGAACTCAAATAACAAATGTAAAATAAACCAACTTTCATTGCAAAAATTGACGACGTCTAAATCCTAATCCAAATTTCATTGCAACTTCTAAAGACTAAACTAGTACTAAGCGCAAATTTGATTTCTTCACAAATTATCTAATCCAATTTTCTTTGCAATTATCTAATTTGTTAACCCTAAGTTCTGTGAGATTCCAAATTACACTTTTGTGTCAACATAGCAACCTATGATCTAGATTCTAGATGATCAATCTAGAACTAGCCTTAAAAAAAACTTTAGGTGAAAAACTAATCAGGTATTGAATCTTAATAGATGAATTAATTTAGCATTCCATGAAAATCCTAACAAGAATCTCTAACCCTAACTAGAGATCTACTCAAACGTATCCGCTGAAACAAAAAACATAGATGAAATAAATATCTTATAAATCAATAGAGAAATAAGAAAAGGAGTTTGAAATCTTCTCTTAATGGTAATACAAAGTATTGAAACAACCCCAAGTTATATCTCTCTCAAAACTCAAAGTAAGAAAAGCGTGAATGATCAGAAACACAAAAACTTAATTAAAAGGCTAATACATGTTTTGGGTTTCTTCTATATGTAAGAAAACTTCTGGGCCATCTTTTCAAATATTCAAAAGTCTTCATGACTTTGCATAAAATATTGATTGGCACTTTTCATCCACTGACGCAAGAGCTGCGTCGGTAGATGCTCAGCTCATAAGTCAATGGTGACTTTTGTCATCTCGGTCTTCAGTTCCAAAATGTCCCAAAAAACTCCAAAATCTCCAAAATGTCTTCAAACATGTGCAAAACTGTAATGGACTCAAATGACTCGACAGAAATTTCAAACGAATCAATTAAGTACATATATCATGGCTTAAACCCCAAAAAACCATGATATATCAACTCTCCCACACTTAATCTTCGGTTTCCATCAAGCAAACAAAAAAACCAAGATAAGGAGAAGAATTTTGAAAACTTCAAAAACTCATTTCGTCGTCGGAGTACCACACTCACATTCCTTTCAGTAAGCCACATGAAAACAAGCCTGCAGAAATCAAGACCATAATGTTCTTCCCCACTCTTAGCAACTATCCCAAGTAAACTCCACAATCAAATCAAGACATTCAAACTCACCATATTGACCTCTGTAAACAATTAGGTTCTGTCTATCAAGGGGGAATTGATCAGAGGACACTTGGACTCTTACTCAGTCAGTTCCTGATCACACAGACTGTCATACTTTTGGTTGCTTTTCTCGATTCACAAGCTGATTTTTCCTCATTGGGTATCATTTTAATTTTTTTATCAGCTGCTCTTCCATTTTTATTTGGGTATTATTTTGGACATGTTTCCATGAAGCACATGAGATAATATGGTCTCTACCACGCTCGTGATCACTCTGAAACTACTAGCTTATCCGCATAGTTGTTCCTTCTTTTTTAGCTTGAAGGGAAGGGAGTGGGAAATCGTACTCAGACAGATTTACAAGTCTTTCAGAACTGATAGGAATCCGATCCGATGTATACAAGCCCCTAGGTGAGAAAAACGAGTCAGATTAGGGGTGAAGTAAATAGTGGATCATTTGAATACCTGAGGTGATATGGTTGTCCTTGGTAAGTTGATCCGTTTGGGGTTTTCTAACAGTCATATATCGCTACAGACTCCTCCAATGGTCCCTTAAGTTCAAGGAAATGTGGTGATTTCCTCAAAAAGTCTTGGTTTCCTACACAATGGTTTGACTCAATAAAACGACTCAACTGACTCTAAGAAAATAAAACATGTGTCAGTAACCACCTCCCACACACTTGGAAAACTTTGTCCCAAGTGGAATCAAAGCTTGGGATGGACGAAAAGCAGTATGGAACGAAGTGAACTTGTGATCTCGTGAAATATCTGTTATGGCAACCTAAATCGATTGACATAAAGGGATGCGTCAACTAAAATTAGTGTTCGAAAGGCTGCATCGACTGATGCAAAGAGTGAATCGATCGACGCAAAGTGTTTTCATGCATAATGGTTTTCGCAGACAGCATCAGTTCGTGTTTGCAAACATAATCCCAACATGTATCGTAGAGAACACATATCAAAGAGCACAGGCAATCACATAGTCATAAAGTACACAAGTTCCACAAGCAATGGAGTGACAAGCGACTCAACACAACATCAAAATTACTCAAGTAAAAAGAAAAACCAGAGAAATAAAATAAAAGAACCGGATATTGAGGATCAGGAACGAGAACTACGCATAGTCCTAATCACCAATCCCTGTCGTCGGATCAATATACTCTGAATCAGGAGTCAGAGAGCGTCGAGGTTGAGGTGGAGTTCCAGGAATAAGACTCGTGGAGTGTGACGAAAGAAGCAGCTCGAAACCATGTTCTAAATCCCACGCAGTGTATCATTGACGAATGTCTGGAACGCAGCAGGGGCCATGTCAGTAGGTGAGATCGGAGGCTCATGGTAAGTCGCAGGAACGAAGTCGTCCTCTGCATCTGTAGGTGTAACTAAAGAAGAAGCTCCCTTGCGAAGCTTGTTGCCCGGGACATATTTCAGCACGTTCTCATTGGGTTGAAAGCTCAAGTCCAGAACGTCAGTGATCTTCGCCAGCTCTATCAACATGAGCTTAATGCACCACTCTCAAGCATGTGTATCAGTGAAGATCCAGTTAAGCTCCTCTTTCATCCAAGTAGCAATCCTCAAGTGTGTCTCATCCATCCAGGATCACTTGGTGGCAATCGTGTAGCTACTCGTGCCAATCCCAAAATTCTTCAAGATCGGAGTCAACAGGCTGCCAACAGTCTCCATCTTCTTCCCAACGAATGCATTAACCTTCAAAGTCCAAAGATGATCTGCAAAGATATATGACCAATCCCTGTATGAAGAAACAAAAGCTTTGACTTCCTCATCTTACTCGGTTCCACCTTACACAAAATCATATTCTCTAGGACTCGCAAGACATACCTCAGGACTGGATGTCTTACTACAGTCTGTGTCGTGATGCAAGAGTTGTAGATCCCATTCCCAAAGTTTTACCGAAAAGTATTAACATCCTCATCAGGCCACCCAGAGGACAAAACGCAGCGAATGGGAGTCTTACTGAAACCCTAGATACCGCAGAGATATATGATGGAAATGTGAAACCTGACTCCTTTGCACATGAAGGTAAGGACCCTTCTTATGCGCTCTTCCACTGATAATTCGCGTAGTATACTGATATATCATGGTTTTTACCTGTTTTAAGCCATGGTATAAGTGTATATTATAGTCTTTTGTAGTGTCTTTCGAGTCCTTTCAGGTGTTTATTAGGTTTATGCACGTTTGGAGGATTTTGGAAGATATTGGAGTTTATTGGGAAAGTTTTGGAGCTAAAGCCGTAAGGAGCAGAATGCACTATCTTGGAGCGACCTGAGCGTCGATCTATGCTTCCTTGCGTCGATCGCCACAGACCCGCGCAAGCGCATTAATGAAAGATTTCAAGATTTGCAGTTTTGCCCCAGAAGTTCCAGTATTTACAAAAGTGACCCAAGACGTGATTAGCACTTTATAATTAGGTTTTATGTATTTTGATTAGTTTTACACATTCATACTTTGAGCTAGAGAGAGTTTGAGAGCTTGGGGCTGACCAGAACCTTTTACTGCTTTTGATTTTGGAGAAGATTTCGAAACCCTTTCTCTACTCTTTTTATTAATGCAATTCATTCATACTATGATTTCTGTTTCATTGATCATGTCTGAGTAGATTCATAGTTAGGTTTAGAGATTCTTATTAGGGATTTCATGACTTGCTAGATTAAATCAATCAGTTAAAGATTTATAACTTGATTAGTTCTTCAACATGAATTGTGCTTAATACTAATTTCTAATCTGATCACTTAGAATCTGGACTTATGTTTATAAATTGGCACGAAAGTATAATTTAGAATTTGATCTATTTAGATTGAGCAATTTAATTATCTGCAAAGAAATTTGGTTTAATTGAATTGTGAACAAATCAAACTTTCACTTAAAGCTAGTTTTATCTGTTTGGAATTGCAAAGAAATTTGGATTTCTAGGGTTTAGACTTAGTGAATTCTCGCAACGAAAGTTTGTTAGTTCTACATCTGTGTTTGAGTTCTAGAATGGTGCTTAATTTGATCATGACTGATATTTGATCTGCTTGGCTTGATTTCCTGAGAACTCCATAGACTTAGCGCTTTTAGTACTTGATAAAACAAACCTATTTGCTATTGCTTTAATTTTTGATTTTAGTTTATTATTTCTGATTTGCATCGCCTAGCTTAACTCAACATTCTATAATCTATCGTAAGATTTCTTGGGTCTCTATGGTTCGACCCCTACATACTACATTTGCATGTGCACCTGCAGTGTAACTTAGGGAATTAAACACTGAGCATATCAAGTTTTTTGAGTCTTCAATAGATTTGAGTTTAGAGTTTAAACTAGGTTTTTTGTTTTTGTTTTTTTGTTACTAATGTCTGTTTTTCTTTTTTCCTTGCGTGTTTCAGGTTTGCGATTTAGATATGTGCATCGATCGACACTTCTTTAAATCGATCGACGCACTCTCGTACTGAATCGATCGACGCGGTCTTGTGCATCGATCGACGCTTGACGATTACCGATAGTGTATGCATAACCGTGCGACCAGAAGTAATCCAGACAAGAAAATCGTGAATCTCAGACTTTAGGAACTTTCAAGGTTGGAAAGGACGAACAGAAAAGCTCAGAAACCAGTTAAGATGGCAAACGCAAATGTTGTGATCTTAATTCGAAACGCTGAAGGTGTTCTGAGAGATAGAGAGAACCATATCTGCAATGAGCATGGACAAAGACTGGATGACGAAGGTAATGTCATTCATGAGCCTCAGAGGCAGATTGTTCAGCCTGATGAAGAAGCTCAAGGTGGAGGAGTAGGTGGACAAGAAATTCCACAACCAGAAGCGCCACCTAGAGCACCAGAGCCTCCTGCTATGAGGACACTAGCTGATTACAACAGGCCTGATGAGTTCTACGCTAATAAGTCTGCGATTTTAACTTTTGCTTTTCCGCGAAATGACTTCGAGTTGAAGACTTCATACTATACGCTTGTGGGACATCACCTCTTTCATGGACTCCCACATGAGCAACCTATGGAGCACATAGAGAACTTTGAGTCTTTAGTCACTGGGATGAAGCATAATGGAGTAAGCTATGACTTCCTGCACTATAAGCTTTTTCCTCACTCTCTTGGAGGAGAAGCTGCAAATTGGCTGAAGCAGATTCCACCTGGGACTTTGACTACTTGGGATGCAGTTAAGAGGAAGTTCCTGAGGCATTTTTATGATGATTCTAGATCTGATCAGCTTAAACCGGAGCTTTTGACATTCAAGCAGGGACCTACAGAGGCCTTGAAAGAAGCTTGGGTGTGAGGTTTAAGATGTACCAGAGAGATTGCCCTCATCATGGCTTCTCTGAAGTTCAGCTGCTGGGCATTTTCTTCAGAGGAGTTTATCTGTGATATCAGATGGCTTTAGATGCTGCTAGCAATGGAAACTTCAACACTAAATCTCCAGAGCAAGCTAAGGAACCTATTGAGAACTTGGTAAGTAGTAATAGTACCAAGAATGCTGATATGGAGAGACAGAAATCTGGTGGGAAAGTTGATTGCTCACAAATAGCTGAGATGAAGAACAAGATTGATTTTGTTCATAGTCTTCTGCTTGGGAAGAAGAATGTTCATTTTCTCAGGATGTTGAAGTATTTGATGCTGAAGAAGGCTGCGAAGAAGAGGATGTGAACTATGTTGGTGGAACTGGGTTTTAAGGGGAACATATTTGGGAATCAACAAGGCATAGGTGGCTACAATGGAATGGGTCACAGGAGTACCTTCACAGGTAATCAAAACTTCTCTCGTTTCACTCCTAAGCCTCAGTACCAGAAACCTTATCAGAGTAATAGCAGCTCTGGAAACAACACTAGCAGCTTCACTAGGAACTATGGATCTTCATCATATCAACCTCTTCCTCCACAAAATGAGTAGAATGATAAGATGATGGGATTGTTGGAGCAGCTTCTGGAAGGACAGAAGAAGAGTACAGTGGACTTCAATGGAACGATAGATGCTCTGTATTTGGATCTGAATGGGAAGATAGATGCCTTAAGCAATCATGTGAAGAAATTGGATGTTCAAGTTGCACAGACTGTTGGGTCTGTTAAAAGGCAAGATGGATCTCTCCCGGGATGAATTGATGCTAATCCTAGGTATCAGTGTAATGCAATCACGTTGAGAAGTGGTAAAGAGGTCTTCCCTGCTCAGAAAAGGGCCTACGTTTGGAGGAAATCGTTGAGATTGAGGAGATGTAAGATGAAATACGTGAGTTTTTAAATTCATCGACTGACGCATCCCTGCATCGATCGACGCAGATCGTGAAAGAGGAAACTGAACCCAAGCTCGACGCATAGGTCATTACGGATTTGCCTAGCATCGATCGACGCACTACTGATGTCGATCGACGCAAAGCGAATCAAGAGAAATCAGACGCAGAAAAGCTGAAGAAAGCTGATGAGAGGGTATACAAGCTTAAGTTTCCCTTTCCTAAGAATCCCAAGAAGTCTAAGTACGAGAGACAGCTAGCTAAAATACAAAGAGATCATGAACAAGGTGTTGATTGAAGTTCCTTTGATTGATTCTCTAAGGACTACTCATGTGATGAGAAGATGTTTTAAGGACATGCTTGATGGTAACATGACTGATGAGGAGAGTGTGATGATGATCTCAGAGGTGTGCAGTGCTGTGATTCAAGGCAGGATTCATGAAAAGTTGAAAGATCCATGGAGCTTTGTGTTGGATTGTTTTATCTACAGAGATAGATTTGAGAGATCATTGTATTATCTTGGTTCTAGTGTGAACCTTATGCCTTTCTCTGTTTCTAAGAGGCTTGGGATGACAGACTTCATGCCTACTAGGATCTCACTAGTCCTAGTTGACAGGACTGTCACGATCCCTGAAGGAGTGTTCGAGGATGTGCCAATCAGGATCGGTAATTGTGTGATTCCTACTGACTTTGTGGTTCTGCAGTATGGAGAGGAAGCAAAGGATCCACTTATCTTGGGTAGGCCATTCTTAGCTACTGCTGGAGCGATGATTGACTGCAAGAAGGGGACTATAATTCTGAATGTGCATGATCTGAAGATGAGTTTTGATATGGACAAGCTGGTGAAGAGACCAACCATCGACGGACAGACCTTCTATGTGTACACTCTCAGTGATTTGGCAGAGGAATAGGACACATGCTGAGGATCCACTGAAAAGAGCTCTGCTAAGCTCGGTATTGGAACTGGAGCATCTGAAGGACGAGCCTGCAATCTGCTATGCGAGGCTGATGGATTCTACGGAGCAAGCGATGCACTTGGAAGTGCAAAATGAGCCCTTGCATCGATTGACACCACCTGTGCATCAATCGACGCAAGTCATGAGCGATTGCGCAGAAGAAAAAGCTCCGAAAATTGAGCTGAAGCAACTTCCATCCGGGCTAAGGTACGCATTTCTTGGACCTAATTCGACCTATCCAGTGATTATTAATGCTGCTTTGAACAACGCAGAGACTTCCTTGCTGCTGAGAAAGTTGCGCAAGTATCGCAAAGCTCTTGGCTTTTTCTCTTGATGACATTTCAGGTATCTCTCTGGATCTGTGCATGCATAGGATCCATCTTGAGGATGAGACTAAGTCATCTGTTAAGCATCAGAGGAGGCTGAATCCGAATGTGAAGGAGGTAGTGAAGAAGGAGATTATGAAGCTGCTGGATGCTGGGATCATCTGTCCTATCTCTGACAGTGATTGGGTCATTCCAGTGCATGTTGTGCCTAAGAAAGGAGGTGTCCCAGTGGTGAAGAATGAGTTGATTCCTACAAGGACTGTGACTGGACACCGGATGTGCATAGACTACAGGAAGCTGAATGCTGTGACCCGGAAATATCATTTCCCCTTGACTTTTATTGATCAGATGCTGTAGAGGTTAGCTAATCACCCTTACTATTGCTTCCTCGATGGGTACTCTGCCTTCTTTCAGATTCCCATCCATCCATAGGATCAGGGGAAGACTACTTTTACTTGTCCCTATGGTACTTTTGCATACCGCAGAATGCCTTTTGGACTTTGTAATGCACCAGCCACCTTCCAGAGATGTACGATGTCCATTTTCACTGATATGATTGAGGACTTTACGGAGGTGTTTATGGATGAGTTTTCTGTTTATGGGTCATCTTATCCTGAGTTCTTGGATAATCTGTGCAAGGTGCTAGCTAGATGTGAGTAAAAGCATTTGGTTCTTAATTGGGAGAAGTGTCATTTCATGGTCAGAGATGGCATTGTTCTTGGGCACAGAGTATCTGAAGCAGGGATCGAAGTAGACTGCGCTAAGATTGAGGTTATGACCAGCCTTCAGGCGCCTGATTCTGTGAAATCTGTGAGGAGCTTTCTTGGACATGCTGGGTTCTACAGGAAGTTCATCAAAGATTTCAGTAAGATTGCTAGACCACTAACTGATTTGCTGTGTAAGGATGTGAAATTTGAGTTCACTGCAGATTGCCAGACTGCATTTGAACAGATCAATCAAGCATTAGTGAATGCTCCTATATTGCAGCCACCAGATTGGGATTTTCCTTTTGAGGTAATGTGTGATGCAACCGATTTTTCTATAGGAGCTGTTCTGGGGCAGAAGAAGGACAAGAAACTTCATGCGATTTACTATGCCAGCATGACACTAGATGATGCGCAGAGAAACTATGCCATTACAGAGGAGTTGCTGGTAATTGTCTTTGCCTTTGAGAAATTTCGCCCTTATCTTGTTGGATCTAAGGTGATAGTGCATACATACCATTCAGCTATGAAGTATCTGATGTAGAAGAAAGATGATAAGCCAAGGTTGTTGAGATGGATTCTGCTTCTTCAAGAGTTTGACATTGAGGTTAAGGACAAGAAGGAAGTTGAAAATGGAGTTGCTGACCATCTGTCAAGGATTAGGGTTGAAGAAGACTCCCCATTTATGATTTCCTGCTTGAGGAGAATGTCAATTTGATTGAGACAGTGTTTAGGAGGGATTTAGACAGGAAGTTGCAGAACTGTCAGATTATGCGCCATGCGTCGATCGATGCCACCTCGGCAACGATCGATGCACGTATCGGGATTGAATCGATCGACGCGGACATGTGCGTCGATCGACACAATGCGCCTACGAACCCAGAACCTCTGAAGGTTCAGATTGGGCACTACAACTTCGATATTCATGCTGTTTCGACGACCAATCGACCCTGGTTTGCGGATATTGAGAATTACCTGGCTGCAGAGACTGAACCAGATGAGCTTAAGGGGTATGGTAAGAAGAAGTTCTCCAGAGAAATAAGGAGTTACTATTGAGACGAGCTCTATCTCTACAAGCACTGTTCATATGGTATTTACATGAGATGCATTGCAGAATCAGAGGTTCCAGATGTTCTATTTCATTGCCATGGATCAGATTATGCTGGGCACTTAGCTACTTTCAAGACTGTGTCTAAGGTTCTGCAAGCAGGCTTCTGGTGGCCTACTATGTTCAGAGACGCTCATTCTTTTGTCTCTGAGTGCGATGCCAGAAAGAGAAGAGGGAAGACCAGTAAGAAGCATGAGATACCTCAGAATTTCATCCTTGCGGTTGAGGTATTCGATTACTGGGGCATTGATTTCATGGGTCTTTTTCCCACATCTTATGGGAATAAGTTCATTTTGGTTATTTTGGACTATGTGTCTAAGTGGGTAGAAGCAATAGCTAGTCCAACCAATGACTCTTCGGTGGTTCTTAATCTGTTTAAGACCATCATTTTCCCTAGATTTGGAGTGCCTCAGATTGTGATAAGTGATGGAGGATCTCATTTCATCAACAAGGTCTTCGAGAAACTGCTACAGAAGCATGGTGTTCATCATCGAGTTGCTACTCCTTATCATCCCCAGACTATTGGGAAAGTTGAGGCTTCAAACATACAGATTAAGGAGATCTTAGAGAAGACAGTTGGGAAGACAAGGAAGGATTGGTCTGCAAAGTTGGATGATGTGTTATGGGCCTATAGGACTGCGTTTAAGACGCCACTTGGGACTACTCCGTTTCATCTTCTGTATGGGAAAGCCTGCCACCTTCCAGTTGAGCTTGAGCACAAGGCAGCATGGGATGTGAAGTACATGAACTATGACTTGAAGCCTGCAGCTGAGAGGAGATTGGTGCAGCTGAATGAGTTGGATGAGATTATGCATCATGCCTATGAGAATTCAAAGATGTACAAGGACAGGACTGATATGCTCTAGAAGTTTTAATCCTATACTACTGCAAGTGCACAGATATGCAGATGTAGTACTTAGGTATCGAATCCACAGAGATTCCGGTCAACGATAGATATTAGAATAGTCGAGATTAAACTAAGATAAAAGCAATGTGATGTAACTAAAAAGCAAACAAGAAAGTAAATCAGATAGCAAGATTGGTTGTGAAAACAGTTAACTTAAAGCGCTAAGTCTATGGCGTTCTCAGGAAATCAGACAAGCAGATAAATCATTCAGTCAGGATCTAATTAAGCACAGTTCTAGAACTCAAAACACGGATATAGAATTGACCAACTGTCGTTGCGAGAATTCTCTAAGTCTAAGTGCAGCAATCCAAATTCCTTTGCAATTACTAACAGATTAAACCAGCATTAATTCTAAGTTCGATATGTTCACAATTAAACTAAACCAAATTCCTTTGCGAGTAATTTAATTGCTCAACCTAAATAGTTCAGATTCTAAACCACACTGTCGTGTCGTATTTAGCAACCTAAGATCTATGTTCTAATTGATCAGGTTAGAACTAGCATTAAACACAATTTAGATCGAAGAACAGATAAGTTATGAATCCTTACTGAATTAATTTAATCTAACAAGTCATGAAATCCCTATGAGAAACCCTAAACCTAACTATGAATCTACTCAGACTTAGATAATGAAAACATAATCATATGATGAAAAAATTGCATATAAGATATAAAAGAAGTAAAGGGGTTCGAAATCTTCTCCAAATACAAGATGAAGTACAGGTTCAGATCAGCCCCAAAATCTCTCTAAAACTCTCAGCTCAAAGTATGAATTGCGTTCTCAAAGCGTATTGAAAGCGTCTTTAAAACGTATTGAAAGCGTCTGTAAAACGTATGTAAAATCTGATCTAAAAATCTAATTAAATAGCCTAATCACGTCTTGGGGCTTCTGTGTAAATATCTGGAACTTCTGGGCAACTCTGCAATATCTCATAACTTCAATAACTACTCGCCGAGTCTGGCCCATTCGCGCTGTGCATCGATCGATGCTGATGTGCAACGATCGACACACTCGTCTGTTCTGGACAGTGAGCTTCACCTCTCGGGTCAGATCTCCAAAATACACCAAATAGCTCCATAATCTCCACTTCTACTCCAAACGTGTGTGTACCTATTAAGACCTGTAAAAGACTCTAAAACACACTTATATCATGGTCTAAAACTAGTAAAAACCATTATATATCAACTCTCCCACACTTAGCCTTTGCTTGTCCTCAAGCAAAACAAAGAACTAGACATGGTGAAGAGGTTTGAAAACTTTCAGAAACTCTTTTCATCTTCGAAGCAACAACACTCAGATTCCCCTTAGTAATCCACATGAAAGATTTCAGCTGCAGATATCAAGACCAACATATACTTCCCCCACACTTAGCAACTGTCCTAAGTAAACTCCACAATCACATTCACGCATTCAAATTCACCCTACTGACTTCTGCGAGTATTTAAGTGCGGTCTCACCTAAGGAGTATCGATCAAAGGGCACATGGACTCTTACCTTGTCAGCTCTAGACCACCATACTATCTTTCTCTGGTCCCTTTCTTTTCTTTTCCCTTCCTTAACAACTGATTTTTCCCTATTCGGTATCATTTTATTTTATTTTATCAGTGTTCTTCCCGTTTTGGGGTGTACTTTGGACACATTCCATGGATGCAAAGGATATGATAGTTGTAGCTACCACTCCCAGAGACCACTTCGGAGCTACTAGCTCATCCTCAGTTTATTATTCTCTTTTTTTTTTTTTACTTTATGGAAGGGGAGAAGGGAACCAAATAGGACAGGTTTACAGGCTGTGTCAGAACTAACAAAGGTATCCGACTCAAGGTATACCAAGCCCTTAGGTGAGAAAATTAAGTCAGTATTAAGGTGAAGTCAGTAAAAAGATCCTCTGATACCTGAAGTGATGTGGGTGTTCTCAGTAGGCTGATCCGTGTCTGGGTTTTCTAATAGTCATAGATAATCTGCAACTTCATCTCCAATGGTTACTTAAGTTCCTGCAAGTGCTGTTAATCTTCTCAAAAAATCATTGTTTCTTACTTAAACTGTTTTTGACTCGATAAAACAAATTTTGAAAAATTGGACTGACTCTTAAGAAAACAGAAAGATATAGTCAGTAGCACCTCCCCCACACTTAAGACACACTGCCCCCAGTAGTGTCAAGCGAAGGATTGGTAAAAAGAAAGAAAAATGTTAATGGATGTGTTGAGTTCTGTCTGATTTTTTTACCTCTGTCGCACATGCATCGATCGTTACATAAATGTATCGACCGTTGCTAGGCAATTTTTCGTCGTGTGTCGATCGTTGCTCAAGACCGCAACGATCGTCACAAGGCGATCCCATCTCTTCGTCAAATCTCCCTGCAATGACCGTTGCTCATAAAGCAACGATCGTTACACATCTCCAGACTCGAGTTCTGTATCTAAAAACTTAGCAAAACAAAATCAAAACGTAAGTTCCTAAGAAAAACACCAAAAATCAAAAAGAAAAATACTAAAACCTAACAGTGGGTTGCCTCCCACTCAGCGCTTGTTTAAGGTCATTAGCTTGACCGGACGAACAAGAATCAGGCACCGGGAGATCCTGACAGAGACTTTGTTTGCCTCTGTTCAAGTCTCCTCATCCATGGCGGAGAGTAAGCCGTATCAGAATGAACTTGTCCAAGAAAAGATGGAATGTGATGATCTCCAGGGTCAGGAACCAATGTCTTGCATGTCTGCTCCCCATCTCCATCTCTAATGGTGAAGGTCTGACCATCAATCTGCGGCTTGCGCAGCTTATCCATCTCAAAGTGTAGTGTGTCATCTCCTAGATGAAGGTCAATCAAACTATGCTTCACATCTATCACCGCTCCAGCTGTAGCTAAAAATGGCCTTCCAAGTATCAAGGCATCATCAGGATTACTATTGTACTTCAGCACCAAGAAGTCTGTCGGAACCAAGTAGTTTCCAACTCTCACTGGGACGTCCTCAAGAACTCCTTCCGGAACCCTTATAGACTGATCAGCTAGGACAAGAGAGGTCCTAGTAGGCGAAAAATCTGTCATTCACAGCTTCTCTGCCACAGAGTATGGCATAAGACTTCCAGCAGCTCCCAGATCACACAGAGAACACCTAAAACTATCCTTAAAGATAGTACAGTTCAGCACAAACACACCAAGATCAAGCAGCTTCTTTGGAATCTTAGTCAGCAAGACCTCACTGATATGCCTAGGGACTACTATCACCCAATCCTTCAGCTCCTCATCCATAGGCAACATCTTGCCCAAGTATCTCTAAACACAAGGGTGATAAGGTGGATCATCAGAAGGTGGACTTTCATCCAACTCTTCACCAATCTCTTCTCGCCTTTTAAGCTCTTCAATCTCGTGTTGAATTATCTCAGACACTTTAGGATATAGTCGAATGGTTTGTGCATAAATCTCCTGTTGAGTGATCTCAGACACTCCAGGGAACAAACGATTAAGCTCCAAATCAGCCTCTGCATCAATGCCATAAGAATCAGAAAAATCTGTCTGTCCACGACCTGCAACGATCGACGCATGAGGTGCATCGATCGATGCATCTGATATTTCACAGATTCCACCCGAGAGATTTTCCTCAAAATCTGAAATTTCACCCTCTTCTACCAATTCAGCTGTGTTCAACTCAAACTCTTCACCTTGGTATGATCCATCATTGATGTACACTGACAAGGCCTTAATATGGGTGTCTGCTACTCCTTTTCCTTTAACAGAACTAGAGATATGGCTCACCTGAGTATCAAATTGCTTCACATGAGTGTTTAGAGACTCAAACTTCCCATTAAGATCCTCATAAACAGCATCCAACTTCTTGTTTCAGTCCACAGCAATCTTGGTTTGTCCTTCTAGCAGCTGCTCCATCATAGCCTCCATCTTGCTCTCATGAGCACTAGCAGTAGGAGGAGTCTGATAAGATGAAGATCCATAGGTTCTTTGGTTACCTTGTCCAAAAGGTTTCTGAAAACCACTAGTCTGTCCAAATCCAGAAGAGTTTTGATTGCTGTTGAAAGCACTCTTCTGTCCTCCATTGAAGAACCTGTTTCCAGACTGATTCCCAAATCTATTACCTTGGAATCCGGAACCACTAATGTAGTTCACATCCTCATCTTGGTCTTCTTCCTCAACTCCAAATACCTCAACATCCTGGGCAAAATTCACAGCCTTCTTCCGAGCTAGAAGATTACAGACAGTGTCCAGCTTAGATCTAATATCAGCAATCTCCAAATTCTCTACCTTTCCACCGGACTTCTTCCTTCTCTCATCAGTAGTCTTGCAGCTATTGCTGCTCACTAAGTTCTCTATCAGCTGCTTAGCTTGCGCAGGAGTCCTAGTGTTGAAGTTTGCATTGCTGGAATTATCCAGTGCAGTCTGATAAGGAAGATCTATGCCTCTAAAGAAGATGCCAAGCAATGTTACCTCAGTAAATCCATGGTGCGGGCAGTCACGCTGGTACTTCTTGAATCGCATCCAGGCAGTCTTAAGAGGCTCTACAGGACCTTGAGAGAAAGTAAGAATGTCCTGTCTAGACTGATCTGAGCGAGCATCATCATAGAAATTTCTCAGGAACTCGCTCTCCACAGCATCCCACGTCTCAAACTTCCCAGGTGGAAGTTTTTTCAGCCACGCAGCAGCATCTCCAGCGAGAGAGTAGGGGAAAAGTTTGAGGAACAGATAGTCATAGTTCACTCCATCATATTTCATACCGGTGACTATGTCCTCAAACTCATCTATGTGATCAATAGGCTGCTCAGTCGGATGCCCATGAAAGGCATTCTGCTTCAGGAGGGTGTAGTAGATGGTCTTGATCTCAAAATCGTTCCTCTGAAAACCGGGAGGCACAAGAGCTGGCCGGTTGGCATGAAACTCGTCCGGTCTGTTGTAGTCAGCCAAAGTCCTCTCATGGACTACCATCTGTCTACCATGGGCCTGTCCTTGGCCTTGGTTCTGCTCCTGTTGTTGTCCAGGAGGATCAGGGATTACATTCCCTTCAGCATCAATCTTATGCCCAGCAGCATTGTACGGATTGTTATCTCGGTCCCTCAGGGTACCTTGAGCATCGGGTATCAGAATTAGACGTTCTTGAACCATTCTTGCTCTTCTTTCTCTTCTGTTAGTCCTCTCTAGTCGTGCAAGTTCTTCAAGTCCGAGATTGACGAGATTTAAGTTCTG
Source organism: Orychophragmus violaceus (assembly GCA_030180135.1). Taxonomy (NCBI): domain Eukaryota; kingdom Viridiplantae; phylum Streptophyta; class Magnoliopsida; order Brassicales; family Brassicaceae; genus Orychophragmus; species Orychophragmus violaceus. Next base: position 78,806,345 of record CM058235.1, on the reverse strand, counting down.
ATTACTTCTGGTTTCACGCGTCTGCATAAACCGTCTGTAATCGCAGTGCAACGATCGATGCAAGAGATGCAACGATCGACTCAACTCAGAATCGCCTGGTAACTATCGACGCAGAATATGCAACGGTCGATGCTAGGCGATTGTCGTACCTGCGACAGAGAGAAAACAGAGAAAAAGTCAGTAACTAAAACAAAAAATAAAAATCCTAGTCTAAACCCTAGGTTCCAATCTATCGGAGACTCAAAAGAGTCCCCGGCAACGGCGCCAAAAACTTGATATGCTCTAGAAGTTTTAATCCTATACTACTGCAAGTGCACAGATATGCAGATGTAGTACTTAGGTATCGAATCCACAGAGACTCCGGTCAACGATAGATATTAGAACAGTCGAGATTAAACTAAGATAAAAGCAATGTGATGTAACTAAAAAGCAAACAAGAAAGTAAATCAGATAGCAATATTGGTTGTGAAAACAGTTAACTTAAAGCGCTAAGTCTAGGGCGTTCTCAGGAAATCCGACAAGCAGATAAATCATTCAGTCAGGATCTAATTAAGCACAGTTCTAGAACTCAAAACACGGATATAGAATTGACCAACTGTCGTTGCGAGAATTCTCTAAGTCTAAGTGCAGCAATCCAAATTCCTATGCAATTACTAACAGATTAAACCAGCATTAATTCCAAGTTCGATATGTTCACAATTAAACTAAACCAAATTCCTTTGCGAGTAATTTAATTTCTCAACCTAAATAGTTTAGATTCTAAACCACACTGTCGTGTCGTATTTAGCAACCTAAGATCTAGATTCTAATTGATCAGGTTAGAACTAGCATTAAACACAATTTAGATCGAAGAACAGATAAGTTATGAATCCTTACTAAATTAATTTAATCTAACAAGTCATGAAATCCCTATGAGAAACCCTAAACCTAACTATGAATCTACTCAGACATAGATAATGAAAACATAATCATATGATGAATAAATTGCATATAAGATATAAAAGAAGTAAAGGGGTTCGAAATCTTCTCCAAATACAAGATGAAGTACAGGTTCAGATCAGCCCCAAAATCTCTCTAAAACTCTCAGCTCAAAGTATGAATTGCGTTCTCAAAGCGTATTGAAAGCGTCTTTAAAACGTATTGAAAGCGTCTGTAAAACGTATGTAAAATCTGATCTAAAAACCTAATTAAATAGCCTAATCACGTCTTGGGGCTTCTGTGTAAATATCTGGAACTTCTGGGCAACTCTGCAATATCTCACAACTTCAATAACTACTCGCCGAGTCTGGCCCATTCGCGCTGTGCATCGATCGATGCTGATGTGCAACGATCGACACACTCGTCTGTTCTGGACAGTGAGCTTCACCTCTCGGGTCAGATCTCCAAAATACACCAAATAGCTCCATAATCTCCACTTCTGCTCCAAACGTGTGTGTACCTATTAAGACCTGTAAAAGACTCTAAAGAAACACTAATAGACTCTAAAACACACTGATATCGTAGTATAAAACTAGTAAAAACCATGATATATCAAGGACTAAGGCATATCATGACAGGAAGATTGTCTCCAGACAGTTTGAGCCTAATGATCAAGTACTTTTGTATAACTCACGTTTGCAATTATTTCCAGGTAAGCTTCGTTCAAGGTGGTCTGGTCCTTTCACGATCAAGGAGATGCGTCCCTATGGTGATGTTGTTATTATCAGCTAATAAGGTAAGGAGTTCACTGTCAATGGACAGAGGGTGAAGCATTATTGGGCTAAGGCCGAGATTCCAAAAGGTCAGATTATGCCTCTGGATGATGCACCATCTGCCTGATCGAATAACAGTCAAGCTAGTGACGTTAAAGAAGCGCTGAGTGGGAGGCAACCCACTGATAGGTCTGTACATACTTATTTTAGTTTTTTTTGTTAGGATTTTACGTTGGTTTTCCGTTTTTGGTGTTTTTAGTCTGCAGATCCAAAGTCGGGGAACTGGGAATTCGCCTTGCATCGATCGACACGGTCGTGTATGTCAGTCGATGCAGGTGGAAATCAAACCGTTGAGATTAGTGAATTTATGCTGGTTCAATTGCGGTTAAGTTAGCGGAGGAAATCAAACCGTAAGGAGAAAGTAGTATGAAGTGTGTTGATCGTTGCGGTCCTGTGCAACGATCGACGCACCCGGTTCAATCGAAAATCAAAGTATGCATGTCATAGACCGGAAATCGGATTGGTTCGAATCGGTTCGACCAATCACGATCTGCAACGATCGATACACCCTCTGCGTCGATCGATGCAGTCACGAGTGAAGTAATTGCCTTTAACTCCTCTTTTCTTCTTCTTTCTTCTTCATTTCCTCTTTGGCTGTAAGAACCCTAAATCGCCCCAAATCCCCAAATCTTCATTTCTTACTAATTTTCACTGATTCAAGTGTCCATTCCACTTGATTTCTCGCCCTCTTTCCATTTCTATTACTCCTTTCAACCGATTTTGAGGTATGTGTTCTGAATCCCTTGTTTCTAATTTCAGCCCTAAGGAAAAAAGTTCGAATTTGTCACGTTTTTCATGGATTGATGGTGCATTGATGCTTATTTAAGCTTGCTAGTGATGATTTCGTGTTGCCTTAGTACTTGCATGGACAGATTTCACAAGTTTTCAGAGAATCTTCGATTCGATGAAGAACACTTGTGATTCTCTGATTTAGGGCGAATTTAGAACGAATTGGAAGTATTTGACACTGATTTTGCGGCTGATGATGGTTGAATGAGATTGATAGACACTGATATACTAGCTATTGTTGATCTTAGAGCTTTGGCTTAATTGCAAGTTTGTTTCTTGTGTCTTTGATCGCAGATGGCTCTTCGTAAGTGCACTAGAGTTGCTCCAGCTGATTCTCCTCCTCCTGCAGATTGGATTACGCGAGCTTCATCACCACCATCTCCTTATCAGCGTGATCTTCAGGCTATACAGGCTCATTGGCCTAAGGGATAGCAGGATCAGATTTCGATGACGAGACAATGGGCAAATGAGCTTAAGGGCATCTCCAACCCTACTCCATTTCCCACACTAAAATGAGATTTGGAGTAAAATCCTCTCCAACCCCACTCCATTTTCCACTCCAAAATGGAGTAATGGGTGAGATTACTCCATATTTGGAGTAACTCCATTTTCTACTCCATTTTGGAGTGAAACTTTTTTATTTACAAAGTGGTCCTTTTGAGTTTAAATCTTTTAAAATTTAAAAAAAAATTATGAATATAATAATAATTACTGTTAAAAAATATATGTTTATATTTTTCAGTAACAGTTATAAGTATTTTTTCAACATTATAAAATAAAATTTATTATTTTTAATACTATTTTATTGTTCACAAAAAATTATAAAGTGGAATTATTTGATATGTTGTGAAAATTTTACGAAAAATAAAATATATATGGTCAATTTGTAAATTTTATAATTAAATTGTACAAAAAACAAACTAGAAAAGAATCTTTATAAAATATTCTATTTATGGAGTAGAAAATGGAGTAATACATTGCAGTAAAACATTACTCCATTTTGGAGTTACTCCATTTTAGAGTAAAAAATGGAGTTATACAGTGGAGATGGTCTAAGGTAGAGAATAAGAGTGCTGATTGTACTGACAGAGATATATCACAGCAGTGGGACGAGTACGACACGTTGGTTTACAACGCTTGGCTGCATATGGATATTGAGCCCACTCGCTTTGCTGACTTCAGGACGTGTAAGATTATGGGCATTAAAGAAGAGGTGCAGGCATTGGTTCATAGGATTGGCTTAGGATCGATGCCCATGAGGAATTATGAGCTCTATCCAGATTTGGTGAGACAGGTATTGTCCACTTGCAAGATGTATTACATTAACTCGATGCACAAGAGAGCTTCAGAGGGGATCTTCACTTTCATGTGTCTAGGAGTCAGGTACCGCATTTTTCTCCTAAACATCTGCGACATCTATGGATTTAGCGTGGAGCCTACTAGATGTTCTATCATTGTTGAGTGGGAAAGCGCGAACACACAATTCTTCTGGGACCATATCGGGAATGAGAGCTACAACTCACGGACCTCAAAGCAGATGTCTGTCAAGCATCCAGTGCTAAGATATGTAGTCCGTATTGTGGATTACACATTGCTGTGTAAGTCTGAGGCTAATAAGATGAGGAAGCATGAGCTTATGGTACTTTACACTGGCTTGAGGGACTTGTTTGATGAGACTGCGTTGCGTGATCCTGCTCCTGAGCTTAATTTGGGAGCTCTCTTTGCCGAGCATCTGTGCACATTGAAGAAGAAGGCATTCGAAGGCAACAAGACTGAGACTGTGGAAAGTCTGCTCACTCCGATTTTTCAGCATTTCAGGATTCCTATGGATGAGAGAGAGTGTGACAACACGAGGGTGTGGATGGATCTTGCTCACTTGAAGAGCGCTACATGGATGAAGGATGACACTCTTTGGGTCTTCCATGACGCACGCTTGTGTAAGTGGTGTGTGCAGCTTCCAGCACCAGAGCTCACTAGGATAGATACATGGGCTGCCTTGAAATTTGAGCATCACAGGAATGATCTGTGCATAGTGCATATGTTTGCTTACCCTCTCGGTGAATCCACTTCACGAGCTTCTACATCTTCTGCTCATGCGCCTGCTGCTGCTTATGTCGATCCTGGTCCATATCTGGATCCACCGATGGACCCTGCTGACATATCCCAGGGTGATTTTCATAGGCTGTTGAATGATTGATTGAAGGGCATTTGGGAGTTCATGTGTGGCTGCACCTGCAGAAGATAGCCTCAAATCCATCAGCTTGTTCCTGCTCCATGACATCGACGCTCTTCCACTCCTACGACCTTCGGTAGCTCCGATCGTCGATATGCTGGTATCGATGATGAGACTTCAGGGAGCGAGGGTTTCTGATTCTGATTTGATCTTTCCTAGACATTTGGTTCTGCATTTTTTTCACTCGTTCTTTTTCATTTTTTCTTGAGTCTTTTTGATGTTTTTCTTGAGTCTTTGTCAGTACTTGTGCTATTGGATTGATGTATTTGCTTCTATGACTATCAGTTGCTTTGATTTTTGTGTTGTATGTGGTGTTTGCAGCTTATATGTTTAGTTTTGAGATTTCTCACGAAATAGATGATGTCTGCTTAAATGATCTGACCAAAATCGCAGTGCATCGATCGACACGGTCTTGAGTCGATCGACTCTCACTAACCATCACATTGCAACGATCGACCCGGTCATGTGTGTCGATCATTTCAGCTCACCATCGCACTGCATCGATCGTTGCGGTCCTGTGCCGCGATCGACGCAGTTGCGAGACAGGTAAAAATCGGCAGAACCTAACACATCCCAATCCATTTTTCTTCTTTTACCAATCCTAAGCTTGACACCACTGGGGACAGTGTGTTTCAACTGTGGGGGAGGTGGTACTGACATAATCTTTTTCTTTTCTTAGAGTCAGTTGTGTCTGTTTTTATTGGGTCAAAACAGTTGAGTAGGAAATTATGACTTTTTGAGGAGACTACTACACTTGCGGGATCCTAAGTGATCATTGGAATGAGCTTTCAGATGAATCTATGACTGTTAGAAAACCCAACACATATCAGCCTACTGAGGACACTCATATCACTTCAGGTATTCATAGGATCCACTATTGACTTCACCCCTAATCTTGACTTAATTTTTCTCACCTAGGAGATTGGTATACTTTGAGTCGGATTACTCTGTTAGTTCTGACACAACTTGAAAGCCTGTTCAAGTATGGTTCCCTTCTCCCCTTCCTTAAAGTTAAAAAAAAGAGAGATAAACTGCGGATGAGCTAGTAGCTCCGAAGTGGTCGCGGGAGTGGTAGAGACCCCTATTACCTCATGTGCATCCATTGAATGTGTCCAAAGCACACCCCAATGCGGGAAGAGCACTGATAAAAAAAATAAAATGATATCCAATTGGGAGAAATCAGTTGCTAAGGAAGGGACAAGAGAAGAAAGGAACCAGAAAAAGACAGTTTGGTGGTCAGCTGCTAACAGAGTAAGAATCCATGTGTTCTTTGATCGATACTCCCTAGGTGAGACCGCACTTAATAGCTTATAGAACTCAGTAGGGTGAATTTGAATGTTCTAAATGTTATTGTGGAGTTACTTGGGGCAGTTGCTAAGTTTGGGGGAGGAATATGTTGGTCTTGATGTCTGCAGGTGCATTTTTCATGTGGCTTACTAAGGGGAATCTGAGTGTAGTGCTTCTAAGATGAAACGAGTTTCTGAAGTTTTCAGACCTCTTCATCTCATTTTGGTTTTCTGTTTTGCTTGAGGACAAGCAAAGGCTAAGTGTAGGGGAGTTGATATATCAAAGGCTAGTGTAGTGTCTTTCAAGTCATTTCAGGTGTTTATTAGTTTTATGCACGTTTGGAGGATTTTAGAAGATAATGAGTTTATTGGGCAAGTTATGGAGATAAAATCGTAAGGAGCAGAATGCACTATCTCGGAGCGACCTGAGCGTCGATCGATGCTTCCTTGCGTCGATCGACACAGACCCGTGCCAGCGCATTACTGAAAGATTTCAAGATTTACAGTTTTTCCCCAGAAGTTCCAGTATTTACAGAAAGACCCAAGACGTGATTAGCACTTTATAATTAGGTTTTTGGTGTTTTATTTAGTTTTACACATTCATACTTTGAGATAGAGAAAGTTTGAGAGCTTGGGGCTGATCAGAACCTTGTACTGCTTTTGCTTTTGGAGAAGATTTCGAACCTCTTGTATTCTCTACTCTTTTTATTAATGCAATTTATTCATACTATGATTTTTGTTTCATTGATCATGTCTGAGTAGATTCATAGTTAGGTTTAGAGATTCTCATTAGGGATTTCATGACTTGCTAGAATAAATAAATCAGTCAAAGATTCATAACTTGATTAGTTCATCAACCTAAATTGTGCTTAATACTAGTTTCTAATATGATCACTTAGAATCTAGACTTGGGTTTATGAATTGGCACGAAAGTGTGATTTAGAATCTGATCTATTTAGGTTGAGCAATTTAATTATCTGCAAAGAAAATTGGTTTAACTGAATTGTGAACAAATCAAACCTTCACTTAAGGCTAGTTTAATCTGTTAGGAATTTCAAACAAATTTGGATTTCTAGGGTTTACACTTAGTGAATTCTCGCAACGAAAGTTGGTTAGTTCTACATCTGTGTTTAAGTTCTAGAACGGTGCTTAATTTGATCATGACTGATATTTGATCTGATTGGCTTGATTTCCTGAGAACTCTCTAGAATTAGCGCTTTTAGTACTTGATAAAACAAACTGATTTGCTACTACTTTACTTTCTGATTTTAGTTTATTATTTCTGATTTGCATCGCCTAGCTTAACTCAACATTCTATAATCTATCGTAAGATTTCTTGAGTCTCTGTGGTTCGACCCCTACATACTACATTTGCCTGTGCACTTGCAGTGGAACTTAGGGAATTAAACTTTGAGCATATCATATACGCGACATGTAGCAAAAAATTGACGAACTAGATCAGGGAAGAGATCATATTGCTTCATAGGCATTGTTCCCAAACCAATCTTCTTGATGATCTTCTCGACATCTTTTTTTGATACCTATGTTCTGCACTATCCTTTAATTGATCAGCCGTGTGAGCTCAATCTTCACATCCTTCCACGCATTATAGAAAATCGTGTCATATTTCGTTCCACTCCTCAAATATAGGTTTGTGCGTGCACTCCATAGTCCTAGTTTCAGTCTTAGGATTGTGCTCCCAATTACGACGCATCGAGATCTTGTGTATCTCAATTTTAGTCCAAGGAGGCTTATTCTTTCCAATTGGCATCAAAGATATAAGAGGAGGTGAGGAGTCGCGGGAACCAAAGTCTTCAGGCGGTGCTGAAATGGATGCTTCTGTTGTCTGCTTTCTTGGTCGCTTAGATTTAGGAGCCATCTGCGCTCAAAGACACAAGAAAGAAAATTCTCCCACATTAAGACAAAGTACAAATATCAACAAATGGTACAAAATGATATTAATCGTAAAAAAAAACAATCCATGACAGAAAAATCAGCAAAAATCCTTCTCAATTTTGTAGCTTAGGGTCTAAATTGAAAAAGTGAAGATTCGAAGCACATACCTTGAATACCGACAAAATTGTTGATAGATATGGAACATGGGCTTAAATCCAAGTGAAATCGTCTTTTGAATCACCAAAAGCAGTTTAAAATGAAGGAATTGCGATTTAGGGGGGGGAGAAAGCCTCGGTTCCGCCACGAAAGAGAAAAGTGACGAGGAGGAAGAAGAAAAAGAAACGTTTTGCATTTTCTCCGTCTTTCCGTTGATATTCGACCCATGCATTGACCGACACACATGACCACGTCGATCGATCCAAGATTTTGTGCTCGATAATCGAATATATACATGGACTTGACACGAAACAACAACCAAAACAAAAACACCAAATTGCGTATTTATAGACTAACCAGTAGGTTGCCTCCCACCAAGCTTTCGTTTAACGTCATTCGCTTAACTATAATGTGATCAGGCAGTGGGTGCATCGTCCAAAAACACAATGTGACCTCCTGGAATTTCGACCTTATCCCAGTAATGTTTCACCTTTTGACCATTGACAGTGAACTCTTTGCCCTCAGATCTTAACAGGAGTACAACACCATATGGTCGCATATCCTTGATCGTGAAAGGACTTGACCATCAAGAGCGCAATTTCCATGGAAACAATTGCAATTGAGAGTTATACAAAAATATCTGGTCACTCGACTCAAAGTTTCTGGAGACTATCTTCTTGTCATGAGAGGCCTTAGTCCTCTCTTGTACCTCTTTCAATTCATATAGGCATGATCACTAATCATATCTAGCTCATTCAACTGTACTAATCTCCTCTCTGCAGACTTCAGGTTGAAATTCATCTGTTTCATAGGCTATGCTGCTTATGCTCGAGCTCGACTGGAAGGCGGCAGGATTTTCCATATAGAAGATGAAACGGTTTAGTCTCCAGTGGCGTATTAACGGAGTCATGTTGGCCCATAGTGCATCATCCGGCTTTGCATACCATCCTTTCTTGTCTTACCAACTGTCTTCTCCATAATGTCCTTAATCTGCCTATTGGAGACCTCTTGCCTGCTTGTCTTAGGGTGATAAGGAGTTTCCACACAATGATTAACACCATGATTCTTAGTAGTTTCTCAAAGACCTTGTTGATAAAGTGAGATCCTCCATCACTTATAACAATATGAGGCACTCCAAATCGATGAAAAATGATGGTCTTAAACAGCTTAACAACCACGAAAGCATCATTATGTAACATCCCGGTTTGTGGTATATGCGGAGAGGCTTAAATGAATTGATTTGGCTACCTATATCACCAAGTGCACTTACCTTTTCCGGTCACTTGCCTGAAAGAACTCCAGAGTTAAGCGTGCTTGGACTGGAGTAGTACCAGGATGGGTGACCTTCCGGGAAGTGATTCGTGGTAGCATGTGTGTGAGGACAAAACACATGGGAAAAGGTCATGGGGTGATTGCAGGGTCAGTAAATTACTCGGTCGGGCCTACGAAAATATTACGCACCGACCGTCGGACAGGGGTGGAGCCCACGAGCCCGATAGAGGGATGGGTGACTCACCGGTAGGGGCGGACGGGGCGTTACAATTGGTATCAGAGCCGAATCCGAGGACGCGTGTGGAGTCAGTGAGGGCTCACACCGTCAAGGATAACGATCCTGGTGCGCAACGAGGGCGTTGCGCTCTGTGAGAGTGGGTGAATTGTAACATCCCGGTTTGTGGTATATGCGGAGAGGCTTAAATGAATTGATTTGGCTACCTATATCACCAAGTGCACTTACCTTTTCCGGTCACTTGCCTGAAAGAACTCCAGAGTTAAGCATGCTTGGACTGGAGTAGTCCCAGGATGGGTGACTTTCTGGAAAGTGATTCGTGGTAGCATGTGTGTGAGGACAAAACACATGGGAAAAAGTCATGGGGTGATTGCAGGGTCAGTAAATTACTCGGTCGGGCCTACGAAAATATTACGCACCGACCGTCGGACAGGGGTGGGGCCCACAAGCCCGGGAGAGGGATGGGTGACTCACCGGTAGGGGCGGACGGGGCGTTACACATTGGTTGGGCTAACAATTGCTTCAACCCACTTAGACACATTATCCACAGCAACAAAAATGAACTTGTTTCCATAGGATGAGAGAAAATGACCCATGAAATCGACCTCAACTTCTAGGATAAAGGTATATGGCATTTCATGCTTCTTAATGATTTTTCTCTCCTCTGACAAACATCACACTGAGATACGAACAACTGATCATATTTGAACATTGTAGGCCACTAGAACCCTTCTTGCAAAATATTGGCCAATGTCTTGAACGACAGAAAGTGTACAACATATTCTGATACATGTTATTGAAACAACACATTTGGAACCTCAGACTCAACAATGTATCTCTTGTATACTCCATATGAACAGTGCTTGTATAGATATGGCTCGATTCAGTACAATCTCCTCAACTCTCTCAAGAATTTCTTCTTTGCATAGCCCTTGAAATCCTCTGATTCAGCCTCTACAACAAGATAATTCGCGATGTTTGCATACCATGGTCGATCAGGAGTAGTAACAGGGTCTGTTTTCATGTTTTAGTGACCATTCTGAACCTTAAAAGGTTCCAGGTTCGTAGACGCCATGCATCGACCGACATTAAGTGATTCGTCAATCAATGCAGGTATTATAGCCTTACATTGACTCCTTTAAATCAACCCAATCTTCGTTCTTTCGAGAGGTGCATCGACCAACGCAAGTGGTGCATCGATCAACGCAAGTCATGAAACTCGACAACTCTGCAAAGCTTTTCCTAAGTCTGAATCCAACACTGCTTCAATCGTACATACATTTTCTTCAGGCAAGGATTCTCGCAGAAATCACTTTCGATCTAACCAAGTGTAACTTCTCAAATGCGAAGACTACAACCAACAATTCCTTCTCTGTATTGGCATAGTTCTACTGCACATTATCTAGTGTTCTTTTGGCATAATAAATGGCATGAATTTTATTATCCTTGTTCTGCCACAGAACAGCTCCAAATGCAAAACCACTTGCAACACACATCACCTCGAATGGCAAATCTCAGTCTGGTGGTTGCACTATAGGAGCACTCACTAATGCTTACTTGATATGTTCAATTGTAGCCTCAAAATCTGTAGTGAATTCAAATTTCACATCCTTAAATAGAAAAGCAGTTATTGGTCTAGCAATCTTACCGAAATCCTTGATGAATCTCTTGTAAAAACCAACGTGTCCCAGAAAACTCCTCACAGATTTCACAGAATCAGGCGCCTGCAGACTAGTCATGGCCTCAATCTTTTTAAGATCCACCTCTATATGTTCCTCTGAAACTCTGTGCCCAAGAATAATACTATCTCTGACCATAAAATGGCATTTCTCTCAATTCATAACTAAGTGCTTCTCTTCACATCTAGCAAGTACCTTGCATAGGTTATCCAAACACTCATGATAAAATGATCCATAAATAGAAAAGTCGTCCATGGACACCTCCATGAAGTCCTCAATCATGTATGTGAAGATGGACATCATCTATCTCTAAAAAGTAGCAGGAGCATTACAAATTCCAAATGGCATTTTGCGATAGGCAAGCATACCATAGGACATGTAAATGTGGTCTTCCCCTGATCATTGGGATGGATGGGAATCTGAAAGAAGGCTGCGTATCCATCTAGGAAACAGTAGTAAAGGTGATTACCTAACCTCTCAAGCATCTGATCAATGAATGGAAATGGGAAGTGATCATTCTGTGTTGCAGCATTGAGCTTCATGTTATCAATGCACATCATGTGTCCAGTCACAGCCCTTGTAGGAGTCAACTCATTCTTTTCATTTTTGACGATTGTGACATCTCCTTTTTTAGGCACCACATGCATTAGACTGACTCAATCACTATCAGAGAGGAAAATAATCTCAGCTTCCTTGAAATTCAGAACCTCCTTCTTCACCACCTTCTTCAGATTCATATTCAGCCTCCTCTTATGCTCAACTGATGAGTTCATCTAATCCTCAAGATGTATCTTATACATTCACAAGTCTAGAAAGATACCTGAAATGTCATCAAGATAATAACCAAGAGCTTTGTGATACTTGCGCAGCTTTCTTAGCAGTAAGGTAGTATATGCGTTGTTTAAGGAAGCATTAATAATAACAAGATATGTGGAATTTGGTCCAAGAAATGCGTACCTTAGCCATGCATGGAGATGTTTAAGCTCGATTTTAGGAGCATTTTCCTCGCTCCAATCACTGAGTTTTCCGGCTTGGTTTGAGGTGCTAACGAGCTCCTCTTGCACCACCAGCTGCATCACATGCTCACAGGAATCCAGCATCTTCGCATATCCAATAGCAGTTTAATCGAGCTGCCTCACCTCCTGCGCATAACTGATGAGAGCCCTCTCTAGTGGATCTGTAGCATGTGTCATGTGGAAGAATTCCTCTGCTATATCGCTACAAGTGTCCACGTCGAATGTCTGTCCGTCGATGATAGGCATCTTCACCAGCTTATTCATATCGAAACTCATCTGCTGATAACCAACACTCGGACCTATCGTTCAATTCTTACAATCGATCATCACTCGCGTACTAGACAAGAAGGGTCTACCTAAGATGAGTGAATCCTTTGGCTCTTCTCAATTCTTTATAGGTCGTAAGTTTTAATCCCTATACTAACTGCAAGTGCACAGTAATATCAATGTAGTACTTAGGGTATCGAATCCACAAGGACTCAGGGCAACGATAGATTTAGAATAGAAAAGATTAAACTAGGAGAAAGCAAATGTGATTAGAAAACTAAAAGCAAAACAAGAAAGTAAATCGATAGCAGGTGATGAGGACATCAACCCATCATTGACCCGGCAGACTAGAGGATGGCTCACCAAGCCGGTATATGCCTTCGGAGAGAAGCAGCTTTATCATACCAGGGATATAGGTGCACATTTTGGAGCTTATCTACCTAACCATGAGGAGTTAAGCTACAAATCGATATGTTCTGGAAACCTGACTCGCCAAGGAATCTGTACGAACTGGAATCACATCAATACCAGTTTCTATGAAGAAGTTATGTCCGTTTCAAGACAGGTGATTTTCAGGGAACCCGATAAAGACCGACTTGCATATTTTGGAGTGCTCAGAACGAACCAGGATGAATCAAGGAGTAAAGGAACTTGTTATGGATTTTTGATTCATCAGGGAATTCATGAGAGTTGGAATCACACCAATAACAGCTCGGACAAAGAAGATATGCAAGATCAAACCCGAAGGTTGCTGGACCTGCCTTATTTGGAAGCTCACAGATTTAGTGAACTCCAGAACTATGTTTGGCGACCAGGAGCACGTGCAACATCTCCTTGGGCTGAGGTTTATACTCTTTTTCCCTTAAGTGTGGTTTTATCCCAATTGGGTTTTCCCACTAAGATTTTTAATGAGGTAAACCAAAGCCCGATACAAGAAAAGGAGAATCTGGCCCGCCAACCTTCTTTCTTGTTTTTTCTTTATAATTTCGACAAGGCCCTTTTGGCCCACTTGTAACCTAGAATATTGGCTATTTAAGCCTCTCTTTTTATTTTTAATAAGTTAAGCAAGTTTAAACCAAGAAAAAGACAACCTAAGGCTTTCTCGATCTCTCTCTCTTCGTGTGGCTGCCCCTTAGACGAGCGGATCATCTTGTCTTTTGCTTGCTGCCTCAGTTATCTCCATTGCTCCTAGAAATCAGTAACTCACAAACCACCACTCAACCATCCCTTGACGAGAAGAGAGTGCCATCGGCCAGCTTCTCGTTCCATTCGACCATCACTCTTTTCTTTTCTCCATTCTCGGTCCATCTCTCCATCTACCACCTTAGCATCTCATATCATCTGGTATCAGAGCTTAGGCTCGTGACACCCCTGGTTACATCTAATCTCTTTGCTCTTTTCATTTTGTATTTTTTTTGTTTGCTTTCTTATAAATCGAAAATCCAAAACAAAAAAAAAATTCTTGTCTTGCTATTGTTCGTCGTTGTTCTTGTCTTGTTTCTTTAATCACTTGTTTCTGATTTATTGTTGCCTGTCTTGCTGCATCTACTCTGAAAATCAAAAAAAAAAAAGTATTAGAAAACGATCACTAGGTTGAGTCCCAAACCTGCCGCATATAGTTCCTTCATTAGAGTTGTGTGCGACTGCTTTTGGTGCTGTACTTGTGTTGCTCATTTTATGTTGCTTGTTTTGTTCCTCTTTCATTTCATTCATTAAAAAAAAAAAAAGAGAGACAAAGTTTCTTGAGTTTGATTCGTTTTTTTCATTAGCATAAACTTAAGAAGTGTTTTTTTTCCATATTTGCATTCTGCATTCAATCCGAAAATTAAAAAAAAAAAAAACGTGTTTTCCTTTTTTTTTTCTTACCATATTTCATTGTCTCATTTGAATCTGAAAAAAAAAAAAGAGAGAGAAGCTGTCACTCGAATTTTATTTCCTTAAGTTGTTTTGCATTTTTGAAATTCAGCATTATAAAAGAGGCAAGTCTTTATTTGTTAGATTTAGTTGCATTTTTCCAATTTTGCATTTTTTAATTTTTTTGTGAATTGTTGATTTGCCTTCTATTTTGTTCTCCTTGTTTGTTTCTAGTTCCTTTGGCACTTGATTTTTGTCTAGTGTTGTTCTTACTGGTTTAGGTACCATGGAGAGTGAAGAAGAAGACGTGGCTGAAGATAAAATTAGTTTTGGTGGTGGACCAATTCAAGCTCAATACAAATCTAAACCGAAGGATCATTCTCATGATGAAAGATAAGCCTATGAGCCGCATAACCTCTCTTTTTCAGGTCTTGAACAAGACCCAGAGGCATATCTAAGATGGGAGAGAGGCTTGGAAGATTGGTTTTGGTATTACAAAGTCCCGAAGGAGGAGAGATTATCTCATGCCATCAATGCACTTGTTGGAGAAGCTTCTATATGGTGGATAAGAGAAAAAGCTCTCAACTACTACCATAACCCAATCACTACTTGGGGAGTTTTAAAGCAGCATATGTACAAGGAATTTGTACAAAAGTCCCACAACCTTAGCTACCTTCCCAAGAGGCTTATGATGAGATCAGATATACGAGTTTGGATGCCAACACCAAAGAAGGAGATTGTTTTGGGTCAACAACCCACCAAGAGCCAATCTCATGAAAAATGTATAGGCACGCCAAAGAAGGTAGCAGATCATAAAGTTAACACCAGCCTTATTCATATCCAAGAAGAACCACCGGATCACATAATTACTCAACACGTCATGACATTGGAGAAAACCGAACCGTCTAGACGAAAGGTTAAAGTGTCCCGACCCAACTCTTTTCCATCTGGTTATAATGAATCAAAAATTGTTTTAATGCACTTGGGATGGCCCAAAAGTTTTGAGAAGGACGCAGGGATGATAGAGAGTCCAATGGACCAAACGGACCAACGAACCGGAGGCAAGACTGAGAAACAAGTGGAACCGGCCAACCAAGAATGTAATCCGACTGAGGACAATGGAGATCATGGTGCAGAGATTTTCCCATGGAACCCTGGACAGAACAGAGGCGTGATCCTGAGCCACCTATTCAAAGGAGCACTGCCTGAAAACCCCTACGACAACGAGCCCCGGATTCATCAAGGTAAGTCCATGGACTCACAAAACCGCATGAAAGCTAACTTGCTTTCTCTTGGTGAAGGTTATACAATTTCGAGGTCGAAATCTTTTCAAGAGGGAAAGTATGATGAGGACATCAACCAATCATTGACCCGGCAGACTAGAGGATGGCTCACCAAGCCGGTATATGCCTTCGGAGAGAAGCAGCTTTATCATAAAAGGGATATAGGTGCACATTTTGGAGCTTATCTATCTAACCATGAGGATTTAAGCTACAAATCGATATGTTCTGGAAACCTGACTCGCCAAGGAATCTGTACGAACTGGAATCACATCAATACCAGTTTTTATGAAGAAGTTATGTCCGTTTCAAGACAGGTGATTTTCAGGGAACCCGATAAAGACCGACTTGCATATTTTGGAGTGCTCAGAACGAACCAGGATGAATCAAGGAGTAAAGGAACTTGTTATGGATTCTTGATTCATCAGGAAATTCATGAGAGTTGGAATCACACCAATAACAGCTCGGACAAAGAAGATATGCAAGATCAAACCCGAAGGTTGCTGGACCTGCCTTATTTGGAAGCTCACAGATTTAGTGAACTCCAGAACTATGTTTGGCGACCAGGAGCACGTGCAACATCTCTTTGGGCTGAGGTTTATACTCTTTTTCCCTTAAGTGTGGTTTTATCCTAATTGGGTTTTCCCACTAAGGTTTTTAATGAGGTAAACCAAAGCCCGATACAAGAAAAGGAGAATTTGGCCCGCCAACCTTCTTTCTTGTCTTTTCTTTATAATTTCGACAAGGCCCTTTTGGCCCACTTGTAACCTATAATATTGGCTATTTAAGCCTCTCTTTTTATTTTTAATAAGTTAAGCAAGTTTAAACCAAGAAAAAGAAAACCTAAGGCTTTCTCGATCTCTCTCTCTTCGTGTGGCTGCCCCTTAGACGAGCGGATCATCTTGTCTTTTGCTTGCTGCCTCAGTTATCTCCATTTCTCCTAGAAATCAGTAACTCACAAACCACCACTCAACCATCCCTTGACGAGAAGAGAGTGCCATCGGCCAGCTTCTCGTTCCATTTGACCATCACTCTTTTCTTCTCTCCATTCTCGGTCCATCTCTCCATCTACCACCTTAGCATCTCATATCAGAAGGATTGGTTTGAAAGCAATTAACTAAAAGCGCTAAGTCTAGGGAGTTCTCAGGAAATCAGACAAGCAGATAAATCATTCAGTCAGGATCAAATTAAGTACAGTTCTAGAACTCAAAACACAGATATAGAATTAACCAACTTTCGTTGTGAGAATTCTCTAAGCCTAATTGCAGAAATCCAAATGTCTTTGTAACTCCTAACAAATTAAACCAGCTTTAAGATTAAGTTCGATATGTTCACAATTCAATTAAAGCAAATTTCTTTGCGAGTAATTAAATTGCTCAACCTAAATAGTTCAGATTCTAAACCACACTTTCGTGTCAATCTTGCAACCTAAGATCTAGATTCTAAGTGATCAAGTTAGAACTAGCATTAAACACAATTTAGCTTGAAGAACATCTATTGATATGAATCCTTAACTGAATTAATTATATCTAGCAAGCCATAAAATCCTTATGAGAATCCCTAAACCTAACTATGAATCTACTCAGACATAGAATATGAAAACATAATCAATGAATAATTAGATTGCATAAAAGAGAATAATAAAGTAAAGGAGTTTGAAATCTTCTCCAAAATAAGCAGAAAGCAGTATATGAATCAGATCAGCCCCAAGCTCTAAAAACTCTATGCTCTAAGTATGAAAGAGTATCTTAAAACTGATGTAAAAACCTAATTATATAAGCTAATCACATCTTCGGGCTTCTTTGTAATTATTAGGAATTTCTGGGCATAATTGAAATTTCTTCATTCTTCATAAACCGCCGAGTTTGGCCCATCTCGCTCGTGTGTCGATCGATGCACATAGTGTGTCGATCGATGCATTACTCTGTTTCGGACAGTGAGCTCTATCTCTCGGGTCAAAACACCAAAATGCTCCAAAAAGCTTCAATAACTCCAAATCTACTCCAAACGTGCTAGTACCTAATCACACCTGTAAAAGACTCTAAAGAAACACTAAAAGACTCTAAAACATACTTGTATCATGGTCTAAAACCGGTAAAAACCATGATATATCAACTCCCCCACACTTAGCCTTTGCTTGCCCTCAAGCAAAACAGAGAACTAAAACATGGTGAAGAGGTTTGAAAACTTTCAGAAACTTTTTTTGTCCTAGAAGCAACAACACTCAGATTCCCCTTAGTAAGCCACTGAAAGAATCACCTGCAAGACATCAAGACCAACATGTACTTCCCCCACACTTAGCAACTGTCCTAAGTAAACTCCACAATCAATCCAAGAAATTCAAATTCACCCTACTGACTTCTTAAGAATATTAAGTGCGGTCTCACCTAAGTATTATCGATCAAATGGCACATGGATTCTTACTTTGTCAGCTCTAGACCACCATACTATCTTTTTCTGGTTCCTTTTCTTCTCTTTTCCCTTCCTTAGCATTCTGATTTTCTCCATTGGGTATCATTTTATTTTTTTTATCAGTGCTCTTCCCGTTAAGGGGTGTACTTTGGACACATTCCATGAATGCACAGGAGGTAATAGTGTTTGCTACTACTCCCGTGACCACTTCGGAGCTACTAGCTCATCCTCAGTTTCTTACTTTTTTTTTTACTTTATGGAAGGGGAGAAGGGAACCATACTCGGACAGGTTTACAAGCTGTGTCAGAACTAACAAAGGAATCCGACTCAAGGTATACCAAGCCCTTAGGTGAGAAATTTAAGTCAAATTAAGGGTGAAGCCAGTAAAGGATCCTCTGAATACCTGAATTGATATGGATGTCCTCAGTAGGTTGATCCGTGTTGGGTTTTCTAATAGTCATAGATAGTTCCTGCAACTTCATCCCAATGGTTATTTAAGTTCCTGCAAGTTGTTGTTAACTTCTCAAAAATTCACTGTTACTTTCTTAACTTGTTTTGACTCAATAAAACAAAAAATTTTGAAAAACGGACTGACTCTAAGAAAACAGAGAGATAGTAGTCAGTACCACCTTCCCCCACACTTGAAACACACTGTCCCCAGTAGTGTCAAGCTAAGGATTGGTAAAAAGAAAGAAAAATGATATGGATGTGTTAAGTTCTGTCTGATTTTTACCTCTGTCGCTCATGCATCGATCGATACATAACTGTAACAACCGTTGCAAGGCGATTGCATCATGTGTCGATCGTTGCTCAGGACCGCAACGATCGCTGCAATGCGATTTTCGTATTGTGACAATCGACACACAGGACCGTGTCGATCGTTGCATTGCGATATCCAAGACCTGCAGACAAAAACTCACCAAAACCAAAAACAAACCTAAAATCCTAACAAAAACACCAAAAATGAATAGCAAAAACAAAATAGTGGGTTGCCTCCCACTCAGCACTTGTTTAAGGTCATTAGCTTGACCGGACGAACAAGATCAGTTTGCTGGAACTCCCGACAGAGACTGTGATTGCCTCTGCGCAAGTCTCCTCATCCAAGGCGGAGAGTAAGCTTCATCAGTGTGAGCTCGTCCAAGAAAAGAAGGAGTGAAATGTTCCCCAGGATCCAAAACCATAGTGTTACTTGTCTGCGCTCCATATCCATCCTCAATAGTGAAGGTCTGCCCATCAATCAGCGGCTTGCGCAGCATGTCCATCTCAAAGTGTAGAGGCTCATCTCCCAGATGGAGATCAATCAAACTGTGCCTCACATCAATCACTGCTTTAGCTGTGGCTAAGAATCGTCTTCCCAGTATCAAAGCATCATCCTTCTCACTGTCGTACTTAAGCACCATGAAGTCTGTCGGAACCAAGTAGTTTCCAACTCTTACTGGGACGTCCTCAAGAACTCCTTCCGGAATCCTTATTGACTGATCAGCTAGGACAAGAGAGGTCCTAGTGGGTGAAAAATCCATCATCCCCAGCTTTTCTGCCACAGAGTATGGCATGAGACTGCCAGCAACTCCTAAATCACACAGAGAGCGCTTGAAACCATCCTCAAAAATAGAACAACTTAGCACAAATATCCCAGGATCAGGTAGCTTCTTAGGAATCCGAGTTAATAGCACATCACTTATCTGTTGAGGAACCACTATAACCTAATCCTTCAGCATCTCGTCCATTGGCAGCATCTTCTCCAAGTACTTTTGCACACAAGGGTGATAAGGTGGATCATCAGACTGTGGAATTTCTTCCAACTTCTCTTCCATCTCTCCTAACTGTCTGACCTCATCAATCTCCTGTTGAGTTATCTCAGACACACCAGGGAATAAACGATTAAGCTCTTGATCTGCCTCTGCATCAATGCCATAAAAGTCATGTGAATCTGTCTGTCCATGACATGCAACGATCGACGCTAGAGATGCATCGATCGATGCAGATGATTTTTCACAGATTCCACCCGAGAGATTTTCCTCAAATTCAGAATTTTCAGCCTCTTCAACCAGTTCAGCTGTATTTAGCTCAAATCTTTCACCTTGGTGTGATCCATCATCAATGTACACTGCCAGGCCTTAATGTGGATGTCTACGACACTCTTTCCCTTAATAGAGCTTGAAATTTGGCTCACCTGAGTGTCCAATCGCTTCACATGAGTACTTAGAGACTCAAACTTCCCATTGAGATCCTCATAAACAGCATCTAACTTCCTGTGGCAGTCCACAGCAATCTTAGTATGTCCTTCCAGCAGCTGCTCCATCATACTCTCCATCTTGCTCTCATGAGCATTAGCAACAGGAGGTGCTTGATAAGAGGAAGATCCATAAGTCCTCTGATTACCTTGTTGAAAAGGCTTCTGGAAACCAGCATTCTGTCCAAAGCCAGAAGAGTTTTGATTGCTTGTGAAAGCACTCTCTTTTCCACTGAAGAATATATTACCTTGTTGTCCTCCAAACCTGTTTCCTTGGAAAACAGATCCTCCAATGTAGTTCACATCCTCTTCCTGACCATCTTCTTCAGCATTGATCACTTCAACATCTTGAGCAAAATGGACAGCTTTCTTCCCAGCTAGAAGATTGCAAACAGTGTCCAATTTACTCCTAATATCAGCAATCTCCGGGTTCTCTATCTTCCCACCAGCCTCTTTCCTTCTCCTATCAGTAGTTTTGCAGCTATTACTGCTCACTAAGTTATCTATCAGTTGCTTAGCTTGCTCAGGAGTCATAGTGTTGAAATTTGCATTGCTGGAATTATCCAACGCAGTCTGGTATGGGAGATCTATACCTCTAAAGAAAATGCCCAACAATGTTACCTCAGTGAATCCATGATGCGGGAAGTCACGTTGGTACTTCTTAAATCTCATCCAGGCAGTCTTAAGAGGCTCTACAGGACCTTGGGAGAAAATGAGAATGTCCTGTCTCGACTGATCAGAGCGAGCATCATCATAGAAGTGTCTCAGAAACTCACTCTTCACAGCATCCCATGTAGTAAACTTCCCAGCTGGAAGTTGTTTCAGCCAGGCAGCAGCATCTCCAGCGAGAGAGTAGGAGAAAAGTTTGAAAAACAGATAGTCATATTTCACTCCATCATACTTCATCCCAGTGACTATGTCCTCAAACTCATCTATATGATCCATTGGCTGCTCATTAGGGAAACCATGGAAGGCATTCTGCCTTAGAAGAGAGTAGTAGATGGTCTTGATCTCGAAATTATTCCTATCAAAACTAGGAGGTACAAGAGCTGACCGGTTAGCATGAAACTCATATGGACGGTTATAGTCAGCTAAGGTCCTCTCATGACCTTGTCCTTGGCCTTGTCCTTGGTTTTTTGGCGGTTCAGGCTCAGGGATAGGATCAGGGATAACATTCCCTTCAGCATCAATCCGTTGCCCAGCAGCATTGTACTGATTATTTTTTCGGTCCCTCAGGGTACCTTGAGAATCAGGCATTATAATCACACGTTCAACAACCATTCTTGCTCTTTGAACCTTCCTGTTAGTCATCTCTAGTCTAGCAAGCTCTTCAAGTTGGAGGTTAACGAGATTAGTATTCGGATTACTTCTGGTATCACGCGTCTGCATAAACCGTCTGTAATCGCACTGCAACGATCGATGCTAAGAGTGCAACGATCGATTCAACTCCGGTCGCTTAGTGACGATCGACACAAAGGATGCAACGATCGATGCTAGGCGAATTTCAAACCTGCGACAGAGAAGAAACAGAAAAATCGGTAACTAAAAACAAAAAAAAAATATAAATCCTAGAAAAAACCCTAAGTTCGAATCTATCGAAGACTCCAAAGAGTCTCCGGCAACGGCGCCAAAAACTTGATAGGTCGTAAGTTTTAATCCTTATACTAACTGCAAGTGCACAGTAATATCAATGTAGTACTTAGGGTATCGAATCCACAAGGACTTAGGGCAACGATAGATTTAGAACAGAAAAGATTAAACTAGGAGAAAGCAAATGTGATTAGAAAACTAAAAGCAAAACAAGAAAGTAAATCGATAGCAGGATTGGTTTGAAAGCAATTAACTAAAAGCGCTAAGTCAAGGGAGTTCTCAGGAAATCAGACAAGCAGATAAATCATTCAGTCATGATCAAATTAAGTACAGTTCTAGAACTCAAAACACAGATATAGAATTAACCAACTTTCGTTGTGAGAATTCTCTAAGCCTAATTGCAGAAATCCAAATGTCTTTGTAATTCCTAACAGATTAAACTAGCTTTAAGATTAAGTTCGATATGTTCACAATTCAATTAAAGCAAATTTCTTTGCGAGTAATTAAATTGCTCAACCTAAATAGTTCAGATTCTAAACCACACTTTCGTGTCAATCTAGCAACCTAAGATCTAGATTCTAAGTGATCAAGTTAGAACTAGCATTAAACACAATTTAGCTTGAAGAACATCTATTGATATGAATCCTTAACTGAATTAATTATATCTAGCAAGCCATAAAATCCTTATGAGAATCCCTAAACCTAACTATGAATCTACTCAGACATAGAATATGAAAACATAATCAATGAATAATTAGATTGCATAAAAGAGAATAATAAAGTAAAGGGGTTTGAAATCTTCTCCAAAATAAGCAGAAAGCAGTACAGGAATCAGATCAGCCCCAAGCTCTAAAAACTCTATGCTCTAAGTATGAAAGCGTATCTTAAAACTGATGTAAAAACCTAATTATATAAGCTAATCACATCTTGGGGCTTCTTTGTAATTAATAGGAACTTCTGGGCACAATTGCAATATCTTCATTCTTCATAAACCGCCGAGTTTGGCCCATCTCGCTCGTGTGTCGATCGATGCACATAGTGTGTCGATTGATGCATTACTCTGTTTCGGACAGTGAGCTCTATCTCTCGGGTCAAAACACCAAAATGCTCCAAAAAGCTTCAATAACTCCAAATCCACTCCAAACGTGCTAGTACCTTATCACACCTTTAAAATACTCTAAAGAAACACTAAAAGACTCTAAAACATACTTGTATCATGGTCTAAAACCGGTAAAAACCATGATATATCAATTCTCTAGAACCACGAAATCTCTCGTGATCATGCAAATGCCAATATTAATTGGAACATCTTCCAAAACTCCCTCTGGGAACTTGTCACTTCGATCAGCTGATCCAATGAGATTCTAGTAGGCAAGAAATCTGTCATCCCAAGCTTTTTAGCATCTGAATAATTTATGAGGTTCACACTTGAACCAATATTGCACAATAATCTCTTGAATATGTCTTTGTAGATCGAACAATCCAAAACAAAACTCTATGGATCCTTAAGTTTCTCAAGAATCGTGCCCTGAATCACAGCACTGCATACTTCAGAGATCATCATAACACGCTCTTCGTCAGTCATTTTGTTCAAAAGAATGTCGTTCACACATCGCTTCATCACTGGAGTAGTTCTAATGGCATCGATTAGAGAAACCTGAGTAAGCACCTTGTTCATCAGGGTTTTGCACTTAGCCATCTGAAGCTTGTACTTTGACTTTCTGGTTCTTTGGGAAAGGAACCTTCGTTTTGTAGACCTTATCATCTGTAGGTTTAAGCTTGATGCATCTGATGTCTGTGTCCGAGCCTTGCAGTAATCGGCATTGGGTGTGCATTAACTGATGCGGGTCTCAGGACTTTTTTCCCTCAAAAATTTATCAGTTGTATCGATCTCTACATTTAATGAGGTCGTCACACCAGCATCATTAGTTCCGCCAAAACTCGAAAAATCCTAGAAATTTCCTTGCATCGACCGATGCAGATGTGCATCGATCGATTCAGATTTTAAATTTAGAATCTTATCTTCAATTTCTTAAAATTCCCCGATTTCATCCATACTCAAACCCTTTTCAGCACAAGAATAACCCCTTAACCACTCCTCAACGTGATGTCATTGCACTGATACTTCGGATTAGCATGTGTCCAGTCATGTTGAAGCCACCTCTGCCTTGTTGATTTCCATATTAGTTACCCTGAAAAACCAGTCTCACCAATGTAGTTCACATCCTCTTCATCACAATAATCCTCAGCTTCAAAAGTCTCAACCTCCGCAGCAAATTGGATATGCTTCTTGTTCATTATAAGACTGTGCATAGAGTCCAACTTATTCTTCATCTCAGCAAATTTATGCCTTTTCGAGTTGCTTCCTCTCAAAGTCAGCATTCCTGGCGCTATTGTTAGTCACCAAGTTCTTAATCAGCTCACATGCTTGCTTATGAGACCTCATTTTGAAATTTCCATTTCTAGGAGCATCCAATGCCATCTAATACCTCCATTACACACTAGTAAAGAATATGCTCAGCAGCTGTACTTGTGAAAAAACCATGGAGTGGACAGTCACGTTGGTACGCTCTAAAGTGTATCCAAGCAGCATTAAAGTCTTCAGTAGGACCCTATTTGAACTGAGTAAATTAGTTGCTCAGCTGACCTGATCTACCATCATCACAGAAATTGCGCATAAAATCCTTCTTGGTAGCATCTCAAGGAGTAAGAGAACATGTTCGTACCAGCTTTAACCAGTTAGCAACATCCCCACCAAGAGATTGTGGGAGAAGCTTGCAATCAGGAAATCATAGCTGACTCCATTGTGTTTCATACCGGTTACCAAATCCTAAAATCTTTCGATATGGTTCATAGGATGCTCATTGGGAATACCATGAAACTGATGATGTCCGAAAAGAGTGTAGTAGGACAACTTCAATTCAAAATCATTCCTCTCTACCAGAGGAGGTCTGATCGCATACATATTTGGATAGAACTTGTCGGATCTATTGTAATCAACCAGAGTCCTTCCTCTCGCTACCTACACGACTCCTTGTGCATGTGCAGCAGCTGCGCCAACAGCTTGTGCAACAACTCCATCATGTTCTGCGCCCGCAGAAACATCTAGTGAGATGGGACGTCCTTCCCCATCTAGTTTTTGATCATGGTCATTGTAGGCATTACCCTCAAGGTCTCTTAGAACACCAGCTTCATACAGTACCAATGCTATGGCATTAGGATTCAACATCTCAATTGGCCTCTTTGCTGTTATGTTCGTTCGTTCTAACTTTGCAAGACCTGGTTTCAAAGAAACAAAAGCTGTTTGTCCGGGTTGCGTGAGGTTGCACAATTGGGAATGCATTATCTGATGACGTGCACCTTTTCCTCGTTCAGCCGATCCGTTTCCTCGCTCGTTACAGCTGACCTGATAGTTGTGCGACCCACCCATTTTATCATATCGCGCGTTGCTACTCATTCTCGAACTTCGTTTGTCGTTGCCTACATTAGTGGGCAGGTAGACCTCTTTGTTTTATTATTTCATCGATGTATGCTTCTTGGTTAGAACATTCATTTCTTCTTCGTCGACTATGAAGTCTATTGCCCTATGCAAGGTGTCCGCCATCGTTTGAGGTTTGTTCAGCGAGATTTCCTTCTTGGATTCCAATTCGTATGCTTTCTTTAGCGCATCAATTCTAGACTTGTCGCTTAAGCCTTCGATCCTTGATGCCACCTTCTTGAATATTTGGATAAACTTCCTTAGGCTCTCTATCGGGCATTGATTCATTGACTAGAAATCAACGTCTGAAGTCTCTCGATCCATGAATATCGAGTATTGTTTCATGAATTCTGAGGATAGTTGTTGAAAGCTATTAATGGAGTCACGTTCTAGCCTGGATAACCATTCGAGTGCCGCTCCTTTTAGATGTTCTACGAACAAGAGGCAAAAACTGGCGTTCTTTTCCCTTTCCCTTAGATTGGCTCTTCCCATTGCTACACAGAAAGCCATCATGTGAGCCTTTGGATTAGTTTTTTGTCATAGGTTGGGATTCCGAGTTTGCCTGGATTGGGGATTCATGTTTTCGTGATTCGAGTTGTGAACGGTGTCTTTCGTGTCTCCTTCAAGACGCGATCAATCTCTGGTGCAGTGCTCATTTCCGTATGGATTTGCGATCGTACGACTTTAATATATGCGGTTGTTTGTGCCAGTGTGACTCTAAGCTCATTGAGTTCGTTTCGCTTTTTTGTTTGTCGCCCTTCAGCGGACTCGTTTCGTTGATTTTGTTGGACGTTGTCAACTTCCTCTAGGAATTCGTCTTCGCTCCGCTCGGAGACGTATTGATCCAACTCTATCCTTTCTTTGTAGTTGTTGAATTGTTATCTAGCATGGTTTCAAGTAAATTCGGATCTTTGTCTCCGCAATCCTCGACATCGATTTCCATTGCGAACCTCCACGGTCGGATTAACGGTGGAAGATTCGCTATGTTGGGACTAGCTTCGGGGGGAGTCTTGTAATACCCTGATTCCAAAAATTGAGTCAACAGGCTAAAGAAAAGTCAACATGGGCAAAATGGTAATTTTTAGAAGGTGGAGGGCATTTTGTAAATTTTGCCAAAATGCGAGCCGGAAGCCGAGACAGGCCAAATGTTTTTTTTTAATAAAAAGAACAATTAGAATACCAGAAATGGAAGAAACGGAGTTTAAACAAGTTTTTCGGACTATTGGGAATGGAAACCGATAGAACCGAGAAAACTTGTAAAATTCATAACCGGAGCTACGGGTATCCAAATGAGGTGATTCAAGTTGATTGGTTCAATGGATTTTGTGGATTTTGTGGATTGGAGGATTTATGGAAACATTTAATGAACTTTTTAAATATTAAATGCGGAAACGGCTAAACCGAAGCATTGGGACGGAACAGAGTTAAGGATCGGTTCAAGCTGATTGGTTCAATGGATTTGGCCATGGTGAATCCCCAGAGGACAAGTGTTTCCTCCCCAGTGTATCCACCTCTTCATCCTTGGTGCATTGCATGAATGGATGCATTGAATCCATGTTTTTGCATGGAATATCCTTTCATGTCACAATTAAATTCACCAAAAACTCCCATCAGACCTTCTCTCTAGCCTCTCTCGATCTCCCTCATCTCTCCTCTCTCCAAACTAACCAGAAATTCCAGAAAATCCTTTGAAGATTCAAAGGAATCCCAAGAACATTCAAAGTGTTTCTGGTGCTCTTGAAGACCTTGGAAGCAAGAAACCAAATATCCCTTAAACCAGCTTAAATATACTTAAACCACTTACATAATCTTTCTCACCATACTCTCCTCATCATCCACCGCCCCTCAGCTGTCGCCGCCATCGCCGGAAAGTCGCCGGAGCCGTCGTGGGGGTCGCCGCCGGCGAGCCAACGCCGCCTTGCTTACCTTAATCAGTCGTTCTTCTTCTTCTAAATCCGGTTCTTATCTTCTTGGGAGCTTTCTCTCCGCCGGAATTCATCAGCAGTCACCAGAGGATCCTTGTTCCGGCCAGTCAACGCCGGAGGAAGTTGCCGGAGAAGCCCTTTTCGCCGCTATTCTTCAGCCGGTTCATTGAGGTGGGAGTGTTGGTTTGGGATGATTTGAACCGGTTTACACATTGGGTTGGTTTGATTAAACTGGGCCAATGATTAGTCGAACCGGTTTAATCCAGTCAACGATCCAATTGGGTGGCAACATTGGTTTAGTTAGTTAAGTCAAACAGGTCAAATTGAGTGGTTCAACCCGGTTTAGTTCGGTTCAAAAATTTGGTCAACGGTTCAAGAGAAGTCAACTGTCAACGTCTTGGTCAACGGTCAAAGTCAACGCCGCCGGCCAACGCGTTCAGCACCGGTCAACATCGGAGATCGAGCTGGTCAATGCTCGGTCAATGGCCGTTCTTTGGTTCAGTAGTTCGAGGTGATCCGTGTTAGGGTTCGGGAAATTCGAGATTCAGCTGATCGGTCTCGGGATTCCTGTTGACCTTGTCGGTCTTGTGATGTGTGTTAGAGTCCCAGTGAGTCTGCGTGTTTATCTTATTTTACTAGGACTCTAGGGCGTGTTAGATCCCGCAATTCTAGGATTCAAAGCGTTCTGGTACTTTCGACCCGATTGGATCCTCTGGTAGTTTCCTAATCAGATCATGTGCCTTCGGGTGGTGATTTTTATTATGGCGTGAACCTACTGAGTGAAGCCGGTAGGTGTGTGGTCCGGAGAATATGAGGTCATGTCTAGGGCCGGACTGCATGGAAGCTTATGTTACCGTGGGGTACCCAGAGTCGATGTGTATCGATGGACGGAGAACAGTGTCCTGGGTCCTCGGACTTCGTGTTAATGTCTAGGAGTCGTGGGTAATTGTAGTTACCATGTCGGTGACTATGTAAACCCGTGGAAGTTACCGAGTTCGCATAGTGGGCCCAATGGTGTTAAGTTCGTGGTGCGCGGTAGATAGATAGATTCTTATCGAGGGCATGTGCAGCAGTTTCGTCGACTTCCGTAGTTCTTTCCTTCCTTTTGCAAGTGCTTGTGTGTTATGGGTTTATCAAGTCATGGTGGCACGTGATAGACCATTTCTCCTTATGATTGTTATTTTGGGGTTTTTGGGGCGGGAAATTGTAGTTTTAGATAGACTAGAAGCCGTTAGTGGGGAGCCGACTCGCTGGGTGATCTTAGATCGCTCATTAGGCTCTTTTGTGTTTTTCAGGTTTAGCAGCGATGGACGCGGGAGGTCCTCGGTGTAGTTTCAGGATCGCTTGTGGGCTGGAGTTCTTGATTCGATGATTTTGAATGTTGTTTTTCGGTTCGGCTTTGGCGCCTATTTAATTGTGTTTATTTTGTTAGTAGATCTTAATAGGCAAATTATTTTGTAAATTTCATAAACGTTATGTAAATGTTTATCTACTTAAAAATGAATACGCTTCCTGAAGGATGTTTTGGTGTTAATCCTGATTCAGTTCTTTAGATTAAACAGTCCTAAACATACAGATCTAGGTTCTCTTGAATAGAAACAATAATGGATCTCACCTTTTACCTGTTTATGCAGCGGAAAGAGAGAACAGGTCAGAGATCAGCAGAACCACCGAGAGATGGATCCTCCAAAGACTCACACACGCACACTGCAGGAAGAGAGGCTGCTAGACCAAGCTGTGGGAGGCGCAGAGAGAGAGGAGAATCGGCGCTGGGGCTTAGGGTTAGGAGGAAAAATCAGACTCAAGTTTTAATTATAAAACTTGTCTATTTCCTTTTGGGCTTTTGGGCCCAAATACCAATCTGATTAAATCCCTTGGATTTAATCAGACCCATTAATCTCTCTCTAAGTACGACAAATGCCTGGCACTTTTACCGTACTTCTGCTAATCCGTTCCTACACATTTTCCTGTTAGCTTAGGCGTGTGACCCATATGGGATCATATAATAAAGGCAATAAGTCCAAGACTTATAGATCATGAGCGGACTATAGCAAGCCATCATGACCCCCAGTATTATATGACTTATGTCTGATCATTGACATACTCTTACTTTCTAGAGACAGTACCGAGATTACTGGACACAATTCCAACAATCTCCCACTTGTACTGGAATCTCTGTATTCATAATCCTTTTGTCTCAATATCTCGATTAGTCATAAGGCAAGATTAGTGTCATCCTTATAAAGCCTAATCTTGTTCATCGGACTCTGATTTGATACTGACAATCCAAACGACTCGGGACAGTCCGTTTGAGCATGGCCATGCAATTTCCAGTATTCAAATCTCCGATTGGCCTAGAGATATTCACTCCATTTATATTGGAGGGACAAATTCCGTCTTGTTCCATCACTGTAAACTACTTATTTCATAATGTACCCAAACAAGGTCCTTATAACTATCGCAGAACGACAGCGTTAGACAATGATCAAAGTGCATCAGTCCATGTGCAGTCACATGCATGTGAACTCAGGTCTAAGGACTATACTCTATAGTCGTAGTGAGAATCTCTTATGACACAGATATAAATATCCTGAAGAGTTCTCATAAGCGGGTCTAGTCCGGTCGTATGTTCCCCACATACACCTATGTACTGACTTTGATGCCGCGCATCTATGACACACTGAGACTTTGTCATAAGTCACATACCAATCTAGTCTCACACGGTTGTTGGTGTTCCAATTTCAACAACCTTCGACTAGGGACTGAATGATATAATCCATCTATCAAATATAGGGTCTCATGATCAAGCTAAATGACTTTGATGACTCAAGATCAAGTCACTTACTTCGATGACCTATAAAATGGTTTATATCACTTTGGAACGATTATTTCATCACAGTTAAAATAATCTTGAAATAATAATTTCATTAAACATAAAAATGTTGTACAAGAACATATCAAATAACTAAATAAAGCCCTCAAACTCCCACTCAAATTTAGATTACATTTCAATGTCTCTAATGCCTACAGCTTCAGTCAGGAACTCGAGCTTAGGCCTTGGGAGTGGCTTTGTCAACGGATCAGCGACGTTATCATCTGTCTGAACTCGGCTGATCTTGACTTCCTTTCTATTAATGATGTCACGTATCAAGTGAAATCTTCTTAGAACATGCTTGGATTTCTGGTGTGATCTTGGTTCCTTTGCCTGAGCAATAGCACCATTGTTATCACAAAACAGTGCTAGAGGCTCAGCCGCATCTGGTATCACACCTAGTTCAATAATGAACTTTCGTATCCAAACAGCTTCCTTCGCAGCTTCTGAGGCGGCGATATATTCAGCTTCTGTAGTGGAATCAGCAACGGTGTCTTGCTTGGAGCTTCTCCAACTGATTGCACCGCCATTCAGACAAAAGATATAACCGGACTGTGACCGGAAATCATCTTGGTCTGTCTGGAAACTTGCGTCCGTGAATCCACTGACTTTAAGCACATCACTTCCACCGTACACCAAGAACTTATCCTTAGTATGTCTTAGATACTTCAAGATATTCTTTACGGCAATCCAATGGTTTTCACCTGGATTTGACTGGTATCTACTCGTCATGCTCAATGCATAAGCAACATCAGGACGAGTACAGATCATGGCATACATGACAGATCCTATTGCAGATGCATAAGGAATATTCTTCATGCGCTCAAGCTCAGCAGCCGTCGTAGGGCTCTGCTTCTTGCTTAGCGTTGTGCCATGTACCATTGGCGTGAAGCCCTTCTTGGAATCTTTCATGCTGAATCTTTGTAGGACTTTGTCAATGTATGAATCTTGACACAAGCCTATCAGCCTTCTAGATCTATCCCGGTAGATCCTGATTCCAAGAACGTATGCGGCTTCACCCATGTCTTTCATGGAAAAACAACTTCCAAGCCAGTCCTTTACCGACTTTAGCATTGGAACGTCGTTTCCGAGAAGCAGTATGTCATCGACATACAGAATAAGAAATACTATCTTGCTCCCACTAGTTTTCTTATACACGCATTGTTCTTCTTCGTTTCTGATGAAGTCAAATTGCTTGATCGCTTCATCAAAACGAAGATTCCAGCTCCTCGATGCTTGCTTCAATCCATAAATGGATTTATGAAGCTTGCATACTTTCCCAGCATTCTTTGGATCTATGTAACCGTCAGGTTGCGTCATATACACATCCTCTTCTAGAATACCATTCAGGAAGGCGGTTTTCACGTCCATCTGCCAAATTTCATAATCATGAAAAGCTGCAGTTGCTAGTAGAATCCGAATAGATTTCATCATAGCCACTGGTGAATAGGTTTCATCGTAATCCACACCGTGAACTTGTCTGAAACCTTTTGCCACCAACCTGGCTTTATAAATCTGGACATCTCCATCCACGTCAATCTTCTTCTTGAAGATCCATTTGCACTCGATGGCTTTTACACCAGCGGGTAAGTCAACCAACGAAAACACTTGGTTGACCGACATGGAGTCCATTTCGGAATCAGTGGCCTTACGCCACTTAGAGGAATCTGGGCCCATCATGGCTTGATTGAAGTTCGATGGTTCATCACCATCAATGATCAAAAGATCATGACAGTTAGTCACGAGGAATCCTTGATATCTCTCGGGTTCGTGACGGATCCTCCCGGATCTTCGAACTTCAGGTACTACAGGTTCAGGCTCTACAATTTCTTGTAGGTCCTCCTGCTGCTCTTCCTCATTAGGTTGAGCAGTATCCTGTTCATCTTGAATTTCTTCAAGCAGTACCTTACTCCCACTGTCTTTCTTAGAGAGAAACTCCCTCTCAAGAAAGTTACAATCCCGGGCAACAAAGATCTTGTTCTCGGAACGCAGATAGAAGTAATAAGCCTTGGTTTCTTTCGGATAACCAATGAAGTAGCATTTATCAGACTTTGGTGTAAGCTTGTCTGAGATTAATCTCTTGACATAGGCTTCACAACCCCAAATTCTAAGATAAGACAACACTGGAGCCACTCCAGTCCATAATTCATATGGTGTCTTTGCTACTGCTTTCGATGGCGCTCTATTTAGAGTGAACACTGCTGTTAGCAGAGCATATCCCCAAAGGGATATTGGAAGGTCTGTGTGACTCATCATAGATCGAACCATATCCAATAAGGTCCGATTTCTCCTCTCAGACACACCATTCCTTTGAGGTGTTCCAGGAGGAGTGAGTTGGGACACGATCCCACACTCTCTTAGATGATCACTGAATTCTTGGCTTAAGTATTCTCCTCCTCGGTCGGACCGAAGAGCCTTAATGCTTTTGCCAAGTTGGTTATGTACTTCATTTTGGAATTCTCTGAACTTCTCAAAAGATTCAGACTTATGTTTCATTAAATAAACATATCCATACCTACTGAAATCATCAGTGAAGGTAATGAAGTACTGATAGTTTCCTCTTGCATTTGTGGACATTGGGCCACACACATCAGTGTGTATCAGGCCCAATAAGTCACTGGCCCTCTCGTTAGGTTTATTAAAGGGGGCCCGTGTCATTTTGCCCATCATGCAGGATTCGCATTTCTCACATGACTCAAAGTCAAATGAGCCAAGAAGTCCATTCGAATGGAGCCTCTTGATGCGTTTCTCGCTGATGTGCCCTAAACGACAATGCCATAGAAACGTTCGGTTCTCCTCATTAGGTTTGAACCGTTTGGTATTAATGTTATAAATTGGCGCGGATTGATCGAGTATGTAAAGCCCATTCGTAAGAGGGGCAGAACCATAGAACAAATTGTTGCGATTGAAGGAACATAATTTATTCTTAACTGAAAAATCATAACCTTCCAAATCCAACAAAGAAATTGAAATAATATTTCTGCTTATAGCAGGTACAAAATAACAATTATTGAGTTCTAAAATCAATCCCGAAGGTAAAGACAACAAGTATGTGCCTACAGCTAGTGCAGGAACTTTCGCTCCATTCCCAACTCGTAGCTCCACTTGTCCTTGCTTCAGCCTTCTACTGTTGCTGAGTGCCTGCATATTAGTACAAATATGAGCCCCACAACCAGTATCCATAACCCATGAGGTATTATCAGAAGTAGTTGTATTAACTTCTATAACAAAAATACCTGTTGAAGAAGTCTCGAGAGTCTTCTTCTTCAATTCCTTTAGACCTTCTTGGAATTTCTTACATTCTCTCCTCCAATGCCCTGGTTCTTTACAGAACCTGCATATGTCAGTAGGCCCAGCCTTGGACTTGGGCTTGGGCTTTGGCGTGTCCTTGTCCGCGACTTGGACAGCCTTGGCCTTCCCCTTATCCTTAGCAGAGGATTTCTTAAACCCCTTGCCCTTTTGCACCATAAGCACATTGGGGTCCTTGGCGGTTTTCCTCAAGTTGGGCTCTGCAGTCTTGAGCATTCCGTGAAGCTCAGGCAATGTCTTACTCAAGCCATGCATGTTAAAGTTCAGAATGAACTGATCATAGCTTGCAGGTAATGACTGCAGAATGATGTCGCAGGCAAGTTCCTGGCTGATAGGGCAGTCGAGTTTCTGAAGATGATCGAGATAACCCATCATCTTCAAGACATGAGGACTCACTGCCGCATTCG
The DNA here is from genome assembly GCA_030180135.1 of Orychophragmus violaceus. Lineage (NCBI taxonomy): Eukaryota > Viridiplantae > Streptophyta > Magnoliopsida > Brassicales > Brassicaceae > Orychophragmus > Orychophragmus violaceus. The sequence goes on along the minus strand of CM058235.1, from coordinate 78,772,405 downwards.
CAGCCAACTTACAGTCTAAGAGGTTCTTAACTGTCTGAAACCTCTCAGTCCTTGCTTGCTCCTGAAAAAGTGATTTCAGGCTTGCCATTATCTCGATGGGTGACAACACACTCTCGAACTGCATTTGCAGCTCAGCAGTCATTGTCGCCAACATCAGGCAATAGACATCATTTTCATCTGACGAATGCTTTTCGCAAGCATTATGCAGAGTCCTGGCGGCATTGTTAGCAGGCCTCTCGGGGAGAGGATCACGAAGGACATAATCCTTCTTCTCCTGCTTGAGGACCAGCCTCAAGTTCCTTGACCACGTCAGGAAGTTCGTTCCAGTCAGCTTCTCCTTCTCGAGAACAGACCGGATTGAGAATGTGTTTTGTGTGCTTGTAGTAGTCATAGCTGAAATATAATATAAAAAGGTTATTAGTTAATATGTTCAATATGATTAATCTCGTATTAAATTTAATATGATTAATCATGCATTATATTCAATAACATAAGTTACCCTCAATAGAATATAATGATTCCAAGATCCACATATAACTAAGATCAAAGTGGGCCACTGGCCGTCACCCAACCTTAGCTTATATCGGTAAGCCCTTTGTCGGCTAATTATATCCGTGATATAACTCTTGGTTGTGAATCTGGGCCCGAGGCCCAATCCACTCTGATGTCTCAAGGCCCGGGACTCCCGATGGCCTTAGTCAAGAAAACCAGACTATACAGTCATGTAATCATTAATGTCTGGGACTCCCAATGACATTTATGAATCACAAACCGTCTTATCCACGCAAAAGCAGACACCCTCACACTGTAAGGCCATGAATACAATTGAATGGGCTTCGACAGCTGACATAGCCTGGACAAGACATCCAACGCTTGATATTACTTGAGGTTCGTAGGTTTATCAAAATTTCATCCCAAAATAAAAGATTACTATTTTGGGAAACTTTCCATTTTTGGAAACCTACTAATTTTGGAAACTTTCTAAAATTGGAAACTTTCTAAAAACGGAAACTTTCTAACTTTAGAAATTTCTTAAAATCCAAAACATGCAAATCTAGAAAATTCTATTTTGAGAAACTTTCTAATTTCAAAATTTCGGAAACTTTAATTTAAAATCGATTTTATAATTTTATAAAATTAAATTTTAAATTAATCTGAAGAAAAGACTCAAATAATTGGCCCAATTGTTTTAACTTCTTGGCCCGAGGCCCAAGAATTGGTCCATGTCCAAGACATGACCCAATTGTCCAATTAAATGACATAACCGGTCTGGTTCATTAAAATTGGTCTAACCAAATTTTAATTACTACGATGACCACAATTGTCAACCGGTTATTTACTAAACCGGATTTTCTCAATTTATTTGGTCCAACCAAATCAAATTAGAAAATCCTGGTTTAGGCACAAAATCCAATTTTTCGACTTTGGATTTCCTATCCCGGTTTAACCAGAACTTAATGAAATTATTAAATCTGTTTATTAAACCGTGACGTTTAATTTTAATAAAATTTTAAACCGAACTGAACCGAATTGGTCACGAACCAATCATGGTTGTGACCTAGCTCCACGATCACCATGCCCAGCCGCAAGCCGTACGCAAACGATCCGAGATCGAGACGGCAGCGGACGGGACGATCCATCGGGACGCTCGGGACAATGGCCGGACGTGTGATCGGGACGCGAGGCGACGATCGGGACGAGATGCGATCGATCCGATCGATCGGCCCATCTCTCGCGATCGAACGCATGACGCGATCCATGCGTTGCTGCGCCTCACGGTCGATCGGGACAGCAGGGTGGACTCGCCGGGACGATGCATGAAGCGATCGTGATCGCGTTGATCCGATCCGCTCGGTCGTCCGGTCCAGCTTGCCGCGATCGGATGATCACGCGACTCGATCCGCAAAGCGATCGGTCCGTGCATCATCAAACCGACGCATACCAAATCAATATAGCTTGGTCATGCGATTTTTCAATAGTTTGTTTAGGTTTCAATTCTTGTTGCTTAAGTGATTTCTCTTATCAGTAGTTGATTCAAAACACTTCTTAAACAAGAAAAACAATTCTAAACGAGATTCTAAACAAGAAAAACCAGAACCTGGCTCTGATACCACTGAAGGATGTTTTGGTGTTAATCCTGATTCAGTTCTTCAGATTAAACAGTCCTAAACATACAGATCTAGGTTCTCTTGAATAGAAACAATAATGGATCTCACCTTTTACCTGTTTATGCAGCGGAAAGAGAGAACGGGTCAGAGATCAGCAGAACCACCGAGAGATGGATCCTCCAAAGACTCACACACGCACACTGCAGGAAGAGAGGCTGTTAGACCAAGCTGTGGGAGGCGCAGAGAGAGAGGAGAATCGGCGCTGGGGCTTAGGGTTAGGAGGAAAAATCAGACTCAAGGTTTAATTATAAAACTTGTCTATTTCCTTTTGGGCTTTTGGGCCCAAATACCAATCTGATTAAATCCCTTGGATTTAATCAGACCCATTAATCTCTCTCTAAGTACGACAAATGCCTGGCACTTTTACCGTACTTCTGCTAATCCGTTCCTACACATTTTCCTGTTAGCTTAGGCGTGTGACCCATATGGGATCATATAATAAAGGCAATAAGTCCAAGACTTATAGATCATGAGCGGACTCTAGCAAGCCATCATGACCACCCCCAGTATTATTTGACTTATGTCTGATCATTGACATACTCTTACTTTCTAGAGACAGTACCGAGATTACTGGACACAATTCCAACACTTCCCTGGTATATTGGTTTGGTCTGAACCGACACAACTCTCGGAAGCAATACAGGTTGAAAAGTTTGTACTATGGAAGCGAGGTAAACGGGGTCAAGGATGGTTTGGTGCAAGCTTTGACTCGAACCGGACTATCTCTGACTTCATATTGTGATGAACTTTTCCTGTTTGACTTGCTCGGGTTTGACTTGGTCATGTTATTATTTGATTATTGACAAGTGTTATTATTTGAGATTTGCAAACGATGTTGAGAACGGTTTCTCGTTGAGTCGCCGGGCGTCGAGAAATCGAGTCGCGTAAGTTTGGTAGGGGAAATTTTCATAGTTCGGATGATCCGTGCTTGGTTTTTGGTTCTAAGTCTTTCGACTTGCTCCATGAGCATACTATTCGCCTTTTCTGTTCCTCAGTCCTCTGCCTCAGTGCAGCTACCATATCTTTCAACTTTATCTTTGTTGAATTGATTGTTGCATATGTTGCGTCGTATATGCAATGATGATATCTATGGCAGCGTTTCTCATTGTGATGTTGCTCCTCGTAGTGTTGCGTGTTGCGTTGTTGTTGTCTGATCCGTCGATCACCAATTGGTGAACTGTCCTGACTCCATTTCCATCTCCGTCGGTGGTCATATCTTTGGATCTGCTAGTATGTGGTTTTTAAGTGTAAGAAACCTCTATTCCCCACAAACGGCGCCAAACTGCGAGAGTCAAAACTCGCAGTGCCGATTTTTGTAGAGCAAAACGTTTAGGGAACAGAAGATTTCAAAGTAAACGACACGATAAGATACCCAGAAGATATTTTATTGATATGTTTGATCGAAAATAAATTACAAAGTAAAAAGGCTCAAGAAAAGTCTAAGTCTAGTTGCTAGGGTTTTTCGAGATGGAACGATCGTAGGAAGTCCTTCGTCTTATATAGTCGTGGTGAATCGGCTTCAAGGATATTTCGGGAAATCGTCATGTTATCGCATATTCCCTTTATGTTGGGATTTACTTTTCTACTCGCATTTTCCTCTTCCTGTTCGGAATTATCTTCTATTTTCCTTCTCCGAGTTTATCATTCTATTTCAATAATTATCTTTCTGCGGTTTAACTTGATCTACTGAATGGGTCGAGAAGGGACGATCCGAGTCCGTTTGAGCGTAAGTATCTTGATTCAGCCCAAAGTCTAGGAAATACGAGTCTTGTGGGTTAGGCTCGAGTTCATATTTCTCATAACTTATTCGGCGATTCTGTTAACGGCTAGGAGCTTGTAAGTTATTCTATTGAAGATGGACTATGGCTCGTCACGCATTTGGAGGAAGACATTGGAAAATGGTCGAGCAGTTAGTTTTAGCAAAGTATCCTTTCAGAAAATGTGTTGTGCTCGGAATTTCCAAAGAATGCCTCTTGCTCATAAATTTGGAGCAGTGGCTCATGCTCGGAAATTACATGCAAGGCCTTATGCTCGTAAATTCTGAGCAAAGCTTTGTTCTCGGAAATTCTGATCAAGACCTTATGCTCGGAATTTTCGAGCAAGGCTTTGTGCCCGTAATTTCGAGCAAGACCTTATGCTCGGAAATTCCGATCAAGGCTTTGTTCTCAGAAACTCAGAGCAAGGCTTTATGCTCGGAAATTCTGAGCAATGCATCCTACTCGGAATTTTTGAGTACTGTGTTCTGCTCGGATTTACGAGCAGTGTGTTCTGCTTGGATTTATGAGCAGTGTGTTCTGCTTAGAATATCCGAGCATGTTGTTCTGCTCGGATTTCCGAGCAGGCTATCATGCTCAGAAACTCGGACTTTCCAAGCAGATTGTTCTGCTTGGATTGTCCGAGTGCATGTGCTTGTCCGTGGATTTTTCTAAGTGATATGTTCGTATGATTGACCCATCCGAACAGTTTTGATTGCTTGGACGTTCGGCTAAATGATTTTTTATATTTCGTATAAAACATTATTCATACGAAATCTTGTTCATACGAAGTGTTTTCTATGTGTAAAACGACTATATCTTATTGTTCGATACGCTCTCGTGTGCGACCCTCTTTCAGAAGATACCGTCGGGGGCGCCTCAGAAGTTGATTTATGTCAATGAGATGCATAAACTTCCGCTCCAGGAGGGATTTAGTCATCATTTTTCTATGGTAAGCGTTTTGTTCTTGACTATGATATTTCAGAGCATGCGTGTTAGTTCGATATTAATCCACTCCATTCCTTTCTCTTCTCTCTCTCTCCTCTGTTTTGAAGGTTTTTGCCAAACTCAACCGGCTCAAGGATTCATATGAGAGGGAACTGAGGCAAGCTAATTCGACGGAGGAGGCCCTCAAGTAGAAGCTAGATAGGTCGCGAGACTCTGCTTAAGAGTTAAAATATGCTCGTAAGAGGCTTGCTGAGATGTATGGGCTTGCTGTTACATATTCCTCGAAGAGGCAAAGAGTCCAAGAGCTGGGAAAGAGGGTGGTCGAGCTCGGGATGAGAGACGAAACATCCTGGATAAAGCTAAGGGAGCGGTTGACTCTCTTAGGTCTAAGGTTGATCATCTCATGTCTGAGTGTGATCAGTTCCGGGCTGCTTTTGACGAGCGCCTTCACGTCAATTGAAAAACACTGCACAAGAAGGCCTCGGATCTGCTTGACAAGTTTTAGTCGGAGAGAGAGGAGAATGAGTCTTTTAATGTTAAGCTTTTGGACCTGAATCAGGTGGTCGCTATTCTTAGTTCTTACTAACTGCTCGTGAAGTATGGCATCCCAATTCTTGCAACCAAGATCGCTAGAATTAAGGAGGACGAGCATTGCTTGAGGGAGGAGCTTGACGCGTTGAAGCCTATTGACCTGAGTCCTTAATATATGTGTATGTCTCCACTTCTTGAGTTAACTCACAATGTCGCTCACTCTGAAGGACTGGTGGAGAGGGGAGAAAAGGTGAGTGTTGTGCCCGCGACTGTTGAGGTCGTAGCTGATCCTCGCACTTCCGACCTCCCGGAATGATCATTCATGTTGTATTTTTTGTATGTTCTTTTGTTGTTGTATGAACTATTACTCTCCTTCTATTTTTTTTGTTTTGGTGCAAAGGCTCGGTCTTGAGGACTGCTTTTATATTTACTTTTGATTGCCTAAGACTCTTGAAGAGATATTTGATATTGTGTGACTGTTTTCCTTTGCTTCGGTTTCATTTTCTTCGTTGCCCTTTTTGTTGACCACTAGGTCGACGGATGCTCAGAGCTAGTGTTCGGCTCGTCGTCGCATCTATATTGCCATTTTGAGATCGGCTTGTAAAGTCTATGTGGTCAAAACGTTTTTAAGTGTTTTGTCTGTTACATCTTTTAATTTTGTTTTGGTTTCTAGGGATTGATCAGAGTGTCATCATTGCTTTTTAATAAGTGATTTGTGTGTTCTTCGTAGAATGAACCCATGCTTTGGATTTAAAGGTTGTATTGGTAACCGTCGCGTCGCATTAAATGTGGCTTTGGTAATCGTTGTTTCCTTGCTATAAATATAGCCTTCTTCTTTCGATTTTTTCACATTTCATTTCTCTCTTCATTTCCTTATTCCTTCTTCAGAGATTTTTTTTTCTTTCGTGCCTTGTGTTTCTTTGTATAGGGTCTAGTTTTGGCGACGAAAGGCCGAATCAAAATGGATCATGACAGCAAGGCCATTCTGTCAATAAGCTTCTCGTTTTTTTATGTTGGCCTTTGCCGACCTCCCGAATTTATGGACGGGCTCATGCTCTTTTTGCAAAAGGGGAGTTTGTCATTATGCGAAGATATATTGACGGCTCCCTTTGTTTGTCGCCTTTCTAAACTTAAAGGTGACTCACAAATCCTTCTTTTAGGTCAATCTAATACGTCATGTTTTCAGTAATGCGTTCGTGTCTGCTTTGCCAGTGTTGGGGTTGCTTCATATATGGGTATTCCTTTCTAGGCATTTTGTCTTGTTGTTCATAGCTCGCTGATCTGACTTTTCTTTTTTGCATGGAAATCGTCAGTGCTCGGGGGTGGGCTTGTCCTAGAAGACCTGAATCAGCTTGCGCCTTTGAGAAGGTTGTGCAGCGCGTTCGTGTTGTATGCTCGGCGGTCTGTCTGTGGATATCACGAAGTGCTTCCTCGACTCTTCGAGGAAGAGGAGGGTCGGGTGACCTTTTGGCTGGTGGAATTCAGCAAAGATCGATAGAGGAGGTGAAGTTGTCCTAAAATAAATTACCATGTTTTTCTTTTTGCTTCCTTGTATTTTCACAAAGAAAAATAAATAAATTAGAGCATCTCTTTTTTATTGTGTTTGATGTTTTTCCGAGGCGAGTATATGAGGTGTTCACTCCCCCCCCCCCCCCCTTTGATTAAATGGTAAATAAAGTTTGTGAGGCGGTTCTCAGCTTCTTGCGAGATCAGATTTTTGGTGCAAGTGCGTGCTCGGCTTATCATGTCTTTGATTTTTTTTAAGTGTGAAAATGTGTTTGGCTTTTTGCAAATGTTATTAGGTGCAAGTTCTGGCTTGGCTTATCCTATTTTCTATTTTCTTTAGGTGTGAAGCTGTGTCCGGCTTTTTCAAATCTTAGTAGGTGAAAGTTCTGACTTGGATTATCCTGTCATTTGTTTAAGTATCTAGGTGCATGGACGTGCTCAGGTTATCCTATAAAGTCCTTAAATTTTAGTTATGCGCGCCAAGGATGTTGGGCTTAATCAACTTATTCTATCAAGGACTTATGCGGGTCTGGCCCTGGCTTTGAGGTCGTCAAAGTTGACGACACGGCGTGATGCCACTGTGTATGAGACATGTTTAGTTTAAACGATTATTTAGCCAAATGTCGATGTTAAATTTTGATAAGTACGCACATGTGCTTTAAAAGAAAAATTTGGAGTTGAAAATTTAGAAGTGACTGAACCTTCTTACCTACGTACCCCCGGGGAGGGATCAAGCCGAGCGTATTTTTTTACAAGTTTTTGAGCCGGAGCTCTCTTGCTTATGCATATATATTTGTAGAGAAGGAGATCTGTTTTTTTTTTAAGGAAGCTGGAGCTCGCTAACATACTTATTTTTAGAGAGGAGAGCCGGAGCTCGATTAAATTGGTTCTTGTGCTGAGGAGTGCCGACGTCGATGGCTCTGCGATCGTTTTTCTTATGAAGAGTGCCGACGTCGATGGCTCTTTCTTTTGTTCGGTTATGAGGCACGATGTTTGCAGCATTTTTGGCTCGACTTCGGGGCACGTGCTTGAGATTTTCTGACTTTATAGGAGCGTGAAAATTCCTCCTGAGGTCAGGAATTTCACGCATTGATGGTAGGTCTAGGGGGCTGCTTTCATTGATGGATCTAGGGAGTTCCAAGAATGACGTTGTACATCGCAGGTCGGTCGATTACGGTGAACTTGGTGATTTTGTTTAGTCATCCGGCACACTGGTAGTTTGATTGTTCCGATTGTGGTTGTCGTATCACCGGCGAAACCAATGACAGTTTTTCTGACTGCTTCATCTTGTAGTGTCTTAGTCCCATTCTTTGTAAGGTTTCTTTAAAGATGGGGTCGATTGAGCTTGCAATATCTTCAAGACCTAGTTACTTCTCAATCGTCTATCTTAAGTCCGAAGACGAGCGGGTCATTATGTGGCTTTTCCAGCCCTTCCTCATCCTCCTTTGTGAAAGTGATTTTGCTTTCGACCTTTAGTTTTTCGGACATATTCCTTTCCCTTTCAGCAGTGCATCCGCTTTATGGTCGTACGCTTTTATCGAGCGTACTGAGTCGATGTAGGTAGGGAGTCCTCCCATTATCATGTTAACGAGTTTCCTTGGTGGGGGAGTCCCTTCCTTGTCGTCGTCGCAAGCTTGTTTTTGTGGTTCTGTGTCGGCGTCCCCATACTCTGATCAATGTGTATTTCCTTGCTTTCTTCTTTTTCCTGGACAAGCTAGAATCGTACACCTTCTTTTTTGGTTGGCGTTGTGTTACCTGGTTCCCAGCGGGCATTTTTTGCGTGTTTCGATTCATTATGTTTGTTTCTCCCTTTTGGTATTCCCTGGGCAAGAGATTCTGCATATGGCGGCATTCGATGGTATCGTGTCCGGACAATTGTGAAAGGTGCAAAAAGATTTTTGTTTGTCGTTTTTGTTGTTTTTTTGTTCCATGCCCGGTTTTGTTGTTTATTCGACTGGTTGTGTACTTGTTGTTGACCCTACTGCCAGTTTTTTTGTTGCTCGCCGACGGAGTAAGTAGTCGCTTTCTTGCCTTCCTTTTTGGAATCTTTATATTCCTAATCATAATGCTAACATGGTCTGAGGTACTCTAGTGTTGGTTCTTTCCCCTTTGCAGTTGATGACTTCGCTGGAGTGAATTTTATAGCGAGTTTCTCTCTTTATTCGTCGATCTCGATGAAGATGGCTGCCCGGTTAAGAGAATCCTCGAGCGCTTGTGGTCTGTTCTTTGTAATCTCCTTGCAGAATGGCGACTAATACCAGAGTCCGTTGTGCAGTCCTGAGAGTCCTTTGCTATATCAGTCACCAAGATTTTGGAGACGATGATTTTGAACCGGTTTATATAAGACCTTAGGGGATCTTTTGGTCCTTGACTTACTGTCTAAAGGTCGGCATTTTAGGCTCCTTCCTGAATGAACATGGAGTAGTGCCTAAGGAATGTAGTCGATTGTTGATGATAATTATTGATGGAGTGCGCCTTGTGGCGTGAGAAACAGTTGAGCACAGCTCCACTTAAGTTTTTTATAAAGAGCTGACAATAACCATTCCTCGGAAGAGAATTGGGCTCGTCCCATTGCGATGCTGAAGGCTGTTAGATATTTTCAGGATCCGAGCTCCCTTCATAGGTCGACAGCTTGATCTTTCTTGGGTGTCGGATCGGCGCGCCTGTTATCTTGCTTTTGAATGGAGTGCTTTGTGTCTCTTTGAGCACTCGGTCGATCTCCAGAATTAAGCTAATTGCTTTGTGGACTTTCGAGGTCATGTGATCCAGTTGCACCTTTAGTTGTTCGATCTCATTGTTCCTACTTACTTGTTCTTGGCTACGCGTCCATTCGGTAGGTACTGTTTGGTTCGCTCCCAGTCCAACCGATAAGGATGTTGGAGGTATGAGTGGTCGCCTGCTTGATTCGGTGACCTGAGCTGGTGATGCATCGAATAGAGCCTTTTGGAGTCAAGCACTACAAGAAAAATACACATTGTTAGCGTCGTGAAAACGCTATAATATGCCTATCATGGCGTTTTAGTGTTAGCCATGACATGAGGAGCTATCTTAGACCCCCCAGATATAATAGCGTTATTTTTGTCTGCTATTAAATATTGATATACAATAGCACTAAATCCTTTGCTATTATAAATTTAATAATAGCAACTTATTATTGTCATTTTATATTTTATAGTAGCTCTAATACTTTGCTATTTCAATGTGTAATGTGGCACTAGAACCTCGCCATTTTATTGTTTCTAGTGGCTCTATATTTTTGCCATGTTGGATCTTGTCCTAGCTTAAAATTTGAGCCGTAGCATTGTTCTTGAAGCAAATGGTTTTAAATTGGCAGCTGGCCTGGTTTATGCAATATTTTGGATTCTATTTGATACCTGAATTGCGAATGACAATACCAAAAGTCGATAAACCAAATACATTACAAACGAAATCCACAAGTACAATAGCCGTATCCAAATAGAAACACAAGTCTTGAAGTCAAAAATACCATTTCTAAACATAACCATGCCGTGAAATTAAAGAAAACAGGTACTAATTAAAAACCAACACGTTCAACTGACCGTTCCTAAGACTTTAGTTCAGCACATTACCACTTTGTCCTCTGGCCATGCAATAGATGTACCAAGAGCATCTTCCATTGTCTCGATCTCAGAAGATGACCTCCACACTGCTGCACTCTTGATCTTCACCACATCCACCCACACTCGAACTGCATTTGGTCCCAAGGTAACAAAATGGACAACTTGTTCTGGATTGTTTGAAGCCCAGCGGCCCTCCGCAACAACTCTTTTTTTACCGGCGATATCCATCAGCTTGCACTTCTGATTCTCCTTGATGTTGGCTACATTAGGCTGCGATGTTGACAATGAAAAGCCAAGTTCCAGAATAACCATCCAATACCACAACACTACAGATATCATTATTTGTCAAGTTATAAAAGAGTTCCAAGGAAAATACCAATGATTTTCGTATAGGAGAAGCTGGAGCTGCTTTAGCTTTTTTCACAGGAGTTTTTTTTGGTGGTGGAGTAAGCTCAGGAGAAGTAATTTGATCTGCTGTTGCAATTTTTACTGGAGAAGATGGAACAGGTGTCGGATTCGCTGGAGACTTCTCTGGAGACTTCTCTGGTGGAGATTGCTTATGTGCAGACCTTGGAGTTGATCGAGATTGATCAGGAGACCCTGTATTTTCTGGAGAATGTAGGGAGGAAGAACTTTTATGAACTGATGCTTCCTTCTCTATATCAAACTCAACTCTATTCGCAGGCCATGCCACAAAAGACTTGAAAGAGTCCTCCACGGTTGTCACTTCAGTAGTAGGACTCCAGAGAAAAGCATGGGGTGCAAGCACAACATCCACATATACCTTAACTGCGTTTGGGCCAAGTGGTAAACCATTAACCAGAGTTTTCGGGTCTCGAGACTGCCAACGACCAATAGCAACAACTACATCATTCCTAGCCCAATCCATCAGCTTGCATTTGTTCACCAAACTTGCACATGGACTCTGTCAAACAGTCATTAACAATAGTGAACCAAAAACTGAGAAAAGAGGGAGACTACTACAGTAATGAAGAGGACATGTAATCTAACACAAATGAAATCATTACCTTAGGCACATTACCATTACTTGAAGCAACACAACAATCTGCAGGCCAAGCAACAAACTGTCCAACAGCTTCCTCCATGTTAAAAATGCTTGGCGCAGGTCTCCATAGAAATGCTTCTAGGTTGGTGGCGGATTCAACCAAAACTTTCATTGCGTTAGGGCCTAAGGGAATATCATTGACAAATTCTTCTGGATCATCGGAAATAATACGTCCCTCAGCAACAATGTCCTCGGTTCCAGACCAATCAATCATGTGACACTTAGCTGGCAAACTTTTGTTTACACTCTACATACACAAAACATAACATCAGTTAAATAGTTTAACTAACAAAACAACAATGAATCCGAATACTAGGTACATGACATACTCTTGGAGCTGATGTTTCACCCATATCATCATATTTCTGTTAAAAAAAGACCAATGTTAAGAGGTAATTGATACTGTCTAAGTCAATTCAGATGGTTTTCGTATTAAGCATACAAAGAGTTAGTCTTACCGAGTAGCCCTTCTGTTGCATCAAAAGTTTTTCTAGCTCAGAAACCTTTTGTTGTAGTTTTAACTGCTTCTCTTCCATTTGAGCCATACATTTGTTCCTGACTTGGTAGCAAGCTAGTTTGGACATATTCATCCCTCGACCCATTGCCCTCAATCGACCTGGATTATCGGGTCCTAATATTTGTGTGAGTACATCTTCCTTGGGATTGGTCGTTGTAGACGATGCAGGACATGTCTGTTCTTCTATCTCCTTTGATTTTCTCTGACAAAAACACAAACCATTGTAGTGATTTGTATTCAAAACCAAAAAGTAACCAAGCATATTTTATCTAACACTTTCATCCTTGTGACCTTCGAAGGTTCATCACTACTTTGTTTCTGTAAAAAATCAAAATCAGATCCTCTTCCAGTTTGATAACTCAATAAAGAGGCTTGTAATCGGCTTACCATTTCTTCTGCCAGCCTAGTGATTCCTTTACGGCTACAAGTGTGAGGAATCTGGTTCTTTCTTCTCTCCTTGTACGTATCACTCACAACCTATAGTTGAGGAACACATTTAAAACCAGTGGACAATCTAAAATCCTATAATATAATATCAGGTATTCATACCTTAAATGCTGAGCTAGTTTTCTGGGTGATAAAATTGCGCCAGTCCAAAGGAGCAATATTCTTGGGTCTCAGATCCATCCTCTGCTTCATGGTCTTAGCATTCCTGATATTTGTGACTACGCGAGATTTAGAAGACCTCCAGATGCAGCCCTTCTGCTTAAACACAACCGTTTTTTGGTACTCCTCATCCAGATCAAATCTTGCCTACATTGAATGGACACATGAGTCAAAGTTAACAGAGAAAGAATATGGATATATGCCTTACAAAAACATAAGATTTTACATTACCTGAATACACTTCCACAACACGGTTTTCAATTCATCGCCAATCTTTCTCCAGTCATCAATATTAAAAGGAACATGTTCCCTCACCAAGGGACCAAGGTATGACGACAGCTTAACTGATCCTGGACCAAACGGTTCACCATATTCATTGAAGTCTACTTTCTCACGTACAGTTGGATCTTTGGCTATGTGTTTCATCCTTGTTGGTCCTCGCTTTCTCTTACGTGTAGGCTGAACTGGCTCATTTTCTTGTTGAGGGAGATTCTCATTTTCTTGCTCAGTGACATTCTCCTTTTCTTGCTGAGTGAGATTCTCTCTGCCATCATCATCCACTCCCTGTTCATTCATGGTGTATTGTTCAGTAACATCTTCCACATCTTCATTAACATCAGCCACATCATCACCAGCAGCTTCATCGTCAGTAGATGGTTGCTCGTGTTGTATAATTTCAGAGCTCTTTCCTTTTCGTCTCTTGACAAAGTGCTTGATACGAGCCATCTGTATTCACCTGAAACTATAAACAAAAGAGAGTTAGAAGACTTGTACAACAAAACAAAGAAACAACAAACATTTACACAGAAAGATTAAAAAACACAGAAAAATTATAAAACACAGAATCAGCAAGCATCACTCAAACGCAACAAAAAGGACACGTTCAGCAAAACATAGTTAAACATGGAGCTTGCTAGTTCCATTCCCCCAAAACAATGATACTACACTACTCATTCAGACAAATATTCCTTCACAATCAACTCTGGCATTCCGAGCTGCCTCGTCCAAGTCATCAATATCCATGTCTACTTGTGTAGGCAGTGGCCCAACATCTGCGTTTGCATCTTCATCATCTTCCCCACAATATCTTCTTGAAGGTCCTTTCATGACGACATACCAACACGAAGATTCATCTTCCCTTGAATAGAAAACCTGCCTATCTCATATGCAGGATCTGCTCTGTAATATGAAATGCAAAAAGAAAAGAATAACAAAAGTTAGATGATTTTCCATCAATGACTTAATGTTATGCTCTAAACAAATATATAAATTGCATACCTGCATAGATGCACCCATGCCTTGTCCACCATTAAGTTTGTCACCTTATTACACCCATAACCAAATTAAGTAAAAGCATACAAACAACAGCTCAACTGGTGAAGAACAGACCACAACCACATCCAAAAAACTTTACAGAATTCAAACCCATAACAAACTAAAGTAAAAGCATACAAACAATAACTCAACTGGTGAAGAACATAACACTACCATATCCAAAAAACTTCACAGAATTCAAACCGCAATTACCACAACAAATCAGATAGATTCAACTCAAAAAACAAGCATAAAGATTCAACTCACAAACTACCATAAACAATCAAGTCACGGTTCACACAATAACAAGAAATGTTTGTATGACAAACCTTTTCAAGTTAAGGTAGACAAAGTTGTTATTTCACCAAGTTAGCAACTTGAAAAACCCATGAATGAAAGTTATTAAGGCTTAAAATTTAATCTCATAGACAAACTTCAATAGATCCGACGCATGCATAAACCAAAATCGGAAACTTCAATAGATCTTATATTACCTCTACAACACACGGCTTCTTGACAACGAATCTGTATCTTCTCTTCCTTTTAGCTCTGCTTCGTTATCTTCACTTTCAAACCAGTTACAAAGAGTGTTAACCAACAAAAGAATGATATCAAAAATGGTACAAATTAGTGAAATTAGGTACCTTTTGTGTTTCTTCGTGATGCAGAGAACAGAGAATGGCACCGGAGGAGGTAAGACGAAGGCGAAGAGTGATAATCACGAACTCCTGACTCGCCACTGAAGCACACAGATCTGTAATTGGGAAACATGTGAAGTTAGATAGAAAGATTGAGGACGACTGAGAGAGTGTTTATTACCGGCGAAAAGCTTCGTGGTGGCGGTAGACGTCGTTGGAGGAGAGAGCTAATGGTGGACTGATAGGGTCTAAGTTTTAATCCTATTCTACTGCAAGTGCACAGTTAAGTGATTGTAGTATATAGGGTATCGAATCCACAGAGACTCTGGTCTCGATAGAATAAGAACCGTAGAGATTAATACTAAGAAGAAAGCAGATGTGAAGTGAATTAAAAGCAAGGCAAGAAAATAAATCAGTAGCAAGATTGGTTGTGAAAGCAGTTGACTAAAAGCGCTAAGTCTAGGGAATTCTCAGGAAATCAGACAAGCAGACAAGTTAATCAGTCAGGATCTAATTAAACACAGTTCTAGAACTCAAATCACGGATTTAGAATTAACCAAATCTCTTTGCGAAAATCCTCTAAGTCTAAGTGCAGTAATCCAAATCTCTTTGCAATTACTAACAGATTAAACCAGCATTAATTTCAAGTTCGATATGTTTACAATTAAACTAATCCAAATCTCTTTGCGAATAATTTAATTGCTCAACCTAAATAGTTCAGATTCTAAACCACACTCTCGTGTCGTATTTAGCAACCTAAGATCTAGATTCTAATTGATCAGGTTAGAACTAGCATTAAGCACAATTTAGATCGAAGAACATTCTATTCATGTGAATCCTTAACTGAATTATACAAGTCTAGCAAGTCATGAAATCCTTTATGAGAAACCCTAAACCTAACTATGAATCTACTCAGACATGATTAATGAAGCAGAAATCATAGAAATAATAGATTGCATATAAGAAATTAAAAAGATAAAGGGGTTCGAAATCTTCTCCAAAATAGATGAAGTACAGGATTAGATCAGCCCCAAAAGCTCTAAAAATCTCTTAGCTCTAAGTATGAAAGCGTAAGTAAAATAAACACCAAAATCCTAAATATATAGGCATAATCTCGGCTGGGGCTTCTTCGTAAATACTGGAAACTTCTGGGCCAAAGTGCAAAGTCTTGATAACTTCATTAAACCGCCGCGTTCGGCCCATCTCGCTAGTGTGTCGATCGACACCAAAGGTGTGTCGATCGATGCATGATCATCAAATCGGACAGTGAGTTTAAACTCTCGGCCAAAACACTCCAAAAGTCCCAAAATGCTCCAATATCTCCAATTCCGCTCCAACCCTGATTAAACATGTAAAAGACTCTTTTACAGGTAAAAACACAACTATATCATGGCATAAAACCGGTAAAAACCATGATATATCAACTCCCCCAAACTTAGCCTTTGCTTGCCCTCAAGCAAAACAGAGAACTAGAATGTAGTGAAGAGGTTTGAAAACTCTTCAGAAACTCTTTTCATCCTAGAAGCAGCAACACTCAGATTCCCCTTAGTAAACCACATGAAAGAATCAACCTGCAGACATCAAGACCAACATATACTTCCCCTACACTTAGCAACTGTCCTAAGTAAACTCCACAATCACATTCACGCATTCAAATTCTCCCTACTGACTTCTGCAAATATTTAAGTGCGGTCTCACCTAAGGAGTATCGATCAAAGGCACATGGATTCTTACCTTATCAGCTCTAGACCACCATACTATCTTTCTCTAGTCCCTTTCTTCTCTTTTCCCTTCCTTAGCATTCTGATTTTTCCCCATTGGGTATCATTTTATTTTTTTTTATCAGTGCTCTTCCCGTTAAGGGGTGTACTTTGGACACATTCCATGGATCGCATAAGAGATAATAGTGTTTGCTACTATTCTCATGACCACTTCGGAGTTACTAACTCATCCTCAGTTTATTATCTTTTTTATTTTATGGAAGGGGAGAAGGGAACTAGATAGGACAGGTTTACAGGCTGTGTCAGAACTAACAAGGGAATCCGACACAAAGTATACCAAGCTCTTAGGTGAGAAAATCTAAGTCAGTATTAGGGTGAAGTCAGTAAAGGATCCTCTGATACCTGAAGTGATGTGGGTGTCCTCAGTAGGTTGATCCATGTCTGGGTTTTCTAATAGTCAGAGATAATCTGCAGCTTCATCCCAATGGTCACTTAAGTTCCCGCAAGTGCTGCTAATCTTCTCAAAAAATCATTGTTTCTTACTTAAAAGTTTTGACTCAAGAAAACAAATTTTAAAAAATTTAACTGACTCTAAGAAAACAAAAAGAAAGAAGTTAGTAGAACCTCCCCCACACTTAAGACACATTGTCCCCAGTAGTGTCAAGCGAAGGATTGGCAAAAAGAAATAAAAATTTGTTGAAGGAATGGTTAAGTTCTGTCGGGTTTTACCTCTGTCGCTCAGGCATCGATCGTTGCACTAAGTGCATCGACCGTTGCTAGGCGATTTTTCGTGTATGATTGGTCGTTGCTCAGGACCGCAACGATCGCTGCAGTGCGATTTCGATCGTGTTGTGACGATCGACACAATAGTGTGTCGATCGACGCACTGCGTTTCGTCTGAGTCCTGCAAACAAAAACTCACCAAAACCAGAAACAAAACGTAAAATCTTACGAAAACTCTAAAATTAAAATGCAAAAACGAAAACAGTGGGTTGCCTCCCACTCAGCGCTTGTTTAATGTCAATAGCTTGACGCTTCAACTGATTTAGGTAGAGGGTGCATCATCCAGAGGCAGAATCTGACCTTCAGGAATCTCGGCCTTAGCCCAATAATGTTTCACCCTCTGACCATTCACAGTGAATTCAATACCGTCCTTACCAGTTAGAACAACTGCTCCATACGGACGCACCTCTTTGATTGTGAAAGGACCAGACCACCTTGATTTCAGCTTACCTGGAAACAAATGCAAACGAGAGTTATACAAAAGTACCTGATCATTAGGCTCAAACTGTCTGGAGACAATCTTCTTGTCATGATATGCCTTAGTCCTCTCCTTGTACAGCTTTGAGTTATCATAAGCAAAATGTCTAATCTCATCCAACTCATTAAGCTGCACTAATCTCTTCTCTGCAGCAGTCTTAAGATCAAAGTTCATCTGTTTAACAGCCCATGCTGCCTTGTGCTCAAGCTCTACTGGCAGATGACATGCTTTTCCATATAGCAGATGGAATGGAGTGGTCCCAAGTGGTGTCTTGAATGCTGTCCTGTAAGCCCATAATGCATCATCCAACTTTGCTACCCAATCTTTCCTTGTCTTTCCAACTGTCTTCTCTAGGATCTCCTTAATCTGCCTGTTAGAAACCTCGACTTGTCCACTAGTCTGAGGGTGATAAGGAGTGGCGACTCGGTGATGAACTCCATGCTTCTTCAGCAGCTTTTCGAAGACCTTATTGATAAAATGAGATCCTCCATCACTAATCACTATACGAGGTATTCCAAATCTGGGGAATATGATGGTCTTAAACAGCTTAATGACCACCGAAGAATCATTGGTCGGACTAGCTATTGCTTCAACCCACTTAGACACGTAGTCCACAGCAACCAAGATGAACTTATTCCCATAGGATGAGGGAAAAGGACCTATAAAATCTATGCCCCAGCAATCGAAAATCTCAACTTCCAGAATGAAATTCTGAGGCATCTCATGCTTCTTACTGATTTTCCCTCTCCTCTGACAGGCATCACATTGAGAGATGAAAGAATGAGTGTCTCTAAACATTGTAGGCCACCAGAAACCTGCTTGCAGAACCTTAGACACAGTCTTGAATGTAGCAAAATGTCCAGCATAATATGATCCATGACAGTGGAAGAGAATGTCTGGAACTTCTGATTCAGCAATGCATCTCCTGTAGAGACCATCTGAACAGTGCTTATAGAGATAAGGCTCATCCCAGTAGTACCTTCTAAGCTCCCTAAAGAACTTTTTCTTTTCATAACCCTTTCAATCATCTGGTTCAGTCTCAGCAGCAAGGTAATTAGCTATATCTGCATACCAGGGTCGATCAGTGGTTGCTACAGCAGAAATCTCGAAGTCATAATTCCCAATTTTGATCCTAAAGGATTCTCGGTTCGTATCAGGTGTGCATCGACCGTTGCTCGTGCATGTGTCGATCGTTGCTTTCCTGATACTTGTATCGACCGTTGCTAATGTGGCATCGATCGACACAGTGCGATTGTCCCGACAGTTCTGCAATTCTCTGCCCAAATCCATCTGAAAAATTGTACCAATCATGTTGACGTTTTCCTCAGGAAAATAATCATTTATAGGCACGTCTTCCTCAACCAGCATCCTTGAAAGGTGATCAGCAACTCCATTCTCAACTCCATTCTTGTCCCTCACTTCAATATCAAATTCCTGAAGCAATAGAATCCATCTCAACAATCTTGGCTTAGCATCTTTCTTCTGCGACAGATACTTCAGGGCTGAATGATCAGTGTGAACAATCACCTTGGAGCCAACAAGATAGGGGCGGAATTTCTCAAATGCAAAGACAACAGCCAACAGCTCCTTCTCCATGGTTGCATAGTTTCTTTGTGCATCATCTAGTGTCCTACTAGCATAATAGATAGCATGAAGCTTTATGTCCTTCTTCTGTCCCAGAACAGCTCCTACAGCAAAGTCACTTACATCACACATAACCTCAAAAGGTAGATCCCAATCCGGTGGCTGAACTATTGGAGCACTCACTAATGCTTGCTTGATCTGTTCAAATGCAGTCTGACAGTCTGCATTGAACTCAAATTTGGTATCCTTACACAGCAAAGCAGTTAGTGGCCTAGCAATCTTACTGAAGTCTTTGATGAAACGTCTATAGAAGCCATCATGTCCAAGAAAGCTTCTTATAGACTTAACAGAATCAGGCGCCTGAAGGTTGATCATTACCTCAATCTTAGCGCGGTCCACTTCGATCCCTGCTTCAGACACTTTATGCCCAAGAACAATACCATCTCTGACCATGAAGTGGCATTTTTCCCAGTTAAGGACCAAATGCTTCTCTTCGCATCTAGTTAGAACCTTGCACAGATTATCTAAGCAATCATTATAAGATGATCCATAGACTGAGAAGTCATCCATGAATACCTCCATAAAGTCCTCAATCATATCAGTGAATATGGACCTCATGCATCTCTGGAAGGTGGCAGGAGCATTACAGAGTCCAAAAGGCATCCTACGGTAAGCGAATGTGCCATATGGACAAGTGAAAGTGGTCTTTCCCTGATCTTCTGGGTGGATAGGGATCTGAAAGAAACCTGAGTATCCATCGAGGAAGCAGTAGTAGGGATGATTAGCTAACCTCTCCAGCATCTGATCAATAAAAGGCAAGGGAAAGTAATCCTTCCTAGTTTCAGCATTCAACTTCATGTAGTCTATGCACATCCTGTGTCCCGTTACAGTCCTAGTAGGGATTAGCTCATTCTTCTCATTCTTCACAGCTGTAACTCCGCCCTTCTTAGGCACTACATGGACTGGACTTACCCAATCACTGTCTGAAATAGGATAGATAATCCCAGCATCCAGGAGTTTCATAATCTCCTTCTTAACAACCTCCTGCAGATTAGGATTAAGCCTCCTCTGATGCTCAACAGATGTCTTAGACTCATCCTCAAGATGTATCTGATGCATGCACAGTTCTGGTGAGATACCTGAAATGTCATCAAGAGAATAGCCAAGAGCCTTGCGATGCTTGCGCAGCTTGCTTAGCAGTAAAGTGAGCTCTGCGTTGTTCAAACCAGCATTAACAATCACTGTATAAGTTGAATTTGGTCCAAGAAACGCGTACCTTAGCCCGGATGGAAGTTGTTTCAGCTCTATTTTCGGAGCTTTTTCCTCGGCCCAGTCCCTGTCGACTTGCAACGACCGATGCTCGATCGGTGTCGATCGTTGCATCGTCGCGTCAGACACTTCCATCTGCATAACTTCTTCAACAGAATCCATTAGTCTTGCGTAGCACATTGCTGGCTCGTCTTGCAGGTACTCCAGCTCCAATATAGAGCTCAGTAGAGCTCTTTCTAGTGGATCTTCAGCATGTGATTTGTGAAAGTACTCTGCAGCCAAATCACCTAGTGTGTCAACATAGAATATCTGTTCGTCGATGGTTGGTCTCTTTGCCAGCTTATCCATATCAAAACTCATCTTCAGATCACCCACATTCAGAACTATTCTACCTCCTTGACAGTCAATCATCGCACCAGCTGTAGCTAAGAAAGGCCTGCCTAAAATCAGTGGATCTTTCGGCTCCTGTCCATACTGCAGAACCACAAAGTCAGTGGGAATCACACATTGGCCAATCATTATAGGCACATCCTCCAATATTCCTTCGGGAATCCTGATTGTTCTATTTGCCAGAACTAGTGATATCCTAGTGGGTATAAAGTCAGTCATCCCGAGCCTCTTAGCAACTGAGAAAGGCATAAGGTTCACACTAGAACCGAGATCACATAGAGACCTTTCGAATCTCTCCCTGTAGATAGCACAATCCAACACAAAGCTTCCTGGATCCTTCAACTTCTCCGGAATTCTGCCCTGAATCACTGCACTACATACCTCATTGATCATCATCACACTCTCCTCATCAGACCACTTCCCAGCAATCATATCCTTAAGACATCTCCTCATCACAGGAGAGGTTTCCATAGAGTCCATCAAAGGCACTTAAACCTTCACCTTTTTAATGAACTCCTTGCACTTGGCATACTGCCTATCGTTTTTAGCCTTTCTGGGATTCTTTGGATAAGGTACCTTAGGCTTGTAAACCCTCTACATTGACTGTCTCGGTCTTTCTGGCTTTGAACTTTCTGCAGTCGCCTTGCATCGACCGTCACTGGGGTTGTGTCGATCGTTGCTGGGTGACTTCGTGACGACAGTTTCTTCGTTATCGCCTTGCATCGACCGTGGCTTGGTGGCGTCGATCGATGCATTGCGAATGTCACGGATCCCATCTTCCAACTCTTCAATTTCCATGAGTTCTTCTACGCTCAACTGTCTTTTCTGGTTTGGTAACAACTCCTTACCACTTCTCAATGTCACTGCATTGCATTGGTACTTGGGATTAGCATCAGTTCGTCCTGGGAGATATCCATCTTCCCTCCGAGCATATCCAGCAGTTTTTGCAACTTTAGCATCAAGTTCCTTCATATGTGTGCTCAGGTATTCAAATTTCCCATTCAGATCGTCATACATATTCCTGAGCTTCTTATCATAGTCCTCAGCCTGCTTGTTCTGACTTTTCAGCAGCTGTTCCATCATTGCCTCCATCTTCTTCTGGTGAGCTGTGGCTGCAGGAGGAGTCTGATAAGTTCTCTGAGTACCTTGTCCAAAAGGTTTCTGAAAACCACTAGTTTGTCCAAAACCAGCTGAGTTCTGATTGCCTGCGAAGGCACTTCTTTGTCCTCCATTGAAGAATATGTTTCCCTGCTGATTACCAAATCTGTTACCTTGGAAACCAGATCCTCCAATGTAATTCACATCTTCTTCCTGAGTGTCCTCCTCAGTCTGAATTACCTCTACATCTTGGGCAAAGTGGACAGCCTTCTTTCCAGCTAGGAGATTGCAAACTGTGTCCAGCCTAGATCTAATACCAGCCATCTCTGAATTCTCTACACTTCCACCAGATTTCTTCCTCCTCTCATCCATAGTCTTGCAACTGTTGCTGCTCACTAAGTTCTCAATCAACTGCTTAGCTTGTGCAGGAGTCCTGGTGTTGAAATTTGCATTACTGGAGTTATCCAGCGCAGACTGATATGGCAGATCTATGCCTCTGAAGAAGATACCTAGCAATGTGACCTCAGTGAATCCATGGTGTGGGAAGTCACGCTGGTACTTCTTGAATCTCATCCAGGCAGCTTTTAAAGGCTCCACAGGGCCTTGGGAAAATTGCAGAATGTCCTGTCTGGACTGATCAGAGCGTGCATCATCGTAGAAGTGTCGCAGGAACTCACCTTTTAGAGCTGCCCAAGTAGTATACTGCCCAGGTGCCAGTTGCTTCAGCCACGCAGCAGCGTCTCCAGCGAGACTGTATGGAAAGAGCTTGAGAAACAGATAATCCTGGCAAACTCCATCATACTTCATGCCAGTGATTATGTCCTCAAACTGATCAATGTGATCCATAGGCTGTTCTGTTGGATGACCATGGAAAGCATTCTGTCTCATCAGCGAGTAGTAGATGGTTTTGATCTCAAATTCATCCCTCTCAAAACCAGGAAGTACTAAAGCTGACCGGTTTGCATGAAACTCATCTGGTCTGTTGTAGTCAGCTAAAGTCCTCTCATGGACAACCATCTGTCTATCTTGGGCCTGTCTTTGGCCTTGGTTCTGCTCCTGTTGTGGTTGCTCAGGAGGATCAGGGATTATATTCCCTTCAGCGTCAATCCGATGCCCAGCAGCATTGTACGGATTGTTATCTCGGTCCCTCAGGGTACCTTGAGCATCAGGCATAATGATTAGCTTTTGTACCACCATCCTTGCTCTTCTTTCTCTTCTGTTAGTCCTCTCTAGACGTCCAAGTTCTTCAAGTCCGAGATTAACGAGGTTCAGGTTCTGATTACTTCGAGTTTCACGCGTCTGCATAAACTGTCTGTAATCGTCAAGCAACGATCGATGCTAGAAGTGCAATGATCGATTCAATCTCAGAATCGCCTAGTGACGATCGACACAAAGGTGCAACGATCGACGCAAAGCGAAATCGGTACCTGCGACAGAGAGAAAACAGAGAAATTAGTAACTTAAAAATAAAAACAAAACTAAACGAAACAAAAATAAAAAAATCCTAGTAAAAACCCTAAGTTCGATCCTATCGAAGACTCTAAGAGTCCCCGGCAACGGCGCCAAAAACTTGATAGGGTCTAAGTTTTAATCCTATTCTACTGCAAGTGCACAGTTAAGTGATTGTAGTATATAGGGTATCGAATCCACAGAGACTCTGGTCTCGATAGAATAAGAACCGTAGAGATTAATACTAAGAAGAAAGCAGATGTGAAGTGAATTAAAAGCAAGGCAAGAAAATAAATCAGTAGAAAGATTGGTTGTGAAAGCAGTTGACTAAAAGCGCTAAGTCTAGGGAATTCTCAGGAAATCAGACAAGCAGACAAGTTAATCAGTCAGGATCTAATTAAACACAGTTCTAGAACTCAAATCACGGATATAGAATTAACCAAATCTCTTTGCGAAAATCCTCTAAGTCTAAGTGCAGTAATCCAAATCTCTTTGCAATTACTAACAGATTAAACCAGCATTAATTTCAAGTTCGATATGTTCACAATTAAACTAAGCCAAAACTCTTTGCGAATAATTTAATTGCTCAACCTAAATAGTTCAGATTCTAAACCACACTCTCGTGTCGTATTTAGCAACCTAAGATCTAGATTCTAATTGATCAGGTTAGAACTAGCATTAAGCACAATTTAGATCGAAGAACATTCTATTCATGTGAATCCTTAACTGAATTAAACAAGTCTAGCAAGTCATGAAATCCTTTATGAGAAACCCTAAACCTAACTATGAATCTACTCAGACATGATTAATGAAGCAGAAATCATAGAAATAATAGATTGCATATAAGAAATTAAATAGATAAAGGGGTTCGAAATCTTCTCCAAAATAGATGAAGTACAGGATTAGATCAGCCCCAAAAGCTCTAAAAATCTCTTAGCTCTAAGTATGAAAGCGTAAGTAAAATAAACACCAAAATCCTAAATATATAGGCATAATCTCGGCTGGGGCTTCTTCGTAAATACTGGAAACTTCTGGGCCAAAGGGCAAAGTCTTGATAACTTCATTAAACCGCCGCGTTCGGCCCATCTCGCTAGTGTATCGATCGACACCAAAGGTGTGTCGATCGATGCATGATCATCAAATCTGACAGTGAGTTTAAACTCTCGGCCAAAACACTCCAAAAGTCCCAAAATGCTCCAATATCTCCAATTCCGCTCCAAACCTGATTAAACCTGTAAAAGACTCTTTTACAGGTAAAAACACAACTATATCATGGCATAAAACCGGTAAAAACCATGATATATCATGGACGAGAGAGAGACTTCGACGGAGAGAAGGAGATAGCTGAGAGAAAGAGAGAATTTTTTTTTTTTTAGCTGAGAGTTTTTTGGTTCAGACACTTAATTAATTAGGCACAAAAAATTTTGGGCTCCAAAATTTCATTAAGTGTTGGCGCTCACTTTTCGCAGCATAAATTTAGGCTCCAGAAACCGAATTGGTTTCGCGCTAAATGAAAAAACGGCACAGCGTTGATAAAATGCTGTAATACAGTACCCAGTCTCAGCCAAAACAATACAACAGCAGTTACATACTTAGTGCTATCCTGATGTGTTGTTAATACCAATATTTCTTGTAGTGAAGGGGTGAAATCCACCATTCTCTGAAATACTTTCTGTCTGAATGACTGGAGGTCGTTGATCTTCTCTCGGCATACGTTCTGAGCGGCGCAAGCTTGTCGAAGTGAATGTTCTTACCTTGAATCAGCTCGTCGACTTGTGTCATCGTGACCTTTATAAGGGAAGAGACGTCCTGATCATTAAGTTGAGCGTACGGAGTCTTGTTTGTTAGCTCGGCGTCTTCATGTGTGTCAGTTATCCTGATCTCATCAGCTAGGGTATAGACCGGTGGGACTGGTGAGTTCAGTTCCAGCGTGGTTGTTGGCTTGGTGATCAAGCTCGGCTACGACGAACTCCAAGGGAGCGATCTCGGAGTATGTTGTTCTGACGAATCAGGATTGTCACTGATCAAGGATAATCCTGTCATTATCGACCTCTGCTAAAGCGAAGAGAAGTTTATGTTCCCCACATACGGCCTAATTGTTGTTGCAGGATTTCGCTGAGAGAGTCAGAGTTGGAGTCAAAAAGGGTCCGAACAAATGAGTAAAATGAGAGAAAAGTGGGGACGGAAAATCTATGTATTAATAATTAAGCTGATGTCAAATATGAATATGATGTACGATATGGGAGGTCGTCGATTGACGAGTTCTCTAAAGATTACTTGGACTCGTCGTTTTATAAATAGTAACTTGGAGTTTAGCAAAATAAAAGTTAGCCAAAAATATATGGTGGCTCCTTAATAGACTTTTGTTGTTAGGCAAAATGTTTTTGATGAACTGAATAGATTTTGATGTATTTATGAATGAATGTTAAACACATATCTAAAAATTTATAAAAGTTTATCATATTATCAAAACTATAGAAGTTTATCTAAGATATTATCGAAACTATAGAGATTATCTCTATATTTATCCCAATAGATACAAAATTTTTTTTTAATTTAGTGCATTAACGTCGTTCAGGGTGTACTTTTGTAAGTATTATGCTTTTTGGATGGTGACCGTTTCAAAGCACGTTTTCCTTCTTTGAATGGTTTTTTTTGTTTCTTCTTCAGACAACATGAGAAAGGACAAAAATACTTGCACGTCAAAGAATAAGAAAAATAATCATTTCGAAAATATTTGATCACCAATCTTCTCAATGAACACCAAGTATTTTCTTGAAGTCCAAATCTTAAAAATTGAACGTTGAATTCTTCCTTGAATATCAGCCCGAGAAGAACCAATATTCTGCAACATTAACGAACCATAGCTTAAACCCATTATAAATAAAGCAACATGTAACTATTTCTTACCAATCTAAAACCAGTTCTCTTCATCTCTAAGTCATTCTTTTAATTGATCCAGTTCAATATTCCTCAATGCAACGTTTGATAGCACCTTGTTCAAAACTCGCATATACAAGATACGTAACAAACCCAAACCCATGTGATATTTTCATCAATCATCGTGGGATCGATACCAAGAAGACTATTTCGGGTCTATTATATGATCACTTCAGTAGACTACGTTTGAATTCTTTTTTGGATAGTAAGAGTTTAAAGCCTGGAGACAGGCTGTTCGTTGAGATCAATGCAGCGATCAAAGAATGCAGTGTTGGTATTGCCGTTTTCTCTCCTCGTTACTGCGACTCTTACTTCTGTCTCCATGAACTCACGATGCTTATGGAGAACAAGAAGAGAGTCGTCCCAATATTTTGCGATGTTAAGCCATCGGAACTTCGCATTAAGGACTACCGGACACGTCCGGCCGCCGAGATCCGGAGGTTCCAGTTGGCTCTCGAGGAAGCAAAATACACCGTAGGACTCACGTTTGATACGTCAAATGGGTATGCTCTTGGGTTTCCCCAGTCAAACATATTCATTTATGATTTCCTATCAAGTATATGCAATGCATAGTTTCATTGTCTCTCTAACGTTATGCTATAGTATATGCAAGGAAATTAAACTATTACTTTGTGCTTATAGGAAACCCTACACATATAAGCTTAATAAAACATAACAAGCTGGTATCTTTTAAATTCTTAATTGGTATTAAAATTAGTTTATTTAAAACGCCTAAAACTGTTGTGCAGAGACTGGTCAGCGTTCTTGGCCATGGCATCGGATGCAGTCACGAAGAACTTGTTAGACTTAGAAGAGGGGAGACTAAGGAGCATCAACCCCACGTACAAGCACATATCTGCGTAGGTCAATCAATAGTACAATAATAAAGCGTGTTTCCTCTTTTGTTTATTAGTTTATTTGATTTAATTAATTCTTTAATGATTTGAGTTTTAACTTTTAACTAATCAATTTTTTTTTCGAATCACTTCATTCATGTAAGAAGTTAATAAATTGTATTGATACCAAATGATCGTACAAAATACAACCGATTGAATCAATGTAACATTTTCCGTTTTCCAGTGGTTTATATTTTTTCAAGCTCTCAATACAAGGCTTTTTCTTTGTATTTTTAATAATTTTTCAATCCTAAAATTCACTGCTTCAGATAGTTGAATGTTCTAGAAAAGAGTCCACATTCTCAATGTATTTCATTAAAAAAAAAGAGAGAAGTGGTTCTTCTAGAACTCTTTTAGACTATATATTAAATTGTGTTCGAGTCCCGTGCCGAATTATCCTTCAAATTTCCAAAAGGCATAAATATTACACATAAATATCAAAAAGTTATCCAATTTTCTTTTTCCTCTAAGACGAGTTTGAAAACTCTACAAATTTGAAATGGAAATCGAAATCGTGAAAAACAAATAAAACAACAGACCCCCCCCCCCCCCCAATCATCAAAAGATTAATTTCATAAACATACGTAACATGAATCACAACTTATGTGAACCAAAAAGACCATATAGTACGAGTTTATCCCTCAATATCAATGGTGACCTTTGTAGTTTCTTCAAGGAAGAAAGAAGATGAGACAAGGAGATCCAGTTTCTTTCTATCGTTTTATGTTATAGAAGTATTTACTTAGCTTTTAGACTCACAGTTCAAAAAATAGGTATCACTGGCCATCACCTTCAAGCCAAAGACCATAATATCTTGTTGCATATTAGTTTAGCATCCTTCTATAAAAGATCATTCATAATTTTAGGTCAGCTCAAAAACGAAAAGTATTTGGATCAAGACAATGGCAGGAAGATAACAACGTGCATAAAAAACACGTTGAGCGAGAAGATTCGTCCAAGAGATTCTCGCTGATAATAAAGGAAATATTTTATTTATTTTTCAGAAAGTTTATCTTTCTTACGCCTACTTTATACTCCATCCGTTCTTGAATATTTGATTTTTAGGATTTTTCACAAAGATTAAGAAAAATTAAATGCTTATTTTAACTAATTACTTTATTATCTTTTTCATTTTATTTCTGCCAAAAATTGTCTTAATATAACATTTGTTTAAAGTAATAACAACATTGCTATTTCCAATACATACTATTACCACCATATTATTACCCTTTCAACATCTACTTAAATATGAATTTTAGCTTTTCATTTCCAAAGTTGCAATTAATTAGTTTTGTAAAATTAAATAGAATAATTTACTTTGTAAAATACTGCATTAATTACAACAAGGAAATCAAACTTTTAAGAACAAGAATAAAACACTAGAAAATCAAACATTTAAGAACGGAGGGAGTAATATATTTAAGAGCTTTCAAGCTCGCTTTACAAACACACAATCAACAATAAACACTTTTTACACAAAACTTGAGTCTTTTAAGAACTTTTGAGAAATCAATTCTTGAGCGGCTCTCCGACGACCTAAGTTATTATTTCGCCGCTCGTTTTCCTCTCGGAAACCTAACGAAACCTTAATTACGTTGTCATCTGCCGAGGTAATTGATACAGACTTTCCAGAATCTGAAACTAAAACTCTAAGGTTCTTTCTATATATTGATAGGCAGAATCGAGATTTTACAATTTGGCGGCGTATGTGGGGACTTCTTCAAAGTCTCCAAAAGAAACTATACTCAAAGAAGACCGACAACACAAATCCGAAAAGGATAGACATGGTAGACGTCGCAAATAATGATCATGAACCTAGCGATCATGAGGACATCGAACAGGAAGCCGGCAATAAAGAAGACAACGATCAAACCAAAGATCCCAAGGCTGATCAACATCACAAGGAAGGTGAGGGTGATCTGCCGACCAGCAATACAAAACAGATCAAAGCCGACTCCATCTATACAACGATTCTGGCAAATATCGACGATCAACACGAATTTCCATGAGAAACCACCGCTCAAGATAAACTACGATCGGAACATCGATCAAGGGAACCATCCAAATCACACTGAAACATCCCTTAAAGGACAAAGCATGGTGTCACCAGGAAGCTAGTTACGGATCACCAAAATACAAAACTGTCTGGGCAGCATCTACCCGAGGATCAGACCAAGATAATGACTACCATCGTCAGCTGGAATTAGAAGTCAGTATCAAGAAGATGAGAATTGAGGTCCACCACATCACACGGTCGGCACCCAGATCAACTGGATACTTGAGGAAACTTAGAAGACCCCATTCACATCGCATGTCACTAATGCGAACGTCCACCATCCCAAGAAGATCAATATGCCTTCTTAAAACGGTAGCATAGATCCTACTGGTCATCTGACCTCATTCAAAATAGCCAAACCTCAATTCTCATCAGAAGAGAAGGACGCAAGATATTGCCATTTGTTCATGGAATTTTTGGAAGGAGCCGTCCTCACTTGGTTCTCATGTCTTCCTCCATATTCAATCGCTAAATTCCAACAGTTGTATCGGGCCTTAGTCAAACACCACTTCATATACATGGAGAAAGATGCATCCATTTCTTCCTTGTTGTCTATGTCTCAAGGACCTAAAGAGACCTTACAAACTATCATAGAAAGATTCAAGAGCTTCGTCTCACAAGTGTTAGTCTAAGACGATCTCGCCGTCAACGCCCTTCAAAATGATGTTTGGTTTGAGACCCCCTTTCACCAAGACACATTTCTCAACAAACCATACACGCTCGAAGATGGCCTTCACCGAGCGAACAAGTTCATAGACTTTGACAACATAAAGCATCTTTGGAAAAGAAGTATGGGACCTCTAAGTCGACCGTCACTAGGGATGACTATCGTGAGCCACGACAACACTAAGATAAAAGTAAACGAAGCACAAAGGGTACAACTATGGTCGTTGGTAAGACCGAGGCTCAGCACCCGCCGTCCAAACCATGGACAAGTGGACATGCGACGCAAAAGAAAAGTTGCCACCACAATTCTGATCTTCCGACCAAAAATCTCACAATGGTACACTATCACAAAACAATGTCACACAACATGTCATTGTGTCGTCATCTCAAGTAAGCGATGTCCTTACAATTCAAGAAAGTTAAGTTGAAAACCACCATGGAAGATCTCAGAAGCGCCTTACAGCGCAACGATGATGAGCGACAAGGAAGGTAGGATGACTTACGCAAGGATCGATTAACTTAACAAAGCAAAAACAGAGCCGTTCTTCAGACACTGATGCCCTGAAACGCAACCGCGAAGATCACGATGACGACGATGAGGAACCCCGAGTTGTACGTTAAATCAACAAGATTATGGGCGGCTTAAGAACTATAAATGACTCAATTAGGTCAATAAAGGAGTACGAACGCTAATCACTATAAATGACTTAATTAGGTCAATCAAGGACTATGAACGCAAGTCAATCGCCGCAAAAAGCGCTCCATGACAAATCATTGACGAACCACTTGTCATCTTCCTCGACGATGATCTAGAAAGAATGTATCTTCCTCACAAGTATCCTTTAGTAATCGAACTCCTCATCGGAAATTGTGAAGTATCACAGATCCTAGTGGATATAGACAGCTCCATCGACTTGATCTTCAAGGAAACTACAAAGAAAATAAAGACAAATGACAACGACATTGAACAAACATTCAAGCCGCTTACGGGTTTTACAAGCAAAACAACTTACAATGTTGGAACGATCAAGTTACTTGTTTATGTAGGCGGAGTTACAAAGCTTGCCAAATTCCAAGTCATCGATAAACCAACAATCTATAATGTGATCCTTGACACTCCTTGGATACATACCATGAACAAAATACCATCGACAGATAACCAATTCATGAAATTCCCAACGCAAAATGGGATTCAGACGATTAAAGGTAGTTAAAGGATGAGCCGATCATGTTTCCTCATGGAACATATGATGCGAGTGACTCCATGCATGATCAATATCGAGCAAAGAAAAAAGGGACCCAAAAAGGAACTCATCAAGCAGGTCGTAATCGACGAGCTAGATGCCAAGAAATGCCTAGGAATCAGAACAGAACTCCTATAAGACATTAAGAAGGAACTAGTCGATTTCTTTTGACAAAAAGTCCCAACGTTCGCTTGGTCTGTCAATGATATGAAAGGAATCAACCCCATTATCACGAATCATGACTCAATGTCAGTCCTACATACAAGCCGATTAAACAAAAAAGAAGCAAGCTCGGCCCCGAAAGAGTCAAATCTGTCAATGACGAAGGCGAAAAGCTCGTGGATGCAGGATTTATTCAGGAAGTCAAATACTCTGATTGGTTGGTAAATCATGTGGTCGTCAAGAAAAAGAACACCAAGTAGAGGGTTTGTATTGATTTTACGGACCTCAACAAAGCTTGTCTGAAAGCCAGCTTTCCATTGTCTGAAAGCCAGCTTTGCACATCGACAGACTGGTAGAAGCAACGTTAGGAAACCAATTTCTCTCGTTCATGGAATGCCTTCTCAGGTTACAATCAGATCCTTATGAATCTTGATTATCGCGATAAGACGGAATTAATTACAGATCGTGGCAGATATTGCTACAATTATGCCATTCATACATAAGAATGCAGGAGCAGCATATCAACGTTTGGTGAACCGAATGTTCACAAACTAGCTCGGCACAATGATGGAAGTTAACATTGACGATATGCTCGTGAAGTCATTAGTCGCTTCAGAACACGTATGATATCTCAAAGAGTGCTTCGGTATTCTTAATCAGTACAACATGAAGTTAAATCCAACCAAATGCACATTCGGCGTTATGTCCTGAGAATTCCTTGGTTACATTGCTACTCAAAGAGGAAATGAACCTACTTTGAAACAGATATCGGCCATTATTGATTTTTCGTCACCATAAAACACCCACGGAGTAAAAGACCTCACGAGCCGTATTTCCGCCCTCTACAGGTATATCTCACGTTCAAGACACAAGTTCTTGATGTTCTATCAGCTTCTTCGTGGTAATAAGAATTTTGTTTGGGAAGATAAATGCAAGGAAGCTTTCATCCAAACCAAAGATTATCTTTCCAACCCACCAGTCCTGTCAAAACAAGAAGGCAATAAGAAAATATTTCTATACATCGCATTTTCAGCCATAGTGATAGGTGGAGTTCTCGTATGTGACAACCATGGCGAACACAAGCCGATCTTCTACATTAACATGACATTGGATGGGGCATAAACATGATATATGGACATGGAAAAGCTTGGTCTTGCAGTCGTCATCTTGGCACACAAACTACACCACTACTTTCACCCCCATACTGTAACGCCCCTTTCCCATTATCCGCTGACCGTCGAGCTGACCGGTCAACAATCAAACAAGAACATGACCAAGTCGAACCCGAGCAAGTCAAACATGAAAGGTTCGCCACAAGACGAAGCTAGAGACATATCGGTTTGAGACAAAGGCTCACACTAACCCTTCCTTGATCCCGCTATCCTCACTTCCGTAGTACAAAGCTTCACAACTTGTACCACTTCCGTGAGTTGTGTCTGTTCGGACTAAACACAATATCAGGGAAGCAAATTCATTTCTGAGTAAATCAAACGTTACATAACGTTAACCATTTTTACAAATCAGTTTGCCAATAATCAAGAACAACACACAAATCTCAATACAAAATTGGCGCCAAAGCCGAACCGAAGGAAAACCCAAAATCATCGAATCAAAACCCCACCAAAAGCGATCTCGAAACTACACCAAGGACTCCCGCGTCCGTCGCTGTTAAACCTAAAAAACACAAAAAGAGTCTAATGAGTGATCTAAGATCATCCAGTGAGTCGGCTCCCCACTACGGCTTCTAATCTATCTAGCATCTACAGATTCCCGTCCGAAAACCCCAAAATAACAAACAACACAACAAACAGCCGATCACGCACTACCACGTCGTGTCAAGCCCACAACACACAATCAACTACCAAAAGAAAGAGAAAGCGATTAGAGGAAATCGGAAGCACCTCGGCACATGCTCTCGATTGAGACTCGATCTATCTATCACGCAAAACCAACAATACCAACACAACACTGGGCCCCTACGATCTCGGTAACTTCCACGGGTTTCCACCGTTACCGACATGGTAACTAACCCACGACTCCTAGACATAAACACGAAGCCTCACGACCTAGGACACTGTTCTCAGCCCGTCGATACGCAGTGACTCGGGCTACCCCACGGTAACCTAAGTATCCATGCGATTCGGCCCTAGGATATGACCCCGTATTCTCTGAATCACACACCTACCGGCGTCACTCAGTAGGTTAACGCCATAAACGGAATCACCACCCGAAGGCCCACGATCCGATTAGGTAACTACCCGAGGATCCAATCGGGTCAGAAGTACCGGAACGTATCCAAACACCTAGACTTGCGGGATCTAACGCACCCTAGAGTCCTAGTGCAGAAATGTAAACATGCAGACTCGCTTGGACTCTAGCAACGATCACACAATCAATCAAATCAATCAACAACAATCTCAACACAACGTCTCGCAAGTCTACACACACACACCAACACCTTCACCCTGACTTGGCACCGTACCAAGTCAGTGGCTACGAACTTAACCAGTCCCGTGACCAAGTTAAGTATCCACTAGGACTGCTCGGCCCAACACCGAGACGATCTAACAGGCCTGCACATAAAGCTCAACAATAACAACCACACAACAACACAACAGCACAATCACCACACAATCATGCCTATTAGGGTTTCTACAGTCTTTTAACTTATTCACGACCGCTACTTTGGATTAGCGGATCGCTTATCCGTAGACGGCGCACCAATCACAATACTTCCCTTTTTCATAACCTTTCTTGAGTATCTTTTATCAAAACCCCGATCCATCGGTTTAGAGCTAGTAGCTTACTAAACTCCCCGACATCTCATCTTTCATTTACTTAATTCATTCCTTTCTCTTCACCATCTATTAAACCTAATCCTGATATCCTTCCATATGTTATACGTTTGTTAGGTTTAATTCCGTATTTTAACACCGTCTTAATTCCCATACTTATATTTATTCAATATCGTTCTTCTAATACATATATATATATATATATATATATATGCATATACGGCCCTATCATACAACGATTATATGTATGCATCAATCAACGTTACTACCAACCTAACAGCACACAACAGGTTTAATTCTCACGATCCTAACATGCGTCTTAAACCCTAACCGGTTAATCAATCAATGTCATTCTCAACTACAACTAAGTCACATCCGGGTATGCAAACACCTAATTCTACAGTTTCTCAATTCCCGATCTATATGTTTCTATCTACGGTGTTTGAGCCGACTCACAGTGATTTCGGTCAGAATGACGGCTTAGATGCTGATACGAATCCCGAGACCCCGAACTTGAGACCCGAACCTTCCGAACACACGAACACGAACTCCCAAACACTCTGGTTCACTGAACGGCCGTTTAACCGAGCGTTGACCGGCCCGGCTTCTGGCGTTGACTGCGTTGACCGGCGGCGTTGACCGGCGGCGTTGACCGGTTGACCGTTGACCTGACCTGAACCGGTTGACCCAATCTCTGAACCGGCTGAACCAATGAACCAAAATCCAATTGACCGGTTTAACTAAACCGAGTTAAAGTCAACTGTTTGACCGAGGGTTGACCGGTTAAGCTAAACCGATTCAAATTGACTCAAATCAACTCCAATATTGAACCAAACCAGCTGGACCAATCTACTGAAGAACCAGTTGAAGAATAAGGCAGCGGAGGAGGAATTCCGGCGACTTCTCCGGCGGTGACCGGCGGCGGTGGAACGTTGACCACGGCGGATGTGGTGTTTTCCGGCGACTCAGGTGACGATCCACCCACCAAATTGATCAGAAAGAGGAGATCTATCCATCTGTAGCTTCAAAAGACCAAGATTTGGTGAAGGAAGAGAAAGAACCAAAGAAACCCTAGCCGCGGCGGCTCTCCGGCCAGATTCCGGCGAGCTCCGGCGATGGAGGCGGTGGAGATGGCCGGAGATTGTAGAGGAGAGTGAGAGGAAGCTACTGGGCTTTGCAGAAGTGGATTTGGGTTTGTTATGAGGAAGTTATGGAATTTCTTGTGCTTGAAGTTATTAAGAATACATAGTGTTCTTGAGTTCTTCAAAGGAGTTTCTGGGTTTTCTGGGTGAGTGAGATGAATAGAGAGAGATGAGAGGGAGCTCGTGGGTGAGAGGCTAGAGAGAGATTTTTGGAGCAAAAATGAGAGTGATTTGAAACAATATTCTCCATGTTCATGAACTATTTCCATGCAATGCATGCAGCTGGTGAAGGTGGCGCTATCAGGGGTGAGACATCTGTCTCCAGGAGTGTCTTAGAAACCAAAAATCATCCTTAAACCGGCCCAAACCATTGCTAACCCATCTTAACCCGTTGTCTCGGTTTTCTTCGGTTTCGCATTTAAAGTTTTAGAAAATACTTTACTGTCTCCATAAATCCAAAAACTTCTAAAAACTTATTCTCCTTGATTTTAGATGAATTTGGCAACTTGAATCACCCCGTTTGAAGTTTTCTTGCTCCGGTTATGAATTTCCGAAGTTTTCTCGGTTTAGTCGGTTTCCATTCCCGACAAGTCAAAAAACTCGTTTCTGCTCCGTTTCTTCCAATTCAGGTCTTGTAAATATTTTTTATGTTTTAAAATGAGAACATTTGGCCCGTCCGGGCTTCCGTCTCGAACTTTGGAAAAATTACCATTTTATCCCTGTGTTTGGCAAAATTACAATTTTGCCCATGTTGACTTTTCTTCTGTCCATTGACCATATTTTTGAATACATGGTATTTCATTCTTCCCGACTTACAGGAATTCGGTCCCCGAATTCTCTGTCTCTCGCAGACTTCGAATCGGCACCAAACCCCGCAAGTTGCCTCACCACGTCCTTTTACTACTCCTTTCTCATAAACCAACGTCTCGTTACTTGACCTTTGACACTCAAAATCCACTTCCCATACTCTTTGGTGGTTTGCTATCTCATTCCAAACTTTCCATTGTCCTCCTTACTGCTCACTCGGCTACTTCTCTATACTCGATCCATGATCTTGATGGCACTCCTTCACTTGCTCTTTAGTCTTCCCGCTTAGATACAGCTTCGTTCCTCGATCTACGGTCCTGCTTCACTTTTCGATTTCCCGATCTCGTTTCATTTTGCCACTTTTCTCTTTTACTGATCTCTCTTGACCCTCGACCTTTCACAAGTATATACTTTGCTCTGATTCTCACTTATGACTTCCCCACTTCGCTTCGACTTCCACGTCCTTCACGATACTGGTTTGTCTCCCCGAGAGACTCTTCAAGAATCTGTATTTCAAAAGGCTCCAAAACAACGGATCAAAGACATCCTCATTGAAGAACAAATGAATAACTAAAGAGAAAGGAGAGCCTATATATAAAATGCTAAGTAAACACGGCGGAAGAGCAACGCAGCTACAATAAGAAAATCAAAGACGGTAGAGAGCAAAGAAAAGTACCTTTTTGTCTTGAGCAGAAGTGAGAAATGAGAAATGAGGACGTCGATTTTATAGAAGAAATGGTGCAATACTCGAGAAGACATCATGATTATACCTAGGCGACACTTCGATCTCTGCACATATAGAGGTGGTTGAACCGGAATCCTACTTAACCGGTCGACTAAACCGCTTCATGAACCATCCGGGAAATTCTTTGTGACGCCGATCTTCATTAAAATTTGAATCCCCACACTGGGGGGTCTTATTGTTGGAGATGGATTTAGGACCCGTCCATAAAGGCCCATTCAAGAATTTGGGTCGCACAAAAATGGATAGTATTTGGATCAAGTCTGCGCGTTAGGGGATGGCGACGGTAGGAAGATAACAATGCGCGTAAAAAATACGCCAAACAAGAAGATTCGCTCAAGAGATTATCGCCGATCATAAAAGAAATATTCTATTTCTCTTTTAGAAAGTTTATCTTTTTCACACTGACCTTGTAACCTCTTTAAGAGCTTTTAAGCTCATCGTTCAAACACACAATCAATAATAAATACTCTTTACACAAAACTTGAGTATTTTGAGAGCTTTTGAGAAATCAATTCTTAAACGGCTCTCCGGTGACTAAAATTATTATTCTACCACTTGTTTTCTTCTCATAAATAGTGAAATCCTAATTACACTGTCATTCGCCGAGCTAATTGATACAAATTTCCAAAATCCCTAACTAAAATCATAAGTTTTTTTATTTATTTATAGATAGGTAAAATTTAGCTCTTACATATCTCATCATGCTTTTGTGATTATATGATGATTTTCTTTTATAGAAGTATACTTTCTTTAAATCACATTACTGTACACGATGTTTTCCACATATTTCGGACTTAGAGATGAACCATGAAAAATCGGTTTTGAATTCAGCGGGCCAAATGCAAAGGAAGAAATGAATTAGCTGCCTTTGAGTTTACTGAAGGAACTTTCCCATTCATAAACGTGGACTCGACTTCGATGGATAGAGAGCTTCAGAAGCCTCCCTAACCCTCTCCTTCATCGGTAGACTACAACCAATCTTCTCATTCTTATATAATAAGGTAAATTTTTGGATATCTGCATTTAGTCTTACTAAATCGTTAATCAAATATTCTTTTAGACGGGTGATATAACAAAGCGAGGAAGGGTGAATATTTCTTGCGATACAGTTTGTTTATCAAAAAAAGAAAAGAAAAAGAGGTCTATGT
This sequence comes from Orychophragmus violaceus, assembly GCA_030180135.1. Classification (NCBI taxonomy): domain Eukaryota; kingdom Viridiplantae; phylum Streptophyta; class Magnoliopsida; order Brassicales; family Brassicaceae; genus Orychophragmus; species Orychophragmus violaceus. The sequence continues at coordinate 78,734,403 of CM058235.1, read as the reverse complement.
GGCATTGGTATTGGAACAAAGCTCTGAATATAAAGTTGATTTGGCTCATTTTCTCGAAATATGATTTCATGTAGCTTTTAAGTATAAAATAAATAGTTTGATTGGTAACATCCGAGTAATCGCGGAATGGTGGAATTGCATTTAAAAACGCGATTCCGCAAGTTTTGCGTTTAAACCCAATTCCGCCATTCGGCGAGTTACCAATCAAGTTAAAATTAATTCCATAATTAATCTATAAACCTCATTTTTTCGCGGAATGAATTTTCCTTTGTATTTTTTTCAGCGAAAATGCAAGTTTGCGTTTTCGCGTTTTTTTCTTTATTTCACGAATTTTTATGATTGACAAGTTTTTTGTGGAATGGCGTTTTAAACACGATTCCGCCATTCCGCAAGTTACGAATGAGGGCCATAATGTAGTAATATAACTTTCCGTAGGAAAGAATAGCATTTGTAAAATATACTAACTTTTAGGCGAACATAATAATCATAAAAATCTTGGTATTTGATTTGTCGGCAACAAATAAAATCGTTAAAGCAGAAATTTCCTACTAGTTTTCAATGAGAATGTCGTGATTTCGTTCTTATGTTGACTTTCATTGTCTTTTGATAATTATGTTTAATGACTAGATTAGATGAATTAGAAGAAAAAAACAAATAATAATTGAAAAGACAGACAACACGGCGAGGAGGAGCATAAACATTATTGATTGATGGGGACCACCGGTAAATGATAGTATTGGTCAGTCACTAAAGCATGTGCCAAAGCTTAACTCATCCTTTGCTGTCACCGTAAGCTTCGAATCCAAAATAAAACCTAAAGTCAAAATGTCTCCTTCACGTCTTCTCCTTTATCTTCTTCATCGGAGAAGCAGAAGAAGAAGGCTTCACTGATTCTCTCTCTTTTTCTCTACTCCGAATCAATGGATTCCAGAGCTATCCTCGATTCCGCTTTGTTTCAACTCACTCCTACTCGTACCAGGTCGGTCTCCCTTCTTCTGATTATGATTATGATTATGCTTGACGATTGATTGATGTTTGGATTTTGAAGATTCGATCTGGTGCTTTTCTGTGGGAGTAAGAAGGAGAAGTTGGCTTCTGGGATCTTCGAACCGTTCATCTCTCATCTTAAATTCGCTAGAGATCAGATCTCCAAAGGCGGTTACTCCATTTCTCTTCATCCTCCCACTTCTCACTCTTCTTGGTTCACCAAATCCACTTTTGATCGGTAATTGACGAATTTTGTTTTGATTTGAATTCTTGTCACGATTACAACAATTATCTCTGAGTAAGGATTCGATCTATGATAAATGGTGGATCTTGAACAATGTGGAAGCTGCTTACTGACTTGAGACTTGTTGAATGAGTTGCTGATTCCGTTTCTTGGGTTTTTCAGGTTTGTGAGATTCGTGAACACGCCTGCGATTGTTGAGAGATTCGCGACTCTGGAGAAAGAGATCTTGCAGATTGAGCATTCTATTCAAGCTAATGAGATTGCCAATGCTGAGCAAATTCAAGATGGTATTCATTTCGTTGGTCTAGAAATTAACTTACTAAAGCTAGCTTGTACTGGCAGATGTCGGTTTCAACAGTGTTCCTGACAATGTTTTTGATTATTATCTGCAGGGAGTAATGTAAGAAAGTCAAATGAATCCTCCAAGGTAACTTGTGTGTTTTCAACTGGTATTTTTGTTATTCAGTAACTTGTTTTGTCAATTGAGTGTTTTCCTCTCCATCTGTTACACAGAAGGAATCTGAGAATGGCAACGTGGCTGCAGGAGAGGAAACATCCAAGTAAGTCTATTTTGGAGAATCATGTAACTGATGAAGAATTATTGATTGACTAATTGCGCTTTTTTTTGTGTGTTTGTCTCATCTTTACAGGATTCAGCTTCAACGTCTTCTTGAAACTCGAAGAACATTGCTTCGGAGAGAGCAAGCAATGGCCTATGCACGAGGGGTTGTTGCTGGTTATGAAATCGATAGTATTGATGATCTCATACTATTTGCTGATGCTTTTGGGGCGTCTAGGTTAAGGTATGTAAAAAACGCTTAACCATTTCTTGTGCTTTAAGATCATTTTACCAAGTATTAATAACACATTTTCATCATTATGCAGGGAAGCATGTGTAAAGTACAAGGAACTATGGAAGAAGAAGCACGAAGACGGGCTTTGGATGGCGGAATTAGCAGCTGTGAAAGCGATTGCTCCAGCGGACATGTCGTTATTGGATTCCTCAGGGATCATCCTCACCAATGAAGGTGCTGCTCTTCCACTGAACGGGACAGACTCATCTAATTCAAGCTCTGAAAATAAAGGTAACTTAATTTCAGCCATCCTAATTTCTATTACTGCTAGATAATGTCCATTACTAATGTGAAGAAGTTTTGATTTTTTAGACCAACACGCATCTGCTGTTCCAAACTTTCAACCACCAATGGGATGGCCAAACCATATGCCTCAGTACTACTACCCGCCTCCGTACCAAGGCTATCCGTACCCTCTAATGCAGCCAATGCCAAATCAAAACCAAGGAAACATGCCATGGCCTTCAAAAGGCAAAGCTTCCAAGAAAAAAGGAAAAGGTGATTCTGATGGAGATGGGTCTAGTGGAACAAGTGATTCTAGTGAATCTGACTCGGCAAGCGATGATGATTCTGCTTCGTCTTTGGAAGATCAAGGTAAAAGACACTCCCACACAGGTAAAAGCTCTCGTCGGTCAAAGAAAAACCGGAAGAAGTCATCTAAGACTGTTATCATCCGTAACATTAACTACATAACCCCCGAGGGAAGAAACGGAGACATGGAAGGAAATGAGTTTACGGACAACGGTTCCATCAAAGAGACTGTAGATACTGCTGTTGGATTTCTCAAGGAAAATAGAGCTTATGAGAGAGAAGTTTCTGGTGATGAGATTCTGAAAAGTTCATCTGAAGCAAAACGAAGCAATGAGAATTGGGATTCTTTTCAGAATATTCTGATGAAGCATGACGATGGCTCAGATATGCATTCAATGGATGTCGTCAGTGGCTCTCAAGCAAATAACAATGCATCTGGTGATTCAATCATCATAACTCAGAAACAAATAGAAAATGGAGGAGGAGCGACCTTTGATCATTTTGAAAGTGAGGATAGTGCTCGTAGGCTTCCAAGAACGAGAGATTCATCTGAAGAATGTATGCTTTTGCTAAAAAGATCAGAGATGTTAGGAGATGAGAGCAAAGACTTGTATAATGCTACAAGGGGTGACTCATTGGTGAAGAAGTCAGGGAGTGGAGAGGATTGGTTTACTACTTCTGATCATCGTGCAGGGAAACCGGAAAGCAATTACGGAAGAATGTCGTTTGATGAAAGTTGTATTTTGACATCTGGAGGTTCTGATCAGAGCAAGAAACAAGAGTTCGTTGATGATTCGTTCATGGTCCATTCATCATCTCTAACTGGAGACGATCTTTATGATTCTCGGTGGAGACCAGACATGTCTGCAGATATTGCTTTAGCCTCTGACATCGAAATCGGTCAGGCGAATGAAAAGCGTGAAATGTCTGGCTCATGGGAACCAAATGATCTCTGTATGATTGTTGAACGAAATTCAGGAGACTCATTGGCTAATGATCACTCGATCGACTTCTCTGTTGAAGCGAACGCAAGGCTATCGAGTAACGGAACAACTCAGGAGAAAGAAGATAAGACCGTGTCAAGCAGCGAGAAGAAAAACAATGTAAAGAATCCAGAAGCTCGTAAGTCTAGAACTCCAGTTAGAACCAGAGCTGAAACCATGTCCAAGACTGTAAAGAAACCGATAGCAGCTAGCAGAACAATGGCACAGAAGAACAAGTTCGAAAAGGTAAGCAAAATTTTCTTAGTGGGTTTTGTCCGACAATGAATTAGTTTCTTACCAAGTTTGTTTGCTGGTTAATATTTTGGGATTGTAGGAAGAAGAGATGCGGAAGAGAATAGAGAATCTTGTTATGGAAAGGCAGAGAAGGATCGCTGAGAGATCAGCCGCTACTGCATCTCGAAAAGCCTCGAACCGAACTAAATAAGGTAGTTCAATTAAACCCATTGGGAACAAAACCCGATGTTTTGCTGCACCAAATAAGGTGTGCTTCAATTTTTCTAATACATTCATAAATAAGTCGGGTGGTGGTGATACTCCTTGATTTTGCTTGTGTCACGATTATTTATTTATTTGTTTGTTTTCTTTTCCGAATATTGATTTGTAATTTTATTTATGAGATCTATATATTGGTAACATGGATAAGGACTCCACCCAAAAGTGGAATTTAATATCCCAGTTTATTCCTTTTAACCCGTGGGTTCTTGTTAGTTTTAAATGAATGGGAGTGTGACTAGTTAATATTGTAGTTCTATGTTTTTGTTGTATAATTTAGGTGGTAAATTTTTTTGTTGTCTATATATTTTAATGCTTTAAGATATTAGTTTTAGATTTTAAAAGATTTAATTATGTACATGATACCTTAAATAACTTTGGAATGTATGTTTATTACTATAAAAATTCTGGGAAGTGAATTTCTTAAAAAGTAGTAAAAGACTTGTAAACCATAGAAGTTATTTTTATTTACAAGAATGCCATTAAAAAGGTTTAATAATTACAATTATAAATTTAAATAAATAAATTATAAATAAATAAGTTAAACGGAAAAAAGTTAAAAGAACTAATATTTTTATTTCTTGCTAGTCTTTCAATTAGTTTTCCGGCAAATTTTCCGGTAAATTTGTAGGAGAGTCTTTCGGCGAGTTGATAGTAGATTTATGTTATATTATTTTAAACTTTTGTATTATGTTTGTAAACTTAATTATAAATTTATTTCTAGTTTTGGTTTAGTGATTGTAATCTTGTTTAGAGGTTTCATTTGAAAGGTTAAGACTTTTAGATGTCGAGTTAATTATCGTAAATTTAGTTTCAGTGTAAAAAAATAATATAGATATTTAATTTAAATAAATACAAAAATAAAACAAAAAGTAATTAATAACCTAAATACACTATTTCTTTTTCTTTTTTACATCGAACGAGAAATAGACTACTCTTAGGAGATGATGACGGCGAAGGAGAAAATCTTACACCGAGTCCGAGTCTTGTAAGCTTTCTTCTTCTCTTCACAGTTTTTCCTTTCTTCATGCGACAATGACTGTTCAGATCTCGAGTCATTCTCATCGAATTTAGAAGACGATGGTGACAATGGAGTAGATTTAGTGATACTGTAGTGGTGTTAGGCGATTCTGGAAAAAAAATAAACATTTTCGTTGATATTTGTATTTTTTTAATTTTATGGTGATTGTGGATGGTAGATTTTTGTTATGATTTCATGGTTGAAGGCAAATTTGTGTATTAATATGATGGTTGACTTACGTTTATGTTTGAAATATCAATTCGTATTTGATAATAGAATTATGTATATATTTGAAGACTTTGTATCATGTTTGTAGACTTACTCTTAGAGTTGTTTGTGGTTTTGATTTAATGATTGTAAATTTGTTTAAAGGTTTCATTTGAATGGTTGCAACCTTGTTTAGAGGACGAGTTAATTATCGTATAATTATTTTTAATATTCGTCTGAATGATTGTTAGACCTGTTTTGGGAGGAGATTTCTTTATTGGATTCTTCTTTCTATATACTCTTATATATTGATTATGGACCCGAACTATAGTGATGCAAAGAGGAAAAGATTATAATCGATAGGCCTTATGCCATAGCCGATAGTGACTATGGCATTCCAAAAAAGATTATCCAAATTATCAATCCTGCTTGTCAGAGTCTCTAAGTTTCTACTGAGATCTTGGTACATGAAGTCCATTTTTCCATTCAAATCCACTGCAATTTTATTATGTCCTTTCAGAATTTGTTCAAGCATGGATTGAACCTTAGCATCATGAGCTGGATGAGGCGATGGTTGGTAAACATGACTGCCATTATCTGTGAAATCTCTGCTCTGGAAAGGAAAGGCTTCTAAAAAGATGATCTTGGAGTGAACACAAAGTTATTCTTATTTCCTTTGTAAGCACATATGTTGTTATGCTGGTAAGGATATCTTTGCCCTTAGTAACCAGCTCCATTGACGTAGTTCACATCTTCTTCAAAAGTCTCAACCTTTGCAGCAAATTGGACAGACTTTTTTATCTAGCATGAAGTTATGTACTGAATCAATCTTAGCCTTAACCTCAACAATTTACTTCCATCTATTGCGCTCACTTGTTTCTGCCTCTCATAATTCAGATTTCTTAGTGTTGTGACTTGAGTCCAAGTTCTCAATCAAGATGTAAGCATCTAGAGGATACATTGTATTGAAATTTCTATTGCTTTTTGAATCCAATGCCCTTTGATACTTCCAATCAACTCCTCTGTGGAAAATGCCAAAAAACTTAACATATGTGAAACTATGATGAGGAAAACCTCTTTGGTAAATTCTGAACCTGATCCAAGCAGATTTGTAAGCCTCTGTCGGACCTTGTTCAATGTAGAAATTAAGTTGTTGAGATCCTCAGACATTACTTCATCGTATAAGTTTCAGAGAAAAGCATTCTTGGTCTGACTCCATGTGGTCAAAGATTCTGGTTTCAACTTTTTCAACCAGTAAGCTACTTCCCCAACAAGAGAGTATGAGAAGAACTTGCAGAAAAATCTAGTCAGAAGAGACTCTGTCAAGCTTAACATTGCTGACCAAATCCTCGATAGTCTTTGTATGATCTGTGGTGTTCATTAGAGTACCCACATAACTGATGCTGCCCAACCAAAATAAAGTACTCCAGTTTCAGCTCAAAATCAGCCCTAGCAAACAAAGATGGTCAAATCGCATACCGATTGACATAGAACTGACCGAATGTTATACTCAACAAGTGTCACTTTGTGACCGTTTGCTCTGTTTCCTGCAGCCATCTGCTGCTGTTGTAGTGCCAGGTCCGCGCCATGGCAACATTTGGCAGGGTGGGATTTCCTTCCCCCCATCCAATTTCTGACCTCTCGTGTTGCGTATTTGACCCTCTTGGTCTCGTAAAATGTCGTCTTCACGAAAATTAAGAATCATATGATCCATAGTAATCCTGATAATCGTTTAAACGTATGTGGTTGTGGTCGTACATGGTGTCGATCGATTCCTTGAGGATGTCCGTCGACACTAAGCGTTTCCTACAACACCAAAGAACATAAACGAAGAACGTGAGTAATCCGAGAGGATAAAAAAAATTTCTCACCATGAATTTCAGATAAAGCAAATGTGGATAGAGCTGAAAAACAATGGCGAAATGATTGCAAAGCCGATGGAGTTAGTGGCAGGTATTATGGGTCGAATCAATGTTTAACTTAACTTTGATTTGTAAGACTTCTCTTTAGAATATCAATGTCTTTGTTTTGTAAAACTAATCTATGTCTTTGTTTAGTAAGACATATATGTTCTTCTAGTATTTATCCTAGCAATACTAACTGCACAAATTCAAATGAAAAATCAACAACACAGTTTTACCTAGTAATAGCAGTAGTACAAATCCAAAAAACCACCATAAGACAAAGATATAATCTTCAACAATACATAATATACAAAGATATAGTAATAATCGAGTTTAAAAGTCTTTCACAATAAAATTATAATTCATTAAATGTACAAAAGTCTGACATAATTCAAAATTATTATATTGCTACCACTTTTAAATCTACATTATTGGCGTTCTAAACGGCTATGCTCACTCTTCATAAATTTTTGCGAACTTATTTCTGAACACTGATATGCTTAAAGTTTACTTCCCTAGAGTTACACCCCAAGTGCACATAATGCAATTGTAGTATATAGAAGTCGAATCCACAGAGACTCAAGTTTCACATGACAGACTTGTTGTAATCATATTAAACTAAGCATAATTTGATTTAAGCAGTAAAGGCAATGTAAAATAAAGAAAGGTGTGTATCTGTTAACGGAAGCGTCAGGTTCAGGGAGGTTCTCAGAAAATCAGGAAATAAGGTAAACAATCAATCATGATTCAATCATACAATGTTCTTGAACTAGAATCACTAAAATATAACTAACTAACTCTTGTTGCGATAATTATCTATCTATAGCAACCTAGAAATTCAAATCTCTTTGCGATCCTAGAATACTAAACATGCATTAATTCCAATTTCATTCGTTCACAATTTCTCTAAACCAATCTCTTTGTGAATAGACAAATTGTTCACCTAGGTTCTTTTCTAGATAGTTAGCCAACTTTCGCTGTGTTAATCAACCTAATATCAATAATTTAAGTGGCCAATTCAGATTAAGCATTAGAAACAACCTACATGAAGAACTAAATGTGATGAATCCTAACTAATCGATGATTCTAACATTCCATGAAATTCCTGATGAGAATCTCTAAACCTAACAAGAGATCTACTCAGATATAATCAATGAAACCGATATCATGATCAAAGTAGATATCATATAAATCAAAAGAGAAAGACTGTAACGCCCCTTTCCCATTCTCCGCTGACCGTCGAGCTGACCGGTCAACAATCAAACAAGAACATGACCGATCGAACCCGAGCAAGTCGAACGGGAAAAGTTCGCCACAGGACGAAGCCAAAAATAGATCGGTTTAAGACAAAGGCTCGCACCAATCCGTCTTTGACCTCGCTATCCTCATTTCCATAGTACAAGTGGTACCACTTGCACTACTTCGATGAGTTGTGTCGGTTCGGACTAAAACCTCATATCAGGGAAACAATTTCATTTCTGAGTAATCAACGTTGAACACAACGTTTAATAGAAATTCACAAACAATTGTCAAGTCAAATATACAAAGAATCAAACACACGAAATAACAATAACGCCGAACCGAGAAAACACCCAAAAATCCCGAATCAAATCCCGTCACAAGCCATCCTGAAACTACACCGAGGACCTCCCACGTCCGTCGCTGCTAAACCTGAAAAACACAAAAGAGTCTAATGAGCGATCTAAGATCACCCAGTGAATCGGCTCCCCACTAACGGCTTCTAATCTATCTAAAGTTTACAAATTCCTGCCCCAAACCCAAAATAACAATCAGCAGGAATAAATGGTCGATCACGCAATACCATGTCGTGATAAACCTAAACACACACAATCAATGCCAAAGATAAAGTGGATTAAGTGAAATCGAAGGCACTACGACACATGTCCTCGATTGGACTCGATCTATCTATCGCGCAACGAAAGAAAGAACAAACAACACTGGGCCCTACGAACTCGGTAACTTCCACGGGTTTACATCGTCATCTATATGGTAACTAACCCACGACTCCTAAACGTGTACACAAGATCCCACGAGTAGGACACCGTTCTCCGTCCATCGATACGCGGTGACTCGGACTACCCCTAGATAGCCAGAGTTTCCATGTGATTCGGCCCTAGAATGAGTGGAGCGGTCAACTGTCTTGATACTGGTAATAACGTGCTCCAGAATAGGCTGCAAAACACAGGAATACTCTGTAGACTGGGAGTATGGCCCTGCACTAACTGGAGTAGATTCAATCGACTCACGGTCCTCCACGCTGATGTCGCTCATCATGTCGTCTTAAACCACACACACACACCAATCCTCCTAGGACAACTCTGTTGTGTGTCTGCACCAAACACAAAAAAGTTAGTACAATCCTAGCAATTTCCTAATTTACCCATTCCCCCGGTTTGACGGACGTGGCTCGGTTTCCTAATGGATGCTTGTGTGACACGTTTGACTTGATAAAACACGGAAAACACTCAAAAATGAAATGTTTCGAAACCCATGAAGAACCATGCTCTGATACCACCTTTCTGTAACGCCCCTTTCCCATTCTCTGCTGACCGTCGAGCTGACCGATCAACAATCAAACAAGAACATGACCGATCGAACCCGAGCAAGTCGAACGGGAAAAGTTCGCCACAGGACGAAGCCAAAAATAGATCGGTTTAAGACAAAGGCTCGCACCAATCCGTCTTTGACCTCGCTATCCTCATTTCCATAGTACAAGTGGTACCACTTGCACTACTTCGATGAGTTGTGTCGGTTCGGACTAAAACCTCATATCAGGGAAACAATTTCATTTCTGAGTAATCAACGTTGAACACAACGTTTAATAGAATTTCACAAACAATCATCGAGGCAAATATACAAAGAAATCAAACACACGAAATAACAATGACGCCGAACCGAGAAAACACCCAAAAATCCTGAATCAAATCCCGTCACAAGCCATCCTGAAACTACACCGAGGACCTCCCACGTCCGTCGCTGCTAAACTTGAAAAACACAAAAGAGTCTAATGAGCGATCTAAGATCACCCAGTGAATCGGCTCCCCACTAACGGCTTCTAATCTATCTAAAGTTTACAAATTCCCGCCCCAAACCCAAAATAACAATCAGCAGGAATAATGGTCGATCACGCACTACCATGTCGTGATAAACCCAAACACACACAATCAATGCAGAAGATAAAGAGGATTAAGGGAAATCGAAGGCACTGCGGCACATGTCCTCGATTGGACTCGATCTATCTATCGCGCAACGAAAGAATAATAAAACAACACTGGGCCCTACGAACTCGGTAACTTCCACGGGTTTACATCGTCACCTATATGGCAACTAACCCACGACTCCTAAACGTGTACACAAGGTCCCACGAATAGGACACCGTTCTCTGTCCATCGATACGCGGTGACTCGGACTACCCCTAGATAGCCAAAGTTTCCATGTGATTCGGCCCTAGGACATGACCCCGTATTCTCCGAATCACACACCTACCGGCGTCACCCGATAGGTTAACACCATAACCAGAATCACCGTGATCCGGTTAGGTAAAACCCAAGGATCCAATCGGGTCAGAAGTACCAGAACGTAAACAAAACCTAGGCTTGCGGAATCTAACGCACCCTAGAGTCCTAGTGCAGAAATATAAACACGCAGACTCGCTGGGACTCTAGCACAGATCACGCAATCAATATCAATGATAATAGCAAACCCCAACCATTCCGCAAACCTATACACTACCAATCTCTCCGCTCTGACTAGGTAAGATACCTAGTCAGCACCACTAACTTACCCGGTCCCGTGACCGGAGTAAGTGTCCACAGCAACTGCTCGGCCCAACACCGAGCAGTCTAACAAGCCTGCACACAAAGCTCACAACAATAGCAATATAATCACGCAATCACAATCAATCACACAATCACACAATCACACAATCACAACACAAACAGGCTTATTAGGGTTTTTAAGTCTTTTAATCCATTCTTATCCGCTACCTTGGGTTAGCGGATTGCTAACCCGTAGACGGCTTACAACTCACACCACTTTCCTTATTAAACTCATCCTAAGTACCTTTTTAATAACTCTGCGATCCGTCGGTTTAGAGTTAGTAAACTTACTAACTCCCCGACATCTCTTTATTAATTAAATAAGTTCATTACCCTTCCCCGCTATTAAACCTAAACCCCGATCCCGTTACAATATTCTATAAGTTTGTTTTGGTTTAAATCATATTTTAATGTCGTCTTAATTCTCGTATATAGATTCATTAATTATCGTCCTTAATACAATATATATGCATATATGATCCTATTCGAACGGTTCTATATGAATGCATCAATCAAGCGTTACTAACAACCTAGCGGCACACAATCGATTAACCTTTTAATTCTTTAAACCCTAACATGTTTATCTGATCCTAACCGGTTTATCATTAACGTCCAATTATTTAATATTAACCAATCATTTTAATTATCGGGTATGCAATCCTAAAGCTACGGTTTTATGGTTCCCGGTCTATATGTACTAAAGGTCTGTGAGCCGACTCACAGTGTTATTATGACGACGGATGGAAGGATTGACGGAACTCCGAGACCCGACACGAACCCGATGCTAACCCGAACCTTCCCCGAACCTCCGTTGCTTTGCCCTGACCTTGACCCGCACTTGACCTTGGTGATTATGAACCGCTGGATAACCCTCATATGATGGCTACTACAACCGTCTATCCTATTTCTAAATAAAAGAAATCCGGTTTATCGGGAAGATTATTACGTCGGAAAAATTCCTTTCCGAAGAATATTCTTTAGAATATTCCGACGTATTAATATTCATTTCCCCATCTTTCTTCTATTTTTTCTAACTCTCTCTCCTCCCTCTCTCTCTCTCCCCTCCGGCTCCTCCTTCTTCTCTCCTCCCTCTGGCTTCTTCTTCATCCTCCGACTTCTTCTTCCTCCGGCTTCCTCCGGTCTTCCTCTTCTTCTCCTCCTCCTTCTTCTTCTCCTTCTTCTCCTCCTTCTCCCCACGCTTCTCCTCCTCTTTCTCTCCTTCTCTCTTTTTCTTCTCTCTTTTTCTTTGTTTGTTTTTGGTGTGAGTAAGAAGTGTCACCCAAGGCCTCCTTTTATAGATGAAGGTCAGCTTGCATGCATCACCAACAAGTGACACATGGAGTGCTAAGTGTCACTCTCTTCTTTTCTCCAAATGACACCACATAAGGTGAGTTGTTGACACAAAATCTTGACAGCTCCTCCTCCTCTCTCTTAGCCACGAAACCATTCCATGCAGGGCCAGAAACCACTCTTTTTAGCATCCATCTCATGTATAGAAAGCCCACTTAGAAGCCCTTTAGATTTGGACCTAAAACCATCTTGTAGATTCATTGAATCATGACTTCACAAAGCCTCTTATTCCCTCTTGCATAATTTCGTGGCAAAATCTTGCAAATGGGCTTGCATAAGGTCCATAATGACTCTATATTCCATACATATGCAGCCCTAATCAAGCCCAAGCTCCAAAGAATTTATTTTGAATTTTTAGCCACTAATTACTCTTTAGTGGTCTAAAAATTATAACTTCATCTAGGAGTCACACCCATATCTTCTACATCTTCTAATAGAGCTGTGGTCAAAATCTCATAATGTTTGGTGGACTGTAGAGGGTCTTCTCGTTTATCCGAACATTGTATCGGTTTCTCGGAAAAACTGGTTGTACGTTTAATATTTTAGAAAATCCTTAGCTGCTTCCATAAATTCACCAAGCCTCATTTTCAGGTTCCAGATTCTCTTAGATGATTTTAGCAATTCGAATCACTCCGTTTGGAAACCCGCAGCTCCGGTTATGAATTTTACAAGTTTTGTCGGTTATATCGGTTTCCTTTCCCGATAGTCTGTAAAACTCGTTTAATCTACGTTTCTTTCACGTCTGGTCTTCTAAATGTTCTTTATGTACAAAAAGTATAACATTTTGCCCGTCTCCACTTCCGGCTCGCCATTGATAACAAGGATTTTGCAATCCTTTGAGGTACCAATTCCTCAAGCTTATCGATGTAGCTTTGAGGTATCGAACCTATTCTGGGATGGATAGAACGAATAAGCACTCACTAATCCTCTAGAGTCAAATCAAACAATTTAGTTTTTGTTCTAACAATCCTAACGAAAACAATTCAAACCGAAGTGAACAAAAAGCAAATAAACAGGGGATTCAATCAATGACAAGGATAAGGCCTAAGGGTTAAGGTCAACGGACAGGTGACTCGGGATGATCAAGGATCGTAATTCAAACTTCAAACAAGCTAATCTCCTAGCAAGGAACACAACGATACGATCAGTTTAATCTCTTAATACTAATCTCTTTACTTAATCCTAATCCAAGAATAAATTCTCATTTGTGAATTAGAATCAAGCAAGCAATCAAACAAGTTCCAAACAACTAACAATCACTCTAAACATACATTCTCATGCGCTAGAATGTGAAAGTTCTATCAAAGATATGAACAGGAATTTCATCGAACATGTTGTGAACAAGAAATCTTAAGCATTCTAATCAACTTGATCAAGGCTAATTAGACATTAAACACACTTTGACAGATGAGATTTTAAACAATCAAGCACTAGAAATCCATTGATCACCCCTAATCAACCTAATCCTACCTAACCCATAAGCCCTATGAAGAACTACTCACTAATCATCATGTGAACAACAAAATACATGGGGATAATGTTGATCATTAGAGATTAGAGATAGAAACAAAGATTTAGAGAAGAAATCACCAAAAAGTACTTAGATTAATCAAAGAAATCAAACTTGTTCTTCCAAAGTGTTTAGAACATAAAATAAAGTTTACCCCTAACAAAAAATAGGTTTTTGGCTTAAATAGTCAAAAGGGTGCGAGTCGGGTCAACCCGGAACAAACCGGGTGTTGACCCGGATCCAAGTGAAAATCTGGGGACGATATCGGTCGGCTGGACCGATATGCCGACCGATACGAGCTCTCGGATTTTTCTGGGAAGGGTCGTATCGGCCAGCCAGCCCGATATGCTGACCGATATGAACTCTCGGATTTTTCTGGGAAGGGTCGTATCGGCCAGCCTGCCCGATATGCTGGCCGATATGGACTCTCGGATTTTTCTGTGTTGAGATGCATCCAGTAAATCAGGCATAACTCTTTCCATATAGCTCTGAATGACTTCAAACCACCTCCATTAGAAAGCTAACTCAATTTTCCATGATTTTTATTCAGAATCCCAGAGCTAAAAGTCAATGTAATATCTTCATATGACTCAATCTTTCAAGCTCATCGATTTGGTCCTTCATCACCATTTCACTTGCAATCACTCCTTTAGCCTCCAAACTCTTCCAAACATCCTTAGAAACTCCAAGAACCTACAAAACATAGGAAACACTCCAAATGCAAGCCTAGAATGCCTAAACCTAGCTCTAGATGATCCTATACTCTAAACATACCAATGACCAAAGAAATGAAGCTAAAGGAAACTAAAAAGAAGTAAAACATGATCCTAACAATAGCCTAAATGCATGAAAATACAAGTATATCAATTCCCCCAAACTTAAACCTTGCTTGTCCACAAGCAAGCATAAGACTATCACAACAAGTTGGGGAAAAAGGTTTGAAGGGGAGAGCTCATATCCAAAGACAAAACTGAGATCAACAAGTTCCAATTCGAGTCAACGTCACCAAGATGCAACCAAGTTAGGCTTACTCCAAAAATTTAGCCATGCTTATCAAGACAAAACTCTTAGCTCAATTCTCAACCTAGACAAGCATTCCTATCAACTAGCTCTTTAACATTCATTAGGTTTTCAAGTGGATCTTACTCAATGCAAGGTGATCAAACTCATTTGGAAAAGGGACAAGGTTTAGAGATTAAAGTGATCTCAATCAAAAGAGGGGTTTATTCCAGAAGCATGAAGGTTCTCTCATAAAGAAGTGAATGAGCTATAGTAAAATGCTAAGAGTTAGAGGCAATTGGTGCATACTAGGTTGATTTCCATCTACCCATGCCCCAATTACTTCTTCTCCTAATCTAGCCCACCTAAATGGATACTACCCTTGACCAAGGCTATTTTTGCCTCATCCCCTTTTATCAATCAGATACCTTCCAATCAAACTCCCCAAGGATCAATAAAGACTTTTCAAAACAGTGGCAAATCTTTTCTTTTTAACTTAGCTCAAATCTTTCTTTAGCAATGGTCTCTTTTATTTCTTTAAGGTGAGCCTTTGGCTTCTTTTCATTTCAAAATATGAGACACTTTTCTTTTCTTTAAACACATAAGAGCTTTTCTTCTTTTAAAACACTTTGCCAACAAACATAAGATCCCAACCAAAATCCCTTTCATTCTTTCTTTTCTTTACTCTCTTTCTCCTTTCCCAATTCCTCCCCCAAACTTGGATTCTAGCCTATTGCAAAGCTAAAGGTGTTGAGCTTGCACTATATGGAAAGTTCCCCTAGTCGCCTCATACTCAACACTTTTTACCTAGCTCATTCCAAATAGGCCTACCACTCAAGATAGTGTTTGTGGCTTGAAAGAAGGGTGGTGAAAGGTATGAAAGTCTATTTGAGCAAGTAGAGAGGGGTAGAAAGGATAAGAATGCTCAAATATTTTAGGGTATCCACGAGTTTAGCACACAGAGCATGAGTAAGATAATTAGATGTCATCATTAAAGTTCTCACTTAGGTAGAGCTAGTGTCAATTCAAAGCCTATTTCAGTTTCAAACCAAGTTTCAAAGCAAGCAATCCGAGCATGGTTCGTCTTAACTTTCTAGCCTTTCTTGAATTGCAATCTTAGGACAATCAACTAGCTCAAACAACTAGCATAAAGAACAAGTCATCACTCAATCAGTCTTACAAGGACATTCAATCATTGCGCATGCGTCCTATATGATGCAACTAGACTCAATCCTATTATGCTATTGCAACTACATGCTTTTCTTTTTGAAAATGTTTTGAAATTTTTCAATTTTTTTGGATTTTCTATGCCTTAGATGAATGTATGAGACTCAAGTGATAAAATCGAAAATAAGAACAAAGAAAACATGGTTAGCAACTAGCCTCTCCCCCAAACTTAGTTCACACCGTCTCGGTGGGAAAGTAAGCTCGAGAGAGAGACTCAACAAAAGGAGAAAAAGAAATAAAAGAAGCTAAAATGCAAGTATGTACAAGTTGGAGTGTTACCTGGTCCAAGAGAAGGCGTATAGGTCGAGTGAACCTGGGCAGTGAGAGCGTATCGGCCTGGCCAACCGATACGCTAGCCGATATCAACTCTCGGATTTATTTCCTGCATCCCGTATCGGCCTGGCCAACCGATACGGTGCCCGATACTGAGCCTCGGATTATTTTTACCATAACCGTATCGGCCTGGCCAGCCGATACGGAACCCGATATCGGCTCCTGCACCATTTTTCTTCATTTCCGCGGCCTTTGCTCAACTCCAACTGGTCTACAACCTCATCCTTAAGCCAAAACCTGACAAAACTCAAAGCAAAACATCAAAAATAACAAGCAAGAAACGTATGTACAAGGATAAACATGAGAATGTCTCCCAAGTGCGCTTTTGTTTAAAGTCGTTAAGCTCGACTGGTCAAACCGGTTTTTAGGCGGTTGAAGAGTGTGGCCTGCCTTTGAGATTGATGGCTAGGACCTGAGAAGTCAGCTCACCAAGATTAACCGAGTCACCTTGGAACCTTGGACTGATCGAAGCCTTTACAACCTTCGGAGGCATCTTTGTCACCATATCCACAACCCTTTCTTTTGGAGCTTTTTCCTTATCAATGCTCAGCTTCTTCAAAGATTTGGACCCAACATACTCAGTCTTTGTGGTCATGAGAGGAGTTCCAATAGCTCTATCCACCCCCTTCTTTTGAGCACGTCCCATGTGCTCACTCAATGATCCATAAGCGGTGGGTTTAGGCCAAACTTCCTTGCCGACATTGGCAAATAACCTTGCCTCCTCTAACACATCATCTTCATTGGGAGAGAGGATGACACCACAAGTGTGAAGAGATGTGCTCCTCAGAGGGTAGTAAGCCTTGGCGTCAACATTATTCAGCACAGCACATTTCTTTTTGAAGTCCAGACAAGCTCCAATGGTGTTGAGGAAAGAAGTACCAAGTAAAAGAGGAAGTTGGGTACTCTTCTTCATCTTCATGACTATAAAGTCAGTTGGGATAGTGCACTCACCAATATTCAGTGGATAGTTCTTTATCATTCCCATTGGAGTTTTTGAGTAAGAGTCTCCAAATGTAATAGAAGATGGGTACCTTTCCATGCTCTTAATCCCAAGAGATTCAACCATGTCAAGAGATATCACACTCACAGTAGAGCCGGAGTCACACAATGCGTCGTTAATCTTCAAGTCTCCCAAAGTACAACTGATTGTAAATTTACCTGGATTACCAAGCTTGGGAAGTACCCTTGGTGTTGTGTGGACAGTAGGCACAATATCTTCAGCAAAAATTGCAGTAGCACTCATCACCTTAGCTGGTGCAACATAGGGAGGCTTAACCGCTGTTGTCTTCATCTCCTTGGGAGGAGCATGTGCAGCAGGAGGGAGTTCATACCCATAGAGAAGTGCTTCGATTTCATCAACCTCTCTTTCATGGTCTGGTTTCTCATGATCAACAGTAGAGAAGATTGCATTGCAGTAGTCTTTCGGGTTCTTCTCCGGGTTTCCAGGCAAGGTACCTTGAGTGCGAGATGTAGAGGCATTCTTGTTCTCCATGTTGGTAACCCTTGAAGTTAAGTTCTGAAGCTCACTCTTGAGATCCCTGACTTCCATAGCTCCTGAGGCTTGTCCTTGAAGAAGTTGCTGCATCATAGCCTTTAACTCATTATCAACTCCTGAGGAAGAAGAAGCTTGTGGTGGCTGCTGTCCAAAACCGGGAGGAAATTGCTGGTTGGGAATATATCCTTGCTGGCTTTGAAACTGAGGCTTATTTCCAAACCCTTGTTGGTTGGTGTATGGGACAAAAGGCTTTTGCTGCTGAGGAAAGCCTTGCTGCCCTTGTTGATGAGCTTGTCCTTGAGATGGAGCTTGAGGATAGACTTGGTCTTGAGGATTGGCTACATTGGGATTGAAGTATGAAAAGTTTGGGTGGTTTCTGTAGTTTTGGTTGAAGCCCTTATTGAAACCATCTTGTCCAGCAATGAAGTTGATCTCCTCTTGTGTCAAATCCTCATCATCATCATAAAGCTGAGGCTTAGAATCCTCATAGTGTCCCACAAAGCTGATGTTCTTTTGGCCAATGGAGATCATCTTGTCTAACTTCTCATTCAACGCTTTTATCTCTTTCTCATACTTCTCATCTGAAGATGATGATCCTCTATTAGTCCTTTCATAATCCTCGTTGTAGTTGCCATCACTTTGTGCTAGATTTTCAATCAGCTCCATAGCTGCATCTACTCCCTTGCCTAGGAAATGTCCATTGCTGCATGAATCTAGCATTGCCCTCATTCTAGGAAGCACTCCGCGGTAGAGGTTGCTGAGTAGTGTTTCCTTGGTGAAACCATGGTGTGGGCACTGAGTGGTGAGCTTATTGAATCTCTCCCAAGCTTCAGCGAAGCTCTCATTGTTGCGCTGCACAAACCCGGATAGCTCACTGCGAAAACGAGCAGTCCTAGTAGGTGAGAAGAACTTCTTCAGGAAAGCTTTCTTCAGGTCTCCCCAAGTAGTGATGGATCCTGGAGGGATAGTGCTTTCCCAATCCTTGGCTCTATCTGCCAAAGAGAAGACAAAGAGACGCATCTTTAAACCATCTTCAGTCACACCATTCAACCTTGTAGTAGCGCAGATCTTGTCAAAAGTGTCCAAGTGTTGCAACGGGTCTTCAGATGCTAGCCCATGAAATTGATTGTTCTGCACCATATTCATCACCATAGCCCGGATTTCAAAGTTGTTGTTGTTCACCGGTGGTGGAATGATCCCATGCCGGTTTGCATTTGTATCCGGTGTGTCTCCATCACCAATGGCCCTAGCTGGCCTTTGTTGCTGCTGCTGCTGTTGGTCCTCATGGTTATCCATAACTTGTTGCTCAACACTCTCAAAGTCTTGTATATCTTCAACAGTTGGTTCCAACCCAAGTCTCTCAACGTTAACAGCTCGTTCTTGTGCTCGTCGTTCCCTTGCTAATCTCCTCTCGTGTGCTTTGATGTCGTAAACCCTTGCAACTAAGTTTGTAGTCCCTTTGCTGCACAAGTTCATACACCTAACATCAACAAGAGAGAAAGTAGCAAATCAGTAACAAAAACTTGAACTAAAAAGGAATAGAAAACGAATTGATATATCCAGAATCCCAAAATGGCAACGGCGCCAAATTGATAACAAGGATTTTGCAATCCTTTGAGGTACCAATTCCTCAAGCTTATCGATGTAGCTTTGAGGTATCGAACCTATTATGGGATGGATAGAACCAATAAGCACTCACTAATCCTCTAGAGTCAAATCAAACAATTTAGTTTTTGTTCTAACAATCCTAATGAAAACAATTCAAACCGAAGTGAACAAAAAGCAAATAAACAGGGGATTCAATCAATGACAAGGATAAGGCCTAAGGGTTAAGGTCAACGGACAGGTGACTCGGGATGATCAAGGATCGTAATTCAAACTTCAAACAAGCTAATCTCCTAGCAAGGAACACAACGATACGATCAGTTTAATCTCTTAATACTAATCTCTTTACTTAATCCTAATCCAAGAACAAATTCTCATTTGTGAATTAGAATCAAGCAAGCAATCAAACAAGTTCCAAACAACTAACACTAAACATACATTCTCATGCGCTAGAATGTGAAAGTTCTATCAAAGCTATGAACAGGAATTTCATCGAACATGTTGTGAACAAGAAATCTTAAGCATTCTAATCAACTTGATCAAGGCTAATTAGACATTAAACACACTTTGACAAATGAGATTTTAAACAATCAAGCACTAGAAATCCATTGATCACCCCTAATCAACCTAATCCTACCTAACCCATAAGCCCTATGAAGAACTACTCACTAATCATCATGTGAACAACAAAATCCATGGGGATAATGTTGATCATTAGAGATTAGAGATAGAAACAAAGATTTAGAGAAGAAATCACCAAAAAGTACTTAGATTAATCAAAGAAATCAAACTTGTTCTTCCAAAGTGTTTAGAACATAAAATAAAGCTTAACCCCTAATAAAAAATAGGTTTTTGGCTTAAATAGTCAAAAGGGTGCGAGCCGGGTCAACCCGGAACAAACCGGGTGTTGACCCGGATCCAAGTGAAAATCTGGGGACGATATCGGTCGGCTGGACCGATATGCCGACCGATACGAGCTCTCGGATTTTTTCTGGAAAGGGTCGTATCGGCCAGCCAGCCCGATATGCTGACCGATATGAACTCTCGGATTTTTCTGGGAAGGGTCGTATCGGCCAGCATATCTCTCGGATTTTTCTGTGTTGAGATGCATCCAGTAAATCAGGCATAACTCTTTCCATATAGCTCTGAATGACTTCAAACCACCTCCATTAGAAAGCTAACTCAATTTCCCATGATTTTTATTCAGAATCCCATAGCTAAAAGTCAACGTAATATCTTCATATGACTCAATCTTTCAAGCTCATCGATTTGCTCCTTCATCACTATTTCACTTGCAATCACTCCTTTAGCCTCCAAACTCTTCCAAACATCCTTAGCAACTCCAAGAACCTACAAAACATAGGAAACACTCCAAATGCAAGCCTAGAATGCCTAAACCTAGCTCTAGATGATCCTATACTCTAAACACACCAATGACCAAAGAAATGAAGCTAAAGGAAACTAAAAAGAAGTAAAACATGATCCTAACAATAGCCTAAATGCATGAAAATACAAGTATATCAGCCATTTGGTAAAATTACCAAAATGCCCTTCATCTTCTGAAAATTATGAAAATGCCCTCCGTTGACTTCTCTGCTGCCCGTTGACTATTTCTTGGAACATGATATTACAAAGACAAAAGGGGGTTCAAAATCTTCTAAGTTTCAAGTACAAGACCAGCCCCAAAAGCTCTCAAACTCAAAAGCTGCCCACAATGGTTTATAAAAACCTAAATAAGTTTAAAACACAATTTGGAGTCAAAATATAAATAATGAAACACCTGGGCCATGTTAAATTCTTCAAAACTTGTCCAAAACAGCGTGCACAACTTGGTCACAAACTGGATGTCGACTGACACCAATGCAATGTCGATCGATACCAACATCAGAAATCGGCTCTCAAGTGCTCTTCTATCATGAATATCTAAATGCCCCAATATAGCTCCAAAATCTCCAAATAAACTTCAATCGTATAGAAACATATAAAAGACTCGATAAGGACTAGAAAGACACATGAAACGACTCGATTATATACACATATCATGGCTTAAAATCCATAAAAACATGATATATCAGACATAACTTCCAACTTTAAAACAAATCTACGACGTAAAACAAGTCTCCAACTATAATATATCATTTAACAACTCTTCAAACATCAATTAATTTTACGACATGAATATAAATCTACTACATTTTATGATAAATCTGCTCCAACTACGACATTTACAGCTTTCTTTAAAATCTAATACAACTATTAGAAAGTCTACAACAACAACATTATGTCTATTCTGGCAATATAAATCTACAATCACACATGATATATTTTTCCCAATGTCAATGTCTCATTTTCCCTCACAAATCTACCGGCACTTGATAAGAGTCCAAATTACAAGAATAATTCTGAAACGAATAACTAAATCTATGATCATATAATACCAATCGGTTAAATTTTTTTGTCTATCAGTCAACAAATCTACAAAACAAATCTACAAATCTGTCGTTTTTTTCAAACAAATATGCCATAGTACATAATATTTTGCAAGATATAAAATAAATCTACATCAGTTCACAAAGTTTATGGCTTCTTAAATTAAGTCTTCATAAAATGTTTACAGACCACTAAATACATCTAATAATTCTCAAAATAAATCTACGAGACAATATAAGTCTACAAATTTTAAAATCAAATCTATATTCTAAATATAAATATATACGGTCCTTATAACAAGCCTGCAAGCCAATTATTAATTATACAACTCACACAACAAATCTACGGCCATATATTATTAAAATTATTTTGATAGATTTGTTAAGTAAACTTAAAATATCATTAATGTCATTTTCATAATATTATTTTTTAAATACTCGTCCAAAAAGGTAAAATGAGTATTAAAGAATGTTTCTATAAAACAAATTCTTAAAGGCCATTATAGTAATAAAACGTCTTTTAATCGTCCCATAAATATATGCTCTAAGTCCAAAAAAGAAAAAAGGAACAAAAAATATCTAGTTTTAAAAAATCTTTTCGAAGCTTTATTTTGGAGAGATCCAATATGTTCTCTGTTGCTCGAACGAGGAAACACTAGATCATACATTCTTCGCATGCCCTTATGCATTGGTAGTATGGACAATCCCAGGTCTTCCTTTATCGTCTCTACTTGATACAAGCTTAGGATTTGAAGATAAACTACGAGAGGTGCTTCAATTCAGCCTTAACAAGCAAGTTTTGCTGAAAAGGAGGATACTTCCAATATTGATCCTATGGAGATTATGGAAAAAGCAAAAATAAACTTCTCTTTGCTCGGAAAGACATTGCTCCGGAAGAAACGTTAAAAGGAGTATTGACAATGTGGCTGAATGGGTAACCTGTATATCACGTTATGCACAAGTACAAGGATATGGACCACTAATTACTATACAAGGACGATGGACACAACCGTGAGATTGATGGATAAAATGTGTGATGTCTCTTCCTAGGAAGGAAACAAACGCTTGGAACTGGTTTGGATTCTACGAGACATCACATGAAGTTTTCTCAAAAGCGTTATGGGTAAATTCCAAGGCCGAATGACGGCTGAAGAAGCCGAATGCACATCACTCATATGGGAGATGCAACCTTGTTGGTCAAATGTATATCGCCGGTGGAATTTGAAGGAGACAATGTCACCATGAACAGAGTGCTCAATTCAAAAATTCCAAATTTCAAACTCGATAGATATATCACCACCATAAGACAATTATTGAGTACAATGTTTATCTCGGCGAAATTCTCCTATTGAAATCAGAGTGCAAATAAATATGTAGACACATTAGCAATAAAAGCTATCTCTTCCATCTAACAATGGTCACTTTTGCTGATTATCCACGGTTTGTGTATGAACATTATTGTAATAATCGTCCATAATTGAAGTTTATTTAGCCAGAAAAACCTTTATTTTGGAAAATAAAACTATGTAGTATAAAAAAAAAGATAAAATACGATGAAAATAATTATATTTATATGACATCTTATCAAAATTAATTATCACCAAGACGGAGGTAGGCTGGTGGTTTAGTGCACAGGATTGGTTCCAGTGTGCCCCTAATTCGAAACCCGTTGGGAGGGGGGACAGGAGGGCTCACGCCTTGCAGGTCTAAAATATTGGTAAGATCTAAATCTTCCTGGGCAGGGAGATTAGTCGGGAAATGACCCGGACACCTCCTGATTAATTAAAAAATATATAATTATTGGATACATATAATGATTTATATATTTTAAAAGTAAATGAATATATGAATGGTTTATCTAAGATGTAAATTTTTGCCAAATAAATTAGTAATCATTAATGAATGTGAAATAAATAGGATTTTTACTCCAACTTTTTTTTTACAATGAATTTTACTACTATCCGAATTTATTGCACCTAATATATATTTTTCAAAAGTAATAACAAAGTTATAACTTTTGAAAATGATTGCATTTTTGTATTTTTTTTCTTAGCGTGTTAAAAAGATCTTCTCTCAAAAACAAAGATTTAGCTCTATGCATGGATATGGGTCACACGTTTTGCCGCCTATTATAATTTAAAAAAAAAATTCATGGATGAACAGTACCCACTGATGAACAGTAAAAACAATTTTTCCCCTCATTCTCTTTATTTCTTTATCTTTTTTACTTTTCATTTTTTTATGGTGGATAGAATGGCGGAGATGTGGTTTCCGGCCATATAGACCACCGGAATAGAGATATAATCGATCGATATACCGAAATTCAAAAGAAAAAAAAAATTCTGACTTAATACGAAAGTTTCAAGTGGACAATCTAGAGTAGGTGTCCACAATATCGGCTATTCGTAAATAACACCACGATCATATCACATGCTAAACGCTTCCATGGATACTACCACGATCATATCACACGAAAGATGCTTACCATGGATAGGAAGTGGCCAATCGAAAATGTTGCTTTTGGATGGATAGTGGACTCAACGTACTTTGTGTCCACTGATTCACGATCATATGAACTCTTGACCACTTTATGTCCATCAGAAGTATCTAGCATGTGATATAATTATGGTAGTGTCCACGAATAGTCGATACCTAGTAAACACAGCTTTAAAAGCTCAGTATCGACTATTCGTGGACACTACCACCACTACAAGAAACACTGCCCAAAGCCACGGATTATCCACGAATTTTTTGTGGCTATCTGTTTTAAGCCACAGATTGCCACGAAATAGCCACGAATTTGGAATTTCGAAATTTGTGGCTATTTCACAGCTATTTGTGGCTATTTAGCCACGAAAACAAATTTATGACTATCCGTGGATATTTAGCTACGAATAGCTACAAAATAGTCGTGGAAGAGTTTAGCCACGAACTGCTACGACATTATTTGCCGCTAAGATAGCCACAAAGAATTTTGTGGCTATTTGTGGCTAATTTAACCACGAATAGCAACAAAATTATCATGGAAGGGTTTAGCCACGAACTGCTACGACATTATTCGTGGCTATCTTAACCACAAACATTTTCGTGGCTATCTGTGGATTTATCTGTGGCTATTCGAAACCCTAAACCCTAAATATACCTTAAACCCCGAACTCTAAACCTTAAACTCTTAATCATAAATTATAAAATCAAAATACAAACATTTAATTATATATACATAAAAGTATTATTTTCAAATCCAATACCACAATTGTATAACATGTATATATATAAAACCTAAACCCTAAACCCCTAAAATAAAAAATATAATATTCTAATTACTATAACATATCCAAAATTAAGATTATTAATTAATATAAACAAAACAAAACTAATACATAAACCCTAAACAAACTCCAAAACTCTAAAGTACCAAAACTCTTATTAATAATATTTAAATATTATAATATTTTCAAAACTAATATTCAACACTTATAAACCTTCAAACCCTATATTCTAAACCATAATCAAATTCTAAACTTTAAATTCTTAAACCCTAAACAAACTCCAAAACTCTAAAAACTATAATATATCTAAATTAGGATTCAAAACTTATAAAAAGAATTTTTATTTTTAAAACATTAACTTGAAACCTTAAATATAACTCTTTAAATCATATACTATAAACCGTAATCAAACTCTAAACCTTAACTCTTAATCATAAATTATAAAATCAAAATATAAATCATTAATTATATTTACATACAATTATTATTTTCAAATCCAATATCACAATATTCATATCCTAAACTAAATAAACTAAATCTAATATTTTTAAACATTAACTTAAAGTCTTGAACAAACCCTCAAACCCTATATACTCCAAAGTATTTATCAAAAGAATTTTTGTTTTCCAAATCTACTAATCTACTAAAAAATATTTATCAATAATTTAAATATTGTATATATTCATAAATAAAATTTAAAAATTTAAAAATAGTTTAAAAGAAAATTATAATCAATTTTTATCATTTTATTATTTTCCAAATCATTTCACTTATTATATATGCTCATTTTTTATTTTTTATAATTTTTAATTTTTTTACACTTTTAAAGTTTTTATATCTTACAATTTTTAATTGATCACTTTATAAATTTTGCATTTTAACTATATCTATTATTTTAAAACCATTTTTGATTACTATATATCAATTAAATCTAAACAATTTTTTGATTGACTAATAGCAGCATCACACGGATCAGCTTCTGAGCCATTAGATCTATATGTGTGATTAAATTTGGACCGTTCGATCTGTGTTTCTCTTTTTCTCTTTTTTCTTTTTTCTTTTTTCTTCTCTCCTTCTCTCCTTCTTCTCCTTCACGATTTTTTTTCAGTTCCTCCTTTAATCTCCTTCAATTTCTCAGGCTCCTTCACCAAATCTTTGACAAATATGAAGCTCACATATCGACGAAGAAACTCTGAAGCTCCACCGTCAGAAACTCTGAAACTCCACCACCGTAACCGCCGCTCCTCTCCCCGCAGCCGTAATTCCTCCGAAGCTCCACACCGAATCCGACCATCTCCGTCCATCTCCGACGATCTCTGACCATCTCTGACCATATCCGACCATATCCGACCACCCTTCCACACCGGTTCCTCAGATCTGTAACTCATGATGGAGCTCCTTCACTACCAGCCTCACCACCATAACCGCACCTCCTCCATCTTCCTCCACCGCAGAATTCGAGTACCATCTTCACCAACCTCACCACCGCTTCTCTTCCTCATCTCCCTGCAGCCCTCATGCCTTGTCTGTGTCACCGGCGACGGAGGTCGACGAATTTGCTGTGTGTGTGTTTTTAATGTAATTTAGATGAATTTTATTTAATTTGTTTAATTTAAAAACAGTTTTGTTTAATTTCAGTTTTTGTTTAATATTTAGTATTAATAATGTAATTAATTTTGTTTCTTGTATATTATAAATTATTGTTATAAATAAAAGAAATTAATTTTTGTTTTTGTGCAGTTTATTTTTATTTTAGGGAACGATTTTTATCTATTTAATTAATTAATCTTAATAAATATAAATATTTGATTAAAATTATAAAAAGGGCAAATCGCATTAATAGCACAAAAAACATGACTTGTCAAAAATATAGCATCAAGGAAGAAAAATCATAAAAATAGCACAAAAACATGTTTTGTCACTAAATTAGCCCTAACCCTAAATTTTAAATACTAAACCCTAAACCCTAAATAATAAACCCTAACCTTGAATAATAAACCCTAAACCCTAAATACTATACCCTAAACCCTAAATAATAAACCCTAAACCCTAAATAATTAATCCTAAACCCTAAATTATATAATGCTATAAAAGTCTTTGTAATTAAAATAATGCTAAAAATGTGAATTATTTTTCTTGGTGTTATATTTATGATAAGGTATGTTTTTGTGCTATTTTATGACTTTTCTCTCATAAAAACCATAAATTGGATATGAAAAATATTCATAGATATAATGGCCACGTATATTTTTGTAGTAAACTGTAGCTATTTGCTGGGAAATGTTTAGTGGAAATTCAAAGTCATTGCCACAAAATAGTTCGTGGCTAGTCATAGCAGTGCAGCCACGAAACATGATTTCTTGCTAATCGTGGCAAAAAGCAACGAAAACAGTTGTGGATATGTCATGGCTCCATAGCCATGAATAGCCACGAGAACATGATTTCCGCGAGCTCATATCTGCGGAAATGGTTTGTGGCTATCCGTAGCAAATGACAAAATAGCCACGAATTAAGAGCCATAACCACGAAAAAATCCGTGCCTATGGACAATTTTTCTTGTAGTGCACGATTATATCACATGCTAGACATTTCTGATGGACATAAGGTGGTCAAGAGTTCACATGATCGTGAATCAGTGACACAAAGTACGTTGTCCACTATCCAACCAAAAACAACATTTTCGATTGGCCACTTCTTATCCAATGGTAAGCGTCTTGCATGTAATATGATCGTGGTAGTGTCCACAAATATCTAATATTGTGGACACATAGTCTACACCGTCCACTCAAAATTTCCGTATTAAATATTTTTTTTAATTCCAATATATCGACCGATTATATGTTAATTCTAAAAGTTCACATGACCGAAAACCTCACATTTGTCAAAAGGATGATAGAAAAAAAAGGAAGCGAAAAGAAAGAAAATAAAAGAATGGATAAAAGCATTTTCATCTGTACAAATTATTTGTTATGAAAAAAAAAACAAAAATATAATATACTTTTAGAAGATACAAAAATACAATGAAGATCCAATATTCCAAATAACTGAGGCAGCCACGTCAGCAAAGGAGCGACTCTACGTGCGACTAGGTTTACGAAAGTTCAAGCCCACATTAGGGCTATGACGGCGCCGGAAAAAGGTGTTTCCTTGCCGGAAAAGATGGAGGAGCAGATGGCGAGCATGAAGGGCTTAGAGAGGACAGAGGATATGGCGGCGTTGGAGATGGAGAAGGCCAAAACAGGTTCTGGGGATGATTTGGAATCCTTTAGGGCTCTGAATGTTCCAGAACTGGATTTGGCTGAATCAAAGGAGATGCAGCAAGCTTCAAACGAGGTGCTTTCGATGGTGGAAAAGGTGTACGACGAAGCAACAGTGGGAGATTCACATGATAAGCCAAAGGAGGGCCGTATGGATAATATTTTAAGGAAGACGTATGCTAAAATTGTTAAAGCTTCGTCCTCTCTTCAAAAGGTGGATGTCTTGGTGGAGGACGTGAATGGTGTCCCGACCCTGCGGGTTCCGGACAGTGTTTTGGCGGATTCTCCTTTATGGGAGGATTGTTTGGTGGGGAAATTTGGTGCAAAAGCTCCCCATGTGGGTGCGATTCATGCTACCGTGAGTCGCATTTGGTCCTTGGGTGACAAAGCGATCAAGGTTGAAGTCTTTGTAGTTGATGATTATACGGTGAAGTTCCGTATTAATGATGCAATTGTTCGTGCTCGGGTGGTGCGAAGAAGTATGTGGAATATTAAAAACATTCCAATGATTGTCTCGAAATGGAGTCCTATCATTGAGGATGTTCAACCGGAGATGAAGACTGTTCCCTTGTGGGTTGTGCTGCGAAATGTTCCACGCACTAT
Organism: Orychophragmus violaceus; assembly: GCA_030180135.1. Lineage (NCBI taxonomy): Eukaryota > Viridiplantae > Streptophyta > Magnoliopsida > Brassicales > Brassicaceae > Orychophragmus > Orychophragmus violaceus. The sequence continues at coordinate 78,705,243 of CM058235.1, read as the reverse complement.
GTATTCATGGAAGGTACTAAGTAGTTTAACTAGCTATTTTGGAGATCCAAAACGTTTGCATCCGGAGACTCTTTGGTGCAAAAATTTTGAAGAAGCGAAAATATTTGTGGAAATTGATTTATCAAAGAAGCTCCCTGAGTTTTACAATGTCCAGCTGAAGAACGGAGAACAAAGGGTCTCTTATGAGTTTCCTTGGCTCCCTCCTCGCTGCACTTCGTGTAATAAATGGGGACATGGAACTAAGGACTGTCTAGCGGTTCCTGGCACTTTTGAGCTCCTCCGACGTGATCCTCTTTTAGATACGTTTAGGAGCTCAAGCAAAGTCAAGGCTAGTCAAGACATTGTTGAGAATAGTGAAGGAAAGGATGCTAGTCAAAGTAAGGTTGTGGATAGTATTGATGTCGGTTTGAAGGCTGGTGTGCATAAGGAGTTGTTGGTTGAAGTAACTCCTAATCGTGGGCTGAAACAAACAGTTCCCTCCACTCCCGAGGGTGAGTGGGAAAATGTTTCGTTGTCTAAAGCATCGAAGAAAACACACAATATGTGGATCATCAGACAATGATTGCTTCCCCATCAAGTTTCTCTTCTTTGATGGAAGGAAATGATGATGAAGAAGAAGATGTTGATAAGGAAATCATTCATGACAGTGGCGGAGAAGAAGAACACTCAGGGACAGAAGTTGAGGAATGTGGAGGAGGTCCGTGTATCTCTTCCGAGAGACTCGAAATCTTCCCATAAGTTTCTGAAGCCAACTACTAACGTCACTATGTCGAATTCGAGTGGAAAGAAGAAGAAAAAGAAGAGGGGTAGGTCCAATCGAAATCATTTTTAATGTCAAGTTTCTTTTGTAATATTCGGGGACTAAATAAGCAAAATAAACATGGCGTTGTGCGAGACTGGTGTTCTAGGAATAATTTTGAGTTTGGTGCTTTATTGGAAACTCGAGTTAAAGAGGGAAAGGCTCAAGGAATTCTTTCTTCGATATTTCGAGGCTGGTCGTGTTTGAACAATTACGAACATCATCGACTTGGAAGGATTTGGGTTGTTTGGAAAGATACGGTACGGGTCACCCCGGTTTTTAAGAGTGATCAACTAATAACGGTTCTTGTGAAGGTCCATGGAGAAGAGAGTGAGTTTCTTTGCTCGTTTATCTATGCATCGAATCAAGAGGAGGAAAGGAAAGTTTTATGGGAGGATTTGCGTGATCTTTCATCTTCTAACATTTTTAGAAGCTTCAAATGGATGGTCATGGGCGATTTTAATGAGATTGCATCGAGTGATGAACGCTCTAATGCCACATATTTCTCTGGATCGGATGCTGGTATGATTGATTTCCAGAATATGTTACGGGACTGTAGCTTGCTGGATATGGGATATCACGGTCCTTTGTTTACATGGGGAAATAAGAGAGAGGATGGTCAAATCTGCAAGAATCTGGATCGGGTTCTCATCAATGATAAGTGGTTAGTAGATTCTCCTCATTCTTATTGTGTGTTCGAAGCAGGAGGATGTTCGGACCATCTAATATGTAGAGTTTATCTCAAACCAAATGATGGTTACCCTCGGAAAAAACCTGCAGTTGATGATTTCTGGTTTACCAATGTGGTTTGTTCTCTTCCACAATTTTTGCCTACAGTTGAGGATTTCTGGAAGCGGTCTCCGTCTTTATTTCACTCTACATCAGCTCTTTATAGATTTTCAAAGAAACTAAAGGACCTAAAGGGAGTTATTAGACAAATCTCACGTGAAAATCTTGGAAACTTGTCAAAGAAGGTCCATGAGAGTTATGTTGAGCTTTGTGAAAAGCATGATCTAAATTTAAGCTCTCCATCACCATATCATCAGCGAGATGAATGTATTGCTTTTGATCGATGGGAGCATGTGGCTAAACTAGAGGAAGGTTATCTCAAGCAAAAATCTAAACTACATTTGTTGAAGGTGGGGGACAAATGTACAAAAGCTTTTCACTGCGCGGTAAAGATTCGTGAGGCGGTTAATGGTATTCACGAGATAAGGAAGAGCAATGGAGAGATAGAGACAAGCCGTGAAGGAATTAAATCTGAGGCTTCACAATTTTTTGAAAAGTTTCTTAATGAGGAGCCGGGTGAGATTGTTCTAATGGAGAAGGAAGTGTTGTCGGATCTGATGGGATTTAAATGCTCGTCTTTAGATCAAGGAATGCTAGCCCGAGAGGTCACTGAGAAATAAATTAAAGATGTTTTATTCGCTATGGCAGGTAGCAAGTCTCCGGGCCCGGATGGCTACACTGCAGAATTCTACAAAGAAGCATGACCTATAGTCGGGAAGGATTTTGTGGTAAGCATCCAATCATTCTTCATGAAAGGTTTCTTACCAAAGGGGGTGAATTCTACGATCCTAGCTCTAATTCCAAAGAAAGAAGAGGCAATAGAGATGAAAGATTATCGACCAATCTCATGTTGTAATGTTTTATACAAGGTCATTTCGAAGATTCTTGCAAATAGGTTGAAGCTTCTCTTGCCTTAATTTATTACTCCGAATCAGTCCGCCTTTGTGAAAGATAGACTTCTCATTGAGAACCTTCTTCTTGCATCTGAGGTCGTCAAAGACTATCATAAGCCATCCATCTCTCCGCGATGTGCCATGAAAATTGATATATCAAAAGCTTTTGACTCGGTGCAATGGTCTTTTTTGTTGAATATATTCGAAGCTCTTAAATTCCCTCCACAATTTGTTCATTGGATAAAGTTGTGTGTCACCTCTTCTTCATTTTCGGTCCAGGTAAATGGAGAATTGGCTGGCTACTTTGGAAATAGAAGAGGTTTACGACAAGGATGTTCTCTTTCACCCTACCTGTTTGTAATATGCATGAATGTTTTATCAAAGTTACTTGATAAAGCAGCGAAAGAGCGGAGATTTGGTTTCCACCCAAAGTGTGAGGAACTTAACCTTACTCATCTTTGCTTTGCGGATGATCTAATGGTTTCTCGGATGGTTCTTTGGAATCGATGGAAGGGATTGTTAAGGTGTATGATGACTTCGCTAAGGTCTCGGGTTTGAAAATCAGTTTGGAGAAATCTACTGTGTTTCTTGCAGGTGTAAATGACGAAGGAAAAGTGGCTATCGGGGACACATTTCCTTTTGACTTGGGAACTTTACCAGTTCGATACCTTGGGCTTCCTTTACTTACCAAGAAGATGACTAAAGCGGATTATGTTCCTCTGTTAGACAAGATACGAAGGAAGATAAACTCTTGGACTGCCAAATTTCTTTCTTTTGCGGGTCATTTGCAGTTGCTCACATCGGTTATATCTAGTCTTACTAACTTTTGGATCTCTGCATATCAACTTCCTAATGGTTGTATTGATGAGATTGAGAGTATTTGTTCTGCGTTTTTATGGTCAGGCCCTGCGCTTAATACCAAGAAAGCAAAAGTTGCTTGGAGTGATGTGTGTATCCCCAAGGAGGAGGGAGGGCTGGGGCTTAAGAATATAAGAGAGGCAAATGAGGTTTGTGTGCTTAAGCTCTTTTGGAGACTCTTAACAAAATCATCTCTATGGGGAAATTGGTTGAAAGCTAGATATTTTAATGGTCAATCCATTTGGGCAATAAAGAACCCAACGTCTTCTTCCAAAGGTTCATGGATGTGGAAGCAAATTTTGAAAATTCGGGACAAAGCTAAGGAGTTCCTTAAGGTGGTAGTCAATAAAGGTACATCTACAAGCTTTTGGTTTGATAGGTGGACATCAATGGGAAGCTTGTTTGATCTCACGGGTTTAAGCGGTTTCATCGCTTTGGGAATTAACGCTACAGCCACTGTGGCTCAGGCTTTGTTTTCAAGACGAAGGAGACTACATCGATACCCGGTTTTCAATATCATTGAAGCTTAGTTGGAGAAGGTTCGTTTTATATACAATGCTCTGGATGAAGACATCACTCTATGGCGACATAAGACTGACACCTACAAACCGCGATTTGATACCAAGGCAACATGGAAACAACTTCGCCATGGACGTCCAAAGGTACCCTGGGAGAAAGTAATCTGGTTCAGACACAACACTCCAAAATACGCTTTCAACGCATGGGTCGCAATGCTCAATCGTTTACCAACAGGAGATCGTATGCTAACTTGGAGTGAAAGAAATTATACTTCTTGTGTTTTTTGCCTTCACCCATTGGAGTCAAGGAACCACTTATTTTTTGATTGCCCGTATACCAACGTTATATGGGAGAACCTTGCTGCAGATGTGTTTGGTATGGCTTATACAACTGATTGGGATGAGATAATCGATTGTCTCACTCGTCCTAATCAAAGTCGCTTGCGGATATTCACAATGCGGTATGTCTTTCAAGCAACACTTTATTATGTTTGGTGTGAAAGGAATAGTCGCCGCCATGGCTCTGCTCATTCCACCTCACAACAGCTGATAAAGACGGTGGATAAAGTAATGAAAAACCGATTTAGCTCGCTTCGCCTTATGGGGGACACAAGATTCGAAGAAGGTCTTCGGTTTTGGATCGCTTCGCGGCTATCCCACTAAAGACTCTTTTGCTAAGATTGTGTATAGCTTTCTTTTCTTTGATAATGATAGCATCACTTTGATGTAAAAACGATTTTTTGGTTTGAATATAATTTAACATTTATTCAAAAAAAAAATACAATGAAAATATATAATTTGTGCAAACAACTCATCCTTGTTCTAAAAGGCAGCTGATTAATCGCTTAGAGGGTCGGTGATTGGATGGCCACCATCAAGATTTTACTCGGCCAATAAAATAGGTTGGACGCATTTTAATATAACTCGGCCTCCTAGTTTATAACTCGTCCGGGTAATAGATAATTCATCTGTGTAAATGGTAAAATCGTCTGGGCCTTAACCCAATTTTATTTACTAAATTTCTAGATCAACAATCATGTCAAAACTATTTGCAATCAACGACTAGTCTGGAGTTTTTCCGTTGAAACAACGAAGGTGAAAAAACTCATTGAAACAGAAAATTAAAAGAATTTTTTACTTTCCAGATTCGTTATATATATACCCAAGATAGGAAAAAAAAATTCAGTAAATGGTAGTTTTCTAGATTCCTTTACTTCTTCTCCTTTCCCCAATATAACTCTCTTTTTCTCGTAGCAATCAATATAGAAAAAGTCACAAAGAAGAATCTGTGGAAGAGAGAGAAACTTATAGATAAAAATTGAGGCCCTAGTTTACAGTGAAGAAGAAGACGTAGTGGAGAATCGTCTCTTATATCTTTATGGGCGAAATGGAAATTCCGATTATCCCCTTTTAATCTCCCATACCCTTTTGATTAAATGAAATGTTGAAAGACGAACTTGCCCATCCTGCTTGATTAAAAAAAACAAAAATCATTAAAAATGAGATAAACAAACCCGACCAACCCGACCCACCGCCGATCCGATCTCATCATCCGATCAGCTCGAGCAACTCGCGAACTGGAACCAGAACTGGGTTCGCGAACCAGCGTGATTTAGGGAGCTCCGCCGTGATAACTAAGATTTTGCAATCCTTTGAGGTACCAATTCCTCAAGCTTATCGATGTAGCCTTGAGGTATCAAACCTTTTTGGGACGGATAAAACCAATAAGCAAACACTAAACCTTCAGAGTCAAATCAAACAATTTGGTTTTAGTTTCTAACAATCCTAACGAAAGCAAATCAAACCAAAGTAAACAAAAACAAATAAACAAACGATTCAATCAATGACAAGAATAAGGCCCAAGGGTTAAGGTCAACGGATAGGTGACTTGGGATGATCAAGGAATCCTAATTTAAACTTCTTAAAGCTAATCTCCTAGCAAGGAACACACCAAGTAAACCAGTTTAATCTCTTAATACCAATTCTTCACTTAATCTTAACTCAAGAACAAATCATCATTTGTGAATTAAAATCAAACGAGCATTCAAACAGGTTCCAATTAGCAAACAATCACTCTAGACATACATTTTCATGTGCTAGAATGTGAAAGTCCTAACAAAGCTAGATACTGGAATTTCATCGAACATGTTGTGAACAAGAAATTCTAAACATCCTAATCAATGTGATCAAGATTAATTAGGCATTAAGCACACTTTGCTAGATGAGATTTTAAACAATTAACCACTAGAAATCAATTGATCACCCCTAATCAACCTAATCCTACCTAACCCATAAGCCTATGGAGAACTACTCACTAATCATAACTAGATCAACAAAACTCATAGAAATAGAGTTGATCATGGAGATTGGTGAGGGATTGAGAGATTTGTTGAAGGAATAACAAGAGAAATACTAGATTAATCCAAAAAAATCCAATTTGTTCTTACAAAATAGTTTAGAACATCAAAAACAGCTTAAACCACAAAAAGAAATAGGTTTTTGGCTTAAATAGTCTATAGGGTGCGAGCCGGGTCAACCCGGAACAAACCGGGTGTTGACCCGGATCCGGAACATCTTATTGGACGCGTATCGGCCCGGCCAGCCGATACGCGGGCCGATATCAAGTCTCGGATTTTCTTGGCACAAAACGTATCGGTTGGCCAACCGATATGCCCACCGATATTCTTCCAACGAATTAAGTCCGAGAGTTTCATATCGGTTGAGCCAACCGATATTGAACCCGATATGGACTCTCGGATTTTTGCCCGAACAAACGTATCGGCTCATCCAGCCGATATCCCGGCCGATATGGCTCCTTCCGATTTAAACCGAGAGCGTGTATCGGCCTGCAAGCCGATATCCTGGCCGATATGCACGCCTGCTGCCTCTTTCTTGGTCCTTCGAGCTCCAAACTCCCCATCCAACTCCAAATCATCTGCAAAAAACACAAGGAAACACTCCAAATGCAAGCCTAAAGTGCCTACTCCTAATCCTAGACAACTCTAAACTCTAGATGCGACAATGACTCGACAAAATGGTAAGAATGGTGGAGAAAAGATGTCAAAGCAAGAACTATGTACAAGCCTAAATGCATGAAAATGTATGAATATCAATTCCCCCAAACTTGAATCTTGCTTGTCCACAAGAAAGCATAAGACTATCACAACAAGTTGGGGAAAAGGTTTGAAAGCGGGAGCTCATATCCAAAGACAAAACTGAGATCAACAAGTTCCAATTCGAGTCAACGTCACCAAGATGCAACCAAGTTAGGCTTACTCCAAAAATTTAGCCATGCTCATCAAGACAAAACTCTTAGCTCAATTCTCAACCTAGACAAGCATTCCTATCAACTAGCTCTTTAACATTCATTAGGTTTTCAAGTGGATCTTACTCAATACAAGGTGACCAAACTCATTTGGCAAAGGGACAAGGTTTTTGAGATTAAAGTGATCTCAATCAAAAGAGGGGTTTATTACAAAAGCATGAAGGTTCTCTCATAAAGAAGTGAATGAGCTATAGTAAAATGCTAAGAGTTAGAGGCAATTGGTGCATACTAGGTTGATTTCCATCTACCCATGCCCCAATTACTTCTTCTCCTAATCTAGCCCACCTAAATGGATACTACCCTTGATCAAGGCTATTGTTGCCTCATCCCCTTTTCTCAATCATACACTTTTTATAGAAACTCCCCAAGGATCAATAAAGACTTTTCAAAACAGTGGCAAATCTTTTCTTTTTAACTAAGATCAAATCTTTCTTTAGCAATGGTCTCTTTTCTTTCTTTAAGGTGAGCCTTTGACTTCTTTTCATTTCAAAATATGAGACACTTTTCTTTTCTTTAAACACATGAGAGCTTTTCTTCTTTTAAAACACTTTGCCAACAAAGATAAGATCCCAACCAAAATCCCTTTCATTCTTCCTTTTCTTTACTCTCTCTCTCTCCTTTCCCAACTCTTCCCCCAAACTTTGATCCTAGCCTATCGCAAAGCCAAAGATGTTGAGCTTGCATCTATATGGAAATTTCTCCTAGTCGCCTCATACTCAACACTTTTTACCTAGCTCATTCCAAATAGGCCTACCACTCAAGATAGTGTTTGTGGCTTGAAAGAAGGGTGGTGAAAGGTATGGAAATCTATTTGAGCAAGTTGAGAGGGGTGGAAAGGATAAGAATGCTCAAATATTTTCAGAGTATCCATGAGTTTAGTACACAAAGCAAGAGTAAGATAATTAGATGTCATCATTAAAGTTCTCACTTAGGTAGAGCTAGCGTCAATTCAAAGCCTATTTCAGTTTCAAACCAAGTTTCAAAGCAAGCAATCCGAGCATGGTTCGTCTTAACTTTCTAGCCTTTCTTGAATTACAATCTTTTGACAATCAACTAACTCAAACAACTAGCATAAAGAACAAGTCATCACTCAATCAATCTAACAAGGAAATTAATCATTGCTCCCTATGCATGTGTCCTATATGATGCAACTAGACTCAATCCTATTATGCTATTGCAACTACATGCTTTTCTTTCTTTTTGAATTTTTTTGAAAATTTTCAATTTTTTTGGATTTTCTATGCCTTAGATGAATGCATGGGACTCAAGTGATAAAATCGAAAATAAGAAACAAAACAAACCAAATTAGCAACTGGTCTCTTCCCCAAACTTAAATCACACGGTCCCTTGTGTGATCTAGGCAAGGAAGAAAGACCGAAAACACACAAAAAGCTAACGAAAGAAAGAAGAAAAACTATGTACAAAGGTGGAGTGTAACCTGGCTAGAAGTGGAGGTATGGAGGTGATGTGTCTCCCATTGAGTAAGTCGGGTTTGAGGAAGAGCAGGACAGTGTCCTCATGGCTCTCCTCTTTCTCCTTCTGTCCTCGCGAGTGGAGTGGCGGTGAGGATCCTCATAATAGGAGTCGTGAGCCATGCGCGCAGATCCTCCGGTCTCGTGTCCAGCAACCGAGTACCTTCCCTGCTCAAATTCAGTCTGCTCAACTAGAACATCGGCTTCAGCTATCACCTCCTCAGTCGCTGCCCGAATCTCCTCATCTACACCAGCCTGAGCCTCTCGGGATGTGGAGGTCTGTCCCGTAGCGCTACTCTTGTCTTTCTTCCCCACATACATCTTAAGAACCTTGGTCACTTTCTTCAAGCAGGTAGCCATCTTTTTGATGTTCCTCCCGTGCCATTTACTCTGCCTCTGGAGGTCTCGGTTCTGTTCCCTCAGTGCATTGACCGTCTTGTTCGCGATCGGGTCATCCAATGGCTCTATGTAGTACCTATGCAGCCCATACACCCCAGCAGGTGCGTCGGGAGAATCTGAAGTGGCTGCAGGTGCTCTCCTCGGTATGTGAGGCTCGAACTGATGTGCCATTCGAGGCATAAACCTGATGTTGGCCCTGTCGGCGAAGCTCGTGATCGCGGGGTTTGGAAGCAGAAACTTCTCCTCATATTCTGTGTCTGAACACATCCTATAGAGGTGACGCTCCGGAGGTGATTTGGAGCCTAGATAATGGGTCCTGATTAAATGGGGCTCGTCCAACCACGCCACCAGTGTAGGCTGGCCAAATGTCTTATCCCTCAGACTGCCTTCGAGTTTAACCTTCTTTGCACTAAGGATAGGTGTGATCAACCCGCCCATGTTGAACTTGGGCTCAGCATCCTTAACAGAAGTCCCCCAATCTCTGTGAACTGCAAACTGCTCTACCAAAATGGAAGTGTAGCTCGGAAGGCGCTCAACTGCTGGTATTGGCCGACCGTTGGGATATGTGAGCAGGAGAGGCTGTAAACCAATGTAGAGAAGCTTCATCTCCATCTCTGTGACTTGGTTCGCTTCCTTCTTGGCAAACAGAGTATGAGCCAGTGCCTTATGCACGTACCTAATGGCCGGGTGCCGGAGCCTAGCAGCCTTCATACCTCCTGCCTTGTACGGCCCAGTGGCTATCATAAACCACAAATCCTGCAGGTCCTCCTTGTCAATGGGAATGGAACAGCCCAACAAAGCACCATTTTCCTGAAAACCGAAGATGGAAGCGATCTCCTCAAAGGTCACAGTGATCTTCTTCCTACCAATCACGAAACTTATCTCCCCCCGGCTCACTTCTCCTCTCAATGCTGCCTTCCTCATGTTAACTGTTGTCTTCATGGTTGAAAGGAACTGGCAAGCGGAGCTTTGATAACCATCGCTGGAGACTGTGAAGAAGGTCTTGAGTCCCATGTTGTCCACAATCTGATCATAGTCTTCTAACAATCCCAGGGCCGTGAGGGTCGGGACATGAGGATACCGTGTTGGCGCAAATGTTATTGAAGGATCGTTTAGTGTTAATCCTGATTCAATTCTTCAGATTAAACTCCTAAACATGCCAGATCTAGGTTCTCTTGACAGAATCATAAAGGATCTCACCTGTTACCTTGTTATGCAGCGGAAAGAGGAGGTACGGGTCAGAGATCAGCAGAACCACCAAGAGATAGTTCCTCCAAAGGCTCACACACGCACGCACAGGAAATTGGCTGCTAGACCAGCTGGTGGGAGGCGCAGAAGAGAGAGAGAGGTGGCGCAGAGGCTTAGGGAAAATTAGGTGGCTAGGTTAAGTTTTGATCATAAAACTTATGCCTAATTCCTTTTGGGCTTTTGGGCCCAATTCCCAGTCTGATTAAATCCCTTGGATTTAATCAGGCCCTTCTATCTCTCTAAACACAGTAAATGCCTAGCACTTTTACCGTACTTCTACTAAACCGTTCCTACACATTTTCCTGTTAGCTTAGGCGTGTGACCCATATGGGATCATATAATAAAGGCAATAAGTCCAAGACTTATAGATCATGAGCGGACTCTAGCAAGCCATCATGACCCCTAGTATTATATGACTTATGTCTGATCATTGACATTGTGATACCCCGTATCAAAAATACGGTCAACGGGTAGCAGAAAGTCAACCGAGGGTAAAACCGTCATTTTACCTAAGTCAGGGGTAAAATGGTAATTTTACCAAAGTTCGAGACGGAAACCGAGACGGGCCGAATATTCTTATGTTTTAACATAAAGAATGTTTATAAGACCAGAATTGGAGGAATCGGAGCAGAAACAAGTTCTTCGGCTTGTCGGGAATGGAAACCGACTAAACCGAAGAAACTTCGGAAATTCATATCTAGAGCTCCGTAAGCCCGAACGGAGTGATTCAAATTGAAAAATTCATCTAAAAGCATGAAGAATCTTATTTTGGAGGTTTTGGAATTTATGAGATTCCCCGGAACCGTTCTAAAATATTAAACTCGAGAAACCGCAAAACCGAGCTTTAGGAAGAGTGTGATTATTGGTGGATTAATGATGGATTAAATGATGTTTTGGCAACAAAAATTGTCCAGAAGGACACTTGTTGGCTCCCCATGGCGCCACCCTAGCCTGGTGAGGTGTCAAACATGCCAAGATTCTATGAATCTTTCTTTGCATGCATGCACAAACATCCCATCCATTCAATGTACCTCACCAACAATTCTCTAGCTCTCTCAACTCTCTCTCTCGAACTCTCTCTTCCTCTCTAGCCCAGAAACAATAATCTCTTGTTGTGTTCTTGTGTTCTTGGGAGTTCTTGAGAGATTCTTCATCAAAAATCCTTGCATGTTCTTTGTGTTCTTGAGCAAGTAAGCTCAAATCTTGTTCTTTCTTCACCAAACCTCCTCTCTCTCACTCTCGGTCTCTTCTCTCTCTCTGTTGCTCAACAATCAGGCAAGTTCTTGTTTAAAACTCATGCATGTTCTTAAATTTCCAAGAAAAGTTCAAGAACCCTAAATTGGTCATCAAACCTTGTTTTGCAAGAAAGTCCATAACTTTCATTCTATAAACTCAAATTCAGATCTACAAAGTCCTATGTCTTCTTATTGATCTCCTCTACTTGTTTCAGCCGGTCGCCGCAGCTGTAGTCGCCGGAATCAGCCGCCGGAGCTCCTCCTCCTCCTTTTGCTTCTTAGGCAAGAAAAGCTTGTAACTTCCTTTCTATAGCTTCAAATATAACTCTGCAAAGTGCTATGTGTTTGTGCTGAGATTCTCTGTCTTTTCCAGTGAACCGCCGCCCCTGTAGCCACCGGAGATCGCCGGAAAAACACCTTGAAGCAACCGCTTCTAGGGTTTGTGGGATCTCACCTTTTCTTTAGTAATTTTGGATGTTTTAAGCCTAGAAATGAATAGATCTAGTGGTGGTGATCATTTTGGTGTGTGGATCTGTAGGAGAGATCGCCGGAAAAAGCTCCTCCGCCGCGGTCAACTCCTCTCCGCCGCCGGTCAACGCCGGAGAGCCGCCGCCGGTGAAGCCTCCCGCCGCCAAAAGCCAGCCGATTCTTCCCTCAGTCCATTGGTACAAGTTGTTTTGTGATTGGGGTTGGTTTGATGTGTGATTAAACCGGGTCAAAGGGGGTGTGAACCGGTCAACGGTTTAACCCTAAACCGGTTTAATCAAACCGGTTGGTTAAGGGTTGGGTCGGGTTGGTTCGATTTCCGTAATTTGATAAACCTGTGGTTTTGTGTTTCAGGAGTGTCCGATAGTTCGGGAATCCGCATCAGTACCCAAAACCGTCATTTCCGTAACTATCTGTGAGTCGGCTCGAAAACTCGTAGAAACAAGTTAACCGGGAACCATCAAGCCGTAGTCCCTAAAACGTTGACCCGAGTTGAACTAAAGAGTAAAACGAGATTAACTGGACAATTAATAATTACCAGGAGGAAAACCAAGCAAACCTAGTTAGGGTTTAGATTTTAAAAAGGATAACTGATTTCCGTGCCGCTAGGTCGTTAGTAAGGCGTATTCGATGGTTATATATATATTTATAAGTATAACGAACAAGTATTAATGAACTATAGACGGGAAATTACGACGATAATCAAATACGAATTAAACTTAAACCAATGTATAGAATATAATAACGGGTTTGAGAATTAGACTGAGAAGCGGGTTTGGGTAATGAACTAATTAAAGGATAATGAGATATCGGGGAATTAGTAAGTTTACTAACTCTAAACCGACAGATCGAGAATGTGGTTAAAAGACACTTAGGACGGATTAATAACGAAGTGATGCGTGTGTGAGCCGTCTACGGGTTAGCAATCCGCTAACCCAGAGTAGCGGACAAGAATGAAGTAAAGGACTTAGAAACCCTAATAGGCCTGCTTGTGATTGATTGTGTGATTGTGTGTTGGTTGTATTATGGTTATTGTATATCTCTGTGCAGGTTTATTAGACTGCCCGGTGTTGGGCCGAGCAGTCATTGCGGACACTTACTCCGGTCTCGGGACCGGGTAAGTTAGTGGTGCTGACTAGGTATCTTACCTAGTCAGAGCGGTGAGTTGGGTAGCGTAGTGGCTTGCGGAATGGTTGGGAATTACTATTGTTGTAATTGATTGTGTGATCTGTGTTAGTGTCCCAGTGAGTCTGCGTGTTTACATTTCTGCACTAGGACGCTAGGGTGCGTTAGATTCCGCAAGCCTAGGTGTTTTGTTTACGTTCCGGTACTTCCGACCCGATGGGATCCTCGGGTTTGACCTAACCGGGCCATGGTGGTTCTGGTTATGGTGTTAACCTATCGGGTGACGCCGGTAGGTGTGCGGTCCGGAGAATACGGGGTCATGTCCTAGGGCCGGACGGCATGGAAACTCGGGCTATCTAGGGGTAGTCAGAGTCACCGCGTATCGATGGACAGAGAACGGTGTCCTATGCGTGAGTCTTCATGAGCACGTATAGGAGTCGAGGGTTAGTTGCCATATAGGCGACGATGTGAACCCGTGGAAGTTACCGAGATCGTAGGGCCCAGTGTTGTTGTTATCTTTCTTTCGTTGCGCGTAGATAGATCGAGTCCAATCGAGGACATGTGCCGCAGTGCCTTCGATTTCCTTAACGCTCTTTCTTTTGGCTATTGCTTGTGTTTGGGTTTATCACGACACGGTAGTTTGTGATCGACCATTTATTACTGTTGATTGTTATTTTGGGTTTCGGGGCGGGGGTTGTAGAATTAGATAGACTAGAAGCCATTAGTGGGGAGCCGATTCACTGGGTGATCTTAGATTGCTCATTAGACTCTTTTTGTGTTTTTCAGGTTATCAGCGACGGACGTGGGAGGTCCTCGGTGTAGCTTCGGGTTGCTTGTGCTGTGTTTGGATTGTGCTTTTTGATTGTTTGGTTTTCGGTTCGGCAGCTGCGCTATGTTTTTATTGATGATTGGGTTTATGTGTTTATGTATTGTTATTGACGATTGTTTGTAAAACCGTTAAACGTTGTATCCAATGTTTAATTACTTAAAAATGAAACCGTTTCCCTGATATGAGGTTTGGTCCGAACCGACACAACTCGTTGAAGTAGTGCAAGTAGTACTGCTTGTACTATGGATACGAGGATAGCGGGGTCGGAGATAGGTTGGTGCGAGCCTTTTGTCTCAAACCGATCTATCTTTGGCTTCGTCCTGTGGCGAACTTTTCTTATTCGACTTGCTCGGGTTCGATCGGTCATGTTCTTGTTTGATTGTTGACCGGTCAGCTCGACGGTCAGCGGAGAATGGGAAAGGGGCGTTACAGACATACTCTTACTTTCTAGAGACAGTACAGAGATTACTGGACATAATTCCAACAATCTCCCACTTGAACTGGAATCTCTGTATTCATAATTCTTTTGTCTCAATATCTCGATTAGTCATAAGGCAAGATTAGTGTCATCCTTATAAAGCCTAATCTTGTTCATCGGACTCTGATTTGATACTGACAATCCAAACGACTCGGGACAGTCCGTTTGAGCATGGCCATGCATTTTCCAGTATACAAATCTCCGATTGGCCTAGAGATATTCACTCCATTTATATTGGAGGGACAAATCCCGTCTTGTTCCATCACTGTAAAATACTCACTTCATAATACACCCAAACAAGGTCCTTATAACTATCGCTTAACGACAGCATTAGACAATGATCAAAGTGCATTAGTTCATGTGCAGTCACATGCATGCGAACTCAGGTCTAAGGACTATACTCTATAGTCGTAGTAAGAATCTCTTATGACACAGATATAAATATCCTGAAGAGTTCTTATAATCGGGTCATGTCCGGTCGTATGTACCCAACATACACCTATGTACTGACTTTGATGCCACACATCTATGACACACTGAGACTTTGTCATAAGTCACATACCAATCTAGTCTCACACGGTTGTTGGTGTTCCAATTTCAACAACCTACGACTAGGGACATGATGATATAAGCCATCTATCAAATATAGGGTCTCATGATCAAGCTAAATGACTTTGATAACTCAAGATCAAGTCACTTACTTCGATGACCTATAAAATGGTTCATATCATTTTGGAACGATTATTTCATCACAGTTAAAATAATCTTGAAATAATAATTTCATTAAACATCTTAAATGTTTTACAAGAACATATCAAATAACTAAATAAAGCCCTTTACAAACTCCCACTGAAATTAAGACTACATCTTAATTTCACTTATCCTACAGCAACAGTCCGCGACTCGTGCTTAGGCCTAAGGAGTGGCTTCGTTAATAGATTAGCAACGTTCTCATTCGTTGAAACTTGCTGATCTACTTAACATCTCTGTCATTTATCTCACGGAATAGGTTATACCTACCCTCAAGTTGTTTGGACCTCTGATGTGCAGCTAGTCTCATCTATGCTGGGAATCACATCAAGTTCAGTGACGAACTCTTCTTTCCAAACAACCTCTTTCGCCGCTTTCAAACTGCGAAATGTTCAGCTTAAGTCATGGAGTCAGCAACAGTGCCTTGCACCGCCAGACAGACACAAGATATAACCGGACTGTGACCGGAAATCATCTCTGTCCGTTGGAAACTTGCCTTTTCAGACTCCACCGACTCGTAGCACCTCACTTTCTCCGTAAATCAAGAACGTATCCTAAGTATTTTCCAAATACTTGAGAATATTCATTACGTCTATTCAGTGATTCTTTGCTGGATTTGACTGGTCTTTTACTTGTCTTGCTTAACATTAAAGCAACATCAAAACAAGTACGTGTCATGGCATATATGATAGATCCAATTGCCGACGCATATGGAATCTCATCCATGCATTCAAGCTCAGCAGATATCGTAGGATACTGTTTCTTGCTTAACGTAATGCCATGTGACATTGGCATAAAACCCTTCTTGGATTGCTGAAAACGTGTAGGACTTTGTCAATTTAAGAATCCTGACATTGTCCTACCAGCTCTTTTGGATCTCTATCTTTAGATCCAAAATCCAAGAACATACGTGGCTTTACCCATGTCAATCATTAAAACCAACTCCCAAGCCAGTCCTTTACCGACTGCAGCATTGGGACGTTATTTCCGAGAATCAGTATGTCATCGACATACAATATGAGAAATGCAACATTGCTCCCACTTATCTATTAGTAAACGCACTGTTCCATTTCGTTCCTGTTCAAGTCAAAACCTTGACTACTTCAACAGAACGAAGATTCCAACTCCGATATGTTTGCTTCCATCCATGAATGGATCGATGAAGCTAACTTTACACAAAATGTAATTTTTCGGAGTCCGAGCTCACTTTCGCTTCTTTGAATTTCGCAGATTCATCGCTTTCAATGATCATTAGATCATGCGAACTTTCAATGATCATCAGGTTCAACTAATGACGAGAAATTACTCTCGGATTAGTGACTGATTCATTCATTTCTGCGAACTTCAGGCTCTACAGGTGTAGATTCTACAGAAATCTTTAAATCCATCCGTTGCTCTCCCTCAACAGGTTGAGCAGCCACCTGTATTTGTCGAATTTCTTCGAGTCATACTTTTACTCCCACTGTTCTTCCTGGAAAGTAACTTCCCTTCTTGAAAACAGAATGGACGTAAAAGATAACAAGCCTTGGTTTCCCTAGGACAACCAGCGAAGTAGCTCAACTACAAATACTCAGTAAAGACAAATTTGGATCGATTCCAATCCACATTTACGTGGTGTCTTTCAACTGATATTGGTGGAACTATTTCAGCGTAAACTTAGATATTTCTAGAGCGTTATTCTTCAAGAATATCATGGAAGATTCATGTGACTCATCTTTAATCATTTCTTATAAGATCTGATTCTTTCTCACAGAAAAACCTCAAGGTTTTCAGGAGAATTGAGCTGTGAAACGACTTCACACTCATTCAGATGATCACACCATTAATGACTCAAGTATTCTCACTCGTGATTTAATTCAGAGTCTTAATACTTCTGTCACTCAGATTCTATACCTCATTCTGGAACTCTTTCGACCATGTCAAAGAATTCCGACTTGTGTCTCATCAAATGAACACAGTCTTACTCACTGAATTAATCAGTAGAAACAATGAAGTACAGGAAATTTTTCTCTGGCATTACTGCTCATCGGACCACATACATGAGTATGTTCAATCTCCAATAAGCCTTTGGGCCTTTCTCTAGCTCGGCTAAGATAGGCCCCTTTGTCTTTTGGTCCAGTAAACAGAATTCAAGTCTCATAAGATATCCGATCAAATGAGCCCAATAGTGCATAACTATGGGATTTCTGAATCCGACTTACTCTATGTGACCAAGACTTTTATGCCAAGAAAAATCAGGTTTAATTCATCAGATTTAAACCAATTTGGTATTTATGTTACATTTAGGCACTCTTTGGTTTAAGATATAAAAACCCATTCCTTGAATAGGGTGCTACAATTAATATTTCATTAAGATCAAAAGAACAAAACTTGTCTTTTATCAAAATGAAAAACATTCAAATTCTTACAAGAAAATGAAAAACAACTCTGCTTAACGCAGGTACATTGTAGCAATTACTTAATACAAAACCAAGCCTCAAAGGGATCTATAAGTGAAAACTCTACGGCTGAGGCAGCATCCCAAGCTCCTTCCAGACACGCAGTTTCACTTGCCCTTCCTTCAAAGTTCTACTGTTGCCCAGGCTCTGCATATTATAACAAATATCAGTGCCACAACCAGTATCCAATACCTATAAGGTATAGCTTGAAGTAATAACATGAATACCTGAAGAATTAGTCTCATACATCAACTTTAACTCCTCATAATCTTCCATGAATTTAATGCAATTTCTCTTCCAATGCCCAGTCTCTTTACAGTAGCAGCACTTACCAACGTAAGAGGTATCTGACTCGGGCTCAGAAGACACACGCTTGCCATGATTCAAAATCTGGACAACTTTGTCTTCACCCTTGTCAGCATTAGGTTTAGTAAACCTACCCTTCTCATTCATGAGATTGTACAGGGTACTCTTCACGTTTGGCTCAACTGTCTTGAGCATATCAGGCAGTTCAGTCAACGTCTTCGTTAAGCCTTTCTTGATATAGTTCCTTCTGAACTTATCATAGCTTGACGGCAGTGACTGCAGAATGATCTCAGTTGCCAATTCTTGGCTAACTGGATAATCCAGTTTCCTCAGGTTATCAATGTAACCCATCATTTTACTGACCTGAGGACTCACTGGATGATCATTTGGTAGCTTGCAGCTAGTGAGAGACTTAACCAACTGGTATCTCTCCACTCTTATCTGCTCCTGAAATTTCAATTTCAGGCTGCTGATCATCTCTATTGGCGACTCCATGTTCTCATATTGCTTCCGCAAGTCTGAGTCCATGGTAGCCAATATCAGACCACGCACATCTACCGCATCATTATAATGCTTATTCCAAGCATCATATACTGCATGAGAAGCATTGGACCCGATCCTCACGGGGAGAGCTCTCTCAAGGACATAGTCCTTTCTCTCCTGTCTGAGGACTAGCCTCAGGTTCCGCGACCAAGTCAAGAAATTTGATCCGTTCAGCTTGTCCATCTCAAGGACAGACCGGATCGAGAAAGTGTTTTGATTGTTTGTGCTAGTCATAACTGAAAATTAAGATAAAAGGATTTTAGTTAATATGTTCAATATGATTAATCTCGCATTATACTTAATATGATTAATCTCGCATTATATTCCATAACATCAGTTACCCTCAATAGAATATAATGATTCCAAGATCCACATATAACTAAGATCAAAGTGGGCCACTGGCCGTCACCCAACCTTAGCTTATATCGGTAAGCCCTATCTCGGCTAATTATATCCGTGATATAACTCTTGGTTGTGAATCTGGGCCCGAGGCCCAATCCACTCTGATGTCTCAAGGCCCGGGACTCCCGATGGCCTAGTCAAGAAAACCAGACTATACAGTCATGTAATCACTAATGTCTGGGACTCCCAATGACATTTATGAATCACAAACCGTCTTACCCACGCAAAAGTAGACACCCTCACACTGTAAGGCCATGAGTACAATTGAATGGGCTTCGACAGCTGACATAGACTGGACAAGACATCCAACGCTTGATATTGTTTGAGGTTTGTAGGTTTATTAAAATTTTATCCCAAAATAGAAGATTACTATTTTTGGAAACTTTCCTTTTTGGGAAACCTAATAATTTTGGAAACTTTCTAAAATTGGAAACTTCCTAAAATGGAAACTTTCTAATAATGGAAATTTCCTAAATATCCAAAACATGCAAATCTAGAAACTTCTATTTTAAGAAACTTTCTAATTTCAGAAATTTTGGAAACTGATTAATTTAAAATTAAATTTTAAAATAAAATAAATTTTTAAATTAATCTGAAGAATAAGACTCAAATAATTGGCCCAATTGTTTTAACTTCTTGGCCCGAGGCCCAAGAATTGGTCCATGTTCAAGACATAACCCAATTGCCCAATTAAATGACATAACCGGTCTGGTTCATTAAAATTGGTCTAACCAAAATTAATTACTACGATGACCACAATTGTCAACCGGTTATTTACTAAACCGGATTTTCTCAATTTATTTGGTCCAACCAAATCAAATTAGAAAACCACTGGTTTAGGCACTAAATCCAATTTTTCGACTTTGGATTTCTTATCCCGGTTTAACCAGAACTTAATAAATTTATTAAGTCTGTTTATTAAACCGTGACGATTAATTTTTTTTAATCAGTTTTTAAAACCGAACCGAACCGATTGGTCACGAACCGATCACGGTCGTGACCTAGCTCCTCGATCACAATTGACCAGCCGCAAGCGTGCGATCCACGATCGGGACGGCCGAGCCTCACGCGATCGGGACGCGATCTGGACGGGACGGGACTGCGTGATCGGACGAGCTCGGGTCGGTGGCTTCACGCGATCGCCGAGCGATCGGGACAGCCCGGGTCGAGACTCGGCTCTCGGTCACGCGGGACAGGCAGGACGCGATGCAAGCATCGATCCATACCATCGATCCGCGATCAATGTATGCGATCGGCTCGATCATGCATCCCGCGATCGACTCGACCACGCGACTCGATCCATCGATCGGTCCGTGCGTCTATTCGATCCGGACTTGCGGTTCGACCACACTCCGACGCAACCAATTCAATATAGATTGGATCATGCGATTTCTTGTTTGTTTAGGTTTTAATTCTTTGTTTCTTAAGTGTTTTCTCTTATCAGTAGATTGATTCAAAACACTTCTTAAACAATCCTAAACATGATTCTAAACAAGAAAAACTAACAGAACCAAAAGCTCTGATACCACTGAAGGATCGTTTAGTGTTAATCCTGATTCAATTCTTCAGATTAAACTCCTAAACATGCCAGATCTAGGTTCTCTTGACAGAATCATAAAGGATCTCACCTGTTACCTTGTTATGCAGCGGAAAGAGGAGGTACGGGTCAGAGATCAGCAGAACCACCAAGAGATAGTTCCTCCAAAGGCTCACACACGCACGCACAGGAAATTGGCTGCTAGACCAGCTGGTGGGAGGCGCAGAAGAGAGAGAGAGAGGTGGCGCAGAGGCTTAGGGAAAATTAGGTGGCTAGGTTAAGTTTTGATCATAAAACTTATGCCTAATTCCTTTTGGGCTTTTGGGCCCAATTCCCAGTCTGATTAAATCCCTTGGATTTAATCAGGCCCTTCTATCTCTCTAAACACAGTAAATGCCTAGCACTTTTACCGTACTTCTACTAAACCGTTCCTACACATTTTCCTGTTAGCTTAGGCGTGTGACCCATATGGGATCATATAATAAAGGCAATAAGTCCAAGACTTATAGATCATGAGCGGACTCTAGCAAGCCATCATGACCCCTAGTATTATATGACTTATGTCTGATCATTGACATACTCTTACTTTCTAGAGACAGTACAGAGATTACTGGACATAATTCCAACAGTTATATCCTCCAACTTTGCAAAGATTTCAGTAGGGGTATATTTCATTGGGCACGCCTCAATTACTCTCTCTTTGCCCGCAAGTGCTTCTCCAGTTGCTATCCCCTTTCCTTTATCTTGCGAGGAAGTCCCCACATCTTGCTCTGATGCCTTTGCCGTTGGTTTTGGGTTGGCTCGTTTCCTAGTCATTGTCCTACAAAAGACAACTCAAAAAGTGAATCAGCACAAAGCACAATCCAACCGCACAATGAATAGTAGCTTGAGACATCCATGATCAACAATTGTGGGAGCTTAACAATTGCATACTTTCTCAATTTCAATGGAGCAAACAAGCCTAAGCATCTTAACCAAACTCAATCCTAGCTCAGCATAAGCACAATGTACCAACAAGTTAATCACATTCACAAGCAACTCACATTCTTATCAAACAAAAGCTCTCAACATGCATTTTGAAGATTTTTGTGAACCAAAACTCATCCAAATCAAGTAGTATCACAAAATTAAGCTTTTAACAATCCAATGCATCATTAGAAACCATCCAATTAGAAAACTCCCAAAAATTTTCGGATTCCAAATTTCTCAAGAACCCTAATTCACCAAAGATCAAATTCATTCATTCCTAGGGAGAAATTGGCAATGGGTATTCATTCAAACACATATTGGGGACAGTTTCAAGCAATGTCAATCATCCACAACCAAAAAATTCGAGTTCAAAATTTCTGGGTTTTTCAATCCGAAAATCTTGAGAGATGGAGATTATTACCTTGGTTTGTGATGAAGGATGGCGATGGAGAGTGAAAACAAGTGATAGAGCCAACAAAATCGAGAACTTAGAGCTTTGAATCACTGAAAACCGAGTTGAATTGAGAGAGGAAGAGAGTTTGGAAACTTGAGAGAGTTTTGTTGAGAAAATCGCCAAAGTGGAGAGAAAGGGAGGTGAAATCGCGATTTGGAGGAGAAAACAAGGGGGAAATCGGTTCAAACCGGTTCATTAAATAAATTTTTGGTCAAAATCCGGGTTGAAAACGGTTTAGGTTCGAGAAAACTTACCCGGGCGAAGGTGCGTATCGGCCTGGCCGACCGATACGCCAGCCGATATCAACTCTCGGATTTAATTCCTGCATCCCGTATCGGCCTGGCCAACCGATACGGAGACCGATATTGTCTCTCGGATTAATTTTTTGCATCCCGTATCGGCCTGGCCAACCGATACGGAGACCGATATTGGCTCTAGGATTAATTTGTTGCAATCTGTATCGGCCTGGCCAACCGATACGGTGCCCGATATCGATCTTTCTGGGAAATCCGTATCGGCCTGGCCAACCGATACGGTGCCCGATATTGAGCCTCAGATTATTTTTACCAGAACCGTATCGGCCTGGCCAGTCGATACGGAACCCGATATTGGCTCCTGCAACATTTTTCTTCATTCCCGCGGACTTTGATCAACACCAACTGGTCTACAACCTCATCCTTAAACCAAAACCTGATAAAACTCAAAGCAAAACATCAAAAATAACAAGCAAAAGACGTATGTACAAGGATAAACATGGGAATGTCTCCCAAGTGCGCTTTTGTTTAGAGTCGTTAAGCTCGACTTTGCAAACCGTGATCTCAAGCTGAGGGAGGGCTAGAGAGTGGAATCGAAGTCCCTTCCTCTATAGCTTCTGAGACGGAGTAATGCTTGAGTCTTTGCCATTGACCGTGAACTCTTCATCAGATTTTCCCAAAAGTACCACCGCTCCATATGGTCTCACCTCCTTCACTCTAAACGGTCCCGACCATCTAGACTTGAGCTTCCCGGGAAAGAGTTTCAACCGGGAGTTAAAAAGCAACACAAGATCTCCTTCTCTGAACTCCTTCTTCTGGATCAACTTATCATGAAAAAGCTTGGTCCTGTCCTTATAGATCTTCGAGCTCTCAAAAGCCTCAATCCGTATCTCGTCAAGTTCATTCAGCTGAATCAACCTCCTCTCAGTTGCGGTCTTGATGTCAAAGTTCAGAAACTTGACAGCCCACATGGCCTTGTATTCCACCTCCACCGGTAAGTGACATGACTTACCATACATCATGGTGAATGGTGTAGTGCCCAATGGAGTTTTGAAAGCAGTCCTATATGCCCACAATGCG
Organism: Orychophragmus violaceus; assembly: GCA_030180135.1. Classification (NCBI taxonomy): domain Eukaryota; kingdom Viridiplantae; phylum Streptophyta; class Magnoliopsida; order Brassicales; family Brassicaceae; genus Orychophragmus; species Orychophragmus violaceus. The sequence goes on along the minus strand of CM058235.1, from coordinate 78,682,056 downwards.
TCATCAAGTTTCCTTGCCCAATCTTTCCTTGAGGCTCCAACAGTCTTCTCTATGATAGCCTTGATTTGCCTGTTGGACACTTCAACTTGCCCGCTTGTCTGAGGATGATATGGTGTTGCAACCTTATGATTCACTTCATACTTCTTCAAGAGACTCTCAAATAGCTTGTTGATGGAGTGTGAGCCTCCATCACTGATGACAATCCTCGGAATTCCAAATCTTGGGAAGATGATGCTCTTGAATAGCTTTATCACAACCTTGGCGTCATTCGTTGGACTCGCCACTGCTTCTACCCATTTGGAAACATAATCCACAGCTACTAAGATGTAGCTATTCCCGTAAGAGGATGGGAAGGGTCCCATGAAATCAATGCCCCACACATCAAATACTTCAACTTCAAGGATGGGGTTTTGAGGCATCTCATTCCTTCTACTGATGTTCCCCTTTCTTTGACAAGGATCACACTTAGTAATGAACTCTTGGGCATCTTTGAACATTGTAGGCCACCAAAACCCAGCTTGTAGAGCCTTTTGGACCGTTTTGAAGGTAGCAAAGTGACCACCATAATCTGACCCATGGCAATGTAGGAGAATGCATGCCACTTCTTCATCAGCTATGCACCTTCTATAGAGTTGATCCTTGCACAAAGTGTAGAGGTAAGGCTCGTCCCAATAGTACCTGTTGACATCTCGAAAGAACTTCTTTCTTTGGTAACTATCGAGGCTTGGTTGTTCCTTCCCAACAGCTAGGAAATTGACTATATCAGCATACCACGGTTCCTTGTCTTCCATGGAACTGACCTCCTCGATCCTCATTCTTGTATCATGGGCATCCTTGACAACCTTGTAAGCCATTAACTGTTCCTCAGGGAGAGAGTCATCTAGAGGAACACCATCCTCAATTCTCAGTCTTGACAAGTGATCTGCTACTCCATTCCTAATGCCTTTCTTATCCTTGATCTCCAAATCAAATTCTTGTAGCAGCAATATCCACCTCAGAAGCCTTGGCTTGGCATCTTTCTTGGCAAGTAAATACCTCAACGCAGCATGATCCGTGTACACCACAACCTTAGATCCAACCAAGTATGATCTGAACTTCTCAAAGGCAAACACCACAACTAGAAGCTCTTTCTCAGTTGTTGCATACCTCACTTGAGCATCGTCCAATGTCCTACTAGCATAGTATATGACATGGAGTTTCTTGTCTTTCCTCTGTCCAAGGACTGCTCCTACTGCGTAGTCACTTGCATCGCACATGATCTCAAAAGGCAACTACCAGTCGGGAGCTTGGACAATCGGAGCACTAATTAAAGCTTCCTTAATTATGTGGAACGCTGCCAAACACTCATCATCAAACACAAAATCTGTCTCCTTACACAGCAGACGTGTAAGTGGTCTAGCGATCTTGGAGAAGTCCTTAATAAACCGTTTGTAGAACCCTGCATGACCCAAAAAGCTTCGGATTCCTTTCACTGAGTTTGGTGGCTGAAGACTTGTCATCACCTCTATCTTAGCCGTATCCACTTCAATACCTTTTTCTGAAATCTTGTGTCCCAACACAATCCCCTCCGTTACCATGAAGTGGCATTTTTCCCAATTGAGCACGAGGTTCGTTTCTTCACATCTCCTTAAGACCCTGCACAAGTTCAGCAAACAGGAGGAGAAAGAAGAACCATACACAGAGAAATCATCCATGAAAACTGTTGGAATTGTGTCCAGTAATCTCGGTACTGTCTCTAGAAAGTAAGAGTATGTCAATGATCAGACATAAGTCATATAATACTGGGGGTCATGAAGGCTTGCTAGAGTCCGCTCATGATCTATAAGTCTTGGGCTTATTGCCTTTATTATATGATCCCATATGGGTCACACGCCTAAGCTAACAGGAAACTATGAGGAAACGGCTTAGCAGAAGTACGGTAAAAGTGCTAGGCATTTACCGAACTTAGAGAGAAATTAATGGGTCTGATTAAATCTGAGGAATGAGAAGGGTTTTATAAATAAAACCAAGCCTAATTCTCTCTTCCCTAACCCTAACCCAGCCGCGATTTCTCTCTCTCTCTGCGGCCTCCCTCTGCTCGGTCTAGCAGCCAATTTCCCGGTGTGCGTGTGTGAGCCTTTGGAGGATCCATCCCTTGGTGGTTCTGCTGAACTCTGACCCGTGCCTCATCTTTCCGCTGCACAAAAAGGTAACAGGTGAGATCCATTAAGTTTCTAAATAAGAGAACCTAGATCTGCATGTTTAGTAGGATGAATCAATCTGGGAATTGAATCAGGAAACACTAAACGATCCAACAGTGGTATCAGAGCCATTGGTTCTGTGGTTTTTCTTGTTTAGAATCTTGTTTAGGATTGTTTAAGAAGTGTTTTTGAATCAATCTACTGATAAGGAAAAACACTTAAGAAACAAAGAATTAAAAACCTAAACAAACAAGAAATCGCATGATCCAATCTATATGAATTGGTATGCGTCGGATCGTCAGACGAGAGGTGAACCGATCGCATGGATCAATCGATCGCATGGATCGACCCGCTCACCTCCTGTCCCGATCAAAAACCGAGCTCGTCATGCATCTCTCGGCCGCGATCGCATGATCAAGGGCCGACCGATCGGATGGATCGAGTCTCGACCAAGGCTGTCCCGATCGCTCGGCGATCGCGTGAAGCAACCGGCCCGAGCTCGTCCGATCACCGTCCCGTCCAGCTTGAGGCTCGGCCGTCCGGCTGATCGTGGATCGCGTGGATCGTGGATCGCGTGCGGCTGGGCGATGGTGATCGTGGAGCTAGGTCACAACCATGATTGGTTCGTGACCAATTCGGTTCGGTTCGGTTTAAAATTTTATTAAAATTAAACGTCGCGGTTTAATAAACAGATTTAATAATTTTTATTAAGTTCTGGTTAAACCGGGATAAGAAATCCAAAGTCGAAAATTGGATTTTGTGCCTAAACCAGTGATTTTCTAATTTGATTTGGTTGGACCAAATAAATTGAGAAAATCCGGTTTAGTAAATAACCGGTTGACAATTGTGGTCATCGTAGTAATTAACTTTGGTTAAGACCAATTTTAATGAACCAGACCGGTTATGTCATTTAATTGGGCAATTGGGTTATGTCTTGGACATAGACCAATTCTTGGGCCTCGGGCCAAGAAGTTAAAACAATTGGGCCAATTATTTGAGTCTTTTCTTCAGAATTAATTTAAAATTTATTTTTATAAAATTATAAAAATCGATTTTTTAAATTAAAAGTTTCCAAAATTTTGAAATTAGAAAGTTTCTTAAAATAGAAGTTTCTAGATTTACATGTTTTGGATTTTAGGAAATTTCCATTATTAGAAAGTTTCCAATTTTAGGAAGTTTCCAATTTTAGAAAGTTTCCAAAATTAGTAGGTTTCCCAAAAAGGAAAGTTTCCCAAAATAGTAATCTTCTATTTTGGGATGAATTTTTAATAAACCTACACACCTCAAATAATATCAAGCGTTGGATGTCTTGTCCAGTCTATGTCAGCTGTCGAAGCCCATTCAATTGTATTCATGGCCTTACAGTGTGAGGGTGTCTACTTTTGCGTGGATAAGACGGTTTGTGTTTCATAAATGTCATTGGGAGTCCCAGACATTAATGATTACATGACTGTATAGTCTGGTTTTCTTGACTAGGCCATCGGGAGTCCCGGGCCTTGAGACATCAGAGTGGATTGGGCCTCGGGCCCAGATTCACAACCAAGAGTTATATCACGGATATAATTAGCCGACATAGGGCTTACCGATATAAGCTAAGGTTGGGTGATGGCCAGTGGCCCACTTTGATCTTAGTTATATGTGGATCTTGGAATCATTATATTCTATTGAGGGTAACTTATGTTATTGAATATAATGCGTGATTAATCATATTAAATTTAATACGAGATTAATCATATTGAACATATTAACTAATAACCTTTTTATCTTATATATTTCAGCTATGACTACTACAAGAACTCAAAACACATTCTCAATCCGGTCTGTTCTCGAGAAGGAGAAGCTGACTGGAACGAACTTCCTGACGTGGTCAAGGAACTTGAGGCTAGTTCTCAAGCAGGAGAAGAAGGATTATGTCCTTCGTGATCCCCTCCCCGAGAGGCCTCCTAACAATGCCGCCAGGACTCTGCATAATGCTTGGGAAAAGCATTCGTCAGATGAAAATGATGTCTATTGCCTGATGTTGGCGACAATGACTGCTGAGCTGCAAATGCAGTTCGAGAGTGTGTTGTCACCCATCGAGATAATGGCAAGCCTGAAATCGCTTTTTCAGGAGCAAGCAAGGACTGAGAGGTTTCAGACAGTTAAGAACCTCTTAGACTGTAAGTTGGCTGCAAATGCGGCAGTGAGTCCTCATGTCTTGAAGATGATGGGTTATCTCGATCATCTTCAGAAACTCGACTGCCCTATCAGCCAGGAACTTGCCTGCGACATCGTTCTGCAGTCTTTACCTGCAAGCTATGATCAGTTCATACTGAACTTCAATATGCATGGCTTGAGTAAGACATTGCCTGAGCTTCACGGAATGCTCAAGACTGCAGAGCCCAACTTGAGGAAAACTGCCAAGGACCCTAATGTGCTTATGGTGCAAAAGGGCAAGGGCTTTAAGAAATCCTCTGCCAAGGACAAGGGAAATGCTAAGGTTGTCCAAGTATCGGACAAGGACACGCCAAAGCCCAAGCCCAAGTCTAAGGCTGGGCCTACTGACATCTGCAGGTTCTGTAAAGAACCAGGGCATTGGAGGAGAGAATGTAAGAAATTCCAAGAAGGTCTAAAGGAATTGAAGAAGAAGACTCTCGAGACTTCTTCATCAGGTATTTTTGTTATAGAAGTTAATACAACTACTTCTGATAATACCTCATGGGTTATGGATACTGGTTGTGGGGCTCATATTTGTACTAATATGCAGGCACTCAGCAACAGTAGAAGGCTGAAGCAAAGACAAGTGGAGCTACGAGTTGGGAATGGAGCGAAAGTTCCTGCACTAGCTGTAGGCACATACTTGTTGTCTTTACCTTCGGGATTGATTTTAGAACTCAATAATTGTTATTTTGTACCTGCGATAAGCAGAAATATTATTTCAATTTCTTTGTTGGATTTGGAAGGTTATGATTTTTCAGTTAAGAATAAATTATGTTCCTTCAATCGCAACAATTTGTTCTATGGTTGTGCCCCTCTTACGAATGGGCTTTACATACTTGATCAATCCGCGCTAATTTATAACATTGATACCAAACGGTTCAAACCTAATGAGGAGAACCGAACGTTTCTATGGCATTGTCGTTTAGGGCACATCAGCGAGAAACGCATCAAGAGGCTCCATTCGAATGGACTTCTTGGCTCATTTGACTTTGAGTCATGTGAGAAATGCGAATCCTGCATGATGGGCAAAATGACACGGGCCCCCTTTAATAAACCTAACGAGAGGGCCAGTGACTTATTGGGCCTGATACACACTGATGTGTGTGGCCCAATGTCCACAAATGCAAGAGGAAACTATCAGTACTTCATTACCTTCACTGATGATTTCAGTAGGTATGGATATGTTTATTTAATGAAACATAAGTCTGAATCTTTTGAGAAGTTCAGAGAATTCCAAAATGAAGTACAGAACCAACTTGGCAAAAGCATTAAGGCTCTTCGGTCCGACCGAGGAGGAGAATACTTAAGCCAAGAATTCAGTGATCATCTAAGAGAGTGTGGGATCGTATCCCAACTCACTCCTCCTGGAACACCTCAATGGAATGGTGTGTCTGAGAGGAGAAATCGGACCTTATTGGATATGGTTCGATCTATGATGAGTCACACAGACCTTCCAATATCCCTTTGGGGATATGCTCTGCTAACAGCAGTGTTCACTCTAAATAGAGCGCCATCGAAAGCAGTAGCAAAGACACCATATGAATTATGGACTGGAGTGGCTCCAGTGCTGTCTTATCTAAGAATTTGGGGTTGTGAAGCCTATGTCAAGAGATTAATCTCAGACAAGCTTACACCAAAGTCTGATAAATGCTACTTCATTGGTTATCCGAAGGAAACCAAGGCTTATTACTTCTATCTACGTTCCGAGAACAAGATCTTTGTTGCCCGGGATTGTAACTTTCTTGAGAGAGAGTTTCTCTCTAAGAAAGACAGTGGGAGTAAGGTACTGCGTGAAGAAATTCAAGATGAACAGGATACTGCTCAACCTAATGAGGAAGAGCAGCAGGAGGACCTACAAGAAATTGTAGAGCCTGAACCTGTAGTACCTGAAGTTCGAAGATCCGGGAGGATCCGTCACGAACCCGAGAGATATCAAGGATTCCTCGTGACTGACTGTCATGATCTTCTGATCATTGATGGTGATGAACCATCGAAATTCAATCAAGCCATGATGGGCCCAGATTCCTCTAAGTGGCGTAAGGCCACTGATTCCGAAATGGACTCCATGTCGGTCAACCAAGTGTTTTCGTTGGTTGACTTACCCGCTGGTGTAAAAGCCATCGAGTGTAAATGGATCTTCAAGAAGAAGATTGACGTGGATGGAAATGTCCAGATTTATAAAGCCAGGTTGGTGGCAAAAGGTTTCAGACAAGTTCACGGTGTGGATTACGATGAAACCTATTCACCAATGGCTATGATGAAATCTATTCGGATTCTACTAGCAACTGCAGCTTTTCATGATTATGAAATTTGGCAGATGGACGTGAAAACCGCCTTCCTGAATGGCATTCTGGAAGAGGATGTGTATATGACACAACCTGACGGTTACATAGATCCAAAGAATGCTGGGAAAGTATGCAAGCTTCATAAATCCATTTATGGATTGAAGCAAGCATCGAGGAGCTGGAATCTTCGTTTTGATGAAGCGATCAAGCAATTTGACTTCATCAGAAATGAAGAAGAACAATGCGTGTATAAGAAAACTAGTGGGAGCAAGATAGTATTTCTTATTCTGTATGTCGATGACATACTGCTTCTCGGAAACGACATTCCAATGCTGAAGTCGGTAAAGGACTGGCTTGGAAGTTGTTTTTCCATGAAAGACATGGGTGAAGCCGCATACGTTCTTGGAATCAGGATCTATAGGGATAGATCTAGAAGGCTGATAGGCTTGTGTCAAGATTCATATATTGACAAAGTCCTACAAAGATTCAGCATGAAAGATTCCAAGAAGGGCTTCACGCCAATGGTACATGGCACAACGCTAAGCAAGAAGCAGAGCCCTAAGACGGCTGCTGAGCTTGAGCGCATGAAGAATATTCCTTATGCATCTGCAATAGGATCTATCATGTATGCCATGATCTGTACTCGTCCTGATGTTGCTTATGCATTGAGCATGACGAGTAGATACCAGTCAAATCCAGGTGAAAACCATTGGATTGCCGTCAAGAACATCCTGAAGTATCTAAGACATACTAAGGACAAGTTCTTGGTATACGGTGGAAGTGATGTGCTTAAAGTCAGTGGATTCACGGACGCAAGTTTCCAGACAGACCAAGATGATTTCCGGTCACAGTCCGGTTATATCTTTTGTCTGAATGGCGGTGCAATCAGTTGGAGAAGCTCCAAGCAAGACACCGTTGCTGATTCCACTACAGAAGCTGAATATATCGCCGCCTCAGAAGCAGCGAAGGAAGCTGTTTGGATACGAAAGTTCATTATTGAACTAGGTGTGATACCAAATGCGGCTGAGCCTCTGGCACTGTTTTGTGATAACAATGGTGCTATAGCTCAGGCAAAGGAACCAAGATCACACCAGAAATCCAAGCATGTCCTAAGAAGATTTCACTTGATACGTGACATCATTAATAGAAAGGAAGTCAAGATCAGCCGAGTTCAGACAGATGATAACGTCGCTGATCCTTTGACAAAGCCACTCCCAAGGCCTAAGCTCGAGTTCCTGACTGAAGCTGTAGGCATTAGAGACATTGAAATGTAATCTAAATTTGAGTGGGAGTTTGAGGGCTTTATTTAGTTATTGATATGTTCTTGTAAAACATTTTCTTATGTTTAATGAAATTATTATTTCAAGATTATTTTAACTGTGATGAAATAATCGTTCCAAAATGATATGAACCATTTTATAGGTCATCGAAGTAAGTGACTTGATCTTGAGTTATCAAAGTCATTTAGCTTGATCATGAGACCCTATATTCGATAGATGGCTTATATCATCATGTCCCTAGTCGAAGGTTGTTGAAATTGGAACACCAACAACCGTGTGAGACTAGATTGGTATGTGACTTATGACAAAGTCTCAGTGTGTCATAGATGCGCGGCATCAAAGTCAGTACATAGGTGTATGTTGGGAACATACGACCGGACATGACCCGCTTAAGAGAACTCTCCAGGATATTTATATCTGTGTCATAAGAGATTCTCACTACGACTATAGAGTATAGTCCTTAGACCTGAGTTCGCATGCATGTGACTGCACATGGACTGATGCACTTTGATCATTGTCTAACGCTGTCGTTCTGCGATAGTTATAAGGACCTTGTTTGGGTACATTATGAAATGAGTAGTTTACAGTGATGGAACAAGACGGGATTTGTCCCTCCAATATAAATGGAGTGAATATCTCTAGGCCAATCGGAGATTTGAATACTGGAAAACGCATGGCCATGCTCAAACGGACTTTCCCGAGTCGTTTGGATTGTCAGTATCTAATCAGAGTCCGATGAACAAGATTAGGCTTTATAAGGATGACACTAATCTTGCCTTATGACTAATCGAGATATTGAGACAAAAGGATTATGAATACAGAGATTCCAATACAAGTGGGAGATTGTTGGAATTGTGTCCAGTAATCTCGATACTGTCTCTAGAAAGTAAGAGTATGTCAATGATCAGACATAAGTCATATAATACTGGGGGTCATGATGGCTTGCTAGAGTCCGCTCATGATCTATAAGTCTTGGGCTTATTGCCTTTATTATATGATCCCATATGGGTCACACGCCTAAGCTAACAGGAAACTATGAGGAAACGGCTTAGCAGAAGTACGGTAAAAGTGCTAGGCATTTACCGAACTTAGAGAGAAATTAATGGGTCTGATTAAATCTGAGGAATGAGAAGGGTTTTATAAATAAAACCAAGCCTAATTCTCTCTTCCCTAACCCTAACCCAGCCGCGATTTCTCTCTCTCTCTGCGGCCTCCCTCTGCTCGGTCTAGCAGCCAATTTCCCGGTGTGCGTGTGTGAGCCTTTGGAGGATCCATCCCTTGGTGGTTCTGCTGATCTCTGATCCGTGCCTCATCTTTCCGCTGCACAAAAAGGTAACAGGTGAGATCCATTAAGTTTCTAAATAAGAGAACCTAGATCTGCATGTTTAGTAGGATGAATCAATCTGGGAATTGAATCAGGAAACACTAAACGATCCAACAAAAATTTCTACAATATCCTCAATAAGATCTGAGAAAATAGACATCATGCACCGCTGAAAGGTAGCCGGTGCATTGCACAAGCCAAATGGCATCCTTCGATAAGCAAAGGTACCATAAGGACAAGTGAATGTCGTTTTCTCCTGATCATTAGGATGTATCGGGATCTGAAAGAATCCACTATATCCATCAAGAAAGCAATAAAAAGGATGATTAGCAAGGCGTTCTAGCATTTGATCAATAAACGGTAATGGAAAATGATCCTTCCTAGATGCGGCATTTAGTGTTCTATAATCAATACACATCCTATGCCCAGTGATAGTTCTAGTAGGAATCATTTCATTTTTGTCATTTTTAACCACAGTAATCCCCCCTTTCTTCGGAACACAGTGCACGGGAGAAACCCAAGTGCTATCCGAGATAGGGTAGATTATCCCTGCATCAAGCAATTTAAGAATCTCTTTCTTGACTACCTCCTTAAGATTAGGATTAAATCTTCTTTGATGCTCAATAGAAGACATGGATTCATTTTCAAGGTGGATCCTATGAGTACACAAGCTAGGTGACAATCCTTTTATATCATCGAGTGAGTATCCTATTGCTTTTCTAAACTTTTTCAACTCAGTGGTCAAAGCAATAAATTCATCATCACTCAACAACTCATTCACAATGACAGGATAGGTAGAGTTAGGGCCAAGAAATGCATACCGAAGCCCCCGCGGAAGGGGCTTTAACTCAACCTTTGGCGCCTTAAGCTCGCTCCAATCATCAGCTACAAGCTGCTCCTTGCACGGCTCTACTCCCTTGGCGCCATCAGCACTCATGTCTACAGCAAACACCTCCAGCTCCTTACCCAAAGAATCTGATCCCACCTCAATGAATCCATGCTCCCCTAACACAGGCTTGTGCGAATCAAACGCTCTCATGTAAGCCCAGCTCTCCTCTTGAAGATATCCATACTCCCCACATTCCTTGGTCAAGGTGACCTCTAAAGGATCCTCCATGTTCAACTCCTCAAGGAGTTCATCATCTAGCTCATCCATAGCCTCAATATAGAACATTTGGCCTTGTATGGTTGGCTTCTTCATCACCTTGTTGATGTCAAATTTGAGCACTATGTCTTTACCAAGGTTGAGGTCTATTTTCCCTCTCCTGACATCTATGATTGCACCAGCTGTGGCAAGAAAAGGTCTCCCAAGGATTAGAGGATCCTTTGGCTCTTCATCCATCTCCAATACAATGAAATCTGTTGGTACTTCAAATCCTCCTACTTTCACCGGAAGATCTTCTAGGAGACCAATTGGGTATCTCACCGATCTATCTGCTAGAACCAAGGAGATTCTACACGCCTTGTAGGTAGAGAACCCTAGACTCTTGGCTACTGAGAAGGGCATCAGACTTGCGCTTGCTCCAAGATCACATAAACAACCCTCAAACCGATATGGGCCGATAGCACATGGAAGAGTAAAACTGCCTGGATCTTCAAGTTTCCTTGGAACAATATCCCTTTGGATGATCGCACTACACTCATGAGACAACACAACCATTCCTTGCACTTCCTTGGTTCTCTCCTTGATTGCGTCCTTGAGAAACTTGCTATACTGAGGAACTAGCAAGAAAGCATCAATCAAAGGCATGGTCAACTCAACATTCTTCATCTGCTTTTCAAAAAGAGCTTTGTACTTCTCTAGGAGTTGCTTCTTGAATCTGCCCGGAAAGGGTAGCTTGGGCTCATAATGTGGTGGCACAAACACACCATCCTTCTTCTTGAGTGTATCTTTAACTACTTCTTCAACTACAGCCTTTCCTTTCCTCTTAGCCATGTCACTATCACTCTCCTTGTTGAGAGCAGAATTTTCTGAGTTCTCCTCCCCTTCTTGAACTTCAATGTCCTCATTGAGTGTAGGTACCAGCTTAGGCGTGGGCACTTGACTTTGTTGCAGCTCTTTACCACTTCTCAAGGTGATAGCGCTGATGTATTCCTTTGGGTTTTGCTCAGATTTTCCGGGTAGAGTACCTTGAGTGCGGGATGTAGAAGCATTCTTGTTTTCCATGTTTGTGACCCTTGAAGTCAAACTCTGAAGCTCATTCTTTAGGTCCCGTACTTCCATAGCTCCTGAGGCTTGCCCTTGAAGGAGTTGCTGCATCATACTTTTCAGCTCATTGTCAGCTCCCGAGGTAGAAGAAGTTTGTTGGTGTTGTTGACCAAAACCGGGTGGGTAGTGTTGCTTTGGTGCATAGCCTTGTTGACCTTGAAACTGAGGCTTATTTCCAAACCCTTGTTGGTTGGTGTAAGGGACAAATGGCTTTTGCTGTTGAGGTTGTTGAAAGCCTTGTTGCCCTTGTTGTTGAGCTTGTCCTTGAGATGGAGCTTGAGGATAGACTTGGTCTTGAGGATTGACTACATTGGGGTTGCGGTATGAGAAATTTGGGTGGTTTCTATAGTTTTGGTTGAAGCCTTTGTTGAAACCACCTTGTCCAGCAATGAAGTTAATCTCCTCTTGTGTCAAATCCTCATCATCATCATAAAGTTGTGGCTTAGAATCCTCATAGTGTCCCACAAAGCTGATGTTCTTTTGGCCAATGGAGATCATCTTGTCTAACTTCTCGTTCAACGCTTTGATTTCCTTTTCATACTTCTCATCCGTGGAAGATGATCCTCTATTGGTGCGCTCATAGTCCTCATTGTAGTTACCATCACTCGTTGCAAGATTTTCAATCAGCTCCATAGCTGCATCTACTCCCTTGCCTAGGAAGTGTCCATTGCTGCATGAATCTAGCATTGCCCTCATTCTAGGAAGCACTCCGCGGTAGAGGTTGCTGAGTAGTGTTTCCTTGGTGAAACCATGGTGGGGGCACTGAGTGGTGAGGTTATTGAACCTCTCCCAAGCTTCAGCGAAGCTCTCATTGTTGCGCTGCACAAACCCGGATAGCTCACTGCGAAAACGGGCAGTCCTAGTAGTTGAGAAGAACTTCTTCAAGAAAGCTTTCTTCAGGTCTCCCCAAGTAGTAATGGATCCTGGAGGGATAGTGCTTTCCCAATCCTTGGCTCTGTCTGCCAAAGAGAAGACGAAGAGACGCATTTTCAAACCATCGTCAGTCACACCATTCAGCCTCGTGGTAGCACAAATCTTGTCAAAAGTGTCCAAGTGCTGCAACGGGTCCTCAGATGCTAACCCATGAAACTGATTATTCTGCACCATGTTCATCACCATAGCTCGGATCTCAAAGTTATTATTGTTTACCGCTGGTGGAATGATTCCATGCCGGTTTGCATTTGTGTCCGGTGTATCTCCATCACCAATGGCCCTAGCCGGCCTTTGTTGCTGCTGCTGTTGCTGCTGCTGTTGCTGCTGTTGTTGCTGCTGCTGTTGATCCTCGTGGTTATCCATAACTGTTTGCTCAACACTCTCAAAAGTTTATATATCTTCAACAGTTGGTTCCAACCCAAGTCTCTCAACGTTAACAGCTCGTTCTTGTGCTCGTTGTTCCCTTGCTAATCTCCTCTCGTGTGCTTTGATGTCGTAAACTCTTGCAACTAAGTTTGTAGTCCCTTTGCTGCGCAAGTTCATACACCTAGAATCAAAAAGAGAGAAAGTAGCAAATTAGTAACAATAACTTGAACTAAAAAGGAATAGAAAACGAATTGATATATCCAGAATCCCAAAATGGGAACGGCGCCAAATTGATAACTAAGCTTTTGCAATCCTTTGAGGTACCAATTCCTCAAGCTTATCGATGTAGACTTGAGGTATCGAACCTTTTTGGGACGGATAAAACCAATAAGCAAACACTAAACCTTCAGAGTCAAATCAAATAATTTGGTTTTAGTTTCTAACAATCCTAACGAAAGCAAATCAAACCGAAGTAAACAAAAGAAAATAAACAAACGATTCAATCAATGACAAGAATAAGGCCCAAGGGTTAAGGTCAACGGATAGGTGACTTGGGATGATCAAGGAATCCTAATTTAAACTTCTAAAAGCTAATCTCCTAGCAAGGAACACACCAAGTAAACCAGTTTAATCTCTTAATACCAATTCTTCACTTAATCTTAACTCAAGAACAAATCATCATTTGTGAATTAAAATCAAACGAGCATTCAAACAGGTTCCAATTAGCAAACAATCACTCTAGACATACATTTTCATGTGCTAGAATGTGAAAGTCCTAACAAAGCTAGATACTGGAATTTCATCGAACATGTTGTGAACAAGAAATTCTAAACATCCTAATCAATGTGATCAAGATTAATTAGGCATTAAGCACACTTTGCTAGATGAGATTTTAAAAAATTAACCACTAGAAATCAATTGATCACCCCTAATCAACCTAATCCTACCTAACCCATAAGCCTATGGAGAACTACTCACTAATCATAACTAGATCAACAAAACTCATAGAAATAGAGTTGATCATGGAGATTGGTGAGGGATTGAGAGATTTGTTGAAGGAATAACAAGAGAAATACTAGATTAATCCAAAAAATCCAATTTGTTCTTACAAAAGAGTTTAGAACATCAAAAACAGCTTAAACCACAAAAAGAAATAGGTTTTTGGCTTAAATAGTCTATAGGGTGCGAGCCGGGTCAACCCGGAACAAACCGGGTGTTGACCCGGATCCGGAACATCTTCTTGGACGCGTATCGGCCCGGCCAGCCGATACACGGGCCGATATCAAGTCTCGGATTTTCTTGGCACAAAACACATCGGTTGGCCAACCGATATTCTTCCAACGAATTAAATCCGAGAGTTTCATATCGGTTGAGCCAACCGATATTGAACCCGATATGGACTCTCGGATTTTTGCCCGAACAAACGTATCGGCTCATCCAACCGATATCCCGGCCGATATGGCTCCTTCCGATTTAAACCGAGAGGGTGTATCGGCCTGCAAGCCGATATCCTGGCCGATATGCACGCCTGCTGCCTCTTTCTTGGTCCTTCGAGCTCCAAACTCCCCATCCAACTCCAAATCATCTGCAAAAAACACCAGGAAACACTCCAAATGCAAGCCTAAAGTGCCTACTCCTAATCCTAGACAACTCTAAACTCTAGATGCGACAATGACTCGACAAAATGGTAAGAATGGTGGAGAAAAGAAGTCAAAACAAGAACTATGTACAAGCCTAAATGCATGAAAATGTATGAATATCAATTCCCCCAAACTTGAATCTTGCTTGTCCACAAGCAAGCATAAGACTATCACAAAAAGTTGGGGAAAAGGTTTGAAAGCGGGAGCTCATATCCAAAGACAAAACTGAGATCAACAAGTTCCAATTCGAGTCAACGTCACCAAGATGCAACCAAGTTAGGCTTACTCCAAAAATTTAGCCATGCTCATCAAGACAAAACTCTTAGCTCAATTCTCAACCTAGACAAGCATTCCTATCAACTAGCTCTTTAACATTCATTAGGTTTTCAAGTGGATCTTACTCAATACAAGGTGACCAAACTCATTTGGCAAAGGGACAAGGTTTTTGAGATTAAAGTGATCTCAATCAAAAGAGGGGTTTATTCCAAAAGCATGAAGGTTCTCTCATAAAGAAGTGAATGAGCTATAGTAAAATGCTAAGAGTTAGAGGCAATTGGTGCATACTAGGTTGATTTCCATCTACCCATGCCCCAATTACTTCTTCTCCTAATCTAGCCCACCTAAATGGATACTACCCTTGATCAAGGCTATTGTTGCCTCATCCCCTTTTCTCAATCAGACACTTTTTATAGAAACTCCCCAAGGATCAATAAAGACTTTTCAAAACAGTGGCAAATCTTTTCTTTTTAACTAAGCTCAAATCTTTCTTTAGCAATGGTCTCTTTTCTTTCTTTAAGGTGAGCCTTTGGCTTCTTTTCATTTCAAAATATGAGACACTTTTCTTTTCTTTAAACACATGAGAGCTTTTCTTCTTTTAAAACACTTTGCCAACAAAGATAAGATCCCAACCAAAATCCCTTTCATTCTTCCTTTTCTTTACTCTCTCTCTCTCTCCTTTCCCAACTCTCCCCCCAAACTTTGATCCTAGCCTATCGCAAAGCCAAAGATGTTGAGCTTGCATCTATATGGAAATTTCTCCTAGTCGCCTCATACTCAACACTTTTTACCTAGCTCATTCCACATAGGCCTACTACTCAAAGGTATGGCTTGAAAGAAGGGTGGTGAAAGGTATGGAAATCTATTTGAGCAAGTTGAGAGGGGTGGAAAGGATAAGAATGCTCAAATATTTTCAGAGTATCCATGAGTTTAGTACACAAAGCAAGAGTAAGATAATTAGATGTCATCATTAAAGTTCTCTATTAGGTAGATCTAGCGTCAAATCAAAGCCTATTTTAGTTTCAAACCAAGTTTCAAAGCAAGCAATCCAAGCATGGTTCGTCTTAACTTTCTAGCCTTTCTTGAATTACAATCTTATGACAATCAACTAGCTCAAACAACTAGCATAAAGAACGAGTCATCACTCAATCAATCTTACAAGGAAATTCAATCATTGCTCCCTATGCATGTGTCCTATATGATGCAACTAGACTCAACTCTATTATGCTATTGCAACTACATGCTTTTCTTTCTTTTTGAAATTTTTTTTGAAAATTTTCAATTTTTTGGATTTTCTATGCCTTAGATGAATGCATGAGACTCAAGTGATAAAATCGAAAATAAGAAACAAAACAAACCAAATTGATAACTAAGATTTTGCAATCCTTTGAGGTACCAATTCCTCAAGCTTATCGATGTAGCCTTGAGGTATCGAACCTTTTTGGGACGGATAAAACCAATAAGCAAACACTAAACCTTCAGAGTCAAATCAAACAATTTGGTTTTAGTTTCTAACAATCCTAACGAAAGCAAATCAAACCGAAGTAAACAAAAGCAAATAAACAAACGATTCAATCAATGACAAGAATAAGGCCCAAGGGTTAAGGTCAACGGATAGGTGACTTGGGATGATCAAGGAATCCTAATTTAAACTTCTAAAAGCTAATCTCCTAGCAAGGAACACACCAAGTAAACCAGTTTAATCTCTTAATACCAATTCTTCACTTAATCTTAACTCAAGAACAAATCATCATTTGTGAATTAAAATCAAACGAGCATTCAAACAGGTTCCAATTAGCAAACAATCACTCTAGACATACATTTTCATGTGCTAGAATGTGAAAGTCCTAACAAAGCTAGATACTGGAATTTCATCGAACATGTTGTGAACAAGAAATTCTAAACATCCTAATCAATGTGATCAAGATTAATTAGGCATTAAGCACACTTTGCTAGATGAGATTTTAAAAAATTAACCACTAGAAATCAATTGATCACCCCTAATCAACCTAATCCTACCTAACCCATAAGCCTATGGAGAACTACTCACTAATCATAACTAGATCAACAAAACTCATAGAAATAGAGTTGATCATGGAGATTGGTGAGGGATTGAGAGATTTGTTGAAGGAATAACAAGAGAAATACTAGATTAATCCAAAAAATCCAATTTGTTCTTACAAAAGAGTTTAGAACATCAAAAACAGCTTAAACCACAAAAAGAAATAGGTTTTTGGCTTAAATAGTCTATAGGGTGCGAGCCGGGTCAACCCGGAACAAACCGGGCGTTGACCCGGATCCGGAACATCTTCTTGGACGCGTATCGGCCCGGCCAGCCGATACACGGGCCGATATCAAGTCTCGGATTTTCTTGGCACAAAACGTATCGGTTGGCCAACCGATATTCTTCCAACGAATTAAATCCGAGAGTTTCATATCGGTTGAGCCAACCGATATTGAACCCGATATGGACTCTCGGATTTTTGCCCGAACAAACATATCGGCTCATCCAGCCGATATCCCGGCTGATATGGCTCCTTCCGATTTAAACCGAGAGCGTGTATCGGCCTGCAAGCCGATATCCTGGCCGATATGCACGTATGCTGCCTCTTTCTTGGTCCTTCGAGCTCCAAACTCCCCATCCAACTCCAAATCATCTGCAAAAAACACAAGGAAACACTCCAAATGCAAGCCTAAAGTGCCTACTCCTAATCCTAGACAACTCTAAACTCTAGATGCGACAATGACTCGACAAAATGGTAAGAATGGTGGAGAAAAGAAGTCAAAACAAGAACTATGTACAAGCCTAAATGCATGAAAATGTATGAATATCACGCCGCTGCCGCCGTCATTCTCAATCGCCGTCGTCAGAATATAGATCCTTGGAACTGCGTTGGGTTTGCTAAATTCGTGTTTTACTATTGGTTTGGGTCGATTAAGACTTCAAATTCGTGTTTTACCATTGGTTTGGGTCGATTAAGACTCGGTTTACCATTGTTTTGGGTCGATTAGGGCTTGGTTTACCATTGTTTTGGGTAGATTCAGACTCTATATTCGTATTTTACCATTGGTTTGGGTCGATTAAGACTCGGTTTACCATTGTTTCGGGTCGATTAGGGCTTGGTTTACCATTGTTTTGGGTCGATTCAGACTCTAAATTCGTGGTTTACCATTGTTTTGGGTCAATTCAGATTCTTAATTCGTGTTCTACCATTGGTTTGGGTCGATTAAGACTCGGTTTACCATTGTTTCGGGTCGATTAGGGCTTGGGTTACCATTGTTTTGGGTCGATTCAGACTCTAAATTCATGGTTTACCATTGTTTTGGGTCGATAAGGACTCTAAATTCGTGTTTACCATTGTTGTGGACTCATTGGATTTGAATCGTAGTGCACTGTATGTAAATTAAAACCCGAAACCGAACCAATTTTAATGTTCATGCGATAGTAGAACTATGAATAACTAGTAGAATTCATATTATATATTTGATTGATGCACGGTAATACTGGTAATACTAGTATTACTATGAGAATTGTGAAAATTTAAAAATTATAATAACAAGTATCATATTAACAAAATCTAAATTAATCAACATAAAACTACCAGATTTATAAGTTCGTCGAATTATATGTTAATCGACTAAATGGACATATAATGAAAGAAACAACACTATATTGATCTTATACTTCTAAGATCACTTTGTAACTAAAAACCAAATAAGTAAGAAGTTTTTTAAAAAATTAATATTTTAAACAAATTATTGTATACGACAGTCATAATTATGTATTAATCGATTTATATCGGTTGTAAAACTACAAAAACACAATTTTAGATTATGTAATACTAAATAAACTAAAAACCATAAAAATAGAACTATTTGCAAATTCCGTAAAACTAATATCTTAGGTAAAACTATTGTTAAGTTTTGGCGTCAAAAATTCCATCTTCTCTTTCTTACGGTTCTGACGTATTTCTCTCCTCATAAACCGATTTGACGTTTACGCTTCTCTATTAATATTGTCAAATCACAACGTTAATGGAGCCGTTTAATGCGAGTCCCGTTTAATACAGGCGACAAACAAGGCAAACAAACCGTTGCTCTTCAAATCCAAGAAAGATGCCATCATCATTACACGTCTCTGCGAATCCGGCGAACCGTCACATCTCTGCGTCCATAAGACGCTACCCAAAAAATCGTGGGTCAAAAATCATTTCTATAAATACTGAGACGATGATCTCATAACCATCAAGCATGAGAAGTTCTAAAATCAAAGAGAAATTTGAAAAACAGAGAGGTTCGAAAAACAGAGAAGAACTCACTCATAACCATGCTCACCAAGATCGTACAAAAAGCCGGCAAAGCTTCCGCCGCCGATTACTGCAACCTGAGAGCAACCTGAAAGATAATGAATGAAGCTTCCAACAGTCCGGAAGTCCTCCATTCTCTTTGTCTCTCACCGCTGGTGAAGAAACCTCTCAATGCGATTCAGCACATGGCGTTTCTGAACAAATGCTTAGACCATGAGAACATCGCCGCTTACTTCGTGGAAGGTATTATCACTTACTTCGAAGAGGGTGATATGGAAAATGGAATGGCTTTTTTAGAAAATGCCGTGATTGGGGATGGCGAGGATGAGATTCTGGAAGCTGCTTACCTATATGGTGTTCTGCGCTTCCTCCACGGCGATCCTCTAGAAGGTCCCTTTGATGAAATTGCTCTCAGGTACTGGCGCGAAGATGAGGAGGATTTGGTGGCCCGAGTTTGTAAGAGCTTGAGGAAGACACTACATGGAATCAATGTCATTAAGAAGCCGGTTTATCTGCAATCGTTGCGGAACAGAAGGCCCCCTAGCTTGTGCCATATTACCGATATGGAAATTGACTGCCCCGAGTGCTTCATGTACAAACGGTGCATGAAGTTCTACCAAATAGGTCGAAGTGTTTCTCATCTCCATTAATTTATTTTCTCGTATTCTGTTTTTTTTTTTAATTTCTCAGCTATGTAGTACTCGTTTTTTGAAGAACATCTCAGGAGTGCATTTTTAATATATAATATCATCTTTTATAATCTCTTGAATGTTATGTGTCCACCATTTTACATGAAAATCGAATTCGGAATCGAGCAGTTGTACCTAGTTTTACGAATAACCCAGAAAAACTAGAATAGTTATACCGAGTTTCATGAATAACCCAGAAAAACTAGAACCTAATTTAACGAGTAACTCGAAATAAAGTTCGAAATAAATTTTAATTTTTTAAAAAGGAAATAAGAATTTGAAAACATGCAGGTTAGATTCGATAGGTTTGGACGGGTGGGTAAAATTCAGGTATAAGTGTAATTTTATTTACTTATTCAAATTAAAAATAATGTTAAAAGCATTCAAGTTAAAACGGGATAATTTTAGATTTTATTTCTGACAATGACAATAGGGATATAAGAGATTATGACCCGACGTAGTGGCATAGAAAAAGGTTAGATCTCTCCAGTGAGATCTGATTTATTTGTAATGGAGCGCACTGGGCCGAACTTAATACCGACTAAAATAAAAAGGTTCATACCAAAACCTAGAGAAAGTACAAACACTAAAAAAGCAATACATCAAATTTAATCGACCAAAACAATAAAAATAAAGAATGAGAAACCCACAAACTAATGGTATTATTGTGTATGTTCTAAAATAATATTTTTGTATAACCTTTTGTGTGTGATTATTTTTTTCGTTAGATGTGAATTCAAAGATGACAATCATTTTTATCTAATTTTATTTGTCTATGAAAATTAGATAAACATATGCATACCAACTTTAAAATATTTATATTATTACAAATTTTTTTGTCTCAGCTGTTTCATCAATTTATCTCGAGTTTTCAATAACTCGCTAAATCCAGGCCGATCACGCGTATAACATCTAACGCGTTTCCAAATAATATTACAAATGTTTTGTTTTATGGTAAAAAGCACATAATCTCATTTTCACTATCAAATCATATGTCCCATGTTTCTGTAATAAAGTTAGAGATAACAACCATAATTCAAGAAAACGTGATTACCGGCAGACATATCCGTCAATAATCTATTGGTAAAAGCATTTACTGATGGATTCCCAACAATTATAATATGGCTGTTCTATTTCGTCATATACTTCGTCGGTTTTTCATCAAAAAATACTGATGGGTTATTGATGGGAAAAATCAATGGTTGAACCGACGAATCATCATTGGGATAAAACCGATGGTAAAATGATGGATTATCTACGACATAAGACTGATAGATTACCGACGGCATAACACCAACAATTTTCTAGATGGAATAATCGACGAATATTTTGTCGGTTATCCACCAATTATATCCCATCGGTAAGCTGTCGATATTCATTCGTAGATAAACCATCGGTTTATGCCGACGATAAACCGACAAATTACTGATAAACACTACCGACGAGTTACCGAGCAATAACCGACATATATGAACCGACGAAAGACCGAGGGAGCCTCTCGGCAACATTTCCTAAACCAAAAAAACGGGCTTCAATCTTCGCGTTTCCTACAAAATGTTAAAAATACAAGTTAGAAATCAAACAACCTAAAATTATATAAAAGTAGTAATTAAAATAAAAAATTTACCTCGAGAAAGATTTGGTTGGTCTTTTTCCGATAGAGAAGTCCCCGAAGTCCACCCTTCATCGGACTGCTGGGATAGGATAGGGTCTGCCACTCTCTTCTTCGAAGCCTCGACGAAGCTCCGAGCGATCGGATCCTGAATCTCACATGTAGGCTTGTTGGTGTGGCCACCCTCGACCAGCTCAAGATACATTGAGTCTCGTCTCTCCACTCGCTCTACAAACAAAACAAACGTTATTAGAAAATTGACTTAAATTATGGTAAAAAATAAATGTTAAACATACAAAGTTGCTTTTTTGCTACAACGTGCTCTTTGCCCTGCATTGTGGATCACAAATACACCGTCTCTTTGGCTCTTACCGTTATTGGAGCTGCTCGAAGAAGTCACTGTTGTGGCTGGTTGCGACCAGTGATGAACGAACCCGATCTAGACGTCCGACAGTGATCCCTTAGCTATATCTCCCATCGCCCACTTCTGCTTCCACTCTTTGATGGTGTGCGAATAGTGCGAGGACGCCTTCTTGTGGAACTCACTTTCAACCATAATAGGGTAGTTCAGATCCCACATATACTCTTGCTACATAAAATAATTAATAAAAATATAAAATACAAAAATGAATATTGTCTTTCATGCCTTCCAAATGGGTTGAAACCATCAGTACATAAGCTAAGGTATATGTTACGTGGCTCATAATAAAAATCTGTATATAATCTCTGAAAATATCGCCTTGCCTCATATTATGAAGTATACTCTTCTCATTTTCTATGCTCGGCATGCCATCTCATTTCCCCCACCGTTAATTCAGATTGCTATAACTGCTTCAACCTATCAAATAACGGCAAATAATACATACATTTTAATGGAACTTTAACTCTTCTCCTCTTGAAATTTACATTGTAAACGGTTTCATCTTCTCGCCAATATATCATACAGTTGTCGATGCAAACATGTGTCATCTCATACGGCAATCAAAACCCGTTAACAAGTTTCTACACCTTGTAGTATAAACTGAGCGCAATATTATCTTCTAGAAGAATATCATTCACAAATTCAGTAATTGCATCCACACATTCCTCCGCCAAGTTGTAGTCTGTCTTTATACTCATTAATCTACTAGCATATGATAATGACGAATGACCCTCTCTACAACCTCCGTACAGTGGCCGCTTTGCTGCATCTAGCATACCAACACAATCTCCTAGATTCTAAATTAGATTCTTCTATCCTAGGAATTTGGTAATCACCTACTTCATGACCTGATATGAATCATTCACCATATCAACGGTACATACACCAAAATCTATTCTGCACTATAAGGTTTGCTAGTACTACTTCCATAATCCGTTGTTTCTCCAAAAAGAGACTACTACTACTACTACTACTACTACTACTACTACTACTACTACTACTACTACTACTACTACTACTACTACTACTACTATTTCCATAATCCGATGTTTCTCCAAGAAGAGACCAAATATTATACCCTGTTGGCATACTTCCTCAATCCTAACATTTCTAACATTTCGGTACTGAGACCATGTACATTTTAAATTATAGGCTTTCTGTGTTTGTGGTTGCCTAAATGCTATCAACATTAATTTCACAATACATAGTGCATAGTCGTTTAACAATAATTTTATCGCAGGATCAACCATCGGTCCGTCCATCCACGATCCAAAATAATTGCAAGAAGAAATTTTTGACACATGAAGATATTAGAGTGTGTGTGTGTGTGTGTGAGAGAGAGAGAGAGAGAGAGAGAGAGAGAGAGAGAGAGAGAGAGAGAGAGAGAGAGAGAGAGAGAGAGAGAGAGAGAGAGAGAGAGAGAGAGAGAGAGAGAGAGAGAGAGAGAGAGAGAGAGAGAGAGAGAGAGAGAGAGAGAGAGAGAGAGAGAGAGAGAGAGAGAGAGAGAGAGAGAGATTTTTTTGGAAGATAAGGAATGAAGCGTGGGATACTTATAGAAAACTAACTGACGGATAACCGATAGATTTTTGAGGGATATAGCTGTTATCCATCGGTTAGTTGTTGGTCTAACGACTATGGCAACAACTACAATAAGGTATCTATTAACGGAACGGATGGTCTACCGATGGATAACGGATTTCGTTGGTTAATCGTCGGTAATTTTCGACAATATGAATAATCCTTCAGTAATTACCGACGAAAAACCGACAAAATTATACGGAAATACTTCAAACGAGCATCCGTCAGTATTTTCCGACGGATTTTGTTTGCTTGATAAATCCATCGGTTAACTGCATGCTTTCTTATAGTGAATACACAAAAAAGAAGACACCATAAACAACGAATCCTACAAAGCATGAAACATGAAAAGAAGGTGTATAATGGATGTTAAAGATATCAACCAAAAAATTTGTAATTCGATCGCAATCTCAAAGATCGTGATCGATAAAAAAGAAAGAAGACATTACCTCTAAATACTGTATTACATAATTTAAGCTTATATATATATATATATATATATATATATATATGGATCAAGCTTTGAATTTATAACAGCTCAGAAAATAACTTAAAGAGCACAACATCATATCTTTGAAGACATTCCGATTCAGACAATGAAATCATCACATGCATATATCATCTACATACTCCTTCTCTCCCTATTTGCTCTACATCAATGTATGTATAAATTTTCCATATATATATATATATATATATTTATATATTTATTTATTTATATATTTTTTTCTCTTTGAATTTTAGAGTCATAAAAACTGGGTTGATGTGTGTTTCAAATTAATGTTTAGGTGTGCGGATAGAAATATCAAAGAAAATCGATTCATCTACATGCGTCCTTGATGCTTGCGACGATATTTTTGAAGGAGACTGTTATTGCTGCCCCAACACGCCTCTTTGCTATGGTGACCAACAATTTTGCAATACATATTGTCAATCTCAAAATTAAACCTTTATTTAATCAAATGATATATGTAATATCATCTCTTGATTTTACTATAATGCTTTAATCAAAATTAAAACAATGTTTAAACCCAAAAGAAAAATGAATAAACACGTTATATTATATAATTATCTTGATCATTAAGAAAAAATATAATTTAGTTTTGTCATAAGTCATTTTTTGTAAAAAAAAAGTTTTGTCTTAAGTCTTTAACTAATATTTTGATGCAATCAATTGCACATTAAATAGAGAATCAGGATAATTACATATATAGGGTTGCCAAAAAAAATTTCTTGATCTAATAGTGTTCGAAAACGCGGTCAACGCGTCCGTCTAATCGGAGGTTAAACGCTCGGCGTCTTACAGCCGCGGCGATTTGATCCTAATCGGCAAAAAAAACCGGAGAGGTTAGAGAAACCTATTTTGTGTTCATTTTATGTTCTTAAACGCTATATGTAAGCAAAATCCATAAATAATTAGTGTTGAAATAGCTTTATATATCGTAGATGGCTTTATCCAAAAGCTTATCTGCAAAAAATCAATGGCGGCCGCAATCGTTAACCTAGAAATCTGTTTTAAGAAGACGAAATGAAAATTACAATTATGTCCTTCATTAAAAAAATTTAAAAGTAGCAAAAAGGGTGCCTACCGAGACTTGAGCTTGAGACGTCATGTTAGAATTCACTTAACTTACCACCCGACCATGCTGATTCATTCTATTACTCGTGTAAGTTATATATTATTTATAATTAGATTATAAATTAATAAAAAATAAAAAAATCCTCCCCTGCGTGGTTCGAAATCGGGTTAGTTTGGTTAGAAAGGAAGAGGCTTACAACCAGAACACACTATTCTTTTTCTAATTTTCTAACAAAACTAATATATATCCCTAAAATATATGTAAAAACCCCTAAAATTCCGCTCTGCGTAATCTCCGATTTTTTCATTAGACGCTAGACCTAACCTAGCCGCCCGACTAGCGCCTAGCGCGTTTCCGAACATTGGATCTATGTAATTATCCTGATCTCTATTTTTTGTGCAATTGATTGCATCAAAATATTGGTTAAAGACTTGAGACAAAAACTTTTCTTTTTACAAAAAATGACTTAAGACAAAACTAACTTAATTATATTTTTTCTTAATAATATATTATCGATGAATCTGCCAGATGCTCCGTTTTGGTACACGGGTCGCTGTCCATATTAAAATTTAAATTAGTTATTCCTTGTGTTATAAGGATTAAGCACAATGCGCATAACGATTTGAATGATCCACAAAGGAAAATATATACTTCTCTTATGAATAAAAATTGGATGCACGAGTTATCCTATACCATTTCTATTTATATAACTTTGACTAGCATTAAGCATAAAAGCCTGTAATTTTATTTAAAGAAAAAAAAGTATTATGCTGTTATAATTATTTTCACATGTGTAAAAAGATTAGTAAGTTGGCGGCGTAAGGAGTAAGGTTTTCAAACGCTATTTATGACAATTTTTCTAATCCTACTTAGATTTGAGATCAATGAAGATTTAAAATCTTTTCTGACTATTCTCTACTACTGTATGCATTTCGGGTGTGTAGTGGTTTTCTACCCCTGTATGTAATCCGGTTGTGTGGTGTTTAAGCAACTAAGGCTTACATGATTATGGTTTGATTTAGGTGGCCTATTGATTACTGCAGCGGGTAGTCCTTGTTTACCAATCAGGTAATCGAGATCGTCTTCACTCATTGAGTACTTAGTTTTGCGTATAAATCACGGTTG
This sequence comes from Orychophragmus violaceus, assembly GCA_030180135.1. Lineage (NCBI taxonomy): Eukaryota > Viridiplantae > Streptophyta > Magnoliopsida > Brassicales > Brassicaceae > Orychophragmus > Orychophragmus violaceus. Next base: position 78,656,052 of record CM058235.1, on the reverse strand, counting down.
ATCTTGATAGAATATGGGAACATTATTCCAACGGTCTTCTCACCTCCATGATATTCTCTTAGAGTGTAAATGGTGACCACTTTAGGAATAATAAGAATTATAGGGAAAAAGAATCAAATGAATTATATGGAATATAATACAAGGAATAAATGTAGGGAAAAACTGTAACAAATTGTTATAGTAAATGGTAACCATAAAAAGGAACTAGTGTTTAAATAATAAGTATTCAACAAAATTATTAAAACAAAAAAAGTTCGACCGTAAGTTTCTGGGTCAATCACTTCATACCTCCCAACTCCCAGAATCTCTATCTACAAAACATAACTTAAGTCAGTGAATTTTTTTGTTTTTTAAAGAATGTGAAGTTCTTAATATATTAAATTTTTATCTTTAACAAAATCTATTGATATCTATAATATTAAAACGATACGAACCTATAACCGACGAGAAGATCTTTTTTCTAACCACAGTTCTTGAGCAATATGATCTCGGAGGATTTTCATATAAACCGCGGACGACGTTTCTTCGTTTCTTTGTACATTACTTTCATCGTCTGAATTATCATTTTCATTTTGATGTACATGCATACCACTGTTCTCCATAGCCGCTTCTTCAAAATCAATATCTTTAATTTTGTTCCACCTAATAAAATTGTGAAGTCCCATTGTTGCAAATATAACTTTCCTCTGTGTCGAGATATCATACCTTGGAAATTCATTTAAAACCCTCCATTTTTTTTCCATACACCAAATGTACGTTCAATAAATGAACGTAATGACGCATGCCATCTGTTAAACATTTCCTTACTATTTCTTGGAGGCTCACTATTTATAAATTCTTGAAGATGATATCGAGTACCTTCTCGTCTTTCTTTTCGATATGGAGCTAAATAACCACGTCTATTTGCATAACCAGAATCTACGAGATAATATTTTCCTTCAGGAGGTGTAGGAAACATTGGATCTTCTCGTATAGCGGTTTCCAGAACTCTAGAGTCATATGTTGATCCAGCCATTCCAACAAAACAATAAGTGAAAATCATATCATGATCACATATTCCTAGAACATTAAGACTTGCTGTTCCTTTTCGGTTCACAAACCGTAATGCATCACGACCTGGAGTCACCATAACGGGTATATGTGTTCCATCAAGAGCCCCGATAAATCCGTTAAAATAAGGTGAATACCGTTTATCTCCTTGCAAACTATTGGATATTGCCTCAAACTCATAAGCTGTTCTAGGCCGTAAATAGCCAACTGCCAATTTTACTACGGCGTCAAGAACACAATGAAACTTTCTACCTATAGTCTCTTGGGCATGGCCAAATCTCAAACCGATATCATGTTGGGTGTCATTTTGACCACATAGAATCAAGAAAATTGCGACACTTTCATCGAGTTTAATATTGTGCGACTCCTGTAATCCATACCTTTTCTCAAGAACTTCACATAAACGAGTAAACGCTTCCGGACTCATGCGAATAAGAGTACGACATGAGATTTCGTTGTTGTAGATTTGCTCCCGTATTATTTTCCAGCCATTTCCCCACACGTTGTTCATTGGATACTTACAAAAATTTCTTTTGTAATATTCTAATATAGGATACATATACCTCTGGATAAATTCTTCTTCTTCCAACAACATTAGTTCCACTAACTCATCTTCTTCCATATTTTGAATTCCGCGTGAACGTAGTTCTATAATACGAAGATCCTGCAAATATTTTTATGAAGTTTATTAATAATATAATCCATTAAAATTAAAACTTTTATAAATAAAATTCATATATAAAAATGAGCAAAAATCAAATCAAGCGAGTGTTCTAGCTTCACCATCATCACTAGAGCAAAAATCAAATCAAGTTTCAAAAACACTTAAATTAAAAACTTAATAAATATCAAAATATTATAACACTCAAGCGAGTGTTCTAGCTTCACGTCCATCATCACTTAGATGTTTTTCTTGTTGATTCTTCTAACCCAGAGGAGTGCATCCCAAGTAAAGTCATGAAATCAGTTCTACCAGTTTCAGTTCCAACTGAACTACTTTCAATCATTCCAATATTATGAGATAGGTTTTGACTTGTCATAAGAAGATCGACACGGTTGCATGGATTCCCGTATTTATCCATCCCAAGAAAACTCTCTAAATATCTGATCTTAATTTCTTCACTCTCCAGTTTTATAAATGCTTCACGGACATCCACATCATTCTTCAATAACTTATTTGCTGTCCACCAAAATACTCTGAGCTGTTCAATTGGTAGCTTTTCTAGAACAGCTGTTGCATCACCATAGGATAGCTTCTGAATTTTTCGCGAACGTAGTTCTTCCAAAAAATCTTGACGAGTATCTATTACACGTTGAAATCCTGTCTCGACATGTGTTTCAAACGTATTTCTTCTCCTCGGAGGACGACGAGTTGATGTGCTTCGAATTGATGGTTGGGATCCTTGATCGTTAGTCACATTCATAATTGGTTCAACACTTTGATCTTCTTGTATTTGGTCCATTACCATGCCATCATTGCTAGCTAAAGTAGGTTGAGTCTGCTGGATATGTTGGCTAAGCATATGCGGAGAATAACGTTCGTCTTGTTCAACATCATGTTCACCAAATATTTGGTCCAGCAAGTCTTTGAAAGGCAATGATTTTCTTTGCAACACACGAACAAATTTTCCTTTATTTCCATATTCCTGAGAATGATAATAATTAAAAATTAGTAACTAATTTTTTTCTAAACAAGAACATGCATAATCATTTATGAATATATATAGACTTACCGCAATCCGATCAGTCCACCAAGTTTGCATCATATCTATTTGTCCAGTGGATGGATTAACAGCAACACCAGTGCGTTTGATCAGTTGACCGTAAATAATCCATAGTTTACGCAAGTAACCAATTTTGCTAGTTATTTCTGAATCCCAAGAAATCTTTTCGCCCATTAACTCAAAGTATTTGCTCTCAATTCTTTTTTCTAGCAGCAACATTTGGCATTCTACTACGGTAGTCATCCGCTCTTAACTCCGTAATGACAAGTTCAAGCATAACTTGGCAATTTTTATCCTTCCACAGATACTAAAATACATTTTTCTAATAATTAATTGAAAATATTCATACTAATAAATTCATAATTTCATAAACATCTTATATATACATAAATACCTAGCCTTCACGAGCTGGTCCACCTTCGGTTGTGGTTCTTGCTTCATCACTTGATTGACGTCCACGACGTACTCCGCTTCTATTTGCTGAACTTGACATGGTACCTATAACACATACACATGAAACAGTTTTACAAACAAACGATTGTTTTTGAAACTTAACGCTTTTTTTTTTTTATAAATAGAATAATCATGGGTTACCTCTTGCTTTTGCTTTAGCCAATGTATTGGACTATGAACAAATTGATTAGATATATAAATATATAGGAGAAAGCTTAGTTGTGCGTGGAGAAGTTGATATTTAAATGTCAATATTCTATAAATTTAATTACATAATAATATATTTTCCTATTTTTTCAATTTTCCTCTTTGTTATTTGAAAAGTTTTGATAGACGTCAAAATGTCAATTGTGTATAAGTTTTTTTTACGTAATAACATTTTTTACTGATTTTCCATTTTGTTCTTTGGCAAATTTGATATAGAATATATTTGTTCTATAATTCCCCATACACTATGGAATGAAGAGGAATTATGTGGGCCCCATATGTAACAACTATTCTTTGTAAATGGTAAAAAAAATTAGGAATGATTGAGAATGCACCATTCCTTAAGATTCCCGTTCCCAATCATGGTCACCATTTACACCCTTATTGATTGTATAGTAAATAGTCAATATTCTCACTTTCCATAGTTTCATAGCTCCTCGATGTATGTAACTGTATCACTGTATATGAATAGAAATCATCCGATTCCATAATTCAATATGGTATCAGAGCCTTCCATAAGGGTTAACCTACTTTTCTAATTCTTCTTCTCTCTTTCTGCCGCCTCTCTTCTCTGCTCCTCCAAATCTCTGTTTTTCTTTCGTCTGAATCTTCTTCTATCTTCTCTGCTCCTCCAAATCTCTGCTTTCTTTCGTCTGAATCTTTCTCTCCCTCTAGCACTTTCTTCATCTCGTTGCTAAGCTCTTTATCATGGCTTCGGATTCAAATGCGGAGAGAACATCAGTGTTCAATGCTGAAGATCCACAAAGCACATTGCTTTCTGTGAATATGTCGAGCGTAACTAAGCTCACCACTCTGAATTATTTGATGTGGAAGTGTCAGGTTCGTGCTTTGCTTGAGGGCCACGAACTCCAACATTTCATCGATGGCTCGGCAGCTGTTCCATCCTCGACGATTACTGTCAACGGTGCTACTGCTCCAAACCCTGCATACACACCGTGGCGTCGACAAGACCGGCTCTTATTCAGTGCAATGATAGGGGCTATCACCCAGCCAGTACAGACTCTAGTCTCAACAGCCACTACAACACAAGAGGTGTGGGACAGTCTTGCTGTGGCCTTCGGAAATCCGAGCCGTGGTCACATACGACAGCTGAAGTTTCAGCTAAAAACCTGTGTCAAAGGTACAAAAACTGTGAGTGAGTATCTCCGCCTCATGAAGGCCAAAGCCGATGATCTTGCTCTGCGTGTCAAACCTTTGGATCCTGAAGACTTCACTGAACAAATTCTAGTGGGGTTAGGAGAGGAATACAAGCCGGAGATTGACGCGATCAATGATCGGGATACACCAATCTCTTACAAAGAATTGTTCGAAAGGCTTCTGAACAGAGAAGCAATGATTCTCTGTGTTGATCCAGTCCCAGCTGCTGCTCCGGTTGTTGCTAATGCGGCTGATACACGTTCTCGTCAACAGAACCGGGCCAACAACAATTTCAATCGCAGCAACAACAACTCTGGCTCATCTCAGTTCACGGGGTCTGGCTACAACAACAACAATAATCAGCCCAGGTTTCACAAGCCAAATCTCGGGAGATGTCAGGCGTGCGGTGTGCAGGGCCACAGTGCAAAATTCTGCCCTGAGTTTCGCATTGTTCGAGGCTCCTCTGCTTCATCACAGTGGTCGTCACAGCTACCTTCTCCTGGTACGCCTTGGCAGAATCCACACACTGGTTATCAGCCGCGAGCTAATGTGGCAATGCTCTCGGACTCATCCACGTGGTTGATCGACTCCGGTGCTTCACACCACATGACCTCTTATTTAGGGAATCTGGCGGCTCACAATCCATACGGAGGAGGTGACGACGTGCTTCTTGGTGATGGTTCAGCATTACCAATTACGCACTCGGGTTCTTTTTCTCTTCCTTCTTACACTCGTCCTTTCTTTCTTAAGAATGTCCTATGTGTTCCTGCTTTAGATAAAAACCTTATCTCTGGTTTTCAGTTGTGTAAAACTAATGACGTTGCTATTACGTTCACACCAACGTACTTTCAGGTCAGGGATTTACAAACGGGTGCTCTCCGTCTGGAAGGCAAACCTAAAGATGGGACTTACGAGTGGCCCAAATCGATTGGAGCTAAACAACCGTCTCTCGCTTTTGCATCTACTATTAAAACTTCTTTGTCTGATTGGCATTCTCGCCTAGGACATCCTGCTTTTCTTATTCTTCAAAAACTTGTTTCTGCTTTTCAATTACCAGTTTCTTCTACTGTTTTGCTGGCCCAGCCATGCACTGCTTGCTCTATTAATAAAATGCATAAGTTACCTTTTACTTCGTCGACTTTGAGATCTTCGAAACCTTTAGATATTGTCTTTTCTGATGTTTGGACATCACCAATGGTTTCTGTAGATGGGTTTAAGTACTATGTTATCTTCGTAGATCATTTTACAAGATATACATGGATATATCCTTTAAAACAGAAATCTCAAGTTTATAACGTCTTTACAACGTTCAAAAGTTTGGTTGAAAATCGATTTCAATCCAAATTAAGAACTTTATATACGGACAATGGGGGTGAATACATTGGTCTTTGGACATTTCTCTCTAGTATGGTATATCGCATATGACAAGTCCACCTCATACGCCCGAGCACAATGGAATCGCTGAACGTCGTCATCGACACATTGTTGAGACATGTTTAGCATTAATGTCCCATGCTTCGATGCCAAAGTCCTATTGGACATACGCGTTTGGTGCGGCAGTTTATCTGATAAACCGTATGCCATAACAAAATCTCGGTTTACATTCACCTTTTCAACTTTTATATCGTACCTCACCAAACTATCAAAAGTTACGAGTGTTTGGTTGCTTATGTTTTCCATGGCTGCGACCTTACACCTCAGACAAACTAGATGCTCGATCAACGCCTTGTGTGTTTCTCGGATATTCTATTTCACAAAGTGCTTATCTTTGCTTCGATCGAACTAACTCTCGCATATATACGTCTCGTCATGTTGTTTTTCATGAAACAGTGTTCCCCTTTGCTACACCTACTCGACCTACAATGATTGACGACATGGAAGAGACAACTGATGCATCTCGGTCACTACAGGCTGTCACGGTGATCCCGCAACGAACTCGTGCGCCACCGCTCTTGCCACTGCCCACTGTCGCACCACCGGAAACACGCACAAGCAGCTCCTCGGTCTCTGCGCCAGAAACATCTTCTGACCACTCTGAGTCTGGTCACATACATATTGTACCACCAGCTGTACAAGTTCCACAGGAAGCTCCTGCCACAGGCCCAGATGCTCAGCCTCAACAACCTATGTCGTTGCCTTCCCCTAATCCGGTGCATCTTCGCAAAAGTACTCGTGAGCGGAAACCAGTGAATAAGCTTAATCTTCACACTACTACAGCTCCATCACTTGATACAATCCCGAGAACAGCGACAGAGGCCCTTAAGAGCACACATTGGAGGGCAGCAATGACTGAAGAGATCAATTCCCAGCTAAGAAATCATACATGGGATGTTGTTAACAAAACTAATGTGTCTAATGTTGTTGGATTGAGGTGGGTATTCACGATCAAACGGAAACCGAATGGTACGATCGATCGATACAAAGCTCGGCTACTGGCGAAGGGTTATAACCAACAACCCGGGGTGGACTATCAGGAGACGTTCAGTCCAGTCGTCAAACCAGCCACGATACGCACCATCCTCAGTATAGCAATAACACGCGGTTGGCCTCTTAAACAATTAGACGTCAACAACGCCTTCTTACAAGGACATCTCCAAGAAGAAGTCTACATGCTACAACCACCGGGTTTTCAGGATAAGGACAACCCCCACGCTGTGTGCAAGCTCCGCAAGGCCATTTATGGTCTAAAACAAGCTCCTCGGGCTTGGTACAATGAGTTGCGCACATTCCTCATTCAGTCGGGATTTCGAAACTCAGTTGCTGATGCATCCCTGTTCATCTACAATAAAGGAGACATTCTGATCTACATGCTAGTATATGTTGATGACATAATCCTCACGGGCAACAACATCTCTCACATAACCCGATTTATCGCTTCTCTCTCTAAACGCTTTTCACTTAAGGATTTGGGTGATTTATCATATTTTTTGGGTATTGAGGTTACGCGTACTAGAACAGGATTGCATCTCACACAAAACCGTTATGTTGCAGATCTCCTTGACAAAGCCAAGATGACGAATGCAAAAGCAGTTGCAACACCTATGTGCTCCAGTACGTCACTCACACTCCTTTCTAGCAGTCCATTAGGAGACCCGACCGAATACCGAACGCTTGTAGGAAGTCTTCAGTATCTTGCACTTACCAGACCAGACATCTCCTTCACCGTCAACAAACTCTCTCAATTCATGCACCGACCGACCATAAAACACTGGACCACAGTCAAACGTCTTCTCCGTTGTCTCTCTGGCACTATGTCTCATGGCATCTTTCTTCGCTCCGTCGACCGACCCGACTTACATGCCTTCACGGACGCTGATTGGGCCGGAAACAAAGACGAATATACCTCGACAGGAGCTTACATCGTCTACCTTGGCAGTCATCCCATAGCCTGGTCCTCTAAGAAACAAACGGGGGTTGCAAGATCATCAACTGAAGCAGAGTATCGGTCTCTAGCATCCACCACTTCAGAATTGTGCTGGATTTCTTCGCTACTAGTTGAGCTCGGCGTCAAGGTTACATCAACACCTGTCATATACTGTGACAACATTGGAGCCACATACTTGGCTGCTAACCCGGTCTTCCATTCTCATATGAAGCATATCGCGTTGGATTATCATTTTGTACGTCAATTCGTCCAGAGCGGTCATCTCCGAGTCAGTCATGTCACCTCGGCAGACCAACTCGCGGATGTTCTCACCAAACCGCTTCCGCGCACCCAGTTCCACAATCTCACTGTCAAGATCGGACTCTCTCACGGCCGTCCATCTTGAGGGGGTGTGATAGAATATGGGAACATTATTCCAACGGTCTTCTCACCTCCATGATATTCTCTTATTGATTTTATAGTAAATAGTCAATATTCTCACTTTCCATAGTTTCATAGCTCCTCGATGTATATAACTGTATCACTGCATATGAAATCATCCAATTCCATAATTCAATAGATCTAATGTCCCCTTCAGATTTGGCTCTGATTTTTTACACGCGATGAGAAATGGAAGGGTGTGGAGGGATCAAATAGATCTAATAGACAGACACACGAGAATCTAATCAAAATTCCTTCTGTTGATAACTTTGACCTAATTGAGAAAAACAAGCTGATTCTTATAGGTCGAGTAATGAATCTAGGGATCTAACACCCGAAGGCGGTTATCAACTTCATGCCTCAAATATGAGGGTTAAAAGAAGGGTTGAGGGGAAGAATTATGTCATGAATGATTTATGTACAAAATTGAAAAGGAAGGAGATATGGAAAGGGTTTTCTCAGTGACACCTTTCCACTACAAAAGATGGATGCTAGTGATCCAAAGATGGGTACCAATAATCTCAGATTATTTCCCTTAGCTAATCCTATTTGGATCACTATCCACGATCTTCCGTTACACTACTAGAAGGGTGATATCCTTCAAGTTATTGGACAAGAATTGAGAAAATATGAGGCTCGTGATTCGATCGGGTTTTGGTTCACATGGGTTAAAACCGTTGGTTATGAGAAAGAATTTTACATTTCTAAGAGGAGAGGAAGCAACATTGGAAATCGAATATGATAAGCTGGATAAGCATTGCTTTTGTTTCCTAAGACTTGATTATGAGGAGAAAGATTTCCTGAGAGGAGGGGATAGAAGAGAAAGGAGAGATAAAGGATCTGGGAATTTCACAGAAGAACACTATGCAACGTCTTGAATCTGGCAAACTCAGAAATGATCAACGAAGGGAATTCAACTGAGCTTATAGATGTAATGACGACTGGGGAATAAGAAGAAGAAGCACGTCTCCTAATGTTTCTCTGAGATGGATACGTCGTTCACCGAATCCACATCAACCTAAAAAATGAGTAGAGTTTGACCGCTCTCAATTCTTGTATGATCGAAAGAGGGGAGTCTTCTAGTTTTCGAAATCTACAAGGGAAAACTCTGAGTACTATCTTCAAAAACAGGCTCAAAAGTTTTACCTGCCTACCAATCAATAATTTGAATATAGAAGGGTAGATAATTCTCGCTCGAAAGTCATACAAGGAAATATTGTGTCCCAGGAAGAGTTATTAAAGGGATCTTCTTTAGCTCAGATTCAAACTCCATTTTTGGTGGACATGATTGTTAGAATTTCAGAGTATGAAAGAATAATTAAGTGAGAATGTAAGATTAGAAGAGTTTTGAGAGAGCAAGAACAAGAGAGATTAAGCTTTAGGGAAGAATAAAATCCCAAAGTTAAAATATCATAAGTGTTTACAAGAGTATATATATGCTATACAACTAGGGCAACAAACAGAAACCATGTCGCCGACACCTTCGGCAACACATGAAGTTCAGAATCTTCTTTAGCGTCTATGTCGCCGACACCTTCGGCAACACATGAAGTTCAGAATCTTCTTTAGCGTCTATGTCGCCGACACCGTCGGCAACACATGAAGTTCAGAATCAATATTTATCTCATGATCAATACTCCCCCTCAAGCTTAGACTTTGGAATCACCCTAAAAGGCTAAGCTTGGAATGATCATGGCAACACCTCATTAAAAACCTTGATGTGAAAAACCACGTGGGACAAAACCACATCAAGGGAAAAAGAGGATGCTGCACATGAATCAGGAGAGTTCTAATCATGGATGGATACAAGTCCTAGTTTGGGAAAGATGTGATCACAAACCTTGAGACTTGCAGCCTTGGTGAAGATATCTGCTAATTGATCTTTACTTCTTGTATAGCAGGGTAGGACAGTTCCATCTTCAATCTTCTCCCTGACCTTGTGACAATCAATTTCTATGTGTTTAGTCCTTTCATGAAACACAGAATTTGAGGCTATATGGATTGCAGCCTGATTGTCACAGTGGAAGGTAATGGGACTTGATTGCTCAATGCCAAAGTCCTTAAGGAGAGCCTTCAGCCATGTCAACTCGCTTGTGAGCTTCCTCATTGCTCTATACTCGGCTTCAGCACTCGAACATGAGACAACCTTCTGCTTCTTTGTCTTCCAAGTTACCAAATTTCCTCCAATGAAAGTGCAATAACCGGTAGTAGATTTCCTATCATTTTTATCACCAGCCCAGTCTGCATCACAATATCCAACAATCTCAGTGTTATCATTCTTACCCATCCAAATGCCTTGTCCTTGGGAGCCCTTGAGATATCTGAGGATCCTTTCTATCATGCTCCAATGGTAGACAGTAGGTGTTTGCATGTGTTGGCTTACTTGATTCACAGCAAAGCAAAGATCTGGTCTAGTGAGAGTAAGGTAGATGAGCTTCCCAACCATTCTTCTGTATAAAGACACATCCCTGAACTTATCATTATCCGATTTCTCCCCCTTTCTTTTGACTTGGTAGCCATCTTCAAGAGGAGTCTTAGCTATCTTGCTATCTTGCATTCTTGTTTCTGTCAACAAGTCCTTCACATACTTTCTTTGAGATAGAAACAGCCCATCCTGAAATCTGCAAACTTCAATTCCCAAGAAGTATTTCAACTCACCAAGATCCTTGATGTCAAATGAACTCTTGAGGAAGGCTTTGGTGGATTTAATTCCTTCTTTATCACTTCCAGTAATGATAAGATCATCCACATATATCAGTACCACAACCACGCCTAAAGAGCTTTGAAGAGTGAACAAGGTATGGTCAGATTGAGATTTCCTGAACCCATGATCCATAAGAGTGTGGCTTAGCTTGTGATACCAAGCTCTTGGTGACTGCTTCAGACCATATATCGCTCTTCTCAGCCTCAGAGCTTCACCTGGTTTGCAAAGATGTTCAAGACCTGGTGGTGGTGTCATGTACACTTCTTCTTCAAGTTCTCCTTGTAAGAAAGCATTTTTGACATCCATCTGCCATAGATCCCATGAAAGGTTGGTAGCCAAAGAGAGAGTGACTCTCACAGTGTGAAGCTTAGCTACTGGTGCAAAGGTATCAGTGTAGTCTTCTCCATAAGTTTGAGTGAATCCTCTCGCAACCAGCCTTGCCTTATACCTCTCTATATCCCCATTGCTCTTATACTTGATTGTGAATACCCACTTGGAGCTAACAGCTTTCTTTCCCTTTGGTAATGACTCCACATTCCAAGTGTGATTCCTATCCATAGCCTTTTTCTCATCAATCACAGCATCCATCCACACCTTGATGTCTTTAGCCTCTTCATATGTCTTAGGGACCCAATCAGCATCAAGAACTCCCATGAAGACTTTATGTTCTGTTGGAAAGTAAGCAAGAGTGCATGTTGCTTGGATTGGATGTGCAACAGCCTGACTGTTATAGTAGATGAAATCCTTCTTTCTCCATTCAGATGGGTCCTTCTTAACCCTCGTACTTCTCCTAAAGGTTTCAACCGGTTGATCAGCCTCTCTTTCCTCATGATCAGACTCCATTTGAACTGGTTGATCAGCCTCTCTTTCCTCATGATCAGACTCCAATTCTTTTTCCACTTCTCCTCCTTGATCATGAATGGCAGAATTATCTTGTTGAGATTGTGATTCTTCATTGTCCCCCTCATGATCAAGGTGGGTATCATCAGCAACAACTAAAGGTTCCTCCGGAGTGTTTGCCTTCTGATCTTGCTGTTTCTGCCTTGGTTGACTGATCAAATCACAGGTTGGTTGACTGATTCCAAGGTTTTCCAAAATGATCCTCAAGTTTGTGGCACGATCAGATGGATTATTGGATAGATCCTTCAGACTATCCCAACTCTTCTCAACATAATAGCCTTTTGATTCCACAAACTTAACATCCCTGGATACCAAGACCTTCCTGGTTTCAGGTACATAACACTTGTAGCCTTTCTGAGTTGTAGAGTAACCAATGAACATTGCCTTTGTGCTTTTTGCATCGAGCTTGTCCCTTTGTTCTCCTGGTACCAAAACAAAACACATACACCCAAACACCCGTAAGTGATTAATTGAGGGTTTGGTTTTGTTTAATACCTGAAATGGTGATTGATCATGCAGAACTTTGGTAGGTGTTCTGTTGATCAGATAGCAAGCTGTCATAACAGCATCTCCCCAAAACCTTTTTGGAACATTTGTGTAGAACATCATAGACCTTGCTACCTCCATTAAGTGTCTATTCTTCCTTTCAGCAACTCCATTTTGTTGGGGAGTGTAAGGACAACTGGTTTGATGAATGATTCCATGCTTGGCTAGATGATGTTTGAAGGCGTGGCTAGTATATTCTCCACCGTTGTCTGATCTGAAGATCTTGATCTTGGCATTGAAATTGTTTGTCACATAGTTCTGAAAGTTGGTGAATGCTTCCAACACCCTATCCTTGGTTTGGATCAAGGTTAACCAAGTATACTTGGATTTCTCATCAATAAAGGTCACAAAGTACTTATGACTATCTCTAGACACGCAAGGAGCAGTCCATACATCAGAATGAACAAGATCAAAGCACTTCTCATAAATGGTTGAAGACTTAGGAAACACAGACTTGCAATGTTTTCCAAGGATGCAAGCTTCACAATCATCATTTGCAAATGAGACTTTAGGCAATAACAAACTTAAAGCTCTTGAATGAGGGTGTCCAAGTCTAGCATGCCAAATAACATTATCAGCAGTAGCGAGGAATGAGTTAGAAGCCTCAGAACAGAGATCAGACGACGGCTTAATGCTATCTAGAACATAAAGGCCATCTTTACTTACTCCTTTCCCAAGTACCTTGCTAGTCTCAATATCCTGAAATTGAACATCATCAGGACTGAATATGACATTGCAGTTTAAATCGGTGGTTGCCTTTTTCACAGATAGCAAGTTCGATGTAAAGCTAGGCATATAGAAGGCTTTTGATTTCTTGTCAAACAACCAAAGATTCCCTACACCTTTTACTGGTATTCTATCTCCATTTGCTATCACTACATTCCCTAAAGCCGGTTCAACATTAGTGATCAGGTTTGAGTCACTAATCATGTGATGAGATGCTCCAGAGTCTATAATCAATGGCTTGGAGATAGTAGGTGCATGGAGAGGTTTACCAGACACATTACCAGAATCTTTAGATGCTTTCAAGGCATCAATGAGGGCATATATATCTGACTTCCTCAGAACATCATGTTGAGAAGACACCAAAGCATTTCCTTGTTCCTCAATGAACCGCACATGATAACTCTTTATGGCTGAGACCGTTAATAGCCTACTGAGATTTGAAATATTTCCAAATACCTTCTGAAGAGTAGTCCACAACTCTCTTGCAGTTTCACAATATGAATAAGCCTCCAATATTGAAGCTTCAAGTGAAGTTTGGAGAATGAACAGAACCTTCTGGTCTTCTCGAATCCACTTCTCCACATCTTGGACCAGCTGGGTTGGAGCTTCATCACTGACATACTTCCATAACCCACATCCACCAAGGGCAGATTTCACCATTCTTGCCCATAACAAGTAATTTACCCCCTTTAGGGTCACTGGAATGAATATATGCTCTGAGTTCTCCATGGTTAAACTTAGTTATACCTTAGGAGGGAATATCAGGCACAAAAACAACTCAAAGAGAGGGAAAAAAAAATCGAACAGATTTGAAGGAACAAATCTTTCAAGAACAGAGATTTTGAAAGGTAAAAAGATGAAGGATTTGCGGAAAGAAATTAAGTTTAGGAGCTTAATAGTTTTGGGAATTTCGTCGAACACTTGGTGGGCGTTTTAAGAAATGGTGAGAAATTTGAAAGTTTTGGAGAATTTTGAAAGAGAGACAAGAGAGAATCAAAAGAGTATATTAGAATCAAGATCAAAGCTCTGATACCATGTTAGAATTTCAGAGTATGAAAGAATAATTAAGTGAGAATGTAAGATTAGAAGAGTTTTGAGAGAGCAAGAACAAGAGAGATTAAGCTTTAGGGAAGAATAAAATCCCAAAGTTAAAATATCATAAGTGTTTACAAGAGTATATATATGCTATACAACTAGGGCAACAAACAGAAACCATGTCGCCGACACCTTCGGCAACACATGAAGTTCAGAATCTTCTTTAGCGTCTATGTCGCCGACACCTTCGGCAACACATGAAGTTCAGAATCTTCTTTAGCGTCTATGTCGCCGACACCGTCGGCAACACATGAAGTTCAGAATCAATATTTATCTCATGATCAATAATGATTTCTCCACAAAGCTTCCAAGTAACAAAAATTTTACAATTGAGGAAGAAGGTAATATCTGAGGCATGAAGTAGTGGTGAAAAGTTACAAGAGGTGGATGTGGAATATGAAAAAAGTAGAAGATGGTCTCGTCATATCAAAGAAATCTCAAACAACCCAACCTAAGGGTCTTCTGAGTCGAGGTGCAAGACAAATAATCATGTATGAACTATCCAAATCTATAGTAAAGAGGAAATGGATGTTTCGGTTTGATAATGATTGGAGGAGAAGGATGAGATTTATGATTTCGTAGCGGATTTTTGGGATGGGATGGATTCAAAATCAATAGCTGAGAAGAAAAGGTCTTGTCGAACTTAAATTATTATATGGTTAAAGACTCAGAATCTGAACATTGATTTCTTAATTTGTGAGACAAAGGCAGTCTTACACTTGGTTTTGTCAAGTGAAAATGCACAGTGTTCGATTATCCAGGAGGTAAAAGAGAAGATGCAAAAGGAATACCATGATGAAGAACTTTATTGGAAGCAAATAATTAGGGTGATGTGGCTTCCTATCGGAGATAAGAACAATGAATATTTCCATGCTTCAACAAGAAATCACAGATCTTTCAATAGATTAACAGTCTTGGAAGATGAGAATGGAGTAAGGAGCGAGAAATTTTGGGTTCTAATTTAGGCCTACTATGACAAGTTGTTTCAATCTAATGGGAACATGCATTCTTAGTTATAGCAGATGCTATCACGCATTTGGTTAAACCGGATTGGAATGTGAAGTTAATTTCTATGCCTATTGAGGAGGAGATACGGTCTTCAGTTTCTAGATAAACGCTAGGAAAGCGCCAGTCCGGATGGTTTTGGGTCGGATTTTTTTCAATCCTACTGGCTTGTTATAAAGGCATACATCATCGTAGAGGTTTGAAGGTTCTTTACCTCAAGCCACATTTCCCCCTAAACTCAACGAAACAAACACTAGGCTAATACCTAAAACATCAACGCCAAGGAAGACTGCAGAGTATCGTCCGATTGATATTTGTAGAGTGTTTTACAAAATCTTAGCAAAGCTATTGGCCAAACGCTTGCAAACGATACTCCCTTGTTTAATCTCACAGAATCAGTCTGTGTTTGTTCCAAGTCGAAAAATCTTTAATAATCTGCTGATATATCATGGTTTTTACTAGTTTTATGCCATGATATAGTTGTGTTTTTAGTGTCTTTTGTGTTCTTTTAGAGTCTTTTACAGGTATAATCAGGTTTGGAGCTAAATTGGAGATAATGAAGCATTTTGGAGATTTTTGGAGTGTTTGGCCGAGAGATAGAGTTCACTGTCCGAAACAGAGGAAGGTGTCGATCGTTGCACTCTAGCATCGATCGATGCACCAGCGAGATGGGCCAAAAACTCGGCGGTTTAGAAGAATCAAGTTATTGCACTTTGATCCAGAAGTTCCTGATATTTACAAAGAAGCCCTTGTCCGAGATTATACCTATATAATCAAGTTTTAGTTGTTTTTATTAGATACGCTTTGATAATTAAGAGCAGAGGATTTTTAGAGCTTTTGGGGCTGATCTGAACCTATTACTTCATCTGTATTTGGAGAAGATTTCAAACCCCTTTTACTCTTATTCTTTTATGCAATTTATTCAATCTATGATCATGTTTTCATTATCTATGTCTGAGTAGATTCCTAGTTAGGTTTAGGGTTTCTCACATAGGATTTCATGACTTGCTAGACTTGTTCAAATTCAGTTAAGGATTCAAACTATATCTGTTCTTCAATTTAATTGTGCTTAAAGCTAGTTCTAACCTGATCAATTAGAATCTAGATCTTAGGTTGCTAAATACGTCACGGAAGTGGGGTTTAGGAATCTGAACTAATTAAATTGGGCAATTAGACTTTGCGCAAACGGAAGTTTGGTTTAGGATAATTGTGAACATATCAAACTTGGGATTAATGCTAGTTTAATCTGTTAGTTCTCGCAAACGAAAGTTTGGTTTGCTGCACTTAGACTTAGAGAATTATCGCAAAGGAATTTGGTTAATTCTATATCTGTGTTTTGAGTTATAGAACTGTGCTTAATTAGATCCTTGCTGAATGAACTGTCTGCTTGTCTGATTTCCTGAGAACGCCCTAGGCTTAACGCTTTTAATCACTTGCTTCCACAACCGTTAATCTCTGCTACTGATTTACTTTCTCGCACCGCTTTCAATTCAATCATATTGCTTTCTTTCTAGTATTAGTCTCTACTGTTCTGATCTATTGAGACCAAGTGTCCCTGTGGATTCGATAACCCTATATACTACTTTGACATTGCTGTTCACTTGCAGTTTAGAATAGGGATAAACTTTGAGCCTATCAAGTTTTTGGCGCCGTTTCCGGGGACTCTTTGAGTCTTCGATAGGACCGAACTTAGGGTTTTTACTAGAAATTTTTCTTTTTGTTTTTGTTTTTTTTCGTTTTGTTTTTATTTTACTAAATTTTTTTCTGATTCTTTCTGTCGCAGGTACGAATTTCGCCTTGCGTCGATCGTTGCATCCCTTGCGTCGATCGTCACTAGGCGATTCTGAGATTGAATCGATCGTTGCACTGATAGCATCGATCGTTGCTGGACGATTACAGACAGTTTATGCCAACGCAGAAAACTCGAAGTAATCCGAACTCGAGCTTGCTTAATCTCGGACTGGAGGAACTTGGACGTCTAGAAAGGACTATCAGAAGAGAAAAGAGAGAGAGAATGGTACGAGAACGTCTGATCTTGATACCAGATGCTGAAGGTACCCTGAGGGACCAAGATAACAACCCGTACAATGCTGCTGGGCATCAGGTTGATGCTGAAGGGAATGTCATCCCTGATCCTCCTGAGCAACAACAACAGGAGCTGAACCGAAACCAGGGTCAAGGACAGGCCCAAGGTAGAGAGATGGTGGTTCATGAAAGGACACTAGCTGATTACAACAAACCTGATGAGTTTCATGCAAACCGAGCAGCTCTAGTGCTTCCTGCTTTTGAGAGGAATGATTTTGAGGTAAAGACCATCTACTACCAGCTGATGAGACAGATTGCTTTTCATGGTCTTCAAGCAGAGCAGCCTATGGATCACATTGACAAGTTTGAGGACATAGTCACTGGCATGAAGTATGAAGGAGTATGCCCGGACTATCTGTTCCTTAAGCTATTTCCGCACAGTCTTGCTGGAGACGCTAGTGCATGGCTGAGACAACTGGCACCTGGTCAGTATACTACTTGGGCAGCCTTAAAGAGTGAGTTCATGCGTCACTTTTATGATGATGCGCGCTCAGATCAGTTCAGACAGGACATACTCACCGTTTCCCAAGGAGCTGTGGAGCCCTTGAAGACTGCCTGGATGAGATTTAAGCAGTATCAGCATGACTGTCCACACCATGGATTCACAGAAGTACAGCTGATTGGTATTTTCTTCAGAGGCATAGATCTCCCTTATCAGACTGCGCTGGATAATTCCAGTAATGCTAATTTCAACACCAGGACTCCTACACAAGCTAAGCAGTTGATTGAAAACCTGATTGGCAGCAACAGTTGCAAGACAATGGATGAAAGGAGGAAGAAATCTGGTGGAACTGTAGAGAATTCTGATATAGCTAATATAAGATCCAGATTGGACACAGTCTACAATCTCCTGACAAGTAAGAAAGCTGTCCACTTTGCCAAAGATGTAGAGGTGATTCAGACTGAGGAGGAAACTCAGGAAGAAGATGTGAATTTCATAGGAGGCTCTGGTTTCCAAGGTAATAGATTTGGTAATCAACAGGGGAACAGATTCACCAATGGAGGACAGACTGGTGGTTTTCAGAAGACCTATGGACAAGGTACTCAGAGAACCTATGGATCTACATCCTATCAGACTCCTCCTGCACCTACAGCCCATGAGAGCAAAATGGAGGCTATGATGGAACAGCTGATTGAGAGTCAGACCAAGATTTCTGTGGACTACAACAAGAAGTTGGACGCTGTCTATGAAGACCTCAATGGGAAATTTGAGTCTATGAGCACTCACTTGAAGCAGTTGGACACTCAGGTAAACCAGATGTCCAGCTCACTGAAGGGAAAAGGAGTGGCAGACACTCATGTTAAGGCCTGGTCTGTGTACATTAATGATGGATCTCACCTAGGTGAAAGATTTGAGCTAAGCACAGCTGAGTTGGTGACAGAACAGGAATTTTCGGATATTTGTGAAAAACTCTCGGGTAAAATCTGCTGCAGTGCGTCGATCGATGCAACATCTGTACCGATCGATGCACCCGTCGGGATGGCAACGATCGACACACCCTTAGTGTCGGTCGTTGCAGGGCGTAAACAGACAAAACTGTCGGATGATAATGGCATAGATGCTGACCTGGAGCTTGATCGCCTATTCAATGGAGCCTCTGAGATTACTCAACATGAGATCTACGAACAGATTTTTAGACAACACTCCTCAGTGTCTGAAGTGATTAGGCAAGAGATTGAAGAGCTGAAGAAATTAGAAAGGATTGGTGAAGAATTGGAAGAAATTCCAACTTCTGATGATCCACCTTATCATCCATGTGTGCAAAGGTACCTGAACAAGATGTTGCCCCTGGATGATGATCTGAAAGACTGGGTGATAATAGTTCCTCAGCATATTAGCGATGTTCTGCTAACTAAGGTCCCGAAGAAGCTGCCTGATCCTGGAGTCTTTGTGCAGGATTGTTCTATCTTTGAGGATAGTTTTAGACGCTCTCTGTGTGATTTAGGAGCTGCTGGAAGTTTGATGCCTTACTCTGTGGCAGAGAAGCTGGGTATGTTGGATTTTACTCCTACTAGGACTTCTCTTTTCCTTGTTGATCAGTCCATACGAGTTCCTGAAGGACTCCTTATGGACATTCCGGTGAGAGTTGGAAACTACTTAGTTCCAACGGACTTCCTTGTGCTGAGATATGACTGTGATCCGGATGAAGCATTATTGCTTGGGAGACCCTTTTTGGCTACAGCAGGAGCATTGATTGATGTTAGGAACAGCTTGATAGACCTCCATCTGGGAGATGAACCACTGCACTATGAGATGGATAAGCTGCGAAAGCCACTGATAGATGGGCAGACATTCACCATAAGGGACGCAGATTTTGAGCAGCCTGATCATACCATGGTTATAGATCCTGGAGCACGTTTCACTCCATCTTTTCTTGGACATGAGCATTCCGCAACAGCCTACTCACCACCTTGGATGAGGAGACTTGAACAGAGACAGAAAAAGTCTCTGTCAGGACCTCCTGGTACCTGAAAATTCCCATCCGTCCGGTCAAGCTATTGACCTTAAACAACCGCTGGGTGGGAGGCAACCCACCATTAGGTACTGGTGTTTTTCTACTTAATTTTTTGGTGTTTTTGTTAGGATTTTACGTTTGTTTTTGTTTCTGGTGAGTTTATGTTTGCAGGTCTCGGTTAAATCGCAGTGCAACGATCGACGCACCTCTGTGTCGATCGTCACAACACGAAAGGAATCGCATTGCAGCGATCGTTGCGCTCTTGAGCAACGATCGACCATACACGAAAATCGCCAAGTAACGGTCGATGCACTTAGTGCAACGGTCGATGCCTGAGCGACAGAGGTAACCCGACAGACATAATTTCACCTTTTCAATTCTTTATTTTTACCGATCCTTCGCTGAACACTACTGGGGACAGTGTGTCTTAAGTGTGGGGGAGGTGCTACTGACTTTTGTTTTCTGTTTTCTTAAGAGTCAGTCCGTTTTTCAAAAAAATTTTGTTTTATTGAGTCAAAATAGTTTAAGTAAGAAACTATGATTTTCTGAGAAGATTTACAAGACTTGCAGGAACTTAAGTAACCATTGGGATGAAGATTGCAGGATCTATCTATGACTATTAGAAAACCCCATCACAGATCAACCTACTGGGAACACCCACATCACTTCAGGTATCAGAGGATCCTTTACTGACTTCAACCTTTATACTGACTTAGATTTCTCACCTAAGGGCTTGGTATACTTTGTGTCGGATTCCCTTGTTAGTTCTGACACAGCCTGTCAACCTATCCTATTTAGTTCCCTTCTCCCCTTCTGTAAAGTAAAAAAAAAAATATATAATAAACTGAGGATGAGTTAGTAACTCCGAAGT
Organism: Orychophragmus violaceus; assembly: GCA_030180135.1. Lineage (NCBI taxonomy): Eukaryota > Viridiplantae > Streptophyta > Magnoliopsida > Brassicales > Brassicaceae > Orychophragmus > Orychophragmus violaceus. Next base: position 78,635,267 of record CM058235.1, on the reverse strand, counting down.
GGTCATGGGAATAGTAGCAAACACTATTATCTCTCATGTGATCCATGGAATGTGTCCAAAGTACACCCCATAACGGGAAGAACAGTGATAAAAAAATAAAATGATACCCAGTGGGGAAAAATCAGTTGTTAAAGAAGGGAAAGAGAAGAAAGGGACTAGAGAAAGATAGTATGGTGGTCTAGAGCTGATAAGGTAAGAATCCATGTGCCCTTTGATCGATACTCCTTAGGTGAGACCGCACTTAAATACTTGCAGAAGTCAGTAGGGAGAATTTGAATGCTTGAATGTGATTGTGGAGTTTACCTAGGACAGTTGCTAAGTGTGGGGAAAGTACATTGTGGTCTTGATATCCTGTGATTGATTCTTTCAGTGGTTTACTAAGGGGAATCTGAGTATTGTAGCTTCTAGGATGAAATGAGTTTCTGAAGAGTTTTCAAACCTCTTCACCATGTTTTAGTTCTATGATTTGCTTGAGGGCAAGCAAAGGCTAAGTGTGGGGGAGTTGATATATCATGGTTTTTACTAGTTTTATGCCATGATATAGTTGTGTTTTTAGTGTCTTTTGTGTTCTTTTAGAGTCTTTTACAGGTATAATCAGGTTTGGAGCTAAATTGGAGATAATGAAGCATTTTGGAGATTTTTGGAGTGTTTGGCCGAGAGATAGAGTTCACTGTCCGAAACTGAGGAAGGTGTCGATCGTTGCACTCTAGCATCGATCGATGCACCAGCGAGATGGGCCAAAAACTCGGCGGTTTAGAAGAATCAAGTTATTGCACTTTGATCCAGAAGTTCCTGATATTTACAAAGAAGCCCTTGTCCGAGATTATACCTATATAATCAAGTTTTAGTTGTTTTTATTAGATACGCTTTGATAATTAAGAGCAGAGGATTTTTAGAGCTTTTGGGGCTGATCTGAACCTATTACTTCATCTGTATTTGGAGAAGATTTCAAACCCCTTTTACTCTTATTCTTTTATGCAATTTATTCAATCTATGATCATGTTTTCATTATCTATGTCTGAGTAGATTCCTAGTTAGGTTTAGGGTTTCTCACATAGGATTTCATGACTTGCTAGACTTGTTCAAATTCAGTTAAGGATTCAAACTATATCTGTTCTTCAATTTAATTGTGCTTAAAGCTAGTTCTAACCTGATCAATTAGAATCTAGATCTTAGGTTGCTAAATACGTCACGGAAGTGGGGTTTAGGAATCTGAACTAATTAAATTGGGCAATTAGACTTTGCGCAAACGGAAGTTTGGTTTAGGATAATTGTGAACATATCAAACTTGGGAATAATGCTAGTTTAATCTGTTAGTTCTCGCAAACGAAAGTTTGGTTTGCTGCACTTAGACTTAGAGAATTATCGCAAAGGAATTTGGTTAATTCTATATCTGTGTTTTGAGTTCTAGAACTGTGCTTAATTAGATCCTTACTGAATGAACTGTCTGCTTGTCTGATTTCCTGAGAACGCCCTAGGCTTAACGCTTTTAATCACTTGCTTCCACAACCGTTAATCTCTGCTACTGATTTACTTTCTCGCACCGCTTTCAATTCAATCATATTGCTTTCTTTCTAGTATTAGTCTCTACTGTTCTGATCTATTGAGACCAAGTGTCCCTGTGGATTCGATAACCCTATATACTACTTTGACATTGCTGTTCACTTGCAGTTTAGAATAGGGATAAACTTTAGCCTATCAAGTTTTTGGCGCCGTTTCCGGGGACTCTTTGAGTCTTCGATAGGACCGAACTTAGGGTTTTTACTAGAAATTTTTCTTTTTGTTTTTGTTTTTTTTCGTTTTGTTTTTATTTTACTAAATTTTTTTCTGATTCTTTCTGTCGCAGGTACGAATTTCGCCTTGCGTCGATCGTTGCATCCCTTGCGTCGATCGTCACTAGGCGATTCTGAGATTGAATCGATCGTTGCACTGATAGCATCGATCGTTGCTGGACGATTACAGACAGTTTATGCCAACGCAGAAAACTCGAAGTAATCCGAACTCGAGCTTGCTTAATCTCGGACTGGAGGAACTTGGACGTCTAGAAAGGACTATCAGAAGAGAAAAGAGAGAGAGAATGGTACGGGAACGTCTGATCTTGATACCAGATGCTGAAGGTACCCTGAGGGACCAAGATAACAACCCGTACAATGCTGCTGGGCATCGGGTTGATGCTGAAGGGAATGTCATCCCTGATCCTCCTGAGCAACAACAACAGGAGCTGAACCGAAACCAGGGTCAAGGACAGGCCCAAGGTAGAGAGATGGTGGTTCATGAAAGGACACTAGCTGATTACAACAAACCTGATGAGTTTCATGCAAACCGAGCAGCTCTAGTGCTTCCTGCTTTTGAGAGGAATGATTTTGAGGTAAAGACCATCTACTACCAGCTGATGAGACATATTGCTTTTCATGGTCTTCAAGCAGAGCAGCCTATGGATCACATTGACAAGTTTGAGGACATAGTCACTGGCATGAAGTATGAAGGAGTATGCCCGGACTATCTGTTCCTTAAGCTATTTCCGCACAGTCTTGCTGGAGACGCTAGTGCATGGCTGAGACAACTGGCACCTGGTCAGTATACTACTTGGGCAGCCTTAAAGAGTGAGTTCCTGCGTCACTTTTATGATGATGCGCGCTCAGATCAGTTCAGACAGGACATACTCACCGTTTCCCAAGGAGCTGTGGAGCCCTTGAAGACTGCCTGGATGAGATTTAAGCAGTATCAGCGTGACTGTCCACACCATGGATTCACAGAAGTACAGCTGATTGGTATTTTCTTCAGAGGCATAGATCTCCCTTATCAGACTGCGCTGGATAATTCCAGTAATGCTAATTTCAACACCAGGACTCCTACACAAGCTAAGCAGTTGATTGAAAACCTGATTGGCAGCAACAGTTGCAAGACAATGGATGAAAGGAGGAAGAAATCTGGTGGAACTGTAGAGAATTCTGATATAGCTAATATAAGATCCAGATTGGACACAGTCTACAATCTCCTGACAAGTAAGAAAGCTGTCCACTTTGCCAAAGATGTAGAGGTGATTCAGACTGAGGAGGAAACTCAGGAAGAAGATGTGAATTTCATAGGAGGCTCTGGTTTCCAAGGTAATAGATTTGGTAATCAACAGGGGAACAGATTCACCAATGGAGGACAGACTGGTGGTTTTCAGAAGACCTATGGACAAGGTACTCAGAGAACCTATGGATCTACATCCTATCAGACTCCTCCTGCACCTACAGCCCATGAGAGCAAAATGGAGGCTATGATGGAACAGCTGATTGAGAGTCAGACCAAGATTTCTGTGGACTACAACAAGAAGTTGGACGCTGTCTATGAAGACCTCAATGGGAAATTTGAGTCTATGAGCACTCACTTGAAGCAGTTGGACACTCAGGTAAACCAGATGTCCAGCTCACTGAAGGGAAAAGGAGTGGAAGACACTCATGTTAAGGCCTGGTCTGTGTACATTAATGATGGATCTCACCTAGGTGAAAGATTTGAGCTAAGCACAGCTGAGTTGGTGACAGAACAGGAATTTTCGGATATTTGTGAAAAACTCTCTGGTAAAATCTGCTGCAGTGCGTCGATCGATGCAACATCTGTACCGATCGATGCACCCGTCGGGATGGCAACGATCGACACACCCTTAGTGTCGGTCGTTGCAGGGCGTAAACAGACAAAACTGTCGGATGATAATGGCATAGATGCTGACCTGGAGCTTGATCGCCTATTCAATGGAGCCTCTGAGATTACTCAACATGAGATCTACGAACAGATTTTTAGACAACACTCCTCAGTGTCTGAAGTGATTAGGCAAGAGATTGAAGAGCTGAAGAAATTAGAAAGGATTGGTGAAGAATTGGAAGAAATTCCAACTTCTGATGATCCACCTTATCATCCATGTGTGCAAAGGTACCTGAACAAGATGTTGCCCCTGGATGATGATCTGAAAGACTGGGTGATAATAGTTCCTCAGCATATTAGCGATGTTCTGCTAACTAAGGTCCCGAAGAAGCTGCCTGATCCTGGAGTCTTTGTGCTGGATTGTTCTATCTTTGAGGATAGTTTTAGACGCTCTCTGTGTGATTTAGGAGCTGCTGGAAGTTTGATGCCTTACTCTGTGGCAGAGAAGCTGGGTATGTTGGATTTTACTCCTACTAGGACTTCTCTTTTCCTTGTTGATCAGTCCATACGAGTTCCTGAAGGACTCCTTATGGACATTCCGGTGAGAGTTGGAAACTACTTAGTTCCAACGGACTTCCTTGTGCTGAGATATGACTGTGATCCGGATGAAGCATTATTGCTTGGGAGACCCTTTTTGGCTACAGCAGGAGCATTGATTGATGTTAGGAACAGCTTGATAGACCTCCATCTGGGAGATGAACCACTGCACTATGAGATGGATAAGTTGCGAAAGCCACTGATAGATGGGCAGACATTCACCAGAAGGGACGCAGATTTTGAGCAGCCTGATCATACCATGGTTATAGATCCTGGAGCACGTTTCACTCCATCTTTTCTTGGACATGAGCATTCCGCAACAGCCTACTCACCACCTTGGATGAGGAGACTTGAACAGAGACAGAAAAAGTCTCTGTCAGGACCTCCTGGTACCTGAAAATTCCCATCCGTCCGGTCAAGCTATTGACCTTAAACAAGCGCTGGGTGGGAGGCAACCCACCATTAGGTACTGGTGTTTTTCTACTTAATTTTTGGTGTTTTTGTTAGGATTTTACGTTTGTTTTTGTTTCTGGTGAGTTTATGTTTGCAGGTCTCGGTTAAATCGCAGTGCAACGATCGACGCACCTCTGTGTCGATCGTCACAACACGAAAGGAATCGCATTGCAGCGATCGTTGCGCTCTTGAGCAACGATCGACCATACACGAAAATCGCCAAGTAACGGTCGATGCACTTAGTGCAACGGTCGATGCCTGAGCGACAGAGGTAACCCGACAGACATAATTTCACCTTTTCAATTCTTTATTTTTACCGATCCTTCGCTGAACACTACTGGGGACAGTGTGTCTTAAGTGTGGGGGAGGTGCTACTGACTTTTGTTTTCTGTTTTCTTAAGAGTCAGTCCGTTTTTCAAAAAAAATTTGTTTTATTGAGTCAAAATAGTTTAAGTAAGAAACTATGATTTTCTGAGAAGATTTACAAGACTTGCAGGAACTTAAGTAACCATTGGGATGAAGATTGCAGGATCTATCTATGACTATTAGAAAACCCCATCACAGATCAACCTACTGGGAACACCCACATCACTTCAGGTATCAGAGGATCCTTTACTGACTTCAACCTTTATACTGACTTAGATTTCTCACCTAAGGGCTTGGTATACTTTGTGTCGGATTCCCTTGTTAGTTCTGACACAGCCTGTCAACCTATCCTATTTAGTTCCCTTCTCCCCTTCTGTAAAGTAAAAAAAAAAATATATAATAAACTGAGGATGAGTTAGTAACTCCGAAGTGGTCATGGGAATAGTAGCAAACACTATTATCTCTCATGTGATCCATGGAATGTGTCCAAAGTACACCTCATAACGGGAAGAACAGTGATAAAAAAAAAAAAAATGATACCCAGTGGGGAAAAATCAGTTGTTAAAGAAGGGAAAGAGAAGAAAGGGACTAGAGAAAGATAGTATGGTGGTCTAGAGCTGATAAGGTAAGAATCCATGTGCCCTTTGATCGATACTCCTTAGGTGAGACCGCACTTAAATACTTGCAGAAGTCAGTAGGGAGAATTTGAATGCTTGAATGTGATTGTGGAGTTTACCTAGGACAGTTGCTAAGTGTGGGGGAAGTACATTGTGGTCTTGATATCCTGTGATTGATTCTTTCAGTGGTTTACTAAGGGGAATCTGAGTATTGTAGCTTCTAGGATGAAATGAGTTTCTGAAGAGTTTTCAAACCTCTTCACCATGTTTTAGTTCTATGATTTGCTTGAGGGCAAGCAAAGGCTAAGTGTGGGGGAGTTGATATATCATGGTTTTTACTAGTTTTATGCCATGATATAGTTGTGTTTTTAGTGTCTTTTGTGTTCTTTTAGAGTCTTTTACAGGTATAATCAGGTTTGGAGCTAAATTGGAGATAATGAAGCATTTTGGAGATTTTTGGAGTGTTTGGCCGAGAGATAGAGTTCACTGTCCGAAACAGAGGAAGGTGTCGATCGTTGCACTCTAGCATCGATCGATGCACCAGCGAGATGGGCCAAAAACTCGGCGGTTTAGAAGAATCAAGTTATTGCACTTTGATCCAGAAGTTTCTGATATTTACAAAGAAGCCCTTGGCCGAGATTATACCTATATAATCAAGTTTTAGTTGTTTTTATTAGATACGCTTTGATAATTAAGAGCATAGGATTTTTAGAGCTTTTGGGGCTGATCTGAACCTATTACTTCATCTGTATTTGGAGAAGATTTCGAACCCCTTTTACTCTTATTCTTTTATGCAATTTATTCAATCTATGATCATGTTTTCATTATCTATGTCTGAGTAGATTCCTAGTTAGGTTTAGGGTTTCTCACATAGGATTTCATGACTTGCTAGACTTGTTCAAATTCAGTTAAGGATTCAAACTATATCTGTTCTTCAATTTAATTGTGCTTAAAGCTAGTTCTAACCTGATCAATTAGAATCTAGATCTTAGGTTGCTAAATACGTCACGGAAGTGGGGTTTAGGAATCTGAACTAATTAAATTGGGCAATTAGCTTTGCGCAAACGGAAGTTTGGTTTAGGATAATTGTGAACATATCAAACTTGGGATTAATGCTAGTTTAATCTGTTAGTTCTCGCAAACGAAAGTTTGGTTTGCTGCACTTAGACTTATAGAATTATCGCAAAGGAATTTGGTTAATTCTATATCTGTGTTTTGAGTTCTAGAACTGTGCTTAATTAGATCCTTGCTGAATGAACTGTCTGCTTGTCTGATTTCCTGAGAACGCCCTAGGCTTAACGCTTTTAATCACTTGCTTCCACAACCGTTAATCTCTGCTACTGATTTACTTTCTCGCACCGCTTTCAATTCAATCATATTGCTTTCTTTCTAGTATTAGTCTCTACTGTTCTGATCTATTGAGACCAAGTGTCCCTGTGGATTCGATAACCCTATATACTACTTTGACATTGCTGTTCACTTGCAGTTTAGAATAGGGATAAACTTTGAGCCTATCATCTGCTGACAACAAACGAGGTTCTCCACTACTTGAGACAATCAAAAGAAAATAAAAGAGAGGCAATGATTGTGAAGACAAATATGACAAAAGGCTTATGATTAGATAGAATGGACCTGTTTGGAAATGGTGTTACAGAGATTTGGTTTCCAAGAAATATGGAATAAGTGGATAATGGAGTGTGTAACAATTTTTTTTTCTCACTCATTTTTGTTGAAAGGTCTGCCACATGGTAGAATTTCTCCTTCGCATGGGCTGAGGTAGGGAGATTCTCTTTCTCCATACATGTTTATCCTTTGTACCTAATTTTTATCGGGTCTTTTTCAAAAAAATCAAGCGGAAGGAGAGCTTCTAGGGATTAAGGTTACACATAATAATCCTATGGTTCAACTGCTTTTTGTTGACGATACAATGTTCTTTTGTTGATCATATGACGCGAGTTTCAGAAGCATAAAGAGGATCTTAGAAGCGCATGAAAATGCATCTGGCCAGGCTATCAGTTTAATGAAGTCGTCTATCACTTTTGCAGCTAAGAAACCAAGTACAAGGAGGGAGAAAGCTAAGTGAATTCTTGAAATAACTAGAGAAGGTGGCATGTAAATACTTAGGCTTTCTGAAACACTTTGGAATAAGAAAAAAGGATATATTCACATCCATAGTGGATAGAATAAGGCAAAAAGGACAAAACTGGTTGACAAGAGTTTTATCTTCAGCTGGAAACATGTATGCTCTAGTCAGTTCTATATGCAATTCCTTCCTAGGTGAAGTCTTGCTTCAAACTCCCAAACTCGCTGGTGGACATAATACATTTAGCTTTGACAAGATTTGGTGGGATGATAAGTAAGATTAAAAAAAAAGATGCCTTGTGTATCTTGGAATAAACTGGCCTCACCAAAAGAAGCTGCAGGCTTGGGTTTCAGAGATGTAGAAATTTACAAGGATGAAATTATGCTTTGGTTTCAAAAAAATTACTGGGAATAAAATATTTTAACAAGGAGTCTCTCTTGGACTGTGAAGCACCATCCTCGACGAGTCATGGCTGGAAGGATATTATAATAGGCCGTGATGTTCTAAAACAGGGACTGGGATGGATCATGGGTTCTGGAAAAGATGTAAAATTACAGTCTGATCCATGGTTATCTTTGGAGATAGCTTTAAAACCAGTGGGACCAGCAGCATTTCCAACGCAGGAAGTGTGTGTTTCGGACATCATTGATGTTTAAAAAGGTCTTTGGAATTGGTAGGCAATAAGAAGTATCATACTGCCACATGAAAATCACATCAAGATGCTTCATAGAAGTGTGATTAGACGGGATGATTTAATGTGTTGGATTCCAGCTATGAATGGCTAATACTTTTTAAAAACAGGGAATAAGGCGAGGAGACTCCCTATCACCGTACCTTTTCATATTGTGCAGTGAAGTATTATCAGGGTTATGCAATAAGGCTCAAGAGGAAGGTAGTTTTCAAAGGATCAGAGTCGCCAAAACATATCCAAGAATCAACCATTTGTTATTCGCGGATGACACAATATTTTTCTGTCGCACTAATGATAAAAGCATTACGGCTCTCAAACTCATCCTGGAACAATATGAAAGAGCTTATGTTCAGTACATCAATTTCCAAAAGTCCTCTATAACCTTCTCTCGTAAAGCACCAGCGACCCTAAAGGACAAAGTAAAAGCATATCTCCACATAGATAGTGAAGGGGGAGTAGGGAAATACCCCGGCTTGCCGGAGCACTTTGGTCGTAGGAAAAAGGATCTCTTCTCATCAATTGTGGATAGAATCCGTCAGAAATCTCTATCTTGGACTAACCGGTTCTTGTCTGCAGCAAAAAATCTCACTCTACTCAAAAGTGTCTTGGCGTCAATGCCTTCTTATGCTATGAGCTGTTTCAAGTTACAATGCTCTCTCACAAAGCGTATACAGTCCATCCTTACGAGGTTCTGGTGGGATGCATCTCCTGGTCACAGTAAAGTAGCATGGGTAGCATGGAATAAGATTGTAAGGTCCAAGAAAGATGGAGGATTGGAAATGAGAGATCTTAAAAGTTTCAATGATGCTCTCTTAGCTAAAATAAGCTGGAGGATCATAGAGAAGCCGGAATGCTTACTGGCTCGCATACTAGAAGGGAAATACTATGCAGAAACCTCCTTCCTCTCCTAGAGTATCCCAGCTGTGGCTTCATAAGGGTGGAGAATTTTCATCATAGGCAGAGACATCATCGTAGACCATTTTGGATGGGCTGTGGGTATTGGGGAATCCATAAGGATTTGGCAGGAGCCTTTGATCTCAACAACTCTGTTATCCTTATGGGCCCTGCTCCCCTTGCTAATGCTCATGATATTGTTTATAGCCTGTTTCTGCCGAACTCGACAACATGGGATGCAAACAAAATCAACATGCTCCTGCTAAGCTATGCCTACGAGATTCTCAGTATAAATCCCAGTACACTTCGTCTCAAGGATAAGAGAATATGGCTTCATCATGGCGTTTGGTGCTTACACGACCAAAACAGGCTACTATGCTGCTCTGGAGAAGAAGGATAGCTCAACCCACAGTACCTCACAAGAACCTATCAACTGGTTATCAGATATCTGGGCCATCAAGACCTCCCTTAAAATCAAACTATTCCTTTTGAAGTTCGCCACAAAGGCAATACCGGGGGGTAGGGGGGGTGGGGGTGAAAGACTTATATCAAGATGCATTCCTACTGATGGGAAGTGCAAAAAATGTGGCGAATTGAAGACCATCAACCACCTACTATTTCAGTGTGAATTTGCCAAAGCAGTCTGGAATTCAGCACCTTTTTCCCTTCCAAGCATCTCCTCAACTTTCTCTGACTTTGCTACCGACTGGAGAAGGATAATAACCCTCATATGCCTGCCTCCTACAGGTATGTACTTCGATCCCCTTGCACCATGGATATGTTGGATGCTATCGACGAACATGAACAAGCATATATTTGAGAATAGAACTCAGAAACCACAAGAGCTTATTTCTTAAGCCATATGTTATGCGAAAGAATGGTGTTCTGCTCCAGTGCAAGTGAACACAACCCAGATCCCCGTGATGCAGGAAGCAATCGTATGCAAGACTGATGCCTCCTGGAACTCTAACAGAAATCTAGCGGGTTTAGCATGGAATTTGACCCAATTGATCGCTTCTTGTCTGGATCGGAAGCCCTAGAATTAGTTAAATCTCCACTCCTTGTTGAGGCCCTGGCCCTGCAAGTTGCAATAGAATTGGCAATCGATCCTGGTATGCGATCTGTTGAATTCCAATCGGATTCGACACAGTTAATCAAAGCCATCTATACTGGTCAACCTATTTCGGAGCTCCATGGAGTACTCTCAAATATCTTCAAGTATCAATCTCTCTTCAATTATGTTGCTTTTCGTTTTATTTCTCGATCGGTGAATGAGCTTGCAGCGGCTATGGCTAAACAAGCTCTTCTCACTATTATAGTCCAGAATCTTTCTTAGTTTGAATGAAGTATTTGAGTGACAAAAAGGGTATAAGTTAATCACAAATCGGAATCATCTTCAAGAATCGTGTTTTAACTGGTGAAAACATATTTGGAAAGAAGTTCCACAAAAGGTGAGAATGTTCCTATGGGAATGTATGTCCAAGGCTCTGCCATTTGGCTCATAATCCGCAAGGAGAGGAATAGGAATCAATCTACTATATAGAAGACACGGTCATCTAGAAACTGTTGAACATGTATTGTTCGGAAAAAAATTTGCACAGAAAATTTGGGATTTGCTCCTGTTACTATGTTGCAATTTAATGAGGCTCCATCAATCAACCTCTTTTTAAGGAAAGGGAGTAAGATGATTCTCCTACTGCTGGTATGTCTCATCGGAACGAGGCTATTTTCTTAGTTTTGTTGGGAGTTATGGAAAGCACGAAACCATTTGCTGTTCAAAAACATATTTTTGAGAGAGATGGAGGTTTTAACGAAAGCAATCACATGAGCAAAGGATTGATATAATGCATGCAAAATAACTCCTGAAATCTCAGCACAACCTTCATGTTACACATGAACTAAGTTTTGAGTCCAACATTACTTGTTTTCTCGATGCTTCATAGAAAGCATAAATTAACTTTTGTGTAATGGGTTCAATATTTTGTGTTAATACGAACGAGGTCATATTCAAGTTTATGGACTCAAAAGGAGGTGTTAGTTTAGCATTGGAAGCTGAAGGATAGGCCTTTCTTCGAAGTATGCAAGAAGTAACAACTTGTGGATTTATGCAGATCTTTTTCTTCTCGGATTTATCAGAAGTCTAACTAGCTGATATTTATGCATTTATCTCTGAATTCGATTTGATTAGATTCAAATTTGGTCATAGATCAGCTAATTGTGTAGCTGATACTTTAGCAAAACATGTTCATAATGAGCCCAAAATTCTGTCTGTTTTATATATACTATTAAAACAGAAGTACAAAATAGAAATTGCCACTGATTATTCTTATAATTAGAAAAATGCCATCAAACTTCTTTGTTAAATTTCAAATACATATAAGGATAAAAATGTATTTAAAAATTTCAAATATAATCATTAATTATAATTATAACAATATCACAATATCTTGTGATTATAAAATTACTTTAATTTAAATTTATATAATAAAATTGAGTTGTTTTTAGACGTGTGACAAACCTACATTTTTGGGGATTTTTCGACTTTTAGTTTATGTTAATTAATTAAAATAAATTATAATTATTAAATAATAAAATAATAAAATATTATTTTAAATCTCATTTCAAATTGAAAATTTTCCTATTAATTAGGGATTCCATAGCTCATTATTGTAATTATTAATTATTTCCAAAAAGTATTAAATCTACATTTAGTCAATATAATTTCGAATTTTTTAACTTTCTTTTAATTTTTAAGATTTTTTTTACCAAATTTTCCACACATTTGAAAAATACTCATATAGTTTTACCATCAAATTTCATTGTTAAATTTCAAATACATATAAGGATAAAAATATATTTAAAAATGTCAAATATAATCATTAATTATAATTATAACAATTTCACAATATCTTGTGATTATAGAAATTACTTTAATTACCATATCTATTCCATATCTTTAAGTTAGTGTAAGTTAAAATAATTTTTTAATCTTTATTTAAAATGTATTATTGAAATCGTGAGAAATATAAGGAAGTAAATTAAATTTATATAACAAATTGAGTTGTTTTTAGACGTGTGACAAACCTAAATTTTTGGGGATTTTCGCCTTTTAGTATATATTAATTAATTAAAATAAATTATAATTATTAAATAATAAAATCATCAAATATTCTTTTTAATCTCATTTCAAATTGAAAATTTTCCTATTAATTAGGGATTCCATAGCTCATTATTGTAATTATTAATTATTTCCAAAAAGTATTAAATCTACATTTAGTCAATATAATTTCAGTTTTTTCTAACTTTCTTTTAGTTTTTAAGATTTTTTTTTTACCAAATTTTCCACACATTTGAAAAATACTCATATAGCTTTTCTACAAAATATGATTCATTTCGAATTATTTTCAAAAATTATTTGAAATAAATTCATCTCACTATATAATATATGCCTATTAATTAGGGATTCCATAACTCATTATTGTAATTTTTAATTATTTCCAAAAAGTATTAAATCTATATTTAGTCAATATAATTTCGAAATATTTTTTTCTACTTTCTTATAATTTTTAAGAATTTTTTACCAAATTTTCCACATATTTGAAAATACTCATATACTTTTTTCCACAAAATATAATTCATTACGAATTATTTTCAAAACTTATTTGAAATAAATTCATCTCACTATATAAGATACATTTAGTCAATATCGGCCTATTTTGACTTAAATTAAAGCGTAGGTGACAAAAAAGATATGCCTATTAATTAGGGTTCCATAACTCATGATTTTAATTATTAATTATTTCCAAAAAGTATTAAATCTACATTTAGTCAATATAATTTCAAATTTTTTTTACTTTCTTATAATTTTTAAGATTTTATTTTCCAAATTTTCCACATACTTGAAAATACTCATATTTTTTCCCCAAGCTAAACATCCTTTTTGTTATAGCTTTAATATATATATATATATATATATATATATATATATATATTTGTTTCTCAAACGACTTTGTTCTTCTTCTGATTTAAGCTTTTATCTTCATGCTCAGTTGGTTCGGGTCGAAGAGGGCTAAAGTTTGTGAATGGATCCAAGCCGAAGGGGGTGAGACTGAGAAGAGGAGGATGAAATTTCGTGAACAGAACCATGTATAGTTGGGTCAGGCCGAGGAAAAAAGGATGGATAAAATCAAATGATTTATGGGTTTGTGATTTAGTATTTGTTTTTTTTCAAACCTTTTCAGTTATTTAACGAGATTTTGATTAATACTTTTGGTTATTCTCCTTTTCTTTTCAGGGATCTAAATATGTTGATCGAAAACCCTAAAACATGGTTATGCCAAAGAAATGAGAGTCTTTTGTAAAAAAAAAAACTTGTAGGGTTTACACATTTCGTTTTTTGAAGAATTTGATAGTCGCCAAGGTGAAAAAGTATGTCTCTACAAATAAAGATGCAAAATCATGGCTCGTGTAAGTACACACATACTGACATAATGTTATGCAATATAGTGCAACTAATGACATAATGTTTCATAACTAACCTCAACCAGCTTTTGCTCGCTGTTTCAGTCTATCTGGTGGAGATCATGTTCACGCGGGTACAGCCACTCTCTCCCTTTCCTTCTTAAAACTGCAACACGAAAGTACAAGAGTTAGCAAATGCATTTTTCAAATTTGGAAAACACAATCTGGAAAATGATATGACGAGTCATGCCTTCAGCATATAATCATGCAAGAATCTTCTTGGATCAGCTTGATGCTTTACGAGAATAGTAAGATGCTGAATCTAAAAGCATGAAGCTTTCAAAATCTTCTTCGTATCTTTCCATCTGTCCCATTTCAATCTCAACATAATGTCTAATACATTTTTCAAAGCTCTATCAATCTGCTTGCCCTCCCGTTCTTCATCAACCTGACATTAAACTGGTTGTTATAGACCCTGAATAAGGCAAGAGAGTGTGTGTGGGGGAATAAACATCATAGAGATTTAATTGCAGGTTTAGATTAAGATAAATTATGTAATACATATGGCTAGATTTGGATTCTCAAACCTCATAAGAAACACTAACACCGAAACTTACCGAAGTGGTTAACGATAACCTGGCAGTCTCTTTGATTCACCGAGGTACGAAACGATTATTTCCAGTGATGGACATGTTTAAAGAGCTTCACAGTACCATCAAGTCTTTCCTTCAGTCGATTCGAAACCTTGAAGAAACAAAATAGCAATAAAAAACTATTAATTAGGGTTCTATAACTCATGATTTTAATTATTAATTATTTCCAAAAAGTATTAAATCTACATTTAGTCAATATAATTTCGAATTTTTTTTACTTTCTTATAATTTTTAAGATTTTATTTTCCAAATTTTCCACATACTTGAAAATACTCATATTTTTTTTTCCCAAGCTAAACATCCTTTTTGTTATAGCTTTAATATATATATATATATATATATATATATATATATATATATATATATATATATATATATATATATATATATATATATATTTGTTTCTCAAACGACTTTGTTCTTCTTCTGATTTAAGCTTTTATCTTCATGCTCAGTTGGTTCAGGTCGAAGAGGGCTAAAGTTTGTGAATGGATCCAAGCCGAAGGGGGTGAGACTGAGAAGAGGAGGATGAAATTTCGTGAACAGAACCATGTATAGTTGGGTCAGGTCGAGGAAAAAAGGATGGATAAAATCAAATGATTTATGGGTTTGTGATTTAGTATTTGTTTTTTTCAAACCTTTTCGGTTATTTAACGAGATTTTGATTAATATTTTTGGTTATTCTCTTTTTCTTTTCAGGGATCTAAATATGTTGATGGAAAACCCTAAAACATGGTTATGCCAAAGAAATGAGAGTCTTTTGTAAAAAAAAAAACTTGTAGGGTTTACACATTTCGTTTTTTGAAGAATTTGATAGTCGCCAAGGTATACATTGATATTTATTCGTTTCATGGGTCATGTTCTTTGAGATTTTTGAATTTGTGAATCTGACGAAGAATTGGTGAAATTGGCATGATTGTCGCAGGTTTCTTTTGTATCATATTTGTTCTTCATGGGCATTTATAAATTGATTAGTGATGTTGAAGTAATTGTGTGTCTCTTTTTTACTTGTGCTTTTAGGCAGAAGAAAAGACGAGGATGTCTTTTGAAGATGCAGCTGAGTCACTTCGTGTATTAGTCAAGGAGTAGCTCAAGAAGTGACACAGGCGGGAAATATTTGAAGAACAAACAAGGACATAGCGGATTAACTTGAAACCGCGTACTGGAGCTGAGGTGGACTACCCAAGATATGTGATGAGCTGGACATATATCTTGGAGGATATTCAAGACAAATATCCAATGCGAATAAGAAGAATCTCCTAAGATCCTAAAGTTGTTAGGGTTGTTAGGATTCTTGAAGATGGCGTAAGAGATAAGGTTTATCTCTTAAGTGGTTTCGAGCTAACTAGGTTAGCAATCCCATTGAGTATAAATGGGAGAGTTTTGCGCCGAGTATAGGCAAGCTTTTAAAGTGAGAGAATTTGTGAGAACTCAAGTGATCAAGTATAGATCATTGAGTTTGAGAGATTAGATTGAGAGATAGTGTTCTTGTAAGATCATATTGTCAATCTAATAAAGCACAAGTTTTTCAGAATCGTTTTGAGCTGTGTTACATCTTTCTGAAAACTACAATAGCCTTGCACTTTCATTTGGTATCAGAGCTACCACTCGTAGCTATCTATTCGGGTGAGATCCTGAGGAGAAAGATGGAAGGCTATCAAGAACTCTTGAACAGCACAAGAATCATTCTTGATGCTGGAAACTATGGGTTTTGGAAGTCAAGGATGAGGTCACAGATCAGGGGAATCAATCCATTAGCATGGAAGGCAGTGATGGAGACGTGGAAGGAGCCCATGATCAAAGACGAAAAAGGCGTGGAAACACCCAAACCAGAAGAGAGTTGGACGGAAGAAGAAATAAAGAAATCCAAATACAACTCCAAGGCTCTGAGTGCAATTCATTGCAGTGTCTCCAAAAAGACTTTTGAGTTAATTCAAGGCTGTGAAACCGCAAAAGATGCATGGGACATTCTACAAACACACTTTGAAGGAACTCAAAAGGTCCAGAACTCAAGGAAAGATCTTTTGGCATCACGGTTTGAAAATCTGAAGATGGATGAGCATGAGTCTATTGCCGACTTCAGCGCTAAGCTAAGTTCACTAGCTCAAGAAGCTGCAACCCTTGGGAAGAAATACAAGGACAAGAAACTTGTCAAAAAGTTTCTAAGGTGTCTTCCAGCAAAATACATGCCATACAAATCAGCTCTAAGTGTGTCTCAAAACACAGAAGAACTTACCTTCGGAGAAGTGGTAGGTATGTTGCAAGCTCATGAATTGGAACTAGAAGGGATTAAGAAACCACGCAGCTTAGCTCTGACGGTGAATGAAACAAGCAAATCTGCGGTTAATGAAGAAGATCCACTGAGCTTGTTGGTTAGACGATTTGATCGAGCCTTGAAAAGAATAGAGCAAGGACAAGGGTCATCTCAGAAGAAGCCAAACAACTTCAGAAAACAAACCGAAGGAGACAAGTCTACTAGACGTGCAGATATCCAGTGTCATGAATGCAAAGGCTTTGGACACTATCGAACTGAATGTCCAACAGTCAAGAGGAGAGAAATCAAGTGCTTTGGGTGTCAAGGTCTTGGACATACTCAACTAGAATGCGTGAATGATCAAAAGAAAAGGAAAGAAAAATCTCTTCTGGCTGAGGAAGACACTGATGAAGACAGCACTGAAAGTGAAGATGAGCTGAACAACTTTGTAGCGTTTGTTGGAATCACTGAGTTTGACGAAGGAGAAGATGAGTCAGGATCTGATTCAGAACCTGACATAGATCTGGAAGAGGTAAGAGATACTCTAATCAAGATTGGAAAGGAAAATGGAGAATTGATTAAGGAAAAGTTACGTCTTGAAGCCATTGTAGAGTCTCTAAATCTTGAACTTATGACCGTAAAGAGACTAAGTGATGAGAGTGTGACCCTGATGAAGGAAAAGCTGAATCTTGCTGTAAAGGCCGACAGACTTGAACAAGAGTTAAAGGAAGAAAAAGAAACAACAGCTCGTTTGCAAGCAGAACTAACTCAACATCACAAGAAGATTCACATGCTTACGGGAAGTAAGCAACTAGACAAGATTTTAAGTGCGGGAAGGACTGAAAGAGGGTATAGAGGACTCGGATACTCAGGAAGGGGAATGAAGGAAGCCGAGAATATCAACTTTGTTTCAGGAGGCTACGTGAATCAAGAATGCAAGGAAGCTTACGACAGGACAGATGGATGCTGGTACTGTGGAAAACCAGGACATATCAAAGCATACTGCAGAAGATTCAGGGAAAGAGTAAGTTGGCTGAGAAGACAAGGAATGTACTACTGGAATGGCTACAAGAATCAAATCTGGATCAAGAGAACTGATCTACATCAGACATTAAGGGATGCATCTACAAAAGTTGGTCTCGGATTCAGGTGCAACATGGCCTTTGTCTCGGATGAACAGGAAGAAACAACTCCATGGTATTTTGATAGTGGATGCTCCAGACACATGACTGGAGATCAAAAGAATCTTCAAAAGGTCAAATCAATCAAAGGAGGAAAAGTTACCTTTGGAGATGGAGGTCACGGAAACATCCTAGGTAAAGGGCAAACCAGTGAAACTGAGGTACCACAACTGATGAATGTTTACTTGGTGCAGGGACTCAAAGCGAATCTCATAAGCGTCAGCCAATTATGTGATGAAGGATTGATGGTAATGTTCACACGCACTGAATGCAAGGGGATCAATGAACAGCAAGAAACTGTCATTCAAGGAGTCAGAACCGGCAACAATTGCTACATGTGGAGAAATACCATGAAGTGCTTCAATGCAAGAGATGAGTTGAATCTGTGGCATCAAAGACTAGGACATATGAATGTCCGAAATTTGACCACCCTTGTTAACAAAGAAATGGTGCGTGGAGTTCCTCATATAAAAGGATGTGACAAGATGGTGTGTGGTCCATGCAACCAGGGGAAGCAGGTTAAAGTGCAACACAAGAAGGTTCCTGACATTCAGTCTAAGGCAGCTCTTGACTTGGTACACATGGATCTAATGGGACCAATGCAAACTGAGAGTGTAGCAGGAAAACGATATGTGTTTGTATTGGTGGATGACTACACAAGGTTCACATGGGTAATGTTCATCAGAGAAAAGTCAGATACAGCGAGTAGCTTCAGGATCTGGGCACTTCAGTTGATCAATGAAAGAGGAGGTGTGAAACGAATTAGGAGTGATCATGGAGGAGAATTCCAAAATGATACAATGAGGATGTTCTGCGAAAACCATGGGATAAGTCATCAGTTTTCAGCACCAAGAACACCACAACAAAATGGTGTGGTGGAAAGAAAGAACAGGACACTTCAAGAGATGGCTAGAGCTATGCTGCATGGGAATGATGTACCAACAAAATTCTGGGCTGAAGCAATCAACACTGCGTGTTACGTCATCAATAGAGTGTATGTTCGGAAAGGATCCACAAAGACACCATATGAACTGTGGAAAGGAAAAACACCAAACCTGAGTTACTTCCATGTGTTTGGGTGCAAATGCTACATCCTAAATGATAAAGATCACCTTGGGAAGTTTGATTCAAGAAGCGATGAAGGAATGTTTCTGGGTTACTCAGGGAATAGTACAGCATTCAGGGTGTACAACAACAGAACATGCCTTATAATGGAGTCAGTTAATGTGGTATTTGATGACTACTCACTGACACAGTGCCAAGAAGGAAACCATGAAGGGGACTCTGATAACGAAGGAAGGAATGAAGTGACTAAAGAGATGAGGCATGTGACACAAGCTGATCTGAAGCAGAATGTAACTCAACCCAAGAAGGAGTTACAAGTTCCGCGGAATCATTCTGCCAAAGACATCATTGGAGAAGCAGAAGAGGAAAGAAAGACTAGAGGAGGACTGATGAAACTCAAGAACAAGTTGAAGACACCTATGAAAGTCAAAGAGCAATTCCCAGAACCGGTAAAAGTGAGCAAAGAACTGCATGTTCCTCGCAATCACTCTGTCGAAGACATAATCGGAAACGCAGAAGAAGAAAGAAAAACCAGAGGAGTCAAACTTGACTTTAAAGAAATGGTAAGGTTTGCTTGTTTTGTTTCCACTATTGAACCTAAAACTCATGTGCAGGCAATCGATGATGAATTCTGGATCGTGGCTATGCAACAAGAGCTGGAACAATTTGTCCGTAATGATGTTTGGGAGCTAGTTCCAAGACCAGAGCAAGGGAACATCGTTGGAACTAAGTGGATCTTCAAAAACAAGATTGATGAAGAAGGAGTTGTGGTCAGGAACAAAGCTAGATTGGTTGCTCAGGGATATTCTCAAATCGAAGGTGTGGACTTTGAAGAAACGTTTGCTCCTGTCGCAAGACTTGAGTCAATCAGATTGTTTTTAGGAATGGCCTGTATCATGAACTTTACAGTCTATCAAATGGATGTGAAAAGTGCCTTCTTAAACGGTTTCCTTCAAGAAGAAGTATATGTAGAGCAGCCAAAAGGATTTGAAGATGCACTAAATCCTAAGCACGTGTACAAGCTAAACAAAGCTCTCTATGGTCTCAAACAAGCACCCAGAGCATGGTATGAAAGGTTGACGAGCTTCCTGTTGGATCAAGGTTACAATAGGGGGAGTGTGGACAAGACATTGTTTATTCTTGAACAAAGCAAGGAGATTCTGATGGTGCAAATATATGTAGATGATATCATCTTTGGTGGCACATCACAAAAACTGGTTGATGAGTTTGTCTCAAGTATGACAAAGGAGTTCGAGATGAGCATGGTTGGTGAGTTGAAGTATTTCCTAGGGCTACAGATTACGCAATCCAGAGAAGGAATATTCATATCACAGACAACCTATGCAAAGAATCTGCTCACTAAGTTCAAGATGGAACACTGCAAGGAGGCCAAAACACCTATGAGTACTACGGTCAAGATGACAAAAGATGATGAAGGAAAAGATGTGGATGTCAGGACCTACAGAGGAATGATAGGAAGTCTGCTTTATCTCACTGCAAGCAGGCCGGATCTAACGTTCAGTGTTGGAGTATGCGCACGGTTTCAAGCCAAGCCCAAGCAGTCACATCTTGAAGCTGTCAAGAGAATCATCAGATATGTTAAAGGATCAGTGGGCTTGGGAATCTGGTATTCTAAAGGATCAAACAAAAGTCTAGTTGGATACTGCGATGCTGACTGGGCTGGGAGTGTTGACGACAGGAAGAGCACAAGTGGCGGGTGTTTCTTCTTGGGGAACAATCTTATTGCATGGATGAGCAAGAAGCAGAACTCAGTATCCCTATCTACAGCTGAAGCAGAGTACATCTCAATGGGAAGTTGTTGTGCACAACTCCTTTGGATGAAACAAATGTCTGCAGATTTTGGAATGGATTCTGGAGTACTACTGGTTTATTGTGACAACAAAAGTGCCATAAGTATTTCAAAGAATCCAGTACAACACTCTAGAACCAAGCACATTGACATAAGGCACCACTTCATTCGAGAGTTAGTGGAGGAAAAACAGGTAATGATCGAACACATTGTCACTGAGTCTCAACTGGCTGATTTCTTCACAAAACCACTTGATTTTACTCAATTTATCACCTTAAGAAATGCACTTGGTATTTGTGAAATATGATGGTTTGTGGAAGTGTGCAGAACTAGTACAGGCTGTAACTCAGGATGTACATCTAGCTCAGATTTAGTTTGGAGTCATACGTGAAGTGGAAAAGAGCTACCTACTATTCCGTCTTGTCAAACTCCAGTACAGGTTTCGTAGAAAGAGAGAGCAAAAAGATCAGGAAGAATCAGACTGAGCCAGTCAAGTCTTAAAACTAGCTCAACAAGTAATACAACAAAAAAAAAAAAAAAAAAAAAAAGGATCTGCTCTCTCCTACAGGATAAAGGTTGAAAACTGGCAAGACAAGATAAAGGAATAGGAGTGTGAAAGCTAGCCATGGATCTGTAGATGGCCAAATGCATGAATCAAGAAAAGCTAGTGTGCATTCTAGTACAAGCACTGGGTCAAAAAGGTACAAAATAATTCAAAAAGGTTTGTCAATACTGGTTCTTTTCAAAAGCCAGTTGATTCTTGTGAAAAATAGTGATCATCATACTCTGTGAGAAATTCCCACTTTAACTCTGGAACAAGCAGTGGATGCAGTTGATTTGGTATGTGTTAGACTACATTGTGTCTTGTGAAAGAATAATATGGTCGTTTGCAGTAAACCAGTTGGTACAAAAGAAATCAGGTTCGACCCAAAATCGAGACGGTCCAAAACCAAACCGGAAGAGCACTAGAAGACAAAAGATGAAAGATTGAAGGGTCTTATGTTCGCGGCAAAAGACATTACACACTTCTTGCTCATCACCGAAGAAAAAAAAAAAAACCCTAAGAGAAACCAAAAGCGAAAACTCAATCCGTGGCTCCATGAGTTCCGAGAAGAACAATCCAGCTCAAATCGAGTCTCAGATGGAACATGCAACCGAGATTGAAGCTCAATCAACTCAATCTGCAACCCAAGAAAAGCTCGATTCGCTTGCGATCATCGCGTACAAGGAGTGGAATCCTTTTAACAAGATTGAAGCTTCAACTGAAATTCGTGGGACAACCGAGGGAGAAAAGGTACCTACGAAAGAGACCAACTCTGAAGTCGTAACCGAAGCACCTGAGCAAGAAAGGACCAAAATCGGTGTAACTATCGAAGAACTTGAGTCGATAGTGAACGAGGCTCAGAAGACTCGTGGGGATGTTGCAAAGAAAGAAAAGAAGAACAACCCGTCCAGGCTTACAAGATCGAAGAGCAGAAAGAAGTCGGAAAGGAGCAGTGTGACAACAGGAGAAAGATCAAAAAGCCAAGAGAAGGAGAAGGCGATTGACATCTCTGATGAAGAAACAGAATCTGATGGATACGAGTCAGCAACTGGAATCTCGGTTCATGAACAGACAGAGAAAGCGACACGCTCACAGTCAAGAAAGAGGAAGCGTGCACCAGAGCAAAGGAAGACCCAAGTCAGAACATCCTTCGGAACTCCGATGATACCCAAGAAGATCAAGGTCTCAAAAACATTGGATCAGGAAAGGTACAAACTCTTTAAGAATAGGGGAATATTGCCTGAAAGATTGGTAGATATGAGTAAAGAGGATGAATGGGGGTATCTGAAACTGATCAAGGATAGTGATTTAGTATCAACTGTGACTGGGTTGATGGGATACATCAAGGAACATGTCTGTGAATTCTATGCTGCATTGCCTGGGGTGAAAGTAGAAGACTCAGTAGAGAAGATAGTTGTCTGGTTCAGAGGACACCCGTATGAACTCTCTCCGACTGCAATCAACGAGTCATTGGGACTTTCAGAACTTACTGAAGATGAAATCAGAGCAGACATTGAAGCTGACACCGAGAGTATGGAAACAGTGGCCACGGTTCTCAGTGAAGGGAAGACTGAATGGGAAGATCTCACTGCCACAGGACTTCCACCGTGTTATGCAGCCTTGAGTGTGCTTTCAGCATACAACTGGATTCCATCAACTCATAAGCACCATCTCTCAGAACAAAGAGCTAGGCTGATTTACAAGGTTGCTCAAGGAATAAAAACTGATGTTGGAAGAATGATCTTCAAGCAGATTCTATCCCTCGGAGTCACTAAGGATTCAGATTCACGGTGGTTAATGTTTCCAAGGATAATCACAGGACTTATGAAGGCTCAGCATGCACCTACGACTCTTAAGGGAGAGAAAGTCGTTGCTCCGATCTTCTACAAGAAGGACATACGCTCTGGTGAAGCATTTGTCAAGATCGAGGATTCCAAGTCTGCCAAGAAGAAAGCTATCAGAGCCAGTCCAAAGACACAGACACCGAGACGCACCAGCTCCAGCGCATCAGCTCCGAAAGCCTCAACTCACACAATGCAAGAGGTAGTGAATCTTGGATCAGTTCGTGTACCAGTTGGAAGCTGCAGCCCACGAGCAGCAAGAGAAGCCGTTGAGGATACCGCCAAAGCTCTCCAGACGTTCTCTGAGGTGATCCAGCGACTTCTTCGTGTCATGCCAGGTAAGGTCTCTTCAAACTGTTAATCATCTTAGCTACTGACACTGTGTTTTTAACCTTGTGTGCTCTCAAGCAGGGGGAGAAGAGGATAGTGGCTAGAGTGTGTTACCAGATTGTGGGGGAGTGAGGGAAAAACCGTTTTGTTTTCGTTTTGTTGTCTAGTTTTTCCCTTCACTAAGAAACAAGTCGGATGTTATGGGGGAGTTTGTCTAAGTCTCTGTCTTACTAAGACCTTATCATTTTGTATGACGGATTGCAAAAACCTTGGATGTAAAACTCTGGTTATGTTTTCGTTATGTTTTCCTAGAACAAGTGTTTTCGGATGACAGATTTTCAGAATGCGACTTGTCTTTGCTTGTGTATAGTATTCTTGACCTTTTGCAGATACTTGAGAGACACACAATTTTAAAAAGGGGGAGATTGAAGATGCAGCTGAGTCACTTCGTGTATTAGTCAAGGAGTAGCTCAAGAAGTGACACAGGCGGGAAATATTTGAAGAACAAACAAGGACATAGCGGATTAACTTGAAACCGCGTACTGGAGCTGAGGTGGACTACCCAAGATATGTGATGAGCTGGACATATATCTTGGAGGATATTCAAGACAAATATCCAATGCGAATAAGAAGAATCTCCTAAGATCCTAAAGTTGTTAGGGTTGTTAGGATTCTTGAAGATGGCGTAAGAGATAAGGTTTATCTCTTAAGTGGTTTCGAGCTAACTAGGTTAGCAATCCCATTGAGTATAAATGGGAGAGTTTTGCGCCGAGTATAGGCAAGCTTTTAAAGTGAGAGAATTTATGAGAACTCAAGTGATCAAGTATAGATCATTGAGTTTGAGAGATTAGATTGAGAGATAGTGTTCTTGTAAGATCATATTGTCAATCTAATAAAGCACAAGTTTTTCAGAATCGTTTTGAGCTGTGTTACATCTTTCTGAAAACTACAATAGCCTTGCACTTTCATCTTTCATTTAGTGCTGATGCACATAATAGGAATGAGTTTGAGCGAGGAATAAGGCCAATTCATGTCAGCCCAGTCCACATGGTGATACTATAGTATGACAAGATTATTTGGATACTTTCTTTTTACAAGAATATGAAGATCTCTATTTATCTATATATTGATTTCTTAAGACAAAACTCGAGGAGAGAGTGTTGGTTTCTCATGCCAAAGTTTAAGATTATATTAGTTTGTGTCTGATAGTCAGATGAGTCAAACTTTTAAATGATTTCGATAAATTTCGTTTATCTATAGTCACGTTTATTAAATATTTCATTTCGTTTCGATGTATGGTGTATGTCATTGATTTTGGGCTTGCGAATAGTATAGAGATCTTCAGACACACAAACATATTCTATAGAGGTACATACATAACTTTTCCCTGCTCGCATATTTGTTTATTCTTAAATGTATTCCGCTTTATAATAGGGAAAACAAGAATTTTACAAGAACAACTTGATACGCAAGTGTTAGCACTCATCTTAGAATTGGTGAGTTTTTTTTTGTCTTTCTTGCTTAGCAATTCTCAGTTTCTGAATTAATATTACTAATATAGTAACTTTGTACAACACAGCAAAGTAAGAGGGGGTGACTTGGAATCTCATATTGCCTTTATTGCGTGTACTCTACTTCCAATGCCAAACTTAAGACCAGCTATGAATATTCTGGTACCATCTGCTGATAAAACGGAAAAGTCTTCAAGTAAGCATCATATTTTTTTTTTATAAAACTTCTTATACTTAAATACTTTGTCTTTTAACATCTGTAAGATATTAACAAATTGTTCTTCTGAATTATATATACAACTGGGCAGGTGAGTCGCGAGAAATTCTCGGGTATTTTCGAGGGATACACTAGAAGTAATGGCACAGGAACCAGCGGCATCTAAACTAATCGGTAGTGCATATTCTGAGATTAAGACTAAAGAATGTTTGATTCTTCAACATGTCAAAGTCGCTGAAGAAACTATTTCTGGCAAGAGAGAAAACAAAATATCTTTAAAACCCTGAAATGTTATTTGAATATTCTTTGTTTAGCATTGTTTTATTTTCTTTTCCTCACTTTGATATAGTTTTTGGTTATTTATGAAGATAGTCTAATTATACAACTTAATTCGAGATCGGGTCACATAAAGCACGGTTCAAATAAAACGATATCGGAAAAATCATCTAATTAATATCCCAGATCAAGATATATAGTGAAAAATAGTGTCATTAATTTTCAAGATTACATATCAAATAAAACATGAGTCAAGAAAACGATCTCAAAATAAAATAAAATCAACTGACTAATATTCTATGTTGAGCGCATGTCAAAATATAATGAGAGAATGTATCATTTATTTTCGAAATCACGTATCAAATAAAGTACGGGTTAAAAAACAATTCCAAAAGATTATTTAACTAATATCCCACGTTTAGCGCGGATCAAAATCTAGTTTCAAAATAAATCAGAGTTGTGGGAAAGAAAATATATTGTTAAATTATAAGTTGACAAAAGGTATACTTTTCGTTATATATAATGCATAAATTTGTAGCTACATTAGACATGCGTCGTCAGGATGCAACCAATATAAGTTACATAGACTTTATCTTAGCAGTAGGAAGTAACCGATAAAAGGTCACTGTCTCACCTACCAAAACATATCTAAAAAAGGAAACAAACGCAACAACCGCCGGTCCAACCGGATCTCCGGTCGTCAGAACTCCTTAACGAGGCAAAGGAGGGTCCTTAATGACGACACAATGGTTCAACAACAAGCACCCACAACAACAACAAAGCATCTTGCGTTGGCACCAGTGACTGAAGATCCCTTTAGGAGACTATAGAAGCAGACTCAAACAGCTAAACAACAGAAGAAGGAGACCCTCAACCATCTAGAAGGCAACGTAAAGCAAGAAAACAACATGAGATAGTTGCTTGACACACACAACATCATCAAAAGCAAAAACGCAGCTAAGAATGAAAGACAGAGAGATGGGAAAGCGATTTACGTACGCAGAGAAAGGAAAATCGATAACAACGACAGCTGAAGAAGACAACAAAATTAGGATTTCCATCCCTGAAGTAGACACTACTGAGCTCATTATTGACAACTCTCTAACTCTAGTGGGAAGGCTCACTAACCCACATATGCAGAGAATGGGAGACTTCATCAACACTCTTATCCAACGATGGAATGTTCAAGGGAGAGCTATTGGCTCAGATCTGGGAAATGATTGCTTCCAAATCAGGTTTCAAGAGGAGAAAGATCTACTGAGAGTGCTGGAGAACAGACCCTACCAATTCTCCTTTTGGATGGTCATACTACAGAGATGGGAGCCAATTATCTCAAACTCATTTCCATTTCAAATACCTTTTTGTGTTCAGATCCAGGGACTGCCGCTACACTACTGACAAGAAAACGTGGTAAAGAGCATAGGAAGAGCACTTGGGGAAGTGGTAAACCGTGAAATATCCAAGACTACGGTAAAAGCTAGAATCCTAGTTAATGGCTTAAAACCACTGGTGAAGGAATCTATACTGGACTTCCCAAACGGTGATGAAGTTTCACTCAAATTCAGATACGAATGACTAGAAAAACACTGCAACGTTTGTAACAGGCTGTCATACGAGAGAAGAGAATGCCCTGAACTGATAAACCATGATAAAACAAGAAGCTGGAACCAATCACCACCAAGAGATAATGAGACTAATAGGAGATCACCCCCAATCAACCAGAGAGGACTAGGGAAATCAATTGAGAGACAGGAATTCTCAACAAAGACAAGACCGAAATGGAAAAAGCTTCGGAGCCAGATCCTCAGCCGGAAACAGGCAAGAGTACAAGAGCAGAACCACCGCTGATTACAGAATCGAGAGGTATGATAATGGAGGAAACCCTCCTCACTTATTGGACAAAAGAGCTAACAATGTGGAACGAGATGGAAATTACCACATTCAGAAGCAGTCCAACCCTTGGAGAGATCAAACTGATGTACGCAACCAACGAGGGAGCCAAAAAGAGATGGGAATTTTTCATAATTCCCCAATTGAAACCAGATGGATCCGAAAATACAATGCTCTGACTGACGGCCCACTGGAAGCTATGAACAGAGAAAAAAAGATACTACCAATAGAGCGAAACCTGGCTATCACAGACTACCCAGTCCAAAACTCACCTGGAAGATTAACGGAAGAGGAAGATGAACTAAGAGCATCACAGCTGTACCTCAATCATCCAGACCCACAAGAAAGTGCAGCTAGAAGACTCCGAGTGTTACAAGAGGAGACCAGAGAATATCAAAGACAACAAACCACCTCCACCTCGGAGAGGAGAATTTCAGGGCAAACAACGTACGCACCCAACAGAGAGAGCATTATAGCCAAAATCAATGAAGCAACTGCTCAATACCTGAGTGTCACGGACCCGAAAGAGAAAGAGGCACGACTAAGGAGAGTCTATGAAAGCGAAATTAATGGAATGGTAGAGAACCAGGTGGCCTTGGAACTATCTAAGGGAATGGATACAGCTCCTACCATCATGCTTGACCAGATGCCTCAGTCGACGGTGAATATGATGCATGAGCAAGACAGAGAAGATGCTCTGGAGACTGAGACCCTAATCTTGGGACGTCCTTTAGGCCCAGCTAGGAGAGGAGCCAAACCACCGCAGAGGCCCAGACAAGTGAGCTCAAATTACTTGACCAGTCTGCTCCGAGTCAAGGGGGTATGTATGAAGAAACAGAGATTACTGCAAAACCAAGGAGGAAGTAAGAGGAAGACAACACCACTGAAAGCTAACAGAAGAGCAGGAGGTAGAATAGTGACTGGCCAGGGAACAACGTCAAGAGAGGAAAAAATGGTGGATGAAGACAATGAACAACACATCCAGAGGACGTTAACTCCAAGACAAACTGGAACTGGAAATCAACAGGAGGATTTTCAGGCCGAAGGCAATCCTGGTCCTTAGCCATAGCAGCCTGGAACTGTTGTGGACTGGGCAACCCAGCAAAGTTCCAAAGGCTGAAAGAAATTCAAAAGAAACACTCTCCTAGCATACTTTTCCTGACTGAAACAAGAAAGCATGATGATTTTGTATTAGAAAAGTTGAACGAGGCCATGAAAAATAAGGACTCATATGAGGAAATGGTTAGAGAGCTGAACAAGAAATTCTTAGAAGCATACAGAGAAGAAGAAGTATACTGCCGCCAAAGAAGTAGACAGAACTGGCTGGCTTTAGGATACAAAAACTCAGGATATTTCTTCGCAGTAACCAGGGGTAGAAGATGTCTGAATCGAATGACTGCTATTGAAAATGAAGAGGGCATTGCAGTGTTTGAAGATGAGCAGATTTCTGGAGTGATAGTTCGTTATTTCTCAGATTTGTTCAAGTCTGAAGCTTATGACCCCTCTGTCACAGTAAAAAAAGCCATAAAAAGAACCATATCTGAGGAGACCAATAGAAAGCTGATTTCAATACCAACAGCATTGGAGATTAAGCAAGCCCTGTTCTCTATACACAAAGACAAGGCTCCAGGGGCAGATGGATTCTCTGCTTGTTTCTATCAATCAAACTGGCTGCACCTAAAGGAGAAATTGGTTGAGGAAATTCAAAACTTATTCAGAAGCGGAATACTTCCAGAGAAGGTGAACCATACACATATAAGTCTGATGCCAAAAAGCCACTGCCCTCAAACCATCAGAGAGTATAGACCGATGGCCCTTTGTAATATATACTACAATATGTTTTCCAAGATCATCACTAGGAGACTCGAACCACTGCTGGATGCACTAATAGCTGAGAACCAATCAACGTTTGTTCCAAGAAGAATCATCACAGATAATGTCCTAATATCCCATGAGATGTTACATTATTTGAAGAACTCTAAATCAACAAAGCATTGTACTATGGCAGTGAAAACGGATATGGCAAAGGCATATGATAGACTTGAGTGGAAATTCATTGAAGCTGTTTTGACAAGGATGGGTTTCCATGAAAAGCTAGTCAATTGGATCATGCAATGTGTGACAACAGTCACTTATTCTTTCTTACTCAATGGAGAAGTCAGGGGGAAAGTAAAACCAAGTAGAGGCATTCGCCAAGGAGATCCTCTTTCACCCTTCATCTTCATCTTATGCAGTGAAGTATTGAGTGGATTATGCATAAAAGCTGAAAGAAATGGGAATCTGGTGGGAGTTAAAGCTGCTACCCACTGCCCAAGGATCAACCATTTACTATTTGCTGATGATACTATGTTCTTCACTAAAGCTGAAACTAGAAGCTGCGAGAACCTTCTAAGTATCATAGAGGAGTATGGGAAAGCGTCAGGCCAAAGGATCAATAATGACAAATCTGCGATCACTTTCTCATCAAAAACAAGCCAAGAAACCAAAAGAAGAGTAAAGGAACAAATGGGGATAAACAAAGAAGGTGGCAAAGGAAAATATCTAGGCCTCCCTGAGATGTTTGGGAGAAAGAAAAAAGACCTTTTCGCCTCAGTTGTGGATCGTATAAAGCTGAAGGCTGCAAGCTGGTCCACTTATAAACTCTCAAGAGCAGGGAAACATATTATGCTTAAATCAGTACTGGCGGCAATACCGTCTTACACTATGAAAAATTTCAAGCTACCGCTTTGCAAGAGTATTCAATCTGCTTTGACACGTTTCTGGTGAGACTCAAACCCTGAGAAGAGAAGCACTTGCTGGATAGCTTGGCATGAGTTGGCAAAACCAAAATCTAAAGGAGGCTTAGGTGTAAGGGAAGTGCAAAGCTTCAACGAAGCATTGCTGGCCAAAACAAGTTGGCGGATACTGAAGAACCCTCATAGTCTGATGGCAAAGACACTGAAAGGAAAATACTGCCATAACAAATCGTTTATGAATGCATCAGAACCAAAAAATGCGTCACATGGATGGAAAGGGGTCTTAGCAGGAAGAGACCTCATAAGTAGGAAGCTGGGAAAAGCCATTGGCAATGGCAGAAGTACAAGTATTTGGAGGGATCAATGGGTGCTCGAAGGAAAATACTGTTTAAATATAGGGCCTCTGACTTTCACCACTAGACAGTCTTAGACCTAATGATTCAAGGAACTACATAGTGGAGTAAAGAAAGGGTTAAGGAAGTTTTCCCTGAGATTTGAGAAAGGATACTGTGCATTGTACCAAGCAAATCTGGTACCGAGGATGAATATATCTGGTTGGGAACAAAAGATGGAAGATATAGCTCAAAATCAGGATACCACTCAGCAAGAGAAAACGAGGATCAACAAATGAGTAACAACATGGCTGACTTCAACTTGATGCAGGAAATCTGGAACTCAAGGACTGCACCTAAAATCCAAATGTTCCTTTGGAGAGCTGCAAGAGGAATCCTACCAGTTGGGATAAACCTTTTAAGAAGACACATAGTGGAAGATGGAATCTGCACAAGATGCAGTGAGATGAAAAGTACATAGCATGTACTATTTAACTGCAGCTTCGCTAAGGAAGTTTGGGACCAGATTCCGACTCACACACGGCTGAGACAAGAGATATATGATGATTTCAAGAATACTATGCAAAAGGCGAAGAACCTAATAGCCCTACCTCCAAGTGGATGCTCGACTGACAATATGTTTCCGTGGATTTGTTGGGGAATATGGGAAGCCAGAAACAAAAAACTGTTTGAGAACAGAGATGTAACATCTCAAGAAACAGTAACATGAATCTTGAAGACAATCCTAGAATGGACAGCAGCACAAATGGAAGAGAAAGAGGGTGTAAGCAAAACAACAAGATCATCGCTAGAACAGGAGCCAATGGAACCAGATGAGATTTTATGCACGACATATGCAGCATGGCGTCTAGATACGCTGACTGCAGGTGCTGGATGGGTGTACTCAAGGTTAGATCAACAGGAGTTTGATCAAGGCACTGCAAGTAGAGAGTTCGTAGCATCACCTCTGATGGCTGAAGCATATGGGATCAGAGAGGCAGTGGCGGATGCAAAGAGGAAACATTACACAAATATAAGGATTGCTTCAGACTCAACTTCAATAATCTCAGCAATCAACTCACTCAATCCCACCCCGGAATGCTTTGGCATTGTAAGCGACATTTGTAACATGTATAAACTATTGACTAAGTGCATCTTTATATATGTACCAAGACTTGAGAATAGGAAAGCTGATCAGTTAGCCAAAACTACTCTAAGGCAATCCGAATTCCAAGCCATTGTAACAACTCTAGTTTGATTTCAATGAGAAAGTAAGTCTGATAAAAAAAAGACTTTATCTAGCATACTTTTAAAAATTATATATTCCCTCTGTTTTATCAAAAATATCATTTTGATATATGTATAAAGATTAAGAAAACTTATAACTATACTAATATACATTGATTTAATATGCCAATAATTAGGTAAAAATGACTTAAATTCAAATGAAATGAGTTATGTGTAAAAGATTAAAAAGAAATTTACTCTAAAAATAAAATTAGAAATAGAGAATGACATTGTTTTTAAAATAAAAATTTATTTCTAGAAAACATTCTTTGTAAAATGATATTCATGCATATTCATGCATTTAGGATAGTGTTTAGTACAAGTTTTGATCTCATCTTGCATGCATTCATGCCTCTTTGTTGTTCATTGTTGCATTTAGAGTCTAGGAGCATCTAGGACTAGCAATATGAATTTTAGGTTTGTTTTGGGGTGTTCTTGGTCCTTTGTTGATGCAGGAGGAGTTTAGGTGCAAGCTTAAGGCATTGGAATGGAGCTAAGGAGTCAAAGACGAAGTCAGGACAAATCTATCGGCATGCTCCATCTGTTTGTTGCAACCGATGGAGGAGGAAAAGAGGCGTCAAAGGTCTCCAGAGAATATATCGGTTGAGCTCATCGGCGAGACTCAACCGATGAAGAGAAGAGGAATTCATCGGGATGTTCCATCGGCATGAAGAAACCGATGAGGGTCTTGGTCGAGACGAAGAAATTCTCCAGAGAATCTATCGGTTAGTGCCATCGGCATAATCCAACCGATAGATCTCGTCCTCAATGCGTCGAAGGTTTTGCATCGGTTTCGTCCATCGGCTTTATGCAACCGATGGATCTCTACGTACTGAAGCTGAAATCCCACAGAGAATCCATCGGCCTTTGGTATCGGTTTAAACCGGCCGATGGATCTCTCTGCGTCTCATCGGTTTAGTTTCATCGGGTTAATCCAACCGATGGATCCTCCTGCGAACCAAATCTGATCCAATTGAACCGGGTCAATACCCAGTTTGTCCCGGGTTGACCCGGTTCGCTACTGTTCACTATATAAAGCTAAAAACCTAGTTTTTTTATTCTCTCTTAAGCTTGTTTTGTTTCAAAAACCCTTTTGTAAGACAAGTTTGAATCTTTAGTTAATCTAAGAGTTATTTTGTGTTGATTTCTTCTCTTCTTCTTTTAATCTTTTGCTAATCATCATGTTTAACACTATTTTCATAGATTTTGTTGAACTTAGCATGATTAGTGAGTAGTTTCATTCAAGGTTTATGGGTCAGGTAGGATTAGGGAGATTTGGGATGATTGATGAATGCTTAGGGCTTATCTATCTATAATCTATTCTATCTTAGTGTTCTTAATGCTTAATTAGCCTTGATCATGTTGATTATGATGTTATGATTTTCTTGCACACCATGTGTTCGATGAACTGCATGTTTTAACTTTGATAGGATTTTCACATTCTAGCTCATGAGAATGAATGTTTAGAGTGATTATTAGCTAAATGGAACTTGATCTTAATGCTTGCCTAGTCTTAGTTCACAAATGAGAGTTTGTTCTTGAGTTATGATTAGGTGAAATGATTAGTGCCAAGACATTGGATTAGTCAATTGTTTGTGTTCCTTGCTAGGAGATTAGCTTCTTTGATGTGTATTAGCATTCTAGATTGTCCCAAGTCATCTCTATCCATTGACCTTAACTCATAAACCTTGTTTCTTAATCTTGATCTTTAGTTTTTCATCTTGCTTATTTACTTGTTACTTGTTTCCATTTGAACTTTAGGTTGTTAGAGAACTACTTAATTTGGTTGCTTGACTTTGGATGTTTAGTGGATTCTTATTGGCCAAATTCTATCCCAAAATGGTTCGATACCTCTTGCTACGCGATAAGCAAAGTGGAATTGATACCTCTCAAAAGGATTCAAAAATCCTAGTTATCAATTTGGCGCCGTTGTCATTTTGGGATTTAGGATTGATCATTTAGATTTCTATTCCTTTTTAGTTCAAGTATTTGGTTACTAATATTGCTTCTTCCTTTTGCTTTGATGATAGGCGCATGAACCTACGCAGCCGAGGCCCTACGAAACCTAGTTGCACGGGTAGAAGACATCAAAGCTCACGAACGAACGTTAGCAAGAGAACGAAGAGCATTAGAGAAAGCTGTACACTTATAAAGACTTGGGTTGGAACCAGTTGTAGAGGTTCAACAAGACTTTGTGGGTATTGAGCAGCCGGTTATAGATCAACAGGATCCACAGGGTGGACAACATGGCCAACAAGAGCAGATGCATCTTCAGGGCGAGGATGCTAGAGATGAACAGGGAAACATGAGACCGGTTCATCTTGAGAGGCCAGCTAGAGCCATTGGAGATGGGGATGCTCCGAATATAAATGCAAACCGACAGGGAATCATTCCTCCTCCGGTTAACAACAACAATTTCAAAATCCGGGCAATTCTTATCAATATGGTGCAGAACAACCAGTTCCACATGCTGCCTTCTGAGGACCCTTTGCAGCATCTAGACACTTTTGATAAGATTTGCGCCACTACTTGACTTAATAGTGTCACAAATGACAGTCTGAAAATGCGCCTCTTCTTCTGATAAGATTTGCGCCACTACTCGACCTGTCCTTATGGCACCTTCGCCTATCGAAGGATGCCATTTGGATTGTGTAATGCTCCCGCAACTTTTCAGCGTTGCATGATGTCCATCTTCTCCGATCTTATCGAGGACATTGTTGAAGTATTTATGGATGACTTTTCTGTGTATGGCTCCTCTTTTGCATCTTGTCTTGTGAACTTGTTCAGGGTACTAAAGAGGTGTGAGGAGACCAACTTGGTGCTTAACTGAAAAAGTGTCATTTCATGGTAAAGAAAGGGGTAGTACTTAGACACAAGATATCTGAGAGTGACATTGAGGTAGACAAGGCAAAGATCGAGGTTATGATGAGTCTACAGCCACCCAACTCGGTGAAGGGGATTCAAAGCTTCTTGGGGCATGCTGGGTTTTATAAGAGGTTCATCAAGGGCTTCTTGAAGATAGCTAGACCTCTCACCCGTCTTCTATCCAAAGAGACTGATTTTTTGTTCGATGACGAGTGTCTTTCAGCTTTTACTCAAATTAAGAAATCTTTGGTTAGTGCTCCCATTGTACAAGCACCAGATTGGGAATTGCCATTCGAAATCATGTGTGACGTAAGTGACTACGCAGTTGGAGCAGTCTTTGGGCAAAGGAAAGTAAAGAAGCTTCATGTTATATACTATTGATATACCATGGATTTTAGGGCTTTTTACCATGGTATATGATTTCTTATCGAGTCTTTTAGAGTCCTTTGTAGTCCTTTTATCTATGTTTTCAGGTCTAGACACGTTTGGAGCGGATTTGGACATTATGGTGCATTCTGGAGCATTTTGGAGATTTAACACGAGAGATAGGTTCACTATCAATTTCACTGACCTGTGTCGATCGACACAACATGTGCATCAATCGACACAAGGTCGACACATACAATTCTCGGCGGTTAATGAAGAGTTGTGGAATCTGCACTTTGGCCCAGGAGTTTCTCCTAATTATAAAGAAGCCCTGATTAGATCATTATATTAGGGTTTTTAAGCCATTGTTTAGGCTACGCTTTATTTTACATTGAGAGAGTTAGGGGCTGATCTTGTACTCGAGAGAGAAGAGATTTTGAACCCCAGTTTCTTTATTTATTATATGCTGTTTGGTTTTCTATTCATGATGTCTTCTGTTTCGATGATCATGTCTGAGTAGTCTACCTGATAGGTTTAGGGATTCTCATTAGGGATTTTATGGAATTATAGGTTGATCAATCTGTAGGGATTCATATCTGTTAGTTCTTCATCTAGGTTTGTTCTTATTGCTTGATCTGAATTGGCCAATTAGATTATTGATGTTAGGTTGATATCTATAACGAAAGTTGATTAATTAACTAGAAAGAACTTAGATGAGCAATTTGACTATTCGCAAATAAATCTGGCTTGTGAGAATTGTGAACGAAAGAACTTGAGATTAATGTTTGTCTAGAACTCTAGGATTCGCAACGAAAGTTGGCTTGCTAGGTTGTTAGACATAGATAATATTCGCAACGAAAGTTGGTCTGTTATAATTCGGTGATTCTAGTTCTAGAATAGTTTTTAATTAGATCTTGATTGATTGATTAGCCTATGTTCCTGATTTCCTGAGAACTCCCTTGACCTGACGCCTTCGCCTTCTGATTTACAAACCGATCTATTTACTTTATTGCTTGATTTACTGCTTTCTACCGCTTCTACCTAGCTTAACCTGAAATTCTATAATCTGTCGCAAGAGTCTAGAGTCTCTGTGGATTCGATACCCTATATACTATTAGCTCACGTCTGTGCACTTGCAGTGTAGATCTAGGGATTAAAACCTGATCGTATGAAGTTTTTGGCGCCGTTGTCGGGGACTCTTTTGAGTCTTCGATAGATTTGAACTTAGGGTTTAGACTAGGTTTTTTGTTTTTTGTTTTGGTTACTAATTTTTCTATTTTCTTGCGTTTCAGGTACGCCTAGATTCGCCTTGCATCGATCGACACGGTCCTGTGTGTCGATCGACACAGTTTTTGCATTGCATCGATCGACGCTGTTCCTGCATCGATCGACACAAAGCGACACCCGAGATACCGAGCACTTGAACGTTTAGCAGGTTTCTCTCTATGGAACCTATAATTCTGATTCACGGTAAGGACGACATTCTACGAGACCAAAAGGGTCATATACGCAACGCGAAGGGTCAGAAACTGGATGGGGAAGGAAACCCCATCATACCAGATGTTGCCGTGGGCGCGGAACATTCAAGAGAGGAAGGTAGTCGCGAGAAGACACTTGCTGACTATAACAGACCGTATCTATTCTATGCTAATCGGTCTGCGATTCAACCACCTCCCTTTTCCAGAGCTGAGTTTAGGCTGAAACCAGAGTACTACACATTGGTTGGGTAGCATAGGTTCCATGGTCTTTCTAGCGAGCATCCTATGGATCATATAGAAACATTTGAGGAATTGGCTAGCTGTATCAAGGCTGAGGGAGTATCTTCAGATTATCTTTTCTGTAAGCTTTTCCCATTCTCTCTAAAAGGGGAAGCAGCTTACTGGCTGAAACAGCTACCACCAAGATCTTTGACCACTTGGGATGCAGTCAAGAAGGAGTTCCTTAGACACTTTTATGACGATGCTAGATCCGAACAGCTTAGACATGACCTCTTGACATTCGAGCAGGGACCTACAGAGGCCCTGAAAGCAGCTTGGGCGCATTTCAAGATGTACCAGAGAGATTGTCCGCATCATGGTTTCTCTGAGGTTCAGCTACTGAGCGCATTTTTCAGAGGTTTGACTTTTGGTATCAGAGAGCTATGGATTAAGCAAGCAATGGGAACTTCTATACCAAGACTCCAGGAGAAGCTAAAGAGCTTATTGAGAACTTGATATCTAGCAATAGTGTCAAGAATGCTGACAAGGAGAGGCAGAGATCTGGTAGCAAAGACAAGCTTCTAGATATGCCTTGAGGTTGAGAGATGATAATCATGGACAAAGACAAGCTTCTAGATATACCTCGAGGTCTAGAGATGATAATCATACATAACCAAGCTCCTCCCACTAATGAGCAGACAAAGATTGAGTCCATGCTTGAGCAGCTACTTCTTGGACAGAATAAGATGACACAAGATCTGAATGGAAAGATGGATTTCATTTATCAGGATCTGAGTAGAAAATTGGAGACTTTGACAAACAGAGTTGATAATCTGGATACTAGGATAACGCAAGTGGAAGCCAATATACAAACAGAACATGTTAAGGCAGCTTTGGCAGAAGATGGAGCTGAGCAGAATAAAGATACATAGGCCTTGGAGCTGAAAAATCCGAGACATTCTCGAGATGAAGATACTGCATCGATCGACACAGATGTGTGTCGGTCGACAAAACTTTCGAGTGTCAGTGTCGATCGACACCACTTTAGCATCGATCGACACCATGGGCGTGAGAAGCCAATTTGTCTAGAGAAGCCGAATATGGTCGAAGAAAGAGTCTACAAACCAAAGATTCCTTTCCCTAGGAAGTCCAAGCAAGAGATTCAGTTAGAAAAGTGCCTGAAGATGATGAGAGAAAAGCTAACTGAAGCCCAATTGATTGATGCTGTTAAGAACATTCCTATGGTGAGGAGATGTGTTACAGACCTAATTTCTAGTAACATGACTGAAGAAGAAAGCGTCTTGATGGTCTCTGAAGTGTGCAATGCTGTTATTCATGGTAGAATTTCTGAGAAACTAAAGGATCCATGGGGTTTTATGTTAGACTGTTCTGTCTACAAAGACAGATTCAAGAGGTCTTTGTGTGATCTTGGCTCAAGTGTGAATCTCATGCCATACTATGTGGCTGCGAGATTGGGACTGATGGATTTCCAGCCCACTAGGATCGC
The DNA here is from genome assembly GCA_030180135.1 of Orychophragmus violaceus. Classification (NCBI taxonomy): domain Eukaryota; kingdom Viridiplantae; phylum Streptophyta; class Magnoliopsida; order Brassicales; family Brassicaceae; genus Orychophragmus; species Orychophragmus violaceus. The sequence continues at coordinate 78,597,117 of CM058235.1, read as the reverse complement.
TCTTGTCCTAGCCGATCGATCAAAGAGATATCCAGAAGGAGTTCTTGAGAACATCCCTCTCAGAGTTGGAAATTACTTTATTCCAACAGACTTTGTGGTGCTGAAGTATGAGATTGAGCCAGATGATCCTATTCTGCTTGGAAGATCATTCTTAGCTACTGCTGGAGCTGTGATTAATGTGAGACATTGACTGATTGATCTCCACCTGGGAGATGATCCATTGCGGTTCAAGATGGATAAGCTGCATAAATCCACCATTGATGGACAGAGCTTTAATGTGGAAGTGGAACCAGAGATTCCTGTTGGAGAAGAGAAGATGGCAGTTCATTCTGAACATGCTCTAACATCTTCAGATCTTGCAACTGCTCTTAAGCAGAAAGCTCCAAATCTCTTCCATCCACCAAACCACAGGTATGACTCTTCTAAGCTCAAACCTCCTAACCACAAAGCTGTGAATGCAGGAAAACACAGTATCCCACCCACGCTTCACTCCCTCCCTGGTTCTATTCGCTCTTTCCTTGGGAAATCTCATGATCCGAATGCGTATACGCCACCTTGGATGAGGAGACATTCACAGAGACACTTCAAGTCTCTGTTGAATCCCCCATAAGTCTATTATCCTATCCATAGTCAAGTTACTGACTTTAAACAAGCGCTGAGTGGGAGGCAACCCACTGTTAGGTTCGTTTTTCGTTTTGATTTGGTGTTTTTGATTTTTCTGTTTTGGTGTGTTCAAAGGCGTGAGAAACATGCAGAATCGCTATGCATCGATCGACACATGTTGTGCATCGACCGACACATATACGATTTCTGGTTTGCCGATTCAATTGCGGATCAGACACCGGTTATTTACATAATCGCGAGCATAATCACCCTACATCGATCGACACCACTTGTGGTATCGACCGACACAGGCCGGCGACAGGTAAGTGTTCTGACTCTTTTCGGATTCTCTTAATTCCGATTTTTCTCGCCAATCCTGAGCTTGACACCACTGGGGACAATGTGTTTCAAATGTGGAGGAGGTAGCGACTTACGCACGTTTTTGTTTGCTTAGAGTCAGTCAAAAATTTGTTTTATTGAGTCAAATTGAGTAGGAAACAAGGACTTTTTGAGGAGATTACCATACTTGCAAGAACTTAAGTGACCATTGGATGAGTTGCAGATAATCTATGACTATTAGAAAACCCAACACCGACCAGCCTACTGAGGACACCCATATCACTTCAGGTATTCAGAGAATCCATTACTTGATTTCAACTTTAATTTGACTTAATTTTCTTACCTATGAGCTTGGTATACTTTGAGTCGGATTCCTCTGTTGGTTCTGGCACAGCTTGTAAACCTGTCTGATTATGGTTCCCTTCTCCCCATCCTTGAAAGTAAAAAAAGAAGAAGTGATAAACTGAGGATAAGCTAGTAGCTTCGAAGTGATCACAGGAGTGGTAGAGACCCCTATTACCTCCTGTGCATCCATGGAAACATGTCCAAAGTACACCCCAATAAGAGAAGAGCACTGATAGAAAAAAATAAAATGATACCCAGTGGGGAAAAATCAGTGCTAAGGAAGGGAAAAGAGAAGAAAGGAACCAGAAGCAACAGTTGAGTGGTCAGATACTAACAGAGTAAGAGTCCATGTGTTCTTTGATCGATACCCCATAGGTGAGACTGCACTTAATAGCTTATAGAAGTTAGTATGGTGAATTTGGATGCTTTGAATGTGATTGTGGAGTTTACTCAGGATAGTTGCTAAGTGTGGGGGAAGTATATGTTGGTATTGATGTCTGCATGTTCATTTTCATGTGGCTTACTAAGGCGAATCTGTGTGTGGTGCGGTGCTCCAACGATGAAACGAGTTTCTTAAGTTTTCAAACTTCTTCTCCTGATCTTGGTCTTCTCCTGATCTTGGTCTTCTTCTCCTGGTCAAGATCAGGAGAAGAAGTTTGAAAACTTCAGAAACTCGTTTCGTCGTAGGAGCACCACACACAGATTCGCCTTAGTAAGCCACATGAAAATGAACCTGCAGACATCAAGACCAACATATACTTCCCCCACACTTAGCAACTATCCTGAGTAAACTCCACAATCACATTCAAAGCATCCAAATTCACCATACTGAGTTATATAGGCTATTAAGTGCGGTCTCACCTATGTGGTATCGATCAAAGAACACATGGACTCTTACTCTGTTAGTATCTGACCACTCAACTGTTGCTTCTAGTTCCTTTCTTCTCTTTTCCCTTCCTTAGCACTGATTTTTCCCCACTGGGTATCATTTTATTTTTTCTATCAGTGCTCTTCCCTTATTGGGGTGTACTTTGGACATGTTTCCATGGATGCACAGGAGGTAATAGGGGTCTCTGCCACTCCCGTGACCACTTCGAAGCTACTAGCTTATCCTCAGTTTATCACTTTTTTGTTTTACTTTCAAGGATGGGGAGAAGGGAACCATAATCAGACAGGTTTACAAGCTGTGCCAGAACCAACAGAGGAATCCGACTCAAAGTATACCAAGCCCATAGGTAAGAAAATTAAGTCAAATTAAAGGTGAAGTCAAGTAATGGATTCTCTGAATACTTGAAGTGATATGGGTGTCCTCAGTAGGCTGGTCAGTGTTGGGTTTTCTAATAGTCATAGATTATCTGCAACTCATCCAATGGTCACTTAAGTTCCTGCAAGTGTGGTAATCTCCTAAAAAAGTCCTTGTTTCCTACTCAATTTGACTCAATAAAACAAATTTTTGACTGACTCTAAGAAAACAAAAGCGTGCGTCAGTAGCTACCTCCCCCACACTTGAAACACACTGTCCCCAGTGGTGTCAAGCTCAGGATTGGCGAGAAAAATCGGAATTAAGAGAATCCGAAAAGAGTCAGAACACTTACCCATCATCGGCCTGTGTCGATCGATGCCACAAGTGATGTCGATCGACGCCGGGTGATTATGCTCGCGGTTATGTAAATAACCGGTGTCTGATCCACAATTGAATCGGCAAACCAGGAATCATATATGTGTCGATCGATGCACAACATGTGTCGATCGATGCATTGCGATTCTGCATGTTTCTCATGCCTTTAAACACACCAAAACAGAAAAATCTAAAACACCAAATCAAAACGAAAAATGAAACGAAAAACGAACCTAAAAGTGGGTTGCCTCCCACTCAGCGCTTGTTTAAAGTCAGTAGCTTGACTATGGATAGGAGAATAGACTTATGGGGGATTCAACAGAGAGTTGGAGTGTCTCTGTGAATGTCTCTTCATCCAAGGTGGCGTATACGCATTCGGATCATGAGATCTCCCAAGGAAAGAGCGAATAGAACCAGGGCGGGAGTGAAGCGTGGGTGGGATACTGCGTTTTCCTGCATTCACAGCTTTGTGGTTAGGAGGTTTGAGCTTAGAAGAGTCATACATGTGCTTTGGTGGATGGAAGAAGATTTGGAGCTTTCTGCTTAAGAGCAGTTGCAGGATCTGAAGATGTTAGAACATGTTCAGAATGAACTGCCATCTTCTCTTCTCCAACATGAATCTCTGGTTCCACTTCCACATTGAAGCTCTGTCCGTCAATGGTGGATTTCTGCAGCTTGTCCATCTTGAACCGCAATGGATCATCTCCCAAGTGGAGATCAATCAGTCCATGTCTCACATTAATCACAGCTCCAGTAGTAGCTAAGAATGATCTTCCAAGCAGAATAGGATCATCTGGCTCAATCTCATACTTCAGCACCACAAAGTCTGTTGGAATAAAGTAATTTCCAACTCTGAGATGGATGTTCTCAAGAACTCCTTCTGGATATCTCTTTGATCGATCATCTAGGACAAGAGCGATCCTAGTGAGCTGGAAATCCATCAGTCCCAATCTCGCAGCCACAGAGTATGGCATGAGATTCACATTTGAGCCAAGATCACACAAAGACCTCTTGAATCTGTCTTTGTAGACAGAACAGTCTAACATTAGTTTCTCAGGAATCCTACCATGAATAACAGCATTGCACACATCAGAGACCATCAAGACGCTTTCTTCTTCAGTCATGCTACTCAAAATTAGGTCTGTAACACATCTCCTCACCATAGGAATGTTCTTAACAGCATCAATCAATTGGGCTTCAGTTAGGAATGTTCAGGCACTTTTCTAACTAAATCTCTTGCTTGGACTTCCTAGGGAAAGGAATCTTCGGTTTGTAGACTCTTTCTTCAACCATATTCGGCTTCTCTGGAAAAATTGGCTGCTCACGCCCATGGTGTCGATCGATGCTAAAGTGGTGTCGATCGACACTGACACTCGAAAGTTGTGTCGACCGACACACATCTGTGTCGATCGATGCAGTATCTTCATCTCGAGAATGTCTCGGATTTTTCAGCTCCAAGACCTTAGTATCTTGATTCTGCTCAGCTCCATCTTCTGCCAAAGCTGCCTGAACATGTTCTGTTTGTATACTGGCTTCCACTTGCGGTATCCTAGTATCCAGATTATCAACTCTGCTTGTCAAAGTCTCCAATTTTCCACTCAGATCCTGATACATGAAATCCATCTTTCCATTCAGATCTTGTGTCATCTTATTCTGTCCAAGAAGTAGCTGCTCAAGCATGGACTCAATCTTTGTCTGCTCATTAGTGGGAGGAGCTTGGTGATATGAATGATTATCATCTCTCGACCTCGAGGCATATCTAGAAGCTTGTCTTTGTCCATGATATCAGCCTCATATATATAATTCACCTCTGCAAACCCTTCAGCTCGGATTTGCCTCTTTCTAAGTAGGATGCTGTGGACAGAATCAGTCTTGTCCCTTATCTCAGCAATCTGCAAGTTATCACCCTTGCTACCAGATCTTTGCCTCTCCTTGTCAGCATTCTTGACACTATTGCTAGATATCAAGTTCTCAATAAGCTCTTTAGCTTCTCCTGGTGTCTTGGTATAGAAGTTCCCATTGCTTGCTTAATCCATAGCTCTCTGATACCAAAAGTCCAAACCTCTGAAAAATGCGCTCAGCAGCTGAACCTCAGAGAAACCATGATGCGGACAATCTCTCTGGTACATCTTGAAACGCGCCCAAGCTGCTTTCAGGGCCTCTGTAGGTCCCTGTTCGAATGTCAAGAGGTCATGTCTAAGCTGTTCGGATCTAGCATCGTCATAAAAGTGTCTAAGGAACTCCTTCTTGACTGCATCCCAAGTGGTCAAAGATCCTGGTGGTAGCTATTTCAGCAAGTAAGCTTTCCCCTTTTAGAGAGAATGGGAATAACTTACAGAAAAGATAATCTGAAGAGACTCCCTCAGCCTTGATACTGCTAGCCAATTCCTCAAATGTGTTTATATGATCCATAGGATGCTCGCTAGAAAGACCATGGAACCTATGCTGCTCAACCAATGCGTAGTACTCTGGTTTCAGCCTAAACTCAGCTCTGGAAAACGGAGGTGGTCGAATCGCAGACCGATTAGTATAGAATAGATCCGGTCTGTTATAGTCAGCAAGTGTCTTCACGCGACTGCCTTCCTCTCGTGGATGTTCCGCGCCCACGTCAACATCTGGTATGATGGGGTTTCCTTCCCCATCCAGTTTTTGACCCTTTGCGTTGCGTATATGACCCTTTTGGTCTCGTAGAATGCCGTCCTTACCGTGAATCAGAATTATAGGTTCCATAGAGAGAAACCTGCTAAACGTTCAAGTGCTCGGTATCTCGGGTGTCGCTTTGTGTCGATAAATGCAGGAACAACGTCGATCGATGCAATGCGAAAACTGTGTCGATCGACACACAGGACCGTGTCGATCGATGCAAGGCGAATCTAGGCTTTCCTGAAACGCAAGAAAATAGAAAAATTAGTAACGAAAACAAAAAACGAAAAACCTAGTCTAAACCCTAAGTTCAAATCTATCGAAGACTCAAAAGAGTCCCCGGCAACGGCGCCAAAAACTTCATACGATCAAGTTTTAATCCCTAGATCTACACTGCAAGTGCACAGACGTGAGCTAATAGTATATAGGGTATCGAATCCACATAGACTCTAGACTCTTGCGATAGATTATAGAATTTCAGGTTAAGCTAGGTAGAAGAGGTAGAAAGCAGTAAATCAAGCAATAAAGTAAATAGATCGGTTTGTAAATCAGAAGGCGAAGGCGTCAGGTCAAGGGAGTTCTCAGGAAATCAGGAACATAGGCTAATCAATCAATTAAGATCTAATTAAGAACTGTTCTAGAACTAGAATCACCGAATTATAACATACCAACTTTCGTTGCGAATATTATCTATGTCTAACAACCTAGCAAGCCAACTTTCGTTGCGAATCCTAGAGTTCTAGACAAGCATTAATCTCAAGTTCTTTCGTTCACAATTCTCCCAAGCCAAATTTCTTTGCGAATAGTCAAATTGCTCATCTATGTTCTTTCTAGTTAATTAATCAACTTTCGTTATAGAAATCAACCTAACTTCAATAATCTAAGTGGCCAATTCAGATCAAGCAATAAGAAAAAACCTAGATGAAGAACTAAAAGATATGAATCCCTACAGATTGATCAACCTATAATTCCATGAAATCCCTAATGAGAATCCCTAAACCTAACAGGTAGACTACTCAGATATGATCATCGAAACAGAAGACATCATGAATAGAAAACCAAACAGCATATAATAGATAAAGAAACTGGGGTTCAAAATCTCTTCTCTCTCGAGTACAAGATCAGCCCCTAACTCTTTCAATGTAAAATAAAGAGTAGCCTAAACAATGGCTTAAAAACCCTAATATAATGATCTAATCACAGCTTCTTTGTAATTATGAGAAACTCCTAGGCCAAAGTGCAGATTCCACAACTCTTCATTAACCACTGAGAATTGTCTGTGTCGACCTTGTGTCGATCGATGCACATGTTGTGTCGATCGACAAAGGTCAGCGAAATCGATAGTGAACTCTATCTCTCGGGTTAAATATCCAAAATGCTCCAAAATGCACCATAATGTCCAAATCCGCTCCAAACGTGTCTAGACCTGAAAACATAGATAAAAGGACTACAAAGGACTCTAAAATACTCGATTAGAAGTCATATACCATGGTTAAAAGCTCTAAAATCCATGGTATATCAGCTAGTATGCTCAGGTGAAGTATGCAACAACTGAGAAGGAGCACCTAGGTGTGGTGTTTGCCTTTGAGAAGTTTAGATCATACTTGGTGGGACCTAAGGTTATAGTCTACACGGACCATGCTGCATTGAGATATATCCTAGCCAAGAAGGATGCTAAACCAAGGCTTCTAAGGTGGATCTTGATCTTGCAGGAATTTGATCTCGAGATTAAGGATAAGAAGGGGATCGAAAATAGAGTAGCTGATCACCTGTCTAGATTGAGGGTTGAAGATAGTGTCCCTCTAGATCACTCACTTCCTGAGAAACAACTCATGGCTGTGAAAGATGTTAGAGAAGCTCATGATACAAGCAGAAGGTTAGAGGAGGTTGGTTCTATTGAAGACAAAGAGCCATGGTATGCTGATCTAGTTAACTACTTAGCTGCCGGAAGAGAGCCACCAAGTCTAGATGGCTACCATAAGAAGAAGTTCTTCAGAGAGGTGAACAGATTTTATTGGGATGAACGATACTTGTTCAAGAGGTGTTGAGATGGTCTCTACAGGAAATGTGTTCCAGAAGAGGAGATGCAAGGGATCTTGTTCATTTCCATGGTTCAGATTATGGAGGACACTTTGCATCGTTCAAAACCGCAACAAAGGTGTTACATTCAGGTTTTTGGTGGCCAAGCCTGTTTAAAGATGCTCACGTATATGTGTCAAGGTGTGATGCTTGCCAAAGAAAGGGGAACATTGGAAGGAGGAATGAGATGCCACAAAACCCGATAATGGAAGTTGAAGTATTTGATGTATGGGGGATCGACTTCAGGGGTCCCTTCCCATCCTCCTATGTAAATCAATACATTTTGGTGGCAGTCGACTATGTGTCAAAGTGGGTTGAAGCTGTGGCAAGTCCAACAAATGACTCTAAAGTAGTCATCAAGTTGTTCAAGACTGTAATCTTCCCAAGATTTGGGATTCCAAGGATTGTGATCAGCGATTGAGGCTCCCACTTCATCAACAAATTGTTCGAAGGCCAAATGAAGAAGTACGGGGTGAAGCATAAGGTGGCTACACCCTATCATCCTCAGACAAGCGGGCAAGTAGAGGTATCTAATAGGCAGATAAAGGCCATTCTTGAAAAGACTGTTGGAGCTTCGAGGAAAGATTGGTCCAAGAAACTTGATGACGCATTGTGGGCTTATAGAACAGCTTTTAAGACTCTTCTTGGCACCACTCCGTTCACTATGCTATATGGGAAATCATGCCACTTACCTGTTGAGGTGGAATACAAGGCTTTGTGGGCTGTCAAGTTACTTAACTTCGACATCAAAACTGCTACAGAAAAGAGGTTGATTCAGCTGAACGAGCTTTATGAGATAAGGCTAGAGGCGTTTGAAAGCTCAAAGATCTACAAGGAGAGACCGAAGATTTTCCATGACAAGCTGATCTTGAAGAGAGATTTCAGAGAGGGGGATCTTGTGTTGCTCTTCAATTGCCGGTTGAAGCTCTTTCCCGGGAAGCTCAAGTCTAGATGGTCGGGACCGTTTAAAGTGAAAGAAGTAAGGCCCTATGGTGCTGTAGTACTTTGGGAAAAGTCCAATGAAGAGTTCACGGTCAACGGACAACGCCTCAAACACTACTCAGCCTCTGAAGCTATAGAAGAAGGAACCTCAATTCCTCTCTCTAGCCCAGCTTCAGCCTAAGAATCGGGTTTGCAAAGTCGATCTTAACGACTCTAAAAAAAATCGCACTTGGGAGACATTCCCATGTCTATCATTGTACATATTTTGTTTTGCTTGTCGCTTTTGATGTTTTTTCTTTGAGTTTTATCAGGTTTTGGTCATTAGGTGAAGTTTTGGACTTGTTGGGATCAAGAAAAACCATGTCAAAATGAAGGAAAAGTCAAGCAGAGAATTCATCGGTATGGTGTATCGGTGTAAAGCAACTGATGGCGAAATCGTCGATCCATCGGGATGGTCCAACGGTTTGTTTCAACCGATGGAGTAAAGTTGAGATTTGGAAAAAATGGACATAGGGTATATCAGGATGACATATCGGGAAGAATGGGCCGATGGAGGAAATGAAATGTATCGGTCGGATTCCATCGGCGAAACGCCACCGATGGAAACCCACGACGAAAACTCCAAAACTGCCCAAATAATCTATCGGCCTCTCCCATCGGCGAAACGCGGCCGATAGATTCTCGATTTCCCAGGTAAGTTTCTTCCTCCCTTAACCAAAATCAAATTTTAACCCAACCCAAACCGATTTTAATCATGGATTTCGAGTTATTGAACCAATTTAAACCAAATTTCGCCAAGATTTTCTTGTTTTCTCCTCCTTCTCACGCTTTTCAACCCCTTTTCTTCCCAATAACTCATTTTTTCTCAAGAGCAACAAAAGCTTTCAAACTCATATATCTCCCAATTCCAATCCGTTTTAAACAATTCAAAGCTCTTTCTTTGCGATTTCTAAGGCTCTACTACACTATCTCACTGTCTCCTCCATTCCTTCATCAACAAATCAAGGTAAACTCTCAAAATCCCTTAGTGATTTTCGAGTTTGAAAAATCCAAAATTTTGAACTTCGAATTTAGGCTTTGATTCTTGTTGATAATGCTTTGAGAAGCCTCCCCAAATGTGTTTAGATGAATATCCATTACCAATTTCACCATAGGATTGCATGAATTTGATTTTTGGTGAATTAGGGTTCTTGAGAATGGTGAATTTCATGTGTTTTGGGGGAATTCTAGTTTGATGGTTTCTAATGATGCATTAGGATGCTAATAGCTTGTGAGAGTGAGGCTACTTAATTTGCTTAAGTTTTGTTTCACAATTTTTTTGAAAATGCATTCTATGAGCTTATTGTAGGAATTTTTAGTCTCTTGGTTTAATTCTTTCAGTTAAACCTACTAACATATTCATCTAAGATCTAGGTGATTTGCATATGAATCATAAACGGATCGAGATCATTACCTTAATATTCAGTGCAGCGGATTGGTGGTAATGAAGAGATCACTGAGAGCTGATAGAAACCGGCTCCTCCTAGGTATCCACACGCTTACAAGCTACTGGATCAGGCTGCTAGACCAAGCTGGAACAACAGAGAAACAAGGAGGACGGCTAGGGTAGAAATCGCAGAAGCTTCACCTAAAATTCGTCCCCTCCTTGGCTATATATAGGTCCATTAAATGACCTAACAGCCTATTGGGCTTTTGGGTCCAAAGCCCAAATAAGACAAAAGACTGTATTTTGTCTGGCCCAATTCTCTGCACAAATACAGTAAATGCCTTGCATCTTACTGTATTAATTCATTTTAACTTTCCCGTTAGCTATGGTGTGTGACCCTTTGGGATCATACAATACTGGTAATAAGTCCTAAACTTATAGATCAAGAGCGGGCTCTAGCAAGTCATCATGATCACCCAGTATTTATGACTTATGTCTGATCTCGACACTTATCATACTTTCTAGAGATAGTACAGTAGATTTCAGGACATTCCCAACAATCTCCCACTTGTACTGGAATTCTACATTCCCTAATCCTTTTGTCTCAATAACTCGATCTGGCATAAGGCAAGATGTGTGTCATCCTTATATAGCCAAGATCATGTTCATCGGACCAGAATTGATACTGACAATGCAAACGACTTGGGCAAGTCCGTTTGGGTGTGGCCACACTCTTACCAGCTATCAAGTCTCCGATTGGCCGAGAGATATTACCTCCATTAACAGGAGGGACAAATCCCATCTTGTTCCATCACTATGAACTACTCACTTTATAATACACCCAACCAAGGTCCTTATTGCTCCCAGTAACGAAACAGCGTTAGACAGTGATCAAAGTGCATCAATCCATGTGCAGCCACATGCATGCGAACTCAGGTCTAAGGACTATACTCTATAGTCGTAGATGAGAACCTCTTATGACACATACATTAATATCTTGTAGAGTTCTCATCAGCGGGTCATGTCCTGGTCATATGCTCCCCTACATATACCTATGTGTCGACTTTGATGCCGCGCATCTATGACCCATGAAACTTGGTCATAAGTCTCAACACACTCTAGTCTCAAGTGGTTGTTGGTGTTCCAATTTCAACAACCTTCGACTATGGACACTCTGATTTATGTCATTTTGTTAAATATAGGGTTTCATGATCAAGTCTTTCTCATGTACTTCGATGGCCTATATATAATGACATGAATCATTTTGGAACGATTATTTATATCACAGTTGAAATAATCCAGAAATCATAAACATAAAATATTATGTTTACATGAACCTTTCAAAACAACTAAATAAAGCCCTTTACAAACTCCCACTGAAATTAAGACTACATCTTAATTTCACTTATCCTACAGCTACAGTCCGCGACTCGTGCTTAGGCCTAAGGAGTGGCTTCGTTAATAGATTAGCAACGTTCTCATTCGTTGAAACTTGCTGATCTACTTAACACTTCTGTCATTTATCTCACGGAATAGGTTATACCTACCCTCAAGGTGTTTGGACCTCTGATGTGCAGCTAGCCTCATCTATGCTAGGAATCACATCAAGGGAGAGGATGAATTCTTCTTTCCAAACAACCTCTTTCGCCGCTACCCAAGCTGCGAAATGTTCAGCTTAAGTCATGGAGTCAGCAACAGTGCCTTGCACCGCCAGACAGACACAAGATATAACCGGACTGTGACCGGAAATCATCTTTGTCTGTTGGAAACTTGCCTTTCAGACTCTACCGACTTCTAGCACCTCACTTTCTCCGTAAATCAAGAACTTATCCTAAGTGTTTTCCAAATACTTGAGGATATTCATTACATCTATCCAGTGATTCTTTGCTGGATTTGACTGGTCTTTACTTGTCTTGCTTAATATTAAAGCAACATCAAAACAAGTACATGTCATGGCATACATGATAGATCCAATTGCCGATGCATGTGGAATCTCATCCATGCATTCAAGCTCAGCAGATATCGTAGGACACTGTATCTTGCTTAACGTAATGCCATGTGACATTGGCATAAAACCCTTCTTGGAATGCTGAAAACGTGTAGGACTTTGTCAATATAAGAATCCTGACTTTGTCCTATCAGCTCTTTTGGATCTTTATCTTTAGATCCAAAATCCAAGAACATATGTGGCTTTACCCATGTCAATCATAAAACAACTCCCAAGCCAGTCCTTTACCGACTGTAGCATTGGAACGTTATTTCCGAGAATCAGTATGTCATCGACATACACTATGAGAAATGCAACATCGCTCCCACTTATCTATTAGTAAACGCACAGTTCCACTTCGTTCCTGTTTAAGTCAAAACCTTGACTACTTCAACATAACGAAGATTCCAACTCCGATATGCTTGCTTCTATCCATGAATGGATCGATGAAGCTAACTTACATACAGTATAATTTTTCGGAGTCCGGGCTCACTTTCGCTTCTGTGAATTTCGCAGGTTCGTCACTTTCAATGATCATCAGATCAAGGCAATTAATCACGAGAAATCACTATCGGATTAGTGACGGATTCATTAAGATCTGCGAACTTTAGGCTCTACAGGTGTAGATTCTACAGAAATCTGTAAATCCATCCGCTGCTCTCCCTCAACAGGTTGAGCAGCCTCCTGTATTTCTCGAATTTCTTCGAGTTATACTTTTACTCCCACTGTTCTTCTTGGAAAGAAACTTTCCTTTTAGAAAATAGAATTCCGAACAACCTAACTTCGTTTTCGGAATGGACGTAAAAAGTAACAAGCCTTGGTTTCCCTAGGACAACCAGCGAAGTAGCACAACTACAAATACTCAGTAAAGACGAATTTGGATCATTTCCAGTCCACATTTATGTGGTGTCTTTAAACTGATATTGGTGGAACTATTTCAGCGTAAACTTAGATATTTCTAGAGCGTTATTCTTAAAGAATATCATGGAAGATTCGTGTGACTCATCTTTAATCATTTCTAATAAGATCTGATTCTTTCTCACAGAAACACCTCCAGGTTTTCAGGAGAAATGAGCTGTGAAACGACTTCACACTCATTCAGATGATCACACCATCAATGACTTAAGTATTCTCACTCGTGATCTAATCCAGAGTCTCAATACTTCTGTCACTCAGATTCTATACCTCATTCTGGAACTCTTTCGACCATTTCAAAGAATTCCGACTCGTGTCTCATCAAATGAACACAGTCATACTCACTGAAGTAATCAGCAAAGATAATGAAGTACAGGAAATTTTCTCTGGCATTACTGCTCATCGGGCCACATACATGAGTATGTTCAAGGTCCAATAAGCCTTTGGGCCTTTCTCTAGCTCGGCTAAGATGGGCCCTTTGTCTTTTGGTCCAGTAAGCAGAATTCAAGTCTCATAAGATATCCGATCAAATGAGCCCAAAAGTCCATAACTATGGGATTCCTGAATCCGACTCACTCTATGTGACCAAAACATTTACGCCAAGAAAAATCAGGTTTAATTCATCAGATTTAAACCAATTCGGTATTTATGTTACATTTAGGCACTCTTTGGTTTAAGATATAAAACCCATTCCTTGAATAGGGTGCTACAATTAATATTTCATTAAGATCAAAAGAACAAAACTTGTCTTTTATCAAAACAAAACTTGTCTTTTATCAAAATGAAAAACATTCAAATTCTTACAAGAAAATGAAAAACAACTCTGCTTAAAGCAGGTACATTGTAGCAATTACTTAATACAAAACCAAGCCTCAAAGACATCTACAAGTGAAAACCCTACGGCTGAGGCAGCATCCATAGCTCCTTCCAGACACGCAGTTCCACTTGTCCTTCCTTCAACGTACTACTGTTGCTTAGGCTCTGCATATTATAACAAATATCAGTGCCACAACCAGTATCCAATACCTATAAGGTAGAACTTAAAGTAATAACATGAATACCTGAGGAAGTAGTCTCATACATCATCTTCAACTCCTCATAATCTTCCATGAATTTAATGCAATCTCTCTTCCAATGCCCAGTCTCTTTACAGTATCAGCACTTACCAACGTAAGATGTATCTGACTCGGGCTCAGAAGACACAGGCTTGCCATGATTCAAAATCTGGACAACTTTGTCTTCACCCTTGTCAGCACTAGGTTTAGTAAACCTACCCTTCTCCATTATGAGATTATACAGGGTACTCTTCACGTTTGGCTCAACTGTCTTGAGCATATCATGCAGTTCAGTCAGCGTCTTCGTTAAGCCTTTCTTGATATAGTTCCTTTTGAACTTATCATAGCTTGACGGCAGTGACTGCAGAATGATCTCAGTTGCCAATTCTTGGCTAACTGGATAATCCAGTTTCCTCAGGTTATCAATGTAACCCATCATTTTACTGACATGAGGACTCACTGGATGATCATTTGGTAGCTTGCAGCTAGTGAGAGACTTAACCAACTGGTATCTCTCCACTCTTACCTGCTCCTGAAATTTCAATTTCAGGCTGTTGATCATCTCTATTGGCGACTCCATGTTCTCATATTGCTTCAGCAAATCTGAGTCCATGGTAGCCAACATCAGACCATGCACATCTACCGCATCATTATAATGCTTATTCCAAGCATCATATACTGCATGAGAGGCATTGGACCCGATCCTCTCGGGGAGAGCTCTCTCAAGGACATAGTCCTTTCTCTCCTGCCTGAGGACTAGCCTCAGGTTCCGCGACCAAGTCAAGAAATTTGATCCGTTCAGTTTGTCCATCTCAAGGACAGACCGGATCGAGAAAGTGTTTTGATTGTTTGTGCTAGTCATAACTGAAATTTAGAGATAAATAGAGTTTTAGTTATTTAGTTCATAAAAGAGTAATCTTAACAACTTATAAGAAAACTCGCATTGTATTCAAAATTTCTTTGTTTATCCTCATAAGAATACAATGATTCCGAGATCCATGTTAAACTAAAACAAAAGTGGGCCACTGGCCGTCACCCAGAATTAGCTAACTAGGTAAGCATACACACAGCTAGTTACAACTCATATAACTCTCGGTTGTGAATTGGACCCGAGGCCCAAATTCACCAGATGTCTCAAGGCCCGGGACTCCCGATGGCCCAGTCAAGGAAACCAATCTCTTACAGCCAAATAATCATTAAAGTCTGGGACTCCCAATGACAGTAATGACTATGTACTACTTTACTTACGCAAAAACAGACACCTCACACTGTAAGCCATATCTGTAATTGAATAAGCGTTAAGTAGCTGACAAGATTGGGCAAGACATCCAAGCTTGATATTTGTTTTGAGGATTTTTAGGTTTTCCTTCCCAAAAATAGAAGATTACTATTTTGGGAAACTTTCCATTTCAGGAAACTTACTAAATTTGGAAACTTTCTATTTTGGAAAACCTACTTATTTTAGAAACTTTCTAAATCTGGAAACCTTCTATATCTAGAAATTTCCTATTTTCCAAAACATTCTTAATCTAGAAATTTCTAAACTTAGAAACTTTTTAATTTTGATTTTGGAAATAATTAGATATTTTATTAAAATTTTCGGTTGGGTCACAAATTATAGGCCCAATTCTTGGCCCAAGACCACATAATTCCAATTAGCCCAATAATTTGACATAACCGAGTCGGTTCATTAATTCTGGTCCAGGACCAAATTAATTACTTAATCCAACTGGTTATTTACTAAACCAGACCAGCTCTAAATTATTTGGTCCAACCAAATCAAACTTAGACCAGCCTTCGGTTTAGGTTAAAATTCAATTTTGAATTTAAATCCGGTTTAACCAGAAATTAAATAATACCAATGTATTAAATAATTTCTAGCAAACCGCGATTTGGTTAACCGCTTGAACCACCAATTGAATTGGATCGGTTCGGTTAAGTCCAAAACCGGGAAGAAACGCCTTGCGTTTTAGCCAATTTTGACCTAACTTGCGGGATAAGGCAAAACCAACGACGAACCGCAATGGCCCAATGGCACGATTGGTTCGCGTCTCGGGTTAGGTGGGACGAACCGCGAGGCTCGGCTTAACCGAATGGCTACTCGCGGGTCGTGATGCTCTCTCGCCGGATGCTCGCGTCAAGCTCGACTGATCGGATCACATCGAGACACAGCGGGACGCGGAGCGGGACGGCTTGAGGCGATGAGCCGGGCCGATCAGCACATGCGATGTGCCCGATCGATTCACGCGACCACCTCGAACTCGTCACGCATACTGTCACGATCCATCCGGATCGATATGCGAAACGAGACAGCCGGGAGAGCTGATGCGCTGAACGTGACCCGGGAGTCGATCGTGATACGATCATATCGATCGATACACGCATCGATCCCGCGATCGGTCTGCGCATCCGGACATGCGATCGATTCGACGCATCGCAGTCCGACGCATGCCGATCAACGGATCCGGCTATGCGATTTAGTTTTGTTAGGTTTTTTAAAGTTTTCTTAATCAAATTTACATTCAAATTCGATTCTAAAAACATTAAAACAACCTATATGATCCAAACATGCAAAACCTAACGACCTAGGCTCTGATACCACTGTAGGAATATTTAGTCTCTTGGTTTAATTCTTTCAGTTAAACCTACTAACATATTCATCTAAGATCTAGGTGATTTGCATATGAATCATAAACGGATCGAGATCATTACCTTAATATTCAGTGCAGCGGATTGGTGGTAATGAAGAGATCACTGAGAGCTGATAGAAACCGGCTCCTCCTAGGTATCCACACGCTTACAAGCTACTGGATCAGGCTGCTAGACCAAGCTGGAACAACAGAGAAACAAGGAGGACGGCTAGGGTAGAAATCGCAGAAGCTTCACCTAAAATTCGTCCCCTCCTTGGCTATATATAGGTCCATTAAATGACCTAACAGCCTATTGGGCTTTTGGGTCCAAAGCCCAAATCAGACAAAAGACTGTATTTTGTCTGGCCCAATTCTCTGCACAAATACAGTAAATACCTTGCATCTTACTGTATTAATTCCTTTTAACTTTCCCGTTAGCTATGGTGTGTGACCCTTTGGGATCATACAATACTGGTAATAAGTCCTAAACTTATAGATCAAGAGCGGGCTCTAGCAAGTCATCATGATCACCCAGTATTTATGACTTATGTCTGATCTCGACACTTATCATACTTTCTAGAGATAGTACAGTAGATTTCAGGACATTCCCAACACTTATCTTGAAGAAATTGGACTTATTGCTTGATGTGAAGTGAGTTCTGGATGAATTGAGCATTAGGATGATTGAGTTGAAGTTGCTTATGCTTGCTTTACCTTATGTGAACTTGAAATTTGATTTTTTTTTTTATCATGAGCTAAGTATGTAAGTCTTGATCATGGAGTTATTTGAATGAATTGTATTGGTGTTGATCATTGACTTGGCTTGAACTTCTTGAGTATTTTTTCTTGTGTTGTTGTTTTGGGCAATGCGGTTACTATTTCTTTGAGTTGTCTCTTGTAGGATAAAGACTAAGACATCTTCGAAGCCGGGATCAAAGTCTAAAGCTCCTGCTGTGGGAGCAAGTTCATCTGACCCGCGAGGAAAGAGCATAGCCGTTGAGGAAGAGGAAGCTCCTGCAACAAAGAAGAGAATGCCCAAACCGAAGAAGAAAATCCCCTCTGTTGCCGAATACTCAGCTGCCCTCAAGGCCATTCCCTTTGGGACAATGAGGTACCCGCACTTTCAAAGCCTAGAAGCCTTGGGGATCCTAGGAGACGTGAATGCAATCTTAGAGAACATGGGGCTTCAACGATTTTTCAGTTTAGCAAGTGAGGGTTATCAGAGCTCTACCTGTCAGTTCCTCTCGAGCCTCCAAGCAACCTACTACATTGATGGGGATAGGTTCGTTGAAGCGGAAGGAAGCCACGGGCAGATCAGTTTCACAATCAAAAAGCAGAAGTTTACGATGTCGTTTGAGGTTATTAGTGTTGTATTTGGTTTTGATGATCGAGGCGCGAGCAGAGGTACCTATTTCGGCGTTAACAAGGACGATCTGAAGCAGTTTTGGGACACGGTTGCATCCGGACCTTTTCAGATGGGGAGTATGAAATCTGCGAGAATCCGTCATCCCGCTATACGTTTTGTGCAAAAGGCGCTTGCACATACGATCTTTGCACGGAAAGAAACCTCACATGTCACAGAGTTGGAATGGAGGATGCTCTACTTTGGTCTTCAACCCCTACTTCTCAGATTCTAAAATGGAGCGGCAATGCCTCCGGTTTCTTGCAGGCCAAGCATGGTTGCAATACTTGTGCAGGAGATGATAGGACACAAGGAATGGGCCTTGACGTACAAGGATGCTGAACCGAAATTCATTATGGGCAGCCTTATTGCCCCAATCCTCCTAGCTAAGAACATCGGTTTGGAGGGATCGCTTGAGAAGAACATTGCTGGACAGGCTACAGAGATCGAATGGATCGATTTGGCTCTCTTGAAAAAGAGCCATTACTTAGGTGGATGAATACCAGACCGATACGCTTACCGGATGTGCTCAGATACAAGAGAGGAGAGGAAGTATATGCTCCCGAATAGGGCCATTATCTTGTTTGATAACACAGCCAAAATTTTCTTCCATCCCGGGGAAGAGCACAGGTACAACCCCGCTACAGACGCTTATCTAGACCCACTGTTGTAACATCCCGGAACTGGGAGTCTGACGACACCCTAAACATTTGGGCTGCCTATGGGACCATAAGACCGAACTTAAGATCGAGAGCGGTCAATAAGAGTGTTCCGTAGGCAGAAGAAGATCAAGCTCAGCTAGAAAGGAGCTTGATCTCAATAGAAACCAGCTGGAAAAGTGTGGGTCAGCTCAACCGAGCCAAACGGCTGAGCTGATCAGTGAGAGTAGATGGCAGCTAGCTTAACTAAGTTAGCTGGAGTGTGCGAGTGTTGGACCAGCTGGTCAGCCCAAGAACTCATTAGCGAATGGACACCATTGGTTGGTTGTGTCCATTCGCCCAACACATTGCATCTCTTCCTTTGGGCAGTTATGGGCGACAACCAAGCCTATAAATAAGCCTCTTGGGACACTTTTGCGCACACAACCAGTCTGGGGGAAACACATAATTCTCTAAGGCATAAAGCCACAAAATCCGAGAGTTTAAGAGAGAGGAAGAGAGGCCGGCTTCTTAAGAAGGTCGCCGGTGAGAAGAGGATGAAGAGGCGGATTTGTTGGTGGTTCAACGCGTGAACAAAGAGGAGCAACGGCTTCAGACACGTTTAAGGACCAGGGAAAAACCGCTGCTTCATCTAATGTTAGAGTCCGAGTCTTTCTTTCTCGGCCACGGCCAAGTCCTTGGGCCGATGGTCGGTTAAGTCATGGCCGGATACAAATCTCTCGCTTCTACATTTCTGGATGAGTAGCACCGAGATAAGTCAACTGGCTTAGGATCGGTTATGGCTTTCCATAAGAATCACGATCGGCCATGGGCCATGATCGTGATCAATCGCGGACTGGTCTGACGAGGGATGAGGTGATCCGCGCGTAAAGCTGAGGATGGGCCGAGGGACGAAATGACTGAACGGCACGTCTTGGGGGGACGGTTAGCCAAAAGTCGATTGGGTCCCTACGGCCGGCTTGCGCGTGAATCGGATTCGGGGAAGGATCCGGGTCGGAGACGTGAAGTCAGAACAGTCGGCGTGACGAGCAACGTTCACCACGGTCGAGATGACCGAGTCACAGACTGCCGATAGTGCGTCGCGGTAAGTCGCGCCTGTTCGGACAGATGTAACCGTTCGCGGTAAAGATACGTCTGTTCACAGATAGTCGCAACTCTACGACGATCGCGCTTATCCGGATGGTTCGCGTGACTGGACTGACGCGGGACGACGATCACGTATGGACTGAGCGGTAATCGGCCAGGCTTAGCGGACGTGGGATGCCGAGCGATTGCTCGGTAAGTCTTTCACGATCGCGGCATGTCCGAGAAGTAAACTGGCTCGGCCTAAACGATCGCGGATAAACGCGTCTATACGCGGACTGACGCTACGGTTCAAGGATCGGGAATGGTCCGAACGTGCGATCAGTTCGGTATGGACAGCGATCGCGGCAGACTGATCGCGGCGGAATGATTGCGACAGCGGCAGAACGATCGCGACAGGATGAGCGCGGCAGAATGGTCGCGGCAGACTGATCTCGATCCAAGCGGATGGTCGCGACTGTTCACGGACAGTCCTGTCTTTTCGCGAAAGGTCGCGTCTCTTCGCGGACTGACGCAACGGTTCAAAGTTCGCGAACGATCCGAACGTGCGGCCAGTCCGGTTGGACAGTAATCGCGGCATGATCGCGGATCACACGACAGAACCAGACGTGCGCATGATTACCAAGTACGCTCGGTGATGATGCCACGATCGCGGTACGCAGGACGTTCTAACGAACGCGGTACGACTGAGTGACACTCGGTACGACGCCAAGCATTCGTGAACGATCATGCAGCATGGGAAGGCTATTTTGCATGCGATCGCGGTACATGAACCAGACGGGAACATGGCCGGTTCTTTGTGCATAGCCGGTTGTGGAACTTGGGCGATTAGACGGATTTATGTCCTTTAAGCCGTGGGAATGATTGGATGGATCAACCTCGGACAAGTTCGGCTAGCGGGAAGGCATGAGTTGGACCGTGGACAGGATCGAGAGAATCGCATGGTCGAAACGCGTATGGACCGGGCGATCAGTCAGATGAACTAGGTCGACGGCCGACGGTACGAACCATGGATCAAACCGTCTACGGAAGTGAACGAGGGAGTCCTTCCAACCTTGCACTGAACGCAATGTTCGACGATACTAAGGGAAATCAGTGAAGTAATCAGGACATGATTCGACCCGAGTCAACATCCGGACACGAGCTGATCTTCCTAAGGACTTGAGTCGGTCTAAAAGTCAAGATGCAGGAAGCAAAACGTGGATAAGTCAAGAAGGTGAATGATAACGGGAAACGAGCAAAGTAACAAGCGAGATTAAATGGTGGCCAAAGGAAGGAACTAGAAGACCTCTTTTGTACACGGTCATGTGGGGATGGTTGGTTGAATGACTAAGTACAAAGGGGGCGTGTTCCATGAGTTCGATGAACGGACGAGTTAAGCTGAACACGGAGTTAGCTTCACATCGGATTCACCAAAGGTTAAGGTACACGTTTCGAGTACTCTTCTATTGTTCTAAAGAATGGTTAGAGCTGAATAGGAGAATGAAATGATCTAAGTTAAAGACTTAGGTTGATTGAATGGATAATTGGAATTGGAACCTCGAAAGAGTTTTTAGAAAACTAAACAAGTTCATAAGAGGTTCACGGATGGATCGTTCCTTAGGAGAACGATTGAAATGGTTAGGTAGAATTTCCGCTGCGTATTGATTAAGTATGAAGGATCAGAGACTAGAAGTCAATAAGAGATCCGAGGAATACTTTTTCCTAAGGGAAAATTTTAAAATAGGACTAAATTTAGGGAGGTTCAGGCTAGGGTTTGGCCTGATCGTTTGAATGCATCGACCGTGGCATAGGGTGTCCAGGTCGGGGATTCACAAATGGTATCAGAGCGGAGTTTTTTTCTAGGACGATGCTCTCGAAATTGGTGAATTGCAGAGACAAGTGCACCAAGGACGCACTTAGTCTTGGGCAGACTTTGAGAACAAGTCCAATGGGAAGTACTTTTCAGCTGAGTATGGGATCAGTTGGAAGGTCGTATGTTCCAGCCGAGTATGGGATCGGTTGGGAGATTAGTTCCCGGATTTGGATCAAGGTCGCAAGACGGTGTGGGGGTGAACCGGAAGGCTCAATCACGGGAAAGTGGTTGAACGAACCGGGAGGGAGCTGAGGTGAACCGGAAAGGGCGCAATCACGGGAAAGTGGTTGGCCTAACCGGGATGGACCTGGAGGAGAACCGCGTTGGCTCAAAAGGCAAAGTGTCCTGCCGACCCGGGAAGGACCTAAAGGGGAAATGGGATCAGTGGGGGCTGACAACCAATCCTCTAGAAACCGCACCGAAAGTACCACTTGCAGAAACAATGGAAGCGCACTTTGGAAGTGTAGAAAGCAAGTAGAGTACGTGCGAAGTGCAACGGCGGGGACATAGGAGCCTAAAGCTGTTTGCAAGATGAGGGGAAGGAAAGTGACATTGAAAGACCAATGATTCGCTTCCATTGTAAAAGCAGTAATCAGAAGTAAAACGTGGGAGTGAAAGTCGAACGGTAAAGGCTAAGCGCTAACCGAAGGCGCCACGGGTTTACGAACTGATTAGGGACATTGGCGTGGCCGAGTCCTTTAGTGCAATTGCTGGTCAGTCACTGAACCCCACTTCCTCGAATGTATTCTGGGAATTACGTTTGGGGAAAAGGGTTAGGTTGCTTGCATTTGGAATGCGTAAGGACCTTAACCGAGGTCGAGTCCTGGAGGGAACAAAGGCCTGAGGTCGAGTCCTACGAGGAAAAAAAGACCTGTTTATGATCTAGTAAGAGATTTACTAAGATTGGAAAACTGAGATCAAGTCCTTGGAGGACGGGGATCTATTTTTGGGAAACTAAGATCAAGTCCTTGGAGGGCGAGGATCAAGTTTCGGGTCAAATCCGGAAGGATTGTGATCGGGATTGACTAAGTCTAAGACAAGACAAAAATCAGGGAAATGATTAAGTCTTGACGGACCAAGGTCAAGGGGGAATGGAAAGGTTCCTAAAGTTCGAACAAGATAAACGCCTTAAGTCGGATTCGGGGACGAATCCCTTTTAAGGGGGGTAGAACTTGTAACATCCCGGAACCGGGAGTCTGACCACACCCTAAATGTTTGGGCTGCCTATGGGACCATAAGACCGAACTTAAGATCGAGAGCGGTCAATAAGAGTGTTCCGTAGGCAGAAGAAGATCAAGCACAGCTGGAAAGAAGCTTGATCTCAATAGAAACCAGCTGAAAAAGTGTGGGTCAGCTCAACCGAGCCAAACGGCTGAGCTGATCAGTGAGAGTAGACGGAAGCTAGCTTAACTAAGTTAGCTGGAGTGTGCGAGTGTTGGACCAGCTGGTCAGCTAGTGTCACTAGCTGACCCAAGAACTCATTAGCGAATGGACACCATTGGTTGGTTGTGTCCATTCGCCCAACACATTGCATCTCTTCCTTTGGGCGGTTATGGGCGACAACCAAGCCTATAAATAAGCCTCTTGGGACACTTTTGCGCACACAACCAGGCTGGGGGAAAACCCAGAATTCTCTAAGGCATAAAGCCACAAAATCCGAGATTTTAAGAGAGAGGAAGAGAGGCCGGCTGCTTAAGAAGGTCGCCGGTGAGAAGAGGATGAAGAGGCGGATTTGTTGGTGGTTCAACGCGTGAACAAAGAGGAGCAACGGTTTCAGACACGGTTAAGGACCAGGGCAAAACCGCTGCTTCATCTAATGTTAGAGTCCGAGTCTTTCTTTCTCGGCCACGGCCAAGTCCTTGGGCCGATGGTCGGTTAAGTCGTGGCCGGATACAAATCTCTCGCTTCTACATTTCTGGATGAGTAGCACCGAGAGAAGTCAACTGGCTTAGGATCGGTTATGGCTTTCCATAAGAATCACGATCGGCCATGGGCCATGATCGTGATCAATCGCGGACTGGTCTGACGAGGGACGAGGTGATCCGCGCGTAAGGCTGAGGATGGGCCGAGGGACGAAACGACTGAACGGCACGTCTTGGGGGGGACGGTTAGCCAAAAGTCGATTGGGTCCCTACGGCCGGCTTGCACGTGAATCGGATTCGGGGAAGGATCCGGGTCGGAGACGTGAAGTCAGAACAGTCGGCGTGATGAGCAACGTTCACCACGGTCGAGATGACCGAGTCACAGACTGCCGATAGTGCGTCGCGGTAAGTCGCGCCTGTTCGGACAGATGTAACCGTTCGCGGTAAAGACACGTCTGTTCACAGACAATCGCAACTCTACGACGATCGCGCTTATCAGGATGGTTCGCGCGACTGGACTGACGCGGGACGACGATCGCGTATGGACTGAGCGGTAATCGGCCAGGCTTAGCGGACGTGGGATGCCGAGCGATTGCTCGGTAAGTCTTTCACGATCGCGGCATGTCCGAGAAGTAAACTAGCTCGGCCTAAACGATCACGGATGAACGCGTCTATACGCAGACTGACGCTACGGTTCAAGGATCGGGAATAATCCGAATGTGCGATCAGTTCGGTATGGACAGCGATCGCGGCAGACTGATCGCGGCAGACCGATCGCGGCAGACCGATCGCGGCAGACTGATCGCGGCGGAATGATTGCGACAGCGGCCGAACGATTGCGACAGGATGATCGCGGTAGAATGGTCGCGGCAGACTGATCTCGATCCAAGCGGATGGTCGCGACTGTTCACGGACAGTCGTGTCTTTTCGCGAAAGGTCGCATCTCTTCGCGGACTGACGCAATGATTCAAAGATCGCGAACGATCAGAACGTGCGGCCAGTCCGGTTGGACAGTGATCGCGGTATGATCGCGGATCACACGGCAGACCCAGACGTGCGCATGATTACCAAGTACGCTCGGTGATGATGCCACGATCGCGGTACGCAGGACGTTCTAACGAACGCGGTACGACTGAGTGACACTCGGTACGACGCCAAGCATTCGTGAACGATCATGTAGCATGGGAAGGCTATTTTGCATGCGATCGCGGTACATGAACCAGACGGGAACATGGCCGGTTCGTTGTGCATAGCCGGTTGTGGAAATTAGGCGATTAGACGGATTTATGTCCTTTAAGCCGTGGGAATGATCGGATGGATCAACCTCGGACAATTTCGGCTAGCGGGAAGGCATGAGTAGGACCGTGGACAGGATCGAGAGAATCACATGGTCAAAACGCGTACGGACAGGGCGATCAGTCAGATGAACTAGGTCGACGGCCGACGGTACGAACCATGGATCAGACCGTCTACGGAAGTGAACGAGGGAGTCCTTCCAACCTTGCACTAAACGCAATGTTCGACGATACTAAGGGAAATCAGTGAAGTGATCAGGACATGATTCGACCCGAGTCAACATTCGGACACGAGCTGATCTTCCTAAGGACTTGAGTCGGTCTAAAAGTCAAGATGCAGGAAGCAAAACGTGGATAAGTCAAGACGGCGAATGATAACTGATAGGGTCTAAGTTTTAATCCTATTCTACTGCAAGTGCACAGTTAAGTGATTTTAGTATATAGGGTATCGAATCCACAGAGACTCTGGTCTCGATAGAATAAGAACCGTAGAGATTAATACTAAGAAGAAAGCAATTTGTATTAAACTAAAAAGCAAAGCAAGAAAGTAAATCAATAGCAGATTGGTGGTGAAAGCAGTTACCTAAAAGCGCTAAGTCTAGGGAATTCTCAGGAAATCAGACAAGCAGACAAGTTAATCAGTCAGGATCTAATTAAACACAGTTCTAGAACTCAAATCACGGAATTAGAATTAACCAAATCTCTTTACGAAAATCCTCTAAGTCTAAGTGCAGTAAACCAAATCTCTTTGCAATTACTAACAGATTAAACCAGCATTAATTTCAAGTTTGATATGTTCATAATTAAACTAAGCCAAATCTCTTTGCGAATAATTTAATTGCTCAACCTAAATAGTTCAGATTCTAAACCACACTCTCGTGTCGTATTTAGCAACCTAAGATCTAGATTCTAATTGATCAGGTTAGAACTAGCATTAAGCACAATTTAGATCAAAGAACATTCTATTCATGTGAATCCTTAACTGAATTAAACAAGTCTAGCAAGTCATAAAATCTTTAATGAGAAACCCTAAACTTAACTATGAATCTACTCAGACATGATTAATGAAACAGAAATCATAGAAATAATAGATTGCATATAAGAAATTAAATAGATAAAGGGGTTCGAAATCTTCTCCAAAATAGATGAAGTACATGATTAGATCAGCCCCAAAAGCTCTAAAATCTCTTAGCTCAAAGTATGAAAGCGTATCTAAAATAAACACCAAAATCCTAAATATATAGGCATAATCTCGGCTGGGGCTTCTTCGTAAATACTGGAAACTTCTGGGCCAAAGTGCAAAGTCTTGATAACTTCATTAAACCGCCGCGTTCGGCCCATCTCGCTAGTGTGTCGATCGACACCAAAGGTGTGTCGATCGATGCATGATAATCAAATCTCACTTAAACTCTCGGCCAAAACACTCCAAAAGTCCCAAAATGCTCCAATATCTCCAATTCCACTCCAAACCTGATTAAACCTGTAAAAGACTCTAAAAGAACACAAAAGACACTAAAAACACAACTATATCATGGCATAAAACCGGTAAAAACCATGATATATCAACTCCCCCACACTTAGCCTTTGCTTGCCCTCAAGCAAAACAGAGAACTAGAATGTAGTGAAGAGGTTTGAAAACTCTTCAGAAACTCTTTTCATCTTTGAAGCAGCAACACTCAGATTCCTCTTAGTAATCCACATGAAAGAATCAACCTGCAGACATCAAGACCAACATATACTTCCCCCACACTTAGCAACTGTCCTAATTAAACTCCACAATCACATTCAAGCATTCAAATTCTCCCTACTGACTTCTGCAAGTATTTAAGTGCGGTCTCACCTAAGGAGTATCGATCAAAGGCACATGGATTCTTACCTCATCAGCTCTAGACCACCATATACTATCTTTCTCTAGTCCCTTTCTTCTCTTTTCCCTTCCTTAGCATTCTGATTTTTCCCCATTGGGTATCATTTTATTTTTTTTATCAGTGCTCTTCCTGTTAAGGGGTGTACTTTGAACACATTCCATGGATGCACAGGATATGAGAGTTTTAGCTACCATTCCCATGAACACTTCGGAGTTACTAACTCATCCTCAGTTTATTGTCTTTTTTTTTCTTATGGAAGGGGAGAAGGGAACTAGATAGGACAGGTTTACAGGCTGTGTCAGAACTAACAAGGGAATCCGACACAAAGTATACCAAGCCCTTAGGTGAGAAAATCTAAGTCAGTATTAAGGTGAAGTCAGTAAAAGGATCCTCTGATACCTGAAGTGATGTGGGTGTCCTTAGTAGGTTGATCCATGTCTGGGTTTTCTAATAGTCAGAGATAATCTGCAGCTTCATCCCAATGGTTACTTAAGTTCCTGCAAGTGCTGCTAATCTTCTCAAAAAATCATTGTTTCTTACTTAAACAAATTTTGACTCAATAAAACAAATTTTGAAAATTTTAACTGACTCTAAGAAAACAAAAGAAAGAAGTTAGTAGAGCCTCCCCCACACTTAAGACACACTGTCCCCAGTAGTGTCAAGCGAAGGATTGGTAAAAAGAAAGAAAAATTTGTTTAAGGAATGGTTAAGTTCTGTCGGGTTTTACCTCTGTCGCTCAGGCATCGATCGTTGCACTAGGTGCATCGACCGTTGCTAGGCGATTTTTCGTGTATGATCGATCGTTGCTCAGGACCGCAACGATCGCTACAGTGCGATTTCGATCGGGTTGTGACGATTGACACAATAGTGTGTCGATCGACGCACTGCGATTCGTCCAGACCTGCAAACAAACACTCACCAAAACCAGAAGCAAAACGTAAAATCCTACAAAAAAACTAAAATTAAAATGCAAAAAACGAAAACAGTGGGTTGCCTCCCACTCAGCGCTTGTTTAACGTCAATAGCTTGACGCTTCAACTGATTTAGGTAGAGGGGGCATCATCCAGAGGCAGAATCTGTCCTTCAGGAATCTCGGCCTTAGCCCAATAATGTTTCACCCTCTGACAATTCACAGTGAATTCAATACCGTCCTTACCAGTTAGAACAACAGCTCCATACGGACGCACCTCTTTGATTGTGAAAGGACCAGACCACCTTGATTTCAGCTTGCCTGGAAACAAATGCAAACGAGAGTTATACAAAAGTACCTGGTCATTAGGCTCAAACTGTCTGGAGACAATCTTCTTGTCATGGTATGCTTTAGTCCTCTCCTTGTACAGCTTTGAGTTCTCATAAGCAAAATGTCTAATCTCATCCAACTCATTAAGCTGTACTAATCTCCTTTCTGCAGCAGTCTTAAGATCGAAGTTCATCTGTTTTACAGCCCATGCTGCCTTGTGTTCAAGTTCTACTGGCAGATGACATTCTTTTCCATATAGCAGATGGAATGGAGTGGTCCCAAGTGGTGTCTTGAATGCTGTCCTGTAAGCCCATAATGCATCATCCAACTTTGCTGCCCAATCTTTCCTTGTCTTTCCAACTGTCTTCTCAAGAATCTCCTTAATCTGTCTGTTAGAAACCTCGACTTATCCACTAGTCTGAGGGTGATAAGGGGTAGCGACTCGGTGATGAACTCCATGCTTCTTCAGCAGCTTCTCGAAGACATTATTGATAAAATGAGATCCTCCATCACTAATCACTATATGAGGTACTCCAAATCTGGGGAATATGATGGTCTTAAATAGCTTAATGACCACCGAAGAATCATTGGTTGGACTAGCTATTGCTTCTACCCACTTAGACACATAGCCCACAGCAACCAAGATGAACTTATTCCCATAGGATGAGGGAAAAGGACCCATGAAATCTATGCCCCAGCAATCGAAAACCTCAACTTCCAGGATGAAATTCTGAGGCATCTCATGCTTCTTACTGATTTTCCCTCTCCTTTGACAGGCATCACATTGAGAGATGAAAGAATGAGTGATTCTAAACATTGTAGGCCACCAGAAACCTGCTTGCAGAACTTTAGACACAGTCTTGAATGTAGCAAAATGTCCAGCATAATCTGATCCATGACAGTGGAAGAGAATGTCTGGAACTTCTGATTCAGCAACGCATCTCCTGTAGAGACCATCTGAACAGTGCTTATAGAGATAAGGCTCATCCCAGTAGTACCTTCTAAGCTCCCTAAAGAACCTTTTCTTTTCATAGCCCTTTAAATCCTCTGGCTCAGTCTCAGCAGCGAGGTAATTAGCTATATCCGCATACCAGGGTCGATCAGAAGTTGCTACAACGGCAATCTCAAAGTTGTAATTCCCAATTCTGATCCTGAAAGACTCTCGGTTTGCATCAGGTGTGCATCGATCGTTGCACGTAAATGTGTCGATCGTTGCTTCCCCGATACTTGTATCGACCGTTGCCAATGTGGCATCGATCGACACATTGCGATTGTCCCGACAGTTCTGTACGTTTCTGCCCAAATCCATCTGAGAAATTGTACCAATCATGTTGACGTTTTCCTCAGGCAAATAATCATTTATGGGCACGTCTTCCTCAACCAGCATCTATGAAAGATGATCAACAACTCCATTCTTGACTCCCTTCTTCTCCCTCACTTCAATTTCAAACTCCTGAAGCAACAGAATCCATCTCAACAATCTTGGCTTAGCATCCTTCTTCTGCATCAGATACTTCAGGGCTGAATGATCAGTATGAACAATCACCTTGTAGCCAACAAGATAGGGGCGGAACTTCTCGAATGCAAAGACAACAACCAACAGCTCCTTCTCTGTGGTTGCATAGTTTCTCTGCGCATCATCTAGTGTCCTACTAGCATAATAGATAGCATGAAGCTTTCTGTCCTTCTTCTGCCCCAGAACAACTCCTACAGCATAGTCGCTTGCATCACACATAACCTCAAAAGGTAGATCCCAATCCGGTGGCTGTACTATTGGAGCACTCACTAATGCTTGCTTGATCTGTTCAAATGCAATCTGACAGTCTGCATTGAACTCAAATTTGGTATCCTTACACAGCAAAGCAGTTAGTGGCCTAGCAATCTTACTGAAGTCTTTGATGAAACGTCTATAGAAGCCAGCATGTCCAAGAAAGCTTCTTATAGACTTAACAGAATCAGGCGCCTGAAGGTTGGTCATTACTTCAATCTTAGCGCGGTCCACTTTGATCCCTGCTTCAGACACTTTATGTCCAAGTACAATGCCATCTCTGACCATGAAATGGCACTTTTCCCAATTAAGAACTAAGTGCTTTTCCTCGCATCTAGTCAGTACCTTACACAGATTATCTAAGCAATCATTATAAGATGATCCATAGACTGAGAAGTCATCCATGAATACCTCCATAAAGTCCTCAATCATATCAGTGAATATGGACATCATGCATCTCTGGAAGGTGGCAGGAGCATTACAGAGTCCAAAAGGCATCCTACGGTAGGCAAATGTGCCATATGGACAAGTGAAAGTGGTCTTTCCCTGATCTTATGGGTGGATAGGAATCTGAAAGAAACCTGAGTATCCATCGAGGAAGCAATAGTAAGGATGATTGGCTAACCTCTCCAGCATTTGATCCATGAAAGGCAAGGGAAAGTGATCCTTTCTGGTTGCAGCATTCAGCTTCCTGTAGTCTATGCACATCCTGTGACCCGTCACAGTCCTAGTAGGGATCAGCTCATTCTTCTCATTCTTCACAACTGTAACTCCGCCCTTCTTAGGCACTACATGGACTAGACTTACCCAATCACTGTCTGAAATAAGATAGATGATCCCAGCATCAAGGAGTTTCATAATCTCCTTCTTACTACTTCCTGTAAATTAGGATTAAGCCTTCTCTGATGCTCAACAAATGTCTTAGACTCATCCTCAAGATGTATCCGATGCATGCACAGCTCTGGTGAGATACCTGAAATGTCATCAAGAGAATAGCCAAGAGCTTTGCGATGCTTGCGCAACTTGCTTAGCAGTAAAGTGAGCTCTGCGTTGTTCAAAATAGCACTAACAATCACTAGATAAGTTGAATTTGGTTCAAGAAACGCGTACCTTAGCCCGGATGGAAGTTGTTTCAGCTCTATTTTCGGAGCCTTTTCCTCGGCCCAGTCCCTGTCGACTTGCAACGACCGATGCTTGGTTTGTGTCGATCGTTGCATCGTCGCGTCAGACACTTCTACCTTCATCGCCACTTCAACCGAATCCATCAGTCTTGCATAACACATTTCTGGCTCGTCCTGCAGGTATTCGAGCTCCAATATAGAGCTCAGTAAAGCTCTTTCTAGTGGATCTTCAGCATGTGACTTGTGAAAGTATTCTGTAGCCAAATTATTTAGTGTGTCAACATAGAAGGTCTGTCCGTCGATGGTTGGTCTCTTTGCCAGCTTCTCCATATCAAAACTCATCTTCAGATCACCCACATTCAGAACTATTCTACCTCCTTGACAGTCAATCATCGCACCAGCTGTAGCTAAGAAAGGCCTGCCTAAAATCAGTGGATCCTTTGGTTCCTCTCCATACTGCAGAACCTCAAAGTCAGTAGGAATCACGCATTGGCCAATCATTATGGGCACATCCTCCAACAATCCTTCGGGAATCCGGATTGTTCTATCTGCCAAAACCAGCGATATCCTAGTGGGTATAAAGTCAGTCATCCCGAGCCTCTTAGAAACTGAGAAAGGCATAAGATTCACACTGGAACCAAGATCACATATATACCTTTCGAATCTCTCCCTGTAGATAGCACAATCTAGTACAAAGCTTCCTGGATCTTTTAGCTTCTCAGGAAGTCTGCCCTGAATCACTGCACTACATACCTCATTGATCATCATTACACTCTCCTCGTCAGACCACTTCCCAGCAATCATATCCTTGAGACATCTTCTCATCACATGAGAGGTTTCCATGGAATCAATCAAAGGCACTTCAACTTTCACCTTTTTGATGAACTCTTTACATTTAGCATACTGCCTATCGTTTTTAGCCTTTCTGGGATTCTTGGGATAAGGTACCTTAGGCTTGTAAACCCTCTCGGTCGACTGTTTCGGTTTCTCTGGTTTTGAGCTCTCTGCAGTCGCCTTGCATCGACCGTCACTGGCATTGTGTCGATCGTTGCTGGGTGACTTTGTGACAACAGTTTCTTCGTTATTGCCTTGCATCGACCGTTGCTTGGTTGGGTCGATCGATGCATTGCAAATGTCACGGATCCCATCTTCCAATTCTTCAATTTCCACGAGCTCTTCAACACTTAACTGCCTTTTCTGGCCAGGTAACAGTTCCTTACCACTTCTCAATGTCACCGCATTGATGGAACTTCGAGCCAATTCTACCAGATTCGGAATTGCTTTCAGGTTCCAGATAGCCTAGGATCTAGGGTCTAGTTAATTGAATCAAGGATCTGATCTCGTGTTTACCTGGAGATTGGCAGCGGAAGATGGTCAGATAAACGAGATCTCTGGAGCGCCTCAAATGTTGCGCCTCTACCTCAGTCCACACGCACACAAGCTGGAATCCGCCGGGATGCTAGTACCGGGGCTCGGATCTCCTGGGAATTGAGTTTCAAAGAGGTTTCTGTGTTTTCTCTCTCGAAAACACTGTCTGGGCGGCGCACCATCGATCTAGGTCGAATTATAAGATCACTTATATACGACCTCGACGTAAACCGAAACATCAGTTTCGGTTTCGGCCTTGTGTCGACCGACACACTTAGTGGTGTCGATCGACACACATCTTGTGTCGACCGACGCACCCAATGGTGTCGATCGACACACCTCATTAAAACTCATATTCGATGTGTATCCAATACACATCGACCAGACCATATGCCAATGATCAATCCCATACGAAGTATGTCCAACTTGCTTAGGTGTGTGACCCTGTAGGTTCACACGATACTGGAAATGAGTTACAACTCATTTGTCATAAGCGGTTTCTAGCAAAACATTATGACTACCCAGTATCACATGAATTGTCCGATCTCGACAATACAACTATCTCTAGAGTGAGTACAATGTGATTTCAGGACATAATCCCAACAATCTCCCACTTGTACTGGAATCATCTATTCCTATAATCCCTTCGTCTCTATATCTCGATATGGCATAAAGCAAGACAAGTAAAGACCAGTCAAATCCAGCAAAGAATCACTGGATAGACGTAATGAATATCCTCAAGTATTTGGAAAAATACTTAGGATAAGTTCTTGATTTACGGAGAAAGTGAGGTGCTACAAGTCGGTAGAGTCTGAAAGGCAAGTTTCCAACAGACAAAGATGATTTCCAGTCACAGTCCGGTTATATCTTGTGTCTGTCTGGCGGTGCAAGGCACTGTTGCTGACTCCATGACTTAAGCTGAACATTTCGCAGCTTGGGTAGCGGCGAAAGAGGTTGTTTGGAAAGAAGAGTTCATCACTGAACTTGATGTGATTCCTAGCATAGATGAGGCTAGCTGCACATCAGAGGTCCAAACACCTTGAGGGTAGGTATAACCTATTCCGTGAGATAAATGATAGAGGTGTTAAGTAGATCAGCAAGTTTCAACGAATGAGAACGTTGCTAATCTATTAACAAAGCCACTCCTTAGGCCTAAGCACGAGTCGCGGACTGTAGCTGTAGGATAAGTGAAATTAAGATGTAGTCTTAATTTCAGTGGGAGTTAGTAAAGGGCTTTATTTAGTTGTTTTGAAAGGTTCATGTAAACATAATATTTTATGTTTATGAAATTTATGATTTCTGGATTATTTTAACTGTGATATAAATAATTGTTCCAAAATGATTCATGTCATTATATATGGGCCATCGAAGTACATGAGTAGACTTGATCCTGAAACCCCATGTTTAACGAAATGACATAAATCATAGTGTCCATAGTCGAAGGTTGTTGAAATTGGAACACCAACAACCATTTGAGACTAGAGTGTGTTGAGACTTATGACCAAGTTTCGAGGGGTCATAGATGCGCGGCATCAAAGTCGACACATAGGTATATGTAGGGGAGCATATGACCGGACATGACCCGCTGATGAGAACTCTACAAGATATTAATATCTGTGTCATAAGAGGTTCTCATCTACGACTATAGAGTATAGTCCTTAGACCTGAGTTCGCATGCATGTGGCTGCACATGGACTGATGCGCTTTGATCATTGTCTAACGCTGTTTCGTAACTGGGAGCTATAAGGACCTTGGTTGGGTGTATTACAAAGTGTGTAGTTTATAGTGATGGAACAAGATGGGATTTGTCCCTGCCGTTTAACGGAGGTAATATCTCTAGGCCAATCGGAGACTTGATAGCTGGTAAGAGAGTGGCCACTCCCAAACGGACTTGCCCAAGTCGTTTGAATTGTCAGTATCAAATCTGGTCCGATGAACATGGTCTGGCTATATAAGGATGACACGCATCTTGCCTTATGCCAGATCGAGATATTGAGACAAAAGGATTAGGGAATGTAGGATTCCAGTACAAGTGGGAGATTGTTGGGAATGTCCTGAAATCTACTGTACTATCTCTAGAAAGTATGATAAGTGTCGAGATCAGACATAAGTCATAAATACTGGGTGATCATGATGACTTGCTAGAGCCCGCTCTTGATCTATAAGTTTATGACTTATTACCAGTATTGTATGATCCCAAAGGGTCACACACCATAGCTAACGGGAAAGTTAAATGAAATTAATACGGTAAGATGCAAGGCATTTACTGTATTTGTACAGAGAATTGGGCCAGACAAAATACAGTCTTTTTGTCTGATTTGGGTCTTGGGCCCAATAGCCTAATAAGCCATTAGTTTAATTACTTGGGCCCATAAAACAAAGAGAGAGGCGCCACTTAGCCAACATCTGCGATTTCTTTTAGGTCTGGCCGTCCTCTCTCTCTCTGTTGTTCCAGCTTTGGTCTAGCAGCCTGATCCAGTAGCTTGTAAGCGTGTGGATACCTAGGAGGAGCCGGTTATCATCAGCTCTTGCAGATCTCGATATTCCCTTGATCAATCCGCTGCAATCATAAGGTAATGATCCTGATCTGTTTATGATTCATCTGCAAATCACCTAGATCCTAGTTGATTATGTTAGGTTGTAATCTGATAATTACACCAATGAATACACATAATCCTACAGACTATACTCTATAGTCGTAATGAGAACCTCCCATGACACTGATATAACTATCCTGTGGAGTTCTCATTAGCGGGTCATGTCCGATCATATGTTTCACTAACATATATCTATGTGACTGACTGTGATATTCATATCATTGACTCCATGAAACTTAGTCAACAGTCACCTCACAAGCTATTCTCGCGCGGTTGTTAGTGTCCCATTTTAACAACCTTGACTAGGGACAATCATAATTTATGTCATCTTTTACTTATAGGGTTTCATGATCAAGTCCTCAACTTGATGACCTATATGATGACCATAAAGTACTTTGGGACTATTACTTAATTATCCAATAATTAAATAATACCGATGTCAGTTTGACTTACATAAACACTACCATAGCATGTCTATGTAAAGATTACAACATAACTAGAATTACTCCCACTAGAATCAAGATCATCTCTTCAGATATCTTATACCTACAGCAACAGAATAAATCTGGTGCTTAGGTTGTGGGAGAGACTGCGGTGTTTTGTTTGAAATAATTCCAACAAACCACACCGCCATTCAGATAAAAGCACTATTCTACGGTCCACTGCTTGGAGCCTTTCCAACAGATAGCACCGCTATTCAGACAAAGAGACATAACCAGGTGGGAACCATGAATCTTCTTTGTCCGTCTAACTACTTTCAACTGGTTCGTCACTTCCTTAGTTTACTACGAACCTATCCTTTGTGTTTCTCAAACACTTGGGATATTTCTGGTAACTGTTCAGTGACTATTACCGGAACATATTGGTATTTTCTCGTCATGCTTTATGCGTAAGCTGCATCTAGACGAGCGCAAAATATGGCATTCATGATGGATTCTATTGCAGCAGCATTAGCAATCACACTCATTAATAATAGCTCAGCTAGTGTCCAAAACACTTCATCTTGCTAATATTGTTACTAGCTCAGCCAGTGTCCAAGACAGTTCTTCTTGCTTAGATTATTGCCATGAGACCTTTGGTATGAAGCCATTCTTGGAATCAAGCACATTTGAACTGTCCAATACCTTATTAATATAAGGATTTAGACATGATCCAATTAGCCTTTCTGATCCATTCCAATGGATCCTTATTCCAAGAACTTTTACGGCCTTCTCCCATGTCCATCGTTAAACTTGACTTCCGACCCAAATCTTGACAAGACTTTAGCGTCGGAACGTCGTTTATGAGATGAAGTATGTTATCTACATACAGTGTGAGAATTGCAATTACGCTCCCACTAGTCTTCTTGTAAACGCATGGTTTCTTTTCTTTCTGATCAAGTCAAAACTTTTGACCACATTATCAGAATGTTGATTCCAACTCCAAGATGTTTGCTTCAATCCAGAAATGGA
Source organism: Orychophragmus violaceus (assembly GCA_030180135.1). Lineage (NCBI taxonomy): Eukaryota > Viridiplantae > Streptophyta > Magnoliopsida > Brassicales > Brassicaceae > Orychophragmus > Orychophragmus violaceus. Next base: position 78,560,966 of record CM058235.1, on the reverse strand, counting down.
TCGGTGAAGCTAACATGCATACCCAGCCAATTTTCGGAGTTGGGGCTCACCATCGCTTCTTTGAATTTCGCATGCTCGTCACTTTTCAATGATCAATAGATCACGACAATCGCCTACGAGAAATCACTCTCGAGTTAGTGACGGATCCTTTCGGATCTGCGATTTTCAGGCTCCACAGGTGTAGGTCCTACAGCACTTTGTAGATCTCACCATTGCTCTTCCTCAACAGGTTGAGCAGCCTCCTGTGTTTATCGAATTTCTTCGATGTGTACTTTTACTCCCACTGTTCCTTTTGGAAAGTATGATCTTTCTTAAAAGACACAGTTCCGAACAACAAAACTTTGTCCTCGGATTGGTCATAAAAGCAGTAAGCCTCGGTTTCCCTAGGACAACCAGCGAGGTAGAACTTATCAGATATGGGTTCAAGTTTGTTTGTTGACTACTGTCTTACACAAACCTTGCAATCCCAATTAATCAAAAAAAACAAATTTGGAAATCACCCAGTCCACATCCAATGTGGTGTTTTTCACTGATTCTGATAGAAACTTGTTTAGCTTAAACATAGACATTTTAGAACGTATCCTTAAATGATTATGGAAGATTCCTGTGACCCATCATTAATCGGAGCATATCTAATAAGATCCGATTCATTCTGTCAGATGATCACCCAATTCTTGACTCAAGTATTTTCCTCCGCGATTCAATCGAGGATCTCAATACTTCTGTCAAATTGGTTCTACACTTCATCTTGGAACTCCTCAAGGGATTCCTGCTCGTGTCTCATCAAATGAACACAGCCATACTTATTGATGCCATTAATAAGGTAATGAAGTACAGAATATTTCCTTTGGCACTAATGCTCATCGGGCCGCATACATCAGTATGTGTAAGGCCCAATAAGCCTCTGGCCCGTTTCTTTTAGCTCTGCTAAAAGGGCCTTGGTCATTTGGTCCAGTGAACATAATTCATATCTCAAATGATTTATAATCAAATGAGTCCAAAACTATGGAACTTCTGAATCCGCTTCACTCTATGTGGTTAAACGACTATGCCAAAGAAAAGTCGAGTTCGAGTCATCAGACTTAAACCTTTAGTATTTGTGTTATATTCAAAACTTACGCTGGTTTAAGATATAAAAACCCATTCCAAACGGGGTGCTACCATATGACATTTCATTAAGATCTAAAGAACAAAACTTGTCTTTTATCAAAATGAAAAACATCCAAATTCTTACAAGAAAATGAAAGACATTTCTGCACAAGGCAGATACATAGTAGCAATTACTTAATTTCTAAAACCAAGTATGAAAGGCTCCTACAAGTGGAGAATCTCTACGGCTCATGCAGCAACCATTGCTTCATACCAGACACGCAGTTCCACTTGTCCTTTCTTCAACGTTCTACTGTCGCTTAGGTCCTGCATATTTCAAAAATATCAGTACCACAACTAGTATCCAATACTTACGTAGAACTTGAATTAATAACACAATACCTGAAGAAGAAGTACCATACATCTCCTTCATTTCTTGTGAATCTTCCAAGAATTTAATGCAATCTCTCTTCCAATGCCCTGACTCATCGCAGTAGAAGCATTTCCTAACACCAGATGGGCCTGACTTGGGCTTATAAGATGACACAGGCTTATCCTGATTCCAAATCTGGACGGCCATGCCTCTACCCTTGCCAACACAAGATTTCTCAAATCTTTTACCCTTTATGATGTCTTGCTCTGCTGTTTTGAGCATGCCATGCAGCTCAGTCAACGTCTTCGTCAAGTTATTCTTGATATAGCTTTTCATAAACTTATCATAACTAGACGGCAGTGACTGCAGAATGATGTCAGTGGCCAACTCTAAACTGACAGGACATTCCAGTTTCCCCAGGTTATCAATGTAACCTATCAGTTTAATGACATGAGGACTTACTGGAGCATCCTCTGGTAGCTTGCACCCAGTGAGAGACTTCACCATCTGGAATCTCTCAACTCGTGACAGATCCTGAAACTTCAGTTTCAGGCTGGTGATCATCTCTATTGGCGACTCCACGTTCTCGTATTGACTTTTCAAGTCCGGGTTCATGGTAGCCAACATCAGACCACGTACATCTACCACATCAATATAATGCTTATTCCAAGCATTATATGCTGCATGCGAGCGATTGGTCCTAAACCTTTCTGGAAGAGCCTTTTCAAGGATATAGTCCTTGCTCTCCTGCTTGAGAATGAATCTCAGATTCCGATACCAATCCAGGAAGTTGGATCCATTTAACTTGTCCTTCTCAAGGACGGATCGCAACGAGAAAGTAGTCATAGACATAAGCTGAAATCCAAGAAAAACAAAGATTTAGTTATGTATATCATGAGAAATCTTATCTAATAAGAAAACTCGCATTATATTCAAACAATGTTTCCTCTATGAATATAATGATCCAAGATCCACACTTCACCAAATTCTGAGTGGACGACTCGTCATCACCCAAAATTTAGTTATCTAGGTAAGCAAATCATTGCTAATTGTACCCAGTACAACTCTTGGTCGCAGATAAGACAAACTATGTCTAATCCATTCTGATGTCTCAGGGCCTAGAACTTCTGATAGCCCAGTCAAGTAAAACCAATCTTTTCTGTCTTGTGATCACTAACAGTTGCACTGCAAGTCTGTCAATGACCACCTGCCTTACTCATGTTGCAGTGGATACCAAGGACTCCAAGACTATCCAACAAACGACACGATCTTTGATAGTAAACAAGATTGGGCAAGACATCAAGATTACTTGATATTTAGTTGAGGAAACTAAACTCAAAAAGGTTGATCAAATCAATCTATTAGGTCATGTAATTGTTGATGTTTAGCACTGCAAGTCCATCAACACAACTACCTGCCTTACTCACGTAATTGTGGACACCAAGCTCTTGGCTAGACCATCACACAACGAAATGAGTCTTGACAGTTGACCATATTGAAGCTAAGCTTTGATCAAGGTTTAAGTCTAGTTTGGTTTCTGCAAATTCAAGGTTCAATAACCAGAATTTAGAGTTCTGTGTCGATCGACGCAGACTCTGTCTGTCGATCGACACCACCAGACTAAACCGAACTTCAATAACCGGTTAATCCAATTAACCCGATTCATAGAACCGGTCATGTCGATCGACACAACCCGTGTGTCACGATCGACATAGACCTTAACCAAAACAGTTTTGATAACCGGTTCAATCCAATTGAACCGACTTATCAGATCAAACTGATAACCAATCGGTTTATATTAATTGGGATAATTAGTTCAATTCAATTGAACCAATTCATCCAATTCAAACCGTTTTAACCAGTTTCAACTAATTACGATAACCGGTCCAATTCAATTGAACCGACTTATCCAATCAAACTGATTAATTCCATCGGTTCTTGCTAATTGAGATAATCAGTTCAATCCAATTGAACCAATTCATCCAATTTAAACCGATCTATTCGGACTTAACCAAGCATGATAACCGGTCCAATCCAATTGAACCAATTAACCATTCGCTAGGTATGTGTCGACCGACACTAACCTGTGTCGATCGACACTGGACCGAATCTGTTCTGTGTCGACCGATACTCAACCTGTGTCGATCGACACAGTAGGCTTTCGGTTTTTCTTCGCAAAAAACCCTAGCCGCCGAATTTGTCGATTTCGCTGTTCTGTGTCGACCGACACACCTAGTGTGTTGATCGACACTGTGCGAAAACACAGACTCGATCTTGATCGAAATCGATCTGACCTGTTCTAACCAAACAACCTAGTTTGCGAATCTAAATCATCAAATTCAATAAACAGGTATGATTCAATGGATAACCCTAAGGCTCTGATACCACTGATGGAACTTCGAGCCAATTCTACCAGATTCGGAATTGCTTTCAGGTTCCAGATAGCCTAGGATCTAGGGTCTAGTTAATTGAATCAAGGATCTGATCTCGTGTTTACCTGGAGATTGGCAGCGGAAGATGGTCAGATAAACGAGATCTCTGGAGCGCCTCAGATGTTGCGCCTCTACCTCAGTCCACACGCACACAAGCTGGAATCCTCCGGGATGCTAGTACCGGGGCTCGGATCTCCTGGGAACTGAGTTTCAAAGAGGTTTCTGTGTTTTCTCTCTGGAAAACACTGTCTGGGCGGCGCACCATCGATCTAGGTCGAATTATAAGATCACTTATATACGACATCGACGTAAACCGAAACATCAGTTTCGGTTTCGGCCTTGTGTCGACCGACACACTTAGTGGTGTCGATCGACACACATCTTGTGTCGACCGACGCACCCAATGGTGTCGATCGACACACCTCATTAAAACTCATATTCGATGTGTATCCAATACACATCGACCAGACCATATGCCAATGATCAATCCCATACGAAGTATGTCTAACTTGCTTAGGTGTGTGACCCTGTAGGTTCACACAATACTGGAAATGAGTTACAACCTATTTGTCAAAAGCGGTTTCTATCAAAACATTATGACTACCCAGTATCACATGAATTTTCCGATCTCGACAATACAACTATCTCTAGAGTGAGTACAATGTGATTTCAGGACATAATCCCAACACGCATTGCATTGGTACTTGGGATTAGCATCAGTTCGCCCTGGGAGATATCCATCTTCCCTCTGAGCATATCCAGCAGTTCTTGCAACCTTAGCATCAAGCTCCTTCATATGTGCGCTCAGGTATCCAATTTTTCCATTCAGTTACTCATAGACTGTATCTATCTTCTTGTCGAAGTCTGCAGCACTCTTAATCTGATTCTCCAGCAGTTCTTTCATCATCGCCTCCATCTTACTCCCATGAGCAGTGGCTGCAGGAGGAGTCTGATAAGATGAAGATCCATAGGTTCTCTGAGTACCTTGTCCAAAAGGCTTCTGAAAACCACTTGTCTGTCCAAAACCAGCTGAGCTCTGATTGCCTGCGAAGGCACTCTGCTGTCCTCCATTGAAGAATCTGTTTCCCTGCTGATTACCAAATCTGTTACCTTGGAAACCAGATCCTCCAATGTAATTCACATCTTCTTCCTGAGTGTCCTCCTCAGTCTGAATTACTTCTACATCTTGTGCAAAGTGGACAGCCTTCTTACCAGCCAGGAGATTGCAAATTGTGTCCAGCTTAGATCTAAATTCAGCCATCTCTGAATTCTCTACACTTCCACCAGATCTCTTCCTCCTATCATCCATAGTCATGCAACTGTTGCTGCTCACTAAGTTCTCAATCAACTGCTTAGCTTGTGCAGGAGTTCTGGTGTTGAAGTTTGCATTACTGGAGTTATCCAGCGCAGACTGATATGGCAGATCTATGCCTCTGAAAAAGATACCTAGCAATGTGACCTCAGTGAATCCATGGTGTGGGCAGTCACGCTGGTACTTCCTAAATCTCATCCAAGCAGTCTTAAGTGGCTCAGTAGGACCTTGGGTAAATGTCAGAATGTTCTGTCTGGACTGATCGGAACGCGCATCATCATAAAAGTGACGCAGAAACTCACTCTTCAGGGCTGCCCAAGTAGTATACTGACAAGGTGCCAGTTGCTTCAGCCATGCAGCAGCGTCTCCAGCGAGACTGTATGGAAAGAGCTTGAGGAATAGATAATCTTGTCAGACTCCATCGTACTTCATGCCATTGATTAGGTCCTCAAATGTATCAATGTGATCCATAGGCTGCTCCGTAGGATGACCATGGAAGGCATTCTGTCTCATCAGCGAGTAGTAGATGGTTTTGATCTCAAAATCATCCCTCTCAAAACCAGGAAGTATTAGAGCTGACCGGTTTGCATGAAACTCATCTGGTCTGTTGTAGTCAGCTAAAGTCCTCTCATGGACAACCAACTGTCTACCTTGGTTCTGTCCTTGCGCCTGCTGCTGTGGTTGTGGTTCAGGTTCCTCAATCTCGGGGATCACACGTCCCTCAGCATCAATCCTCTCCCCAGCAGCATTGTAAGGATTGTTTTGTTGATCCCTCAGGGTACCTTGAGCATCAGGCATAATGATTACCTTCTTTACCACCATCCTTGCTCTTCTTTCTCTTCTGTTAGTTCTCTCTAGACGTCCAAGCTCTTCAAGTCCGAGATTAACTAAGTTCAGGTTCTGATTACTTCGAGTTTCACGCGTCTGCATAAACTGTCTGTAATCGTCAAGCAACGATCGATGCTATCAGTGCAACGATCGATACAATCTCAGAATCGCCTAGTGACGATCGACACAAAGGTGCAACGATCGACGCAAAGCGAAATCGGTACCTGGGACAGAGAGAAAACATAGAGAAATCAGTAAATAAAAAATAAAAACAAAATAAAACGAAACAAAAAATAAAAAATCCTAGTAGAAACCCTAAGTTCGATCCTATCGAAGACTCTGAGAGTCCCCGGCAACGGCGCCAAAAACTTGATAGGGTCTAAGTTTTAATCCTATTCTACTGCAAGTGCACAGTTAAGTGATTGTAGTATATAGGGTATCGAATCCACAGAGACTCTGGTCTCGATAGAATAAGAACCATAGAGATTAATACTAAGAAGAAAGCAATTTGTATTAAACTAAAAAGCAAAGCAAGAAAGTAAATCAATAGTAGATTGGTGGTGAAAGCAGTTAACTAAAAGCGCTAAGTCTAGGGAATTCTCAGGAAATCAGACAAGCAGACAAGTTAATCAGTCAAGATCTAATTAAACACAGTTCTAGAACTCAAATCACGGAATTAGAATTAACCAAATCTCTTTGCGAAAATCCTCTAAGTCTAAGTGCAGTAATCCAAATCTCTTTGCAATTACTAACAGATTAAACCCGCATTAATTTCAAGTTCGATATGTTCACAATTAAACTAAGCCAAATCTCTTTGCGAATAATTTAATTGCTCAACCTAAATAGTTCAGATTCTAAACCACACTCTCGTGTCGTATTTAGCAACCTAAGATCTAGATTCTAATTGATCAGGTTAGAACTAGCATTAATCACAATTTAGATCAAAGAACATTCTATTCATGTGAATCCTTAACTGAATTAAACAAGTCTAGCAAGTCATAAAATCCTTAATGAGAAACCCTAAACTTAACTATGAATCTACTCAGACATGATTAATGAAACAGAAATCATAGAAATAATAGATTGCATATAAGAAATTAAATAGATAAAGGGGTTCAAAATCTTCTCCAAAATAGATGAAGTACAGGATTAGATCAGCCCCAAAAGCTCTAAAAATCTCTTAGCTCTAAGTATGAAAGCGTATGTAAAATAAACACCAAAATCCTTATTATATAGGCATAATCTCGGCTGGGGCTTCTTTGTAAATACTGGAAACTTCTGGGCCAAAGTGCAAAATCTTCATTCTTCATTAAACCGCCTGATCGGCCCATCTCGCTAGTGTGTCGATCGACACCAAAGGTGTGTCGATCGATGCATGATCTCAAAATTGGACAGTGAGCTCAATCTCTCGGCCAAGCACTCCAAAAGTCCCAAAATGCTCCAATATCTCCAATTCCGCTCCAAACCTGATTAAACCTGTAAAAGACTCTAAAAGAACACAAAAGACACTAAAAACACAACTATATCATGGCATAAAACCGGTAAAAACCATGATATATCAATAACGGGAAACGAGCAAAGTAACAAGCGAGATTAAATGGTGGCCAAAGGAGGGAACTAGAAGACCTCTTTTGTACACGGTCATGTGGGGATGGTTGGTTGAATGACTAAGTACAAAGGGGGCGTGTTCCATGAGTTCGATGAACGGACGAGTTAAGCTGAACACGGAGTTAGCTTCACATCGGATTCACCAAAGGTTAAGGTACACGTTTCGAGTACTCTTCTATTGTTCTAAAGAATGGTTAGAGCTGAATAAGAGAATGAAATGATCTAAGTTAAAGACTTAGGTTGATTGAATGGATAATTGGAATTGGAACCTCGAAAGAGTTTTTAGAAAACTAAACAAGTTCATAAGAGGTTCATGGATGGATCGTTCCTTAGGAGAACGATTGAAATGGTTAGGTAGAATTTCCGCTGCGTATTGATTAAGTATGAAGGATCGAAGACTTGAAGTCAATAAGAGATCCGAGGAATACTTGTTCCTAAGGGAAAATTTTAAAATAGGACTGAATTTAGGGAGGTTCAGGCTAGGGTTTGGCCTGATCGTTTGAATGCATCGACCGTGGCCTAGGGTAGCCAAGTCGGGGCTTCACAACTGCCTCCCAAGAGGAGGATGAGGAGAGGTGAAAGGATTCCTGATGTGCCCGGTAGTGAGGGTGCAGCTGCTTATGAAGAGATAGAAGCTCCAGCTGGGGAGAGGGTGTATGGGCCGCACCGGTACTACTTTGAACCCTTCGCTGATCCTATTGCAAACAAAGTTATTCGCGCACTGAGGGATCAGAACCAGGACCTTCAAAAGCAGAGTGAGTGGCATGGAAAGAACATCAAGAAGTTGGCCGGCTGCTTGAAGAAGGTGACTAAAGTGCTCAAGCTCATCACTGGCAAGAAGGACAGAGGCAGCACTTCAGGGCAGGCAGAAGCAGCAAGAGAGGTTCTGACAGAGCTGGGTGAAGAGGTCCGAGCAGCCACTGAGGAAGTGATTGAGGAAGCTGATCAGTTGGTAGAGGCGACAAAAGTGGAGCAGGCGAGGTACTCCATGGATGAGCATGAGCTGGGACTTACCCCGAGATTGGCTGATGAGCCGTACTATGAGCCTCACCGACATTCCAGACACGAGGTGAAGAGAAGGAAGAGGAGTGCAATGAAGACACCATCCTGCTCGTCCTCAAACCCGTCATACTCCATGGGGGATTCATCATCCCCATCACACCACAACTAAACCAGGTAACACTCCATTTCTATACATATTTCGTTTCTTTTTCCTGTCTTGCATTTGTTTGTTTATCTCGGTTTTTCCTCCTTTCTTCTTTCATACAAGGGACTGTATTATTTAAGTTTGGGGGAAGGACCAGTTGCTAATTGAGTTTGCTTTGATCTTATTTTCGTTTTTCATTTTGAGTCTCATGCATTTCATTTATGGCATAGAAAAAACAAAAAAATCGAAAAAATTTTCAAAAATATTTCACAAAAAGAAAGCATGTAGTTGCATTTGCATATTAGGATCGAGTCTAGTTGAGCATATAGGGTGCATTGCATAGGGGGCGATGATTATTTTTCCTTGTAGAGGCTCACCAATTAAGTTGCTCGTTGCTTTGGTTAATTTTCAAAACAAAGGAAAACCCATTACTTAACCTTTAGATTTCGAAACTCCCTATCTTTGTGAAGCTTGCTTGAAATTAGCTCAATTCCGTGATAATGGACTTAATATTGACTTTGAAATATCTTGCTTAGGGGCTTGAAATGCAATCCCATGGTCCTTGCCCTGGTTATACTTCCCTTTTGCCATCCACTGATCTTATGATCTTGGTTCGCCTACCCAATGACCCTAAACCTTTCCTTGAAGCCTAAATTGATTCGTTGAGTGACACTTGTTCTTGATAGATTTTGGCATGTGCAAAAACTTTAGAGTATCGGGAACGACAAAGGTCTTTTCTCATTTTAGATAGATCTAGTACCACAAGAGTCTAGCATTAGGATGGGAAACAAGTTTGGGGGAGAGATGAGAGTTATCTTGGGAACAAAAGGATCAACGAAAGGAGTTTCAAAAGTGTTCAAAGAGAAAAAGAAAGTCACTAGGGAATCAAGTGTAAAAAGAGCAATGAGTAAAAGAAAAGAAGAATAAGTAAGTCCCATAAGAGTTTATCAAAAGAAAAATCAGTATGAAAGGGGGGGGGGGAAAGGAATTGAAAAGTATGCTCAAGTGTAAAATCAGTTAAGGGTTTCCTAGTTGATATAAAGAAAAGAAAGAAGAGCTAATTTGGTGAGAGTTTTGTTGAGATGAATGATCATGGGTTGGGAATGTGTAGAGAAATCATCAAGGGAATGGGTAGAACAATGAGAACTGAACTTTGTAAGCATCAATTGTTCCCTTTCTTAGATAGATTTTGTGTAATGCCAATTGCTCCTATTCTTGAGAGTTAACCACCTGATATATCATGGTTTTTACCCATTTTAGACCATGATATAGATGTGTTTTTAGTGTCTTTTGTCTTTGTTTAGAGTCTTTTACAGGTTTAATCAGGTTTGGAGCTAATTGGAGATATTTGGAGCATTTTGGGACTTTTGGGACGTTTTGGCCGAGAGCTTAACTCACTGTCCGATTTATTGATCATGCATCGACCGACACACCTTGTGCATCGGTCGACACACTAGCGAGATGGGCCGTACGCGTCGGTTTAATGAAGTTATGAAGATTTGCAAAGAAGCCCAAGATAGTTCCAGTATTTACACAGAAGCCCCAGCCGAGATTAGACCTATATAATAGAGTTTTTAGTGTTTTAATTAGATACGCTTTACATTACGCTTTCATAATTAAGAGCAGAGGATTTTTAGAGCTTTTGGGGCTGATCTGAACCTATTACTTCATCTGTATTTGGAGAAGATTTCGAACCCCTTTTACTCTTATTCTTTTATGCAATTTATTCATCATATGATCATGTTTTCATTATCTATGTCTGAGTAGATTCCTAGTTAGGTTTAGGGTTTCTCACATAGGATTTCATGACTTGCTAGACTTGTTCAAATTCAGTTAAGGATTCAAACTATATTTGTTCTTCAATTTAATTGTGCTTAAAGCTAGTTCTAACCTGATCAATTAGAATCTAGATCTTAGGTTGCTAAATACGTCACGGAAGTGGGGTTTAGGAATCTGAACTAATTAAATTGGGCAATTAAACTTTGCGCAAACGGAAGTTTGGTTTAGGATAATTGTGAACATATCAAACTTGGGATTAATGCTAGTTTAATCTGTTAGTTCTCGCAAACGAAAGTTTGGTTTGCTGCACTTAGACTTAGAGAATTATCGCAAAGGAATTTGGTTAATTATATATCTGTGTTTTGAGTTCTAGAACTGTGCTTAATTAGATCCTTACTGAATGAACTGTCTGCTTGTCTGATTTCCTGAGAATACCCTAGGCTTGACGCTTTTAATTACTTGCTTTCACAACCGTTAATCTCTGCTACTGATTTACTTTCTCGCACCGCTTTCAATTCAATCATATTGCTTATTTCTAGTATTAGTCTCTACTGTTCTGATCTATTGAGACCAAGTGTCCCTGTGGATTCGATAACCCTATATACTACTTTGACATTGTTGTTCACTTGCAGTTTAGTATAGGGATAAACTCTGAGCCTATCAAGTTTTTGGCGCCGTTGCCGGGGACTCTTTGAGTCTTCGATAGTTTCGAGCCTAGGGTTTTACTAGGAATTTTCGTTTTCTTTTTCGTTTTTATTTTTTTTTATTTTTGCTGATTTATTTTTCTGTTCTCTCTGATTTCGCATTGCATCGATCGACGCTCTTCTTGCATCGATCGACACACTTCGCAGAATCACCAAGAAGACTAAGAGATCATCAGGACGATGTGTCGGAATGATATTTTCAGCTCAGGGATTGACAGTTCACAGATAGCTGGGTTGAAGAACCAAGTTGACTCTCTGCATAGTCTTCTACTTGGAAAGTATGCACAAGAAGCTAACCATTGCGTTGAAAAAACTGGATTCTATAGTCACGGATCTGCTTTTCAGAAACCCTTTACAAGGAGTTGTGGTGTTTCTTCTTACCAAGTACCGCCTGCACCTACTGTTGGAATTGTGTCCAGTAATCTCGGTACTGTCTCTAGAAAGTAAGAGTATGTCAATGATCAGACATAAGTCATATAATACTGGGGGTCATGATGGCTTGCTAGAGTCCGCTCAAGATCTATAAGTCTTGGACTTATTGCCTTTATCATATGATCCCATATGGGTCACACGCCTAAGCCAACAGGAAAATGTGTAGGAAAGGTTTAGCAGAAGTACGGTAAAAGTGCTAGGCATTTACTGTACTTAGAGAGAATAAAAGGGTTTGGCGACTCTGTGTCGATCGATACACAAGGAGTGTCGATCGACACAGTGCGCGAACGCTTTCGGGTTATTTGGTATTTGGGCCAAACGGCCCAAACGGAACTGGACAAGTTTTATAAGTAAAACTCGAGTCTTTTTCTTCTCCAACCCTAACTAGCCACGCCTCTCTCTCTCTCCTGCGACTTCTCCTAGTGGCCTAGCAGCCTTCTTCCTGCTCGGTGTGCGTGTGTGAACCTCTGGAGGAGTTATCTCTCGGTGGCTCTCTGATCTCATACATACCGTCCCTTTCCGCTGCAAATCAGGTATAAGGTGAGATCATCTATTGTTTCTATTCAAGAGAACCTAGATCCGCATGTTTAGGATGATCTGAATCTGGAATTGAATCAGGATTGATCTAAACATTCCTTCAGTGGTATCAGAGCCATTGGTTCTGGTTTTTCTTGTTTAGATTCAAGTTTAGGATTGTTTTTCTTGTTTAAAAGTGTTTTGAATCAACTACTGATAAGATAAATCACTTAAGTAACAAGAATTGAACCCTAAACATATGAAAAATCGCATGATCAAGCTATATGATTTGGTGTGCGATCTGATCCGAGAGAATGAGAATCGGCCAGAATCGCATGTATCGATCGATACGATCGCATGGATCGGTCGATACAATCGGAGATCGCATGGATCGATCGATACGATCGCATGGATCGGTCGATACAGACTCTCGGCAAAACCTGTTAATGCGTGAAAGCATCGATCGATGCAGGATCGATGCAGGTTCGATGTTGATGCATCGACCGATGCGGTTGGTGCATCGATCGACACGGTTAGGGTTTTGGCTCGGTTCTGTGCATGCGTGAGAGCATCGATCGACACAGGATCGATGCACGATCGATGCAGGATCGATGCTAAGAGCATCGACCGATGCGGTTGATGGATCGATCGACACGGTTGGTTCATCGATCGACATGGTTGGTTTAAGGCTCGGTTTAACTTTTGATTAAAATTAATTCGTCCTGGTTTAATAAACAGATTTAATAATTTTATTAAGTCTGGTTAAACCGGGACAAGAAATCCAATGTCGAAAGAATTATTGGATTTAGTGCCTAAACCAGGATTTTCTAATTTGATTTGGTTGGACCAAATAAATTGAGAAAATCCGGTTTAGTTAATAACCGGTTGACAATTGTGGTCGTCGTAGTAATTAAAATTTGGTTAGACCAATTTTAATGAACCAGACCGGTTATGTCATTTAATTGGACAATTGGGTCATGTCTTGGACATGGACCAATTCTTGGGCCTCGGGCCAAGAAGTTAAAACAATTGGGCCAATTATTTGAGTCTTTCTTCAGATTAATTTAAAATTTATTTTATAAAATTATAAAGTCGATTTTAAATTAAAGTTTCCGAAATTTTGAAATTAGAAAGTTTCTTATATTAGAAGTTTCTGAATTTGCGGGTTTTGGATTTTAAAGAAATTTCTAAAGTTAGAAAGTTTCCAATTTTAGAAAGTTTCCAAAAATAGTAGGTTTCCAAAAAAAAAATGGAAAGTTTCCCGAAATAGTAATCTTCTATTTTGGGAATGAATTTTTAAATAAACCTACGAACCTCAAATAATATCAAGCGTTGGATGTCTTGTCCATTCTATGTCAGCTGTCGAAGCCCATTCAATTGTATTCATGGCCTTACAGTGTGAGGGTGTCTGCTTTTGCGTGGATAAGACGGTTTGTGATTCATAAATGTCATTGGGAGTCCCAGACATTAATGATTACATGACTGTATAGTCTGGTTTTCTTGACTAGGCCATCGGGAGTCCCGGGCCTTGAGACATCAGAGTGGATTGGGCCTCGGGCCCAGATTCACAACCAAGAGTTATATCACGGATATAATTAGCCGGTATAGGGCTTACCGATATAAGCTAAGGTTGGGTGACGGCCAGTGGCCCACTTTGATCTTAGTTATATGTGGATCTTGGAATCATTATATTCTATTGAGGGTAACTTATGTTATTGAATATAATGCGTGATTAATCATATTAAATTTAATACGAGATTAATCATATTGAACATATTAACTAAAATCCTTTTATCTTAATTTTCAGTTATGACTAGCACAAACAATCAAAACACTTTCTCGATCTGGTCTGTCCTTAAGATGGACAAGCTGAACGGATCAAATTTCTTGACTTGGTCGCGGAACCTGAGGCTAGTCCTCAGACAGGAGAGAAAGGACTATGTCCTTGAGAGAGCTCTCCCCGTGAGGATCGGGTCCAATGCTTCTCATGCAGTATATGATGCTTGGAATAAGCATTATAATGATGCGGTAGATGTGCGTGGTCTGATATTGGCTACCATGGACTCAGACTTGCGGAAGCAATATGAGAACATGGAGTCGCCAATAGAGATGATCAGCAGCCTGAAATTGAAATTTCAGGAGCAGATAAGGGTGGAGAGATACCAGATGGTTAAGTCTCTCACTGGCTGCAAGCTACCAAATGATAATCCAGTGAGTCCTCATGTCAGTAAAATGATGGGTTACATTGATAACCTGAGGAAACTAGATTATCCAGTTAGCCAAGAATTGGCAACTGAGATCATTCTGCAGTCACTGCCGTCAAGCTATGATAAGTTCAGAAGGAACTATATCAAGAAAGGCTTAACGAAGACGCTGACTGAACTGCATGATATGCTCAAGACAGTTGAGCCAAACGTGAAGAGTACCCTGTACAATCTCATGAATGAGAAGGGTAGGTTTACTAAACCTAATGCTGACAAGGGTGAAGACAAAGTTGTCCAGATTTTGAATCATGGCAAGCGTGTGTCTTCTGAGCCCGAGTCAGATACCTCTTGCGTTGGTAAGTGCTGCTACTGTAAGGAGACAGGGCATTGGAAGAGAAATTGCATTAAATTCATGGAAGATGATGAGGAATTGAAGTTGATGTATGAGACTACTTCCTCAGGTATTCATGTTATTACTTTAAGTTCTACCTTAAAGGTATTGAATACTGGTTGTGGCACTGATATTTGTGATAATATGCAGAGCCTAAGCAACAGTAGAACGTCCTTAAAAGGTATTGGATACTGGTTGTGGCACTGATATTTGTGATAATATGCAGAGCCTAAGCAACAGTAGAACGTTGAAGGAAGGGCAAGTGAAACTACATGTCTTGAAGGAGCTTGGGATGCTGCCTCAGCCGTAGGGTTTTCACTTATAGATCCCTTTTAGGCTTGGTTTTGTATTAAGTAATTGCTACAATGTACCTGCTTTAAGCAGAATTGTCTTTCATTTTCTTGTAAGAATTTGAATGTTTTTCATTTTGATAAGAGACAAGTTTTGTTCTTTTGATCTTAATGAAATATTAATTGTAGCACCCTATTCATGGAATGGGTTTTATATCTTAAACCAAAGAGTGCCTAAATGTAACATAAATACCGAATTGGTTTAAATCTAATGAATTAAACCTGATTTTTCTTGGCATAAAAGTCTTGGTCACATAGAGTAAGTCGGATTCAGAAATCCCATAGTTATGGACTGTTGGGCTCGTTTGATAAGATATCTTATGAGACTTGAATTCTGTTTACTGGACCAAAAGGAAAAAGGGCCTATCTTAGCCGAGCTAGAGAAAGGCCCAAAGGCTTATTGGACCTAGAACATACTCATGTATGTGGCCCAATGAGCAGTAATGCCAGAGAAAATTTCCTGTACTTCATTGTCTCTACTGATTACTTCAGTGAGTGTGACTGTGTTCATTTGATGAGACACAAGTCGGAATTCTTTGACATGGTCGAAAGAGTTCCAGAATGAAGTATAGGATCTGAATGACAAAAGTATTAAGACTCTGGATTAAATCACGAGTGAGAATACTTAAGTCATTGATTGTGTGATCATCTTAATGAGTGTGAAATCGTTTCACAGCTCATTTCTCCTGAAAACCTGAAGGTGTTTCTGTGAGAAAGAATCAGATCTTATTAGAAATGATTAAAGATGAGTCACACGAATCTTCCATGATATTATTTAAGAATAACGCTCTAAAATATCTAAGTTTACGCTGAAATAGTTCCACAAATATCAGTTGAAAGACACCACGTTAATGTGGATTGGAATCGATCCAAATTTGTCTTTACTGAGTATTTGTAGTTGTGCTACTTCGCTGGTTGTCCTAGAGAAACTAAGGCTTGTTACTTTTACGTCCAATCTGTTTTCTAAGAAGGGAAGTTATTTTCCAAGAAGAACAGTGGGAGTAAAAGTATAACTCGAAGTATTCTCAGGGAAACCAAGGCTCGGTATTTTACGACCATTCTGTTTTCTAAGAAGGGAAGTTACTTTCCAAGAAGAACAGTGGGAGTAAAAGTACAACTCGAAGAAATTTGAGAAATACAGGAGGCTGCTTAACCTATTGAGGGAGAGCAGCGGAAGGATTTACAGATTTCTGTAGAATCTACACCTGTGGAGCCTGAAGTTCGCAGATATGAAAGAATCAGTCACTAATCCGAGAGTGAATTCTCGTCATTAGTTCAGCCTGATGATCATTGAATGTTCGCATGATCTGATGATCATTGAAAGCGACGAATCTGCGAAATCCTAGGAAGCGAAAGTGAGCCCAGACTCCGAAGAATTACATTTTGTGTAAGTTGGCTTTATCGATCCATTCATGGATGGAAGCAAACATATCGGAGTTGGAATCTTCGTTCTATTGAAGTAGTCAAGGTTTTGACTTGAACAGGAACGAAGCGGAACTGTGTGTTTACTAATAGATTAGTGGGAGCGATATTGCATTTCTCATAGTGTATGTCGATGACATACTGATTCTCGGATATAACGTCCCAACGCTGTAGTCGGTAAAGGACTAGCTTGGGAGTTGGTTTAATGAATGACATGGGTAAAGCCACGTAGTTCTTGGATTTTGGATCCAGAGATAGAGATCCAAAAGAGTTGGTAGGATAAAGTCAGGATTCTTAAATTGACAAAGTCCTACACGTTTTGAGCAATCCAAGAAGGGTTTTATGCCAATGTCACATGGCATTAAGTTAAGCAAGATACAGTATCCTACGATAACTGCTGAGCTTAAATGCATGGATGAGATTCCATATGCGTCGGCAATTGGATCTATCATGTATGCCATGAAACGTACTTGTTTGATGTTGCTTTAATGTTAAGCAAGACAAGTAAAGACCAGTCAAATCCAGCAAAGAATCACTGGATTGCCGTAAAGAATATCCTAAAGTATTTTAGGAATACTAAGGATAAATTCTAGAGTTACGGAGAAAGTGAGGTGCTACGAGTCGGTAGAGTTTGAAAGGCAAGTTTCCAATAGACGAAGATGATTTCCGATCACAGTCCGGTTATATCTTGTGTCTATCTGGCGGTGCAAGGCACTGTTGCTGACTCAATGACTTAAGCTGAACATTTCGCAGCTTGGGAAGTGGCGAAACAGGTTGTTTGGAAAGAAGAGTTCGTCACTGAACTTGATGTGATTCCCAGCATAGATGAGACTAGCTGCACATCAGAGGTCCAAACACCTTGAGGATAGGTATAACCTATTCCGTAAGATAAATGACAGAGATGTTAAGTAGATCAGCAAGTTTCAACGAATGAGAACGTTGCTAATCTATTAACGAAGCCACTCCTTAGGCCTAAGCACGAGTCGCGGACTGTTGCTGTAGGATAAGTGAAATTAAGATGTAGTCTTAATTTCAGTGGGAGTTATTAAAGGGCTTTATTTAGTTATTGGATATGTTCTTGAAATAACATTTAAGATGTTTAATGAAATTATTATTTCAAGATTATTTTAACTGTGATGAAATAATCGTTCCAAAGTGATATGAACCATTTTATAGGTCATCGAAGTAAACGACTTGATCTTGAGTCATCGAAGTCATTTAGCTTGATCATGAGACCCTATATTTGATAGATGGCTTATATCATCCTGTCCCTAGTCGAAGGTTGTTGAAATTGGAACACCAACAACCGTGTGAGACTGGATTGGTACGTGACTTATGACAAAGTCTCAGTGTGTCATAGATGCGCGGCATCAAAGTCAGTACATAGGTGTATGTTTGGGAACATACGACCGGACAAGACCCGCTTATGAGAACTCTTCAGGATATTTATATCCGTGTCATAAGAGATTCTCACTACGACTATAGAGTATAGTCCTTAGACCTGAGTTCGCATGCATGTGACTGCACATGGACTGATGCACTTTGATCATTGTCTAACGCTGTCGTTCTGCGATAGTTATAAGGACCTTGTTTGGGTACATTATGAAATGAGTAGTTTGCAGTGATGGAACAAGACGGGATTTGTCCCTCCAATATAAATGGAGTGAATATCTCTAGGCCAATCGGAGATTTGAATACTGGAAAATGCATGGCCATGCTGAAACGGACTGTCCCGAGTCGTTTGGATTGTCAGTATCGAATCAGAGTCCGATGAACAAGATTAGGCTTTATAAGGATGACACCAATCTTGCCTTATGACTAATCGAGATATTGTGACAAAAGGATTATGAATACAGAGATTCCAGTACAAGTGGGAGATTGTTGGAATTGTGTCCAGTAATCTCGGTACTGTCTCTAGAAAGTAAGAGTATGTCAATGATCGGACATAAGTCATATAATACTGGGGGTCATGATGGCTTGCTAGAGTCCGCTCATGATCTATAAGTCTTGGACTTATTGCCTTTATCATATGATCCCATATGGGTCACACGCCTAAGCCAACAGGAAAATGTGTAGGAACGGTTTAGCAGAAGTACGGTAAAAGTGCTAGGCATTTACTGTACTTAGAGAGAATAAAAGGGTTTGGCGACTCTGTGTCGATCGATACACAAGGAGTGTCGATCGACACAGTGCGCGAACGCTTTCGGGTTATTTGGTATTTGGGCCAAACGGCCCAAACGGAACTGGACAAGTTTTATAAGTAAAACTCGAGTCTTTTTCTTCTCCAACCCTAACTAGCCGCGCCTCTCTCTCTCTCCTGCGACTTCTCCTAGTGGCCTAGCAGCCTTCTTCCTGCTCGGTGTGCGTGTGTGAACCTCTGGAGGAGTTATCTCTCGGTGGCTCTCTGATCTCATACATACCGTCCCTTTCCGCTGCAAATCAGGTATAAGGTGAGATCATCTATTGTTTCTATTCAAGAGAACCTAGATCCGCATGTTTAGGATGATCTGAATCTGGAATTGAATCAGGATTGATCTAAACATTCCTTCACCTACAACTCATGAGAGCATAATGGAAATCATGATGGAGCAGTACCTGGAGAGACAACAACAGATTGATAGGTCCTTCAACTCAAAGATGGATGCTTTGTATGAAGACTTGAATGAGAAGTTTGAATCTTTGAGCACGCATATGGAGGAGCTGGATATCAAAATTGAACGAAGAGATGTAGCAATAGAGAGGCATAATGAAGCTAAGAGAGCTGAACGGAAGCTGCACATCAATGCTGTGAACATAAGGGATGAGATTGAGTTGCTAGGTGAAGAAGAGAGCATAATCTCGGATTTTCTGGATGAATATTGTCTGCCTGATACATGCACCGATCGACACCCCCTCAGTGACGATCGACACGCCATTCTGACGGCAATTTCGAGTTCTTTCGAGAAACAGAATCGCCTTGCATCGATCGACACACATCATGCAACGATCGACACAGAACGCAGACATGTCCAGAAACCTGCAACAGTGCCAGAACGAGCCTACAAGCCCCCAGTTCCATATCCTAAGGTTCCCAAACCTTCCAAACAAGAGCTAGAAGTGGCTAACTGCATAAAAGTGATGGATAGGAAGGTGAATAAAACACCACCAGTTGAAACTTCGCGAGTTCATGAAAAGAAGATGATCTCCACCGATGGTCATCTGAAAGAAGAAGTTCAGATTGGTGGAACTACAGTATCTGATAGTGAAAAGAAGAAGATGGCGGTTCCTCTTGAACCTGCTCTAACATCTTCAGTACCTGCAACTGCTCATAAGCAGAAAGCTCCAGACATCAGATATACATCAAAGGTAAGGTACAAATCACATAAGCTTAAACCTTCTGACCACATTATTTTGAATGCAGGAAAACGCAGTAGACCGCCCAAGCTTCACTCCCGCCCTGATTCTGAGTACTCATTCCTTGGAAGATCTCATGATCTGAATGCTTATACGCCACCTTGGATGAGGAGACATTCACAGAGACACTCAAAGTCTCTGTTGAAACCGCCATGAGTCCGATCTCTTTCTGATAGGTCAAGCTATTGACCTTAAACAAGCGCTGGGTGGGAGGCAACCCACCATTAGGTACTGGTGTTTTTCTACTTAATTTTTGGTGTTTTTGTTAGGATTTTACGTTTGTTTTTGTTTCTGGTGAGTTTATGTTTGCAGGTCTCGGATGAATTCGCAGTGCAACGATCGACGCACTTCTGTGTCGATCGTCACAACACGATCGGAATCGCATTGCAGCGATCGTTGCGGTCCTGAGCAACGATCGACCATACACGAAAATCGCCAAGTAACTGAAGGAATGTTTAGTTAATCCTGATTCAATTCTCAGATTCAGATTAACCTAAACATGCTGATCTAGGTTCTCTTGAATAGAAACAATGATAGATCTCACCTTATACCTGTTTGCAGCGGAAAGAGATGGTATGTCAGAGATCAGAGAGCCACCGAGAGATAACTCCTCCAGAGGTTCACACACGCACACCAATCAGGAAGAAGGCTGCTAGGCCACTAGGGGAACTCGGCGCAGAGGGAGAGAGAGTTTTCGGCTAGGGTTTTTGGTTCTGAACTCGAGTTTTATTTATAAAACTTGTCCGGTTCCGTTTGGGCCATTTGGCCCAAACACCAATTAACTCGACGGCATTCGCGCACTGTGTCGATCGACACACCTTGTGTATCGATCGACACAAAGTGGCTAAACCGTTTTATTCTCTCTAAGTACAGTAAATGCCTAGCACTTTTACCGTACTTCTGCTAAACCGTTCCTACACATTTTCCTGTTAGCTTAGGCGTGTGACCCATATGGGATCATATAATAAAGGCAATAAGTCCAAGACTTATAGATCATGAGCAGACTCTAGCAAGCCATCATGACCCCCAGTATTATATGACTTATGTCTGATCATTGACATACTCTTACTTTCTAGAGACAGTACCGAGATTACTGGACACAATTCCAACAATCTCCCACTTGTACTGGAATCTCTGTATTCATAATCCCTTTTGTCTCAATATCTCGATTAGTCATAAGGCAAGATTAGTGTCATCCTCATAAAGCCTAATCTTGTTCATCGGACTCTGATTTGATACTGACAATCCAAACGACTCGGGACAGTCCGTTTGAGCATGGCCATGCATTTTCCAGTATTCAAATCTCCGATTGGCCTAGAGATATTCACTCCATTTATATTGGAGGGACAAATTCCGTCTTGTTCCATCACTGTAAACTACTCATTTCATAATGTACCCAAACAAGGTCCTTATAACTATCGCAGAACGATAGCGTTAGACAATGATCAAAGTGCATCAGTCCATGTGCAGTCACATGCATGCGAACTCAGGTCTAAGGACTATACTCTATAGTCGTAGTAAGAATCTCTTATGACACAGATATAAATATCCTGAAGAGTTCTTATAAGCGGGTCTTGTCCGGTCGTATGTTCCCCAACATACACCTATGTACTGACTTTGATGCCGAGCATCTATGACACACTGAGACTTTGTCATAAGTCACGTACCAATCCAGTCTCACACGGTTGTTGGTGTTCCAATTTCAACAACCTTCGACTAGGGACAGGATGATATAAGCCATCTATCAAATATAGGGTCTCATGATCAAGCTAAATGACTTTGATGACTCAAGATCAAGTCACTTACTTCGATGACCTATAAAATGGTTTTTATCACTTTGGAACGATTATTTCATCACAGTTAAAATAATCTTGAAATCATAATTTCATTAAACATTTTAAATGTTTTACAAGAACATATCAATAACTAAATAAAGCCCTTTACTAACTCCCACTGAAATCAAGACTACATCTTAATTTCACTTATCCTACAGCAACAGTCCGCGACTCGTGCTTAGGCCTAAGGAGTGGCTTCGTTAATAGATTAGCAACGTTCTCATTTGATGAAACTTGCTGGTCTACTTAACATCTCTGTTATTTATCTCACGGAATAGGTTATACCTATCCACAAGGTGTTTAGACCTCTGATGTGCAGCTAGTCTCATCTATGCTGGGAATCACATCAAGTTCAGTGACGAACTCTTCTTTCTAAACAACCTCTTTCGCCGCTTTCCAAGTTGCGAAATGTTCAGCTTAAGTCATGGAGTCAGCAACAGTGCCTTGCACCGCCAGACAGACACAAGATATAACCAGACTGTGACCGGAAATCATCTTTGTCCGTTGGAAACTTGCCTTTCAGACTCTGTCGACTAGTAGCACTTCACTTTCTCCGTAACTCAAGAATTTATCCTTAGTATTCCTCAAATACTTTAGGATATTCTTTACGGCAATCCAGTGATTCTTTTCTGGATTTGAGTGGTCTTTACTTGTCTTGGTTAACATTAAAGCAACATCAAACAAGTACGTCTCATGGCATACATGATAGATCCAATTGCCGACGCATATGGAATCTTATCCATGCATTTAAGCTCAGCAGTTATCGTAGGACACTGTGTCTTGCTTAACGTAATGCCATGTGACATTTGCATAAAACCCTTCTTGGAATGCTGAAAACGTGTAGGACTTTGTCGGGATAAGAATCCTGACTTTGTCTTACCAGCTCTTTCGGATCTCTATCTTTAGATCCAAAATCCAAGAACATACGTGGCTTTACTCATGTCAATCATTAGAACCAACTCCCAAGCCAGTCCTTTACTGACTGCAGCATTGGGACGTCATTTTCGAGAATCAGTATGTCATCGACATACAATATGAGAAATGCAATATCGCTCCCACTAATCTATTAGTAAACACACAGTTCCTCTTCGTTCCTGTTCAAGTCAAAACCTTGACTACTTCAACAGAACGAAGATTCCAACTCCGATATGTTTGCTTCCATCCATGAATGGATCGATGAAGCTAACTTACATAAAATGTAATTTTTCGGAGTCCGGGCTCACTTTCGCTTCTTTGAATTTCGCAGATTCGTCGCTTTCAATGATCATCAGATCATGCGAACTTTCAATGATTATCAGGTTCAACTAATGACGAGAAATCACTCTCGGATTAGTAACTGATTCATTCATATCTGCGAACTTCAGGCTCCACAGGTGCAGATTTCAATGATTATCAGGTTCAACTAATGACAAGAAATCACTCTCGGATTAGTAACTGATTCATTCATATCTGCGAACTTCAGGCTCCACAGGTGTAGATTCTACAGAAATCTGTAAATCCTTCCGCTGCTCTCCCTCAATAGGTAAAGCAGCCTCCTGTATTTCTCGAATTTCTTCGAGTTATACTTTTACTCCCACTGTTCTTCTTGGAAAATAACTTCCCTTCTTAGAAAACAGAATGGACGTAAAAGTAACAAGCCTTGGTTTCCCTAGGACAACCAGCGAAGTAGCTCAACTACAAATATTCAGTAAAGACGAATTTTGGATCGATTCCAATCCACATTTACGTGGTGTCTTTCAACTGATATTGGTGGAACCTTTTCAGCGTAAACTTAGATATTTCTAGAGCGTTATTCTTAAATAATATCATGGAAGATTCGTGTGACTCATCTTTAATCATTTTCTAATAAGATCTGATTCTTTCTCACAGAAAAACCTTCAGGTTTTCAGGAGAAATGAGCTGTGAAACGATTTCACACTCATTCAGATGATCACACAATCAATGACTTAAGTATTCTCACTCGTGATTTAATCCAGAGTCTTAATACTTTTGTCATTCAGATCCTATACTTCATTCTGGAACTCTTTCGACCATGTCAAAGAATTCCGACTTGTGTCTCATCAAATGAACACAGTCACACTCACTGAAGTAATCAGTAGAGACAATGAAGTACAGGAGATTTTCTCTGGCATTACTGCTCATTGGGCCACATACATGAGTATGTTCCAGGTCCAATAAGTCTTTGGGCCTTTCTCTAGCTCGGCTAAGATAGGCCCTTTACTTTTTGGTCCAGTAAACAGAATTCAAGTCTCATAAGATATTTTATCAAATGAGCCCAACAGTCCATGACTATGGGATTTC
Organism: Orychophragmus violaceus; assembly: GCA_030180135.1. Lineage (NCBI taxonomy): Eukaryota > Viridiplantae > Streptophyta > Magnoliopsida > Brassicales > Brassicaceae > Orychophragmus > Orychophragmus violaceus. The sequence continues at coordinate 78,536,850 of CM058235.1, read as the reverse complement.
TGAATCCGACTTTACTCTATGTGACCAAGACTTTATGCCAAGAAAAATCAGGTTTAATTCATCAGATTTAAACCAATTCGGTATTTATGTTACATTTAGGCACTCTATGGTTTAAGATATAAAACCCATTCCATGAATAGGGTGCTACGATTAATATTTCATTAAGTTTAAAAGAATAAAACTTGTCTTTTATCAAAATGAAAAACATTCAAATTCTTACAAGAAAATGAAAGACAACTCTGCTTAAAGCAGGTACATTGTAGCAATTACTTAATACAAAACCAAGTCTCAAAGGGATCTATAAGTGAAAAACCCTACGGCTGAGGCAGCATCCCAAGCTCCTTCCAGACATGTAGTTTCACTTGCCCTTCCTTCAACGTTCTACTGTTGCTTAGGCTCTGCATATTATCACAAATATCAGTGCCACAACCAGTATCCAATACCTTTAAGGTAGAACTTGAAGTAATAACATGAATACCTGAGGAAGTAGTCTCATATATCAACTTCAACTCCTCATTATCTTCCATGAATTTAATGCAATTTCTCTTCCAATGCCCTGTCTCCTTACAGTAGCAGCACTTACCAACGTAAGAGGTATCTGACTCGGGCTCAGAAGACACACGCTTGCCATGATTCAAAATCTGGACAACTTTGTCTTCACCCTTGTCAGCATTAGGTTTAGTAAACCTCCCTTTTTCATTCATGAGATTGTACAGGGTACTCTTCACGTTTGGCTCAACTGTCTTGAGCATATCATGCAGTTCAGTCAGCGTCTTCGTTAAGCCTTCCTTGATATAGTTCCTTCTGAACTTATCATAGCTTGACGGCAGTGACTGTAGAATGATCTCAGTTGCCAATTCTTGGCTAACTGGATAATCCAGTTTCCTCAGGTTATCAATGTAACCCATCATTTTACTGACATGAGGACTCACTGGATGATCATTTGGTAGCTTGCAGCTAGTGAGAGATTTAACCAACTGGTATCTCTCCACTCTTATCTGCTCCTGAAATTTCAATTTCAGGCTGCTGATCATCTCTATTGGCGACTCCATGTTCTCATATTGCTTCCGCAAGTCTGAGTCCATGGTAGCCAATATCAGACCACGCACATCTACCGCATCATTATAATGCTTATTCCAAGCATCATATACTGCATGAGAAGCATTGGACCCGATCCTCACGGGGAGAGCTCTCTCAAGAACATAGTCCTTTCTCTCCTGTCTGAGGACTAGCCTCAGGTTCCGCGACCAAGTCAAGAAATTTGATCCGTTCAGCTTGTCCATCTTAAGGACAGACCGGATCGAGAAAGTGTTTTGATTGTTTGTGCTAGTCATAACTGAAAATTAAGATAAAAGGATTTTAGTTAATATGTTCAATATGATTAATCTCGTATTAAATTTAATATGATTAATCACGCATTATATTCAATAACATAAGTTACCCTCAATAGAATATAATGATTCCAAGATCCACATATAACTAAGATCAAAGTGGGCCACTGGCCATCACCCAACCTTAGCTTATATCGGTAAGCCCTATGTCGGCTAATTATATCCGTGATATAACTCTTGGTTGTGAATCTGGGCCCGAGGCCCAATCCACTCTGATGTCTCAAGGCCCGGGACTCCCGATGGCCTAGTCAAGAAAACCAGACTATACAGTCATGTAATCATTAATGTATGGGACTCCCAATGACATTTATGAATCACAAACCGTCTTACCCACGCAAAAGCAGACACCCTCACACTGTAAGGCCATGAATACAATTGAATGGGCTTCGACAGCTGACATAGCCTGGACAAGACATCCAACGCTTGATATTATTTGAGGTTCGTAGGTTTATTTTAAAATCTTATTCCCAAAATAGAAGATTACTATTTCGGGAAACTTTCCATTTTAGAAAACCTACTATTTTTGGAAACTTTCTAAAATTGGAAACTTTCTAAAAACTGGAAACTTCCTAACTTTAGAAATTTCTTAAAATCCGAATCATGCAAATCTAGAAACTTCTAATTTAAGAAACTTTCTAATTTCAAAATATCGGAAACTATAATTTAAAATCGATTTATATAATTTTATAAAATAAATTTTAAATTAATCTGAAAAAAGACTCAAATAATTGGCCCAATTGTTTTAACTTCTTGGCCCGAGGCCCAAGAATTGGTCCATGTCCAAGACATGACCCAATTGTCCAATTAAATGACATAACCGGTCTGGTTCATTAAAATTGGTCTAACCAAATTTTAATTACTACGATGACCACAATTGTCAACCGGTTATTTACTAAACCGGATTTTCTCAATTTATTTGGTCCAACCAAATCAAATTAGAAAATCCTGGTTTAGGCACAAAATCCAATTTTCGACTTTGGATTTCTTATCCCGGTTTAACCAGACTTAATAAAATTATTAATTCTGTTTATTAAACCGTGACGTTTATAATTTTAATAAAATCATTAAACCGAGCCTTAAACCAACCATGTCGATCGATGAACCAACTGTATCGATCGATCCATCAACCGCATCGGTCGATGCTCTTAGCATCGATCCTGCATCGATCGTGCATCGATCCTGCATCGATCGATGCTTTCACGCGTTAACAGGTTTTGCCGAGAGTCTGTATCGACCGATCCATGCGATCGTATCGATCGATCCATGCGATCGCAGCCGATACTCATTCTCTCGGATCAGATCGCATACCAAATCATATAGCTTGATCATGCGATTTTTCATATGTTTAGGTTTCAATTCTTGTTACTTAAGTGATTTCTCTTATAAGTAGTTGATTCAAAACACTTTTAAACAAGAAAAACAATCCTAAACTTGAATCTAAACAAGAAAAACCAGAACCAACAGCTCTGATACCACTGAAGGAATGTTTAGTTAATCCTGATTCAATTCTCAGATTCAGATTAACCTAAACATGCTGATCTAGGTTCTCTTGAATAGAAACAATGATAGATCTCACCTTATACCTGTTTGCAGCGGAAAGAGATGGTATGTCAGAGATCAGAGAGCCACCGAGAGATAACTCCTCCAGAGGTTCACACACGCACACCAATCAGGAAGAAGGCTGCTAGGCCACTAGGGGAACTCGGCGCAGAGGGAGAGAGAGTTTTCGGCTAGGGTTTTTGGTTCTGAACTCGAGTTTTATTTATAAAACTTGTCCGGTTCCGTTTGGGCCATTTGGCCCAAACACCAATTAACTCGACGGCATTCGCGCACTGTGTCGATCGACACACCTTGTGTATCGATCGACACACAGTGGCTAAACCGTTTTATTCTCTCTAAGTACAGTAAATGCCTAGCACTTTTACCGTACTTCTGCTAAACCGTTCCTACACATTTTCCTGTTAGCTTAGGCGTGTGACCCATATGGGATCATATAATAAAGGCAATAAGTCCAAGACTTATAGATCATGAGCGGACTCTAGCAAGCCATCATGACCCCCAGTATTATATGACTTATGTCTGATCATTGACATACTCTTACTTTCTAGAGACAGTACCGAGATTACTGGACACAATTCCAACAGTAACGGTCGATGCACTTAGTGCAACGATCGATGCCTGAGCGACAGAGGTAACCCGACAGACATAATTTCACCTTTTCAATTTTTATTTTCTTTTTACCGATCCTTCGCTGGACACTACTGGGGACAGTGTGTCTTAAGTGTGGGGGAGGTGCTACTGACTTATGTTTTCTGTTTTCTTAAGAGTCAGTCCGTTTTTCAAAAAAAAATTGTTTTATTGAGTCAAAATTGTTTAAGTAAGAAACTATGATTTTCTGAGAAGATTTACAAGACTTGCAGGAACTTAAGTAACCGTTGGGATGAAGTTGCAGGATCTATCTATGACTATTAGAAAACCCCATCACAGATCAACCTACTGGGAACACCCACATCACTTCAGGTATCAGAGGATCCTTTTACTGACTTCAACCTTAATACTGACTTAGATTTCTCACCTAAGGGCTTGGTATACTTTGTGTCGGATTCCCTGTTAGTTCTGACACAGCCTGTCAACCTATCCTATTTAGTTCCCTTCTCCCCTTCTATAAAGTAAAAAAAAATATATAATAAACTGAGGATGAGTTAGTAACTCCGAAGTGGTCATGGGAATAGTAGCAAACACTATTGTCTCTCATGTGATCCATGAAATGTGTCCAAAGTACACCCCATAACGGGAAGAACACTGATAAAAAAAATAAAATGATACCCAGTGGGGAAAAATCAGTTGTTAAAGAAGGGAAAGAGAAGAAAGGGACTAGAGAAAGATAGTATGGTGGTCTAGAGCTGATAAGGTAAGAATCCATGTGCCCTTTGATCGATACTCCTTAGGTGAGACCGCACTTAAATACTTGCAGAAGTCAGTAGAGAGAATTTGAATGCTTGAATGTGATTGTGGAGTTTACCTAGGACAGTTGCTAAGTGTGGGGGAAGTACATGTTGGTCTTGATACCCTGTGATTGATTCTTGCAGTGGTTTACTAAGGGGAATCTGAGTATTGTAGCTTCTAGGATGAAATGAGTTTCTGAAGATTTTTCAAACCTCTTCACCAAGCTTTAGTTCTATGTTTTGCTTGAGGGCAAGCAAAGGCTAAGTGTGGGGGAGTTGATATATCATGGTTTTTACCCATTTTAGACCATGATATAGATGTGTTTTTAGTGTCTTTTGTCTTTGTTTAGAGTCTTTTACAGGTTTAATCAGGTTTGGAGCTAATTGGAGATATTTGGAGCATTTTGGGACTTTTGGGACGTTTTGGCCGAGAGCTTAACTCACTGTCCGATTTATTGATCATGCATCGACCGACACACCTTGTGCATCGGTCGACACACTAGCGAGATGGGCCGTACGCGTCGGTTTAATGAAGTTATGAAGATTTGCAAAGAAGCCCAAGATAGTTCCAGTATTTACACAGAAGCCCCAGCCGAGATTAGACCTATATAATAGAGTTTTTAGTGTTTTAATTAGATACGCTTTACATTACGCTTTCATAATTAAGAGCAGAGGATTTTTAGAGCTTTTGAGGCTGATCTGAACCTATTACTTCATCTGTATTTGGAGAAGATTTCGAACCCCTTTTACTCTTATTCTTTTATGCAATTTATTCATCATATGATCATGTTTTCATTATCTATGTCTGAGTAGATTCCTAGTTAGGTTTAGGGTTTCTCACATAGGATTTCATGACTTGCTAGACTTGTTCAAATTCAGTTAAGGATTCAAACTATATCTGTTCTTCAATTTAATTGTGCTTAAAGCTAGTTCTAACCTGATCAATTAGAATCTAGATCTTAGGTTGCTAAATACGTCACAGAAGTGGGGTTTAGGAATCTGAACTAATTTAATTGGGCAATTAAACTTTGCGCAAACGGAAGTTTGGTTTAGGATAATTGTGAACATATCAAACTTTGGATTAATGCTAGTTTAATCTGTTAGTTCTCGCAAACGAAAGTTTGGTTTGCTGCACTTAGACTTAGAGAATTATCGCAAAGGAATTTGGTTAATTCTATATATGTGTTTTGAGTTCTAGAACTGTGCTTAATTAGATCCTTACTGAATGAACTGTCTGCTTGTCTGATTTCCTGAGAATACCCTAGGCTTGACGCTTTTAATTACTTGCTTTCACAACCGTTAATCTATGCTACTGATTTACTTTCTCGCACCGCTTTCAATTCAATCATATTGCTTATTTCTAGTATTAGTCTCTACTGTTCTGATCTATTGAGACCAAGTGTCCCTGTGGATTCGATAACCCTATATACTACTTTGACATTGCTGTTCACTTGCAGTTTAGTATAGGGATAAACTCTGAGCCTATCACCACCCCCAAAAGAAACTCTACTAAGCCACCTCAAATATCCCTTTTTGAACCTTGCCGATTGGGATTGATTGATTGCCCCTTTGTGAGATTGCACTTCACCTTTAATGAATGTAAGGAATTGAGTTGATGATTGCTTGTGTTATATAGGATCTCGGGAGTTAGAGTAGGGATTGAGAGGAACGGTAATGTGGAAGTACATGATTAGACAATGTGATTAGAGCAACTTGTAACTTCTTTGAAAGGCCTTGTGCCTTGTCGTAAGCTTTGTGGTTTTGAGTCCCCGCCTTCAAACCTTTCTCCCCAACATGCTTTGATTGTTTGATGCTTGCTTGTGGACAAGCAAGGTTTAAGTTTGGGGGAATTGATATTCATGCATTTAGGATAGTGTTTAGTACAAGTTTTGATCTCATCTTGCATGCATTCATGCCTCTTTGTTGTTCATTGTTTCATTTAGAGTCTATGAGCATCTAGGACTAGGAATATGCATTTTAGGTTTGTTTTGGAGTGTTCTTGGTCCTTTGTTGATGCATGAGGAGTTTAGGTGCAAGCGTAAGGCATTGGAATGGAGCTAAGGAGTCAAAGACGAAGTCAAGACAAATCTATCCGCATGCTCCATCGGTTTGTTGCAACCGATGGAGGAGGAAAAGAGGCGTCAAAGGTCTCCAAAGAATATATCGGTTGAGCTCTTCGGCGAGACTCAACCGATGAAGAGAAGAGGAATTCATAGGGATGTTCCATCGGCATGAAGCAAACGATGAGGGGACTTGGTCGAGATGAAGAAATTCTCCAGAGAATCTATCGGTTAGTGCCATCGGCATAATCCAACTGATAGATCTCGTCCTGAATGCGTCGAAGGTTTTGCATCGGTATCGTCCATCGGCTTTATGCAACCGATGGATCTCTACGTACTGAAGCTGAAATCCCACAGAGAATCCATCGGCCTTTGGTATCGGTTTATACCGGCCGATGGATCTCTCTGCGTCTCATTGGTTTAGTTCCATTGGGTTAATCCAACCGATGGATCCTCCTGCGAACCAAATCTGATCCAATTGAACCGGGTCAATACCCGGTTTGTCCCGGGTTGACCCGGTTCGCCACTGTTCACTATTTAAAGCCAAAAACCTAGTTTTTATTCTCTCTTAAGCTTGTTTTGTTTCAAAAACCCTTTTGTAAGACAAGTTTGAATCTTTAGTTAATCTAAGAGTTATTTGGTGTTGATTTCTTCTCTTCTTCTTTTAATCTTTTGCTAATCATCATGTTTAACACTATTCTCATGGATTTTGTTGAACTTAGCATGATTAGTGAGTAGTTTCATTCAAGGTTTATGGGTTAGGTAGGATTAGGGCGATATGGGATGATTGATAAATGCTTAGGGCTTATCTATCTATAATCTCCTCTATCTTAGTTTTCTTAATGCTTAATTAGCTTTGATCATGTTGATTATGATGTTATGGTTTTCTTGCACACCATATGTTCGATGAAATGCATGTTTTAGCTTTGATAGGATTTTCACATTCTAGCTCATGAGAATTAATGTTTAGAGTGATTATTAGCTAAATAGAACTTGATCTTAATGCTTGCCTAGTCTTAGTTCACAAATGAGAGTTTTTCCTTGAGTTATGATTAGGGGAAATGATTAGTGACAAGACATTGGATTAGTCAATTGTTTGTGTTCCTTGCTAGGAGATTAGCTTCTTTGATGTGTATTAGCATTCTAGATTATCCCAAGTCATCTCTATCCATTGACCTTAACTCATGTACCTTGTTTCTTAATCTTGATCTTTAGTTTTTCATCTTGCTTATTTACTTGTTACTTGTTTCCATTTGAACTTTAGGTTGTTAGAGAACTACTAATTTGGTTGCATAACTTTGGATGTTTAGTGGATTCTTATTGGCCAATTCTATCCCAAAAGTGGTTCGATACCTCTTGCTACGCGATAAGCAAAGAGGAATTGATACCTCTCAAAAGGATTCAAAAATCCTAGTTATCATAAAACAAAAAAAAATATATATGACGAGATCGAACAATAACAAAAATTGTAACATATATATATATATACTAGGTGATTGACCCGCACATATGTGCAGGGAGTATTATGTTGTTAGTTAATTTATGTGTAATTTTCGCTTACTGTCAAGACAAAACGTGATATAGGTTTAATTCATCTTTTTTATATGCACATCCGGATGTAAATACATTGGGATGCATCGTTTACATAATTATGTACACATTCAAATTTTATGCACATTCGAAATGAATAAAATCATAGAATCTCAAAACAGTGTTTACTCATCATTGGTGGTTCGTCCCATATAATAAGTTTAGCTAACTTGAACCGCACGCATGTGCGGACATTAGACTATTTTTATGTTATTTGGAAGTTCAACTACGTTATTTGTTCGATTTGTGTGTCAAAACTAATACATGATAGAAGGTTTGTTATAGAAAAATATTGTGACCGGCCCGCACGCATTTGCAAATGTTATAAAGTTTGTGTGCGATATCGCGTTTATCGCATGTGATAGACGTTATACTATTTGGAAATTGATCTAAAGTATTTGTTCACTTTGTGTGTTAATACAATACGTGGTATAAGGTTTTATTCATCGTTTTATATAAATCTCCAAATTGTAACATGTATATTTATTTTAAGACATTTGCTTGACATATATATGTTTATAATTACAATGATCAAATAATCATCGCATTATTTTATCATATTAAGTAGTTTATAGTTTTGTTTTTCTTTAAATATGATTGAAAACAAATTAGTTTTATATAAACCAAGCTCAAATTTATTTCGTAACTAAACCCAAAATGCATAAAATCATAACACAAAACCAGCAAACAATTTACTTAAAAGTGAAAATAACTCATAATTCGTTTGCTTTGATCTATAAAAAAATAGTCTGAAAAAAATAAATACAATCTAATAAAATTCATGATCCTTAATCCGTTTGACACTGTCAAAGTAATTAAATTTAACTCCAAAACCAAACATTAACTACAGTTAAAAAACTAATTTTCGGCCTTTATCGGACTGGTGGATTAATACATCTATCAATCCATTAATATTATCGAAACCTTATTCGAACTATCGGGACTAAACCTTATTTGGTACTCTAAAGAGTATTTATCAATCAATTGTTTACCACCAAATCCATGTCTATAGTAATAAACATGGATGTAACAATTCTGATGGAATCTAATCAGCCTAGGTTTGTTAACCAATGTTATTTGTTCGGTTTGTGTCAAAACAAAACGTGATATAATGTTTAATTCATCATTTTATATGCATATCCGAATGTAAATAAATTTGGATGCATTGTTTACACAATTATATAGACATTACCATCTATAAAAACAAACAAAATACCTTGTAATGAATCAATCATATAGTCATTGACATTATCAACATCTTGGTTGATCGAATTCAAAATTGCTCTTCCTTAAAAAAACTTTGGATCAGACTCAACCGCATAAGAATATTCGTATACTTCTTTCACAATTGTTTTCATAGGTTCTGCAGTATCAAATATAAGCAAATATTCAAGAATATATGTGTTTGAATATGGTTTAGTTATTTTGTAACTACAAAACCAACTTGTTTGGTTTTTATACGATACAAACTTGTATCCATCCACTTCCTTAACCATTACTACACGCGTATTTTCTTACCACAATTCTGAACAAAAAAATAAATTTATTTTTCTATAAACTCGACACAACAATACAACACAACACGTTCTCTCAACAACAATCACAAGATATCAAACGTATTATCAGGACCGTCTCAAATATTTTTACCATGGGGTAAAATTATAAAATTGGCCTTCTAATATCTAAAATATGCGCTTTATAAAATTGTTACTATAATCAAAATATAAAACAATAATATTTATCTAAATCAAACCGAAAATAAAATAATATGTTTGTAACTTTCGTCTTATAAATATAAACACCAAAACCAACACATTGAATTTAGGGTCGATAAGATTTAGAATATAGTTACCAAGATTTTTTTTTTGAAAAATACATAAATGGTATATTTGGTTATAAATTATATTGGTTGGTGTGGTTTATTGTTGTTAAAATCCGATTTTATAATTAATCTCATTTTATGTATGAAATTCATAAACTCAGACAAATAAATACAAATTTTAGTTAGATTGAAATTATATGAAATTTGAATATTTAGTAGATTTATTATTGTTACAGTTAGTTAAGATTTTCTTTATTTAGTTAACGTTTAAGTTAGAAGATCATGTTTTTGAAAAATGGTTATTTAAGTTAGCATATTCTATGAAATAATTAATATTTTATATCTTTTGTGTTTAAATATAATATATCCTAGATTTATATTTTAAATAGAATAATACGTACAAATATATTTATTAGATATCTATTGGAGTAATGGAATATTCTATAATATATTTTAACCAATCGAATTAACTAAGTTTTAAAAAAAGGTATTGTGATATATTTTTGGAAATATAATCAATACTACAAATTTTTAAATGGACAATGCGTAGTCGTATTTAACTCCAACTCATTTTTAGGTGATTGTCTCGCACGTATATGCGGGGACTAAATTTATGATAAAACTATGTTAATTGTAGTTTTTAAAGTTAATTGGTTTTTTGATATATTCCCTGCAAATATTATATTTATAGACATTTGCATTTTTGGCATATAGCAATGAAAAATAAAAAACCATATTTATTTTTCATAATCTGATAAGGTTAAGATTTAAAAAGATTAAGAAAATATTAAAGAAATTTGATTTATCAAAATTAAATGTAATTCAAAATTTCATTCTTTGTTGAGCTTAAAATTAAAAAAAAAATAAGAAATTTATGTGATTTTAAAATTAAAATATATCATTTTCATAAATAAAGTAAACTGAATTAAATAAATTAAAATCATCATAAAATATATACTCTTTCTGTTCCATAATATAAGTTGTTTTAGATAAAAGCGCGCAATTTAAGAAAATATTATTTCTTCAAAAATTATTATTTAATATATAAACTAATATATAGTTTAATCAATTACAAAAAATATCTAAAATTTAATTGGTTACACATCATTTAATAAAAATAAAAGTTGTATAGAAATTTGAAAACAACTTATATTTTAAAATAATTATATATATATATTTTTTTTAAATGTCTTTAAATTTAAGTATTACCGAAATTTTAGTTAGAAATTTTATATTATTTCTAATTAAGTCAAATTTGCTTTTAGGAACTTATTTATTATTGATTATCAATATTATTGTATAATTATGCACGAACTAATAAGATTTTGAATATCTAATGTGGAGCCCGAAATCTAAGAATCACGAAGGATTCTGTATTAGCAATTAGAAATAATATAAAATTTATATGGCAAGAATATGACGGGCTCCACATTAGATATTCAAAATCTTATTGTTATAGTTAACTCCAAAACCAAACAGTTACAGCATTTTTTAAAAGTAAACCCGATATACTTACGGAATGCAATTAGAAGGATTATATATTCTCAGGATGCAACCAATATAAGTTACATAGACTTTATCTTAGCATATTTTAAAAAATTATATATTCCCTCTGTTTTATCAAAAAATATCATTTTGATATATGTAACTATATTATTAAAACAGGTGACTAAATTTGAAAATAACCTTTAATCATGTGTTATATTACGGATTGTGCCAGTGTATTTAAATAAAGAATTTTAGGTTTCATTAAGGGTATTTTAGAATTATTAGATTTTGAACTATATTATATGTGGGCCACACTAAATATTCTCTAATTAACTATGTTTTCAAAAATATACTCATAATATCTTTTAATATCTTTTTATTTTAATTATTAATTCAAAATTAGAAAATATTTCGAAATTAGATAATATTTATAGTAAAATATATTAATATTTCAAAATTATAAAATATATATTTATATTTCGAAAATAGAGAATATATACTATATATATTATAAAAAGTTTTCTATTTTTAAATTTACTAAAAATAAATATTAATTTTGAATTTAGAGAAAAGTCATAAAATAGCACAAAACATACCTTGTCATAAATATAGCACTAAGGAGAATAATTCACATTTTTAGAATTATTTGGATTATAAACACTTTAATAACATTATCTAATTTAGGGTTTAGGGTTTACTTTTTGGGGTTTTATTTAGGGTTTAGGGTTTAGTATTTAGGGTTAGGGTTTACTATTTAGGGTTTAGGGTTTAGGGTTTAGTATTTAGGGTTTGGGATTTAGGAATTAGGGTTTAAGGTTAGGGTTAATTTAGTCTTTATCCTTTAATAAATGCTATTTTGGTGATTTTTTCTCCTTGATGCTATATTTGTGACAATGCATGTTTTTGTGCTATTTTTTTGATTTGCCCTAGAATTTATTATTAAAATTATTATAAAATAATTTTTATTATATTCTCTATTTATGATTTTATTCAAAATATATTTTCACAATATGCACAATATCTTTTAGTATTTTAGTTTTAATTAATATATATATATATATATATATATATATTATAGAAAAGTTTAGAAATATCTTTAACTTCTTAATTAAAGAAAAATAATTACTGAATTCATATTTATTATTACAATTTATTAAAAATAACTTTAATTATATTTTTATCTACTAAATTAACAGAAAAAGTTTTATATTTAGACCATTAAAAAAAATAAACAAATTGAAAATAGATTAACCGATTTTAATTACCTATACTATTAAAAATAAATTTTGACTACTAAAAGATGGGTTAAAAATATATTAAATAATTTTAATTGATATATTTTAGTTTAATAAAATATTAAAATAATTCAATATTTATATTATTGGAAGATATGATGAGTTTAACTACATTAGTTTAATTACAGATGACAATTTTTAAATAATGGTTTTATCAATTTCAAAATACCTAGACTATTATAAGAATGGTTGAAATATAGATTAATTTATTTTGATTATAAAAATATTGTTAAAAATTTATGTTCATTGGAAAATAATTTAAAAATTTGATTGGGTCATTATTATGAATTGGACTAAAAATTATTAACCGATTTTAAATGATATATTCTATATTGGGTTAATTGGGTCAATATTATGAATTGGGCCAAAAATTAGGTCTCTGAAAAGTTTATACACGAAATTAGGTCCATGAAAGGGCACAATGTATTTCACACGCAAAAGCAGACTACTATGCCCTTGTTACCTCGTTTTGGACAGCCTGAGCCGACAGTGACAGCTTGCTGAAAAGCGACAACTACTTTTCAGAAAGCTTTGGCCGCTAGCAATTGATATTGTGCAGTAACATCAAATACTTTTTCACTAAGAAAAAAGCTGAGTTGGCGATTCTTGTTCTTTGCCTTTTCCCTCTCAAATTTTTCAAGGAGGACTATCTTCTACCTCCATTGGGTCACCTACATTCTGAGACTTATAGAGACTTATTTGGTCCCCTGAAGATAAGAATATCTCGTTTTGTCAGAGTAAGAATCCGACATTCATTTTGTCACACATATTTCGTAGACGACTATTTAGAGTAGTAGACAAAGTCGAATACTTTGCTAAAGATCTAACTTTTTGTTCACTGTAGATGGATGGAAGGAAGACAGTTTTGCTGGTTAGAGGAAAATGGCGTGAAGCTATCACTGGAACTTGGAGTTTCGTGGTCGAGAAAAAGGAAACATCAAAGGCATTTGGTTAACCTCCAGGTCAACTTATGACTATCTTGAAAAGATAGTCAAAGAAAAGCTGAATATCCAAGAAGATCGAGCTGTGGAAATAACATACCAATGGCCGCAATACATGTTGATGGATGAGGGAAGAGACGCACCACCTGTTTTGGTTCAAAACGACGACGATGTGTCCTTGTTTGTCGAATTGAGAAGTGAAATTGATCAACTCAACTTGTGCGTGACTTTGAAAGATACTGAAATTGCAGAGAATGATGTTGGTAAGTTTTCTTCGTAAATAGTCGACTACTGTTTGATTCTAACGGAGGTTGATTTTAGAGTAGTTGACTACTTTCATGGGTTAACAAATATGGTTGACTGCTTGAACGAGGAAAAGGGGATTACACCTCAGAAGAGTGGTAAGATTCACCTAAATAGTGTTATAATATCGTGTTATAATGGTATGATATGGTTTAACACTGTTTTTATTTGTTCTAAAATGCAACGTATAAACTAGCTATGGTGTTGTATCAAAACCCAGAAGAGAAAGTTCAAGATGCTGAGATTGAAGGTGAGATAGTCGATTACTAAGTTGTATTTATAAGTAGTTGAATACTCAGGTTATTATTAATGGGATCAGTTGTTTGATTGTAACCGTATACATAAGTAATTGAATACTTTGTACTGTACAGTTGACTACTTTGTAACATAGCTAACATAGTTGCATACTTTGTAGCTTTGCTTGCATTGAACAACCTGGAAAACGACGAACAAGAACCAGAAGATCTCGAAGAGATGGAAGATATGACGATACTCTGTCTTGATGGAGAAGATATTGATAAGGGAAAAGGTGTAGACACTTCTGCTAACGACTCTGATGAAGAATGGCATGAATTTGCAGTAAACGAAAATGATGAGAAAAACCATGCTGCTGGTTTTAAATCGGACAAAGGTGAATACAACTCAGGTGAAGAATCTGATGAAAAACCTGAGAGCAGTACACATCAGTCAATGAGGTTTAGCTGCGCAAAAGAAACGATTGATGGAGTTTTCGAAGACACGGAAGAGCGGCCAGCTATGTTTGGAAGAGATGCTCCACCAATTGTTGATGAATTGCCAGGTGATGGTATGTAGATGCCTACTTTTTCCTAGCTACTTATTTAGAGTAGTTATCTATTTGTAGACAACTATTATTTTGCACCATTAATGATTGTTTTTATGCAGGGATAGACGATGCTTTGGATGATCTTAGCTACGAGGGTGTCGGTATATTTGTGGGAAGGATATTTAGGAACAAAGCTGAGTGCAAACTGAAGATGGCTTTACACGCGATTAACAAAAAGTTCCATTTCAAAACTCCACGCTCAACACCAACTTACATGGAATTTGTGTGCATTAGCGATAAGTGTCACTAGCGTGTGTATGCATCTATGATGGACCGTTCTGGAAACTTCCAGATCAAAACGGCAAACTTCAAACACACATGCCCGATTGATGATAGGCGTCAGTACCACAGACAAGCTACGACACAAGTAATTGGGGAGTTAATTCGTACTAGATTTACTGATGGACGCAAAGGACCATGTCCCATTGAGATTCAAAGGATAATGCAGGAAGATTTCCAGGTAAATAGCGTTTTGATAGACAACTACTATTTATTGAATACAAACAGTAGTCGAGAATTGAGGTATAACTATTTCTGAAAAATGGTTGTCTATTTAAGGTTAACATCTCGTACTGGAAAGCGTGGAGGTGTAGGGAAATCGCTATGGAAAACTCATTCGGCTCAGTATCAGGTAGCTTCGCGTTGCTGTCATCCTATGTGGAGAATCTGAAAAACACCTGGGCACAGTTTGTGAAACATTATATGAGGTTGACAAGAATGGTAGTAAGCGGTTCATGTATCTATTCCTTTCATTTACTCCCTCAATTGCTGGGCTTAAATTCCTGAGGCCGGTATTGCTCATTGACGGGAATCATCTAGCTGGACGCTATGGTGGATGTCTTCTTTGTGCTAGTGCACAAGATGGAAACTTCCAAATTTTTCCAATAGCATATGGGGTAGTCGACAGCGAAAACGATGCATCCTATGTATGGTTCTTCCAATGCCTAAAGAAAATCATAAACGATGACAGTAATTTAATGTTTGTATCAAACAGACATTCAAGCATTTACAAGGGGCTGAGACAGGTAACGTAGTTGTCTAATTGTAGTCGATGAAAAGTAATTGTCTATGACTACTTGTTAGATTATAGTTGAATATCTGATTATATTTTTGAACCTTGTGTGTATAGGTGTATCCTCTAGCTGTACATGGGGCTTGTTTAGTACATCTAGTGAGGAATGTAACAACAAAGTTTAGGGAAAGCCGGTTGCCTTCACTAGTGGTGAGAGCAGCTAAAGCTTATTCCGTTTTAGAGTTTTCTCAAATATTTGCAGAACTCCAATCTGTGAATCCTGAGTGCGCTCAATACCTGCTTGATTTGGGGCTCCCACACTCGACACGTTCATACTGCATGGGTGAACGATACAATTTGATGACAACCAACTTTGCTGAGTCATTAAACAAGGTTTTAAAAGAGTGTAGAGAGTTTCCACTTATCTCGATGCTTGAAGCTATAAAAATGAGTCTGATCAGTTGGTTTGGGAGGAGAAAAGCAGCAGCCTCATCAGATGATAGCATACTAACACCAAAAGTGAGAGAACTTCTAGATGTAAATTTTACTGACACCACTAATATGAAAGTAAGTATTTAATGTAGCCAGCTACGTACGTAGACAGCTACGCTATATAAAGTATTAATCTGCGTGTAGTTTAACATATGTATATGTATAAATGTAGGTGACTGCGAAGAGTTTGAGGTGAGAGACCCTAAGGGAGTGAGGTTCGAAGTGAACTTAGCAAAAGGGATGTGCAGCTGCAGAGAGTACCAAATGATCCAGATACCTTGTAGCAACGCTTTAGCTGCCTCGTCTTATAGTAATTACACAACAAACAAGCTGGTCGGAATTGTGTACACAACATCATTCAGAAAACAATCTATGAAGGTATGTTTCATCCAGTTCCGACACCAGTAGTTTCTGGTAATGTAGATCTCCTACCGCCGGTGATGAGGCGCCCACCAGATCGACCAAAAAAACAGAGGATCCTCTCACGAGGAGAATTCAAGGTAAAACAGATGCATTTGACTATTCGTTAATAAAAAGTGGTTGACTATTTAAGTGGAAATAATTCTAAAGAAGCTATTCCTATGAATTAGCGGCGGGTGAAGAAGGCTGCGAGAGTTTGCAGTAGGTGTCTTGGAAAAGGACACAACATGGCGTCTTGCAAATTACCTAGGCGGGAAAGGTGAAGGAAACTTATTGTGTTATTGCCACGGGAGAAGCGGAATTGATGCACATCAAATAACTTGTAATCCTTATTAGTATGGAGAATTATTAACCATTTTGATGATTTGCTTTTGGTACAATGCATCATGTTTTGGAATTACTTAAGTTAGCCGGTAAGGCATAATACTCTCTAGTTTTGCTTTTTTAAACTCCCATATTTAATGGTAATTATCCGTCTTCTTATATTTTGTAATTTTTTATTGGTTGTTGTTTGATAGATGTTAGCGTAGATGAATACTAGTACTGTAGAAATAACATATTAGTATTCAACCAATACTAGTAGTTGAATACTAGTACTCATTTATAGTAGTTGAATACAAGTAAACTGATATGTTGAATTAAGTAGACTGATGTCAGATTGAAACTATATGTGAAAGTAGTTGACTACAATTTAGTAACAACTACACTAGAATTCAAAAATAAGAGTAATTGAATACTAGTAAACAGATATGTTCAGACAGGTACTTGAAAAAGTAGGTTTGGCATAATACTCTCTAGTTTTGCTTTTTTAAACTCCCATATTTAATGGTAATTATCCGTCTTCTTATATTTTGTAATTTTTATTGGTTGTTGTTTGATAGATGTTAGGGTAGATGGATACTAGTACTGTAGAAATAACATATTAGTATTCAGCCAATACTAGTAGTTGAATACTAGTATTCATTTATAGTAGTTGAATACAAGTAGACTGATATGTTTAATTAAGTAGACTGATGTCAGATTGAAACTATATGTGAAAGTAGTTGACTACAATTTAGTAACAACTACACTAGAATTCAACAATAAGAGTAATTGAATACTAGTAAACAGATATGTTCAGACAGGTACTTGAAAAAGTAGTTTTGTCTATATGATGAAGTACTTGAATACTAGTAGTCAGATAATTTCACAAATAGAAATAACAAAGTAGAACGGCAAACTTCAAAAACCAAAACGTAGGAAAGTTAACATAACTGAGGAAAGTAACATATTGTATAAGTTTACATAGACAGATAGATAATTTAAACATAAAACAAACGTAGGATAGTTTTATATAAGTTTACAGATAAGAGATAACCAAACAGTACACAAAGAATAATTTAAGGATGCTCTAAGTAGTACCACTATGGTCGATCTCTTTGAACAGAGAGAAAGCATACTTCAGAGATGCATCACGGACGACGCCTTCAGTAACATGAGGAGAAAGGGAAATCTGTCCGGATGACTGCAAGTTGAGTAGCATAAGTGTGTGTATCCCAGAATTTTCTGCAATAGTAGAAGAATACAGTTATAACTATTCAAATAATAAGTTAGCATATAATAGTTAACTATTTTGAAGATGCAGTTTACCTGATTTTTCTTTCGCCATAGGTGGCTTCCCGATATTAATGGTGAACGGTTTAGTGGACAGAGACTTCATCTATGAGTTGTAAGCAGCTTTCCGAATGAAGAATGGCAATTTTTGTGCTAAGGGAGTAACAGTACTCATAATCTCAGAGTCAAGCACCTTTTGCTTGCTTGGTAGAACGCCTATGGTGTGGCTGTCCAGGTTGATGCATAAGCCAACCCAATGACCATTGTCCAGCAGATATGGGCAGTACAACAAAAAGATGTCTTTGCACCACTACCTTCTTGTTTTCACATACGTGACAGCATCGTTTGATATGTCAGGGAGTTTTCTTTTTTTGAGTTTGGAGGTTAGAAATTCCTCAGAGGAACTCGTACGCCAAGTAGTCATAACCCTTGAGGGAGGAGGTCGATCTAGATGACATATTGTGGCGATTAAAGAAAATAACAGCGTCCATCGACTGCATATATAGTCAACCATTAATAATCGTCTATGCAAGTAGTTGTATACAATTAAGAAACATATAAAACTGGTGAACTTACACGAGCAGACATCGGGGAATCCAGGGAGATCATTTCTTTAAAATTGGTTATAGATAACGTAAGGCCGTTCCATGGTGGGAAGATACGGTCAGACCTATAAAAGTATGGTCAGAAGACTAGTATAGTAAGACCTATAAATAGTCATTATAGTCATTATACTGTAAAAAATGTATTCTTACGGTTATGCATTGATGGGCGAATGTAGCATTAAAATTTCATCAGGACTGGGGCTCACAAATATAAGAGCGAGTTCGTGGATTTTTTTGGGCCTTTTGTTGTCTGTCACAAAATCTGCAAATGTTGATGAAGCAAGGCGCTGTCTACCACTTTTGCGTTGAGCTGGAGGTGCGGAAGGTGGAGTTTTTGCTTCTTGAGTCAGGCCCAATGAGAATTTTGGTTCAGTAATTCCTACTGGAACCAATGGTGGAGCATTGGTGATGGAGCCTGTTGCCTGAAAAATAGTGAAAAATGTACGTGACTACTTATACAAAGTAGTTAGAGACTAATAGACAACTAGAAGAGTAGTACACTACTTAGGTACATGTTGCTGGTTGTCTACCTTGGTGGATCCTGTTGCTTTTGTGGAGCCTGTTGCCTTTGCACCTGTTGCTGCCTTGGTGGAGCCTGTTGCCTTGGTGGAGTTAGAAACATTAAATAAAAGTAAGTGTAGTTATAATATAGTTGTCTACCAATATATTTGATTTCTTTTGTAGTATATTAAAGGTATTCGACTACGAAAGGAAATAAAACTCTGAAACCTGTTTTTGTTTTATCCCCTCATCATGTTGCTGCTTTTCCTTGGTCACGTTTTTGTCAGCCCCTTGTTCTTCTTTGGAAGAATCCTCACCACTGTCATCTTCATCTCCAGTTGTGTCTTCTCCAGTGGTGTCTTCTTCTGAAGTAGAAGCTGGTTTTGTGTTTTTAGTAATAACTGCAAGAGTAGTGGACGGGACAGTTGCTCCAACTGGCTCCTTGTTGGTTTCATAACGACCTGAATATGGTCGTCTTCTTCGTCTGGTTCCATCAACTGCGCTTCCTCTTCCAAATCCTATATAAAATTATTAGTAAATGGGTATCCACCTTTATAACTTTGAAAATATTAGTATTCAAATACTATTAGACACCTACGAAAAGTAGATTACCTGTTGTGTATTAAACTCAGTGTTTATAACTTTTTGATAATTTTATCAGCGTCGGATTCATCATCTTCCTCGTCCGATGAACTTTCTTCTTCTTCTTCATCTCCAGATGTTACCTGGTGTAGTTATAAAACAATAAATTGAATATACTTATAGTTGACTATAAGTATTCATTTACAAACAAGTAACAAAGTTGTGTACCTGTTTCTGTTTGTTCGCCTGTGCCTCTTGCTGATTGCCAACTATTTTCTTGTTCTTGTTTTGGTCTTCTTCGGAAGAATCATCACCTGTTTCTGATTCGTCTCCACTATCATCTTCAGAAGTAGACGCACCTGCTTTTCCATCAGCTGCTTTTGCCACAACGACTTTCTCTTGAGAAGGAACAATTGTTGTACATGGGTTTAACGGCGGTTTAGGAGGTGGAATAAAACATGTCAGATCTCTTGAGATTACTAATCTCAGCAGAAAGTGTACTGCACTTTGATTGAAATTCTATCTGTAGTAGAGCGATGTTCTGATTTACAGCATTCATCTGATCCAAAATTGGTTTATTCGCTTCCTCGGATTTCTTGAAAAAACAGCAGCAACATCTTTGATTAGACGGGCAACATTTATATCACTTGGAGGTACCGTATCCGTTGTGGATGTTTGACCTTTTGTCAACTTCAAATGATCACTGTCCTTTGCACCACCAATCCATGACTTCCTCGCGAACACATCGCCACGATCAATAGCTTCGAGGAGGTTATCGACGCGGCTATCCTCCACTTCATCATCGTAACCAATTTCGTTTTCGTCAAAAATATTCTCCTGGTCAACGATTTTTGCTTTAGCTAAGACCTGAAAAGTAGACAACTACTAGTCAGCCGAATACAATGGGGTTTAGAGTCATCATCAGCTAGAAAAACGACTACTTAAACCACGACTATATTGAAATGTAGACGACTACTTCAGAACAAAAATATGTACCTTGCCATCTTTATCAAGCGTTTTGACGTAAGACAAGGAGATAGTTATTGATTTATGGGTACCAAGGCGATTTATCTGGACAATATCTTCCTCAACATCATCATCAGCTAGAATAAGTTTTGAAGACTTGCCTTTGATTTCCTTAGATAAAATGATGGGAGCAGAAATCAAGAGAACCATTTGTAAAGCGTGAGGGAAACCGTTAATGGCACAAGTGGCTTGACAAAGGTTTGACAAAGTGGCGGTCTGGCTTTTGATATCGTCTAGAGTCATATCAAAAGAGTTGCGACCCCATGGATAGTTTAAGAAGCGTTCATTATTTTGGACCATCACAACTAGATCTCCATTGATCTTGGATTGCTTGGATGTTGGACAAAGAACTCCCTCAACAAGTAACAAGAGAGCTAATTTGAACCTAACAACAAGATAGCTCATTAAAAGTAGTCGACTACTACTACGTAAATGTATAAACTAGTAATCAGAAAAAAGCATTTTAAAATAGAAAGCAAGATAGTTAATTAAAAGTAACCGTCTATTACCTGATTTCTTTGTTCTTGTAAGGTTTGCCTAAAAGTTTGTTCATGATCCAAACAGGTGTAGGGTTCGTTTCCGTTGCAAACATTTGGTTCATGTACTTCGACAATTCCCCCTCTTCTGCTTGAGGAATGGCCTCATTAATAATCGAGCAGTTTAAACCTGCAGCAATAGCGAACTCTCTGATTGAGAAACTAATCGGTTGATCACCAAACATGACCCAAATTTTGTGACGCTTCCTGATGACAAGCTGCCTAGATAGGAGGAAGTGGAGAAATCTGACAGACGTTCTGTATCTTCTCCATGTCGTCATCTTCAAGAGAAAATTTAACGGCTTCAATATAATTAAGCTGGTAGTATGTGTTAGGTTTTTTGTCGCCCTTTGTTCATGCCCCGACTTGAACAAACGTTTGGGTAGATTCGTATCACCCATAGTCAACTACCTATAACAAGTAGTTATATGTTAATAGACAACAAATTGAACAAAAAGTACTCGGCACATGTAAACGACTAATTATCAAAGTAGAAATACAATCTGAAGGACTGGCAATTCAGAAACACACACACGACTCTAAAAAGAAAATGACAGCAACTTGGGTTTGTCGATCTCGAAATACAAAACTCTAAAGGCTAAATCGAAGACGAAAATACACAGATAGGCCAAAGATAAGAAAAATTAACTTGTTAAGTTACTAGTTAACTAGTTTGAAATTATATGCAAAACGACAATACGAAAAGTAGAAATCGACATAAACAAGCATGCAAAAAGCCAAAATTTAAAATTATGGACTAGATTCGATCAAATTGTGCGCCTAATTGGTTATGAAAATTACCTGGGCTAAAGAATTTGGGGCAAGAAAGGAACTTGCTTTTTTGTTGTTGTGGGTTTCTTTTCTTCTGGGTTTCTTCTCTACTTCGGGAGTAAGTTTTCGGGGCCAGAACAGTGGATTTGGAGGAAAGATGAAATACAAAGATGGAGGTTGAAGAAGAGAGTGGTGGTAGAGTGAGAAAATGATATTAATGGCTCTTTAAGTGGGACGCTGAACAATCCGAAAAGAAAGGGGAGGTTTTAAAAAAAAAAAAAAAACGTGATAACAGTTATCGAAGCAAAAAGTAACTGGTGTCAGAGGGATTTTTTAACGTTATGGTGGCAATTTGATAATTTGGAACTGGTCCATATTTGAAGACAGCGAGTTAAATCTGTTTATGGAATTAATTCATAAAATAAAGGATAGTAGTCAACTACTTTTTCTACGACAGCGAGTTATTAGATATAAGAACTATTTATCAAATAAAATAAGCAAATACATTGACTAAATAGGTTACAAGATAGTAGTCGTATACTTGAGATGCCATACTAAAGTATGAGTTAAGGTCTTATAATTTTACTAGAGGAAATACACCATTACAAAAGGGTCCTTAACAATGTTTTTATTAAAGTCTAGGCCATATGCCAAAATTGGTTCTAGCTAGTTTGCAAAACAACATCGTTTCTAAGGTCCAGAAGCATCCATTGCACATGGTAGGTTGCTTCCACCCTTCATCCCAATAGCGTAGCCATCGATTTATAGAAGCACATCTGCACTTTGTGACGCTGTTGAAATCTACTTCCTTTTCCTTCTCCAACCACAAGTTAATTGGTTCCTCTGGCCAATGTAGTACTTCTCTGACGCTTATTTGCATTCGAACTTTCTTTGCCACTTCTCTAGTTAGAATTAGCCCGCGCTTTTGCAATTCTTCATTCCCGTAATTTAATCGCAATAGCATGTAGTAGATGTACTTACCAGTTTCCCAACCACCTTCCGCAGATCATTTGATCATAGCCTCCCCTAGAGCCTCCTGATTAGTGTACATGCATGTAGACATACCTTTTAAGAGAAGCGCTGAATGATTGTTGTTGGTAATGCAAATGTCAGCAAATGCAACTGCAGGGGCAATTGCAACCAATGGTATTTGATGGAAGAAGAAATCAACATTCTTATAGAATTCTTCCGTCTCAGCCAACTCCCTCAGCGTTGTGCATGTTGCCTTTGTTCGAATAAATTCGCAGAAACCACACCGGATGTCGTTTTCCAGAATCGTTAGTAAGAGATTCTCATTTAGCCTCAACATGTTGCTCGTTTCCAAAACAATTTGTATGGCAGTTCCCTCTGTCAATTAGTGTTTTTATCATCTATTTATAGGAGTATGCCCGTAATAACAAGAAGACACATTAAAGACATCTCTTTATGATTGCAATTATGAAGACAGTTATAACGAAAAATAGACAACTACATCTAGTCAATATAATAAACGATAGTAGTCCACATCTAGTCAATATAAATAAGCAACTACATCTAGTCAATATAAATAGGCAACTACATCTAGTCAATATAAATAGGAAACTACATCTAGTCATATACTTTAGATAAATAGTCAAAACAAAAGAAAACAAACACTTAAGCAAGCGTACCTAAAAATGACATAGTACTAAAAACCACATGGTACTTATTGGAAATAAAATTCAGATTTCAGTCCTCATAAGCTGGTAGTGCCAGAAAAGGTAACATTTAGGACATGTGTTGCGATCGTGGTGGAGAAAACATGAAGGGAAAGCGGCAAACACGGGTGGTAGATTGTAGCGGATATCAGTGGTTCTCATCATGGTGATGGTGTCGACAACATTCTGGGGTAGTTGGTCCATGTAATCCAAACGGGATCTCCATTCATGGATACGATCTAAAATTTCTTCAGCAAACTGAGGATGACCAAACGCCACAGAAAAAACAGCAGACAAGAATGTAGCCTCGTCAATCCCACCGGCTAAGTAACCTATGCAAACCGGCTAAGTAATTAGCTTTGGGGTTTTTTGACTCAACTGCCAAACTGAAGAATGCCGGAAAGCGGTCAATTAGATCTGGGTCACGCACGAATTCTTCAATATCGAGCACAGATATGACTGATGGCTCTTTAAATGCTCGATAGAGAACTTTGGAGCAGCATCCTAGACGACAACCATCCGTTGCAGAGGATCTACCAACAAAGGATAGAATTTTAGGTAGTAAGTCCGTTAGATCTTCATCAAGGGAGAGGGGAGCCATGTTAACCTTCAAAGAAAACAAGAATTGCGTAAGTATATTTCAGGTAAATAGTTGTCAAAATGTAGACGACTACGGTTTACTATCTTGAGGTAAGTACAGACCTAATGAAAAGAAAAAACATAGTCGGAAACAAGTATACGACTACTATATGGGGAGAGACATAGACGACTACTATAAGGATAAGCGCATATGGAAACAACATACAACTTCTGAATGAAGTAGTTGGATAGAAATAGACGACTACTATACGGATAAACGCAGAGAACTACTGTATCGAAAAGGTAGACAACTACTAAAGGAAACAGAAGACAAATTAAGGTAGAAGCTTTTACTTTCTAGAAGACTTGCCGAATCTGTTAGACAAGCTCAAAACAGCTTTAAAAACAGACTTAAGGAAAGGAAAATTGATTTTCAAATTTGAAAAACATCCTCATTCCGAAAATAAGAAACACCCATGAACATAAATAAACAAATTCTAAAACAGGTTAAATACGGAAGTCAATGGGGAGAAACCATGAGAACCAAGCTTCCGAAAACCCTGAAACACACATGAACACCCATGAAACACCCAAATTGCAAATCTTGACAGTTTTTTTGGCAAAGACGGAAACTCATTTCAGACGGAAACAAACATGAACACAAATAAACCCAGCTAGATCCACAAATAAGCTAAGCAACAATTTTTAAAAAACAGAGAAATCGGATCTTACCGATTTGAAGAGAGCTTCAGCCTGGCTGAAAAAGAAGGTCGGGTTCAGGGTTTCAACATCTCGGATCTTATAGCCAGGGTTTATTGATGGGCTCTTCAATGGTTTGGTCATACGGCAGTACAATGTCAGCCCTAATGTTAAATTTGTCAGTGTTAGAGTCTATTGTCAAGAGTGTAACCGAGATGTTGGTGATGGGCAATCTTGAACTTTCCATCATCTCAAAAAGCCACTTCTTATTTCCCTAATTTTGGTCCCATCAATAGTCATACAGCCCCATTTCCCATGTTTGAATACCACTATATGAAACTAGCTATTTATACAGGTCATAGGTTTGAATTTTGGTTCCCCGTCATGGGGTAATCAAATTGGTTCGTCTGGACATAATTTATATCATATCCAAGACCCAATTAACATAATTATGTTGGATACAAAAAAACAATGTTTGGTGACTTATCTTTACTATATCTAAAAGTTTAGAGAGTAAAGTTATAAAGATTTATATTTTCTAAACTAAAAAAGAAAGTTATGGAAAAACATATAGAAAAAGTTATTTAAGAGGAAGATTGAGCTAGATTTGGTCAAAAGCATGAAAATATGAAGATTAACATATATAGATAAATTTAATCAGAAAGATATTAATTATTCATATAAAAATTATATTTTATTTCATATTTTCAACTAAAAACTTGAAAAAACTAAAAACTATGTGACAAAATCTAATTGGATACTATTTTGCATTATTTCCCTAGCTTACATGGTTTATTATAAGTTATATACTAACATATATAGCTGATTTTTTAATAACAGTTATATAGATTAAATTCCATTGATCCACAACTGTCTTGTTAGGTAACAAAATTACTAAGATGAAGAAAATTATGGAAAAACATAAAGAAAAAAAGTTTGTGACGCTGTTGAGATCTACTTCCTTTTCCTTCTCCAACCACAAGTTAATTGGTTTTTCTGGCCAAGGTAGTACTTCTCTGGCGCTTATTTGCATTCGAACTTTCTTTGCCATTTCTCTAGTTAGAATTAGCCCGATGCTGTCACCATGACGCTGTTGAGAACTTTCTTTGCCACTTCTCTAGTTATTAAAAACATAAAGAAAATAAACACAACGTCACATATTTAGCATAAGTGTGTGTATCCCAGAATTTTCTGCAATAGTAGAAGAATACAGTTATAACTATTCAAATAATAAGTTAGCATATAATAGTTAACTATTTTGAAGATGCAGTTTACCTGATTTTTCTTTCGCCATAGGTGGCTTCCCGATATTAATGGTGAACGGTTTAGTGGACAAAGACTTCATCTATGAGTTGTAAGCAGCTTTCCGAATGAAGAATGGCAATTTTTGTGCTAAGGGAGTAACAGTACTCATAATCTCAGAGTCAGGCACCTTTTGCTTGCTTGGTAGAACGCCTATGGTGTGGCTGTCCAGGTTGATGCATAAGCCAACCCAATGACCATTGTCCAGCAGATATGGGCAGTACAGCAAAAAGATGTCTTTGCACCACTGCCTTCTTGTTTTCACATACGTGACAGCATCGTTTGATATGTCAGGGAGTTTTCTTTTTTGAGTTTGGAGGTTAGCAATTCCTCTGACGAACTCGTACGCCAAGTAGTCATAACCCTTGAGGGAGGAGGTCGATGTAGATGACATATTGTGGCGATTAAAGAAAATAACAGCGTCCATCGACTGCATATATAGCCAACCATTAATAATCGTCTATGCAAGTTGTTGTATACAATTAAGAAACCTATAAAACTGGTGAACTTACACGAGCAGACATCGGGGAATCCAGGGAGATCATTTCTTTAAAATCGGTTATAGATAACGTAAGGCCGTTCCATGGTGGGAAGATATGGTCAGATCTATAAAAGTATGGTCAGAAGACTAGTATAGTAAGACCTATATATAGTCATTATAGTCATTATACTGTAAAAATGTATTCTTACGGTTATGCATTGATGGCCGAATGTAGCATAGAGATTTCATCAGGACTGGGGCTCACAAATATAAGATCGAGTTCCTGGATTTTTTGGGCCTTTTGTTGTCTGTCACAAAATCTGCAAATGTTGATGAAGCAAGGCGCTGTCTACCACTTTTGCATTGAGCTGGAGGTGCGGGAGGTGGAGTTTTTGCTTCTTGAGTCAGGCCCAATGAGAATTTTGGTTCAGTAATTCCTACTGGAACCAATGGTGGAGCATTGGTGATGCAGCCTGTCGCCTGAAAAATAGTGAAAAATGTAAGTGACTACTTATACAAAGTAGTTAGAGACTAATAGACAACTAGAAGAGTAGTAGACTACTTAGGTACCTGTTGCTGGTTGTCTACCTTGGTGGATCATGTTGCTTTTGTGGAGCTTGTTGCCTTTGCACCGGCTGCTGCCTTGGTGGAGCCTGTTGCCTTGGTGGAGACTGTTGCCTAGTGGAGTTAGAAGCATTAAATAAAAGTAAGTGTATATATAATATAGTTGTCTACCAATATAGTTGATTTCTTTTGTAGTTGGTTAAAGGTATTCGACTACGAAAGGAAATTAAACTTTGAAACTTGTTTTTGTTTTATCCCCTCATCCTGTTGCTGCTTTTTCTTGGTCACGTTTTTGTCAGCGCCTTGTTCTTCTTCGGAAGAATCCTCACCACTGTCATCTTCATCTCCAGTTGTGTCTTCTCAAGTGGTGTCTTCTTCTGAAGTTGAAGCTGGTTTTGTGTTTTTAGTAATAACTGCAAGAGTAGTGAACGAGACAGTTTCTCCAACTGGCTCCTTGTTGGTTTTCGTAACGACCTAAATATGGTCGTCTTCTTCGTCTGGTTCCATCAACTGCGCTTCCTCTTCCAAATCCTATATAAAATTATTAGTAAATGGGTATCCACCTTTATAACTTTAAAAATATTAGTATTCAAATACTATTAGACACCTACGAAAAGTAGAGTACCTGTTGTGTATTAAAGTCAGTGTTTATAACTTTTTTGATAATTTATCAGCGTCAGATTCATCATCTTCTTCGTCCGATGAACTTTCTTCTTCTTCTTCATCTCCAGATGTTACCTGGTGTAGTTATAAAACAATAAATTGAATATACTTATAGTTGACTATAAGTATTCATTTACAAACAGGTAACAAAGTTGTGTACCTGTTTCTGTTTGTTCGCTTGTGCCTCTTGCTGATTGCCAACTATTTTCTTGTTCTTGTTTTGGTCTTCTTCGGAAGAATCATCACCTGTTTCTGATTCGTCTCCACTATCATCTTCAGAAGTAGACGCACCTGCTTTTCCATCAGTTGCTTTTGCCGCAACAACTTTCTCTTGAGAAGGAACAATTGTTGTACATGGGTTTAACGGCGGTTTAGGAGGTGGAATAAAAATGATGTCAGATCTCTTGAGATTACTAATCTCAGCAGAAAGTGTACTGAACTTGGATTGAAATTCTATCTGTAGGAGAGAGATGTTCTGATTTACAGCATTCATCTGATCCAAAATTGGTTTATTCGCTTCCTCAGATTTCTTGAAAAAAGCAGCAGCAACATCTTCGATTAGACGGGCAACATTTATATCACTTGGAGGTACCGTATCCGTTGTGGATGTTTGACCTTTTGTCAACTTCAAATGATCACTTGCCTTTGCACCACCAATCCAAGACTTCCTCGTGAACACATCACCACGATCAATAGCTTCGAGGAGGTTATCGACGCGGCTTTCCTCCACTTCATCATCGTAACCCATTTCGTTTTCGTCAAAAATATCCTCCTGGTCATCGATTATTGCTGTAGCTGAGACCTGAAAAGTAGACAACTACTAGTTAGCCGAATACAATGGGGTTTAGAGTCATCATCAGCTAGAAAACGACTACTTAAACCACGACTATATTGAAATGTAGACGACTACTTCAGAACAAAAATATGTACCTACCCATCTTTATCGAGCGTTTTGACGCAAGGCAAGGAGATAGTTATTGATTTCTGGGTACCAAGGCGATTTATCTGGACAATTTCTTCCTCAACATCATCATCAGCTAGAATAAGTTTTGAAGACTTGCCTTTGATTTTCTTAGATAAAATGATGGGAGCAGATATCAAGAGAACCATTTGTAAAGCGTGAGGGAAACCGTTAATGGCACAAGTGGCTTGACAAAGGTTTGACAAAGTGGCGGTCCGGCTTTTGATATCGTCTAGAGTCATATCAAAAGAGTTGCGACCCCATGGATAGTTTAGGAAGCGTTCAGTATTTTGGACCATCACAACTAGATCTCCATTGATCTTGGATTGCTTGGATGTTGGACAAAGAACTCCCTCAACAAGTAAAAAGAGAGCTAATTTGAACCTGACAACAAGATAGCTCATTAAAAGTAGTCGGCTACTACTAAGTAAATGTATAAACTAGTAATCAGAAAAAGCATTTTTGAAACAGAAAGCAAGATAGTTAATTAAAAGTAACCGTCTATTACCTGATTTCTTTGTTCTTGTAAGGTTTGCCTAAAAGTTTGTTCATGATCCAAACAGGTGTAGGGTTCGTTTCCGTTGCAAACATTTGGTTCATGTACTACGAAAATTCCCCCTCTTCTGCTTGAGGAATGGCCTCATTAATAACTGAGCAGTTTAAACCTGTAGCAATAGCGAAATCTCTGATTGAGAACCTAATCGGTTGATCACCAAACAAGACCCATATTTCGTGACGCTTCGTGATGACAAGCTGCCTAGAGAGGAGGAAGTGGAGAAATCTGACAGACGTTGCTACTTGGTTCCCAATATCAATAATTTCCCAAATTGGGAGTTCTGTATCTTCTCCATGTCGTCATCTTCAAGAGAAAATTTAACGGCTTCAATATAATTAAGCTGGTAGTATGTGTTGAGTTTGTTGTCGCCCTTTGGTTCATGCCCTGACTTGAACAAACGTTTGGGTAGATTCGTATCACCCATAGTCAACTACCTATAACAAGTAGTTATATGTCAATAGACACCAAATTGAACAAAAAGTATTCGACACACATGTAAACGACTAATAATCAAAGTAGAAATACAATCTGAAGGACTGGAAATTCAGAAACACACACACGACTCTGAAAAGAAAATGGTAGCAACTTGGGTTTGTCGATCTCGAAGTACAAAACTCTAAAGGCTAAATCGAAGACGAAAATACACAGATAGGCCAAAGATGAGAAAAATTAACTTGATAAGTTACTAGTTTGAAATTACATGCAAAACGACAATACGAAAAGTAGAAATCGACATAAACAAGCATGCAAAAAGCCAAAATTTAAAATTATGGACTAGATTCGATCAAATTGGGCGCCTAATTGGTTATGAAAATTACCTGGGCTAAAGAATTTGGGGCAAGAAAGCAACTTGCTTTTTTTGTTGTTGTGGGTTTCTTTTCTATTGGGTTTCTTCTCTACTTCGAGAGTAAGTTTTCGGGGCCAGAACAGTGGATTTGGAGGAAAGATGAAATACAAAGATGGAGGTTGAAGAAGAAAGTGGTGGTAGAGTGAGAAAATGATATTAATGGCTCTTTAAGTGGGACGCTGAACAATCCGAAAAGAAAGGGGAGGTTTAAAAAAAAAAAGGAAAAGGTGATAACAGTTATCGAAGCAAAAAGTAACTGGTGTCAGAGGGATTTTTTAACGTTATGGTGGCAATTTGGTAATTTGGAACTGGGCCATATTTGAAGACAGCGAGTTAAATCTGTCAATGGAATTAAGTTATAAAATAAAGGATAGTAGTCGACTACTTTTTCTACGACAGCGAGTTATTAGATATACGAACTATTTATCAAATAAAAAAAGCAAATACATTGACTAAATAGGTTACAAGATAGTAGTCGTATACTTGAGATGTCATACTAAAGTATGAGTTAAGGTCTAATATTACTGGAGGAAATACACCATTACAAAAGGTCATTAACAATGTTTTTATTAAAGTCTAGGCCATATGCCATAATTGGTTCTAGTTAGTTTGCAAAACAACATCGTTTCTAAGGTTCAGAAGCATCCATTGCACATGGTAGGTTGCTTCCACCCTTCATCCCAATAGCGTAGCCATCGATTTATAGAAGCACATCTGCACTTTGTGACGCTGTTGAGATCTACTTCCTTTTCCTTCTCCAACCACAAGTTAATTGGTTCCTCTGGCCAAGGTAGTACTTCTCTGGCGCTTATTTGCATTCGGACTTTCTTTGCCACTTCTCTAGTTAGAATTAGCCCGCGCTTTTGCAATTCTTCATTCCCGTAATTTAATCGCACTAGCATGTAGTAGATGTACTTACCAGTTTCCCAACCACCTTCCGCAGATTGTTTGATCATAGCCCCCCCCCTAGAGCCTGCTGATTAGTGTACATGCATGTAGACATACCTTTTAAGAGAAGCGCTGAATGATTGTTGTTGGTAATGCAAATGTCAACAAATGCAACTGCAGGGGCAATTGGAACCAATGGTATTTTATGAAAAAGAAATCAACATTCTTATAGAATTCTTCCGTCTCAGCCAACTCCCTCAGCGTCGTGCATGTTGCCTTTGTTCGAATAAATTCGCAGAAACCACACCGGAGGGCGTTTTCCAGAATCGTTAGTAAGAGATTCTCATTTAGCCTCAACATGTTGCTCGTTTCCAAAACAATTTGTATGGCAGTTCCCTCTGTTAGTTAGTGTTTTATCATCTATTTATAGGAGTATGCCCGTAATAACGAGAAGACACATTAAAGACATCCCTTTATGATTGCAGTTATGAAGACAGTTATAACGAAAAATAGACAACTACATCTAGTCAATATAATAAACGATAGTAGTCCACATCTAGTCAATATAAATAGGCAACTACATCTAGTCAATATAAATAGGAAACTATATCTAGTCATATACTTTAGATAAATAGTCAAAACAAAAGAAAACAAACACTTAAGCAAGCGTACCTAAAAATGACATAGTACTAAAAACCACATGGTACTTATTGGAAATAAAATTCAGATTTCAGTCCTCATAAGCTGGTAGTGCCAGAAAATGTAACATTTAGGACAGGTGTTGCGATCTTTGTGGAGAAAACATGAAGGGAAAGCGGCAAACACGGGTGGTAGATTGTAGCGGACATCAGTGGTTCTCATCATGGTGATGGTGTCGACAACATTTGATATATCATGGTTTTTACCCATTTTATGCCATGATATAGATGTGTTTTTAGTGTCTTTTGTGTTATTTTAGAGTCTTTTACAGGTTTAATCAGGTTTGGAGCTAATTGGAGATAATTGGAGTATTTTGGAGCATTTTGGCCGAGAGTTTAACTCACTGCCCGATTTGATGATCATGTATCGATCGACACACCTTTGGTGTCGATCAACACACTAGCGAGATGGGCCGTACGCGGCGGTTTAACAAAGTTATGAAGATTTGCAGAGAAGCCCAGAATAGTTCCAGTATTTACACAGAAGCCCCAACCGAGATTATGCCTATATATTTAGAGTTTTGGCTTTTATTTTAGAGACGCTTTCATACTTAGAGCTAAGAGATTTTTAGAGCTTTTGGGGCTGATCTAATCCTGTACTTCATCTATTTTGGAGAAGATTTCGAACCCCTTTATCTATTTAATTTCTTATATGCAATCTATTATTTCTATGATTTCTGTTTCATTAATCATGTCTGAGTAGATTCATAGTTAGGTTTAGGGTTTCTCATTAAGGATTTTATGACTTGATAGACTTGTTTAATTCAGTTAAGGATTCACATGATTAGAATGTTCTTCGATCTAAATTGTGCTTAATGCTAGTTCTAACCTGATCAATTAAAATCTAGGCTTTAGGTTGCTAAATACGACACGAGAGTGTGGTTTAGAATCTGAACTATTTAGGTTGAGCAATTAAATTATTCGCAAAGAGATTTGGTTTAGTTTAATTGTGAACATATCGAACTTGAAATTAATGCTGGTTTAATCTGTTAGTAATTGCAAAGAGATTTGGATTACTGCACTTAGACTTAGAGGATTTTCGCAAAGAGATTTGGTTAATTCTAATTCCGTGATTTGAGTTCTAGAACTGAGTTTAATTTGATCTTGACTGATTAACTTGTCTGCTTGTCTGATTTCCTGAGAATTCCCTAGACTTAGCGCTTTTAGTTTATTGCTTTCACAACCAATTCCTGCTACTGATTTACTTTCTCGCCTTGCTTTTATTTAATTCACTACCTGCTTTTATTCCTATTATTAATCTCTACGGGTCTGATCTATCGAGACCAGTGTCCCTGTGGATTCGATAACCCTATATACTACATTGATATTGCTGTGCACTTGCAGTTAGTATAGGGAATAAAACCTGACCTATCAAGTTTTTGGCGCCGTTCTGGGGTAGTTGGTCCATGTAATCCAAACGGGATCTCCATTCATGGATACGATCTAAAATTTCTTCAGCAAACTGAGGATGACCAAACGCCACAGAAAAAACAGCAGACAAGAATGTAGCCTCGTCAATCCCACCTTTCGATGCAGTACGCAAAAAAGGAGCAGCATCGTAGATTTCATCTCCAATTAGTAACCTATGCAAACCGGCTAAGTAATTAGCTTTGGGGTTTTTTGACTCAACTGCCAAACTGAAGAATGCCGGAAAGCGGTCAATTAGATCTGGGTCACGCACGAATTCTTCAATATCGAGCACAGATATGACTGATGGCTCTTTAAATGCTCGATAGAGAACTTTGGAGCAGCATCCTAGACGACAACCATCCGTTGCAGAGGATCTACCAACAAAGGATAGAATTTTAGGTAGTAAGTCCGTTAGATCTTCATCAAGGGAAAGGGGAGCCATGTTAACCTTCAAAGAAAACAAGAATTGCGTAAGTATATTTCAGGTAAATAGTTGTCAAAATGTAGACGACTACGGTTTACTATCTTGAGGTAAGTACAGACCTAATGAAAAGAAAAAACGTAGTCGGAAACAAGTATACGACTACTATATGGGGAGAGAAATAGACGACTACTATAAGGATAAGCGCATATGGAAACAACATACAACTTCTGAATGAAGTAGTTGGATAGAAATAGACGACTACTATACGGATAAACGCAGAGAACTACTATATCGAAAAGGTAGACAACTACTAAAGGAAACAGAGGACAAATTAAGGTAGAAGCTTTTACATTCTAGAAGACTTGCCGAATCTGTTAGACAAGCTCAAAACAGGTTTGAAAACAGACTTAAGGAAAGGAAAATTGATTTTGAAATTTGAAAAACATCCTCATTCCGAAAATAAGAAACACCCATGAACATAAATAAACAAATTCTAAAACAGGTTAAAGACGGAAGTCAATGGGGAGAAACCATGAGAACCAAGCTTCCGAAAACCCTGAAACACACATGAACACCCATGAAACACCCAAATTGCAAATCTTGACAGTTTTTTTGGCAAAGACGGAAACTCATTTCAGACGGAAACAAACATGAACACAAATAAACCTACCTAGATCCATAAATAAGCTAAGCAACGATTTTTAAAAAACAGAGAAATCGGATCTTACCGATTTGAAGAGAGCTTCAGCCTGGCTGAAAAAGAAGGTCGGGTTCAGGGTTTCAACGTCTCGGATCTTATAGCCAGGGTTTATTGATGGGCTCTTCAATGGTTTGGTCATACGGCAGTACAATGTCAACCCTAATGTTAAAGTTGTCAGTGTAAGAGTCTATTGTCAAGAGTGTAACCGAGATGTTGGTGATGGGCAATCTTGAACTTTCCATCATCTCAAAAAGCCACTTCTTATTTCCCTAATTTTAGTACCATCTATAGTCATACAGCCCCATTTCCCATGTTTGAATACCACTATATGAAACTAGCTATTTATACAGGTCATAGGTTTGAATTTCGGTTCGCCGTCATGGGGTAATCAAATTGGTTCGTCTGGACATAATTTATATCATATCCAAGACCCAATTAACATAATTATGTTGGATACAAAAAAACATTGTTTTTTTTACTTATCTTTACTATATCTAAAAGTTTAGAGAGTAAATTTATAAAGATTTATATTTTCTAAACTAAAAAAGAAAGTTATGGAAAAACATACAGAAAAAGTTATTTAAGAGGAAGATTGAGCTAGATTTGGTTAAAAGCAAGAAAATATGAAGATTAAGATATATAGATAAATTTAATCAGAAAGATATTAATTATTCATATAAAAATTATATTTTATTTCATATTTTCAACTAAAAACTTGAAAAAACTAAAAACTAAGTGACAAAATCTAATTGGATACTATTTTGCATTATTTCCATAGCTTCCATGGTTTATTATAAGTTATATACTAACATATATAGCTGATTTTTTAATAACAGTTATATAGATTAAATTTCATTAATCCTCGTTCACAACTGTCTTGTTAGGTAACAAATTTACTAAGATGAAGAAAATTATGGAAAAACATAAAGAAAAAAAGTTATTTTAGAGGAAGATGGAGTTAGATTTGATTAAAAGCAATAAAAGATGAATATTAAGAGATATAGATTAATTTAATCAGAAAGATATTAATGATTCATATAAAATTATATTTTTATTTCATATTTTCAATTAAAATTTTGAAAAATCTAAAAATTATGTGAAAAAATCTGATTGGATAATATTTTGCATCATTTCCCTTCCTTGAATTATTATAAGATACTAACTGTAAGATCTCAATTCCGCGTATCCGAAGATAGCAAGAATTTTAGGGTTTGTAAATTAGGGATTCTAAAAGAAGGATTTAAGAACACGGTGAGATTATGGAAATTAGTGTTTGAATGCTGGTTTTTCCGAGATGGAAGTCGGCAAAGAGAAGTTGAAGTCGCCGGAGAGAGATTAGGTCAAAGTCGATTTGCTTAAGTCTCTCAGGCTAAAAGTATTATGAAAAGCGTAAGTTTATTGATTAATGGGATCCCTTTTTATAGGGTTACAAAGTCGGTTAAAATAAGGAAAATCTAGATAAACATGAGTATTTTTCCTAATATCTCGGTGTCACCAGGATACGGAATATTTCCATATCTTTGATACCGTTGTATGCCGCCTTTGTTTCACTTTCTGACCAACACCTTCGAAACCCTAATGTTAGTCGGCTGCTCTAAGTCGGTAAAACTTAGGTTTTTACCGTCTTGGCCTATTTCCGACTTTCCATTTTGGGCCGACCTAAACTCATGATTAGGCCTTTTTGGAAAGTGCTAAACTTGACTCCAACAATAAGCCCCTCCCCCCCCACTGTGGCGACTTGACTCTAAGTCGGCATTACGAGGAGTTAACCTATGGTTTAAGAAATGATTTTGCAAGCCCATATCTTTTATCATGGCGAGCCCTTCCTCAGGCCCATTAATCTTATCGGATTGGTCCGGCTCGACTACGACCATGGTAAATCGGATGACTAAATTTAAACCGGTGAATGCTCGGATTAATTTGGCGAAACCGGATTAATCCCTGGTTGAACCAATCGGATAGGTGCGAGATACGAAGCGTCTCCTAGGTAATTATTGCCTCGAGCTTTGCGCCGTCATTTTCACCATAAATAGCCCTCATTTGCTTCTCATTTCTTTATTTTTGCTCAAGTGAAGAAACATAAAAGGTAATTTTTCGCTCTCTGCCGTTATTTATTTTTCGATTTGCTTTCCGTCGTCGCCCCACCGTATCCTTTAGGATTTAGATCGATCTTTCAAGTGTCGCTGTTTGTTCATATCCCGTTCTTCAGTAAATTATGTCTTTGATCCGTTGCTCCGGAAAGAAAGATAAAGATATTGTTACTGTCTCATCCGCGGATGATTCATCAAGTCGACATTCCGTCTCATCCGGTTCGACATCTTCGAGCACTCCTTTCATCTTGAGGAATCATCCTGTTCATCGTGGAGTCGAAGAATCTCAACGTCGTCGTGAGTTAGCACGACAAACTGATGCCGCTGAGGGTTCAAGTCGGGGGGAATTTGTAGCTCCGAAGCTCCGGGATTCTGACTCGGATGAAGATGTTGATATCGAGAAAGTCGATTCCGACATCGATAATCGGGATGGCGATATCCTTCCTAGACTGTCGGCTGCCCCGTCAGAGGTGTATGACAATGTTTTCGAGACTCGTTCCACCGTGGAGTCGGTGACTTCGACGCAACAGGGCTGTGGAGCTGATCCTAGGATTAAATTCCTTATACCTTGCACCCTCGATCGTCCCTGGAATCCTCCACCGGGTTATATGACTCTCTATGAGTCTTATTTTGATAATACCCATACTAGAGGTTGCCGACTTTGGTTACCTCTGCCCGACTTGCTGGTTTCTTACTGCCATCGTCGCGAAATCGCCATTTCTCAACTCTCAGCCGTCGCTGTCCGCCACATGGTCGGTCTTCTCGTACTCGGTGCCGAGGCCGATGTGACGATTACCGTTAGTTTTTTTGAGGAGGCGAATTCAATTAATCCTATGACGAAAACCAGTCCGGGCTGTTTTGCGGTTAAGCTGAAGAGCGGTAACCGTGTAGTGATGAATGCCCCAAACAAAATTAATAATTGGCAGCGACATTACTTCTACGTCGAGATGTCTTCCTTGGTCGTTCCTGACGATCATAAAGAGCTTATCCGGTCGTCGTGGAATACAAATTTTGGTAGATGTCATTCTGATCTTGCCGTTATTGATGTTGATGATTTACTCAATTTCGTTTTGTTTTTGCAGTGCACCATCCATTTCTCAAGCCATATCCGGACCACTTTTTCCGATTCTTCAGAAGATCCAAGCTCTCGGTCTTCTTCAGTGGTCAGATTTTACTCGGGATCGTATTCGCAAGTCACTTCCGCGGATTTCCAAAGGTACGTTTTTTTGTTCTTTGGTTAGCTTGAAGAAGTCGGTTTTCCATTCTTTCCGAGTTCTGAACTTTTTGTTTTTAGTTAAGTGGAATACCAAATCGAAAGTCGCCCCCGAACAACTTATCAAGCTGAAGAGAATGGGCAAGGTGAGGAAGATCGTGTATGTCGACTACTCGCAGAAGATCTCGTCTAAGCCTTCTGGTTCCGGCCAACCGTCGAAGGAAAAAGACACAATCCAGCCTTCCTGAGACGAGACGGTGACTTCTCCTGGTGATCATCTGACTAGTCAGGTTGTTGAAAGGGTCGCGCCTACCATGGAGGCTCCGGTCGAGAAAGCCTTACCCAAGGCTCAGTCCAAAAAGAGGGCGGCTGACGAGAAGTCGGGTCAAGAGAAGACGGCGAAGAAGGTCGCTAGGGTGAGCGAACCTACCCAGCAGGCTTCTGTTGGAGAGGCGGCCACTACTAAGCCCGATAAGGTCAAAAACCCAGGGAAGCGATTCTATGAGGAAAAAGGGGACATCACGGATTCTTCTGGTAATAAGAAGCCGTTTTCTTCTCAAAAGGAGATCGTCTACGTTCGTCCTCGGAGTTCGGTGAGAGAAGGACACGTGCGTCCTTCTATTCATAATTTTGCTTATCGGTACGTCAGTGAAGTCCCTTGATATATCATGGTTTTTACCCATTTTATGCCATGATATAGATGTGTTTTTAGTGTCTTTTGTGTTCTTTTTAGTATGTTTTCAGGTCTAGACACATTTGGAGCAGAAGTGGAGATTTTGGAGCTGTTTGGTGTATTTTGGAGATTTGGTCCGAGAGACAGAGTTCACTGTCCAGTTTTGAAGACTGCGTCGATCGTTGCACACCTGCATCGATCGTTGCATATGCGAATGGGCCAGACTCGCCGATTTAATGAAGAATGCTGATTTTGCAGAAAAGCCCAGATATTTACACAGAAGCCCAAAACGTGTTTTAGCTATTATATAAAGGTTTTTAAGCCATTGTTTAGGCAACGCTTTTCTTAAGTCTTATTTTATTTCAGAGAGAGTTAGGGGCTGATCCGGCTCTCGAGAGAGAGAGGATTTTGAACCCCAAATCTTTACTTTGTTTTATGATATTTGGTTTTCTACTTATGATGTTTTCTGTCTCGATGAATATGTCTGAGTAGTTTACATGTTAGGTTGAAGGATTCTCACTAGGGATTTCAGAGAATTATAGTTTAATTAATCTGTAGGGATTCATATCTGCTAGTTCTTTGTTTAGGTTGTTCTTAATGCTTAATCTGAAGTAGCTAATCAGAATTATGATGTTAGGTTGATTAATGCAGCGGAAGTTGGTTAATTTAACTAGAAAGAACCTAGATAAGCAATTAAACTTCTCGCAAACGAAAGTTTGGTTTAGGTTAATTGTGAACATATCAAACTTGGAATTAATGCTGGCCTAATCTGTTAGTTCTCGCAAACGAAAGTTTGGTTTGCTGCACTTAGACTTAGAGAATTATCGCAAAGGAATTTGGTTAATTCTATATCTGTGTTTCGAGTTCTAGAACAGTTATTGATTAAATCCTTATTGATTGATTGCTTGCGTTCCTGATTTCCTGAGAACTCCTGAAACCTAACGCTTCGCCTCCTTGCTCACAAACTCGCCTGCTACTGATTTACTTTTCTGCTTGCTTTAGTTTCTTATTGCTTTCCCCTAGTTTAATCTTAATAGTTCTAAATCTATCGTTGACCGGAGTCCCTGTGGATTCGATACCCTAAGTACTACAACTACATCACTGTTCACTTGCAGTTAGAATAGGGATTAAAACCTGACCCTATCAAGTTTTTGGCGCCGTTGCTGGGGACTCTTTTGAGTCCTCGATAGATTTGAACTTAGGGTTTAGACTAAGATTTTCGTTTTTAATTTTTGCTACTAATTTTTTTTTTTTTTTTCTTCTTTTTTTCTGTTCTTGCGTTTCAGGTACGCCTGTAATCGCTTTGCATCGATCGACACTGTCCTGTGTGTCGATCGTTGCATTCTCGAGCTTGCATCGATCGGCGCTACTCTGCATCGATCGACACAGTGCGAAAGAATGATGGGAATGATGGAACGGATGTTGGAAAATCAGCAGAATAACTCGTTCTGCAGAGGCTATGGTTCCAATTCATTCACCAGAGACTATGAATCTCCATCATATCAGCATGTTCCTCCTCACAATACACAGTCTAATAAGCTGATAAGCATGATGGAGCAGTTACTGGAAAGACAGGAAGAGGAGAGGAGCTACATAAATGGTTCTGGGTTTCAAGGAAACAGGTATGGAAATCAGCAAGGTAATTCCTATCAAAGGACTTATGGATCACCCTCCTATCAGGCATCTCCTGCTGCTAATGCTTGTAAGAGCAAGATGGAATCCATGATGGAGCAGCTTCTAGAGGATCAGAATAAGACTGCTATGGACTTCGACAGGAAGCTGGAAGCTATACATGAAAATCTGAGTGAGAAGTTTGAATACTTGAGCACACATATGAAGAAGCTAGAAGTCCAAGTTCAGCAGACAGCTGGAGCAATACAAAGACAAAATGAAGCTAGGAAAGCTGAATAGTACAAATCCATCAGAGCTGTGACCTTAAGGGATGAGATTGAGTTGCTAGGTGAAGAAGAGAGCATAATCTCGAATTTTCTGGATGAATATTGTCTGCCTGATATATGCATCGATCGACACCCCCTTAGTGACGATGGACACGCCGTTCTGACGGCAATTTCAAGTTCTTTTGACAAACGGAATCGCCTTGCATCGATCGACACACATCATGCAACGATCGACACAGAACGCAGACATGACCAGAAACCTGCAACAGTGCCAGAACGAGTCTACAAGCCCCCTGTGCCATATCCTAAGATTCTTAAACCCTCTAAACAAGAGCTAGAAGTGGCTAACTGCATAAAAGTGATGGATAAGAAGGTGAATAAAACACCACCAGTTGAAACTTCGCGAGTTCATGCAAAGAAGATGATCTCCAATGATTGTCATCTAAAAGAAGAAGTTCAGATTGGTGGAACTACAGTATCTGATAGTGAAAAGAAGAAGATGGCGGTTCCTCTTGAACCTGCTCTAACATCTTCAGTACCTGCAACTGCTCATAAGCAGAAAGCTCCAGACATCAGATATACGTCAAAGGTAAGGTACAAATCACCTAAGCTTAAACCTTCTGATCACATTGTTTTGAATGCAGGAAAACGCAGTAGACCGCCCAAGCTTCGCTCCCGCCCTGATTCTGATTTCTCTTTCTTTGGGAAGCCTCATGATCATAATGCCTATACACCTCCTTGGATGAAGAGATACTCACAGAGACATTCAAAGTCTCTGTTAAAACCTCCTTGAATCAAATCTCTTCCAATAGTCAAGCTAATGACTAAAAACAAGCGCTGGGTGGGAGGCAACCCACCCATTAGGTACTGGTGTTTTTCTACTTAATTTTTGGTGTTTTTGTTAGGATTTTACGTTTTTGCTTTTGTTTTTGGTGAGTTTATGTTTGCAGGTCTCGGATAAATCGCAGTGCGTCGATCGATGCACTTCTGTATCGATCGTCACAACCCGATCGGAATCGCATTGCAGCGATCGTTGCAATCCTAGCAACGATCGACCATACACGAAAATCGCCGAGCAACAGTCGATGCACCTAGTGCAACGATCGATGCTTGTGCGACAGAGGTAAAACCCGACATACATAATTTCAACTTTCAATTTTTATTTCTTTTTACCAATCATTCGCTTGACACTACTGTGGACAGTGTGTCTTAAGTGTGGGGGAGGTGCTACTGACATCTCTCTTTCTGTTTTCTTAAGAGTCAGTCCATTTTTTTTAAAAAAATTTGTTTTATTGAGTCAAAATTGTTTAAGTAAGAAACAGTGAATTTTTGAGAAGATTTATAGCACTTGCAGGAACTTAAGTAACCATTGGGATGAAGTTGCAGGATCTATCTCTGACTATTAGAAAACTCAGACACGGATCAACCTACTGGGAACACCCATATCACTTCAGGTATCAGAGGATCCTTTTACTGACTTCAATTTAATACTGACTTAGATTTCTCACCTAAGGGCTTGGTATACTTTGTGTCGGATTCCCTGTTAGTTCTGACACAGCCTGTCAACCTATCCTATTTAGTTCCCTTCTCCCCTTCCATAAAATATAAAAAAAAAGATAATAAACTGAGGATGAGTTAGTAACTCCGAAGTGGTCACGGGAGTGG
Organism: Orychophragmus violaceus; assembly: GCA_030180135.1. Classification (NCBI taxonomy): domain Eukaryota; kingdom Viridiplantae; phylum Streptophyta; class Magnoliopsida; order Brassicales; family Brassicaceae; genus Orychophragmus; species Orychophragmus violaceus. Next base: position 78,494,646 of record CM058235.1, on the reverse strand, counting down.
TAGAGACCCCTATTATCTCCTGTGCGATCCATGGAATGTGTCCAAAGTACACCCCATAACGGGAAGAACACTGATAAAATAAAATAAAATGATACCCAATGTGGGAAAAATCAGTTGTTAAGGAAGGGAAAGAGAAGAAAGGGACTAGAGAAAGATAGTTTGGTGGTCTAGAGCTGATGAGGTAAGAATCCATGTGCCCTTTGATCGATACTCCTTAGGTGAGACCACACTTAAATACTCGCAGAAGTCAGTAGGGTGAATTTGAATGCTTGAATGTGATTGTGGAGTTTACTTGGGACAGTTGCTAAGTGTGGGGGAAGTATATTGTGGTCTTGAGTTCTGTAGGGAAGTTTTCAGTGGCTTACTAAGTGAATGTGATTGTGAAAGTTCCTAGGACGAAATGAGTTTCTGTGTTTTCAAACTTCTTTTCTTATGCTTTGGTTCTTTACTTGCTTGAGGACAAGCAAGAGCTAAGTGTGGGGGAGTTGATATATCATGGTTTTTACCCATTTTATGCCATGATATAGATGTGTGTTTTAGTGTCTTTTGTGTTCTTTTTAGTATGTTTTCAGGTCTAGACACATTTGGAGCAGAAGTGGAGATTTTGGAGCTGTTTGGTGTATTTTGGAGATTTGGTCCGAGAGACAGAGTTCACTGTCCAGTTTTGAAGACTGCGTCGATCGTTGCACACCTGCATCGATTGTTGCATATGCGAATGGGCCAGACTCGCCGATTTAATGAAGAATGCTGATTTTGCAGAAAAGCCCAAATATTTACACAGAAGCCCAAAACGTGTTTTAGCTATTATATAAAGGTTTTTAAACCATTGTTTAGGCAACGCTTTTCTTAAGTCTTATTTTATTTCAGAAAGAGTTAGGGGCTGATCCGGCTCTCGAGAGAGAGAGGATTTTGAACCCCAGATATTTACTTTGTTTTATGATATTTGGTTTTCTACATATGATGTTTTCTGTCTCGATGAATATGTCTGAGTAGTTTACCTGTTAGGTTGAAGGATTCTCACTAGGGATTTCAGAGAATTATAGTTTAATTAATCTGTAGGGATTCATATCTGCTAGTTCTTTGTTTAGGTTGTTCTTAATGCTTAATCTGAAGTAGCTAATCAGAATTATGATGTTAGGTTGATTAATGCAGCGGAAGTTGGTTAATTTAACTAGAAAGAACCTAGATAAGCAATTAAAATTCTCGCAAACGAAAGTTTGGTTTAGGTTAATTGTGAACATATCAAACTTGGAATTAATGCTGGCCTAATCTGTTAGTTCTCGCAAACGAAAGTTTGGTTTGCTGCACTTAGACTTAGAGAATTATCGCAAAGGAATTTGGTTAATTCTATATCTGTGTTTTGAGTTCTAGAACAGTTATTGATTAAATCCTTATTGATTGATTGCTTGCGTTCCTGATTTCCTGAGAACTCCTGAAACCTAACGCTTCGCCTCCTTGCTCACAAACTCGCCTGCTACTGATTTACTTTTCTGCTTGCTTTAGTTTCTTATTGCTTTCCCCTAGTTTAATCTTAATAGTTCTAAATCTATCGTTGACCGGAGTCCCTGTGGATTCGATACCCTAAGTACTACAACTACATCACTGTGCACTTGCAGTTAGAATAGGGATTAAAACCTGACCCTATCATCCCTCTTATTGACAATCCCAGAGCGTGTTTCGACATGCTGACTTGCATTCGAGGAAACGAAGCGGATTGGCCGATTTTAGAAGAACTTCCTCATTCCGATGCCATTCTTAAGTTAAAGCATGCGGAAGCAATTGTAATAAGTTTGTTTGTCCTGTTATGTTTTATTCTCATCACCACTTAATGTTTTCTGTTTCTTTCTAGATGGTCGCGGCATCGAACCGTGTTGCCCTTGAGGCCGCTTGGAGTTCTTCAAAAATGACCGAAGCCGTGAGGAATAGGGAAAGCCTTTTTGCCAAGGCGAAAAAGGAGAAGGAGGCATTGGAGGCAGACAACTTGGTTCTTGCCAACAAGCTTCGAGATGCAGAGGAGAGGTTGCGTGTTGCCGAGGAGAAGTCGAAGACCGATCTTCTTAAGTTCCAATCGGACAAGAAGAGGCGAGAGAGGTTCTACACCGACTTCGTCCAAAAAGAAAGCGATCGTATTGAAGCCGCAGTGAGAGCAAAGGCGCAAACCCACTTTGATCTTTTTCATCGTTTTGTGATGGATCAGGAGGCGGCCACCGCCTTGCAAGTTGAGCAGGCTCAAATCTCGGGTCTTAAAAGATGTTTGATGAAACTCGGCGAAGAGGGCGTGTTGATTCCTAAATCCGTCATGGATCAGGTCGCTGCTGACGAGGCCGTAGCTGATGCGAAGCTTGATCAGATGGAGGTTGTGACGAAGGAAGAGCTCACATTTGTTCTCTCGCCAGTTCATCATCCCCTCCTTAACCTTCTTCATGATTCGCCTTCCCAAGTTCCGCAGGACGTCAATCAGTTTGGGACCAATCATGGGGTGACTCCCGACGCGGTTCCTGCCAGTCTCATTCAGACTGTTAGCTCGGAAATCGCGATTTTGGAGGACGCCTCAAAGGATCAGGACGCGATTGCTGAGACGAATGAAGCCGGGAAGGCTCCTGAAGTAGACAAGTCATCTGAGGGGGCCGAATAACTCTCTTTTTATTATATTTTTTTTGAATCGGCCTTTATGTAGTTCTGTCTTTGCTTTGGTTGACTTGTAAACTCTTGTCTTTTTGCTAAGGAACTAAGTTATATTGTCTTCTTTTCTCTCTTATTTTTAAGTCGGAAGTACGTCCTAAGTTAAATCTGACTGACCTGTTTCAGACGTTCTTTGACAAATTCCAAAACAGAGCGATTATGCTATGTGCACGATTAAATCGGACTAATCTTGTATTAAATTTGTTCTCTTTTCGACAAATTCAAACAGATAGCAATTTAATTATGTTTTGCCATAAGGCGGTTTGCGAGGCATATGTGCTCGGCTTTATTCTAAGGGCGGGTGAATGTGCGATGCTTAAGTGCTCGACTTATTTAATATCACCTACCGCGAAGAATTTGCGGGACGGATCCCGGCTTTTCCTTACCACGATGTGCACCTCGTGCGCAAGGAAGACCATGTCCTGGCCAGGGAGCACGATTCTTAGTGCGAGTCTTTGCTCTGCTTTTCTGCGAGTCTCTGCTCGTCTTTCTGTGAGTTTTTGAACTCGGCTTTCTGCGAGTCTATGCTCGTCTTCGAGTTTCTGAACTCGGCTTTATGCGAGTTTCTGAACTCGGCTTTGTGCGAGTTTCTGAACTCGTCTTTTTGCGAGTTTATGAACTCGGCTTTTTGCGAGTTTATGAACTCGGCTTTCTTGTTTTGAAGCGGTCCTTTAGCCTGGATAAATTATAAAATAGAAGTTTTATTAAATTTGTGATTGTGCCGATGAAGGCTGCCTACGTATCTTCCGAGGAAGAATCAAGTCACTCGTAGTTCATACATAGGATTTTTTTTTTTTTTGAAACCTTGTCTTGTCACCTTAGAAGTATTCTTTCAAGCTCGCCGAATTCCAAGATCTCGGTAGAGCTTTGCCCTTCATTGATTCGAGCTCGTAAACTCCAGGATTGACGAATTTCACGACTTTGTAAGGTCCTTCCCATTTTGCACCGAGTTTGCCCGCTCTCCACTCCTTTGTATTTTCGTAGACCTTGCGCAGGACGTAGTCGCCGACTTGAAAATGCCGCTCCTTGACTCTCTGGTTGTAGTACTGAGTTACGAGTTGCTGATAATTTTGAATCCTGAGCAGAGCTCGATCTCGTTCTTCTTCTATGGTATCAAGAGCTTGGATCAACATTTTTTCGTTGATCTCGGTATGTTGCGGCATAAGCGACCGGCGGAGAGTATAGATGTTTGCTTCTGCTGGTACCATCGCTTCCACACCGAAGGCCAAGGAAAATGGGGTAGCGCCAGTTGCGCGGCGAGGAGTCGTTCTATGCCACCAGAGGACTCCATCTAGCTCGTCGGCCCAAACTCCTTTTTTGCTTTCAAGTCGTTTCTTAATGCCGGCAATGATGGTTTTGTTTGTGGCTTCAGCCTGTCCATTCCCTTGAGGGTATCTCGGTGTTGACTTACTGAGCCTTATATCCAATTTTTTGCAGAACCCTTCGAAAAGCTTCGAGACGAATTGCGATCCGTTATCAGTGACGATCTCATAAGGCAGCCCAAACCGGCATATGATGTATTTCCAAACAAAGTTCTGGACTTGGACATCATGAATTGCGACGTAAGCCTTGGCCTCTACCCACTTTGTGAAGTAGTCGGTCATGATAAGCAAGAAACGCCTTTGATTGGACAATGGTAACGGTCCAACGATGTCCATTGCACATCTCATGAATGGATAAGCCGCAGTCGAAGTTGTAAGCAATTCCGTTGGTCGATGTATGAATGGCGCATGACGCTGACACTTTTCACACTTGTTGGAATAGGTTTCGCAGTCGGTTATCATAGTCGGCCAGTAGTGACCGTTCAGCTTGATTTTAAGGGCGAGAGACCTACCTCCAGAATGGTTGCCGCATTCTCCAGAGTGTGTTTCTTCGAGCACTCGACTTATTTCATCTCCGTGTATGCATCTGAGAAGGATTTTGTTGGCCGAGTATTTGTAGAGGATACCGTTGTGCATAGTATACCGTGCACTTCTGACTTTAAGTCGTCGCGCTGCCCACTTGTCTTCCAGAAGTTTTCCTTCTGTTAGATATGCTCTGATTTCCTGTCGCCAATCCTCGTTGTCGTCTGTTAAGAGTGCAATGAGGTCGGTGTTTTTTGCTCGAATGCTAAAGCATGCGTCATCCTCGCCATCCTGTTGGATTGCTGCGTCAGATTCTGCTTGGTTGCTTTCCGGAGGCGGGATGCTTGGTTCATGGATTGTTTCTACTGAACTCGTCGACAGGGATCGGGATTCGATGCCAGAGACGCGAGTGCATCTGCTGGGGCATTTTCTTTCCTTGGTATCTGGACGATATCAAAAAATTCAAAGGAGCAGGTAAGGTCTAATGCCGCCTTTCGATAAGCCTCCATTCGCTTGTTTTTAGCTTCATAGTCTCCGTTGATTTGATTCGCGACAAGCATGGAGTCGCAGTGGGCCAAGAGGTGTCGCACTCCGACTTCTTTGGCTAGTCTAAGACCGGCTAAGAGAGCCTCATACTCAGCTATGTTGTTGGATGCCGTGAAGCCCAGCTTGAATGATTGCTCCAGTACTTCTCCGGTTGGGGATATGAGACGTACTCCTACCCCGGCTCCTTTTTTCAATGAAGCACCGTCGACAAATAGTTTCCAGTTTTTATCTTCCACCTGAGTATCGACATCTAGTTCAGGTGATAACTCTACAAGGAAGTCGGCTATTACCTGTGATTTAGCGGTCGTCCTGTTCCTGTATTCGATGTCGTACTCCCTTAATTCCACTGCCCATTTTGCTAGGCGGCCAGATTGTCCTGGGCTATGTAGAATTGTCCGAAGAGGTTGGCTACTCAAAACGGCAATTGAATGTGACTGGAAGTAAGGCCGTAACTTACGTGCCGAGATAATTACTGTGAGAGCCAGTTTTTCGATCGCGGGATACCTGGTCTCGGCTCCATTTATCGTCTTACTTACGTAAAAAATCGGCTTCTGTTCGCCCCGGTCCTCCCTAACTAATACACCGCTGACCGCAATTGTCGAGACCGCGATGTATAAGAAGAGTGTCTCGCCATTTTCAGGTTTTGTCAATATCGGCGGATTTGATAAATAATCTTTGAGCTGGATGAAGGCCTCTTGACATTTATCGTCCCATTCGGACCTTTTGTTTCCTCGAAGGAGTTCATAGAAGGGCAAGCATTTGTCGGTCGAACGAGATATGAATCTGTTTAATGCGGCTATGCGACCAGTTAGAAGTTGCACTTCTCGCGTATTCTTGGGAGATGGTAAGTCGATTAAGGCCGAGATTTGTTTCGGGTTGGCTTCTATTCCTCTCTGGGTTACCACGTATCCGAGGAATTCTCCTGATGTCACTCCAAACGTACACTTTGTCGGGTTGAGCTTCATTCCATATTGGTTGAGGATGCTAAAGCATTCCTTTAAATGACCGACATGTTGAGAGGTAACCAAAGATTTGACCAACATGTCATCTATGTAGACTTCCATTGTCGTGCCGAGCTGTCCTACAAACATTCGGTTGACCAGTCGTTGGTATGTGGCACCGGCATTTTTGAGGCCAAACGGCATGACCTTGTAGCAGTAAGTACCGCGTTCAGTGATAAATGATGTCTTCTCCCTATCGTCCGGGTTCATGAGGATCTGATTGTATCCCGAAAACGCATCCATGAACGAAAGTAACTCGTTTCCGGCTGTTGCTTCGACAAGTCGATCGATATGCGGCAGTGGGAAGCTATCTTTCGGGCAGGCTCTGTTGAGGTCCGTGAAGTCGACACATACCATCCACTTTCCATTCTTCTTTTTGACGACGACCAGGTTGGCAAGCCAATCGGGATACTTCACCTCTTGAATTGAACCGGCATCGAGTAACTTCTCTACTTCGTCATTAACCGCTTTAGCCCTTTTGGGACCGATCTTACGCCTCTTTTGTTTAATTGGCCTGTAAGTCGGATCAACGTTGAGCTCATGAGTCGTGATTGATGGATTAATACCCTTCATGTCCTTTACCGACCACGCGAAGGTCGCCACATTTTGTTGTAAGAAGGTGATCAGTTCCTTCTTGATGTCTTCGGGTAGTTCCGCACCGATTCCCACATACTTGCTTGCGTCTGAGTCGTCGATGATGACCTGCTGGATGAGTTCCTTTTCGGGGCCTTTTCGTCCTCGTTCTGTATTGATCATGCACGAAGGCACTCTTATCTTATGTTCTCTTGCGAAACAAGACCGGCTTGCTCTTTGACATCCTTTGACCGTTTGGATCCCCTTGGGCGTTGGGAACTTTAGACATTGGTGATATGTTGAGGACACCGCCTTCATGCTGTATAGCCATGGAGTGCCGAGGATAACATTATAAATGGTTGGTTTGTCTATGACATGAAACTTAACCATTTTGTTGATTCCCCCTGCGTAAATCGGTAGTTTGATGGTCCCAATCGTGTATGTCGTTTCGCTTGTGAAACCCGTGAGCGGTTTTGCTTTCTGCTTAATGTCTTCCTCCTTTATTCCCATCTTCTTGAGCGTGTCTAAGAAGATCAAATCTATTGAGCTCCCGGTGTCCACCAGTATCCGAGATACTTGACAGCTTCCGATTAACAGTTCGACTACTAGCGGATCATTGTGAGGATAGTGAGTTCCATAGAGATCTTGGTCGGTAAAGATGATGGGAGGATCGTCTGACAAGATTGGCTGAGGCGCCTTTTGGGCGGCTAATGCAAGGCGTTCGTATACCTTGATTGACCGAACCGAGTCGTTTACGAAAATTAGACCGCCCATGATCATGTTGATTCTTCTTCTCGGTTGCGTTTCAAAGCTATGCTTTTGATGCGCCGCTGTTGTCTATCTTGCTTGGGTGCTTGTTCGTGGAATTTGCCTTCCTCCTGCTACCCAGATTCTTCTTTTTTTAACCTTTCGATTGCCGCCTTGATTTCTTCATCTGAAAGTCGGGCATAGAGTGCATTTCTAAGGTTTCGACATTCAGCAGTGTCTGTTGGAATTATGTCCAGTAATCTCAGTACTGTCTCTAGAAAGTAAGAGTATGTCAATGATCAGACATAAGTCATATAATACTGGGGGTCATGATGGCTTGCTAGAGTCCGCTCATGATCTATAAATCTTGGATTTATTGCCTTTATTATATGATCCCATATGGGTCACACGCCTAAGCTAACAGGAAAATGTGTAGGAACGGTTTAGCAGAAGTACGGTAAAAGTGCTAGGCATTTACAGTGCTTAGAGAGATAGAAGGGCCTGATTAAATCCAAGGGATTTAATCAGACTGGGAATTGGGCCCAAAAGCCCAAAAGGAATTAGGCATAAGTTTTATGATTAAAACTTAACCTAGCCACCTAATTTCCCTAAGCCTCCTGCGCCTCTCTCTCTCGTTTTCTGCGCCTCCCACCAGCTGGTCTAGCAGCCAATTTCCTGTGCGTGCGTGTGTGAGCCTTTGGAGGAACTATCTCTTGGTGGTTCTGCTGATCTCTGACCCGTACCTCCTCTTTCCGCTGCATAACAAGGTAACAGGTGAGATCCTTTATGATTCTGCAAGAGAACCTAGATCTGGCATGTTTAGTAGGATCAATTAATCTGATAATTGAACCAGGAAACACTAAAAGAATCCTTCAGTGGTATCAGAGCCATTGGTTCTGTTAGGATTTCTTGTTTAGAATCATGTTTAGGTTGTTTAGAAGTATTTGAATCAATATATGATAAGAAAATACTTAAGAAACAAAGAATTAAAACCTAAACAAATTGAAATTGCATGATCCGATCTATATGAATCGGTATGCGTCGGAATGATGATCGCCAAAGGATCACCATGTCCGGATCGAGTGACGAACGGTGGACCGATCAGTTGGATCGCATGGATCGATCAAACGATCACATGGATCGATCGCGTCCCGACCCGTCCCGATCGGCTTTGGTGCGCGAGAGATGGACCGGTCCGGACGTGTGATCGCGTCCCGCCTTCTCTCGGCCCAAGTCGTCCCGATCGTCACGTCCCGAATGATCGCCTGAGTCGTCCCGATCGCGTGGCTTGCGGCTGTCCCGATCGTTCACTCGATCGTGTGAAGCTAGGGCTGACGTGATCGTGGACGGTTCACGTCCAATCGATCGGTTCGGTTCGTTTGACGGTTCGGTTTAAGACAATTAAAAATTAATCGTCACGGCTTAATAAACAGACTTAATAAAATTTATTAAGTTCTGGTTAAACCGGGATAAGAAATCCAAAGTCGAAAAATTGGATTTAGTGCCTAAACCAGTGGTTTTCTAATTTGATTTGGTTGGACCAAATAAATTGAGAAAATCCGGTTTAGTAAATAACCGGTTGACAATTGTGGTCATCGTAGTAATTAATTTTGGTTAGACCAATTTTAATGAACCAGACCGGTTATGTCATTTAATTGGACAATTGGGTTATGTCTTGGACATGGACCAATTCTTGGGCCTCGGGCCAAGAAGTTAAAACAATTGGGCCAATTATTTGAGTCTTATTCTTCAGATTATTTTAAAATTCATTTAATTATTAAAATTTGATTTTAAAATTAATCAGTTTCCAAAATCTGAAATTAGAAAGTTTCTTAAATTAGAAGTTTCTAGATTTGCATGTTTTGGATTTTAGGAAATTTCTATATTTAGAAAGTTTCCAATTTTAGGAAGTTTCCAATTTTAGAAAGTTTCCAATTTTAGGAAGTTTCCAATTTTAGAAAGTTTCCAAAATTAGTAGGTTTCCCAAAAAGGAAAGTTTCCCAAAATAGTAATCTTCTATTTTGGGATGAAATTTTAATAAACCTACAAACCTCAAATAATATCAAGCGTTGGATGTCTTGTCCAGTCTATGTCAGCTGTCGAAGCCCATTCAATTGTACTCATGGCCTTACAGTGTGAGGGTGTCTACTTTTGCGTGGGTAAGACGGTTTGTGATTCATAAATGTCATTGGGAGTCCCAGACATTAGTGATTACATGACTGTATAGTCTGGTTTTCTTGACTAGGCCATCGGGAGTCCCGGGCCTTGAGACATCAGAGTGGATTGGGCCTCGGGCCCAGATTCACAACCAAGAGTTATATCACGGATATAATTAGCCGAGATAGGGCTTACCGATATAAGCTAAGGTTGGGTGACGGCCAGTGGCCCACTTTGATCTTAGTTATATGTGGATCTTGGAATCATTATATTCTATTGAGGGTAACTGATGTTATTGAATATAATGCGAGATTAATCATATTAAGTATAATGCGAGATTAATCATATTGAACATATTAACTAAAATCCTTTTATCTTAATTTTTCAGTTATGACTAGCGCAAACAATCAAAACACTTTCTCGATCCGGTCTGTCCTTGAGATGGACAAGCTGAACGGATCAAATTTCTTGACTTGGTCGCGGTACCTGAGGCTAGTCCTCAGACAGGAGAGAAAGGACTATATCCTTGAGAGAGCTCTCCCCGTGAGGATCGGGTCCAATGCTTCTCATGCAGTATATGATGCTTGGAATAAGCATTATAATGATGCGGTAGATGTGCGTGGTCTGATATTGGCTACCATGGACTCAGACTTGCGGAAGCAATATGAGAACATGGAGTCGCCAATAGAGATGATCAGCAGCCTGAAATTGAAATTTCAGGAGCAGATAAGAGTGGAGAGATACCAGTTGGTTAAGTCTCTCACTAGCTGCAAGCTACCAAATGATCATCCAGTGAGTCCTCATGTCAGTAAAATGATGGGTTACATTGATAACCTGAGGAAACTGGATTATCCAGTTAGCCAAGAATTGGCAACTGAGATCATTCTGCAGTCACTGCCGTCAAGCTATGATAAGTTCAGAAGGAACTATATCAAGAAAGGCTTAACGAAGACGCTGACTGAACTGCATGATATGCTCAAGACAGTTGAGCCAAACGTGAAGAGTACCCAGTATAATCTCATAATGGAGAAGGGTGGGTTTATTAAACCTAGTGCTGACAAGGGTGAAGACAAAGTTGTCCAGATTTTGAATCATGGCAAGCGTGTGTCTTCTGAGCCCAAGTCAGATACCTCTTACGTTGGTAAGTGCTGCTACTGTAAAGAGACTGGGCATTGGAAGAGAAATTGCATTAAATTCATGGAAGATTATGAGGAGTTAAAGTTGATGTATGAGACTACTTCCTCAGGTATTACTTCAAGTTATACCTTATAAGTATTGGATACTGGTTGTGGCACTGATATTTGTTATAATATGCAGAGCCTGGGCAACAGTAGAACTTTGAAGGAAGGGCAAGTGAATTTGCGTGTCTGGAAGGAGCTTGGGATGCTGCCTCAGCCGTAGGGTTTTCACTTATAGATCCCTTTGAGGCTTGGTTTTGTATTAAGTAATTACTACAATGTACCTGCGTTAAGCAGAGTTGTTTTTCATTTTCTTGTAAGAATTTGAATGTTTTTCATTTTGATAAAAGACAAGTTTTGTTCTTTTGATCTTAATGAAATATTAATTGTAGCACCCTATTCAAGGAATGGGTTTTATATCTTAAACCAAAGAGTGCCTAAATGTAACATAAATACCGAATTGGTTTAAATCAGATGAATTAAACCTGATTTTTCTTGGCATAAATCTTTTGGTCACATAGAGTAAGTCGGATTCAGAAATCCCATAGTTATGCACTATTGGGCTCATTTGATCGGATATCTTATGAGACTTGAATTCTGTTTACTGGACCAAAAGACAAAGGGGCCTATCTTAGCCAAGCTAGAGAAAGGCCCAAAGGCTTATTGGAGATTGAACATACTCATGTATGTGGTCCGATGAGCAGTAATGCCAGAGAAAAATTTCATGTACTTCATTGTCTCTACTGATTAATTCAGTGAGTAAGACTGTGTTCATTTGATGAGACACAAGTCGGAATTCTTTGACATGGTCGAAAGAGTTCCAGAATGAGGTATAGAATCTGAGTGACAGAAGTATTAAGACTCTGAATTAAATCACGAGTGAGAATACTTGAGTCATTAATGGTGTGATCATCTGAATGAGTGTGAAGTCGTTTCACAGCTCAATTCTCCTGAAAACCTTGAGGTTTTTCTGTGAGAAAGAATCAGATCTTATAAGAAATGATTAAAGATGAGTCACACGAATCTTCCATGATATTCTTGAAGAATAACGCTCTAGAATTATCTAAGTTTACGCTGAAATAGTTCCACCAATATCAGTTGAAAGACACCACGTAAATGTGGATTGGAATCGATCCAAATTCGTCTTTACTAAGTATTTGTAGTTGAGCTACTTCGCTGGTTGTCCTAGGGAAACCATGGCTTGTTATCTTTTACGTCCATTCTGTTTTCAAGAAGGAAGTTACTTTCCAAGAAGAACAGTGGGAGTAAAAGTATGACTCGAAGAAATTCGACAAATACAGGTGGCTGCTCAACCTGTTGAGGGAGAGCAGCGGATGGATTTACAGATTTCTGTAGAATCTACACCTGTGGAGCCTGAAGTTCGCAGATATGAAAGAATCAGTCACTAATCCGAGAGTGAATTCTCGTCATTAGTTGAACCTGATGATCATTGAAAGTTCGCATGATCTGATGATCATTGAAAGCGACGAATCTGCGAAACTCAAAGAAGCGAAAGTGAGCCCGGACTCCGAAAAATTACATTTTGTGTAAGTTAGCTTCATCGATCCATTCATGGATGGAAGCAAACATATCGGAGTTGGAATCTTCGTTCTGTTGAAGTAGTCAAGGTTTTGACTTGAACAGGAACGAAGTGGAACTGTGCGTTTGCCAATAGATAAGTGGGAGCGATGTTGCATTTCTCATATTGTATGTCGATGACATACTGATTCTCGGAAATAACGTCCCAATGCTGCAGTCGGTAAAGGACTGGTTTGGGAGTTGGTTTTATGATAGACATGGGTAAAGCCACGTAGTTCTTGGATTTTGGATCTAAAGATAGAGATCCAAAAGAGCTGGTAGGACAAAGTCAGGATTCTTAAATTGACAAAGTCCTACACGTTTTCAGCATTCCAAGAAGGGTTTTATGCCAATGTCACATGGCAATACGTTAAGCAAGAAGCAGTGTCCTACGATATCTGCTGAGCTTGAAGGCATGGATAGGATTCCATATGCGTCGGCAATTGGATCTATCATGAATGCCATGACACGTACTTGTTTTGATATTGCTTTAATGTTAAACAAGACAAGCAAAGACCAGTCAAATCCAGCAAAGAATCACTGGATTGCCGTAAAGAATATCCTAAAGTATTTGAGAAATACTAAGGATAAGTTCTTGATTTACGGAGAAAGTAAGGTGCTACGAGTCGGTAGAGTCTGAAAGGCAAGTTTCCAACGGACAAAGATGATTTCCGGTCACAGTCCGGTTATATCTTGTGTCTATCTGGCGGTGCAAGGCACTGTTGCTGACTCCATGACTTAAGCTGAACATTTCGCAGCTTGGGAAGCGGCGAAAGAGGTTGTATGGAAAGAAGAGTTCGTCACTGAACTTGATGTGATTCCCAGCATAGATGAGACTAGCTGCACATCAGAGGTCCAAACACCTTGAGGGTAGGTATAACCTATTCCGTGAGATAAATGACAGAGATGTTAAGTAGATCAGCAAGTTTCAACGAATGAGAACGTTGCTAATCTATTAACGAAGCCACTCCTTAGGCCTAAGCACGAGTCACGGACTGTTGCTGTAGGATAAGTGAAATTAAGATGTAGTCTTAATTTCAGTGGGAGTTAGTAAAGGGCTTTATTTAGTTATTGATATGTTCTTGTAAAACATTTTCTTATGTTTAATGAAATTATTATTTCAAGATTATTTTAACTGTGATGAAATAATCGTTCCAAAGTGATATGAACCATTTTATAGGTCATCGAAGTAAGTGACTTGATCTTGAGTTATCAAAGTCATTTAGCTTGATCATGAGACCCTATATTTGATAGATGGCTTATATCATCATGTCCCCAGTCGAAGGTTGTTGAAATTGGAACACCAACAACCGCGTGAGACTAGATTGGTATGTGACTTATGACAAAGTCTCAGGATGTCATAGATGCACGGCATCAAAGTCAGTACATAGGTGTATGTTGGGGTACATACGACCGGACATGGCCCGATTATAAGAACTCTTCAGGATATTTATATCTGTGTCATAAGAGATTCTTACTACGACTATAGAGTATAGTCCTTAGACCTGAGTTCGCATGCATGTGACTGCACATGAACTAATGCGCTTTGATCATTGTCTAATGCTGTCGTTAAGCGATAGTTATAAGGACCTTGTTTGGGTGTATTATGAAATGAGTAGTTTACAGTGATGGAACAAGACGGGATTTGTCCCTCCAATATAAATGGAGTGAATATCTCTAGGCCAATCGGAGATTTGAATACTGGAAAATGCATGGCCATGCTCAAACGGACTTTCCCGAGTCGTTTGGATTGTCAGTATCAAATCAGAGTCCGATGAACAAGATTAGGCTTTATAAGGATGACACTAATCTTGCCTTATGACTAATCGAGATATTGAGACAAAAGGATTATGAATACAGAGATTCCAGTACAAGTGGGAGATTGTTGGAATTATGTCCAGTAATCTCAGTACTGTCTCTAGAAAGTAAGAGTATGTCAATGATCAGACATAAGTCATATAATACTGGGGGTCATGATGGCTTGCTAGAGTCCGCTCATGATCTATAAATCTTGGATTTATTGCCTTTATTATATGATCCCATATGGGTCACACGCCTAAGCTAACAGGAAAATGTGTAGGAACGGTTTAGCAGAAGTACGGTAAAAGTGCTAGGCATTTACAGTGCTTAGAGAGATAGAAGGGCCTGATTAAATCCAAGGACTGGGAATTGGGCCCAAAAGCCCAAAAGGAATTAGGCATAAGTTTTATGATTAAAACTTAACCTAGCCACCTAATTTCCCTAAGCCTCCTGCGCCTCTCTCTCTCGTTTTCTGCGCCTCCCACCAGCTGGTCTAGCAGCCAATTTCATGTGCGTGCGTGTGTGAGACTTTGGAGGAACTATCTATTGGTGGTTCTGCTGATCTCTGACCCGTACCTCCTCTTTCCGCTGCATAACAAGGTAACAGGTGAGATCCTTTATGATTCTGCAAGAGAACCTAGATCTGGCATGTTTAGTAGGATCAATTAATCTGATAATTGAACCAGGAAACACTAAACGAATCCTTCAGTGTCGTGCAATGTAGCTTGATGGTATTCGCAGTACTTTTCTCCCGTAACAGGAGCGGCTTGCTGTGCCTTTCCTTTTCACTCTTTGTTTCGTTTGTTCCAAAGTTTCGATGATCGGGATTTGTCAGCGTTGTCGACAACCATTGTCGTCTTGGCCCCTTTGTCGTAATGTTTCCTAGGTTCCCTCTCCTCCTTTTTGTCGGACTGTTTAGTCGTGCCGAGCTTCCTTGCTAGAGCCACCTTCTTTTCCTCTAGCTCCACAAATTTATTTGCTCGGTGGAGGGCATCTTCGATGGTTAATGGCGGATTAAAGACCAAGTCTTGGTAGAAAGGTGATTCGTGCCAGACGGCGTTTGTTAGTGCCGCGATAGTGAACTTATCCGGGCATCAGCTCGTGTCATAGTCGCTTTGAATCGGTCTATGAACGCTTTTAATGTTTCCTTCTTCTCCTGCGTCATGGCCATTAGTGCGTTCAGCAATGTATCTCACAAATGCTCTCGTTAGATCCGAGAATTCTATGATCGATATAGGCGGTAGCCGGGAAAACCAGTTCAGTGCGTCTCCTTCCAATGTTTCGGCAAACAATTGACAGAGGCCGATGTCGCGTTCTCTGGATGATGTGAATCGTGCTTTTGCTGCCATAATCTTGAAAATCGTCAGATGGGTGGCGGGGTCCTTCGTTCCGCTGTACATAGGAAGTCTGAGCTTCTCCTTCTGACGTATGTACGTGTCCGTAATGCGTGACGTGAACGGTTTTCTTCGAGTCTCCTCAATGATTCGATCGATCTCAGGAGCGGATCCTTTAACGCTATGAACTTTGCCTTTCAATTCTTTCAAGGTATCTCTGAGTTCAGTCAGCTGCTTCTCGACTTGGTTACGGCTTGCTCCGCGGGTAGACGTCCTGTGAGCTTCCTCGTGGGGTGTACCTCACTCATGGCGATGGTTATCCCGGTGCGAGTCATCCTCATGTCGTTTATGACGCAAGCCTTGATCATTCCGTGTCTCTTGATCATCTCGCTTATTCTTGTCGGGCGAGTACCTTGCCTTGTACCAGTCGTCTTCCTGCTCTCGGTGTGCACTCTGCTTGAGCTCTTCTGAGTCCCTTCAATGTGAGCTCCGTTCACGTTTATCTTCATCGTTTCCTCGGCATGAGTTGGTTCTGGACTCGCTATCTCGGAATTGTCCTTGGAGGTCTCCTTCAGGTGTATCGTAGATCAGTCGTCTGGCGACTTTATCTTTTACCTTCGGAGGTACTTCTCGCTTGGATTTCCTTGATTGTTGGTCTGAACGGATCCGTGCTTGTTCTGTTTGCAACAAATCAATTCTTTCCGAAAACGTTTTGATCAAATCGTTCTGTGAATCGATTTTGGCCATTAAAGTAGCCAGAACTTCGTCTTGTTTGATTTGCTCTGCCGTTTCGCTGAGTGACGGGGCATGTTTACCGTCATCTTGAGCTTTCTTTAATTTAGCGGCGTCGCGAGGCTGTTTGCCGTTGTGAGCCGCGTGGTCGTCTTCATGATCTCTTTGGTCGTAATCACTTCCTTCGTGATCACTTAGTTCAACCCTTGGGTTTTCCGGATCGATTTCGTTATTGTTTCCCGACATCTCGTTCAGAAATTTCTCTTAGAAATCCCCACAGTCGGCGCCAATCGTAAGATCTCAATTCCGCGTATCCGAAGATAGCAAGAATTTTAGGGTTTGTAAATTAGGGATTCCAAAAGAAGGATTTAAGAACACGGTGAGATTATGGAAATTAGGGTTTGAATGCCGGTTTTTCCGAGATGGAAGTCGGCAAAGAGAAGTTGAAGTCGCCGGAGAGAGATTAGGTCAAAGTCGATTTGCTTAAGTCTCTCAGGCTAAAAGTATTATGAAAAGCGTAAGTTTATTGATTAATGGGATCCCTTTTTATAGGGTTACAAAGTCGGTTAAAATAAGGAAAATCTAGATAAACATAAGTATTTTTCCTAATATCTCGGTCTCACCAGGATACGGAATATTTCCATATCTTTGATACCGTTGTATGCCGCCTTTGTTTCACTTTCTGACCAACACCTTCGAAACCCTAATGTTAGTCTGCTGCTCTAAGTCGGTAAAACTTAGGTTTTTACCGTCTTGGGCCTATTTCCGACTTTCCATTTTGGGCCGACCTAAACTCATGATTAGGCCTTTTTGGAAAGTGCTAAACTTGACTCCAACACTAACATATATAGCTCATTTTTTAATAGCAGATATAGATTAAATGCCATTAATCATGGCTGATATTTGTCTTGTTAAGTAACAAAACTACTAGAAAGCAATAAATTTTAGCATTTTTAATTTGTGTCATAATCATCATATTATATTGTTATATTAACTTGCTAAGATAAATGTGTACTAGGAGAAACAAATTTACAGTTCATAGAAATCCATGTACATACATGTTTAGATCTTGTATGTTAAATATAACTGAAAATAATAAGGCATAACAAGTAGAAAATCTTTATTTGTAGATTTTTTTCATTTTCAAATTATAACAACATATAACATATATTTTACTCCGATTTTTTCTCACTATATATATATAACCAAAGTTTTATCCCTTCCCAAGTCATCATCACTAATTAAATTTGTCAAACTTGAACTCTCTTTTTTCTCATCTTAACCAATAACAAAGATGAAGCTACAGTTCTCCATAATCTTTCTTCTCCTCACATCTTCATTGTTCGTGCTTTCAACCGCAGATTCATGTAAGTGTACTTGATTTAGTTAATTGTTTTAGGTAACATATCATGTGGTGATACTTTTGTCTAAAATTATAACATATTATTTTATGTGTGATGATGAATGGATGAATTCGCAGCATGTGGTGGGAAGTGCGACGTGAGATGCTCAAAGGCATCACAACATGAAGAATGCATTAAGGATTGCAACATATGTTGCGAGATGTGTAACAATTGTGTTCCTTCTGGCACATTTGGAAACAAAGACGAATGCCCTTGCTATCGAGATATGAAAAACTCCAAAGGCGGACCCAAGTGTCCTTGAACATGTTTTTGAAGATCATCAATCACATACATATCATGTATGTGTCTGAAAATATTAGTTACAACTATGTTTGATGTATGAAATAAAATTTGTGAGACATGATCGTTTAAATGATTAATTTAATCAGAAAAATATTAATGATTCATATAAAGTTATACTTTATTTCATATTTTCAATTAAAAACTTGAAAACTAAAAATTATGTGACAAATCTGATTGATAGTATTTTGCATCATTTCCCTTCCTTGAATTATTATAAGATATATACTAACATATGTAGCTGTTTTTAATAGTTATATAGATTAAATGCCATTAATCATGGTTCACAACTGTCTTTTTAGGTAACAAATCTACTAGAAAGCAATAACAATTTAGCACTTTTAATTTGTGTCATAATCATCATATTATATTGTTATAGTAGTATGATTGGCTCGCACCGTATGCGATCATAAATATTATTAAACATATTTAAAAATAATAATTTTTTTTTTTTTTTGACAACAGCAAACGACTCTACCAGTTCTCAGCTAGCCAAGACGGTGAATCAGGATTTACATAAACAAAATAAGAAGGTTGGATCCTTGCACCACGTGCTAGTTTGTCCGCCTTTGTGTTGTGTGCTCGTGGAGTGTGAGTGATAACGAACCTTGTGAAGAAACTCTTGCGACTCTCGTACTCATCCAAGTATATCGTGAAAGCAGGCCATTCTGTGGGTGTAGACACTATCTTCACCAGCTCCAAACAGTCTGTTGCGAAGGTTACCTCATGTTGATTCCACCGTTTCATACATTCCATAGCCCAAATTAGTGCTTCGAACTCTGCATGAAGTGGAGATAAACTACATCTGATATTCCTTGCTCCCATCATGATATATTTGTCTCCTTCGTAAATGCTATACCAGCCCTGTCCTGAAAATCTATCTCCTTCCTTCCATGATCCATCCAGAAAGCACCATCTTCCTGTAATATTCACCGGTGCCTGAATTGTAGCAATATTGTCCTGATTCCTTTGTACTCCTGTGTTACCCAATAATACTGAAGTCTGTGCCGCTCCCCATGCTGTGAATTCACTTTCGGCCAGGCGTAAAATTTCCCGTGGATCCCGATCAATATTACTATAAAGTTTATCATTTCTACTCTTCCAAATATACCAAATAATCCAAGGAAAACAGCCAATGTCAACATCAGATGGCACTCGCCAGAACAAATAATCCATATTGGTAAACAAAGAGGGTAATGGAAAACTTCCATGAGGCGATGGTATACTTGAAAGGGCCCAAGTTTGCAAGGCCGGCGGGCATTCAAATAGGACATGATTTATTGATTCCTCTTCTGTCCCACACTTAACGCACCGGGTATCACAATTGATTCCTCGGGCTTTTAAATTCTTTATAACCGATAGACAACCCGAGATTGCCTGCCAAATAAAATGTTGAACTTTTGGCGGACACCTTAACTTCCAACACTGCTCCTGAAGTCGTTTTACATCTGGTCCATAGGCCGTATTTATATATCTTTTATCCGGGAATTTCCTTTCTAAAAAGTAACCCGATTTAACCGAATACTTTCCGCTCTTTGTGTAATGCCAGCCGAGATTATCCGGCCTAGAGATTTTAGTAATTGGTAAACCAATAATGAGTGTCGTATCTTCTGGATCGATAAGGCTATTAATAAGCTGCTCATCCCAAATATGGTTCGTATGATCAATCAATTGGCTCACTTTTAGTGTGGGATCATAAGAAATTGTTTTACTTGTTGCTGATCTCGGGCGGTGACCTGGAATCCAGGGGTCATTCCATACAGATATGGTATCTCCTGTTCCAACCCTTTTGATTAGTCCTTTGTTAACCAAAGATCTAGCAGAAGTGATACTTCTCCATCCATAAGATGCAGAGTATGACTTAAATGGGTCTAAAGGACCCCCATTCCTATAATATCGGCCTTTGAATACCTTCGCAAATAAAGATTCCGGTTTTTCTATCAATCTCCACAGTTGTTTTCCTAAAAAAGCCGTGTTAACATTCTCCAGATCCCTGAAGCCTATTCCCCCTTCACATTTGTCATGACATAACTTATCCCAAGACATCCAATGCATCCCTCTTTGATTGCCGTTCGTACTCCACCAGAATTGTGCCGTAACACTAGTCAGCTTATTCGTTACCGTTTTTGGTAATCGAAAGCATGACATTACATGATTGGGCAATGTTGTAGCCACCGATTTTATCAAAACTTCTTTTCCTCCTCTTGTTAAATATTTAACCGTCCATCCATTGACTCTATTATGAAGTCTGTCATGAAGGAAACTAAATATTTTTGTTTTCGATCCCCCAAGACTCTCCGGAATTCCCAGATAGGTCCCCATCCCTCCTTCCTTTGTAATTCCTATTATTGCCTTTACTTCCTCTCGGGTTGTTTGAGCAACTTTAAAACCAAATTGTATTGATGATTTGTCGAAATTAATTTGTTGTCCTGATGCCAACTCATAACCTCTTAATATTTTAAGGATGACATTACATTCCTCTGTATTTGCCTTGCAGAAGAATAAACTATCATCCGCAAATAAAATATGTGAGATTGGAGGGCTTGCTCTTGCCACACTCAAGCCTGTCCACACCTTTTCTCGTTCCGCTTTTCTAATGTTTGCCACTAAAGCTTTCGTACATAGGATGAAGAGATATGGTGATAAAGGGTCCCCTTGCCGTAATCCTCTGTTTGGTTTAATTTTTCCTTTCGGCTGACCATTCAATAAGACTTTACATTCCACCGATGTAATACAGGCCATCATCAGATTTATCCAACGATCTCCGAAACCTTCCGTAGTAATTTTTCAATAAAGCTCCATTCCACTCTATCATATGCTTTGCTCATATCCGTTTTTATTGCCATAAATTTCCCTTTGCACGAGGGGTTCGTCCGTAGACCATGGAACATCTCTTGGGCCAATAAGATGTTATCCGAAATTAACCTCCCCGCCACAAAGGCTGACTGTGTTTCCGATATAAGTTTCGGTAATAAAGGCTTTAGTCGCTGACATAAAACCTTTGATAATAATTTATATCCCACGTTGCATAAACTAATAGGCCGCAGTTCCGTCATTCGTGTCGGTCGTTCCGTCTTTGGTATTAGACAAATGTTCGTTATATTCAACCTTGTATCAAAAACTCCCGTTTGAATAAAATCATTTACGAACCGAATAATATCATGTTTAATGATAGGCCAGGATTGTTGGAAAAACAAAGCTTTCATCCCGTCTGGTCCTGGCGCTTTCTCTGGATGCATCATAAATAAAACCTTATGTATCTCCTCTTCAGATGCAACCGCTGTTAGTCTGATGTTCATTTTTTCTGTTATTAATTCTGGAATTTCAAGGAGGAAATCCTCTATTTCCGATGGGTGTGATGAGGTAAATAAACTCTCAAAATAATCCGTTGCCACTTTTTCCACCTCCTCATCCTTTGTTACCCAATCACCATTATCATTGTGAAGGCCTACAATCCGATTCCGTGCTCTTCTTTGTTTTGTTAACGCTTGATAAAACTTTGTATTCCGATCACCCGAGGTGTACCACATATTTCTACTTTTTTGTTGCCAGTATAATTCCTCATCCAGATAAGCTTCTTTTAATTTACGGTTAATATCCAACACCTCAGCATGTGACCTATTATTGTCATTTTGTACCTCTTCTAATGCCTTTTTCAACTCATTTATTTTTTCCTTTCCATAAGGTAAGTTGTTCTTCCTCCATTTTGATATCTCGTGCCGACAATTCCTTATTTTGGATACAATGTTCGGTTGTAAATTTTCGTCCGCTAAACGCCACCCATTCGTAATTGAGGCCATTAATCCCTCTTTCCCAACCCATCTCTTGTCAAAACGAAATTGTGATTTTTTCCGTTTGATTTTATCCTCTATAGTTGCTATCAGGGGACGATGATTCGACCCTATCATGTCCAAATATTCAACAAAAGATTGTGGAAATAAAGTATGCCATTCCTCATTGGCTAAAGCTCTGTCAAGGCGACATCTTACCAATTGTCCCCCTCTCCTGCCTCGCCAGGATAAAGAATTCCCTAGATATGGAAACTCCAAAAAGCCACAGTTTCTGATCATGTCATTAAAATAAATAAAACTGGCAGCACTCCGTATGTTTCCTCCCTCTTTCTCATGATTTCCTGTGATCTCATTCAGATCTCCGATTATAAACCATGGTTCATTCTGAGAGATGCCGATTCTTGTTATTCTTTCCCATACTATATTCTGTAGTTGATGATTCGGTTCCCCGTATATAAAGGTTAGGAAAATCTTTTGACTCTGGTATTCCGCTTCAATGTCAATTAATCTGTTATTTTCAAAAATTATATTTACCTTGTAGATATTATTATAAAATAAAGATAGACCTCCGCTTAGACCATGTGGTTCAACCGTGTGTAATCTATCATAGCCGAAGTGACCTTGGAACATCTCCACAAAAGGTCGTTGTTGTTTAGTTTCTGATAAAAACAGAAATTCCGGCTTGTACTTAAAGCATGTTTCGCGTAGATAACTTATGGTCCACTTGCTACCTAGCCCACGACAATTCCAACTTAAGATGCGCATTATAAAATCCCAAAATTTTCCTTAATAATGTAACCCGAGTTTGAAGATACCCTTGTTACTAACTTCTCTTTTTTTTTTCCTTCTAACCTCTATTGGATCCACATATTTTGTCTGTCTGAACACCCTGCACTTTACCCGGTACTTCATTACCTCTCTTACGATCCAATGATATACCACATTCCATTCCAAACCTCCAGACAGGCCCAATTCACTCATATCCAAACTACTAAAATCCTTGAAACATAATGTTATTATTTTACCATATTCTAAAAACCAGTGCATATAACCGTATATATGTCCATAATATCCACCGAGTATAAATACCAAAATTTCTCTCTTCTTATCAACAATCATGTCCCATGAGTCTCTAAACTGCTCCATAATTTCTTGATGTGTAACCTCACCGATAACATCCGATTGCATAATGAAGCATACCTCCTTAAATTTGTATAGGCCCCTACTGTCATCTGTATATAAACAGGACATGAGGACATAATGAGTAGTGTGTATAACATGTAACCACAAAGAATACATAATTAAGTACCGCACACATGTTCCTAAGACTAAGCACCACCAGACGAAGATAGAAATATCTTCCCCAATCCTATAAACAAACTCAATATCCCAGCTTACTAAATACCATCCAAGAAAGCTACAGGAAAACCGTGACTCTGCATATACATAACCGGTATCATCCATATGCTTGATTAGAAACACTCCCATCATACTAGATAATAAAAAACCTTTCTTCGTCCACAAGATTCTTATATTACACAGATTTCCTTTATAAACCTTATAGGGTACTTTGTTGTCACAGTCACTCATATGTTTCTTATCAAGATTAATTAGTGTATGAGAACAAACCAACACCTCCACAAGCCTCATTTTACAGTACAGAAACGATCGTGTAATACCTTTCCTACTCCTCCCTAAAACCGTATGACTAACCTTAGCCCCACAAAATGTAAGATCAGTGTACACCTGGAGTTTAGATGATGTAAGACGAGTCCACTGTGCTATTCCCGATTGTTGTGTGCTCATGTCCATGCCCATAATCCTTGGTAATAAGCCCTGTACACCTGTACAATAAAGGAGCATCAGATCCATCAATAGGAAAAATTCTTGTTGAAACAAACTTAATCTACTAAAGTACAGTCCTATGATGAAACAGATAAGCTGTTTGTTTCTTATTTTTCTTCCTCTATAATATTTATATATAACACACCCAACACATCCAAAAACATAACCATATGATGATAACTTATATCCATTAACCAGAAAACACTGCCAGTAAAACCAGACTGACTCCCTTGCCCAAGAGCAACATTCATGGGAACAATGAGTATTCCTTAATCCGAGCAAGCCATATCTTGTGTCCACCTTTATTTTAACCACTAAAACCCGACTAAAACTATAAAGAAAAGACCCTTTATTCATACTGGATAACCAAGCATTACACATGCTTTCATAAAGAGAATTAAAAAGAGAATTACTGCCATAATCGACAGTCAACCTATAAGGGAAATAATGAAAAAGAGCATGCTTATTCAAACTGCAATAATAAAATAAAGAGAGGGTTCTTCTGTAAAATCTTTGGCTTTCACTCATTCTGGACCATTTGCTTTAGGGGGTTTTTTAGCTGGTGCAGCCACCTTATCACCAGTCTGATTACCAACTTCTGCAGATTTTCCAGTGTTTTTTGTCACAACTCTCTTCCTTGGGGATAGAAATCCCTGCACCATGCGCTTTTTGGTGTTCCCACCAACCAGAACTCCTCCGCCACCTTTTGTCAGTTTCTTCTTTGTCTGCTGATTAGGAACCGTGTTTAACTCCATGGCAGCTGCTCCCTTATCAACCTGAGTATCCTCCTCAACTTTATCAACCACTTGTCCCTCCACAGTCGCTTCCGCTGCCTCCTTTGTAGTCTGCTCCTCTTCATCATCCATCAACAGATCATCCTCAGCTTCTTCCTGGAACTCTCCCTCTTCCTGCGAAACTGTTTCCGTCACCATATCCTCTATCACAGGGATAGAATTATCTTGGACCAAGCCAATCCTAACCTTTCCTTCCTCAGCTTTCCCTGAATTGATATCCATTATGGGATCCTCAAACATTAGGGGCTTCTTAGCCGATACCTTCTTCTCCTCATGACTTTTTGGGCCAGGAGAAATGTTACCATGAAAGGCCTCCTGCATCTTCCGTTCCTGATCCGAGAGGTGTGACCCAAGACTATTATCCTTAAGGTCATTAACACCTTTAGAACGAATAGCATATCGCCTATTAAGAGTCCTCGGAGAGACATAACCAGATTGTCTAATACCTCTTGATGGACCTTCCCCATGCTCCCTGTGAACCCTCGGCTTATAAGCCCTGTATTCATAGTCATTTCTCTTTCTCCGGTAATTTTCCTTAAGGATACCCTTACCCTTGCCATTATCTCTGTCCACCTGTTGAGGTGCTGCTCCTTTTGGCTTCTCCTCTTTCTGAGAGACCACTGCCTTGAAACTCACCGCCTGGGGTCCCTGGCCTGGATTATCTGATGGTCCATCATCCCCATTATCCCCATTGTCCTGAATAAAACCGCTAGTAGGGCACCGAAACTGATCATGACAGAGACTATGGCATGTCTTGCAGAATCCGAACAACTTTTCATACCTCAGTGACACCAAAGTTTCCTCCCCACTATGAAACTCTATAGTTGTTGTAAAAACCAGTGGTTTGTATCCATCAACAGTCACTTGAATCCTTCCTTCGTTTAAGTCAACCGCCTTAACCTCTCCCAGAGCATCACCAATACTCTTGAAGGTCGGATCAGCCCAGTAATGTATGTGTCTGAAAATATTAGTTACAACTATGTTTGATGTATGAAATAAAATTTGTGAGACATGATCGTTTAAATGATTAATTTAATCAGAAAAATATTAATGATTCATATAAAGTTATACTTTATTTCATATTTTCAATTAAAAACTTGAAAACTAAAAATTATGTGACAAATCTGATTGATAGTATTTTGCATCATTTCCCTTCCTTGAATTATTATAAGATATATACTAACATATGTAGCTGTTTTTAATAGTTATATAGATTAAATGCCATTAATCATGGTTCACAACTGTCTTTTTAGGTAACAAATCTACTAGAAAGCAATAACAATTTAGCACTTTTAATTTGTGTCATAATCATCATATTATATTGTTATAGTAGTATGATTGGCTCGCACCGTATGCGATCATAAATATTATTAAACATATTTAAAAATAATAATTTTTTTTTTTTTTTGACAACAGCAAACGACTCTACCAGTTCTCAGCTAGCCAAGACGGTGAATCAGGATTTACATAAACAAAATAAGAAGGTTGGATCCTTGCACCACGTGCTAGTTTGTCCGCCTTTGTGTTGTGTGCTCGTGGAGTGTGAGTGATAACGAACCTTGTGAAGAAACTCTTGCGACTCTCGTACTCATCCAAGTATATCGTGAAAGCAGGCCATTCTGTGGGTGTAGACACTATCTTCACCAGCTCCAAACAGTCTGTTGCGAAGGTTACCTCATGTTGATTCCACCGTTTCATACATTCCATAGCCCAAATTAGTGCTTCGAACTCTGCATGAAGTGGAGATAAACTACATCTGATATTCCTTGCTCCCATCATGATATATTTGTCTCCTTCGTAAATGCTATACCAGCCCTGTCCTGAAAATCTATCTCCTTCCTTCCATGATCCATCCAGAAAGCACCATCTTCCTGTAACATTCACCGGTGCCTGAATTGTAGCAATATTGTCCTGATTCCTTTGTACTCCTGTGTTACCCAATAATACTGAAGTCTGTGCCGCTCCCCATGCTGTGAATTCACTTTCGGCCAGGCGTAAAATTTCCCGTGGATCCCGATCAATATTACTATAAAGTTTATCATTTCTACTCTTCCAAATATACCAAATAATCCAAGGAAAACAGCCAATGTCAACATCAGATGGCACTCGCCAGAACAAATAATCCATATTGGTAAACAAAGAGGGTAATGGAAAACTTCCATGAGGCGATGGTATACTTGAAAGGGCCCAAGTTTGCAAGGCCGGCGGGCATTCAAATAGGACATGATTTATTGATTCCTCTTCTGTCCCACACTTAACGCACCGGGTATCACAATTGATTCCTCGGGCTTTTAAATTCTTTATAACCGATAGACAACCCGAGATTGCCTGCCAAATAAAATGTTGAACTTTTGGCGGACACCTTAACTTCCAACACTGCTCCTGAAGTCGTTTTACATCTGGTCCATAGGCCGTATTTATATATCTTTTATCCGGGAATTTCCTTTCTAAAAAGTAACCCGATTTAACCGAATACTTTCCGCTCTTTGTGTAATGCCAGCCGAGATTATCCGGCCTAGAGATTTTAGTAATTGGTAAACCAATAATGAGTGTCGTATCTTCTGGATCGATAAGGCTATTAATAAGCTGCTCATCCCAAATATGGTTCGTATGATCAATCAATTGGCTCACTTTTAGTGTGGGATCATAAGAAATTGTTTTACTTGTTGCTGATCTCGGGCGGTGACCTGGAATCCAGGGGTCATTCCATACAGATATGGTATCTCCTGTTCCAACCCTTTTGATTAGTCCTTTGTTAACCAAAGATCTAGCAGAAGTGATACTTCTCCATCCATAAGATGCAGAGTATGACTTAAATGGGTCTAAAGGACCCCCATTCCTATAATATCGGCCTTTGAATACCTTCGCAAATAAAGATTCCGGTTTTTCTATCAATCTCCACAGTTGTTTTCCTAAAAAAGCCGTGTTAACATTCTCCAGATCCCTGAAGCCTATTCCCCCTTCACATTTGTCATGACATAACTTATCCCAAGACATCCAATGCATCCCTCTTTGATTGCCGTTCGTACTCCACCAGAATTGTGCCGTAACACTAGTCAGCTTATTCGTTACCGTTTTTGGTAATCGAAAGCATGACATTACATGATTGGGCAATGTTGTAGCCACCGATTTTATCAAAACTTCTTTTCCTCCTCTTGTTAAATATTTAACCGTCCATCCATTGACTCTATTATGAAGTCTGTCATGAAGGAAACTAAATATTTTTGTTTTCGATCCCCCAAGACTCTCCGGAATTCCCAGATAGGTCCCCATCCCTCCTTCCTTTGTAATTCCTATTATTGCCTTTACTTCCTCTCGGGTTGTTTGAGCAACTTTAAAACCAAATTGTATTGATGATTTGTCGAAATTAATTTGTTGTCCTGATGCCAACTCATAACCTCTTAATATTTTAAGGATGACATTACATTCCTCTGTATTTGCCTTGCAGAAGAATAAACTATCATCCGCAAATAAAATATGTGAGATTGGAGGGCTTGCTCTTGCCACACTCAAGCCTGTCCACACCTTTTCTCGTTCCGCTTTTCTAATGTTTGCCACTAAAGCTTTCGTACATAGGATGAAGAGATATGGTGATAAAGGGTCCCCTTGCCGTAATCCTCTGTTTGGTTTAATTTTTCCTTTCGGCTGACCATTCAATAAGACTTTACATTCCACCGATGTAATACAGGCCATCATCAGATTTATCCAACGATCTCCGAAACCTTCCGTAGTAATTTTTCAATAAAGCTCCATTCCACTCTATCATATGCTTTGCTCATATCCGTTTTTATTGCCATAAATTTCCCTTTGCACGAGGGGTTCGTCCGTAGACCATGGAACATCTCTTGGGCCAATAAGATGTTATCCGAAATTAACCTCCCCGCCACAAAGGCTGACTGTGTTTCCGATATAAGTTTCGGTAATAAAGGCTTTAGTCGCTGACATAAAACCTTTGATAATAATTTATATCCCACGTTGCATAAACTAATAGGCCGCAGTTCCGTCATTCGTGTCGGTCGTTCCGTCTTTGGTATTAGACAAATGTTCGTTATATTCAACCTTGTATCAAAAACTCCCGTTTGAATAAAATCATTTACGAACCGAATAATATCATGTTTAATGATAGGCCAGGATTGTTGGAAAAACAAAGCTTTCATCCCGTCTGGTCCTGGCGCTTTCTCTGGATGCATCATAAATAAAACCTTATGTATCTCCTCTTCAGATGCAACCGCTGTTAGTCTGATGTTCATTTTTTCTGTTATTAATTCTGGAATTTCAAGGAGGAAATCCTCTATTTCCGATGGGTGTGATGAGGTAAATAAACTCTCAAAATAATCCGTTGCCACTTTTTCCACCTCCTCATCCTTTGTTACCCAATCACCATTATCATTGTGAAGGCCTACAATCCGATTCCGTGCTCTTCTTTGTTTTGTTAACGCTTGATAAAACTTTGTATTCCGATCACCCGAGGTGTACCACATATTTCTACTTTTTTGTTGCCAGTATAATTCCTCATCCAGATAAGCTTCTTTTAATTTACGGGTAATATCCAACACCTCAGCATGTGACCTATTATTGTCATTTTGTACCTCTTCTAATGCCTTTTTCAACTCATTTATTTTTTCCTTTCCATAAGGTAAGTTGTTCTTCCTCCATTTTGATATCTCGTGCCGACAATTCCTTATTTTGGATACAATGTTCGGTTGTAAATTTTCGTCCGCTAAACGCCACCCATTCGTAATTGAGGCCATTAATCCCTCTTTCCCAACCCATCTCTTGTCAAAACGAAATTGTGATTTTTTCCGTTTGATTTTATCCTCTATAGTTGCTATCAGGGGACGATGATTCGACCCTATCATGTCCAAATATTCAACAAAAGATTGTGGAAATAAAGTATGCCATTCCTCATTGGCTAAAGCTCTGTCAAGGCGACATCTTACCAATTGTCCCCCTCTCCTGCCTCGCCAGGATAAAGAATTCCCTAGATATGGAAACTCCAAAAAGCCACAGTTTCTGATCATGTCATTAAAATAAATAAAACTGGCAGCACTCCGTATGTTTCCTCCCTCTTTCTCATGATTTCCTGTGATCTCATTCAGATCTCCGATTATAAACCATGGTTCATTCTGAGAGATGCCGATTCTTGTTATTCTTTCCCATACTATATTCTGTAGTTGATGATTCGGTTCCCCGTATATAAAGGTTAGGAAAATCTTTTGACTCTGGTATTCCGCTTCAATGTCAATTAATCTGTTATTTTCAAAAATTATATTTACCTTGTAGATATTATTATAAAATAAAGCTAGACCTCCGCTTAGACCATGTGGTTCAACCGTGTGTAATCTATCATAGCCGAAGTGACCTTGGAACATCTCCACAAAGGGTCGTTGTTGTTTAGTTTCTGATAAAAACAGAAATTCCGGCTTGTACTTAAAGCATGTTTCGCGTAGATAACTTATGGTCCACTTGCTACCTAGCCCACGACAATTCCAACTTAAGATGCGCATTATAAAATCCCAAAATTTTCCTTAATAATGTAACCCGAGTTTGAAGATACCCTTGTTACTAACTTCTCTTTTTTTTTTCCTTCTAACCTCTATTGGATCCACATATTTTGTCTGTCTGAACACCCTGCACTTTACCCGGTACTTCATTACCTCTCTTACGATCCAATGATATACCACATTCCATTCCAAACCTCCAGACAGGCCCAATTCACTCATATCCAAACTACTAAAATCCTTGAAACATAATGTTATTATTTTACCATATTCTAAAAACCAGTGCATATAACCGTATATATGTCCATAATATCCACCGAGTATAAATACCAAAATTACTCTCTTCTTATCAACAATCATGTCCCATGAGTCTCTAAACTGCTCCATAATTTCTTGATGTGTAACCTCACCGATAACATCCGATTGCATAATGAAGCATACCTCCTTAAATTTGTATAGGCCCCTACTGTCATCTGTATATAAACAGGACATGAGGACATAATGAGTAGTGTGTATAACATGTAACCACAAAGAATACATAATTAAGTACCGCACACATGTTCCTAAGACTAAGCACCACCAGACGAAGATAGAAATATCTTCCCCAATCCTATAAACAAACTCAATATCCCAGCTTACTAAATACCATCCAAGAAAGCTACAGGAAAACCGTGACTCTGCATATACATAACCGGTATCATCCATATGCTTGATTAGAAACACTCCCATCATACTAGATAATAAAAAACCTTTCTTCGTCCACAAGATTCTTATATTACACAGATTTCCTTTATAAACCTTATAGGGTACTTTGTTGTCACAGTCACTCATATGTTTCTTATCAAGATTAATTAGTGTATGAGAACAAACCAACACCTCCACAAGCCTCATTTTACAGTACAGAAACGATCGTGTAATACCTTTCCTACTCCTCCCTAAAACCGTATGACTAACCTTAGCCCCACAAAATGTAAGATCAGTGTACACCTGGAGTTTAGATGATGTAAGACGAGTCCACTGTGCTATTCCCGATTGTTGTGTGCTCATGTCCATGCCCATAATCCTTGGTAATAAGCCCTGTACACCTGTACAATAAAGGAGCATCAGATCCATCAATAGGAAAAATTCTTGTTGAAACAAACTTAATCTACTAAAGTACAGTCCTATGATGAAACAGATAAGCTGTTTGTTTCTTATTTTTCTTCCTCTATAATATTTATATATAACACACCCAACACATCCAAAAACATAACCATATGATGATAACTTATATCCATTAACCAGAAAACACTGCCAGTAAAACCAGACTGACTCCCTTGCCCAAGAGCAACATTCATGGGAACAATGAGTATTCCTTAATCCGAGCAAGCCATATCTTGTGTCCACCATTATTTTAACCACTAAAACCCGACTAAAACTATAAAGAAAAGACCCTTTATTCATACTGGATAACCAAGCATTACACATGCTTTCATAAAGAGAATTAAAAAGAGAATTACTGCCATAATCGACAGTCAACCTATAAGGGAAATAATGAAAAAGAGCATGCTTATTCAAACTGCAATAATAAAATAAAGAGAGGGTTCTTCTGTAAAATCTTTGGCTTTCACTCATTCTGGACCATTTGCTTTAGGGGGTTTTTTAGCTGGTGCAGCCACCTTATCACCAGTCTGATTACCAACTTCTGCAGATTTTCCAGTGTTTTTTGTCACAACTCTCTTCCTTGGGGATAGAAATCCCTGCACCATGCGCTTTTTGGTGTTCCCACCAACCAGAACTCCTCCGCCACCTTTTGTCAGTTTCTTCTTTGTCTGCTGATTAGGAACCGTGTTTAACTCCATGGCAGCTGCTCCCTTATCAACCTGAGTATCCTCCTCAACTTTATCAACCACTTGTCCCTCCACAGTCGCTTCCGCTGCCTCCTTTGTAGTCTGCTCCTCTTCATCATCCATCAACAGATCATCCTCAGCTTCTTCCTGGAACTCTCCCTCTTCCTGCGAAACTGTTTCCGTCACCATATCCTCTATCACAGGGATAGAATTATCTTGGACCAAGCCAATCCTAACCTTTCCTTCCTCAGCTTTCCCTGAATTGATATCCATTATGGGATCCTCAAACATTAGGGGCTTCTTAGCCGATACCTTCTTCTCCTCATGACTTTTTGGGCCAGGAGAAATGTTACCATGAAAGGCCTCCTGCATCTTCCGTTCCTGATCCGAGAGGTGTGACCCAAGACTATTATCCTTAAGGTCATTAACACCTTTAGAACGAATAGCATATCGCCTATTAAGAGTCCTCGGAGAGACATAACCAGATTGTCTAATACCTCTTGATGGACCTTCCCCATGCTCCCTGTGAACCCTCGGCTTATAAGCCCTGTATTCATAGTCATTTCTCTTTCTCCGGTAATTTTCCTTAAGGATACCCTTACCCTTGCCATTATCTCTGTCCACCTGTTGAGGTGCTGCTCCTTTTGGCTTCTCCTCTTTCTGAGAGACCACTGCCTTGAAACTCACCGCCTGGGGTCCCTGGCCTGGATTATCTGATGGTCCATCATCCCCATTATCCCCATTGTCCTGAATAAAACCGCTAGTAGGGCACCGAAACTGATCATGACAGAGACTATGGCATGTCTTGCAGAATCCGAACAACTTTTCATACCTCAGTGACACCAAAGTTTCCTCCCCACTATGAAACTCTATAGTTGTTGTAAAAACCAGTGGTTTGTATCCATCAACAGTCACTTGAATCCTTCCTTCGTTTAAGTCAACCGCCTTAACCTCTCCCAGAGCATCACCAATACTCTTGAAGGTCGGATCAGCCCAGTAATGAAGTGGAATACCCAACACCTTGACCCAAAAAGTGATCTCTGAAGGGTAAGATGGAGATACAACTGGTCTCCACCTAACCAACGACACTATCCAGTAGTCAAAATGGAAAGGCTCCATTTTCAGCACTTCAGAAATATCCGCTTCATCATCAAAGTCAAATTGAAACCTCCCAAGACCCAAATCCGCACCGACCACCTTATCTTCCAACTGCCAAATCCGCGGAAACATATAAAGCAGGGTCGTCATGTTCTGCTTGGAAGGGTTCATACATCTACCAATTAAAGTATTGGCATAACCCTGGATGAGACTGGTATTATCAAACTTCGGAATAGTGATCTTCAAACCCCCCAGTCTTCTCCACCGATTTCTTTCCAACTCCCTTACCCACTAACTGAGACTGAGACATTTTCAGCAATCGAAAGAAACCAAGGGACAAAACACTCACAGAGAAAGAGAAGAACATAAAAGAACCAAGAAACACAAGATATAAAACGATGCAAGTGTGATGTAAAACCTCCAGTCTACTAAGCTTATTTATACAATTCCAACTCCGCAATTGTATCAATTTATGATTTAAGAATGATGTCAGTGATTCCGAATCATCCGTGATTGAAACAATCGTGAGATATGATTTCCTTAATTTTGCATTCCACATAATATACAAATCACTAATATCCAAAGCGATTATTCCATGAGACCGAGACTTTCCTAAAACACTTTTGTAAAGATCAAACCGTAAATCTATTCCTAGCCAAATTCCGAAATCAAGCTGTAAAAGAAGGACTAAAGAAACGTGCTTACGAGAGCTGGCCGAAGATAATGTGGAGATTTGGTGGTTTGAGACCTTTGCAAATCGCGTTTTCCAGATATGGAATCCCTGATTCGTTCCCTTTCCATACCATCCCGTAATCATATCATTCCGCAATTGAATTCCGATCCTTGTTATCCGTATCTCCATTCCTTCAGATTTCCGCAAATCGATCAAATCTCGGTCATTTATTTTCCCTCGATCCATCGAATCCTCCGATAGCCTCTGGATCCAAAGTATCTTCGCTAAAATCCAGTTATGATATCCCCAAATCCCGACCATTATACCGTAGCACTTGCCCCATGAATCTCCGATCTGTATTAAACCTAGCCAAATCACCCCGAAAATTCTCCGATTGAGAAGAGAGCCTCTCATCAAACCCTAGGTTGAAATCGCCATCGCCGTCCCCTAGAGAGAGTTATATAAAAAAAAAAAAATAATAATAATAAAAAATTATAAATTTAATTTAAAAACAACAAAAATATTATAAAATTTATATAAGAATATTTGAAATTAAAAATACATGCATTATTATATTTAATAAGATATTTTTATAATTTATTATAAATAAAATTAATATTAATAAAATAAATTATAATTATATATTTTTATGTATAAGATCAATACATAAAAAAATTATTTAAAATATTTATCATTTATATAAATTTAAAATGTATATAAATAATGCAATTTTACTATATAAAATCCAAAAATACTATTTATTAATATTTAAAAATATTCATCAATATTTTCATATTTATCATTTTATTTTTAATTTTTATTGAAGATTATGTATATCTCTAAAATAAAATAATTTTTTTAGAATTACTTTTTGATTTATCATCTCATTTACTTTTTCATTTTTACGCAAGATTATGTATATTTCTAAAATAAAATTTTAAAAATCTTCATAAATTTTGATATTTATCATCTCATTTTTTTATTTAAAGTTATGTATATCTCTAGAATAAAATTAAAATATAATAAATTACAAATATAAATTAAGGTTAACAAAGTTATTGACCTAATTTCATTAATAGCAAATTAATAATTATCCATTTTGAGAGTGAATATAAGGCCAAACGCATTTCTCAATTAATATAAAGATGTATATTTCCAAAATAAAATTTAAAAAATCTTCATAAATTTTGATATTTATCATCTCATTTTTTTTTATTTAAGGTCATGTATATCTCCATAATAAAATTACAAATATAAATTAAGGTTAACATAGTAATTGACATATAATTTCATTAATGGCAAATTAGTAATCAGCCATTTTGAAAGTGAATATAAGGCCAAACGCACTTCTCAATTAATATAAAGATTAATTAATTTTTCATATAAGACAAGATAAATGTGTACTAGAAGAAACAAATTTACAATTAAAAGAAAGCCATGTACATGCATTTTTAGATCTTGTATGCCAAATATAACTGAAAATAATAAGGCATAACAAATAGGAAATCTGTATTTGTAGATTTAATTATTATTCAAACTATAACAACATATAACATATATTTTACTCCAATTTTTTCCACTATATATATAGCCAAAGTTTTATCCTCATCATCACTAATTAAATTTGTCAAACTTGAACCTTTTTTTTTCTCATCTTAACCAAAAACAAAGATGAAGCTATAGTTCTCCATAATCTTTCTTCTCCTCACATCTTCACTGTTCATACTTTCAACCGCAGATTCGTGTAAGTGTACTTGATTTAGTTAAGTTGTTTTAGGTAACGTATCATTTGGTGATCTACTTTTGTCTAAATTATAATATAATATTTTATATGCGATCGACGATGAATGAATTCGTAGCATGTGGTGGAAAATGCAACGTGAGATGCTCAAAGGCATCACAACATGAAGAATGCATCAAGTATTGCAACATATGTTGCCAGAAGTGTAACAATTGTGTTCCCTCTGGCACATTTGGAAACAAAGATGAATGGCCTTGTTACCGAGATATGAAAAACTCTAAAGGCGGACCCAAGTGTCCTTGAACATGTTTTTGAAGATCATCAATCACATACATGTGAAAAATATTAATAACAACGATGTTTGATATATGAAATAAAATATGTGAGCTTAAAGTTAAAGTTAAAAATATTAATACCTAGCATATCAAATATAACATCATATATTATTAAAATTACATTCTATACAAAGAATATTGATTTTAGCAACTTTTAGAAATGAAATAATGAGTTGAAATAAGTTAAAATTAACTTAAATAAAATTTTATCAAATAAAATATAACTTAAGACGGGTTAAAAATATAACTTAAGACGGGTTAAAAAAGTTAACCGATTTCAATTATCAATTGATTTTAGCAACTTTTTAGGTATTAACAATGAAATAATGGGTTGAACTAAGTTAAAATTAACTTTTTAAAAATTATTAAATAAATTCACAAACGTTTTTACAGCAATAATGTTAGATAAGTATCTGCTAAAAATAACAATTACCCACAAATACTAAAAATATAATAAAACAATATCAGGAAGAAAAAATCTCACATTTAGCACCATATTATCATATTTTCACTTAATATATATTTAATTAAATAATTATTAAATTTATTTTACAAAACTATAAATTTAAAATAAAATAAAAAAATCTTTAAAAAAACATAAATCCGCGCTTTTCTAGCGCGTGTCAAAATCTAGGTAAAATTCAAATATGCCAATAATTAGGTAAAATGAGTTAAATTCAAATGAAATGAGTTATGTGTAAAAGATTAAAGAGAAATTTAATCTAAAATAGAATTAGAAATAGAGAATGACATTTTTTTAAAACAAAAATTTATTTCTAGAAAAAATTCTTTGTAAAACAAAAAAATATATATGACGAGATCGAACAATAACAAAAATTGTAACATATATATATATATATATAATTGATAATGTATAAGACCGTAGAATTATAGCATCCTTCGACCGATAACCAATTATTAAAGTTTTTCGCACAAAAAAATAATTTATTTTGGTTTTTTTTTGTTGTCAACAGTCATTTATTGGGCCAAGGCTTTAATTGTTACAAGTGGGCTAAAGCCCGAAACAAAAAGCACAAACGCGTGAAAGATGAAGCCCAATGTGCCCGCATACGAAGATAGGAACGCCACGTGGCCAAATCTACGCAGCAGCGGACATGCAAGAGAACACGCGTCAGAAGCTACGCCTCGCCGGAGCAAGTCAGCAAACGCGGAGGAGAACGCCGCTGCAACTCACCGGACCACCAATCTGTAAGAGCGTAGAACCACCTGCCAGTCAGAAGCTTCCCAAAGCCACCGTGAAAAGAACCTGCATCAAAACGAAACAACAACCAAATACTCCGCCGGAATCGGCCAGCACAAGGAGGCGCCGGCGCTGAGTAGGTTAGAAACCCCGCAGACCCACCAAACGCGTGTCCTCTAAAGCAGGTGGCACGCCGACGATATTAATTCCCGATAAGGACGAGCCACAGCGAAGCCGGAGTTAAAACAGGGGAGTCACGGCGATAGAGAGAGAAAGGAAGAAAGACCGCCGTCAAAGAGACGCCATAAACCGGAGAACCCGGTAGAATCCGATAAATCGGAAAGGACGGGCCAGACCAAGAAACGATGCCAGACTTATTGGAATCAAATCCAAAAAACAAACTGACCGTGAAGAAGATGCAGACATCGGATCCAACCGGTCAAATCGAAACAAAAGTCGATCAGAACTTACAAACAGAGATCGACAGAAACAAAATTCCTAAGGGAAAAAAAGATTTGCTCTCTGAAAGATAGAGAAGAGGGAAGAGAGCAAATCGGAAAAAAAACCGACGGTGGGGCTAGAGAGAAAAGTCTCTCTCTAGAGAAGAGAGAGAAAGCCCCATAGATGATTCATGTTTTTTTAACTCCACAAATAATTTATTTTGGTTGCAGTATACAATTTAACGGATTTGAATTTGTAATATAAAAAGTAGTACCAACCACTAATTACCTATATACATATTCCCTTTGTCCTGTTAAGTATACTATATTTCTGCATTTATGTCAAAAATATGAAATTGTTAGAGGTGTTTGTTATTTTTTTTAAACAACTTTATGTTTTATATTGTATTTGTATTTTAGATATTTAAATAAAAAGGAATGATTTCATACATAGTATTTTACAATTGTACACTATGTATGATGATGTAATTTCTTTATCGTTGGATTACTTACCTCTATTGTACATTCATACTATATAACTTTTGTGTTAATCTATGATCATAAACACTCACTAAGAAGAAGATATACACTTGTGCAATGCGGTTAACTTGATTAGATAGTCAATACCCGGTTCAGTGGTTTGATTAACTAATTAGGTGATCCGGTTTAGGTGGTATGTGTAAACCCTTAATCATATAAAAGGGTATAGTCTTAGCATTGCACAGGTTGATACGAGAGTGTTATCATCGTATTGTTGAGCTTTCGATCTTCTTCCTGTTCACGGTGTTTCTCAGGTTGTTGAGAACGCTATCTTCTTCGTGTTAGTGGATTGATGGACTGAGTCTAGCCCCAGTGAGTAGCTCCACATCCCGTGGGTGAACACTGGGTAACCAAAACCTGTGCATTCGTTTCTTTGTTTTCTCGGTTCTTAGTTTGATTTTGATTGTGAGCTAAATCGAGTTCTTGGTCACAGGAGTGGTAAAGACCCCTATTATCTCCTGTGTGATCCATGAAATGTGTCCAAAGTACACCCCATAACGGGAAGAACACTGATAAAATAAAATAAAATGATACCCAATGTGGGAAAAATCAGTTGTTAAGGAAGGGAAAAGAGAAGAAAGGGACTAGAAAAAGATAGTATGGTGGTCTAGAGCTGATAAGGTAAGAATCCATGTGCCCTTTGATCGATACTCCTTAGGTGAGACCGCACTTAAATACTTGCAGAAGTCAGTAGAGAGAATTTGAATGCTTGAATGTGATTGTGGAATTTACTTAGGACAGTTGCTAAGTGTGGGGGAAGTACATGTTGGTCTTGATATCCTGTGATTGATTCTTTCAGTGGTTTACTAAGGGGAATCTGAGTATTGTAGCTTCTAGGATG
This sequence comes from Orychophragmus violaceus, assembly GCA_030180135.1. NCBI lineage: Eukaryota > Viridiplantae > Streptophyta > Magnoliopsida > Brassicales > Brassicaceae > Orychophragmus > Orychophragmus violaceus. Next base: position 78,456,142 of record CM058235.1, on the reverse strand, counting down.
AAATGAGTTTCTGAAGAGTTTTCAAACCTCTTCACCAAGCTTTAGTTCTCTGTTTTGCTTGAGGGCAAGCAAAGGCTAAGTGTGGGGGAGTTGATATATCTTGGTTTTTACTAGTTTTAGACCATGATATAAGTGTGTTTTAGTGTCTTTTGTGTTCTTTTAGAGTCTTTTACAGGTATAATCAGGTTTGGAGCATATTTGGTGATTATGGCACTTTTTGGAGATTTTTGGAAGTGTTTGGCCAAGAGATAGAGTTCACTGTCCGAAACAGAGTAATGCGTCGATCGTTGCACACTAGCACCGATCGTTGCACCAGCGAGATGGGCCGAAACTCGGCGGTTTATGAAGAGTAAAGATATTGCACTCTGATCCAGAAGTTCCTGATATTTACAAAGAAGCCCCTGGCCGAGATTAGACCTATATAATTAAGTTTTTGGTGTTTTAATTACTTACGCTTTCATAATTAAGAGCAGAGGATTTTTAGAGCTTTTGGGGCTGATCTGAACCTTTACTCCATCTGTATTTGGAGAAGATTTCGAACCCCTTTAATTCTTTATCTTTTATGCAATTTATTCTTCATATGATTATGTTTTCATTATCTATGTCTGAGTAGATTCCTAGTTAGGTTTAGGGTTTCTCACATAGGATTTCATGACTTGCTAGACTTGTTTAATTCAGTTAAGGATACATAACTATATCTGTTCTTCAATCTAATTGTGCTTAAAGCTAGTTCTAACCTAATCAATTAGAATCTAGATCTTAGGTTGCTAAATACGACACAGAAGTGTGGTTTAGGAATCTGAACTCTTTAGGTTGAGCAATTAAACTTCTCGCAAACGAAAGTTTGGTTTAGGATAATTGTGAACATATCAAACTTGGAATTAATGCTAGTTTAATCTGTTAGTTCTCGCAAACGAAAGTTTGGTTTGCTGCACTTAGACTTAGAAAATTATCGCAAAGGAATTTGGTTAATTCTATATCTGTGTTTTGAGTTCTTGGTTAATTCTATATCTGTGTTTTGAGTTCTAGAACTGCGCTTAATTAGATCCTTGCTGAATGAACTGTCTGCTTGTCTGATTTCCTGAGAACGCCCTAGACTTAGCGCTCTTAATAACTTGCTTTCACAACCGACAATCTCTGCTTTCTGTTTACTTTCTCGCATTGCTTTTAATTCAATCACATTGCTTTCTTCCTAGTTAATTTCCTGTTCTTGAGCTATTGAATACCAGAGTCTCTGTGGATTCGATACCTATATACTACAACCACTGAACTGTGCACTTGCAGTTAGATATAGGATTAAAACCTTACCCTATCAAGTGTAACTGGTTAGATACAGGCCATTGTTCTCTTGAACTCACTATCAGCCAGATATGATCAACTGAAGCATACTCTCAAGTATGGTAAAGACTCCCTATCCCTTGAAGAAGTCATCTCGGCTGCAAGATCAAAAGAAAGGGAGCTAGCAGAGAGTAACAAACATGAAAAGGGAAATACCACGGCCTTGTACTCAAATGACAGAGGAAGGTAGTCTAAGAGAGGTGGTCAAGAGTCACGAGGAAACAAGAGTCGCAGCAAGTCCAAGACTCGTAAGCTGGTGTGTTGGTACTGCAAAAAGGAAGGTCACATTAAGAAAGACTGTTTTGCCAGAAAGAAGAGTTTTGACACTGACAGTGATGGAGAGGCAGTTGTGGTTATTGATCAACTGGAGGAAGGCATGGATGCTCTGATGGTCTTAGATAACAAATCTCAAGATGAATGGGTCATTGATTCTGGATGCACTCGTCACATGACATACAGGAAAGATTGGCTGGTAGATTTTAAGCAGAAAGACACTAGCAAGATTCTTTTGGGAGATTTTCACACAGTAGAAACACAAGGAGTTGGTCCCATACGGATAAATACTCACGGTGGATCAGTAAAAATCATGAAGAATGTCAGGTATGTGCCATCAATCAGGAGAAACCTAATATCCACAGGGACATTAGACAAGCTGGAATTCAGTCACTCAGGTGGAGATGGGAAAATCATCTTCAAGAAGAATAACAAGCTTGCTCTCCAAGGGACTCTTAAGAATGGTCTGTACATCCTGGATGGGGAAACTGTCACATGATAGATATGTAACTCAGAACGTGCTAAGCAGCCACAAGCCTCCTTATGGCACAGTCGTCTTGGTCACATGAGCTACAGAAACCTACAAGTTCTGGTCAGAGATGGAATTTTAAGTAAGAAAGACATTGGTAAGAATGTCTTCTGTGAACATTGTATAATGGGTAAGTCAAAGAAGGTAAGCTTTGATACATGTAAGCATACCACTTCAAACGTGCTTGAATACATTCATGTTAATTTGTGGGGCTCCCCAAATGTTCATCCATCTCTCTCAGGTAACAAGAATTTTTTATCCATTATTGATGATCACTCTAGAAAAGTATGGAGTCATTGCCTTAGAACTAAAGATGAAACTTTTGCAAAATTCTGTGAATGGAAAATACTTGTAGAGAATCAAAAGGATAGAAAGGTTAAGTACTTGAGAACTGACAATGGCCTAGAGTTTTGCAATCTCTTGTTTGATGAGTTTTGCAGGAAACAGGGAATCATCAGACACAGGACCTGCACTTATACCCCTCAGCAGAATGGTGTTGCTGAGAGGATGAACAGAACAATCATGGAGAAGGTGCGGTGCTTGCTGAACGAGTCTGGTCTGGATGAAAGCTTCTGGGCAGAAGCAGCGTCTACTGCGGTGTATGTTATAAACAGGTCACCATCAGCACCGTTGAATTTCAAGACTCCTGAAGAAGTCTGGCTGGGAAAGAAACCAGGGTACAAGCATATGAGAAAGTTTGGTTCAGTGGCGTACGTTCACATGGATCAAGGGAAACTCCAGCCCAGAGCAGTGAAGGGAGTGTTTATTGGATACCCACCAGGTACCAAAGGATACAAGATATGGCTTCTGGATGGCCAGAAGTGTATGATTAGTCGAAATGTGAAGTTTCATGAGGCACAGGTGTACAAGGACACCTTGAAGTCTTCAGGGATTGATGAGCAAGGTCAAAGACAGAAGATTGTTGTTGATGAACCTTTCCAGAAGGAGGATCAAGTTAAGTTCATTCCCTCTGACATTGAAACTGCAGAAGAGAACTCAGAGCAAGGTGGAGCTGTCCAGGCTGATGAAGATTCTGAAAGCACTGATTATCAGTCTCCTGATCCCATTGAGAAGACTAAAACAAGCTTATCCAAGTTCCAGCTGGCCAAAGACCGGAAGAGGCGTGAGATTGTTCCTCCTATAAGATTCAAAGACTATGACTGCACTGAAGATGATGATATATTCTTTGCTTTGTGTATGTCTGAATTGATGTATCTGGAAGAGCCTAGGAACATCTCAGAAGCCAGAGACAGTGAAGATAGAGATAAGTGGAAGACAGCAACGGATGAGGAAATGGATTCACTCATGAAGAACCATACATGGGTTCTGGTTGACAAGCCTAAGGACAGGAAGGTTATATCATGTTGTTGGCTGTTTAAAATAAAACCAGGAATAGAAGGGATAGAGCCAGATAGATACAAGGCTCGGCTAGTAGCAAGAGGCTTCACACAAAAGGAAGGAATCGACTATCAAGAGGTGTTTGCACCTGTAGTGAAACATGTTTCAATCCGAACATTGTTATCACTTGTGGTTCATTTTGACCTGGAATTGGAACAAATGGACGTAAAGACGACATTTCTACATGGAAAACTAGAGGAAGATCTATACATGTATCAGACAGAGGGTTATGAAGTCAAAGGCAAAGAAAATCAAGTGTGCTTGTTGAAGAAATCTCTTTATGGCTTGAAGCAGTCACCCAGACAATGGAATAAGAAGTTCCATGAAGTCATGAAGGCACAAGGATTTGACAGAAGCAACCATGACTCTTGCGTATACATTAAAAAGCTTGGCTCTAATGATTACATGTATCTTCTACTTTATGTAGACGACATGTTATTGGCAGCTAAGAAGATCTCAGATACCAATCGACTAAAGAAGGAGTTGAGCAGTAACTTTGAGATGAAAGACATGGGAGCAGCTCGTATAATTCTGGGCATGGACATATTTAGAGACAGGAAAAATGGTATCTTAAGGTTGTCCCAGTCAGTGTATCTAAAGAAGGTCATCAGGAAATTCAGAATGGATGAAGCTAAAAGCTGTATGACACCAATTGGAGCTCATTTCAAGTTGGCTTCAGTTAAATATCATTAAGAGATCCTGGACACTGAAACTACACCTTATGCTTCAGCTGTTGGAAGCATAATGTATGCTATGATAGGTTCAAGACCTGACTTAGCATATGGAATGTGTTTGGTAAGCCGGTTCATGAGTAAACCTGGGTTGATCCATTGGGAAGCAGTGAAGTGGCTTCTTCGGTATATTAAGGGTTCTACAGAGGTTCAGTTGGTCTACACCAGGGACAAGAATCTGGAGATACAGGGGTTCAGTGACTCAGATTTTGCAGGAGATTTGGATCATAAGAGATCCATAACAGGGTATGTGTTTACCATTGGTGGTAATGTGGTGAGTTGGAAATCAGGTCTACAGCCGGTTGTTGCTTTATCCACAACAGAAGCTGAATTCATGGCTTTGACAGAGGCAATCAAAGAAGGAATATGGTTACGAGGGTTACTTGAAGATCTGGGTTTCACTCATGGAGCAGTTAAAGTCTGGAGTGACTCGCAGAGTGCAATTTGCTTATCCAAAAACAGTGTGTTCCATGAACGCACTAAGCACATTGCAGTCAAATACTATTTCATCAGGGATATGATTGATGATAAGGAAGTTGAGGTGTTGAAAATACACACAAGTCGGAATCCTGCAGATATGTTGACAAAAGTGGTTCCAGTGAGCAAATTCAAGGCAACTTTGGAATTGCTCAGAGTAACCCAAGCCTGATAAGCTTGGCACCAGCTAGACGGTGTAAGTCCAGAGGTAGATCCACAGGAGGTAACGAAGAATGTTTGTAATGTGTTTTATGATCAAGGTAGAGAATGTTAATCTATGATCATAAACACTCACTAAGAAGAAGATATACACTTGTGAAATGCGGTTAACTTGATTAGATAGTCAATACCCGGTTCAGTGGTTTGATTAACTAATTAGGTGATCCGGTTTAGGTGGTATGTGTAAACCCTTAATCAAATAAAAGGGTATAGTCTTAGCATTGCACAGGTTGATACGAGAGTGTTATCATCGTATTGTTGAGCTTTCGATCTTCTTCCTGTTCACGGTGTTTCTCAGGTTGTTGAGAACGCTATCTTCTTCGTGTTAGTGGATTGCTGGACTGAGTCTAGCCCCAGTGAGTATCTCCACATCCCGTGGGTGAACACTGGGTAACCAAAACCTGTGCATTCGTTTCTTTGTTTTCTCGGTTCTTAGTTTGATCTTTGATTGTGAGCTAAATCGAGTTCTTGGTGAGTGCGTTGAGTGATAGCGAGTGAGATTGTATTGATTTCATTAGCAATTCTGAGCTCAGTTCAGGTAATTGGTTACAAGATTTTGTGAACGAAAATGAGTGATATATGTGATGTATATAATACACAAGTCATTAGTCCGATCCCACTCTACGAGTATACATACTCTTAGTGGTACTAGTTTAAGTTTATAAACAAGGGTCACACCGTCGCTATAGCTACGCGTCGTGTAGAGGTATGAGATATTGTTTAATGTTTTAATCTTACCTGGACAGTAATATATGCATGTATTCAGAAAAGAAAAGAAAAAAATCAGAAAACCCCAAAAATATACCAACTAAACTCGTTTTTGCCGAAAAATATGCACATTTACGATTATCTGATTAACACAAAACTCGTTAATGTTGTTCTTTTAAATCACTAAACAGAAAAATGTCAACATTTTAATATATTATTTCAACGGAGTTAATGTCCTGTTAATGACGTCTTTAACAGAGTTATAAATCGATGGAGGAAAAACCCAAAAAATTTACCAATTGAATTCGTTTTTGCCAAAAAATACATAGACTTTTGTCATTACTTGATTAATACATGAACACTCATTAATATTGTCATTTTAACAGACGTTAAAGTCTCGTTAACAGGGTTTATAACTCTGTTAAAACTGAAGCATATATTTATTTAAGTTTATATATTAGTGTAATCGAGAGTATATTGAACTGTAGCTATATTCTAGTGGTATATGCACTTCTTTCATAAGACTAGAGCTCTAATCTCCCTTTCTCCCAGATTTTTTTAAATCTAAATCTGCTAAAAGTAAATGCCTCAAAAGCTGACGCCAGAGCCTTTTCTTTCCGCAACTTTGATCTCCTTGTCTCTCTGTTTTTTGTTTCTTCTAAATCCTTATTTTCATACTTTAAATTTCTTTTTTCTCAGTGTGTGTGACGGTTTCCGAGTGAATTTTATGGATGTTCCTGATTTCGCTCGTGTCCGTCGGGTCAACTACTGTTTCGGTTCGTAATTTATTTGCACTTCAATTTTTTTCTGTAAATGAATCATGACATTTTGCTAGTTGGTAATTTAAAATGACAACATTATCGAGTTCGTATTTTAATCAGGTAATGACAAAAGTCTGTGTATTTTTCGACAAAAAAAAAAGTTCAGTTGGTGTATTTTTTTGGTTTTTTCCATCAATTTATAACTCCTTTAGAGGCACTAACTCCGTTAAAACTATGTATTAAAATCCTAACATTTTTCTAGTTAGTGATTTAAAATAACAATATTAACGAGTCATGTATTAATCAGGTAATAATGAAAGTGTGTGTATTTTCGGCAAATACGAGTTTAGTTGGTGTATTTTTCGGGTTTTTCCGGAAAAAAATCCAATTGAAGATTACTTTTTTGTCTACAAGAAACTTCAACATTATCAACATCATAAGTTAGCACAGAAAAAATGAGGGCTCAAGAAATGAACCCATGGTTTCTTTCATCGCCGGATTCTGATCTATCTCCATCGCTATCACCGTCTTGTGGACTCATCATCCATCCACCTCAGCTCCCTCCTAAGTCTCTAATCCCTCCTGACCCCGTATCCCCAACCTACCTTGCTTCATTCCCTCCTCTTTCTCCCTCCCCTCCTTCGAAATTTTCTCAAACTTGTGTAACTCCCTTGCTCCCTGCTTTAAGAAAACTTGCACGTGCCTCTTCTTCCCTTTTTAGAGTTGGCTCTGTCCCCCAAAATCTCAGCAAACCAATCTCAATTATTCCCTCAGTCGAAAACCAAATCACTAACACTATTCGTGAAAAGTGTTTCATGGCTTCTTCAATTTCTTCCTCTCTACTACTCTCTTCAGCCCGCTTTTTTACTATTGTCAGCTCCCTTTCATCCTCTTTCCCTTCCTTGGTTTCCTCTCAGCCTCCCTTTCATCCTAAACCATCACTGGTTACACAATCAGAAAAGCTCAAGATGAAGCACTGTACAAAATAGACCTTTTCACTATCTCCGAGAAAGGTAAAAGAAGAATCAGCGTACCTGAAGAAGTGTTTGAGAGAGGAGCTACTGAGAATAAGGATTTCTTTGTAGGCTGATTAATTGGTAAAACTCCTTAATACTCTCAGATCCAAAGCGTGTTCAACCATATATGGGGAAAAAGAGGTCGCTTGAAAATACATTTTAACCCACATTCAAAGTCAATGCTTGTTAGGATCCCTAATGAGTTCATTCGCACAAAAAATTATTGAGAAAAGGGTTTGGTATGTTGGCTCAAGAATGTTTAGGATTTTCGAGTGTAACTGACACCATAAAGCTGACTCATCTGCTCTCATGGCTAAGCCTCTATGGGCTTATTTTAAGAATGTTCCAATTTCAAGTGTAACTCACACCAATTCCCAGCGGCTGATTTCCAATCCTTTCGGTTCCACAACTTTCCACCCCCTCGAAGAATCTCATACCACTGCCTTGCTATCCTAGACATTTCTTATCCCATACCTCATCCAGGATATATACCCTTTAAGTTCCTAAACCTTCTCACTAAACACCCTGAGTTCATAAGTTCGATTGAGGTAGCGTGGTTACAGGCTTGAAGACCAGCCGTTAATCTCTCAAAGCTTTGTTATAAACTCATGACTATCAAAAGTTCACTTATAAAAAATTAACTAGATAATTTTTCTAAAATCAAGTGAGAGCTAATATTGCTAACCGTTTGTTAAATGTGCATGATCAGGCTCTTCACCGACCATCTTCCCATCTGTTTCAAAGAGACCTACAAAATAAGCTTGCCTAATTGGGACTAATAGAAGAAGCGTTTTCAAGCAAAAATCAAGTATGAATTGGCTAAAAGAGGGAGTCTCAAACACTATCTTCTTTTTCCGATCTTGTATGGAAAGAGCTTCTTATAACTCCATCATACTCTTCATTCTTCCTTCTGGTTTGAATATCTCTAATCCTCACCATATGAGTATACTAGTGATAGGTCGAGTTTTATCCCTATTCTAACTGCAAGTGCACAGTGATGTAGTTGTAGTACTTAGGGTATCGAATCCACAGGGACTCCGGTCAACGATAGCTTTAGAACGATCAAGTTAAAACTAGGAGAAAGCAATATGGGAAAGCAGTAAATCAGCAAGCAGAAAGTAAATAGCAGCGAGTTGTGAGCAAGGAAGCGAAGCGTTAAGTCTAGGAAGTTCTCAGGAAATCAGGAACACAAGCAATCAATCAATTAACATGATTCAGATATCGATATTCTAGAACTAGAATCACAATCATATAACAAACCAACTCTCGCTGCGAATGCTAACTATGTCTAACAACCTAGAAAACCAAATCTCTTTGCGAATTCTAGAGTTCTAAACATGCATTTAGTTTAGGTTCTTTCGTTCACAAATTCCCTAAGCCAAATCTCTTTGCGAGTAGGTTATTTTCTCAGCTAGGTTCTTTTCTAATCTATTAACCAACTCTCGCTGCGCTAACAGATCTGATATCAATAATCTAAGTAGCTAATTCAGATTATGCATTAAGATCAACCTAGATGAAGAACTAGACGATATGAATCCCTACGGATTGATTAAACTATAATTCCATGAAATCCCTAATGAGAATCCCTACACCTAACATGTAAACTACTCAGACATGTTCATCGAAACAGAAGATATCATAAGTAGAAAACCAAATATCATTAAACAGAATAATCAACTGGGGTTCGAAATCAAGTCTCTTTCGAGAACCATATCAGCCCCTAAGGCTCTCTCTCTGAATAAAATAATGCGTTAAGTAAAGCGTAGCCTAAACATGTGGCTAAAAACCCTAATATATAGTCTAAAACACGTTTTGGGCTTCTGTGTAAATATATGGGCTTTTCTGCAATATCAGCATTCTTCATTAAACCGCCGAGTCTGGCCCATCTCGCATATGCAACGATCGACACCAAAGGTGTGTCGATCGATGCATTCCTCAAATGTCCACAGAGAACTCTATCTCTCGGCCAAACACTCCAAAAAGCTCCAGAAAGTGCCATAATCACCAAATCTGCTCCAAATGTGCTTGTACCTAATAAATACCTGAAAAGACTCTAAAACATAATAATAGACTCGATAAATAAGATACATACCATGGTTAAAATCCCTAAAATCCATGGTATATCAACTCCCCCACACTTAGCTCTTGCTTGTCCTCAAGCAAGTAAAGAACCAAAGCATGGTGAAGAGGTTTGAAAACTTTCAGAAACTCTTTTCATCTTTGAAGCAACAACACTCAGATTCCCCTTAGTAATCCACTAAAAGAATCAATCACAAGATATCAAGACCAACATATACTTCCCCCACACTTAGCAACTGTCCTAAGTAAACTCCACAATCATATTCACACATTCAAATTCACCCTACTGACTTCTACAAGTATTTAAGTGCGGTCTCACCTAAGGAGTATCGATCAAAGGCACATGGACTCTTACCTTATCAGCTCTAGACCACCATACTATCTTTCTCTAGTCCCTTTCTTCTCTTTTCCCTTCCTTAGCATTCTGATTTTTCCCCATTGGGTATCATTTTATTTTTTTATCAGTGCTCTTCCCGTTAAGGGGTGTACCTTGGACACATTCTATGGATGCACAGGATATGAAAGTTGTAGCTACCATTCCCATGACCACTTCGGAGTTACTAACTCATCCTCAGTTTATTATCTTTTTTTTTATGGAAGGGGAGAAGGGAACCAAATAGGACAGGTTTACAGGCTATGTCAGAACTAACAAAGGAATCCGACACAAAGTATACCAAGCCCTTAGGTGAGAAATCTAAGTCAGTATTAAGGTGAAGTCAGTAAAAGGATCCTCTGATACCTGAAGCGATGTGGGTGTTCTCGGTAGGCTGATCCGTGTCTGGGTTTTCTAATAGTCATAGATAATCTACAACTTCATCCCAATGGTTACTTAAGTTCCTGCAAGTGCTGCTAATCTTCTCAAAAAATCATTGTTTCCTACTTAAACTGGTTTTGACTCAATAAAACAAATTTTTTGAAAATTGGACTGACTCTTAAGAAAACAAAAGCGTGCGTCAGTAGCTCCTCCCCCACACTTAAAACACACTGTCCCCAGTAGTGTCAAGCTTAGGGTCGGCGAGAAAATAAATCAAATTGAAACAATCCGAAAAGTTGCAGAACACTTACCTGTCGTCGCCCTGTGTCGATCGATGCCACAATGTGTGTCGATCGATGCAAGGTGAATATGCTCGCGGTTATGTAAATAACCGATGTCCGAACCGCAATTAATTCGGCTAACCGTAAATCGCGACTGCATCGACCGATGCACTATGTGTGTCGATCGATGCAGTGCGATTCTGCCTGTTTCTCTCGGCTCTGAACACACTTAAACAGAAAAATCAAAAACACCAAATCAAATTGAAAAACGAAAACTAAAACGAACCTAACAGTGGGTTGCCTCCCACTCAACGCTTGTTTTGAGTCATTAGCTTGACTATGGGAAGATATCAGATTCATGGCGGTTTCAACAGAGACTTTGAGTGTCTCTGTGAATATCTCTTCATCCAAGGAGGTGTGTATGCTGTCGGATCATGAGGTTTCCCAAGGAAAGAGTAGACAGAACCGGAGCGGGAGCGAAGCTTGGGTGGAATACTGCGTTTTCCAGCATTCAAAGTGATGCGGTCAGGATGTTTAAGCTTAGATGATTTGTGCCTTACCTTTGGTGGAGATCTGATGTTTGGCGCTTTCTGCTTATGAGCAGTTACAGGTACTGAAGATGTTAGAGCAGGTTCAAAAGGAACCGCCATCTTCTTCTCTCTACTATCAGATACTGTAGTTCCACCAATCTGAACTTCTTCTTTCAGATGACCATCAGTGGAGATCATCTTCTTTGCATATCCCAACACAGGAGGATGAACTCGCGAAGCTTCAGCTGGTGGAGTTTCATTCATCTCCTTATCCACCACTACCATGCACTTGACTACACTCTGCTCATGTTTAGACCTTATAGGAACTTTTTGGAATGGTATTGGAGGTTTGTAGATCCTTTCCTTAGCAAAAACATCATATTTGGGCGAAATTGGGTCTGCTCGACTGTCGCGTCGACCAACGCAGAGTGGGTGTCGGTCGTCATTGAATTGATGTCGACCTTCAGTGTCGACAATGGTCAATTTCTGTTCGTCGTAAGAACTCGAAATTGCCGTCAGAACTGCGTGTTGACCGATACTAAGGGGGTGTCGATCGATGGATGTATCAGACAGACAATATTCATCCAGAAAATCCGAGATTATGCTCTCTTCTTCACCTAGCAACTCAATCTCATCTCTTAAGGTCACAGCTTTGATGGATTTGTACTGTTCAGCTTTCCTAGCTTCATTATGCCTTTGTATTGCTTGAGATGTCTGTTGGATTTGGACATCCAGCTTCTTCACTTGTGTGCTCAGAGATTCAAACTTCCCATTCAGATTTTTATGCATAGCATCCAACTTCCTGTCGAAGTCTACAGCAGTCTTGGTCTGATCCTCTAGTAACTGCTCCATCATGGATTCCATCTTGCTCTTATAAGCATTAGCAGCAGGAGGTGTCTGATAAGATTCATAGGTTCTCTGATGAGAATTACCTTGCTGCAAAGGTTCCTGATAACCAGCATTCTGTCCATATACAGGAGGGTTCTGATTGCTTGTAAAAACACTCCTCTGTCCACCATTAAAGAACTTGTTACCTTGCTGATTATCAAACCTGTTTCCTTGGATTCCAGAGCCATTGATGTAGTTCAAATCTTCTTCCTGCTTTTCCAAGACCTGCTCCATCATGCTCATCAGCTTATTATAATGTGTATTGTGAGGAGGAACAGGCTGATATGATGGAGATTCATAATCTCTGGTGAATGAATAGGAACCATAGCCTCTGCAGAACGAGTTATTCTGCTGATTTTCCAACATCCGTTCCATCATTCCCATCATCTTACGCGATGTGTCGATCGATGCAGAGTAGCATCGATCGATGCAAGCTCGAGAATGCAACGATCGACACACAGGACCGTGTCGATCAATGCAGGGCGATTACAGGCGTACCTGAAACGCAAGAACAGAAAAGAAAAAAAATTAGTAGCAAAAAATAAAAACGAAAAACCTAGTCTAAACCCTAAGTTCAAATCTATCGAAGACTCAAAAGAGTCCCCGGCAACGGCGCCAAAAACTTGATAGGTCGAGTTTTATCCCTATTCTAACTGCAAGTGCACAGTGATGTAGTTGTAGTACTTAGGGTATCGAATCCACAGGGACTCCGGTCAACGATAGATTTAGAACGATCAAGTTAAAACTAGGAGAAAGCAATATGGGAAAGCAGTAAATCAGCAAGCAGAAAGTAAATAGCAGCGAGTTGTGAGCAAGGAAGCGAAGCGTTAAGTCTAGAAAGTTCTCAGGAAATCAGGAACACATGAAATCAATCAATTAACATGATTCAGATATCGATATTCTAGAACTAGAATCACAATCATATAACAAACCAACTCTCGCTGCGAATGCTAACTATGTCTAACAACCTAGAAAACCAAATCTCTTTGCGAATTCTAGAGTTCTAAACATGCATTTAGTGTAGGTTCTTTTGTTCACAAATTCCCTAAGCCAAATCTCTTTGCGAATAGGTTATTTGCTCAGCTAGGTTATTTTCTAATCTATTAACCAACTCTCGCTGCGCTAACAGATCTGATATCAATAGTCTAAGTAGCTAATTCAGATTATGCATTAAGATCAACCTAGATGAAGAACTAGACGATATGAATCCCTACGGATTGATTAAACTATATATCCATGAAATCCCTAATGAGAATCCCTACACCTAACATGTAAACTACTCAGACATGTTCATCGAAACAGAAGATATCATAAGTAGAAAACCAAATATCATTAAACAGAATAATCAACAGGGGTTCGAAATCAAGTCTCTTTCGAGAACCAAATCAGCCCCTAAGGCTCTCTCTCTGAATAAAATAATGCGTAAGTAAAGCGTAGCCTAAACAAGTGGCTAAAAACCCTAATATATAGTCTAAAACACGTTTTGGGCTTCCTTGTAAATATCTGGGCTTTTCTGCAATATCAGCATTCTTCATTAAACCGCCGAGTCTGGCCCATCTCGCATATGCAACGATCGACACCAAAGGTGTGTCGATCGATGCATTCCTCAAATGTCCACAGAGAACTCTATCTCTCGGCCAAACACTCCAAAAAGCTCCAGAAAGTGCCATAATCACCAAATCTGCTCCAAATGTGCTTGTACCTAATAAATACCTGAAAAGACTCTAAAACATAATAATAGACTCGATAAATAAGATACATACCATGGTTAAAATCCCTAAAATCCATGGTATATCAACTAGCGGTTCAACACTTCACAGACGTCCTGACTCCCCAAATCCTCCCACTGCTTACTCTACCTCGTGCTTGGTTCCAAGGTCTGGCTGATTTAAGGTGCTCTCCTACACACAAGCAAGTTTTCCAGCGGTGCCTCCTCTAGAAACCTTTGCTACAACTCTACTGAAGATGAATCCATCTCAATCCCCAAGCCATGATGGCTTCACCTCATGTTTTTTTTAGATCTCTTTGGCACATTTTGGGTAATGAAGTGGTGAACTCTATTGGTGGTTTCTTCACATCAGGCTTTTTACCTGCCTCTGTGAATGTTACTTTTCATGCCCTAATACCTAAGAAACATGGAGCCTCTGGGATTTCTGACTTTAGGCCTCTCTCCTGGTGCAACTCTTTGTACAAGAATATCTCCAAAAGTCATGTCTTCAAGCTTAAGCTTATTCTACAAGATCTAATTCTCCTTAATCAGACGGCATTTGTTCAAGGCAGACTACTAATCGTGAACATATTTCTAGATGCAGATATAATGAATGGGTATCATAAGGATAGAGGGCCAAAACGGATTGCAATAAAATTAGACATCGCTAAGGCCTTTGATACTATTCGGTGAGAGTTCATGTATTCTAAGTAGGTATGGGAAAAAACCTAGAATCAAAGTACTGTACCGAATCCGAACCAAAAAAGAGGAACCGAATCTGAATCCGAACAGATAAAATACTCGAATGGATCCTAAACTTCTATATCCAAAGAACCGGAACCGAATCCGACCCGAACCCGATCCGATCCGAGAACTAAATGGGTACCTGAAATGTCTGAACTATAATTACATACCCAAGATATTAATTATATTTAGACTTAATATACAATAATTATCCCAAATTTTAATTACAAACTCAAATATATTAGTTAATTTTAGACCAAAATAACTAAAATAAACTAAATATACAAAATTTATTGTTATATTTGTCTAAATTTAACAATTTTTATTCAAATTAACCAATTTTATTTTTGTTTTATGATTGTTTGGGTACCCCGAACCGAACAAAACCCGAATGGAAGCGAACCAAATCCGAACAGAAATTCTAAAATATCCGAATGGATCTTATATCTGGACCCGAAAACCCGAAAACTCAAGAGACCCAAACCGTAATCGAACGCCCATGCCTAATTATAAAGAGTGTTGAAATTTTAGAAGTTTACCTCACTTGGCTATAAGCTTACATTTCAACGCCTTCTTACTCAGTCGGGTTCAGTGGCTCTGTTCATGGCTATTTTCAGGGAAATAGGGGTATTAGGCAAGGAGACCCACTCTCTCCCTACCTCTTCGTCCTAGCAATGTTGAATTTATAATCTGAGGAAGGGAAAATAATGTACCATAAAGACTGTAAGGGTGCAAAACCTACTCATCTCTGTTTTGCATATGACTTGCTTATATTTGATGAAGGATCGCTACAGTTAGTGGAGAATACAATTGTTGTCTTAAAGAAGTTTGAATCGTTGTCCGGATTGGCAATGAATGTTCAGAAGACTATCTTCTTCCCATGTGGTCTTACTGAACATGAAACAGACTTGATTAGCCCAACAACAAGATTAGCATAAGGTTTCCTTCCCATAAGGTACATGGGAGTCCCATTAACTACTAAGAAACTTACCAAGATTCATAGCGATCCTTTGATTCAGTCTATCAAGGGTAAGATCTCCTCCTAGACAGCTAGATCACTATCGTTTTCCGGACGTCTTCTTCTAATCAGTTATTAACGCAATCAATCATTTTTAATGTGCCTCTTTTGTCCTGCCAAATCAGTTATCAAAATTATTAGTTTCTTGTGCAATAGCTACTTATGGAGTGGAAAAATTGAAACAAGATACTCAGCTAGAGTCTCTTAGTCGACGGTTACCAAAATGAAATAGGAAGGTGGCTTGGGTTTGAGAGACCTACTAACCTGGAACTTGAAATCGACTCTCAAGCTCATTTGGCTTCTATTTTTTAGAAGTGGCTCGTTCTGGGTGGGCTTTTTCAAGAAGTAAATCCTAAATAAAAACCTCAAAACTTCTGGAGAATCAAGGAAAAACAAAAGCATTCTCGGTTAGTGAACAAGATGATTAGAATAATGCATCCAATATTTGACTGGATTAAGGTTCAAGTGGGAAATGGGGAGTCTACGCTCTTTTGGTTGGATAATTCGTCAGCTATGGGGAGCCTAAACAACTACTTCTCAAATGAACCTAACTTCATGCGCGTGATTTCTCCTAACTCTACTTCTCAGGAGCTCTATTCAAATGGTCCTTGGCATCTTCCTTTAGCTCGTTCTCAAAATCAGGTCAATCAGCTTACCTATCATCTATAACATTAACTGTAAGCGAGGATTCATACCTTTGGGAGCAAGATAATTTTCAGTCAATGAAATATGCAACCAACAAGATATACTTGCTACTACGACTTCCTTCTCCCCCAGTGTCGTGGCACAATATCACTTGGACTTCACGAGAAATTCACAAGCACAACTTATTAGCTTGGCTCTTCATGCTGGACTGTTGTCCCACCAGAGGTTGCATTTTAGCTTGGGGTCTGCAGTCAGATCCTCACTGCCTCTTGTGCTAATCTGCCGCATAAAGCCATTATCATTTACTTTTCACCTGCGACTTTCAGACGGTATAAACCGCGGTATCATGCATCAATTGTGTTGCACGTTTAGGATTTACTGACATATTGATGTTGATTAGAGTCAATAAAACAAGAGAAACGTGGTGTGAATACTCAACCTAAATTCATTCTTGGATGACTCCACAAAAGCTTCTATATGAAATGTTGCACGTCTCTTTTTTCAAAGGTTAGTATGATCTCTATTGCCTTTGAACGTACAAAATCTTACATACCTCCTACGGCAAGGTTTTGAAGCTAACTTGTATCTCATTTGTATATGTGGGAAGGTGTCTGGTTGCCAAGAACCCCACCGCCTTATTGTTGGAGGGCCTCCGGACAGTGTTTTCAAAGTTAGATCCGAGACGATCTATCTATTTGTTTGAGCAAGCCCCTCAATATTGTCCTTACATCATATTATCATATAGTATGTGTAAAACATTGACTGGGAACTGGGTTGAGGGTTTACAATGTTTAGAGAACATGAGATGGTGGGACGATTTTGAACGCTCGTGTGACATAGCAGGATGCAAAATAAAGGCAGTAACCGATTTGGGACCGCGTAAATTCATCGTGCAGTGGTTGTAGGTTCCGACCAGACGGCAATCCTGAATGTTTGAGCTGTTGGGTTTTCTGTATCTCGTACATTTTTGCTCTTTTGTCCTAACGATCTAGATTATCAGCTTCAATTATTGATGAGGACATCAGTTTGACCAACACTGAGTTGGACGAGCAAGACGGACCAGGCTCTACCAAGAAGCTGGCTGACCAGTTTCCGACCATGCGAGACATACCAAGGACACTTCGGGACAGCGACAGATACAGGCTGAATTCAACAATGCCATGGAGCAGCTGATCTCAAGGACAAGCCTAGAAGACATCACGACCCAGCTAGGCCAGCTCGATCAAGGACAACCTGTTCTGAACCAGTTGGCCCGGAGGATGATCCATACTGAAGCTGGCGGCCCATTTGATCAGACCACGCCATGGCCCATACTCCGGACGCACGGACCGACCATGATCTTCTGCATCGAGCCAGATGATCCTTTGACCGGTTTGCCTCTAGGATAAAGATCATACTCTTTTTCCCTTGTGAAGTTTTGTCCCAAATGGGTTTTCTTCACAAGGTTTTTAACGAGGTGATCTGAGGCCCGTTCATTAGAGAGGCAGGCCAGCCCTTCTTCTATTTTCGACCAAGGAGTTTCCTTTTCCGTTCTGAATTTTATTTCTTTGTTTTTCCTTGGTTTTTTCTCCCTTATTTTTGATGGCCCATGTTTAGGCCCAGTCTTTCCTTTTCAGTTGTAAGTGTTTAAAACACTATGTTTGATTCATTTTAACGCCAAGTAAGTTTTAAGTCAAGAAAAAACCTAAAGGTTGTGTTCTCTTTTCTCTACTGCGCGGCTGCCCCTCTAGAGATCGAGACTTCTTTGCTTATTGATTGCTGGTTGGATTGTTCTAAGCATACCACAAGATCAGTAGCTCGAAATCACCATCAATCATCCACTGACCAAGCTGAGAGTGCTTTCGGCCAGCAGCTTCATCCCATCTCATTCCCATCTCACATCATCTGGTATCAGAGCCGAAAGGTTCCAAATCAGGTTTAATCCATCAATTATCTTTCAGATTCGTTGCATTAGTTCCTTTTGATTATCATTGCTGTTGATTATCATAGCTGTTGATTATCATAGCTGTTGATTATCATTGCTATTTATTATCATTTCTCTTGATTATCATTGCTGTTTGTTTTATCTTCTGTTACATTGACTCTGTGTATTGCGTTCATTGGGTAAGAAGAAGAATAGTAGAAGTCGGCTGCTAAGGTGTTCACGGTTTGAGCCAGCCGTAACTAGCACTAGGGTTCCCATTTGCGAAATTATTACTTACGGTTTGCTGCTTTGGTTACTGGTCTGAATTAAGTGAATTACCATTCCTGATTTTCGGTTTAGTATTACCTTTTATAGTTTTAGTTAGAAAAAAAAAAGAGAGAATAGGTTGATAGAAGTTAAGAAACCGGCTGCATTGTTCTTGTATTGTCTTGGACTGTTGCTTGAGTATTGCGGTTTGTTGCTTTGGTTATCAATCTGATTTAAGTGAGATTTCTATTCTTGTTATTGGGTTAGTGCTTACTTTCAGTTTATTAGTCAAAAAAAAAAAAACATTTCGGCCTTGCTTTGTTTTTCCTTCCGAATTGGTTGCAATTGTTTTCCTTTAGCTCTGTCTGTTTCTCTTCTTTGGTGTGTTTGATCTGTTTTTTTAAGTGCGCAGAGACTAATGGCAGAAGAACGAAACCAGCAAGGCGTTCCACTGACCTCCCTCAGATCCAAGCTGCTATCCAGACGATCGGAGCCCAACTGGACCGTTTGGAGCATCCCGGCGAGCATCAGCCTCGGCCGGAAGATCAGCAACCTCGGCCCGGCGCCTTTCATCCTCGGCCAGGAGAGCGTCCACACGGACCAGAGTCCCCACGTCCTTGGAACGACCAGCAACGTCGACCAGACTAGCACCATGGACGAGTTGAGCGACCCGGACGCTTGCAGGACGCCCGACTGGACGACTTGGACGATGATACGGACGAGTTTGAGGATGGATACCACTGTCCTCGACCACCATACCAGTGTGACCCTATTTACAGAGGACGCATACGAGAACAAGAGGTACAACGTCCCTATCCTAATGATATCAAGCTAAAGACTCCTACTTTTGCAGGAAAAGTGGACCCGGAGGCATATCTAGACTGGGAGCGGAGAATGGAGCATATCTTCGACCATTACGGATATCCCGAAGCCAGGAAGATATCTTTGGCAGTGGCCCAGTTCACAGGACATGCACTATCATTGTGGGACCGGGACGCTGCGGAACGAAGGCGCCATCGGTAAGAACCGATCGCTACGTGGACTGACGTGAAGTTCCAGTTAAGGCGAAGGTATGTTTCTGCCCATTTCCATAGATATTTGCAGAAACGTTTTCGTAAGTTGATGCAGGGAACTAATACGGTCGAAGAGTATTTCGAAGAGTTCGAGCAATTGGGGAATAGACTTGAGCTGGACGATTCAGAAGAGACTCTGATGGCCCAGTTCGTGGACGGGCTGAACGAGAGGATCGCTCGAAAGGTAGAAATTCAACCTTATCACGATATGTCCGAGTTGTTGCATTTGTGTATACAGGTTGAGCATCACAACAAGCGAAAGTCAGCGACCACGACCCGGACTAGGACCAATACGCCTTGGACCACGCCAGCTCCACGACCTGTTGACAAAGGTAAACCGGTTGAAGTTGAATACAGGTTCAAGAAACCGACCATTGAGACGTCTTAGCCTAACAGACCAGACCCATGTAAGATCCATAGCACGTCCCGTTCTAGAGAAATCACGTGTTTTAAGTGTCAGGGTAAAGGACATATTGCCCGAGACTGTCCGAACCGGAGAGTTATGATCTTGAACGAAGCCGGTGAGTACGAGTCTCAGGACGAGCAGGAGGATGAAGACTTGGAGGTATGTGACATAGGGATGCCCATAGAGTATCCCGACTCTGGAGAGCTATTGGTGATCAGGAGAGCTCTCAGTGCACTTGTTGATCCCGAGATGGTTCAGCTCGAGAACATCTTCCACACTCGCTGTACCGTGAACAGCAAGGTATGTAGTCTTATTATTGATGGTGGGTCTTGTACTAACATGGCCAGAAGGAACATGGTTTATAAGCTCGGTCTGCAAGTAACTAAGCACATGCGACCGTACCGACTTCGGTGGCTGAACGATGACACGGAGATCCGGATCGCAGATCAAGTAACCGTACCTTTCAGCATTGGACGACATCACGATCAGGTAGTATGCGACGTGGTTCCTATGTAGGTTGGACACTTATTTCTCGGCCGACCATGGTAGTTCGATAAGGAGTCCTTGCACAACGGGCGGACGAATCATTACTCGTTCATTCACGACAAGCGAAAGTACCAGCTCACGCCTCTTACACCGCAGGAAGTACATGAGGTGCAGCTGCTTCTTGCCAAGGATAAGAAGAACCGTAAGACCAATCTTATTATTTCTTCACATTCTGTTTCAAGAGCTATTGTTCAGAACATGCATGTGCTACTAATGATCTTTAGGGAGGCTTTGCATTCGTGTTCAGACACTGTTGAGCTGCCCCGGGAAGTTGTTTCTTTGTTGGACAGGTTTAAGGATGTCTTTCCGGACGAGATACCAGCCGGCCTACTGCCCATACGAGGCATTGAGCATCAGATCGATCTCGTGCCAGGAGCGTCCCTGCCCAACAGGCTTGCATACCGAGTGAACCCGACCGAGTCCAAAGAACTGGAGAAACAAGTGCAGGAACTCATGTCCAAGGGTTACATTCGCGAGAGCCTCAGTCCGTGTGCGGTACCAGTCTTGTTGGTTCCTAAGAAAGACGGATCTTGGAGGATGTGCGTCGACTGTCGGGCCATCAACAATATCACCATCAAGTACCGGCATCCTATACCCCGACTGGACGAAATGTTAGACGAGCTGCATGGAGCGTCCGTGTTCTCTAAGATCGATCTACGAAGTGGATACCACCAGGTCCGAATGAAGGAAGGCGGCGAATGGAAAACGGCCTTCAAGACCAAGCAAGGCCTGTATGAGTGGCTGGTCATGCCGTTCGGCCTTACAAACGCACCCAGTACGTTCATGCGCCTCATGAACCAGGTCTTAAGGGCCTACATCAGTAAGTTCGTTGTTGTTTACTTCGACGATATTTTGATTTATAGTCAATGTTTTGCTGACCATCTGGTGCACCTTGAGAAAGTGATAGATACTCTTCGACAGGAGGGTCATTACGCAAACCTCAAGAAGTGCAAGGTTTTGTTGTGAGTTTGCAGAGCTTACAGGTTAATCAAGAAAATATCAAAGCAATTGAGGAGTGGCCGACCCCGACCACGATCGGCCATGTTAGGAGCTTCCACGGTTTGGCCAGCTTCTATAGACGGTTTGTGAAGGATTTTAGCACTGTGGCCGCCCCACTTACAGCCGTGATCAAGAAGGAAGTCCCGTTCAAATGGGGCCAGTCGCAAGAGACCGCATTTCAGAAACTCAAGGATTTGTTAACCCATGCTCCTATTTTGGTTTTTCCTAATTTTGATAAGACGTTTGAGATTGAGTGTGATGCTTCAGGTTTAGGGATTGGAGCTGTCCTGACGCAAGGTGGGCGACCGGTCGCCTACTTCAGCGAGAAGTTGAGTGGAGCCACGCTCAACTATCCTACCAATGACAAGGAGCTGTATGCGTTGGTTAGATCCTTGGAGACTTGGCAGCATTACATGTTCTCCAAGGAGTTTGTTATTCACACCGACCACGAGACGCTCAAGCATCTGAGAGGACAGACGAATCTGAAGAGGAGGCACGCCAAGTGACTTGAGTTCGTAGAGACCTTTCCATACATCATCAAGTACAAGAACGGAAAGGAGAGCGTAGTAGCTGATGCACTGTCGAGGAGATACACACTGATCAGCACCATGGAGGCCAAAGTCTTGGGGTTTGAACTTATTAAAGAGGATTATGATACTGACCCTGATTTTGGTGAAATTTTTCAGGAATGTAGCAAAGGACCGAAGGGAGTTTTCTACTTTCATAATGGATTCCTGTCAAAAGGGAAGCGGTTGTGCATTCCTCAAGGATCGATGAGGGAGCTTCTGATCCGAGAGTCCCATGGAGGAGGACTGATGGGACACTTTGGCGTAGACAAGACACTGAGTGTCCTGGTTGGGCACTTCTATTGGCCACATCAGAAACGAGACATGGAGCGTTTCTGCTCCAAGTGCATTACATGCCTTAAGTCCAAGTCTAGGTCACATCCTCACGGTCTTTACTTACCTTTTCCTATACCTAACCGACCATGGGTCGATATTCTATGGATTTTGTGCTTGGTTTGCCTAAGATCAGGAACAAGTATGCGATCTTCGTTGTGGTCGACCGGTTTTCAAAGATGGCTCACTTCATACCGTGTTCTAAGACGAATGATGCGACCCAGACAGCCGACCTCTTCTTCAAAGAAGTGGTCAGATTGCACGGACTGCCCCGGACTATCGTCTCAGATCGTGATCCGACCTTCCTAGGTCACTTCTGGAGGACGTTGTGGAGGAAGCTGGGTACCAAGCTACTGTTCTCGACCACTTGTCATCCACAGACAGATGGACAGACCGAGGTCGTGAACCAGACACTCTCAGCCCTTTTAAGGGCCACGGTTGGTAAAAATTTGTCACATTGGTTGGATTGCATTTCTTTTGTTGAGTTTGCGTATAATGGTGCCAAACACTCTGCTACTAAGATGTCTCCTTTTAAGGTTGTTTATGGATTTAAGCCAGATACGCCACTTGATCTGAAGCCACTGCCAGCATTGGAGTTCATCAATCTTGATGGAGAGCGCAAGGCTGAGGCCGTCGCCAAGCTGCACCAGGCGGTCAAGGAGAACATCGAGAAGAGGATGGAGCAATACAAGAAGCAAGCCGACAAACACAGGAAAGAGGTCAACATTAGGCCAGGCGACTGGGTCTGGGTTCACATGCGATTTGAACGGTTCCGAACAAGAGGAAGTCCAAGCTTGCCCCACGTGGAGATGGACCATTCCGGGTCCTGGAGAAGATTAACGACAACGCCTACCAATTGGAACTCCCAGGTAAGATGAGCATATCGTCGAGTTTTAATGTTGCTGATTTGTCTCCTTATTGTGCCGGTGATACAGTTCTGAGGCCAGAACCTTTTTAAGAGGGTGGGAATGATGAGGACATCAGCTTGACCGACACTGAGTTGGACGAGCAAGACGGACTAGGCTCTACCAAGAAGCTGGCTGCCTGTTTCCGACCATGCGAGACGTACCAAGGACACGTTCGGGACAGCGACGGATACAGGCTGAATTCAACAATGCCATGGAGCAGCTGATCTCGAGGACAAGCCTAGAAGACATCACGACCCAGCTAGGCCAGCTCGATCAAGGACAACCTGTTCTGAACCAGTTGGCCCGGAGGATGATCCATACTGAAGCTGGCGGCCCATTTGATCAGACCACGCCATGGCCCATACTCTGGACGCACGGACCGACCATGATCTTCTGCATCGAGCCAGATGATCCTTTGACCGGTCTGCCTATGGGATAAAGATCATACTCTTTTTCCCTTGTGAAGTTTTGTCCCAAATGGGTTTTCTTCACAAGGTTTTTAACGAGGTGATCCGAGGCCCGTTCATTAGAGAGGCAGGCCGGCCCTTCTTCTATTTTCGACCAAGGAGTTTTCTTTTCCATTCTGAATTTAATTTCTTTGTTTTTCCTTGGTTTTTTCTCCCTTATTTTCGATAGCCCATGTTTAGGCCCAGTCTTTACTTTTCGGTTGTAAGTGTTTAAAACACTATGTTTGATTCATTTTAATGCCAAGTAAGTTTTAAGTCAAGAAAAACCCTAAAGGTTGTGTTTTCTCTTCTCTACTGCGCGGCTGCCCCTCTAGAGATCGAAACTTCTTTGCTTATTGCTTTCTGGTTCGATTGTTCTAAGCATACCACAAGATCAGTAGCTCGAAATCACCATCAATCATCCACTGACCAAGCTGAGAGTGCCTTCGGCCAGCAGCTTCATCCCATCTCATTCCCATCTCACATCAATTATGTTTACATAAGATTAGGCATAATCTTATACTATGTAATGGTGACTTAAATGGACGTGCTTAAGTACTTTTGACAATATAGCATCGAAAAAGTAATTTAACTAATGTGCATATACAATACATTTGTTTAATCCAAAATGCGATATAACAAATCCGCACTTATACATAATTAGTTAGGCATATTAGGATATGCGAACGTGCATAACACCTCCATGCACGTTCATAACAAAAGACTGTAGCATTCATATGTAGCGATATTACAAAGGTAAGCGTTAATATAATATATTCCTACTATGTGAACGTACCTAACAAACTTATGCACGTTCATTACAAAACGTGAACTTTCATACGTACCAATCTCCGAACCAGCCAACCCATATCAGATTGGATTCCTGCAATTTGTCTTGTTATGTCCGACTTGGCGGCATCTTCCACATTTGTTGGCTTTCTTTCTCTTAGTTGGCATTGTATCCCCTACAATGATATACACCAGTCTTTGTCAAAAATTATCAGGAAATCTGTTTGTCAAAAAAAATTCTACTACTTACAAATAGTTCGAAGAAGGATCTCTTCCATTGTTTTGGCGGCCTTCCAGGGGTCTCCTCATAAGTGGTGGAATTAGCTTCATATTTTTCAGCTCCTCAGGCACGTACCCATCGGCTTCCGCGGAATTTGGTACGGGTAGTACGCTCCCAGCATAAGCGTGCTTCCATGTTTCTAACACATAGTACTCGTGAACCAATCTGACGGGGTCCTGATTGAAAAATTTCACTGCGGAAATTGCGTGACAATAAGGAAGCTTTAGCTTGTAAAAAACCTTGCAGGTGCATTCCCCACTGTCTAAGGCAACATGGTACCGCCAATCGTTGAGGGATGTAACTAGCACACTCCACCATCAAGCTTGAGTAGCCGTGCATTTTGTAGAATGATCCGCCAACCTAACAAGAAATCGATCCACCGCCTCAGAATAGTCCTCATAAACTCAATGGTTGATGTAATTGGAAAATCATTCCCTTTCGCAAGCACATCATTCAACGACTCCGCAATATTTCTACTCATCATATTGTACCTATCCCCCTTTCCATGGACCCTTGTCCAGTGATTTTATTTTGGCAATCCTTGTCCAGTGCTCAAAGCCTATATCTTCTAACAATTTTGCATATAACCAAGGAAGTGTTCGTTCTAATATGCCCGAGCAGAATTTGAAACTAGTTCCAACAATCCCTATGCCTTGAAATTTTTGCATACATTCTGTTCCAAATGGACACTGCACGCTCCTTGGTTGGCCCGGGGTAGACCTGCTTAATAGTCATGTATATCGATGAATGACGATCAGAGACAATGAACAGATCACACGAATCAGGGACAATCACGGCCAAGTTCCGCATGAACCACTCCCATGATGCATTGTTCTCACCGCTGACAATGGCAACGCAAAGGGAAAAATCTGAAAGGTCACATCTTGGAAACTCGCAGTCATCATGCACACCATGTATTTACCCCACAATTGTGTCTCGTCCACAACTATCACCTTCCATACCCAGTGCAGACCTTCAGTACAAACACCAATGCGAAAAACAAATATTGAAACCGTTTCACACCATCTTCTTCCTCAATGCACTATAGATGAGAAACCGTCCCTGGATTTGCCTTTCACATCAAATATAGATATGCAGGAAGTAACATGTAGCTGTCCTCTGCGGATCAGTGGATTGCCTCAATAGCCATCTCACGTGCTCTCCATGCTTGCCAATACAACACATTGACTACCAACTCCTCCATCAACATTAGCGACAAGTCTCTCGGCCTAGGTCCAATTCTCCCATTCCCAAACTTTTTCTTCAACAACTCTGCTATAACTCGTGTCGTAGCATGCTTGTTGTTTTTGGTTCTCGAATTAATATTGCAAGAGTGGTGCAATTCTACTTTCCTTATCTCAAAATAAGAAGAATATGGTACAACTTTAGCCATTACCCTCCAATCACACTTAGGGTCAATGTATTGCATAACTATCTTCGATTTTGTTGACTGCGGAGTACGAAAGTGAAATAACCTCTTTATAGGATAAACACACATAGTTACCAGTAAATCATTCTTGGTTTTGAACAACCGCCCCATATATATTCCATCATCTTCCACTAATATATTAATATCAGCAAGCTCTTTCTCACCTTTTATCTCGTCGTCAAACATTGTAGCTTGATCACGAATACCTTCGTATATATTATGTAGGCTCCGAAACATACCACCGGGTGGTGTGGGTTCCAATGTGTTCTGAGTATAACAAGACATGAATTTTTGTTGTTATTAGAAGAGGATCGTCCGACACCCTGTTAAGCTGATGCGTCCACTGAGTTGGATCTAGACTGTCATACTCTCCTCCAAGACTTGCATCAGTCGATGTTTGTTCCCTTTCATCGTCATCAAAATCTTCGCTACCGGATCCCTATTTATCATAAGATCTACTAGACGACCTCTCGCTTACATTAGGCAAAATGGTTTCCAAATTCTGGTCTACACGATTTAAACATATAACGGCTTCCTTTTCTTCGTCTTAACCATTAGAGCAAATATCATCGAATGTTTATGTTTCTTTCGCAAATGTCTCAACTGTTGGAATATGTCCAAGTTCCTCCACTGCATCGAGAGCTGCAGCAAGCTTCGAGATGCAGAGGAGAGGTTGCGTGTTGCCGAGGAGAAGTCGAAGACCGATCTTCTTAAGTTCCAATCGGACAAGAAGAGGCGAGAGAGGTTCTACACCGACTTCGTCCAAAAAGAAAGAGATCGTATTGAAGCCGCAGTGAGAGCAAAGGCGCAAACCCACTTTGATCTTTTTCATCGTTTTGTGATGGATCAGGAGTCGGCCACCGCCTTGCAAGTTGAGCAGGCTCAAATCTCGGGTCTTAAAAGATGTTTGATGAAACTCGGCGAAGAGGGCGTGTTGATTCCTAAATCCATCATGGATCAGGTCGCTGCTGACGAGGCCGTAGCTGATGCGAAGCTTGATCAGATAGAGGTTGTGACGAAGGAAGAGCTCACATTTGTTCTCTCGCCAGTTCATCATCCCCTCCTTAACCTTCTTTGTGATTCGCCTTCCCAAGTTCCGCAGGACGTCAATCAGTTTGGGACTAATCATGGGGTGATTCCCGACGCGGTTCCTGCCAGTCTCATTCAGACTGTTAGCTCGGAAATCGCGATTTTGGAGGATGCCTCAAAGGATCAGGACGCGATTGCTGAGAAGAATGAAGTCGGGAAGGCTCGTGAAGTAGACAAGTCATCTGAGGGGGCCGAATAACTCTCTTTTTATTATATTTTTTTGAATCGGCCTTTATGTAGTTTTGTCTTTGCTTCGGTTGACTTGTAAACTCTTGTCTTTTTGCTAAGGAAATAAGTTATATTGTCTTCTTTTCTCTCTTATTTTTAAGTCGGAAGTACGTCCTAAGTTAAATCTGACTGACATGTTTCAGACGTTCTTTGACAAATTCCAAAACAGAGCGATTATGCTATGTGCACGATTAAATCGGACTAATCTTGTATTAAATTTGTTCTCTTTTCGACAAATTCAAACAGATAGCGATTTAATTATGTTTTGCCATAAGGCGGTTTGCGAGGCATATGTGATCGGCTTTATTCTAAGGGTGGGTGAATGTGCGATGCTTAAGTGCTCGACTTATTTAATATCACCTACCGCGAAGAATTTGCGGGACGGATCCCGACTTTTCCTTACCACGATGTGCACCTCGTGCGCAAGGAAGATCATGCTCCTGGCCAGGGAGCACGATGCTTAGTGCGAGTCTTTGCTCGGCTTTTCTGCGAGTCTCTGCTCGTCTTTCTACGAGTTTTTGAACTCGGCTTTCTGCGAGTCTATGCTTGTCTTCGAGTTTCTGAACTCGGCTTTATGCGGGTTTCTGAACTCGGCTTTGTGCGAGTTTATGAACTCGGCTTTGTGCGAGTTTCTGAACTCGTCTTTTTGCGAGTTTCTGAACTCGGCTTTTTGCGAGTTTATGAACTCGGCTTTCTTGTTTTGAAGCGGTCCTTTAGCCAGGATAAACTATAAAATAGAAGTTTTATTAAATTTGTGACTGTGCCGAGGAAGGCTGCCTACGTATCTTCCGAGGAAGAATCAAGTCACTCGTAGTTCATACATATGATTTTTTTTTTTGAAACCTTGTCTTGTCGCCTTAGAAGTATTCTTTCAAGCTCGCCGAATTCCAAGATCTCGGTAGAGCTTTGCCCTTCATTGATTCGAGCTCGTAAACTCCAGGCTTGACGACTTTCGCGACTTTGTAAGGTCCTTCCCATTTTGCACCGAGTTTGCCCGCTCTCCACTCCATTGTATTTTCTTAGACCTTGCGCAGGACGTAGTTGATAGGTCAAGAATTAATCCCTATACTAAACTGCAAGTGTACAGCAATGTCAAAGTAGTATATAGGGTTATCGAATCCACAGGGACACTTGGTCTCAAGAGAATCAAACCGTAGGGAATGAATACTAGAAATAAGCAATGTGATTGTATTGAAAGTAGTGCGAGAAAGTAAATCAGTAGCAGAGATTATTGGTTGTGAAAGCAAGTAATTAAAAGCGTCAAACCTAGGGTATTCTCAGGAAATCAGACTAGCAGACAGTTCATTCAGCAAGGATCTAATTAAGCACAGTTCTAGAACTCAAAACACAGATATAGAATTAACCAAATTCCTTTGCGATAATTCTCTAAGTCTAAGTGCAGCAAACCAAACTTCCGTTTGCGAGAACTAACAGATTAAACTAGCAATAAGCTCAAGTTTGATATGTTCACAATTATCCTAAACCAAACTTTCGTTTGCGCAAAGTTTAATTGCCCAATTTAATTAGTTCAGATTCCTAAACCCCACTTCCGTGACGTATTTAGCAACCTAAGATCTAGATTCTAATTGATCAGGTTAGAACTAGCTTTAAGCACAATTAAATTGAAGAACAGATATAGTTTGAATCCTTAACTGAAATTGAACAAGTCTAGCAAGTCATGAAATCCTATGTGAGAAACCCTAAGTCTAACTAGGAATCTACTCAGACATAGATAATGAAAACATGATCATATGATAAGTAAATTGCATAAAAGAATAAGAGTAAAAGGGGTTCGAAATCTTCTCCAAATACAGATGATGAATCAGGTTCAGATCAGCCCCAAAAGCTCTAAAAATCCTCTGCTCTTAATTATGAAGTTGTATCTAATAAAAACTCTAAAAACTCTATTATATAGGCATAATCTCGGCCAGGGGCTTCTTTGTAAATATCAGGAACTTCTGGATCAAAGTGCAATATCTTGATTCTTCTAAACCGCCGAGTTTTTGGCCCATCTCGCTGGTGCAACGATCGTTGCTAGAGTGCAACGATCGACACCTTTCTCTGTCTCGGACAGTGAACTCTATCTCTCGGCCAATCACTCCAAAAATCTCCAAAATGCTCCATAATCTCCAATTTAGCTCCCAACCTGATTATACCTGTAAAAGACTCTAAACAAAGACAAAAGACACTAAAACACATCTATATCATGGCCTAAAACTAGTAAAAACCATGATATATCAACTCCCCCACACTTAGCCTTTGCTTGCCCTCAAGCAAAACATAGAACTAAAACATGGTGAAGAGGTTTGAAAACTCTTCAGAAACTCATTTCATCTTAGAAGCTACAATACTCAGATTCCCCTTAGTAAACCACTGAAAGAATCAATCACAGGATATCAAGACCAACATGTACTTCCCCCACACTTAGCAACTGTCCTAGGTAAACTCCACAATCACATTCAAGCATTCAAATTCTCCCTACTGACTTCTGCAAGTATTTAAGTGCGGTCTCACCTAAGGAGTATCGATCTAAAGGCACATGGATTCTTACCTAATCAGCTCTAGACCACCATACTATCTTTCTCTAGTCCCTTTCTTCTCTTTCCCTTCTTTAACAACTGATTTTTCCCCACTGGGTATCATTTTATTTTTTTTATCAGTGTTCTTCCCGTTATGGGGTGTAC
The DNA here is from genome assembly GCA_030180135.1 of Orychophragmus violaceus. NCBI lineage: Eukaryota > Viridiplantae > Streptophyta > Magnoliopsida > Brassicales > Brassicaceae > Orychophragmus > Orychophragmus violaceus. The sequence goes on along the minus strand of CM058235.1, from coordinate 78,426,099 downwards.
TTTGGACACATTCCATGGATCACATGAGAGATAATAGTGTTTGCTACCACTCTCATGACCACTTCGGAGTTACTAACTCATCCTCAGTTTATTATTTTTTTTTTTACTTTATAGAAGGGGAGAAGGGAACTAAATAGGACAGGTTTACAGGCTGTGTCAGAACTAACAGGGAATCCGACATAAAGTATACCAAGCCCTTAGGTGAGAAATCTAAGTCAGTATTAGGGGTGAAGTCAGTAAAAGATCCTCTGATACCTGAAGTGATGTGGGTGTTCCCAGTAGGTTGATCTGTGATGGGGTTTTCTAATAGTCAGAGATAGATCCTGCAACTTCATCCCAATGGTTACTTAAGTTCCTGCAAGTTTTGTAAATCTCCTCCGAAAATCATGGTTTCTTACTTAAACAATTTTGACTCAATAAAACAAAAAAATTTTGAAAAACGGACTGACTCTTAAGAAAACAGAAAGATAAACGTCAGTAGCACCTCCCCCACACTTAAGACACACTGTCCCCAGTAGTGTCCAGCGAAGGATCGGTAAAAAATAAAATAAATTGAAAAGGTGAGTTTATGTCTGTCGGGTTACCTCTGTCGCACAGCATCGATCGGTGCATTAGATGCATCGACCGTTACTTGGCGACTTTCGTGTATGGTCGATCGTTGCTCAGGACCGCAACGATCGCTGCAATGCGATTCATTTCGTGTTGTGACGATCGATGCAGAAATGCATCGATCGCTGCACTGCGATTTAATCCGAGACCTGCAAACATGACTGCACCAGAAACAAAAACAAACGTAAAATCCTAACAAAAACACCAAAAATTAAAAAGAAAAACACCAGTACCTAATGGTGGGTTGCCTCCCACCCAGCGCTTGTTTAAGGTCAATAGCTTGACCGGACGCGCAAGGTTTTTCAAGTGCCAGAAGATCCTGACAGAGACTTTTTCTGTCTCTGTTCAAGTCTCCTCATCCATGGTGGAGAATAGGCTGTTGCAGAATGCTTCAGTCCAAGAAAAGATGGAGTAAAATGCGCTCCAGGATCTATTATCACAGTCTCATTCAGCTGCTCATCATCTGCTTCCAAGATCTTGAAAGTCTGTCCATCTATCAGTGGCTTCCGCAGCTTCTCCATCTCATATCGCAGTGTCTCATCTCCCAGGTGGAGGTCTATTAGACTCTGTCTAACATCAATCACAGCTCCTGCTGTAGCCAAGAATGGTCTCCCAAGCAATAAAGCTTCATCCGGATCGCAGGCGTATTTCAGCACAAGGAAGTCCGTTGGAACTAAGTAGTTTCCAACTCTTACCGGAATATCCATAAGGAGTCCTTCAGGAACTCGTATGGACTGATCAGCTAGGACAAGAGAGGTCCTAGTAGGAGCAAAATCCAACATACCCAGCTTCTCTGCCACAGAGTAAGGCATTATGCTCCCAGCAGCTCCTAAATCACACAGAGAACGCCTAAAACTATCTTCAAAGATAGAACAATCAAGTACAAAGACTCCAGGATCAGGCAGTTTCTTTGGGACCTTAGTTAACAGAACATCACTAATATGCTGAGGAATTATTATCACCCATTCTCTCAGCTCTTCATCTAATGGCAACATCTTGTTCAAATATTTCTGAACACATGGATGATAAGGTGGATCATCAGATGATGGAATTTCTTCCAAGTCTTCACCACTCTTTTCTAGCCTTTTCAGCTCTTCAATCTCTTGTTTAATCACTTCAGACACCTTGGGACTGTGCCAAATAGCTCGTGCATAGACATCTTCTGGAGTGATTTCAGATGTATCAGGGAATAGGCGGGCTAGTTCTGCATCAATCTCATTTTCATCCCACGGATTCTCTGCTTGTTCACGACCTGCATCGATCGATGCCAGATGTGTATCGATCGTTGCATCGCGATCATCACAACTTCCACCCGAGAGTTTTTCACAGAAATCCGAAAATTCTGCCTCAGTCACCAACTCAGCTGTACTTAGCTCAAATTTCTCCCCTAGATAAGATCCATCATTAATCAGTACAGAACAGGCCTTAATATGAGTGTCTGCAACTCCTTTTCCTTTCAGTGAGCTGGACATCTGATTCACCTGAGTGTCCAACTGCTTCATGTGAGTGCTCAATGTCTCAAACTTCCCATTGAGGTCCTGATAGACAGCGTCCAGCTTCTTGTTGTTGTCTACAGAAAGCTTGGTTTGACTCTCCATCAGTTGTTCCATCATAGCTTCCATTTTGCTCTCATGGGCTGTAGGTGCAGGAGGGGTCTGATAAGATGTAGATCCATAGGTTCTCTGATTACCCTGTCCATAGGTCTTCTGAAAACCTCCATTCTGTCCTCCATTTGAGAATATGTTCCCCTGTTGATTGTTAAATCTATTACCTTGGAAACCGGAACCTCCTATGAAATTCACTTCTTCTTCCTGAGTGTCCTCCTCAGTCTGAATCACCTCCACATCTTGGGCAAAGTGGACAGCTTTCTTGTTTGTCAGAATATTGTAGACTGTGTCCAATCTGGATCTAATATTAGCCATATCAGAATTCTCTACGGTTCCACCAGATCTCTTCCTCCTTTCATCCATTGTTTTGCAACTATTGCTGCCAATCAGGTTCTCTATCAACCGTTTAGCTTGTGTAGGAGTTCTGGTGCTGAAATTTGCATCACTGGAATTATCCAAAGCAGTCTGATAAGGGAGATCTATTCCTCTGAAGAAAATACCAATCAGCTGTACTTCTGTGAATCCATGGTGTGGACAATCACGCTGATACTGCTTAAATCTCATCCATGCGGTTGTCAAAGGCTCCACAGCTCCTTGGGAAAAAGTGAGTATGTCCTGTCTGGACTGATCTGAGCGCGCAGCGTCGTAGAAGTGACGCAGGAACTCACTCTTTAAGGCTGTCCAAGTAGTATACTGACCAGGTGCCAGTTGTCTCAGCCATGCACTAGCGTCTCCAGCAAGACTGTGCGGAAATAGCTTAAGGAACAGATAGTCCGGGCATACTCCTTCATACTTCATGCCAGTGACTATGTCCTCAAACTTGTCAATGTGATCCATAGGCTGCTCTGATTGAAGACCATGGAAAGCAATTTGTCTCATCAGTTGGTAGTAGATAGTTTTTACCTCAAAATCATTCCTCTCGAAGGCAGGAAGCACTAGAGCTGCTCGGTTTGCATGAAACTCATCGGGTCTATTGTAATCAGCTAGTGTCCTCTCATGAACTACCATCCGGCCTTCTGGCTCAACTTCATCAGGGATCACTCGTCCCTCAGCATCAATCCTTTGCCCAGCAGCATTGTAAGGATTGTTCTCTGGATCCCTCAGGATTCCATCAGCATCTGGTATCAAGATCAAGCGTTCTTGTACCATTCTCTCTCTCTTTTCTCTTCTAATAGTCCTCTCTAGACGTCCAAGTTCCTCTAGATTGAGATTAACTAAGCTCGAGTTCGGATTACTTCGAGTGTTCTGCGTTGGCATAAACTGTCTGTAATCGTCCAGCAACGATCGATGCTATCAGTGCAACGATCGATTCAATCTCAAATCGCTTAGCAACGATCGACGCAAGGGTGCAACGATCGATGCAAGGCGAAATTCGTACCTGCGACAGAGAGAAACAGAGAAAAAGTCAGCAAAATAAAATAAATAAAATAAAAACGAAAAACGAAAAATTTCTAGTAAAACCCTAAGTTCGGTCCTATCGAAGACTCAAAAGAGTCCCCGGCAACGGCGCCAAAAACTTGATAGGTCAAGAATTAATCCCTATACTAAACTGCAAGTGTACAGCAATGTCAAAGTAGTATATAGGGTTATCGAATCCACAGGGACACTTGGTCTCAAGAGAATCAAACCGTAGGGAATGAATACTAGAAATAAGCAATGTGATTGTATTGAAAGTAGTGCGAGAAAGTAAATCAGTAGCAGAGATTATTGGTTGTGAAAGCAAGTAATTAAAAGCGTCAAACCTAGGGTATTCTCAGGAAATCAGACTAGCAGACAGTTCATTCAGCAAGGATCTAATTAAGCACAGTTCTAGAACTCAAAACACAGATATAGAATTAACCAAATTCCTTTGCGATAATTCTCTAAGTCTAAGTGCAGCAAACCAAACTTCCGTTTGCGAGAACTAACAGATTAAACTAGCAATAAGCTCAAGTTTGATATGTTCACAATTATCCTAAACCAAACTTTCGTTTGCGCAAAGTTTAATTGCCCAATTTAATTAGTTCAGATTCCTAAACCCCACTTCCGTGACGTATTTAGCAACCTAAGATCTAGATTCTAATTGATCAGGTTAGAACTAGCTTTAAGCACAATTAAATTGAAGAACAGATATAGTTTGAATCCTTAACTGAAATTGAACAAGTCTAGCAAGTCATGAAATCCTATGTGAGAAACCCTAAGTCTAACTAGGAATCTACTCAGACATAGATAATGAAAACATGATCATATGATAAGTAAATTGCATAAAAGAATAAGAGTAAAAGGGGTTCGAAATCTTCTCCAAATACAGATGATGAATCAGGTTCAGATCAGCCCCAAAAGCTCTAAAAATCCTCTGCTCTTAATTATGAAGTTGTATCTAATAAAAACTCTAAAAACTCTATTATATAGGCATAATCTCGGCCAGGGGCTTCTTTGTAAATATCAGGAACTTCTGGATCAAAGTGCAATATCTTGATTCTTCTAAACCGCCGAGTTTTTGGCCCATCTCGCTGGTGCAACGATCGTTGCTAGAGTGCAACGATCGACACCTTTCTCTGTCTCGGACAGTGAACTCTATCTCTCGGCCAATCACTCCAAAAATCTCCAAAATGCTCCATAATCTCCAATTTAGCTCCCAACCTGATTATACCTGTAAAAGACTCTAAACAAAGACAAAAGACACTAAAACACATCTATATCATGGCCTAAAACTAGTAAAAACCATGATATATCAGTAGTCGCCGACTTTAAAATGTCGCTCCTTGACTCTCTGGTTGTAGTACCGAGTTACGAGTTGCTGATAATTTTGAATCCTGAGCAGAGCTCGATCTCGTTCTTCTTCTATGTTATCAAGAGCTTGGATCAACATTTTTTCGTTGATCTCGGTATGTTGCAACATAAGCGATCGGCGGAGAGTATAGATGTTTGCTTCTGCTGGTACCATCGCTTCCACGCCGAAGTCCAAGGAAAATGGGGTAGCGCCAGTTGCGCGGCGAGGAGTCGTTCTATGCGACCAGAGGACTCCATCTAGCTCGTCGGCCCAAACTCTTTTTTTGCTTTCAAATCATTTCTTAATGCCGGCAATGATGGTTTTGTTCGTGGCTTCAGCCTGTCCATTCCCTTGAGGGTATCTCGGTGTTGACTTACTGAGCCTTATATCCCATTTTTTGCAGAACCCTTCGAAAAGCTTCGAGACGAATTGCGATCCGTTATCTGTGATGATCTCATAAGGCAGCCCAAACCGGCATATGATGTATTTCCAAACAAAGTTCTTGACTTGGACATCATGAATTGCGACGTAAGCCTTGGCCTCTACCCACTTTGTGAAGTAGTCGGTCATGATAAGCAAGAAACGCCTTTGATTGGACAATGGTAACGGTCCAACGATGTCCATTGCCCATCTCATGAATGGATAAGCCGCAGTCGAAGTTGTAAGCAATTCCGTTGGTCGATGTATGAATGGCGCATGACGCTGACACTTTTCACACTTGTTGGAATAGGTTTCGCAGTCGGCTATCATAGTCGGCCAGTAGTGACCGTTCAGCTTGATTTTAAGGGCGAGAGACCTACCTCCGGAATGGTTGCCGCATTCTCCAGAGTGTGTTTCTTCGAGCACTCGACTTATTTCATCTCCGTGTATGCATCTGAGAAGGATTTTGTTGGCCTATTATTTGTAGAGGATACCGTTGTGCATTGTATACCGTGCACTTCTGACTTTAAGTCGTCGCGCTGCCCACTTGTCTTCCGGAAGTTTTCCTTTAGTTAGATATGCTCTTATTTCATGTCGCCAATCCTCGTTGTCGTCTGTTAAGAGTGAAATGAGGTCGGTGTTTTTTGCTCGAATGCTAAAGCATGTGTCATCCTCGCCATCCTGTTGGATTGCTGCGTCATATTCTTCTTGATTACTTTCCGGAGGCGGGATGTTTGGTTCATGGATTGTTTCTACTGGAACTCGTCGACAGAGATCGGGATTCGATGCCAGAGACGCGAGTGCATCTGCTGGGGCATTTTCTTTCCTTGGTATATGGACGATATCCAAAAATTCAAAGGAGCAAGTAAGGTCTAATGCCGCCTTTCGATAAGCCTCCATTCGCTCGTTTTTAGCTTCATAGTCTCCGTTGATTTGATTCGCGACAAGCATGGAGTCGCATTGGGCCAAGAGGTGTCGCACTCCGATTTCTTTGGCTAGTCTAAGACCGGCTAAGAGAGCCTCATACTCAGCTGTGTTGTTGGATGCCGTGAAGCCCAGCTTGAATGATTGCTCCAGTACTTCTCCGGTTGGGGATATGAGACGTACTCCTACCCCGGCTCCTTTTTTCGATGAAGCACCGTCGACAAATAGTTTCCAGTTTTTATCTTCCACCTGAGTATCGACATCTAGTTCAGGTGATAACTCTACAAGGAAGTCGGCTATTACCTGTGATTTAGCGGTCGTCCTGTTCCTGTATTCGATGTTGTACTCGCTTAATTCCACAGCCCATTTTGCTAGGCGGCCGGATTGTCCTGGGCTATGTAGAATTGTCCAAAGAGGTTGGCTACTCAACACGGCAATTGAATAAGGCCGTAACTTACGTGCCGAGATAACTACTGCGAGAGCCAGTTTTTCCATCGCGGGATACCTGGTCTCGGCTCCATTCATCGTCTTACTTATGTAAGAAACCGGCTTCTGTTCGCCCCGGTCCTCCCTAACTAATACACCGCTGACCGCAGTTGTCGAGACCGCGATGTATAAGAAGAGTGTCTCGCCATTTTCAGGTTTTGTCAATATCGGCGGGTTTGATAAATAATCTTTGAGCTGGATGAAGGCCTCTTGACACTTATCGTCCCATTTGAACCTTTTGTTTCCTCGAAGGAGTTCATAGAAGGGCAAGCATTTGTCGGTCGAACGAGATATGAATCTGTTTAATGCGGCTATGCGACCAGTTAGACGTTGCACTTCTCGCGTATTCTTGGGAGATGGTAAGTCGATTAAGGCCGAGATTTGTTTCGGGTTGGCTTCTATTCCTCTCTGGGTTACCACGTATCCGAGAAAATTCTCCTGATGTCACTCCAAACGTACACTTTGTCGGGTTGGGCTTCATTCCATATTGGTTGAGGATGCTAAAGCATTCCTTTAAATGACCGACATGTTGAGAGGCAACCAAAGATTTGACCAACATGTCATCTATGTAGACTTCCATTGTCGTGCCGAGCGGTCCTACAAACATTCGGTTGACCAGTCGTTGGTATGTGGCACCGACATTTTTGAGGCCAAACGGCATGACCTTGTAGCAGTAAGTACCGCGTTCAGTGATAAATGATGTCTTCTCCCTATCGTCCGGGTTCATGAGGATTTGATTGTATCCCGAAAACGCATCCATGAACGAAAGTAACTCGTTTCCGGCTGTTGCTTCGACAAGTCAATCGATATGCGGCAGTGGGAAGCTATCTTTCGGGCAGGCTCTGTTGAGGTCCGTGAAGTCGACACATACCCTCTACTTTCCATTCTTCTTTTTGACGACGACCGGGTTGGCAATCCAATCGGGATACTTCACCTCTTGAATTGAACCGGCATCGAGTAACTTCTCTACTTCGTCATTAACCGCTTTAGCTCTTTCGGGACCGAGCTTACGCCTCTTTTGTTTAATCGGCTTGTAAGTCGGATCAACGTTGAGCTCATGAGTCGTGATTGATGGATTAATACCCTTCATGTCCTTTACCGACCACGCGAAGGTCGCCACGTTTTGTTGTAAGAAGGTGATCAGTTCCTTCTTGATGTCTTCGGGTAGTTCCGCACCGATTCCCACATACTTGCTTGCGTCTGAGTCGTCGATGATGACTTGCTGGATGAGTTCCTTTTCGGGGCCTTTTCGTCCTCGTTCTGTATTGATCATGCACGAAGGCACTCTTATCTTATGTTCTCTTGCGAAACAAGACCGGCTTGCTCTTTGACATCCTTTGACCGTTTGGATCCCCTTGGGCGTTGGGAACTTTAGACATTGGTGATATGTTGAGGACACCGCCTTCATGCTGTATAGCCATGGAGTGCCGAGGATAACATTATAAATGGTTGGTTTGTCGATGACATGAAACTTAACCATTTTGTTGATTCCCCCTGCGTAAATCGGTAGTTTGATGGTCCCAATCGTGTATGTCGTTTCGCTTGTGAAACCCGTGAGCGGTTTTGCTTTCTACTTAATGTCTTCCTCCTTTATTCCCATCTTCTTGAGCGTGTCTAAGAAGATCAAATCTATTGAGCTCCCGGTGTCCACCAGTATCCGAGATACTTGACAGCTTCCGATTAACAGTTCGACTACTAGCGGATCATTGTGAGGATAGTGAATTCCATAGAGATCTTGGTCGGTAAAGATGACGGGAGGATCGTCTGACAAGATTGGCTGAGGTGCCTTTTGCGCGGCTAATGCAAGGCGTTCGTATACCTTGATTGACCGAACCGAGTCGTTTACGGAGATTAGACCGCCCATGATCATGTTGATTCTTCGGACGGTTTTGGGAGTTTCCTCTTCGTCTTCTTCCTCATCTTCTTCTTCTCGGTTGCGTTTCAAAGCTATGCTTTTGATGCGCCGCTGTTGTCTATCTTGCTTGGGTGCTTGTTCGTGGACTTTGCCTTCCTCCTGCTGCCCAGATTCTTCTTTTTTAACCTTTCGATTGCCGCCTTGATTTCTTCATCTGAAAGTCGGGCATAGAGTGCATTTCTAAGGTTTCGACATTCAGCAGTGTCGTGCGATGTAGCTTGATGGTATTCGCAGTATTTTTCTCCCGTAACGGGAGCGGCTTGCTGTGCCTTTCCTTTTCCCTCTTTGTTTCGTTTGTTCCAAGGTTTCGATGATCGGGATTTGTCAGCGTTGTCGACAACCATTGTCGTCTTGGCCCCTTTGTCGTAATGTTGCCTAGGTTCCCTCTCCTCCTTTTTGTCGGACTGTTTAGTCGTGCCGAACTTCCTTGCTAGAGCCACCTTCTTTTCCTCTAGCTCCACAAATTTATTTGCTCGGTGGAGGGCATCTTCGATGGTTAATGGCGGATTAATGACCAAGTCTTGGTAGAAAGGTGATTCGTGCAAGACGGCGTTTGTTAGTGCCGCGATAGTGAACTTATCTGGGGCATCAGCTCGTGTCATAGTCGCTTTGAATCGTTCTATGAACGCTTTTAATGTTTCCTTCTTCTCCTGCGTCATGGCCATTAGTTCGTTCAGCGATGAATCTTTGCTTACGTAGGCAAAGTGATGTCTCACAAACGCTCTCGTTAGATCGGAGAATTCATTGATCGATCTAGGCGGTAGCCAAGAAAACCAGGTCAGTGCGTCTCCTTCCAAGGTTTCGGCAAACAATTGACAGAGGCCGATGTCGCGTTCTCTGGATGATGTGAATCGTGCTTTTGCTGCCATAATCTTGAAAATCGTCAGATGGGTGGCGGGGTCCTTCGTTCCGTTGTACATAGGAAGTCTGAGCTTCTCCTTCTGACGTATGTACGTGTCCGTAATGCGTGATGTGAACGGTGTTCTTCGAGTCTCCTCAATGATTCGATCGATCTCAGGAGCGGATCCTTTAACGCTATGAACTTCGCCTTTCAATTCTTTCAAGGTATCTCTGAGTTCAGCCATCTGCTTCTCGACTTGGTTACGGCTTGCTCCGTGGGTAGACGTCCTGTGAGCTTCCTCGTGGGGTGTACCTCGCTCATGGCGATGGTTATCCCGGTGCGAGTCATCCTCATGTCGTCTATGACGCAAGCCTCGATCATTCCGTGTCTCTTGATCATCTCGCTTATCCTTGTCGGGCGAGTACCTTGCCTTTTACCAGTCGTCTTCCTGCTCTCGGAGTGCACTCCGCTTGAGCTCTTCTGAATCCCTTCGATGTGAGCTCCGTTCACGTTTATCTTCATCGTTTTCTCGGCGTGAGTTGGTTCTGGACTCGCTATCTCGGCTTTGTACTTGGAGGTCTCCTTCAGGTGTATCGTAGATCAGTCGTCTGGCGACTTTATCTTTTACCTTCGGAGGTACTTCTCGCTTGGATTTCCTTGATTGTTGGTCTGAACGGATCCGTGCTTGTTCCGTTTGCAACAAATCAATTCTTTCCGAAAACGTTTTGATCAAATCGTTCTGTGAATCGATTTTGGCCATTAAAGTAGCCAGAACTTCGTCTTGTTTGATTAGCTCTGCCGTTTCGCTGAGTGACGGGGCATGTTTACCGTCATCTCGAGCTTTCTTTGATCTAGCGGCGTCGCGAGGCTGTTTGCCGTTGTGATCCGCGTGGTCGTCTTCATGATCGCTTTGGTCGTAATCACTTCCTTCGTGATCACTTAGTTCAATCCTCGGGTTTTCAGGATCGATTTCGTTATTGTTTCCCGACATCTCGTTCAGAAAATTCTCTTAGAAATCCCCACAGCCGGCGCCAATCGTAAGATCTCAATTCCGCGTATCCGAAGATAGCAAGAATTTTAGGGTTTGTAAATTAGGGATTCTAAAAGAAGGATTTAAGAACACGGTGAGATTATGGAAATTATGGTTTGAATGCCGGTTTTTCCGAGATGGAAGTCGGCAAAGAGAAGTTGAAGTCGCCGGAGAGAGATTAGGTCAAAGTCGATTTGCTTAAGTCTCTCAGGCTAAAAGTATTATGAAAAGCGTAAGTTTATTGATTAATGGGATCCCTTTTTATAGGGTTACAAATTCGGTTAAAATAAGGAAAATCTAGATAAACATGAGTATTTTTCCTAATATCTCGGTCTCACCAGGATACGGAATATTTCCATATCTTTGATACCGCTGTATGCCGCCTTTGTTTCACTTTCTGACCAACACCTTTGAAATCCTAATGTTAGTCGGCTGCTCTAAGTCGGTAAAACTTAGGTTCTTACCGTATTGGGCCTATTTCCGACTTTCCATTTTGGGCCGACCAAAACTCATGATTAGGCATTTTTGGAAAGTGCTAAACTTGACTCCAACACTAACATATATAGCTGATTTTTTAATAACAGATATAGATTAAATGCCATTAATCATGGTTGATATTTGTCTTGTTAGGTAACAAAACTACTAGAAAGCAATAAATTTTAGCATTTTTAATTTGTGTCATAATCATCATATTATATTGTTATATTAACTTGCTAAGATAAATGTGTACTAGGAGAAACAAATTTACAGTTCATAGAAATCCATGTACATGCATGTTTAGATCTTGTATGTTAAATATAACTGAAAATAATAAGGCATAACAAATAGAAAATCTTTATTTGTAGATTTTTTTCATTATTCAAATTATAACAACATATAACATATATTTTACTCCGATTTTTTCTCACTATATATATAACCAAAGTTTTATCCTTTCCCAAGTCATCATCACTAATTAAATTTGTCAAATTTGAACTCTCTTTTTCTCATCTTAACCAATAACAAAGATGAAGCTACAGTTCTCCATAATCTTTCTTCTCCTCACATCTTCATTGTTCGTGCTTTCAACCGCAGATTCATGTAAGTGTACTTGATTTAGTTAAGTTGTTTTAGGTAACGTATCATTTGGTGATCTACTTTTGTCTAAATTATAATATAATATTTTATATGCGATTGACGATGAATGAATTCGTAGCATGTGGTGGAAAATGCAACGTGAGATGCTCAAAGGCATCACAACATGAAGAATGCATCAAGTATTGCAACATATGTTGCCAGAAGTGTAACAATTGTGTTCCCTCTGGCACATTTGGAAACAAAGATGAATGCCCTTGTTACCGAGATATGAAAAACTCTAAAGGCGGACCCAAGTGTCCTTGAACATGTTTTTGAAGATCATCAATCACATACATGTGAAAAATATTAATAATGTTTGATATATGAAATAAAATATGTGAGCTTAAAGTTAAAGTTAAAAATATTAATACCTAGCATATCAAATATAACATCATATATTATTAAAATTACATTCTATACAAAGAATATTGATTTTAGCAATTTTTAGAAATGAAATAATGAGTTGAAATAAGTTAAAATTAACTTAAATAAAATTTTATCAAATAATATATAACTTAAGACGGGTTAAAAAAGTTAACCGATTTCAATTATCAATTGATTTTAGCAATTTTTAGGTATTAACAATGAAATAATGGGTTGAACTAAGTTAAAATTAACTTTTAAAAAAATTATTAAATAAATTCACAAACGTTTTTACAGCAATAATGTTAGATAAGTATCTACTAAAAATAACAATTACCCACAAATACTAAAAATATAATAAAACAATATCAAGAAGAAAAAATCTCACATTTAGTACCATATCATCATATTTTCACTTAATATATATTGAATTAAATAATTATTAAATTTATTTTACAAAACTATAAATTTAAAATAAAATAAAAAATCTTTAAAAAAACATAAATCTGCGCTTTTCTAGCGCGTGTCAAAATCTAGGTAAAATTCAAATATGCCAATAATTAGGTAAAATGAGTTAAATTCAAATGAAATGAGTTATGTGTAAAAGATTAAAGAGAAATTTAATCTAAAAATAGAATTAGAAATAGAGAATGACATTGTTTTTAAAACAAAAATTTATTTCTAGAAAAAAATTCTTTGTAAAACAAAAAAATATATATGACGAGATCGAACAATAACAAAAATTGTAACATATATATATAATTGATAATGTATAAAACCGTATAATTATAGCATCCTTCGACCGATAACCAATTATTAAAGTTTTTTGAACAAAAAAATAATTTATTTTGGTTTTTTTTTGTCAAGTCATTTATTGGGCCAAGGCCTTAATTGTTACAAGTGGGCTAAAGCCCGAAACAGAAAACACAAACGCGTGAAAGATGAAGCCCAATGTGCCCGCAGACGAAGATAGGAACGCCACGTGGCCAAATCTACGCAGCAGCGGACATGCAAGAGAACACGCGTCAGAAGCTACGCCTCGCCGGAGCAAGTCAGCAAACGCGGAGGAGAACGCCGCTGCAACTCACCGGACCACCAATCTGTAAGAGTGTAGAGCCACCTGCCGGTCAGAAGCTTCCCAAAGCCACCGTGAAAAGAACCTGCATCAAAACGAAACAACAACCAAATACTCTGCCGGAATCGGCCAGCACAAGGAGGCGCCGGCGCTGAGTAGGTTAGAAACCCCGCAGACCCACCAAACGCTTGTCCTCTAAAGCAGGTGGCACGCCGACGATATTAATTCCCGAGAAGGACGAGCCACAGCGAAGCCGGAGTTAAAACAGGGGAGCCACGGCGATAGAGAGAGAAAGGAAGAAAGACCGCCGTCAAAGAGACACCATAAACCGGAGAACCCGGTAGAATCCGATAAATCGGATAGGAAAGGCTAGGCCAAGAAACGACGCCGGACTTATTGGAATCAAATCCAAAAAACAAACTGGCCGTGAAGAAGATGCAGACATCGGATCCAACCAGTCAAATCGAAACAAAAGTCGATCAGAACTTACAAACAGAGATCGACAGAAACAAAATTCTTAAGGGAAAAAAAAGATTTGCTCTCTAAAAGATAGAGATGAGGGAAGAGAACAAATCGGAAAAAAAAACCCCGACGGTGGGGCTAGAGAGAAAAGTCTCTCTCTAGAGAAGAGAGAGAAAGCCCCATAGATGATTCATGTTTTTTTAACTCCACAAATAATTTATTTTGGTTGCAGTATACAATTTAACGGATTTGAATTTGTACGATGATATAAAAAGTAGTACCAACCACTAATTACCTATATACATATTCCCTTTGTCTTGTTAAGTATACTATATTTCTGCATTTATGTCAAAAATATGAAATTGTTAGAGGTGTTTGTTATTTTTTTTTAAACAACTTTATGTTTTATATTGTATTTGTATTTTAGATATTTAAATAAAAAGGAATGATTTCATACATAGTATTTTACAATTGTACACTATGTATGATGATGTAATTTCTTTATCGTTGGATTACTTACCTCTATTGTACATTCATACTATATAACTTTTGTGTTAATCTATGATCATAAACACTCACTAAGAAGAAGATATACACTTGTGCAATGCGGTTAACTTGATTAAATAGTCAATACCCGGTTCAGTGGTTTGATTAACTAATTAGGTGATCCAGTTTAGGTGGTATGTGTAAACCCTTAATCATATAAAAGGGTATAGTCTTAGCATTGCACAGGTTGATATGAGAGTGTTATCATCGTATTGTTGAGCTTCGATCTTCTTCCTGTTCACGGTGTTTCTCAGGTTGTTGAGAACGCTATCTTCTTCGTGTTAGTGGATTGCTGGACTGAGTCTAGCCCCAGTGAGTAGCTCCACATCCCGTGGGTGAACACTGGGTAACCAAAACCTGTGCATTCGTTTCTTTGTTTTCTCGGTTCTTAGTTTGATCTTTGATTGTGAGCTAAATCGAGTTCTTGGTGAGTGCGTTGAGTGATAGCGAGTGAGATTGGGTTGATTTAATTAGCAATTCTGAGCTCAGTTCAGGTAATTGGTTACAAGAATTGGTATCAGAGCTTCTGGTTTGAGAAGTGATTCAAGATCCAAATGTCGACGAAGACGAAGACCCGCTCTGAGGTGGAGCTCTTCGACGGAACAGGTGATTTCTCCTTATGGACAATAAGGATGATGCCGCACTTCAGAGTTAAAGGATTGAAGGAAGTAATCCTTTCGGATAACTTTGAGATCGAGGCTCCTGCGACGAAAGATGAAGAAAAGAAAGGTGTCGAGGGAGAAATACAGCGTCTGCAACTCCAAAACAGGTAATCTTGGACCCAATCAAACTGGAAAAGGATGATAGGGCTAGAGACATGATTATCTTGAACATTAGTGATCATGTTCTCCGGAAGATAAAACATTGTACGACTGCGGCTGCTATGTGGACGCTTCTTGAGAAGCTCTACATGTCAAAATCTATCCCAAACCGGATCTTTGTTCAGTCGCAATTCTACACTTTCAAGTGTGAGGGCTCAAAGACTATTGACACAAATGTGGATGATTTCCTGAAGATAGTTACTGAGATGGGAAGCTTGAACGTGAGTGTAACTGATGAGATACAGGCCATTGTTCTCTTAAACTCACTATCAGCCGGATATGATCAACCGAAGCATACTCTCAAGTATGGTAAAGACTCCCTATCCCTTGAAGAAGTCATCTCGGCTGCAAGATCAAAAGAAAGGGAGCTAGCAGAGAGTAACAAACATGAAAAGGGAAATGCCACGGCCTTGTACTCAAATGACAGAGGAAGGCAGTCTAAGAGAGGTGGCCAAGGGTCACGAGGAAACAAGAGTCGCAGCAAGTCCAAGACTCGTAAGCTGGTGTGTTGGTACTGCAAAAAGGAAGGTCACATTAAGAAAGACTGTTTTGCTAGAAAGAAGAGTTTTGACACTGACAGTGGTGGAGAGGCAGCTGTGGTTATTGATCAACTGGAGGAAGGCATGGATGCTCTGATGGTCTCAGATAACAAATCTCAAGATGAATGGGTCATTGATTTCGGATGCACTCATCACATGACATACAGGAAAGATTGGCTGGTAGATTTTAAGCAGAAAGACACTAGCAAGATTCTTTTGGGAGATTTTCACACAGTAGAAACACAAGGAGTTGGTTCTATACGGATAAATACTAACGGTGGATCAGTAAAAATCATGAAGAATGTCAGGTATGTGCCATCACTCAGGAGAAACCTAATATCCACAGGGACATTAGACAAGCTGGGATTCAGTCACTCAGGTGGAGATGGGAAAATCATCTTCAAGAAGAATAACAAGCTTGCTCTCCAAGGGACTCTTAAGAATGGTCTGTACATCCTGGATGGGGAAACTGTCACAGGAGAGATATGTAACTCAGAACGTTCTAAGCAGCCACAAGCCTCCTTATGGCACAGTCGTCTTGGTCACATGAGCTACAGAAACCTACAAGTTCTGGTCAGAGATGGAGTTCTAAGTAAGAAAGACATTGGTAAGGATGTCTTCTGTGAACATTGTATAATGGGTAAGTCAAAGAAGGTAAGCTTTGATACAGGTAAGCATACCACTTCAAACGTGCTTGAATACATTCATGTTGATTTGTGGGGCTCCCCAAATGTTCATCCATCTCTCTCAGGTAACAAGTATTTTTATCCATTATTGATGATCACTCTAGAAAAGTATGGAGTCATTGCCTTAGAACTAAAGATGAAACTTTTGCAAAATTCTGTGTATGGAAAATACTTGTAGAGAATCAAAAGGATAGAAAGGTTAAGTACTTGAGAACTGACAATGGCCTAGAGTTTTGCAATCTCTTGTTTGATGAGTTTTGCAGAAAACAGGGAATCACCAGACACAGGACCTGCACTTATACCCCTCAGCAGAATGGTGTTGCTGAGAGGATGAACAGAACAATCATGGAGAAGATGCGGTGCTTGCTAAACGAGTCTGGTCTGGATGAAAGCTTCTGGGCAGAAGCAGTGTCTACTGCGGTGTATGTTATAAACAGGTCAACATCAGCACCGTTGAATTTCAAGACTCCTGAAGAAGTCTGGCTGGGAAAGAAACCAAGGTACAAGCATATGAGAAAGTTTGGTTCAGTGGCGTACGTTCACATGGATCAAGGGAAACTCCAGCCTAGAGCAGTGAAGGGAGTGTTTATTGGATACCCACCAGGTACCAAAGGATACAAGATATGGCTTCTGGATGGCCAGAATTGTATGATTAGTCGAAATGTGAAGTTTCATGAGGCACAGGTGTACAAGGACACCTTGAAGTCTTCAGGGATTGATGAGCAAGGTCAAAGACAGAAGATTATTGTTGATGAACCTTTCCAGAAGGAGGACCAAGTTAAGTCCATTCCCTCTGACATTGAAACTGCAAAAGAGAACTCAGAGCAAGGTGGAGCTGTCCAGGCTGATGAAGATGCTGAAAGCACTGATTATCAGTCTCCTGATCCCATTGAGAAGACTAAAACAAGCTTATCCAAGTTCCAGCTGGCCAAAGACCGGAAGAGGCGTGAGATTGTTCCTCCTATAAGATTCAAAGACAATGACTGCACTGAAGATGATGATATATTCTTTGCTTTGTGTATGTCTGAATTGATGTATCTGGAAGAGCCTAGGGACATCTCAGAAGCCAGAGACAGTGAAGATAGAGATAAGTGGAAGACAGCAACGGATGAGGAAATGGATTCACTCATGAAGAACCATACATGGGTTCTGGTTGACAAGCCTAAGGACAGGAAGGTTATATCATGTCGTTGGCTGTTTAAAATAAAACCAGGAATAGAAGGGATAGAGCCAGACAGATACAAGGCTCGGCTAGTAGCAAGAGGCTTCACACAAAAGGAAGGAATCGACTATCAAGAGGTGTTTGCACCTGTAGTGAAACATGTTTCAATCCGAACATTGTTATCACTTGTGGTTCATTTTGACCTGGAATTGGAACAAATGGACGTAAAGACGGCATTTCTACATGGAAAACTAGAGGAAGATCTATACATGTATCAGCCAGAGGGTTATGAAGTCAAAGGCAAAGAAAATCAAGTGTGCTTGTTGAATAAATCTCTTTATGGTTTGAAGTAGTCACCCAGACAATGGAATAAGAAGTTCCATGAAGTCATGAAGGCACAAGGATTTGACAGAAGCAACCATGACTCTTGCGTATACATTAAAAAGCTTGGCTCTAATGATTACATGTATCTTCTACTTTATGTAGACGACATGTTATTGGCAGCTAAGAAGATCTCAGATATCAATCGACTAAAGAAGGAGTTGAGCAGTAACTTTGAGATGAAAGACAGGGGAGCAGCTCGTAGAATTCTGGGCATGGACATATTTAGAGACAGGAAAAATGGTGTCTTAGGGTTGTCCCAGTTAGTGTATCTAAAGAAGGTCATCAGGAACTTCAGAATGGATGAAGCTAAAAGCTGTATGACACCAATTGGAGCTCATTTCAAGTTGGCTTCAGTTAAAGATCATGAAGAGATCTTGGACACTGAAACTACACCTTATGCTTCAGCTGTTGGAAGTATAATGTATGCAATGATAGGTTCAAGACCTGACTTAGCATATGGAATGTGTTTGGTAAGCCGGTTCATGAGTACACCTGGGTAGATCCATTGGGAAGCAGTGAAGTGGCTTCTTCGGTATATTAAGGGTTCTACAGAGGTTCATTTGGTCTACACCAGGGACAAGAATCTGGAGATACAGGGGTTCAGTAACTCAGATTTTGCAGGAGATTTGGATCATAAGAGATCCATAACAGGGTATGTGTTTACCATTGGTGGCAATGTGGTGAGTTGGAAATCAGGTCTACAGCCGGTTGTTGCTTTATCCACAACAGAAGTTGAATTCATGGCTTTGACAGAGGCAGTCAAAGAAGGAATCTGGTTACGAGGGTTACTTGAAGATCTGGGTTTCACTCATGGAGCAGTTAAAGTCTGGAGTGACTCGCAGAGTGCAATTTACTTATCCAAAAACAGTGTGTTCCTGTTGGGAATGTCCTGAAATCTACCGTACTATCTCTAGAAAGCATGATAAGTGTCGAGATCAGACATAAGTCATAAATACTGGGTGATCATGATGACTTGCTAGAGCCCGCTCATGATCTATAAGTTTAGGACTTATTACCAGTATTGTATGATCCCTAAGGGTCACACACCATAGCTAACGGGAAAGTTAAATGGAATTAATACGGTAAGATGCAAAGGCATTTACTGTATTTGTACAGAGAGATGGGCCAGACAAAATACAGGCTTTTGTCTGATTTGTGTCTTGGGCCCAAAAGCCTAATAGGCCATTAGTTGATAACTTGGGCCTATATAAGGCAAAAGGGAGGCGCCAGAAACCCTACCTCTTCTGCGAGTTTCTGAGCTGTGCCGTCCTCTCTCTCTGTGATTTTCCAACTCGGTCTAGCAGCCTATCCGTGCTTGTAAGCGTGTGGATACCAAGGAGGAACAGGTAACCATCTGTTCTGTTGATCTCGTCATTACCATTATTCCGCTGCAAAAGGTAATGTCCAGGTTTGTTTATTTGATTCATTTGCAAGAACCTAGATCTGTTTAAGATTATGTGCTAGGTTGCAATCTGAGAATTGAACCATGGAAAAACATATAATCCTTCAGTGGTATCAGAGCCTAGGTCGTTAGGTTTTTGCTTTTTGGATTAATTATAAATCGATTTGCTTGTTGTATGAATCGATTCGCTTTTTGAATTCATTTGGAATCGATTGTTGAGTTTTGTTAAAAGTCAAAATCGATTTGTTTTGTTTTGTTAACGAGCAAGAATCGATTGATTAATGTTTGTTTAATCATTAGAATCGATTTGTATAAGGTTGATTATTAATGTGTAGAATCATGACTTTGTCCTTTAGTGAAGTCATAATCGCTTGTTGTCTTTCATTAATAATCGATAACTCAAGTGAATCGTTTGTTCAATAGAAAAATCATTTGATAATTATCGATTTTGTCTTGAATCGTTTGTGATGTTGACTTTGTATAATAATCACATGTATCGATCAAATTGAATTGTGAGCAAAGCGATTATTAATCGCTTGTTGATTTGAATTGCTAATGTTTACGGATCACGTTTTTGTCCATTAGTGAATTGTTGAAGCATGAATCGTTTTGGAAAAAGTCAAAATCTTGTTTGTTGATTGTTTAATTAATTATCAATCGTTTTGTTACGATTTTTTGACAAGGTTGAAAATCGTTTTTGTTACGATCACATATTGACTTGATTTGAATTTGTTCAAAATTGTTTTGTCCATATGTGATGGTGATGATTGATTGGATAATTATGGTTCAAGCGGTTAACCCAAATCGCGGTTTGCTGGAAATTATTTAATACAATTGGTATTATTTAATTTCTGGTTAAACCGGATTGAAATTCATAAAATTGAATTTTAACCTAAACCGAAGGCTGGTCTAAGTTTGATTTGGTTGGACCAAATAATTTAGAGCTGGTCTGGTTTAGTAAATAACCGATGGTTTTGATAGTTAATTTGGTCTTGGACCAGAATTAATAAACCGAATCGGTTATGTCAAATTATTGGGCCAACTGGAATTCTATGGTCTTGGGCCAAGAATTGGGCCTATAATTTGTGACCCAACCCGAAAATATTAATAAAATATTAAATTAGAAATTTCTATTTTTAGAATGTTTCTAAATTTAGAAAGTTTCTAAAACAAGTAAGTTTCCCAAAATAGTAATCTTCTATTTTTGGAAATAAAACTTAAAATCCTCAAAAACAATATCAAGCTTGGATGTCTTTCCAATCTTGTCAGCTACTTAACGCTTATTCGATTACAGATATGGCTTACAGTGTGAGGTATCTGTTTTCGCGTAAGTAAAGTAGTATATAGTCATTAATTTCATTGGGAGTCCCAGACTTTAGTGATTATTTGGCTGTAAGAGATTGGTTTCCTTGACTGGGCCATCGGGAGTCCCGGGCCTTGAGACATCTGGTGAATTGGGCCTTGGGCCCAATCCACAACCGAGAGTTATATGGATATAACTAGCTGTGTGTATGCTTACCAAGTAAACCTAATTCCGGGTGACGGCCAGTGGCCCACTTTGGATTTAGCTGAACATGGGTCTCGGAATCATTGCATTCTTATGAGGTTAAACAAAGAAATTTTGAATGCAATGCGAGTTTTCTTATAAGTTATTAAGATTACTCTTTTATGAACTAAATAACTAAAACTCTATTTATCTCTAAATTTCAGTTATGACTAGCACAAACAATCAAAACACTTTCTCGATCCGGTCTGTCCTTGAGATGGACAAACTGAACGGATCAAATTTCATGACTTGGTCGCGGAACCTGAGACTAGTTCTCAGGCATGAGAGAAAGGACTATGTCCTTGAGAAAACTCTCCCCGAGAGGATCGGTCCCAAGGCCTCTTATGCAGTATTGAATGCTTGGAATAAGCATTATGATGATGCGGTAGATTTGCGTGGTCTGATATTGGCTACCATGGACTCAGATTTGCAGAAGCAATATGAGAACATGGAGTCGCCAATAGAGATGATCAGCAGCCTGAAATTGAGATTTCAGGAGCAGGTAAGAGTGGAGAGATACCAGTTGGTTAAATCTCTCACTAGCTGCAAGCTACCAAATGATCATCCAGTAAGTCCTCATGTCAGTAAAATGATGGGTTACGTTGATAACCTGAGGAAACTGGATTATCAAGTTAGCCAAAAATTGGCAACTGAGATCATTCTGCAGTCACTGCCGTCAAGCTATGATAAGTTCGTAAGGAACTATATCAAGAAAGGCTTAACGAAGACGTTGACTGAACTGCATGATACGCTCAAAACAGTTGAGCCAAACGTGAAGAGTACCCTGTTAAATCTCATGAATGAGAAGGGTAGGTTTACTAAACCTAATGCTGACAAGGGTGAAGACAAAGTTGTCCAGATTTTGAATCATGGCAAGCGTGTGTCTTCTGAGCCCGAGTCAGATACCTCTTACGTTGGTAAGTGCTGCTACTGTAAAGAGACTGGGCATTGGAAGAGAAATTGCATTAAATTCATGGAAGATTATGAGGAGTTGAAGTTGATGTATGAGACTACTTCCTCAGGTATTCATGTTATTACTTCAAGTTCTACCTTAAAGGTATTGGATACTGGTTGTGGCACTGATATTTGTTAGAATATGCAGAGCCTAAGCAACAGTAGAACGTTGAAGGAAGGACAAGTGGAACTGCATGTCTGGAAGGAGCTATGGATGCTGCCTCAGCCGTAGGGTTTTCACTTGTGGATGCCTTTGAGGCTTGGTTTTGTATTAAGTAATTGCTACAATGTACCTGCTTTAAGCAGAGTTGTTTTTCATTTTCTTGAGAAGAATTTGAATGTTTTTCATTTTGATAAAGACAAGTTTTGTTCTTTTGATCTTAATGAAATGTTAATTGTAGCACCCTATTCAAGGAATGGGTTTTATATCTTAAACCAAAGAGTGCCTAAATGTAACATAAATACCGAATTGGTTTAAATCTGATGAATTAAACCTGATTTTTCTTGGCATAAATGTTTTGGTCATATAGAGTAAGTCGGATTCAGAAATCCCATAGTTATGGACTTTTGGGCTCATTTGAATGGATATCTTATGAGACTTGAATTCTGCTTCCTGGACCAAAAGACAAAGGGCCCATCTTAGCCGAGCTAGAGAAAGGCCCAAAGGCTTATTGGAGATTGAACATACTCATGTATGCGGTCCGATGAGTAGTATTGCCAGATAAAATTTCCTGTACTTCATTGTCTCTACTGATTACTTCAGTGAGTAAGACTGTGTTCATTTGATGAGACACAAGTCGGAATTCTTTGACATGGTCGAAAGAGTTCCAGAATGAGGTATAGAATCTGAGTGACAGAAGTATTAAGACTCTGGATTAGATCACGAGTGAGAAAACCTGAGTCATTAATGGTGTGATCATCTGAATGAGTGTGAAGTCGTTTCACAGCTCAATTCTCCTGAAAACCTTGAGGTATTTCTGTGAGAAAGAATCAGATCTTATTAGAAATGATTAAAGATGAGTCACACGAATCTTCCATGATATTCTTTAAGAATAACGCTCTAGAAATATCTAAGTTTACGCTGAAATAGTTCCACCAATATCAGTTGAAAGACACCACGTAAATGTGGATTGGAATCGATCCAAATTCGTCTTTACTGAGTATTTGTAGTTGTGCTACTTCACTGGTTGTCCTAGGGAAACCAAGGCTTGTTACTTTTACGTCCATTCTGTTTTCTAAGAAGGTAAGTTACTTTCCAAGAAGAACAGTGGGAGTAAAAGTATAACTCGAAGAAATTCGAGAAATACAGGAGGCTGCTCAACCTGTTGAGGGAGAGCAACGGATGGATTTACAGATTTCTGTAAAATCTACACCTGTAGAGCCTGAAGTTCGCAGATATGAATGAATCAGTCACTAATCCGAGAGTGATTTCTCGTCATTAGTTGAACCTGATGATCATTGAAAGTTCGCATGATCTGATGATCATTGAAAGCGACGAATCTGCGAAATTCAAAGAAGCGAAAGTGAGCCCGGACTCCGAAAAATTACATTTTATGTAAGTTAGCTTCATCGATCCATTCATGGATGGAAGCAAACATATCGGAGTTGGAATCTTCGTTCTGTTGAAGTAGTCAAGGTTTTGACTTGAACAGGAACGAAATGGAACTGTGCGTTTACTAAAAGATAAGTGGGAGCAATATTGCATTTCTCATAGTGTATGTCGATGACATACTGATTCTTGGATATAACGTCCCAATGCTGCAGTCGGTAAAGGACTGGTTTGGGAGTTGGTTTTATGATTGACATGGGTAAAGCCACGTATGTTCTTGGATTTTGGATCTAAAGATAGAGATTCAAAAGAGCTGGTAGGAAAAAGTCAGGATTCTTAAATTGACAAAGTCCTACACGTTTTCAGCACTCCAAGAAGGGTTTTATGCCAATGTCACATGGCAATATGTTAAGCAAGAAACAGTATCCTACGATATCTGCTGAGCTTGAATGCATGGATGAGATTCCATATGCGTCGGCAATTGGATCTATCATGTATGCCA
This sequence comes from Orychophragmus violaceus, assembly GCA_030180135.1. NCBI lineage: Eukaryota > Viridiplantae > Streptophyta > Magnoliopsida > Brassicales > Brassicaceae > Orychophragmus > Orychophragmus violaceus. Next base: position 78,402,408 of record CM058235.1, on the reverse strand, counting down.
TGACACGTACTTGTTTTGATGTTGCTTTAATGTTAAACAAGACAAGTAAAGACCAGTCAAATCCAGCAAAGAATCACTGGATTGCCGTAAAGAATATCCTAAAGTATTTGAGGAATACTAAGGATAAATTCTTGATTTACGGAGAAAGTGAGGTGCTACAAGTCGATAGAGTCTGAAAGGCAAGTTTCCAATAGACAAAGATAATTCCCGGTCACAGTCCGGCTATATCTTGTGTCTGACTGGCGGTGCAAGGCACTGTTGCTGACTCCATGACTTAAGCTGAACATTTCGCAGCTTGAGAAGCGGCGAAAGAGGTTGTTTGGAAAGAAGAGTTCATCACTGAACTTGATGTGATTCCCAGTATAGATGAGACTAGCTGCACATCAGAGGTCCAAACACCTTGAGGGTAGGTATAACCTATTCCGTGAGATAAATGACAGAGGTGTTAAGTAGATAAGCAAGTTTCATCGAATGAGAACGTTGCTAATCTATTAACGAAGCCACTCCTTATGCCTAAGCACGAGTCGCGGACTGTAGCTGTAGGATGAGTGAAATTAAGATGTAGTCTTAATTTCAGTGGGATTTTGTAAAGGGCTTTACTTAGTTGTTTTGAAAGGTTCATGTAAACATAATATTTTATGTTTATGAAATCTATGATTTCTGGATTATTTTAACTGTGATATAAATAATCGTTCCAAAATGATTCATGTCATTATATATGGGCCATCGAAGTACATGAGTAGACTTGATCCTGAAACCCCATATTTAATGAAATGACATAAATCATAGTGTCCATAGTCGAAGGTTGTTGAAATTGGAACACCAACAACCACTTGAGACTAGATTGTGTTGAGACTTATGACCAAGTTTCGAGGGGTCATAGATGCGCGGCATCAAAGTCGACACATAGGTATATGTAGGGGAGCATATGACCGGACATGGCCCGCTGATGAGAACTCTACAAGATATTTATATCTGTGTCATAAGAGGTTCTCATATACGACTATAGAGTATAGTCCTTAGACCTGATTCGCATGCATGTGGCTGCACATGGATTGATGCACTTTGATCATTGTCTAACGCTGTTTCGTAATTGGGAGCTATAAGGACCTTGGTTGGGTGTATTATGAAGTGTGTAGTTCATAGTGATGGAACAAGATGGGATTTGTCCCTGCCGTATAACGGAGGTAATATCTCTAGGCCAATCGGAGACTTGATAGCTGGTAAGAGAGTGGCCACTCCCAAACGGACTTGCCCGAGTCGTTTGCATTGTCAGTATCAAATCTGATCCGATGAACATGGTCTGGCTATATAAGGATGACACGCATCTTGCCTTATGCCAGATCGAGATATTGAGACAAAAAGATTAGGGAATGTAGGATTCCAGTACAAGTGGGAGATTGTTGGGAATGTCCTGAAATCTACCGTACTATCTCTAGAAAGCATGATAAGTGTCGAGATCAGACATAAGTCATAAATACTGGGTGATCATGATGACTTGCTAGAGCCCGCTCATGATCTATAAGTTTAGGACTTATTACCAGTATTGTATGATCCCTAAGGGTCACACACCATAGCTAACGGGAAAGTTAAATGGAATTAATACGGTAAGATGCAAAGGCATTTACTGTATTTGTACAGAGAGATGGGCCAGACAAAATACAGGCTTTTGTCTGATTTGTGTCTTGGGCCTAAAAGCCTAATAGGCCATTAGTTGATAACTTGGGCCTATATAAGGCAAAAGGGAGGCGCCAGAAACCCTACCTCTTCTGCGAGTTTCTGAGCTGTGCCGTCCTCTCTCTCTCTGTGATTTTCCAACTCGGTCTAGCAGCCTATCCGTGCTTGTAAGCGTGTGGATACCAAGGAGGAACAGGTAACCATCTGTTCTGTTGATCTCGTCATTACCATTATTCCGCTGCAAAAGGTAATGTCCAGGTTTGTTTATTTGATTCATTTGCAAGAACCTAGATCTGTTTAAGATTATGTGCTAGGTTGCAATCTGAGAATTGAACCATGGAAAAACATATAATCCTTCAGTTCCATGAACGCACTAAGCACATTGCAGTCAAATACTATATCATCAGGGATATGATTGATGATAAGGAAGTTGAAGTGTTGAAAATACACACAAGTCGGAATCCTGCAGATATGTTGACAAAAGTGGTTCCAGTGAGCAAATTCAAGGCAGCTTTGGAATTGCTCAGAGTAACCCAAGCCTGATAAGCTTGGCACCAGCTAGACGGTGTAAGTCCAGCGGTAGATCCACAGGAGGTAACGAAGAATGTTTGTAATGTGTTTTATGATCAAGGTGGAGAATGTTAATCTATGATCATAAACACTCACTAAGAAGAAGATATACACTTGTGCATGCGGTTAACTTGATTAGATAGTCAATACCCGGTTCAGTGGTTTGATTAACTAATTAGGTGATCCGGTTTAGGTGGTATGTGTAAACCCTTAATCATATAAAAGGGTATAGTCTTAGCATTGCACAGGTTGATACGAGAGTGTTATCATCGTATTGTTGAGCTTTCGATCTTCTTCCTGTTCACAGTGTTTCTCAGGTTGTTGAGAACGCTATCTTCTTCGTGTTAGTGGATTGCTGGACTGAGTCTAGCCCCAGTGAGTAGCTCCACATCCCGTGGGTGAACACTGGGTAACCAAAACTTGTGCATTCGTTTCTTTGTTTTCTCGGTTCTTAGTTTGATCTTTGATTGTGAGCTAAATCGAGTTCTTGGTGAGTGCGTTGAGTGATAGCGAGTGAGATTGGGTTGATTTCATTAGCAATTCTGAGCTCAGTTCAGGTAATTGGTTACAAGATTTTGTGAACGAAAATGAGTGATATATGTGATGTATATAATACACAAGTCATTAGTCCGATCCCACTCTACGAGTATACATACTCTTAGTGGTACTAGTTTAAGTTTATAAACAAGGGTCACACCGTCGCTATAGCTACGCATCGTGTAGAGGTATGAGATATTGTTTAATGTTTTAATCTTACTTGGACAGTAATATATGCATGTATTCAGAAAAGAAAAGAAAAAAATCAGAAAACCCCAAAAATATACCAACTAAACTCGTTTTTGCCGAAAATATAAACATTTACGATTATCTGATTAACACAAAACTCGTTAATGTTGTTCTTTTAAATCACTAAACAGAAAAATGTCAACATTTTAATATATTATTTTAACGGAGTTAACGTCCTGTTAATGACGTCTTTAACAGAGTTATAAATCGAATGAGGAAAAACCCAAAAAATTTACCAATTGAATTCGTTTTTGCCAAAAAATACATAGACTTTTGTCATTACTTGATTAATACACGAACACTCATTAATATTGTCATTTTAACATACGTTAAAGTCCCGTTAACAGGGTTTATAACTCTGTTAAAACCGAAGCATATATTTATTTAAGTTTATATATTAGTGTAATCGAGAGTATATTGAACTGTATCTATATTCTAGTGGTATATGCACTTCTTTCATAAGACTAGAGCTCTAATCTCCCTTTCTCCCAGATTTTTTTAAATCTAAATCTGCTAAAAGTAAATGCCTCAAAAGCTGACGCCAGAGCCTTTTCTTTCTGCAACTTTAATCTCCTTGTCTCTCTGTTTTTTGTTTCTTCTAAATCCTTATTTTCATACTTTAAATTTCTTTTTTCTCAGTGTGTGTGACGATTTCCGAGTGAATTTTATGGATGTTCCTGATTTCGCTCGTGTCCGTCGGGTCAACTACTGTTTCGGTTCGTAATTTATTTGCACTTCAATTTTTTTCTGTAAATGAATCATGAAATTTTGCTAGTTGGTAATTTAAAATGACAACATTATCGAGTTCGTATTTTAATCAGGTAATGACAAAAGTCTGTGTATTTTTCGACCAAAAAAAAAGTTCAGTTGGTGTATTTTTTTTGTTTTTTTCCCATCGATTTATAACTCCTTTAGAGGCACTAACTCCGTTAAAACTATGTATTAAAATCCTAACATTTTTCTAGTTAGTGATTTAAAATAACAATATTAACGAGTCATGTATTAATCAGGTAATAATGAAAGTGTGTGTATTTTCGGCAAATACGAGTTTAGTTGGTGTATTTTTGGGGTTTTTCCGGAAAAAATCCAATTGAAGATTACTTTTTTGTCTACAAGAAACTTCAACATTATCAACATCATAAGTTAGCACAGAAAAAATGAGGGCTCAAGAAATGAACCCATGGTTTCTTTCATCGCCGGATTCTGATCTATCTCCATCGCTATCACCGTCTTGTGGACTCATCATCCATCCACCTCAGCTCCCTCCTAAGTCTCTAATCCCTCCTGACCCCGTATCCCCAACCTACCTTGCTTCATTCCCTCCTCTTTCTCCCTCCCCTCCTTCGAAATTTTCTCAAACTTGTGTAACTCCCTTGCTCCCTGCTTTAAGAAAACTTGCACGTGCCTCTTCTTCCCTTTTTAGAGTTGGCTCTGTCCCCCAAAATCTCAGCAAACCAATCTCAATTATTCCCTCAGTCGAAAACCAAATCACTAATACTATTCGTGAAAAGTGTTTCATGGCTTCTTCAATTTCTTCCTCTCTACTACTCTCTTCAGCCCGCTTTTTTACTATTGTCAGCTCCCTTTCATCCTCTTTCCCTTCCTTGGTTTCCTCTCAGCCTCCCTTTCATCCTAAACCATCACTGGTTACACAATAAGAAAAGTTCAAGATGAAGCACTGTACAAAATAGACCTTTTCACTATCTCAGAGAAAGGTAAAAGAAGAATCAGCGTACCTGAAGAAGTGTTTGAGAGAGGAGCTACTGAGAATAACGATTTCTTTGTAGGCTGATTCATTGGTAAAACTCCTTAATACTCTCAGATCAAAAGCGTGTTCAACCATATATGGGGAAAAAGAGGTCGCTTAAAAATACATTTTAACCCACATTCAAAGTCAATGCTTGTTAGGATCCCTAATGAGTTCATTCGCACAAAAAATTATTGAGAAAAGGGTTTGGTATGTTGGCTCAAGAATGTTTAGGATTTTCGAGTGTAACTCACACCATAAAGCTGACTCATCTGCTCTCATGGCTAAGCCTCTATGGGCTTATTTTAAGAATGTTCCAATTTCAAGTGTAACTCACACCAATTCCCAGCGGCTGATTTCCAATCTTTTCGGTTCCACAACTTTCCACCCCCTCGAAGAATCTCATACCACTGCCTTGCTATCCTAGACATTTCTTATCCCATACCTCATCCAGGATATATACCCTTTAAGTTCTCAAACCTTCTCACTAAACACCCTGAGTTCATAAGTTCGATTGAGGTAGCGTGGATACAGGCTTGAAGACCAGCCGTTAATCTCTCAAAGATTTGTTATAAACTCATGACTATCAAAAGTTCACTTATAAAAAATTAACTAGATAATTTTTCTAAAATCAAGTGAGAGCTAATACTGCTAACCGTTTGTTAAATGTGCATGATCAGGCTTTTCACCGACCATCTTCCCATCTGTTTCAAAGAGACCTACAAAATAAGCTTGCCTAATTGGGACTAATAGAAGAAGCGTTTTCAAGCAAAAATCAAGTATGAATTGGCTAAAAGAGGGAGTCTCAAACACTATCTTCTTTTTCCGATCTTGTATGGAAAGAGCTGCTTATAACTCCATCATACTCTTCATTCTTCCTTTTGGTTTGAATATCTCTAATCCTCACCATATGAGTATACTAGCGGTTCAACACTTCACAGACGTCCTGACTCCCCAAATCCTCCCACTGCTTACTCTACCTCGTGCTTGGTTCCAAGGTCTGGCTGATTTCAGGTGCTCTCCTACACACAAGCAAGTTTTTCAGCGGTGCCTCCTCTAGAAACCTTTGCTACAACTCTACTGAAGATGAATCCATCTCAATCCCCAAGCCATGATGGCTTCACCTCATGTTTTGTTTAGATCTCTTTGGCACATTTTGGGTAATGAAGTGGTGAACTCTATTGGTGGTTTCTTCACATCAGGCTTTTTACCTGCCTCTGTGAATGTTACTTTTCTTGCCCTAATACCTAAGAAACATGGAGCCTCTGGGATTTCTGACTTTAGGCCTCTCTCCTGGTGCAACTCTTTGTACAAGAATATCTCCAAAAGTCATGTCTTCAAGCTTAAGCTTATTCTACAAGATCTAATTCTCCTTAATCAGACGGCATTTGTTCAAGGCAGACTACTAATCGAGAACATATTTCTAGATGCAGATATAATGAATGGGTATCATAAGGATAGAGGGCCAAAACGGATTGCAATAAAATTAGACATCGCTAAGGCCTTTGATACTATTCGGTGAGAGTTCATGTATTCTAAGTAGGTATGGGAAAAAACCTAGAATCAAAGTACTGTACCAAATCCGAACCAAAAAGAGGAACCGAATCTGAATCCGAACAGACAAAATACTTGAATGGATCCTAAACTTCTATATCCAAAGAACCGGAACCGAATCCGACCCGAACCCGATCCGAACCGAGAACCGAATGGGTACCTGAAATGTCTGAACTATAATTACATACCCAAGATATTAATTATATTTAGACTTAATATACAATAATTATCCCAAATTTTAATTACAAACTCAAATATATTGGTTAATTTTAGACCAAAATAACTAAAATAAACTAAATATACAAAATTTCTTGTTATATTTGTCTAAATTTAACAATTTTTATTCAAATTAACCAATTTTATATTTGTTTTATGATTGTTTGGGTACCCCGAACCGAACCAAACCCGAATGGAAGCGAACCAAATCCGAACAGAAATTCTAAAATATCCGAATGGATCTTATATATCTGGACCCGAAAACCCGAAAACTCAAGAGATCCAAACCGTAATCGAACGCCCATGCCTAATTATAAAGAGTGTTGAAATTTTAGAAGTTTACCTCACTTGGCTATAAGCTTACATTTCAACGCCTTCTTACTCAGTCGGGTTCAGTGGCTCAGTTCATGGCTATTTTCAGGGAAATAGGGGTATTAGGTAGGGGTGGGCGTTCGGGTATCCAAATGGGTTCGGTTCGGGTTATTCGGGTTTTCGGGTTTTTGGGTTTAGGCTTATTAGCCCCATTCGGATATGTAGCATAAACGGGTTGGGTTGGGTTCGGTTCTAGCCGGGTTCGGGTCGGTTCGGGTTAATTACTGGAAACCCATAATCCGATCGGTTTTGAACGGGTTCGGGTAATAACCATACTATTATCTATTATGCATAAATGTTCAACAACCAAATTTTGAACTTCAAAATGTATAATATACGGGTGATGGGATGGGGGTTCTGTCGAGAGATTCTAACCTGCACTCACTTTGATGAACAATGGATAATGAACAAGCCATGTTTGCAAAGTTCTTGTACTTTGACAATGGACAATGGACACCAAAGCAAACGATATTCTAACATGTACTCACTTTGATGGACAATGGACAATGGATAATGAACAGCAAATCAACGAGATTCTAACTTAGACTTATCTTGCTGCTACAAATATATATCTCTGCATAATGTGTATTGTGTAACAAAGTTATTTGAAAACCAAGTTCTTCAATCAAATAACATAAAGCAACAACCAAATTCCAAAGCTAAAATCGCAAACTGCATCTTGTATAACACCAAATTGAAAAACATGAATCAAAAGACTTCAAACTAAAAGAACTACGAATCCATCTCTGGACCTTGATCTCCACCTCCCTCAAAACAGACATCTCTTATGTATACTTTTCCATCATCTCTACAAAACAAAACAGCAATAACAGTTGAGTAAGACAAATTAAATGTAATAGTTCAAATAATGTTTGTAAAACTGTACAATATAACATCTTAAGCAAAATCATAAAGCTAGCTCACGTACAATATAACACGAACTTATAAACCAATTCTTGGAATTAGTTCCTAAAACTAGCTCAGACCACTAACTCATATAAGCGAAAGATGAGAAACGATTATAACAGCAACATGAACAAGTTCAAACGTACACTATAACAAGAACACGAATTATGGGTGATTTGGAATCAGATCTTCTCTAGTTACCTTATCTCTCGAAAAGTTAGCAAGAATTAAGAGATTTTGTAACCAAATCGGGATATTTGGGATTGGATTCACTTGTTACCTTATTACTCGAAGAGTATTTTTTCCCTATGAATAGTGGATATGTATATAAATTCGGTTTATATGAGTTTCGGTTTATATGGGTTTCGGTTTATATGGGTTATCCAATCGGGTTTCGGATTTAACCCGAACCGGTCCATAACCCAAAGTATTATAACCTATGTTCCAATCGGTTATTGTAAAGGATCCAAACCCGTACCGAACCGGCTTTTTCGGGTTGGATCCGGGTTCGGGTTTCGGGTTCGGGAAATATGCCCACCCCTAGTATTAGGCAAGGAGACCCACTCTCTCCCTACCTCTTCGTCCTAGCAATGTTGAATTTATAATCTGACGAAGGGAAAATAATGTACCATAAAGACTGTAAGGGTGCAAAACCTACTCATCTCTGTTTTGCATATGACTTGCTTATATTTGATGAAGGATCGCTACAGTTAGTGGAGAATACAATTGTTGTCTTAAAGAAGTTTGAATCGTTGTCCGAATTGGCAATGAATGTTCAGAAGACTATCTTCTTCCCATGTGGTCTTACTGAATATGAAACAGACTTGATTAGCTCAACAACAAGATTAGCATAAGGTTTCCTTCCCATAAGGTACATGGGAGTCCCATTAACTACTAAGAAACTTACCAAGATTCATAGCGATCCTTTGATTCAGTCTATCAAGGGTAAGATCTCCTCCTAGACAGCTAGATCACTATCGTTTTCCGGACGTCTTCTTCTAATCAAATATGTTATTAACGCAATCAATCATTTTTAATGTGCCTCTTTTGTCCTGCCAAATCAGTTATCAAAATTATTAGTTTCTTGTGCAATAGCTACTTATGGAGTGGAAAAATTGAAACAAGATACTCAGCTAGAGTCTCTTAGTCGACGGTTACCAAAATGAAATAGGAAGGTGGCTTGGGTTTGAGAGACCTACTAACCTGGAACTTGAAATCGACTCTCAAGCTCATTTGGCTTCTATTTTTTAGAAGTGGCTCGTTCTGGGTGGGCTTTTTCAAGAAGTAAATCCTCAATAAAAAACCTCAAAACTTCTGGAGAATCAAGGAAAACAAAAGCATTCTCGGTTAGTGAACAAGATGATTAGAATAATGCATCCAATATTTGACTGGATTAAGGTTCAAGTGGGAAATGGGGAGTCTACGCTCTTTTGGTTGGATAATTCGTCAGCTATGGGGAGCCTAAACAACTACTTCTCAAATGAACCTAACTTCATGCGCGTGATTTCTCCTAACTCTACTTCTCAGGAGCTCTATTCAAATGGTCCTTGGCATCTTCCTTTAGCTCGTTCTCAAAATCAGGTCAATCTTCTAGCTTACCTATCATCTATAACATTAACTGCAAGCGAGGATTCATACCTTTGGGAGCAAGATAGTTTTCAGTCAATGAAATATGCAACCAACAAGATATACTTGCTACTACGACTTCCTTCTCCCCCAGTGTCGTGGCACAATATCACTTGGACTTCACGAGAAATTCACAAGCACAACTTATTAGCTTGGCTCTTCATGCTGGACTGTTGTCCCACCAGAGGTTGCATTTTAGCTTGGGGTCTGCAGTCAGATCCTCACTGCGTCTTGTGCTAATCTGCCGCATAAAGCAATTATCATTTACTTTTCACCTGCGACTTTCAGACGGTATAAACCGCGGTATCATGCATCAATTGTGTTGCACGTTTAGGATTTACTGACATATTGATGTTGATTAGTCAATAAAACCAGAGAAACGTGGTCTGAATACTCAACCTAAATTCATTCTTGGATGACTCCACAAAAGCTTCTATATGAAATGTTGCACGTCTCTTTTTTCAAGGGTTAGTATGATCTCTATTGCCTTTGAACGTACAAAATATTACATACCTCCTATGGCAAGGTTTTGAAGCTAACTTGTATCTCATTTGTATATGTGGGAAGGTGTTTGGTTGCCAAGAACCCCACCGCCTTATTGTTGGAGGGCCTCCGGATAGTGTTTTCAAAGTTAGATCCGAGACGATCTATCTATTTGTTTGAGCAAGCCCCTCAAGATTGTCCTTACATCATATTATCATATGGTATGTGTAAAACATTGACTGGGAACTGGGTTGAGGGTTTACAACGTTTAGAGAACATGCGATGGTGGGACGATTTTGAACGCTCGTGTGACATAGCAGGATGCATAATAAATGCAGTAACCGATTTGGGACCGCGTAAATTCATCGTGCAGTGGTTGTAGGTTCCGACCAGACGGCAATCCCGAATGTTTGAGCTGTTGGGTTTTTTGTATCTCGTACATTTTGGCTCTTTTGTCCTAACGATCTAGATTATCAGCTTCAATTATTGATGAGGACATCAGCTTGATCGACACTGAGTTGGACTAGCAAGACGGACCAGGCTCTACCAAGAAGCTGGCTGACCAGTTTCCGACCATGCGAGACGTACCAAGGACACTTTGGGACAGCGACAGATACAGGCTGAATTCAACAATGCCATGGAGCAGCTGATCTCGAGGACAAGCCTAGAAGACATCACGACCCAGCTAGGCCAGCTCGATCAAGGACAACCTGTTCTGAACCAGTTGGCCTGGAGGATGATCCATACTGAAGCTGGCGGCCCATTTGATCAGACCACGCCCTGGCCCATACTCCGGACGCACGGACCGACCATGATCTTCTGCATCGAGCCAGATGATCCTTTGACCGGTCTGCCTCTGGGATAAAGATCATACTCTTTTTCCCTTGTGAAGTTTTGTCCCAAATGGGTTTTCTTCACAAGGTTTTTAACGAGGTGATCCGAGGCCCGTTCATTAGAGAGGCAGGCCGGCCCTTCTTCTATTTTCGACCAAGGAGTTTCCTTTTCCGTTCTGAATTTTATTTCTTTGTTTTTCCTTGGTTTTTTCTCCCTTATTTTCGATGGCCCATGTTTAGGCCCAGTCTTTCCTTTTCGGTTGTAAGTGTTTAAAACACTATGTTTGATTCATTTTAACGCCAAGTAAGTTTTAAGTCAAGAAAAACCCTAAAGGTTGTGTTCTTTCTTCTCTACTGCGCGGCTGCCCCTCTAGAGATCGAGACTTCTTTGCTTATTGCTTGCTGGTTCGATTGTTCTAAGCATACCACAAGATCAGTAGCTCGAAATCACCATCAATCATCCACTGACCAAGCTGAGAGTGCTTTCGGCCAGCAGTTTCATCCCATCTCATTCCCATCTCACATCATCTGGTATCAGAGCCGAAAGGTTCCAAATTAGGTTTAATCCATCAATTACCTTTCGGATTCGTTGCATTAGTTCCTTTTGATTATCATTGCTGTTGATTATAATAGATGTTGATTATCATTGCTATTGATTATCATTGCTATTTATTATCATTGCTCTTGATTATCATTGTTGTTTGTCTTATCTTCTGTTACATTGACTCTGTGTATTGCGTTCATTGGGTAAGAAGAAGAATAGTAGAAGTCGGCTGCTAAGGTGTTCACGGTTTGAGCCAGCCGTAACTAGCACTAGGGTTCCCATTTGCGAAATTATTACTTACGGTTTGCTGCTTTGGTTACTGGTCTGAATTAAGTGAATTACCATTCCTGCTTTTCGGTTTAGTATTTCCTTTTATAGTTTTAGTTTAAAAAAAAGAAAGAAAGAGAGAATAGGTTGATAGAAGTTAAGAAACCGGCTGCATTGTTCTTGTATTGTCTTGGACTGTTGCTTGAGTATTGCGGTTTGTTGCTTTGGTTATCAATCTTATTTAAGTGAGATTTATATTCTTGTTATTGGGTTAGTGCTTACTTTCAGTTTATTAGTCAAAAAAAAAAAAAAAAAATTTCGGCCTTGCCTTGTTTTTCCTTCCGAATTGGTTGCAATTGTTTTCCTTTAGCTCTGTCCGTTTCTCTTCTTTGGTGTGTTTGATATGTTTGTTTACGTGCGCAGAGACTAATGGCAGAAGAACGAAACCAGCAAGGCGTTCCACTGACCTCATTCAGATCCTAGCTGCTATCCAGACGATCGGAGCCCGACTGGACCGTTTGGAGCGTCCCGGCGAGCATCAGCTTCGGCCGGAAGATCAGCAACCTCGGTCCGGCGCCTTTCAGCCTCGGCCAGGAGAGCGTCTACACGGACCAGAGTCCCCACGTCCTCGGAACGACCAGCAACGTCGACCAGACCAGCACCATGGACGAGTTGAGCTACCCGGACGCTTGCAGGACGTCCGACTGGATTACTTGGACGATGATACGGATGAGTTTGAGGATGGATACCACTGGCCTCGACCACCATACCAGCGTGACCCTATTCATAGAGGACGCATACGAGAACAAGAGGTACAACGTCCCTATCCTAATGATATCAAGCTAAAGCCTCCTACTTTTGCAGGAAAAGTGGACCCGGAGGCATATCTAGACTGGGAGCGGAGAATGGAGCATATCTTCGACCATTACGGATATCCCGAAGCCAGGAAGATATCTTTGGCAGTGGCCCAGTTCACAGGACATGCACTATCATTGTGGGACCGGGACGCTGCGGAACGAAGGCGCCATCGGTAAGAACCGATCGCTACGTGGACTGACGTGAAGTTCCAGTTAAGGCGAAGGTATGTTTCTGCCCATTTCCATAGATATTTGCAGAAAAGTTTTCGTAAGTTGATGCAGGGAACTAAGACGGTCGAAGAATATTTCGAAGAGTTCGAGCAATTGGGGAATAGACTTGAGCTGGACGATTCAGAAGAGACTTTGATGGCCCAGTTCGTGGACGGGCTGAACGAGAGGATCGCTCGAAAGGTATAAATTCAACCTTATCACGATATGTCCGAGTTGTTGCATTTGTGTATACAGGTTGAGCATCACAACAAGCGAAAGTCAGCGACCACGACCCGGACTAGGACCAATACGCCTTGGACCGCGCCAGCTCCACGACCTGTTGACAAAGGTAAACCGGTTGAAGTTGAATACAGGTTCAAGAAACCGACCATTGAGACGTCTAAGCCCAACAGACCAGACCCAGGTAAGATCCATAGCACGTCCCATTCTAGAGATATCACGTGTTTTAAGTGTCAGGGTAAAGGACATATTGCATGAGACTGTCCGAACCGGAGAGTTATGATCTTGAACGAAGCCGGTGAGTACGAGTCTCAGGACGAGCAGGAGGATGAAGACATGGAGGAATGTGACATAGGGACGCCCATAGAGTATCCCGACTCTGGAGAGCTATTGGTGATCAGGAGAGCTCTCAGTGCACTTGTTGATCCCGAGACGGTTCAGCGCGAGAACATCTTCCACACTCGTTGTACCGTGAACAGCAAGGTATGTAGTCTTATTATTGATGGTGGGTCTTGTACTAACGTGGCCAGAAGGAACATGGTTTATAAGCTCGCTCTGCAAGTAACTAAGCACCTGCGACCGTACCGACTTCGGTGGCTGAACGATGACACGGAGATCCGGATCGCAGATCAAGTAACCGTACCTTTCAGCATTGGACGATATCACGATCAGGTAGCATGCAACGTGGTTCCTATGCAGGTTGGACACTTATTTCTCGGCCGACCATGGTAGTTCGATAAGGAGTCCTTGCACAATGGGCGGACCAATCATTACTCGTTCATGCACGACAAGCGAAAGTACCAGCTCACGCCTCTTACACCGCAGGAAGTACATGAGATGCAGCTGCATCTTGCCAAGGAAAAGAAGAACCGTAAGACCAATCTTATTATTTCTTCACATTCTTTTTCTAGAGCTATTGTTCAGAACATGCATGTGCTACTAATGATCTTTAGGGAGGCTTTGCATTCGTGTTCAGACAATGTTGAGCTGCCCCGGGAAGTTGTTTCTTTATTGGACAGGTTTAAGGATGTCTTTCTGGACGAGATACCAGCCGGCCTACCGCCCATACGAGGCATTGAGCATCAGATCGATCTCGAGCCAGGAGCGGCCCTGCCCAACCGGCCTGCATACCGAGTGAACCCGACCGAGTCCAAAGAACTGGAGAAAAAAGTGCAGGACCTCATGTCCAAGGGTTACATTCGCGAGAGCCTCAGTCCGTGTGCGGTACCAGTCTTGTTGGTTCCTAAGAAAGACGGATCTTGGAGGACGTGCGTTGACTGTCGGGCCATCAACAATATCACCATCAAGTACCGGCATCCTATATCCCGACTGGACGAAATGTTAGACGAGCTGCATGGAGCGTCCGTGTTCTCTAATATCGATCTACGGAGTGGATACCACCAGGTCCGAATGAAGGAAGGCGACGAATGGAAAACGGCCTTCAAGACCAAGCAAGGCCTGTATGAGTGGCTGGTCATGCCGTTCGGCCTTACAAACGCACCCAGTACGTTCATGCGCCTCATGAACCAGGTCTTAAGGGCCTACATCAGTAAGTTCGTTGTTGTTTACTTCGACGATATTTTGATTTATAGTCAATGTTTTGCTGACCATCTGGTGCACCTTGAGAAAGTGATAGATACTCTTCGACAGGAGGGTCATTACGCAAACCTCAAGAAGTGCAAGGTTTTGTTGTGAGTTCGCAGAGCTTACATGTTAATCAAGAAAAGATCAAAGCAATTGAGGAATGGCCGACCCCGACCACGATCGGCCATGTTACGAGCTTCCACGGTTTGGCCAGCTTCTATAGACGGTTTGTGAAAGATTTTAGCATTGTGGCCGCCCTACTTACAGCCGTGATCAAGAAGGACGTCCCGTTCAAATGGGGCCAGTCGCAAGAGACCGCATTTCAGAAACTCAAGGATTTGTTAACCCATGCTCCTATTTTGGTTTTGCCTAATTTTGATAAGACGTTTGAGATTGAGTGTGATGCTTCAGGTTTAGTGATTGGAGCTGTCCTGACGCAAGGTGGGCGACCGGTCGCCTACTTCAGCGAGAAGTTGAGTGGAGCCACGCTCAACTATCCTACCTATGACAAGGAGCTGTATGCGTTGGTTAGATTCTTGGAGACTTGGCAGCATTACCTGTTCTCCAAGGAGTTTGTTATTCACACCGACCACGAGACGCTCAAGCATCTGAGAGGACAGACGAATCTGAAGAGGAGGCACGCCAAGTGACTTGAGTTCGTGGAGACCTTTCCATACATCATCAAGTACAAGAAGGGAAAGGAGAACGTAGTAGCTGATGCACTGTCGAGGAGATACACACTGATCAGCACCATGGAGGCCAAAGTCTTGGGGTTTGACCTTATTAAAGAGGATTATGATACTGACCCTGATTTTGGTGAAATTTTTCAGGAATGTAGCAAAGGACCGAAGGGAGTTTTCTACTTGCATAACGGATTCGTGTTAAAAGGGAAGCGGCTGTGCATTCCTCAAGGATCGATGAGGGAGCTTCTGATCCGAGAGTCCCATGGAGGAGGACTGATGGGACACTTTGGTGTAGACAAGACACTGAGTGTCCTGGTTGGGCACTTCTATTGGCCACATCAGAAACGAGACATGGAGCGTTTCTGCTCCAAGTGCATTACATGCCTTAAGTCCAAGTCTAGGTCACATCCTCACGGTCTTTACTTACCTTTGCCTATACCTAACCGACCATGGGTCGATATTCTATGGATTTTGTGCTTGGTTTGCCTAAGATCAGGAACAAGGATGCGATCTTTGTTGTGGTCGACCGGTTTTCAAAGATGGCTCACTTCATACCGTGTTCTAAGACGAATGATGCGACCCAGACAGCCGACCTCTTCTTCAAAGAATTGGTCAGATTGCACGGACTGCCCCGGACTATCGTCTCATATCGTGATCCGACCATCCTAGGTCACTTCTGGAGGACGTTGTGGAGGAAGCTGGGTACCAAGCAACTGTTCTCGACCACTTGTCATCCACAGACAAATGGACAGACCGAGGTCGTGAACCGGACACTCTCAGCCCTTTTAAGGGCCACGGTTGGTAAAAATTTGTCACATTGGTTGGATTGCATTTCTTTTGTTGAGTTTGCGTATAATGGTGCCAAACACTCTGCTACTAAGATGTCTCCTTTTGAGGTTGTTTATGGATTTAAGCCAGATACGCCACTTGATCTGAAGCCACTGCCAGCATTGGAGTTCATCAATCTTGATGGAGAGCGCAAGGCTGAGGCCGTCGCCAAGCTGCACCAGGCGGTCAAGGAGAACATCGAGAAGAGGACGGAGCAATACAAGAAGCAAGCCGACAAACACAGGAAAGAGGTCGACATTAGGCCAGGCGACTGGGTCTGGGTTCACATGCGACCTGAACGGTTCCGAACAAGAGGAAGTCCAAGCTTGCCCCACGTGGAGATGGACCATTCCGGGTCTCGAAGAAGATCAACGACAACGCCTACCAATTGGAACTCCCAGGTGAGATGAGCATATCGTCGAGTTTTAATGTTGCTGATTTGTCTCCTTATTGTGCAGGTGATACAGTTCTGAGTCCAGAACCTTTTCAAGAGGGTGGGAATGATGAGGACATCAGCTTGACCGACACTGAGTTGGACGAGCAAGACGGACCAGGCTCTACCAAGAAGCTGGCTGACCTGTTTCCGACCATGCGAGATGTACCAAGGACACGTTCGGGACAGCGACGGATACAGGCTGAATTCAACAATGCCATGGAGCAGCTGATCTCTAGGACAAGCCTAGAAGACATCACGACCCAGCTAGGCCAGCTCGATCAAGGACAACCTGTTCTGAACCAGTTGGCCCGGAGGATGATCCATACAGAAGCTGGCGGCCCATTTGATCAAACCACGCCCTGGCCCATACTCCGGACGCACGGACTGACCATGATCTTCTGCATCGAGCCAGATGATCCTTTGACCGGTCTGCCTCTGGGATAAAGATCATACTCTTTTTCCCTTGTGAAGTTTTGTCCCAAATGGGTTTTCTTCACAAGGTTTTTAACGAGGTGATCCGAGGCCCGTTCATTAGAGAGGCAGGCCGGCCCTTCTTCTATTTTCGACCAAGGAGTTTCCTTTTCCATTCTGAATTTTATTTCTTTGTTTTTCCTTGGTTTTTTCTCCCTTATTTTCGATAGCCCATGTTTAGGCCCAGTCTTTCCTTTTCGGTTGTAAGTGTTTAGAACACTATGTTTGATTCATTTTAATGCCAAGTAAGTTTTAAGTCAAGAAAAACCCTAAAGGTTGTGTTCCCTCTTCTCTACTGTGCGGCTGCCCCTCTAGAGATCGAGACTTCTTTGCTTATTGCTTTCTGGTTCGATTGTTCTAAGCATACCACAAGATCAGTAGCTCGAAATCACCATCAATCATCCACTGACCAAGCTAAGAGTTCCTTCGGCCAGCAGCTTCATCCCATCTCATTCCCATCTCACATTAATTATGTTTACATAAGATTAGCCATAATCTTACACTATGTAATGGTGACTTAAATGGACGTGCTTAAGTACTTTTGACAATATAGCATCGCAAAAGTAATTTAACTAATGTGCATATACAATACATTTGTTTAATCCAAAATGCGATATAACAAATCCGCACTTATACATAATTAGTTAGGCATATTAGGATATGCGAACGTGCATAACACCTCTATGCACGTTCATAACAAAAGACTGTAGCATTCATATGTAGCGATATTACAAAGGTAAGCGTTAATATAATATATTCCTACTATGTGAACGTACCTAACAAACTTATGCACGTTCATTACAAAACGTGAACTTTCATACGTACCAATCTCCGAACCAGCCAACCCATATCAGATTGGATTCCTGCAATTTGTCTTGTTATGTCCGACTTGGCGGCATCTTCCACATTTGTTGGCTTTCTTTCTCTTAGTTGGCATTGTATCCCCTACAATGATATACACCCGTCTTTGTCAAAAATTATCAGGAAATCTGTTTGTCAAAAAAAATTCTACTACTTACAAATAGTTCGAAGAAGGATCTCTTCCTTTGTTTTGGCGGCCTTCCAGGGGTCTCCTCATAAGTGGTGGAATTAGCTTCATATTTTTCAGCTCCTCAGGCACATACTCATCGGCTTCCGCGGAATTTGGTACGGGTAGTACGCTCCCAGCATAAGCGTGCTTCCATGTTTCTAACACATAGTACTCGTGAACCAATCTGACGGGGTCCTGATTGAAAAATTTCACTGCGGCAATTGCGTGACAATAAGGAAGCTTTAGCTTGTAAAAAACCTTGCAGGTGCATTCCCCACTGTCTAAGGCAACATGGTACCGCCAATCGTTGAGGGATGTAACTAGCACACTCCACCATCAAGCTTGAGTAGCCGTGCATTTTGTAGAATGATCCACCAACCTAACAAGAAATCGATCCACCGCCTCAGAATAGTCCTCATAAACTCAATGGTTGATGTAATTAGAAAATCATTCCCTTTCGCAAGCACATCATTCAACGACTCCGCAATATTTCTACTCATCATATTGTACCTATCCCCCTTTCCATGGACCCTTGTCCAGTGATTTTATTTTGGCAATCCTTGTCCAGTGCTCAAAGCCTATATTATCTAACAATTTTGCATATAACCAAGGAAGTGTCCGTTCCAATATGCCCGAGCAGAATTTGAAACTAGTTCCAACAATCCCTATGTCTTGAAATTTTGGCATACATTCCGTTCCAAGTGGACACTGCACGCTCCGTGGTTGGCCCGGGTAGACCTGCTTAATAGTCATGTATATCGATGAATGACGATCAGAGACAATGAACAGATCACACGAATCAGGGACAATCACGGCCAAGTTCCGCATGAACCACTCCCATGATGCATTGTTCTCACCGCTGACAATGGCAACGCAAAGGGAAAAATCTGAAAGTTCACATCTTGGAAACTCGCAGTCATCATGCACACCATGTATTTACCCCACAATTGCGTCTCGTCCACAACTATCACCTTCCATACCCAGTGCAGACCTTCAATACAAACACCAAATGCGAAAAACAAATATTGAAACCGTTTCACACCATCTTCTTCCTCAATGCACTATAGATGAGAAACCGTCCCTGGATTTGCCTTTCACATCAAATATAGATATGCAGGAAGTAACATGTAGCTGTCCTCTGCGGATCAGTGGATTGCCTCAATAGCCATCTCACGTGCTCTCCATGCTTGCCAATACAACACATTGACTACCAACTCCTCCATCAACATTAGCGACAAGTCTCTCGGCCTAGGTCCAGTTCTCCCATTCCCAAAATTTTTCTTTAACAACTCTGCTATAACTTGTGTCGTAGCATGCTTGTTGTTTTTGGTTCTCGAATTAATATTGCAAGAGTGGTGCAATTCTACTTTTATTATCTCAAAATAAGAAGAATATGGTACAACTTTAGCCATTACCCTCCAATCACACTTAGGGTCAATGTATTGTATAACTATCTTCGATTTTGTTGACTGCGGAGTACGAAAGTGAAATAACCTCTTTATAGGATAAACACACATAGTTACCAGTAAATCATTCTTGGTTTTGAACAACCGCCCTATATATATTCCATCATCTTCCACTAATATATTAATATCAGCAAGCTCTTTCTCACCTTTTATCTCGTCGTCAAACATTGTAGCTTGATCACGAATATCTTCGTATATATTATGTAGGCTCCGAAACATACCACCGGGTGGTGTAGGTTCCAATGTGTTCTGAGTATAACAAGACATGAATTTTTGTTGTTATTAGAAGAGGATCGTCCGACACCCTGTTAAGCTGATGCGTCCACTGAGTTGGATCTAGACTGTCATACTCTCCTCCAAGACTTGCATCAGTCGATGTTTGTTCCCTTTCATCGTCATCAAAATCTTCGCTACCGGACCCCTATTTATCATAAGATCTACTAGACGACCTCTCGCTTACATTAGGCAAAATGGTTTCCAAATTCTGGTCTACACGATTTAAACATATAACGGCTTCCTTTTCTTCGTCTTCACCATTAGAGCAAATATCATCGAATGTTTATGTTTCTTTTGCAAATGTCTCAACTGTTGGAATATGTCCAAGTTCCTCCACTGCATCGAGAGCTGCAGCAATCAAATTTTTTCCTTTCTCAACAAAGGCCCTAACGCTGCATGAAATTTGTTACACCAACATTTGAACAATCTGCTCCAAAGACATTACCCACGCTTTGGCTTAGAAGAAATTGCTGGAATGAACCATCTCCACCACTTTGACTAAGTTTCGGAAGTATATCCATGACACTTTTTTTTCTTCTTTTCTTATTCTGCTTCTCAACACCACACTACCACCCTCTTCAAAATCCGTGTACAAACTCTTACCCTCGTTTTTTTCTTCTTATCACTTTGAAAGTCTCCATACCATCTGCACTCCCAATACAAATTGGCGGCATCTTCGACGACGAAATTGAGCTCATCCTCGCCGGTGCCACATAAGTCAGCTTGCAGCTTGTTCCACGTCCAAGCTCGAACGCCGTTGAATCATCGCTGCCTAATGTTATGCACCTCCCGTATGTCTCAGAATCAATAGTGAATCTCATTCTCCTGCTTTTGAACGATTTCACTTCACGGCCACCACATAAACATGATCACGCTGAACCTGATCAAACTAATACAACAGGTTTTTGTTAGCAAACTTTCAAAACTAATTACAAATATTTCTAAAAGCAGAATATACATTCATATTACTTGTCCTAACAGTCAAGGACGTTCATAAGAAATCACAAGATATGTTTTCGAAGCTCATATGTGAGGATACACAGTCCTTCAACTTATTTCATCTCATATTAAGCTCACATGTCAGGGAACTTTGTTCAAAACTACGTTTCGCAGCGTCGCATACGTTAATACGAACCGTACACAACTAAGATATGTTCATACTCCCAATTTAACAAATGTCTTATGCAAAGGTAACAAATAATAACATTGCCGACATATTGTTACAGTAAAATTTATTGTTTGTTGTTTCTTCAGCGACAACGCCAGCTAACCAAACAAACCATAACAAATTGAAAACTAATCACAAACGGTACAAACCAAAACATATGAAAATCTTACCTCGACCATTTAATGCTACTCTAAAAGGAAAATAAATTCCGCCACCTGAATTAAATTCTAGAACTCTGTCTTCAACAACCACCAAAAGCGATAAATCTAAATCTGTAAAAGATGAGGTAAGCTCTTAAATTAACTCACCCTCCATTAACTAAATACACTCATTAGACCTAGTTAGCATTTAATGCACTGAACTTGGCGGGAAAATAAATTAATATCGGAAAACAACATCAAGTCACTTCTACCAGAATCACGCGCCTCGCTTGGAAGTTGAACCTCACATGATGATCCTTAGCTTAGGCAGGACACGCGCTTCGAATGGAAGGTGACTAATTACATTTCGCGTTTCACTTCTGTTAGAAGTGAAAAAATGTCATCCACTAAAATACAAACTTAAAAATGTTATTTCCCTCATTGCTATTCGAAAAGTGTTGTTTCCCTCATTGCTATTCAAAAAGTGCTATTTTTGCCTAAAATCCCTAGATTATACCCATATATTGTGCAGGTTCTAAACTATTATACGTTGGAAGATTCGTTTTGTGTTACATGAATAAAGATTATGAATGTTTTCTGTTACAATTTAATTAAAGAAAAAAGCTTAATCCTTCAAGTAAAACAGAAAGGGTGTAACAATAACAAACAAGTAGATGCATATAAAACAATATGGGATAGAGGAGTTCTATCGTTTATAACAACTTTTCCAATAAAATATATAATTAGTAATCAAACAGATAAGAAAGAAAAAAATCTAACTAAAAAAGGACATAGGTTTAGGAAGGGGTTAGAGAATATTTGCCCTTTAAAAAAGACAGATTCAACATTTGTTTTCCTTTGGCTCTCTCTTTCATGAGAAAGTTCCATTAGTCCCAACAGCCAAACAAGCGTCTCATGAATTGAATCTCAAACCCTAATTATATTTGCTCTGCACGATTCTGATTGTCACGTTATTCTTTATTTAAATGCTTCAGCTCTAAGGCTTTGAACAAGTCTGTATATTATAATCATATTTTGTTTTGAATTTTTCAACTGAAACCCAAAAAAAAAATAGTTTTTTTGTCTGAAACAAACATTATAAAGTTGGAGTCGCCGGCAAGTTATGACAGCCGGAGGCTGTTTCGATATTCAAACAATGTTGTTCGGTCGTAAATCATCGAGCAAGTTACAGGTAAAATTGTTCTTATATATTGAGTTTATGTTATAGTTATCTTGATTGGTTTTGATTATTCATATCCACAGAACCCTTTGATTTATTCAGGAAATCAATCAAATGATTCATAGAAAAGTCTTGTTTTAATAAGTAATTTGTTGATTCAAATGATTTTCAGACAGTAAAAGGCCAATCATCGCCTAAAGTTAGCAAGATTAACAAGCAGGATGTTAAACCTTCATCATCTTCACCTATACCGATTAGATCATCTAAGTCAATATTATCCGGTAGCCAACTATCCTCTTCAAGACGTGTATCTTCGAATTCGTCACCTTTAGGAATCCTCAAGAATGTTTCTATTAGAGAAGCTAAGAGCCCCAAGACAAGCAGCTCCCCTAAATGGACAGGAAACTTTATTCTTATGGTCGAGCTTCGCAGGAAGATGTTTACCTTTAGAGACATCATTGATCTTCCTCATCTCGACGGTTCTCCTTCCATAACCGATGTGCGTATGCCACAATCCTTCTTAATTAGTTTTTTATATGTTTATGTTGAGTCGCTTACCTGCTTTTGTTGGGTAGATGGTGATGCAAACAATGAAAGATCTCAAGAATCTTTGTCCTGAGATTATCCACAGCTCACATATCTCGGAAATTAGACGTGCAAATGTCGATAAGGTTCTTGACCATTTCTTCAATGCTTTGAAATCCATTGGAGATTCATGGATCGATAAACCGGAATGGATAGCTAAATCTAAGTATTGGAATAGCAGCGTCGGGAAGAATCAGTCCGATCGACTAGGTAACATTAACAAGAAATCATCTGACCATCTTGAGTTTGCAAACACTTATAAAAATGTTACGTTTCCTTTGCAGTTGAAAAGGTGTTAGCAGCATTGGATGGACTGATCAAGATGTCGAAAGAGAGGTTTGATATGATGGAGATTGATGAAGAAGAAGAGAAGAAAGAAGAGATTAGTCCACGGACTGCTAAAACATCGAGCAGTCGAGTATTATCTCCATCTGAATCATTCTCTGATAGCAGAAGCTCGTTTTGCGGGTCACCAGGCACCCCAAGATCAGTTCTTCCAGAGCCGATGATGTCTTCTCCGGCCAAAAATGGAGACTTTGCAAACTCTGCATCACATCTCCTGTGGAATATGAGAGTTCAAGCACTTGAGAAGCTTAGTCCTATCGATGTTAAGCGACTCGCTATTCACATTTTGTCACAGAAAGAAGCTCAGGAACCTAACCAAACCAACGGAGAAGATCTGATTGAAGAGATCAAACAGAAGACGAATGAAATAGAAAGCGTTGATGTGAAGATGCAGACAGAAGAATCTGTTGTTCTTGATGAGCAACAAGATACAATCATGAAAGTCTCTCCACTGGATTCAACATCTGAATCCAAACTCAATGTTCCAGAGAAATCTGAATCTTTGCCACCACCTCCTTCTCCTGCTCTATCTACTATAGAAACTGCATCTTTACCATCTCAACCACCGCCACCACCTCCTCCTCCTCCGTCACCACCGCTGATTGCAAAGGCTGATGTGGTGGCCATATCATCAGTGCCACCTCCTCCGCCACCACCAGAGCCACCATCTCCATCTTTGCGCATGCCTTTGCAAAGCTCTGTTCCACCACCACCGCCTCCTCCTCCAGGAACTGTGGCGGCCCCACAACCGCCGCCTCTACCTCCAATAACCGCAGTGGCGCCACCACCGCCTCCCCCACCTCCAGGGACTTCAGCAGCGCCACCACCACCACCTCCTCCACCGATGCAAAACAGAGCACCACCGCCACCTCCAATGCCTATGGCGAATAGAGCAGGTGGCGCACCACCGCCTCCACCACCTCCTATGCTTCAAGCTAATGGAGCAGCACCCCCTCCACCACCACTTCCTATGCTTCAAGCTAATGGAGCAGCACCGCCTCCGCCACCACCTCCTAGGGCAAACGGAGCAGCACCGCCTCCACCACCACCTCCTATGGCAAACGGAGCAGCACCTCCTCCACCACCACGAATGGGTATGGCGAACGGAGTAGCTGGTCCACCGCCACCTCCAGGAGCAGCAAGAAGCTTGCGACCCAAGAAAGCAGCTACAAAACTAAAAAGGTCAACCCAATTAGGGAACCTCTACAGAATCCTTAAAGGGAAAGTAGAAGGGCGTGATCCTGAGGCAAGAAAAGGCGGTGGAAGCGGAAGAAAAGCCGGAGTCGGAAGCGCTCCCGCAGGTGGAAAACAAGGAATGGCTGATGCTCTTGCTGAGATCACAAAGAAGTCTGCATATTTCCTGCAAATACAAGAAGATGTTGCTAAATACATGAAATCAATCAATGAGCTGAAGAATGAGATCACTAAGTTTCAGACTAAAGACATGACTGAGCTTCTTAGCTTCCACCGCCGTGTCGAATCAGTTCTTGAAAAACTAACAGATGAGACACAGGTCAGCAACATTTCAGTCATCTTATTACCATCACACTTGTCTGTCCTCTGTTTTTGTGATTCTTGATTCTAAAATGTTTTAAAAGTTTAGGTTCTTGCGCGATGTGAAGGGTTTCCGCAAAAGAAACTGGAAGCAATAAGAATGGCGGCTGCATTGTACTCGAAGCTGCATGGTATGATCACAGAGCTTCAGAATTGGAAGATAGAACCTCCTTTGATTCAGCTTCTTGATAAAGTCGAACGTTACTTTACAAAGGTAACTATTACTCAGATCCTAATTCCAAAACCATTTCAATAACATTTTGTAACTAAAAGATCCAAAAATGATTAATTTGACAGATCAAAGGAGACATCGACACGCTGGATCGAACCAAAGATGAAGAAGCTAAAAAATTCCAGAGCCACAATATTCACTTTGACTTCAATATACTTCTTCAGATCAAGGAGACAATGGTTGATATCTCATCAAATTGCATGGAACTTGCACTGAAGGTAATTATCATCTAAAATTTTAAATACACTTTCTTTTATGTCCCTTTTTAACCAAAATTCATATCGGTTCAAACTCAAATTCACAGGAAAAGAGAGATGAAAAGCTTGTGTCGCCTGATGCAAAGCCTAGCATGAAGAAGACAGTAGGATGTGCAAAAATGCTGTGGAGGGCATTTCAGTTTGCATTCAAAGTCTACACATTTGCTGGGGGACACGACGATCGAGCTGATTCTTTAACCAGAGAATTGGCTCATGAGATCCAAACTGATACTCAGAACCCATGATGATTCCTTTGTTCAGAACATCACAGTTTCCCAAACTACTACTCCTCCTTTTTGCCATTTTCAACACCTTAAAATGTTCCAAAATATTCGATATGGAACGATAAAAGAGTATATGTTTATGTATACGATATAACATATTGTTTTGCCTCTTGAGTTTGTAATTTTGAAGCCCACCCCCACAAAAACACAAAAAGACTAGGATTTAGAGGTTTCATGGGAGCTCGGAGAGGCATGATCTTTATTGAGTGAAAGGCTTTAAAATCCTTTTGAGTCAAGGAAGACCTTTGTGTTGCCACAATATGTAATATGGTTTTGTTGTTATAAACTTTTTCTTTCAGATTTGATTCTAATTGTAAGCTACTGGTTGAAATGGTGAGGACAACCCCTGGCAAGATAAAGAACAATTCTTGGGTTCATCTTTTTTTTAACCAACACATAATCTAATATTAAAATAACTAAAATTTTAAAAATATATATAAAAATAAGAAGAAAACAAAAAACGAAAATAAAGGAAAAATAAAACTTTTAGTTCCTTTCTATTTTTAATAAAATAAATAAAAACAAAAACAAAATTAAAAATTTAAAAATAAGAAAAAATAAAAAACGAAATAAAGGAAATAAGTTTTAATTCTTTTTACAAAGATAAAAAACAAGAAAATAGAAAACATTATTCTATTTAGGCTTATCCAATAAATGTATTAGGAACAATCTTTTTAAGTCATGACTTATTGTATGTATGTTTATGTTTATTATTAATTTCATGTTTTAAAGTGATTTTTGAATCATTAAAAGCATTATTTATGAAAATTTTCTTTATCATGTATGAATGTGATAATAGAAAAAATAATAATCTAGATAGAAATAATCCAAGTAATACAAATGTGATATGATAAGAAAATGATATTATAAAAGAACAAAAAATAATCTAGTTTTAAGAATTGGTGTTAGAAATATGATTTTTGAAAAAAATATAATAAAAATGATAATAACAAATCTTTACGATGAATAACCATAACTCTTGTCAAAATCCTACAAAATATAAAACTTAAATTATTAAAAAATTAACATATAACTTAAATCCAAATATTAAGAATGAAGTATTTACCTAGAAAACTTGTGAGTAAAATGACCCATTAGGTACGGACGAACAGGTGGTAGCAATAAATAACTGAATATCTGGAGCAATAATCCACTACAAGAAAACACTTAAATACCGACTGGAGAGGTTGTCGCAAGTCAATTGCTAACCTTAATTCCGCGACTAATTTTTGATTAATATTCCCAGACGTAAATCTTGCGTCGCAAATCATAACAGTCGTAAATTAGTCATAATTTTACGACTAATGTACGACCAATTCGCGTGTACATAATGGCATCATTCTTTGGTCGCACATTAGTCGCAACATATATGCAATTGATATGCGACCGAATTTCAACTGTGCTATCTGTTATCGTTTATAAGTCGCATATCAGTCGCATATATGTTGCCAGTAATATGCGATTGCATATCGACTCTCATCGTTGTTTAGATGCAAATCAATCGTTAGTTAGTAGTGATTATTTTGCGACTACCACTTATATGACTAAGTCACGACTGCGTTTTTGACTATTGTGCGACTAATTACCGACTAATATAATTTGCTTAAGACTAAGATGCGACGGATATGTGACTGATGTGTGACCAATTAGTGACTGATTAGTGACTATTTTTATCACGAGAACATACATTTGGTAATTCCAATATTGTTTTCCTGATTTGAATACATTATTAAACCTACATACAATTGCATACAACCAGTATTCTAAAACATCTGGAAAGTAATTTACATTAACATACCAATTCTATCCATATACAATACCAAAATTCCAAAAGTGGAGTTACCAAAACATGTTATGCATCTTATGTTTTGCTTAAGTCAAAAGTCTAAAGCCTAATTTACTACAAGATTAGAAGGCCTAGCTGTTAACAATTAGAACCTGGCTGAGCTGGCTGAGAGTCCATGAAGTCGCAGAAGGCTGGATCAGTTTGACGGAGAAACTTCTCATGAAAAAACAAGTGATCGATCTTGGTTTGTTTCTGAGATGCAAGTTTGGCAATCTCTGCTTCACGACACACATTATACGCAGCCTGCTCCTCTATTTGTTGTTGAGCTTCTTTTAGTTGTTTTTGGCGTGCCTGAAATGATGAACTACTTCCCAACTGCTTACGTTTTCTATTGACAAGGGTGTTTTCCAGGCTACCAAGCTCATAAGGACGCCCTCTGTTATACCTTAATGTGGCCTGCCAAAAAAATTCATAAATTAGATAAAGTATGGAATATAAAACCAACTAGTGAAGAATTTAGACTTACCTGGAGAAATAGCTCATTGTAGTCATCAGCGGTGAGCTCCCGAGGTTGTGTATCACTGTCCAAATTTTCTAGCAGAGTGATATATCATGGTTTTTCTAGGTTTTCAACCATGATATAATTGTGTATATTGAGTCTTTAACCTGGTTTTTTAAGTCTATTGAGTCTTCTACAGGTAGGTTTGTGTTTGGAGCAAAGAGAGGGATTATAGGACGTTTCTGGTCATTTGTGCAAGGAGCTGAAGTTGGTGTCTCGGCCAAGACTGGATGTCGACCGACACTGACCTTGGTGTCGGTCGACACTGAACGCGAGAGAAGCTATACGCCGAGTTGAGACAAGTTTTTAAGAATTTCATAAAGATCCTGAAGTTTCTTCTAATTCTAATCTAGCCCCAAAACGAGTTTAGGAGTTTTAATTAGGTTTTCAGACTCATTATTCAGTGGATCTTGTTCTTACTTTGTTCTTGCTTTTGGAGATTGAGAGATTTACTAAGGGGCTGATTCTTGCTACTTGTAACCTTTGAGAGAAGGATTTCAAATCCCTTTACCTTATCTATTCAGTTTTTCGGTTTTCTTTTCATGATGTGTTGTTTAATTGATAATATGTATGAGTAGTAACCTAGTCAGATTTAGGGATTCTAATAAGGGTTTTATGCATGTTTAGATAACTGATTTATTAGGATTCACAATCTGTTCGTTCGTCACCTAAGTTGCGTTTAATACTGAATTCTGGACTGATCATCTAGGGTTTAGATATGAGATAATTAACTTAGCACGAGAGTGTGAGTTATAATCTGAATAAACTTAGTGTGAGCAATTTGACTAGATACAAAGAGATTCGGTTTAGGAGAATTGTGAACCGATAGAACCTATTCTTAATGCTTGTTTAGAACTCTAGGATCACAAAGAGATTTGGATCACTAGGTTGCTAGATATAGAAACTATCTCAGCGAGAGTTGGATTGTTTAGCATTGTGTTTCTAGTTCTTGAACCTGTGTTTAATCTAAATCCGGTTAGTTAAGTATCTGACATTGCATAATTCCCGAGAACTTCCTAAGTCTGGTGCCTTTCTCCTATTGAAAACACTTCCTTGTTTACTTGCTTTCGTTTATTGCTTTCTTTTGATTGATTTAGCTTAACTTGAGAACATACAATCTATCGTGTGAGTCGTGAGGCCTTGTGGATTCGATACCCTAAGTACTACATTCACATAACTGTGCACTTGCAGTAGAATAGGATAAAACTCTGAGCGTATCAAGTTTTTGGCGCCGTTGCCGGGGACTCAACTGAGATCGCCGATAGATTTTGTTTTAGAGTTTAGTCTAAGTCGTTTTATTTCTTTTGTTACTGATTTTTCTCGGTTTGGCTTGTTTTGTTGCTGCAGGAATCGACAGAAACATTCAGTGTCGACCGACACTTTCTTAGTGTCGCCCGACATCACTCACGGTTTTAGACTTGAGATCAGTGTATGCCAAGTCTACATAACCGAAGCAACCAGAGCGAAGAACTTTTGAACCTCAGACTTGAGGAGCTTGCTAAACTTGAGAGAACGAACAGAAAGGGTCAAAGAACAAGAATGATGAACAATCGTTTGATTTTGACACCAGATGCTGAAGGAGTTCTGAGAGACCAACAGAACAACCCATACAATGATCAGGGGCAAGGGATTGACACTTAGGGACGCGTAATCCCTGAATCTGAGCAGCCTCAAGGTGAGGGGCAGATGGTCAATGCTAGAGGTAATGGACATCAACCTAATCCTTCTGCTGCTGAGAGGACTCTTGTTGATTACAACCGACCATATGAGTTTTATGCTAACCGGTCAGCAATTGTACCTCCTCCTTTTGAGAGGAATGACTTTGAGGCAAGACTGTCTACTATACACTTCTGAGACAACATCATTTCCATGGTCTTCCCAATGAGAAACCCATGGACCACATTGAGGATTTTGAAGCCTTCGTCACTGGGATGAAGCACAATGGAGTGGGTTATGATTTCATGTACCTTAAGCTTTTCCCATACTCTCTTGTTGGAGAGGCTGCAGCTTGGCTTAAGCAACTTCCACCTGGGAAGTTAACTACTTGGGATGCACTGAAGAGAGAATTCCTGCAACATTTGTATGATGATGCTCGCTCAGATCAACTCAGACAGGATCTTATGACATTCACTCAGGGACCTACAGAGCCATTTAAGTCTGTTGGGTGAGGTTTAAGAGGTACCAACGAGATTTTCCTCATCATGGATTCTCTGAAGTTCAGCTGCTGGCCATTTTCTTCAGAGGTGTGGATCTCTGGTACCAGTCTGCGTTAGATACTATTAGCAATGGCAACTTCAACACAAAGACTCATGAACAAGCTAGAGTGTTGATTGAGAACTTGGTGAGCAGTAACAGTGCTAAGACTGCAGATCAGAGAAAGAAAGAGTCTGGTGGAAAATTGGATCATCTACAGATGGCTGAGATGCAGAACAAGTTGGATTCTGTTCACAGCTTGTTGACTAGTAAAAGCATGTCCACTTTTTTCAGGATGTTGAAGAGTTTGGACCTGAAGAAGGCTGCATAGAAGAGGATGTGAACTACATTAGTGGTTCTGGATTTCAAGGAAACAGGTTTGGAAACCAGTAGAACAATAAGTTCTTTAATGGTGGACAGAAGAATGCTTTCACAAGCAATCAAAACTCTTCTGGATATGGTCAGAATGCTGGTTACCAAAAGTCTTTTCAGCAGAACAACTCTTACCAGAGGACTTATGGATCATCTTCCTATCAACCACCTCCTGCTACCAATGCTCGTGAGAGCAAGCTGGAAGCTATGATGGAGCAGCTGCTGGAGGGTCAGACAAAAACCACTGTGGACTTCAACAAGAAGCTTGATGCTGTGTATGAAGATCTGAATGGGAAGTTTGAATCCTGGAGTACTCACATGAAGCAACTGGACACACAAGTGAATCAGATTTCAAGCTCAGTTAAGGGAAAAGGTGTTCATAATACCCACATAAACGCTTGGACAATCCAGATTGAGGATGGGATAGATCAAGGAGAAGAATTTGAGCTTAAGACTGCTGAAATAGTTGAAGATAGCAAAAAACCCTAGACTATACCCCCAGTGTCGACCGACACTGCCATTGACGTCGGTCGACATCCTTGCTCAACGGAAATTTCGAGTTCTCATGACGAACAGAAATCGACCTTGTCCGATTTTGGAGTCGACATCGACAGTGAACCAGCGAATGTCGACCGACATCAGTTTAACGTCGGTCGACATCAAGGGCGTGAGAGGCCAATTACACCAACAGCTTGTGGTATTGCTGAAGAAACAACCTACAAACCTCATGTACCTTTTCCTAAGGTGTTTGTGAAGTCTAAACAAGAGCTTGATGAAGCCAGAGACATGAAAATGATGGATGAGAAATTGAAAGAGGATGCACAAGCTGATAATCTGCCCTATCATCCTTGTATACAGAGATACTTGGAAAAGATGGTATCTATGGATGAGGACTTAAGAGATTGGGTAGTGGTGCTCCCTAAGAAAATCAGTGATGTGCTGCATAATAAGATTCCAGAGAAGCTAGGTGATCCTGGTGTCTTCGTGTTAGATTGCTCAGTCTTCAAGGATAGCTTCAAGCACTCCTTATGTGATTTGGGAGCTGCTGGAAATCTCATGCCATACTATGTGGCTGAGAGGCTGGGGTTGATGGACTTCAAGCAGACTAGGGTCTCTCTAATCCTAGCTGATCATTCAAAGAAGGTTCCTGAAGGAATCCTAGAGGACATCCCGGTCAGAGTTGGAGACCATTTGATTCCAACTGACTTTATCGTGCTGAAGTATGATAGTGAACCAGATGATCCTCTGATACTAGGAAGACCTTTCTTAGCTACTGCTAGAGCAAGGATTGATGTACAGCACGGTCTGATCGATCTCCACCTGGGAGATGAGCCCTTACACTTCAAGATGGATATGCTGCGAAGGTCCAAGATTGACGGTCAGACCTTTAGCACTGTGATGAAGCAAGAAGCTCAACCTGGAGAGGCTTCATTTTCTGATCGTGGAGAGAAGAAGATGGTGGTTTCTCAAGATTCCGCTCTAACATCTTCAAAGCTTGCAATTGCTTCTAAAAATAAAGCTCCAAACATCAGAGCTCCACCAAAGCAAAGGTTTGCATTTTCCTAACTTCGTTCTACTGATTTCATTGCTGTGAATGCAGGAGACCATCGCATTCCTTCGTTCCTTGGACGATCTCACGCTGACACTGCTTACTCTCCACCTTGGATGAGGAAACTTTCGCCGAGGCACTCACAACCTCTGTCGAAACCATCGGGAGTCCCATCAAAGTCAAGCTAACGACTTAAAACAAGCGCTGAGTGGGAGGCAACCCACTGGTAAGTTGTATATATTAGGATTTTTGGTTTTGCATTTTGATTTCTTTCGTTTTTGGAGTTTTTGTGTCAAGTTATGCGGAATCCGTAGCACTGTGTAGTCAGTGTTGGTCGACATTCACTCGATGTCGGTCGACATTGATTTCCGAAGAAGTTTTCGAGCACGGACGATAGTCGACCGAGGTCGATTTCAGAAGTCGACTTGGTTTGTTAAGGAAAGTGTCGGCGACATCAAGCTGGATGTCGGTCGACATCGATGAAATCGAGGTAAGAAGTCTTAAAAACCCGAGACCAGTCTTCTTCTTCCTCATTTCTTTCTCGCCGAAACTTCTCTCAAAATCGCTATCTCTCTCAATTCTTCACCATTTTTGACGATTCAAAGCTCCATTTCACTTGCTTTTCCGTGCTCTATCCATTTCTATCATCTGTTTAATCGATCTGAGAAGATGGAACCTTGTCTGTACCGAGGAAAGCGCCCCCGAAGAGCCTCTACAGCCGATGATTTTGGTTCCTCGTCGCAGCAACGCGATGCTCAGAACTAAGCACCTTGGCCTAGAATGGAAGAGTGGAAGTTCAAGGTCACTTGCTTTGCTGACGAACCCGCATTAGAGGTGAAGAAGCGAGAATGCTTCCACAGGGAAATCTCAGAGCAGTGGGTTGTCTATGACAGCTTGTTCTACAACGTCTGGTGTGATGTTAAGATCTATCCCACACGGTTTCCTTGCATGACAACTATGAACAAGCTGAAGATAAGATCAGATGTGGTGCGATTCTTACGGAAGATTGGCTTGGGTACTATCTGTACCAAGTACTACGACCTATATCCGGAGCTGGTCAGACAGTTCATGGCCACAGTGCGTGTGTACTACACCAATGATGTGGTGAGGAAGGCTTCTGAGAGGACATTGACATTCATGGCTAAGGGCAGGAGGTACAGGCTCAGCCTTCAGGAGCTGTGTGACATATATGAGTTTGACAGGACGCGAGAGAGAGTCAGTTTGCCCGAGCACTGGCCAGATGTGCAGCTCTTCTGGGAACACTTTGGCACCGGAGTGTACGATTCTCAGACCACCAGGCAGACCGCTGTGCGACATCCGGTTATGCGCTATCTTGTCCGAGTGTTTGCTAACACTATCCTGTGTAAGATGCAGCCTGGGATGATGAGGATTGCTGAGCTTTTGTTTCTCTATCTTGGGATTGGTGGCAGTGTTGATGTCAGTGAGTTTGAGGACGCTCATGGGAGCTATTTTTGCTCATCATTTGGAGACCTTGAAGGCGACGAAGCCTTTCACTGGGAAGGCAGTGAAGACAGAGACGGTCGGGAATCTCCTAACTCCCATCTTCGACCACTTTGGGCTTGACAAGAGTCAGATGAGCATTTGCACCAAGAAGTCTATGATGGACTTTACACATCTGAAGAGCAGTCAGTGGATCAAGGGAGACACTACTGGGAGACAGTTCTTGTGGCGTTTCCATGACATATCTGGCGTAGAGCGCCTATTTCCTCTCCCAGCGACCGAGCTTACAGGCATCACAAATGAGCCTCTCTCACTAACTTTTCAGCCCAGTGTGGAGCTTTGTAGGGCTGTCCCGCTGATAGGTTCTAAGTTTTACCCTATTCTAAACTGCAAGTGAACAGCAATGTCAAAGTAGTATATAGGGTTATCGAATCCACAGGGACACTTGGTCTCAATAGAAACAGAAACGTAGAGATTAAACTAGAAATAAGCAGATGGTGAAGTAAATAAATTGCGAAGCAAGAAAGTAAACAGTAGCAGAGATTAACGGTTGAGAAGCAATAAACTAAAAGCGTCAAGCCTAGGGTATTCTCAGGAGATCAGACAAGCAGACAGTTCATTCAGCAAGGATCTAATTAAGAACAGTTCTAGAACTCAAAACACAGATATAGAATTAACCAAATTCCTTTGCGATAATTCTCTAAGCCTAAGTGCAGCAAACCAAACTTTCGTTTGCGAGAACTAACAGATTAAACTACCATTAATCCCAAGTTTGATATGTTCACAATTATCCTAAACAAAACTTCCGTTTGCGCAAAGTTTAATTGCCCAATTTAATTAGTTCAGATTCCTAAACCCCACTTCCGTGACGTATTTAGCAACCTAAGATCTAGATTCTAATTGATCAGGTTAGAACTAGCTTTAAGCACAATTAAATTGAAGAACAGATATAGTTATGAATCCTTAACTGAATTTGAACAAGTCTAGCAAGTCATGAAATCCTATGTGAGAAACCCTAAACTCAACTATGGATCTACTCAGACATGATTAATGAAAACATAATCAAAGAAATAATAGATTGCATATAAGAAATTAAATAGATAAAAGGGGTTCGAAATCTTCTCCAAAATAAGTGAATACAGGAAATAGATCAGCCCCCAAAAGCTCTAGAAATCTCTTAGCTATTAGTATCAAAGCGTAATGTAAAGCGTCCGTAAAATAAACACCAAAAACTAGTATATATAGGCACAATCTCGGATGGGGCTTTTGTGTAAATACTGGAACTATCTTGGGCTTCTTTGCAAATCTTCATATCTTCATTAAACCGACGTGTACGGCCCATCTCGCTAGTGTGTCGACCGATGCACAAGGTGTGTCGGTCGATGCATGATCAATAAATCGGACAGTGACTTAAGCTCTCGGCCAAAACGTCCCAAAAGTCCCAAAATGCTCCAAATATCTCCAATTAGCTCCAAACTTGATTAAACCTGTAAAAGACTCTAAACGAATACAAAAGACACTAAAAACACAACTATATCATGGTCTAAACTGGGTAAAAACCATGATATATCAACTCCCCCACACTTAGCCTTTGCTTGCCCTCAAGCAAAACATAGAACTAAAACATGGTGAAGAGGTTTGAAAACTCTTCAGAAACTCATTTCATCCTAGAAGCTACAATACTCAGATTCTCCTTAGTAAACCACTGAAAGAATCAATCACAGGATATCAAGACCACAATGTACTTCCCCCACACTTAGCAACTGTCCTAGGTAAACTCCACAATCACATTCAAGCATTCAAATTCTCCCTACTGACTTCTGCAAGTATTTAAGTGCGGTCTCACCTAAGGAGTATCGATCAAAGGGCACATGGATTCTTACCTTATCAGCTCTAGACCACCATACTATCTTTCTCTAGTCCCTTTCTTCTCTTTCCCTTCTTTAACAACTGATTTTTCCCCACTGGGTATCATTTTATTTTTTTTATCAGTGTTCTTCCCGTTATGGGGTGTACTTTGGACACATTCCATGGATCACATGAGAGATAATAGTGTTTGCTACTATTCCCATGACCACTTCGGAGTTACTAACTCATCCTCAGTTTATTATTTTTTTTTTTTTTTTTTTACTTTACAGAAGGGGAGAAGGGAACTAAATAGGACAGGTTTACAGGCTGTGTCAGAACTAACAAGGGAATCCGACACAAAGTATACCAAGCCCTTAGGTGAGAAATCTAAGTCAGTATTAAGGTTGAAGTCAGTAAAGGATCCTCTGATACCTGAAGTGATGTGGGTGTTCCCAGTAGGTTGATCTGTGATGGGGTTTTCTAATAGTCAGAGATAGATCCTGCAACTTCATCCCAATGGTTACTTAAGTTCCTGCAAGTCTTGTAAATCTTCTCAGAAAATCATAGTTTCTTACTTAAACAATTTTGACTCAATAAAACAAATTTTTTTTGAAAAACGGACTGACTCTTAAGAAAACAGAAAACAAAAGTCAGTAGCACCTCCCCCACACTTAAGACACACTGTCCCCAGTAGTGTCCAGCGAAGGATCGGTAAAAAGAAAATAAAAATTGAAAAGGTGAAATTATGTCTGTCGGGTTACCTCTGTCGCTGAGCATCGATCGTTGCACTGAGTGCATCGACCGTTACTTGGCGATTTTCGTGTATAGTCGATCGTTGCTCAGGACCGCAACGATCGCTGCAATGCGATTCCTTTCGTGTTGTGACGATCGACACAGAAGTGCGTCGATCGTTGCACTGCGATTTAACCGAGACCTGCAAACATAAACTCACCAGAAACAAAAACAAACGTAAAATCCTAACAAAAACACCAAAAATTAAGTAGAAAAACACCAGTACCTAATGGTGGGTTGCCTCCCACCCAGCGCTTGTTTAAGGTCAATAGCTTGACCGGACGGATGGGAATTTTCAAGTACCAGGAGGTCCTGACAGAGACTTTTTCTGTCTCTGTTCAAGTCTCCTCATCCAAGGTGGTGAGTAGGCTGTTGCGGAATGCTCATGTCCAAGAAAAGATGGAGTGAAATGTGCTCCAGGATCTATAACCATGGTATGATCAGGCTGCTCAAAATCTGCGTCCCTTATGGTGAATGTCTGCCCATCTATCAGTGGCTTTCGCAGCTTATCCATCTCATAGTGCAGTGGTTCATCTCCCAGATGGAGGTCTATCAAGCTGTTCCTAACATCAATCAACGCTCCTGCTGTAGCCAAAAAGGGTCTCCCAAGCAATAATGCTTCATCCGGATCACAATCATATTTCAGCACAAGGAAGTCCGTTGGAACTAAGTAGTTTCCAACTCTCACCGGAATGTCCATAAGGAGTCCTTCAGGAACTCGTATGGACTGATCAGCTAGAACAAGAGAAGTCCTAGTGGGAGTAAAATCCAGCATACCCAGCTTCTCTGCCACAGAGTAAGGCATCAAACTTCCAGCAGCTCCTAAATCACACAGAGAGCGTCTAAAACTATCCTCAAAGATAGAACAATCCAGCACAAAGACTCCAGGATCAGATAGCTTCTTCGGGACCTTAGTTAGCAGAACATCACTAATATGCTGAGGAACTATTATCACCCAGTCTTTCAGATCATCATCCAGGGGCAACATCTTGTTCAGGTACCTTTGCACACATGGATGATAAGGTGGATCATCAGAAGTTGGAATTTCTTCCAATTCTTCACCAATAGCCTTCTAATTTCTTCAGCTCTTCAATCTCTTGCCTAATCACTTCAGACACTGAGGAGTGTTGTCTAAAAATCTGTTCGTAGATCTCCTGTTGAGTAATCTCAGAGGCTCCATTGAAAGGCAATCAAGCTCCAAGTCAGCATCTATGCCATTATCATCCGCAGTTCTGTCCATTCACGCCCTGCAACGACCGACACTAATGTGTCGATCGTTGCCATCCCGACGGGTGTATCGATCGGCACAGATGTTGCATCGATCGACGCACTGCAGCAGATTTTACCCGAGAGTTTTTCACAAATATCCGAAAATTCCTGTTCTGTCACCAACTCAGCTGTACTTAGCTAAAATCTTTCACCTAGGTGAGATCCATCATTAATTACACAGACCAGGCCTTAACATGAGTGTCTGCCACTCCTTTTCCCTTCAGTGAGCTGGACATCTGGTTCACCTGAGTGTCCAACTGCATTACATGTGAGTGCTCAGAGACTCAAATTTTACCATTGAGGTCTTCAATAGACAGCGTCCAACTTCTTGTTGCAGTCCACAGAAATCTTGGTCTGACTCTCAATCAGATTGTTCCATCATAGCCTCCATTTTGCTCTCATGGGCTGTAGGTGCAGGAGGAGTCTGATAGGATGTAGATCCATAGGTTCTCTGAGTACCTTGTCCATAGGTCTTCTGAAAACCACCAGTCTGTCCATCCATTGGAGAAGATGTTCCCTGTTGATTACCAAATCTATTACCTTGGAAACCAGAACCTCCTATGAAATTCACATCTTCTTCCTGAGTTTCCTCCTCAGTCTGAATCACCTCTACATCTTGGGCAAAGTGGACAGCTTTCTTACTAGTCAGGAGATTGTAGACTGTGTCCAATCTGGATCTTATATTAGCTATATCAGAATTCTCTACAGTTCCACCAGATTTCTTCCTCCTTTCATCCATTGTCTTGCAACTGTTGCTGCCAATCAGGTTCTCAATCAACTGCTTAGCTTGTGTAGGAGTTCTGGTGTTGAAATTAGCATTACTGGAATTATCCAGCGCAGTCTGATAAGGGAGATCTATGCCTCTGAAGAAAATACCAATCAGCTGTACTTCTGTGAATCCATGGTGTGGACAGTCACGCTGGTACTGCTTAAATCTCATCCAGGCAGTCTTCAAGGGCTCCACAGCTCCTTGGGAGAAAGTGAGTATGTCCTGTCTGGACTGATCTGATCGCGCATCATCATAAAAGTTACGCAGGAACTCACTCTTTAAGGCTGCCCAAGTAGTATACTGACCAGGTGCCAGTTGTCTCAGCCATGCACTAGCGTCTCCAGCAAGACTGTGCGGAAATAGCTTAAGGAACAGATAGTCCGGGCATACTCCTTCATACTTCATGCCAGTGACTATGTCCTCGAACTTGTCAATGTGATCCATAGGCTGCTCTGCTTGAAGACCATGAAAAGCAATCTGTCTCATCAGCTGGTAGTAGATGGTCTTTACCTCAAAATCATTCCTCTCAAAAGCAGGAAGCACTAGAGCTGCTCGGTTTGCATGAAACTCATCAGGTCTGTTGTAATCAGCTAGTGTCCTCTCATGAACCACCATCTCTCTACCTTGGGCCTGTCCTTGACCCTGGTTTCGGTTCAGCTCCTGTTGCTGTTGCTCAGGAGGATCAGGGATGACAGTTCCCTTCAGCATCAACCGATGCCCAGCAGACATTGTACGGGTTGTTATCAAGGAATCAGGGTACCTATAGCATCTGGTATCAAGATTCAGACGAGGAGTACCATTCTCTCTCTTCTTTCTCTTAAGTTAGTCCTCAATCTAGACGTCCAAGTTCCTCTAGAACCGAGATTAAGCAAGCTCAGTTCGG
Source organism: Orychophragmus violaceus (assembly GCA_030180135.1). Taxonomy (NCBI): domain Eukaryota; kingdom Viridiplantae; phylum Streptophyta; class Magnoliopsida; order Brassicales; family Brassicaceae; genus Orychophragmus; species Orychophragmus violaceus. The sequence goes on along the minus strand of CM058235.1, from coordinate 78,363,520 downwards.
ATTACTTCGAGTTTTCTGCGTTGGTAAACTGTCCGTAATCGTCCAGCAACGATCGATGCTATCAGATAACGATCGATTCAATCTCAAACTCGCCTACTGACGTTCACGCAAGGGATGAACGATCGAGAAGGCGAAATTCGTACCTGCGACAGGAGAATTCAGATGAAAAAGCTAGTTCAAATGCTCGCGTTTAAGCAAAAACGAACAGAAAAATTTCTAGTAGAAACCCTAAGTTCGGTCCTATCGAAGACTCTAAGATCCCCGGCAACGGCGCCAAATTCAACTTGATAGGTTCTAAAATACCCTATTCAACTACAGTGAACAGCTTCAAAGTAGTATGATAGGGTTATCGAATCCACAGGGACACTTGGTCTCAATAGAAACAGAAACGTAGAGACTTAAACTAGAAATAAGCAGATGGTGAAGTAAATAAATTGCGAAGCAAGAAAGTAAACAGTAGCAGAGATTAACGGTTGAGAAGCAATAAACTAAAAGCGTCAAGCCTAGGGTATTCTCAGGAGATCAGACAAGCAGACAGTTCATTCAACAAGGATCTAATTAAGAACAGTTCTAGAACTCAAAACACAGATATAGAATTAACCAAATTCCTTTGCGATAATTCTCTAAGCCTAAGTGCAGCAAACCAAACTTGAATCGTTTGCGAGAACCCTAACAGATTAAACTAGCATTAATCCCAAGTTTGATATGTTCACAATTATCCTAGAACCAAACTTCCGTTTGCGCAAAGTTTAATTGCCCAATTTAATTAGTTCAGATTCCTAAACCCCACTTCCGTGACGTATTTAGCAACTCTAAGCTCTAGATTCTAATTGATCAGGTTAGAACTAGCTTTAAGCACAATTAAATTGAAGAACAGATATAGTTATGAATCCGTTAACTGAATTTGAACAAGTCTAGCAAGTCATGAAATCCTATGTTGAGAAACCCTAAACTCAACTATGGATCTGACTCAGACATGATTAATGAAATTACATAATCAAAGAAATAAAGATTGCATATAAGAAATTAAATAGATAAAAGGGGTTCGAAATCTTCTCCAAAATAAGTGAATACAGGAAATAGATCATCCCCCAAAACTCTAAAATCTCTTAGCTATTTAGTATCAAAGCGTAATGTAAAGCGTCCGTAAAATAAACACCAAAAACTAGTATATATAGGCACAATCTCGGATGGGGCTTTTGTGTAAATACTGGAACTATCTTGGGCTTCTTTGCAGAAATCTTCATATCTTCATTAATCCGATCGTGTACGGCTCCATTTCGCTAGTGTGTCGACCGATGCACAAGGTGTGTCGGTCGATGCATGATCTAATAAATCGGACAGTGACTTCAAGCTCTCGGCCAAAACGTCCCAAAAGTCCCAAAGTGCTCCAAATATCTGCCAATTAGCTCCAAACTTGATTAAACCTGTAAAAGACTCTAAACGAATACAAAAGACACTAAAAACACAACTATATCATGGTCTAAACTGGGTAGAAACCATGATATATCACCCGCGACGATCCACTGTACTTAGAGGCGCATCTTCTGGAGCTGCTGCCTCTGCTGCTGAGCATGAGGCTGTCCTTGCTGATACAGACGAGATCTATGGGTTTCCCGTGCTTCCAGGACCAGCAGATTTCACCCGAGAGTTTTTCACAAATATCCGAAAATTCCTGTTCTGTCACCAACTCAGCTGTACTTAGCTCAAATCTTTCACCTAGGTGAGATCCATCATTAATGCACACAGACCAGGCCTTAACATGAGTGTCTGCCACTCCTTTTCCCTTCAGTGAGCTGGACATCTGGTTCACCTGAGTGTCCAACTGCTTCATGTGAGTGCTCAGAGACTCAAATTTTCCATTGAGGTCTTCGTAGACAGCGTCCAACTTCTTGTTGCAGTCCACAGAAATCTTGGTCTGACTCTCAATCAATTGTTCCATCATAGCCTCCATTTTGCTCTCATGGGCTGTAGGTGCAGGAGGAGTCTGATAGGATGTAGATCCATAGGTTCTCTGAGTACCTTGTCCATAGGTCTTCTGAAAACCACCAGTCTGTCCACCATTGGAGAATCTGTTCCCCTGTTGATTACCAAATCTATTACCTTGGAAACCAGAACCTCCTATGAAATTCACATCTTCTTCCTGAGTTTCCTCCTCAGTCTGAATCACCTCTACATCTTGGGCAAAGTGGACAGCTTTCTTACTAGTCAGGAGATTGTAGACTGTGTCCAATCTGGATCTTATATTAGCCAGAATTCTCTACAGTTCCACCAGATTTCTTCCTCCTTTCATCCATTGTCTTGCAACTGTTGCTGCCAATCAGGTTCTCAATCAACTGCTTAGCTTGTGTAGGAGTTCTGGTGTTGAAATTAGCATTACTGGAATTATCCAGCGCAGTCTGATAAGGGAGATCTATGCCTCTGAAGAAAATACCAATCAGCTGTACTTCTGTGAATCCATGGTGTGGACAGTCACGCTGGTACTGCTTAAATCTCATCCAGGCAGTCTTCAAGGGCTCCACAGCTCCTTGGGAGAAAGTGAGTATGTCCTGTCTGGACTGATCTGATCGCGCATCATCATAAAAGTTACGCAGGAACTCACTCTTTAAGGCTGCCCAAGTAGTATACTGACCAGGTGCCAGTTGTCTCAGCCATGCACTAGCGTCTCCAGCAAGACTGTGCGGAAATAGCTTAAGGAACAGATAGTCCGGGCATACTCCTTCATACTTCATGCCAGTGACTATGTCCTCGAACTTGTCAATGTGATCCATAGGCTGCTCTGCTTGAAGACCATGAAAAGCAATCTGTCTCATCAGCTGGTAGTAGATGGTCTTTACCTCAAAATCATTCCTCTCAAAAGCAGGAAGCACTAGAGCTGCTCGGTTTGCATGAAACTCATCAGGTCTGTTGTAATCAGCTAGTGTCCTCTCATGAACCACCATCTCTCTACCTTGGGCCTGTCCTTGACCCTGGTTTCGGTTCAGCTCCTGTTGCTGTTGCTCAAGAGGATCAGGGATGACATTCCCTTCAGCATCAACCCGATGCCCAGCAGCATTGTACGGGTTGTTATCTTGGTCCCTCAGGGTACCTTCAGCATCTGGTATCAAGATCAGACGTTCTCGTACCATTCTCTCTCTTCTTTCTCTTCTGTTAGTCCTCTCTAGACGTCCAAGTTCCTCTAGTCCGAGATTAAGCAAGCTCGAGTTCGGATTACTTCGAGTTTTCTGCGTTGGCATAAACTGTCCGTAATCGTCCAACAACGATCGATGCTATCAGTGCAACGATCGATTCAATCTCAGAATCGCCTAGTGACGATCGACGCAAGGGATGCAACGATCGACGCAAGGCGAAATTCGTACCTGCGACAGAGAGAAATCAGAGAAAAAGTTAGTAAAACAAAAACAAAACGAAAATAAGCAAAAACAAAAAGAAAAATTTCTAGTAGAAACCCTAAGTTCGGTCCTATCGAAGACTCTAAGAGTCCCCGGCAACGGCGCCAAAAACTTGATAGGTTCTAAGTTTTACCCTATTCTAAACTGCAAGTGAACAGCAATGTCAAAGTAGTATATAGGGTTATCGAATCCACAGGGACACTTGGTCTCAATAGAAACAGAAACGTAGAGATTAAACTAGAAATAAGCAGATGGTGAAGTAAATAAATTGCGAAGCAAGAAAGTAAACAGTAGCAGAGATTAACGGTTGAGAAGCAATAAACTAAAAGCGTCAAGCCTAGGGTATTCTCAGGAGATCAGACAAGCAGACAGTTCATTCAGCAAGGATCTAATTAAGAACAGTTCTAGAACTCAAAACACAGATATAGAATTAACCAAATTCCTTTGCGATAATTCTCTAAGCCTAAGTGCAGCAAACCAAACTTTCGTTTGCGAGAACTAACAGATTAAACTAGCATTAATCCCAAGTTTGATATGTTCACAATTATCCTAAACCAAACTTCCGTTTGCGCAAAGTTTAATTGCCCAATTTAATTAGTTCAGATTCCTAAACCCCACTTCCGTGACGTATTTAGCAACCTAAGATCTAGATTCTAATTGATCAGGTTAGAACTAGCTTTAAGCACAATTAAATTGAAGAACAGATATAGTTATGAATCCTTAACTGAATTTGAACAAGTCTAGCAAGTCATGAAATCCTATGTGAGAAACCCTAAACTCAACTATGGATCTACTCAGACATGATTAATGAAAACATAATCAAAGAAATAATAGATTGCATATAAGAAATTAAATAGATAAAAGGGGTTCGAAATTTTCTCCAAAATAAGTGAATACAGGAAATAGATCAGCCCCCAAAAGCTCTAGAAATCTCTTAGCTATTAGTATCAAAGCGTAATGTAAAGCGTCCGTAAAATAAACACCAAAAACTAGTATATATAGGCACAATCTCGGATGGGGCTTTTGTGTAAATACTGGAACTATCTTGGGCTTCTTTGCAAATCTTCATATCTTCATTAAACCGACGTGTATGGCCCATCTCGCTAGTGTGTCGACCGATGCACAAGGTGTGTCGGTCGATGCATGATCAATAAATCGGACAGTGACTTAAGCTCTCGGCCAAAACGTCCCAAAAGTCCCAAAATGCTCCAAATATCTCCAATTAGCTCCAAACTTGATTAAACCTGTAAAAGACTCTAAACGAATACAAAAGACACTAAAAACACAACTATATCATGGTCTAAACTGGGTAGAAACCATGATATATCACCCGCGACGATCCACTGTACTTAGAGGCGCATCTTCTGGAGCTGCTGCCTCTGCTGCTGAGCATGAGGCTGTCCTTGCTGATACAGACGAGATCTATGGGTTTCCCGTGCTTCCAGGACCAGCAGAAGACATGCCACCAGGGCAGTTTCAGAAGTGGGCAGCATCTGTTCTCAAGGGTATTTGGAAGAAGGTTCACAAGATGTCCTGCCAGCGATCACATCATGTTCACCACCCGCAGCCACGACTGTTGGAATTATGTCCAGTAATCTCTGTACTGTCTCTAGAAAGTAAGAGTATGTCAATGATCAGACATAAGTCATATAATACTGGGGGTCATGATGGCTTGCTAGAGTCCGCTCATGATCTATAAGTCTTGGACTTATTGCCTTTATTATATGATCCCATATGGGTCACACGCCTAAGCTAACAGGAAACTATGAGGAAACGGCTTAGCAGAAGTACGGTAAAAGTGCTAGGCATTTACCGAACTTAGAGAGAGATTAATGGGTCTGATTAAATCTGAGGAATTTAATTAGACTGGGAATTTGGGCCCAAAAGCCCAAAAGAATTAGAGAAGGGTTTTATAAATAAAACCAAGCCTAATTCTCTCTTCCCTAACCCTCCCCAGGCGCCGAAAACTCTCTCTCTCTGCGGCCTCTCTCTGCTCGGTCTAGCAGCCATTTTCTGTGATTGCGTGTGTGAGCCTTTGGAGGATCCATCCCTTGGTGGTTCTGCTGATCTCTGACTATTACCTCCCATTCCGCTGCACAAAAAGGTAACAGGTGAGATCCATTAAGTTTCTAGTCAAGAGAACCTAGATCTGCATGTTTAGTAGGTTGAATCAATTGAGAATTGAATCAGGAAACACTAAACGTTCCAACAGTGGTATCAGAGCCATTGGTTCTGTGGTTTTTCTTGTTTAGAATCTGTTTAGGTTGTTTTAGAAGTATTTGAATCAACATATGATAAGAAAATACTTAAGAAACAAAGAATTAAAACCTAAACAAACAAGAAATCGCATGATCCAATCTATATGAATTGGTATGCGTCGGATCGTCCGGATCGAGACAGACGCACGAACCGATCGACAAGGATCGCGTTGCGTGGTCACGTCCCGATCGACGGATGGATTGCGTCCCGGTCGTGTGGATGGATCGAGCTGATCGCTTGGATCGGAAGCTGCGATCGTCCCGCCATCGACCCGCGATCGTACCGTCCCGCGTCCCGCGCCAAAGTCGTGACCGAGAGCCGACTGGATCGTCCCGATCGCATGCCTCGTCACGTCCCGATGCATCGTCCCGCTCTCGTCCCGGCTGTCCCGATCGCTCGGCGATCGCGTGAAGCCACACGGGCCCGAGCTCGCCGATCGTTCCGTCCCGTCCCGTGAAGCAGCCGTCCCGATCATGGATCGAACGCGTGCGGCTTGCGGCTGACGTGATCGCGTGAACTCACGGCTAGGTCGTGATCGGTTCACGTGATCAATCGGTTCGGTTCGTTTTATGGTTCGGTTTAAAACTTGATTAAAATCAAAATGTCACGGTTTAATAAACAGACTTAATAAGTTTATTAAGTTCTGGTTAAACCGGGATAAGAAATCCAAAGTCAAAAATTGGATTTTGTGCCTAAACCAGTGGTTTTCTAATTTGATTTGGTTGGACCAAATAAATTGAGAAAATCCGGTTTAGTAAATAACCGGTTGACAATTGTGGTCATCGTAGTAATTAATTTTGGTTAGACCAATTTTAATGAACCAGACCGGTTATGTCATTTAATTGGACAATTGGGTTATGTCTTGGACATAGACCAATTCTTGGGCCTCGGGCCAAGAAGTTAAAACAATTGGGCCAATTATTTGAGTCTTTTCTTCAGATTAATTTAAAATTTATTTTATAAGATTATAAAATCGATTTTAAATTAAAAGTTTCCGAAATTTTGAAATTAGAAAGTTTCTTAAATTAGAAGTTTCTAGATTTGCATGTTTTGGATTTTAGGAAATTTCTATAATTAAAAGTTTCTATTTTTAGAAAGTTTCCAAATTTAGTAGGTTTCCCAAAAAGGAAAGTTTCCCAAAATAGTAATCTTCTATTTTGGGATGATTTTTTAATAAACCTACAAACCTCAAATAATATCAAGCGTTGGATGTCTTGTCCAGTCTATGTCAGCTGTCGAAGCCCATTCAATTGTATTCATGGCCTTACAGTGTGAGGGTGTCTACTTTTGCGTGGATAAGACGGTTTGTGATTCATAAATGTCATTGGGAGTCCCAGACATTAATGATTACATGACTGTATAGTCTGGTTTTCTTGACTAGGCCATCGGGAGTCCCGGGCCTTGAGACATCAGAGTGGATTGGGCCTCGGGCCCAGATTCACAACCAAGAGTTATATCACGGATATAATTAGCCGACATAGGGCTTACCGATATAAGCTAAGGTTGGGTGATGGCCAGTGGCCCACTTTGATCTTAGTTATATGTGGATCTTGGAATCATTATATTCTATTGAGGGTAACTTATGTTATTGAATATAATGCGTGATTAATCATATTAAGTATAATATGAGATTAATCATATTGAACATATTAACTAATAACCTTTTTATCTTATATTTCAGCTATGACTACTACAAGCACTCAAAACACATTCTCAATCCGGTCTGTTCTCGAGAAGGAGAAGCTGACTGGAACGAACTTCCTGACGTGGTCAAGGAACTTGAGGCTGGTCCTCAAGCAGGAGAAGAATGATTATGTCCTTCGTGATCCCCTCCCCGAGAGGCCTCCTAACAATGCCGCCAGGACTCTGCATAATGCTTGGGAAAAGCATTCGTCAGATGAAAATGATGTCTATTGCCTGATGTTGGCGACAATGACTGCTGAGCTGCAAATGCAGTTCGAGAGTGTGTTGTCACCCATCGAGATAATGGCAAGCCTGAAATCGCTTTTTCAGGAGCAAGCAAGGACTGAGAGGTTTCAGACAGTTAAGAACCTCTTAGACTGTAAGTTGGCTGCAAATGCGGCAGTGAGTCCTCATGTCTTGAAGATGATGGGTTATCTCGATCATCTTCAGAAACTCGACTGCCCTATCAGCCAGGAACTTGCCTGCGACATCGTTCTGCAGTCTTTACCTGCAAGCTATGATCAGTTCATTCTGAACTTTAATATGCATGGCTTGAGTAAGACATTGCCTGAGCTTCACGGAATGCTCAAGACTGCAGAGCCCAACTTGAGGAAAACAGCCAAGGACCCCAATGTGCTTATGGTACAGAAGGGCAAGGGTTTTAAGAAATCCTCTGCTAAGGATAAGGGAAAGGCTAAGGCTGTCCAAGTCTCGGACAAGGACACGCCAAAGCCCAAGCCCAAGACTAAAGCTGGGCCTACTGACATCTGCAGGTTCTGTAAAGAACCAGGGCATTGGAGGAGAGAATGTAAGAAATTCCAAGAAGGTCTAAAGGAATTGAAGAAGAAGACTCTCGAGACTTCTTCATCAGGTATTTTTGTTATAGAAGTTAATACAACTACTTCTGATAATACCTCATGGGTTATGGATACTGGTTGTGGGGCTCATATTTGTACTAATATGCAGGCACTCAGCAACAGTAGAAGGCTGAAGCAAGGACAAGTGGAGCTACGAGTTGGGAATGGAGCGAAAGTTCCTGCACTAGCTGTAGGCACATACTTGTTGTCTTTACCTTCGGGATTGATTTTAGAACTCAATAATTGTTATTTTGTACCTGCGATAAGCAGAAATATTATTTCAATTTCTTTGTTGGATTTGGAAGGTTATGATTTTTCAGTTAAGAATAAATTATGTTCCTTCAATCGCAACAATTTGTTCTATGGTTGTGCCCCTCTTACGAATGGGCTTTACATACTTGATCAATCCGCGCCAATTTATAACATTAATACCAAACGGTTCAAACCTAATGAGGAGAACCGAACGTTTCTATGGCATTGTCGTTTAGGGCACATCAGCGAGAAACGCATCAAGAGGCTCCATTCGAATGGACTTCTTGGCTCATTTGACTTTGAGTCATGTGAGAAATGTGAATCCTGCATGATGGGCAAAATGACACGGCCCCCCTTTAATAAACCTAACGAGAGGGCCAGTGACTTATTGGGCCTGATACACACTGATGTGTGTGGCCCAATGTCCACAAATGCAAGAGGAAACTATCAGTACTTCATTACCTTCACTGATGATTTCAGTAGGTATGGATATGTTTATTTAATGAAACATAAGTCTGAATCTTTTGAGAAGTTCAGAGAATTCCAAAATGAAGTACAGAACCAACTTGGCAAAAGCATTAAGGCTCTTCGGTCCGACCGAGGAGGAGAATACTTAAGCCAAGAATTCAGTGATCATCTAAGAGAGTGTGGGATCGTATCCCAACTCACTCCTCCCGGAACACCTCAATGGAATGGTGTGTCTGAGAGGAGAAATCGGACCTTATTGGATATGGTTCGATCTATGATGAGTCACACAGACCTTCCAATATCCCTTTGGGGATATGCTCTGCTAACAGCAGTGTTCACTCTAAATAGAGCGCCATCAAAAGCAGTAGCAAAGACACCATATGAATTATGGACTGGAGTAGCTCCAGTGCTGTCTTATCTAAGAATTTGGGGTTGTGAAGCTTATGTCAAGAGGTTGATCTCTGACAAACTTACACCAAAGTCTGATAAATGCTACTTCATTGGTTATCCGAAGGAAACCAAGGCTTATTACTTCTACCTGCGTTCCGAGAACAAGATTTTTGTTGCCCGGGATTGTAACTTTCTTGAGAGGGAGTTTCTCTCTAAGAAAGACAGTGGGAGTAAGGTACTGCTTGAAGAAATTCAAGATGAACAGGATACTGCTCAACCTAATGAGGAAGAGCAGCAGGAGGACCTACAAGAAATTGTAGAGCCTGAACCTGTAGTACCTGAAGTTCGAAGATCCGGGAGGATCCGTCACGAACCCGAGAGATATCAAGGATTCCTCGTGACTAACTGTCATGATCTTCTGATCATTGATGGTGATGAACCATCGAACTTCAATCAAGCCATGATGGGCCCAGATTCCTCTAAGTGGCGTAAGGCCACTGATTCCGAAATGGACTCCATGTCGGTCAACCAAGTGTTTTCGTTGGTTGACTTACCCGCTGGTGTAAAAGCCATCGAGTGCAAATGGATCTTCAAGAAGAAGATTGACGTGGATGGAAATGTCCAGATTTATAAAGCCAGGTTGGTGGCAAAAGGTTTCAGACAAGTTCACGGTGTGGATTACGATGAAACCTATTCCCCAGTGGCAATGATGAAATCTATTCGGATTCTACTAGCAACTGCAGCTTTTCATGATTATGAAATTTGGCAGATGGACGTGAAAACCGCCTTCCTGAATGGTATTCTGGAAGAGGATGTGTATATGACACAACCTGACGGTTACATAGATCCAAAGAATGCTGGGAAAGTATGCAAGCTTCATAAATCCATTTATGGATTGAAGCAAGCATCGAGGAGCTGGAATCTTCGTTTTGATGAAGCGATCAAGCAATTTGACTTCATCAGAAACGAAGAAGAACAATGCGTGTATAAGAAAACTAGTGGGAGCAAGATAGTATTTCTTATTCTGTATGTCGATGACATACTGCTTCTCGGAAACGACGTTCCAATGCTGAAGTCGGTAAAGGACTGGCTTGGAAGTTGTTTTTCCATGAAAGACATGGGTGAAGCCGCATACGTTCTTGGAATCAGGATCTACCGGGATAGATCTAAAAGGCTGATAGGCTTGTGTCAAGACTCATACATTGACAAAGTCCTGCATAGATTCAGCATGGCAGATTCCAAGAAGGGCTTCACGCCAATGGTACATGGCACAACGCTAAGCAAGAAGCAGAGCCCTACGACGGCTGCTGAGCTTGAGCGCATGAAGAATATTCCTTATGCATCTGCAATAGGATCTATCATGTATGCCATGATTTGTACTCGTCCTGATGTTGCTTATGCATTGAGCATGACGAGTAGGTACCAGTCAAATCCAGGTGAAAGCCACTGGATTGCCGTCAAGAATATCCTGAAGTATCTAAGACATACTAAGGATAAGTTCTTGGTGTACGGCGGAAGTAATGTGCTTGAAGTCAGTGGATTCACGGACGCAAGTTTCCAGACAGACCAAGATGATTTCCGGTCACAGTCCGGTTATATCTTTTGTCTGAATGGCAGTGCAATAAGTTGGAGAACCTCCAAGCAAGACACCGTTGCTGATTCCACTACAGAAGCTGAATATATCGCCGCTTCAGAAGCAGCGAAGGAAGCTGTTTGGATACGAAAGTTCATTATTGAACTAGGTGTGATACCAAATGCGGCTGAGCCTCTGGCACTGTTTTGTGATAACAATGGTGCTATAGCTCAGGCAAAGGAACCAAGATCACACCAGAAATCCAAGCATGTGCTAAGAAGATTTCACTTGATACGTGATATCATTAATAGAAAGGAAGTCAAGATCAGCCGAGTTCAGACAGATGATAACGTCGCTGATCCATTGACAAAGCCACTCCCAAGACCTAAGCTCGAGTTCCTGACTGAAGCTGTAGGCATTAGAGACATTGAAATGTAATCTAAATTTGAGTGGGAGTTTGAGGGCTTTATTTAGTTATTTGATATGTTCTTGTAAAACATTTTATGTTTAATGAAATTATTATTTTAAGATTATTTTAACTGTGATGAAATAATCGTTCCAAAGTGATATGAACCATTTTATAGGTCATCGAAGTAAGTGACTTGATCTTGAGTAATCAAAGTCATTTAGCTTGATCATGAAACCCTATATTTGATAGATGGCCTATATCATCATGTCCCTAGTCGAAGGTTGTTGAAATTGGAACACCAACAACCGTGTGAGACTAGATTGATATGTGACTTATGACAAAGTCTCAGTGTGTCATAGATGCGCGGCATCAAAGTCAGTACATAGGTGTATGTAGGGTACATACGACCGGACAAGACCCGATTATAAGAACTCTTCAGGATATTTATATCTGTGTCATAAGAGATTCTTACTACGACTATAGAGTATAGTCCTTAGACCTGAGTTCGCATGCATGTGACTGCACATGAACTAATGCGCTTTGATCATTGTCTAATGCTGTCGTTAAGCGATGGTTATAAGGACCTTGATTGGGTGTATTATGAAGTGAATAGTTTACAGTGATGGAACAAGACGGGATTTATCCCTCCAATATAAATGGAGTGAATATCTCTAGGCCAATCGGAGATTTGAATACTGGAAAATGCATGGCCATGCTCAAACGGACTTTCCCGAGTCGTTTGGATTGTCAGTATCAAATCAGAGTCCGATGAACAAGATTAGGCTTTATAAGGATGACACTAATCTTGCCTTATGACTAATCGAGATATTGAGACAAAAGGATTATGAATACAGAGATTCCAGTTCAAGTGGGAGATTGTTGGAATTATGTCCAGTAATCTCTGTACTGTCTCTAGAAAGTAAGAGTATGTCAATGATCAGACATAAGTCATATAATACTGGGGGTCATGATGGCTTGCTAGAGTCCGCTCATGATCTATAAGTCTTGGACTTATTGCCTTTATTATATGATCCCATATGGGTCACACGCCTAAGCTAACAGGAAACTATGAGGAAACGGCTTAGCAGAAGTACGGTAAAAGTGCTAGGCATTTACCGAACTTAGAGAGAGATTAATGGGTCTGATTAAATCTGAGGAATTTAATTAGACTGGGAATTTGGGCCCAAAAGCCCAAAAGAATTAGAGAAGGGTTTTATAAATAAAACCAAGCCTAATTCTCTCTTCCCTAACCCTCCCCAGGCGCCGAAAACTCTCTCTCTCTCTGCGGCCTCTCTCTGCTCGGTCTAGCAGCCATTTTCTGTGATTGCGTGTGTGAGCCTTTGGAGGATCCATCCCTTGGTGGTTTTGCTGATCTCTGACTATTACCTCCCATTCCGCTGCACAAAAAGGTAACAGGTGAGATCCATTAAGTTTCTAGTCAAGAGAACCTAGATCTGCATGTTTAGTAGGATGAATCAATTGAGAATTGAATCAGGAAACACTAAACGTTCCAACAACGACGTCGCGCACCAGTGCAGGCACCAGTCCATGTGAGCTCAGAGGATGAGGAGATAGAGGAGGCTGCTGGCTCGGAGGAGACGGATGATGGAGACTCTCCAGTCTTCTAGACACTTGCTGCTGATTCTGCGTTTGTTTTCCTTTTTCCTTTTCTTGAGTCATTTTGATGTTTCTTTTGAGTATGTATGTCAGTCTGTTTAGCTTGGAACTTTGACTATTTGAGTTTATGCATCACGCTTGTTGTTTCTGATGAGATTTTGAGTGATCTAACGCAGCTAACAGGTGAGAAATTGAGTGCTAACTCATGATCTTAACCACAGACGCATCTCACACTCAGCGTATGGTACCACGAGCTCGATGTCGGGCGACACTTAGCTTAGTGTCAGTCGACATCGGCCGTGTTCAGGTTCGGATTTTCTGCTCAAAAACTCTTTGGTTCCAATTTGATTTCTACCGATCTCATACTACGATTTCACTAGGGACAGTGCAGTCAAAGTGTGGGGGAGGTGGCTACTAACATTGTGTTTTGTTTTCTTAGAGTCAGTCCCTTGTTTTCAGTTGTTTTCAAAATTGTTTTATTAAGTCAAAATGTGTATGAAACTATGATTTTTCGAGGAAAGTTTTCACTGGAACAGGAACTAAGTGACCATTGGACAGACTTGCAGTAATTCTACGACTATTAGAAAACCCCAAACGGATCAACTTACCAAGGACACCCATATCTAACCAGGTATTCAGAGGATACATTACTAACTTCACCTCTAAACTTGACTTGATTTTATTATTTAGGGGCTTGAGATCTCTGGATCGGATTCCTCTGATGTACTTGACACAGCTTGTGATCCTGTTTGAGTATGGTTTCTGATTTTCCCCTCCCTTGAAAGTAAAAAAAAAGAGATTAAAACCGAGGATAAGCTAGTACCTTCAAAGTGGTCACGAGAGTGGTAGAGACCCCTATTACCTCCTGTGTATCCATGGAAAGATCCAAAGTTAAACCCCAAGTGGAAAGGGAAGAACACTGATAGAAAAAATAAAATAATACCCAATGGGGAAAAATCAGTGCTAAGGGAGAAAGGGAAAAGAAAGGAACCAGAAACCGACAGTTCGGTCGTCAGTACTGACTGAGTTGAGTCCATGTGTTCTCTGATCAAAACTCCCTCTGTAAGACCGCACCTAATTGTATACAGAGGTTAGTGTGGTGAACTTGAATATCCTAACTTGAATGTGGAGTTTAGTTGGGACAGTTGCTAAGTGTGGGGGAAGTATATTGTGGTCTTGACATATGCAGGAAAGTTTCAGTGGCTTACTAAGTGAATGTGAATGCGAAATTTCCTAGGACGAAATGAGTTTCTGAATTTTCAAACCTCTTTCTTATGGGGGAAAGCAAGAGCTAAGTGTGGGGGAGTTGATATATCATGGTTTTTCTAGGTTTTCAACCATGATATAGTTGTGTATATTGAGTCTTTAACCTGGTTTTTCGAGTCTATTGAGTTTTCTCAGGTAGGCTTATGTTTGGAGCAAATAGAGGGATTATAGGACGTTTCTGGTGATTTGTGCACGGAGCTGAAGTTGGTGTCTCGGCCACGACTGGATGTCGACCGACACTGACCTTGGTGTCGGTCAACACTGAGCGCGAGAGAAGCTATACGCCGAGTTGAAACAAGTTTTGAAGAATTGCAGATCCCGAAGTTTCTCCTAATTCTAATCTAGCCCCAAAACGAGTTTAGGAGTTTTAATTAGGTTTTCAGACTGATTATTCAGTGCATCTTGTTCTTACTTTGTTCTTGCTTTTGGAGATTGAGAGATTTGCTAAGGGGTTGATTCTTGCTACTTGTAACCTTTGAGAGAAGGATTTCGAACCCCTTTAACTTATCTATTCAGTCTTTCGGTTTTCTATTCATGATGTGTTGTTTAATTGATAATATGTCTGAGTAGTAACCTAGTTAGATTTAGGGATTCCCATAAGGGTTTTATGCATATTTAGATAACTGATTTATTAGGATTCACAATATGTTCGTTCATCACCTAAGTTGTGTTTAATACAGAATTTTGGACTGATCATCTAGGGTTTAGATCTGAGATACTTAACTTAGCACGAGAGTGTGAGTTATAATCTGAATAAACTTAGTGTGAGCAATTTGACTAGATACAAAGAGATTTGGTTTTGGAGAATTGTGAACCGATAGAACCTGTTCTTAATGCTTGTTTAGAACTCTAGGATCACAGAGAGATTTGGATCACTAGGTTGCTAGATATAGAAACAATCTCAGCGAGAGTTGGATTGTTTAGTATTGTGTTTCTAGTTCTTGAACATGTGTTTAATCTGAATCAGGTTAGTTAAGTATCTGACATTGCATAATTCCCGAGAACTTTCTAAGTCTGACACCTTTCTCCTATTGAAAACACTTCCTTGTTTACTTGCTTTCGTTTACTGCTTTCTTTTGATTGATTTAGCTTAACTTGAGAACATACAATCTATCAAGTGAGTCGTGAGTCCTTGTGGATTCGATACCCTAAGTACTACATTCGCATAACTGTGCACTTGCAGTAGAATATGATAAAACTCCGAGCCTATCACAGAGCCTTTTTAGCTTCCAAACTCTTCTCATAAGCTTCAGCGATGCTCTTCGCCTTTAGATCTGGTTTTGTATGAGTCCCATCTGGTTTTGTATGAGTCCTAAAAAACACCTCGCTAATACTTACGGGTCTTCCTAAATCCTCTTCCTGTAACTCCACACCAAAACAGATTTTAAAGAAAAATTCAAATAAGTGTTGTAAACGTAAGCAGACAAAAACATATTTTAAAGTTTAGGAAATCGAAAATTATCAAGATATATGTAAATTTATCTTACCATTTCCTGTTGGATTTGTTCATAAGACTTCTGGCCAGACAAGTGTATTGCTATACCTATACCTTTACGGTCAGACTTACGAGCAATATATGTGGTAATGCTTTTTGTTTTTGTGTCTTCTGTGTTCCACTAGGCTGTAATCTCTGCCCAGAGTGTCAAGTTTATCCAAGTTGGACTTTTACGAGAAGTCTGTGCAGTCGATACCATTCCCTTCATTCACCATTGACATATCCTCTCAAAGTGCATTTGGACAGTCTATGAGATCAAAGGATCCCAATGGTGGGTTTTCTACATTTCAAAGACAGAACGTTAATGAAAACAATACAAGCCATAGATATAGGAAAGTTAGAGAAGAGAAATCTCACCGCGAATTCAATGAAATATCGTTCTTATCTGTCCCGTGGAACAACTATCCAGCTATAAAAAGGTCCATCGAATTTGTTGGTAATATCCTAGTAATCTTCCTCGTGAGTGCTCCCTTGTCGCGACCAAACCTGCAATCAAAGAACTCTTTTAAGCACAAGCAACAGTTTAAACAAGAAGCCAAAACTGAGAACTGACAAAACAGAGAAACAAACTACTCATCATTTATCAATCTCAAACTCATTTTCTGTCAAAAAATTCAGAAGAACAAAGACCATTCACACAATGAGCATTAACGGCTGCATATACAAAGGTCAATCAAAATCACAATGGAAAAAATCTAACAAGAAAATGAGAGCATAGATTTTGAAAAATTATAGCAACAGAGAAAGAAACTAAATGAACTTGTTTCAAATTTAAAACGATATAGGTTGTTCCTCATGCCTATTTCACTAAAGAGTAACTTTCAAGTGAAGAAAGCTAAACAGTCTAAATTTATTCAGCCAAGTGACATAGATGAATTATTTGTAGCATGATAAAACCTTTTCATCTATGATAAAAGGGCATAAAGGTCTAAGCAGATAAAGATATGTACATTTCCCTTTTAAATATTTTAGCAAAAGAAACAGAAATAGCTAATGTAACAAATCACCTGTTAACATGTATGTATTTTGATCAGGTAAAGTAGATACTGTAGATATATATATATATATATATATATATATATATATATATATATATATATATATATATATATATATATATGTAAAGGATAGTTTAGTCATTGCTATTTACCTAGAATCCCTCGTGTAATCTATTATATAGTGTAATCACCTTCACTAATAACATTAAAAGTTCCCTATTCTATATGGTATCAGATCATTGATCCCATATCTAATTTTTATTTTCCCAATGCTGCCAATTACAACTTTTTAAAAACTCATCATCTTTACTCACTCCAATGGCGACAACATCAACAGGAAACAACGAGACCATTGACGTCTCCAACACCAACACACTTCTCATTGTCAACATGACCAACGAGACGAAACTCACATCCACGAACTTTATGATGTGGTCTCATCAGGTTCATGCTCTCCTCGACGGCTATAATCTAACCGGTCACATTGATGGATCTACTATTGTTCCATCGCCAACAACCATCGTTGAAGGTACTCTGTCGACATGCTTCTCACTCAAAGATCCACAGCCACTAAACTATTTTTTGGGAATATAGGCGGTCCACAAACTAAACGGAATCCATCTGATGCAGCGTAAGTACGTCATCGATCCTCTCACCAAAACGAAGATGTTAGACTCCAATCCAGTCTCTACTCCGATGGCGTCTTCTCCAAAATTAACACTGACCTCAGGCACACCTCTACCTGATGCATCCGACTATCGTATGGTCAATGGCAGCCTGCAATAATTGTCTTTCACGCGCCCGAATCTATCATACGCAGTCAACCGTTTGTCACAGTTTATGCATCGCCCAACAGACGATCATTGGCAGGCAGAAAAACGAGTTCTCCGCTATCTAGCCGGCACGATCTCTCACGGCATCTTTCTGCGTCGGAACACACCGTTGGCTTTACACGCATTCTCTGATGCAGATTGGGCGGGCGATGTAGAAAACCTCCTCTCCACGAACGCTTTCATCATCGAAGCGGAGTACCCGCCAGTCGCTAATACGGCAGCCAAACTGCGATGTGTAGTTTCGTTACTCTCTGAACTTGACATCACTGTCAAGACACCACCGGTTATCTTATGCGACAATGTGGGCGCAACGTACCTTTGTGCGAATCCAGTTTTCCATTCTCGGATGAAACACTTAGCACTTGACTATCATTTCATCTACGAGAACATACAATCAGGCGTCTTAAGTGTGCGACATGTATCTACGAAAGACCAGCTTGCTGATGCCTTAACAAAACCACTTCCAAGAGCACAGTTCATCGACTTATTTCACAAGATTGGAGTCAACCAATTACTGGCTCCATCTTGAAGGGACGTGTAGACATATATGTAAAGGATAATTTAGTCATTGCTATTTACCTAGAATCCCTTGTGTAATCTACTATATATATTGTAATCACATTCACTAATAACATTAAAAGTTTTGGATTCTATAGACACTAATACACAAAACACACACATCTATGTATATACATTTAATATACAAGGTATGCTTGTATATTCAACAAACACAACACACCTACAGAGAATAAAGCTATGTATATATATAAATACAACACACCTCACGAGTAACAATGGTCTCTCTCTCTCTCTCTCTCTCTCTCTCTCTCTCTCTCTCTCTCTCTCTCTCTCTCTCTCTCTCTCTCTCTCTCTCTCTCTCTCTCTCTCTCTCTCTCTCTCTCTCTCTCTCTCTCTCTCTCTCTCTCTCTCTCTCTCTAACAGACACAAAGCTAACAGACACAAAGAAAACAACATTTTTAAGGACTATGTTTTTACTTACGGCCAGTGGCAATGGCCTCTCTCTCTCTCTAACATACACAAAGCTAACACTAACTCACAAACCAGCTCTATGCATAATCCTAAATTAAAAACATTTGTTGTCAAACAAACTAACACTAACAGACACAGAGCTAACACTAACTCACAAATCAATAGAAATCTATTCATCAATTATAAAAGCAGAACTCATCAATTATCAAAAGCTAAAATTGTCAAACTCATTAATCATCAAACTCATCAAGCAAACATCTTAAAGCTAACACTAACAGACACATATCGATTTGGGTTTAGAGTCATACCAATTTGTATTTGGCTTTGGTGTGGGAGATAGAACTTCTGTGAATTGTTCCCGATTTGGCACCAGAAGGAGAGCATTGAGTAGTTGAATGAGGTCTTCCTGGAGAACCGGATGAAGATGTGTTCCTTCCTCTTCCTCATGTTCTTCATCATCGCCATTTGAAGCTACTTAAAAATAACTACTGTGAACTTGAGAGTTAGGGTGTTGAGGTTCTGGAGACTACTGCAGTGGAGGCGGAGGGGTGGAGAGTTGTGGTCTCGACTAGCGCTTGTGTTGTTGCGGCTTCACGCGATCGAGGTTGTGAGCTCTAAAATAGATCTACCAAGGGTGGATAGTTGTAGAAATGAGGTGCTGAGTTGATGGGGTTTAATAGTGCAGGTTGGGAGGAACAACCTTGGGACAACGGAGCTTCAGCTTAACGATCTTGGGAGGAACGAGGTTTTATTGACGGCATGAAATCGTATCACATGGGTAAAGGGGTGGGTGCTCTCGACGGCGTATTTCCTCCTTCTCTTTGAGTTATGTTCGGCGTCACACGTCTCTGTGAACCGCTGCCTCGTCTCGGAGTACCACCCCGTCCATTCGCCATCAGAAAAATTGATTTCAAAGGGATAGTGATGGAGAGATTTAGGGTCAAGGAGAGACTGAATTAGGGAAATCGTATAAACCAATTGATTTCCTTAAACCAATTGATTGGTTTAATGAAATTAGGGACATTGGTTTAGCTACATTTATCAATCGATTGCTTTAATCAAATTATTGAAATTGGTATAGTTAATATGGTTTAATTATAGGAAATATTCACTACAAAAAAACAGGTTTTTTGCGACTCTAAGTTGCGACTGATTTTAGAGTCGCTAAATGTTGCGACTACTTAGCGACTAAGTTGCGACTGATAGTGCGACTAATAGAGAATAGTCGCTCTTTAGTCGCTAAATTGCGACCACAAGTTATACGTCGCTAAATAGTCGCTAAATAGCGACTATTTAGCGACTAAATTCGGCGGGTCGCTAAACCGTATTTTTTTAGTCGCTCAAAGTCGGTATAGACCACGTTTTTAATGTTCTGAACCGGGTGTACCTAACTTGTAACTAATTTTGCGAATCAGTCGCAAAATTAGTCGCTAAATAGTCGCAAAAATTTATATATATACAAACATGGATCAACACGATTTCTCCTTAGCCACACATGATGTTTTCGATAATGTTCAGACAAATTTGAAAAAAAAAAATCTAAATTATAAATTAAATTTAATAAATAAAACCCCAATTACTATATAACATATAAAATTAAGTACAACACTTAAAACTTTAAACATTACCCTTCGAATCCTATACCATAAACCCTAAACAAACCCTAAAACTCTAAATTATAACAAAAATTTAATAACTAAAACCGCAATTACTATATAACATATAAAATTAAGTACAACACTTAAAACTTTACACATTACCCTTCAAACCCTATACCCTAAACCCTAAACAAACCCTAAAACTCTAAATTATAAATAAAAATTTAATAACTAAAACTCTAATTACTATATAATATTTAAAATTAAGTACAACACTTAAAACCTTAAACATTACCATTCAAACCCTAAACCCTAAAACTTTAAATTATAAATAAAATCTAATAAATAAAACCTCAATTACTATATAACATATAAAATTAAGTACAACACTTAAAACTTTAAACATTAACCTTCAAACCCTATACCCTAAACCCTAAACAAACCCTAAAACTTTAAATTATAACAAAAATTTAATAACTAAAACCCCAATTACTATATAACATATAAAATTAAGTACAACACTTAAAACTTTAAACATTACCCTTCAAACCCTATACCCTAAACCTTAAAAAAACCCTAAAACTCTAAATTATAAATAAAATCTAATAAATAAAATCCCAATTACTATATAACATATAAAATTAAGTACAACACTTAAAACTTTAAACATTAACCTTCAAACCCTATACCCTAAACCCTAAACAAACCCTAAAACTCTAAATTATAACAAAAATTTAATAACTAAAACTCCATTTACTATATAACATATAAAATTAAATACAACACTTAAAACTTTAAACATTACCCTTCAAACCCTATACCCTAAACCCTAAACAAACCCTAAAACTCTAAATTCTAAATAAAATCTAATAAATAAAACCCCAATTACTATATAACATATAAAATTAAGTACAACACTTAAAACTTTAAACATTACCCTTCAAATCCTATACCCTAAACCCTAAACAAACCCTAAAACTCTAAATTATAACAAAAAACTCTAATTAATAAAATTTTATATACTATAACATATATAAAACTAATATTCAACAATTATAAATAAAAAATATTTTCCAAATGTATTACTTTCAAACATTAACTTCAAACCCTAAACACAACCCTTTAACCCTATATCATAAACCAACAACCAAAACTCTAATTAATAAAATTTTAAATACTATAACATATCCAAAACTAATATTCACTACCTATTAATTATATATACATAAACCTATTATTTTCAAATCCAATGTCACAATGTTCATAACCTTAGAATCATATATATGTATATACATAAACCTAAAATATAAACAAAATTCAACACTTAGGAGGGGTTATTGGTAGAGGAATTCTAAGGAATTCATAAAATTTTAAAATTCTATTGTTATTGGTTTATGGATTTTAAAAATCTTAGTAAAATCCATTGTTATTGGTTTAAAGATTTTAAAATTCCATTCAAAATCTTTTGTTATTCAAAAAGTTTGGATATTATTGATTTTGTAACTCTATTAAAATCTAATGTTATTGGGATATGAATTCTTCATATTTTTACTCATAAGACTCAACTCTAAATATCATCTATACGGATAAGATTCTTAAAATTTACTTTAAAAAAAATCACCCACGCAAAAACGTTTTTCCAAATAAGAAGTCTTATTTGATATTCATTAGTCACACCGTCCAACACAATAAACGAACGATATATTGTTCCAAAGATGATTATGTAAGGCTCCATGTCCTCTTTCATGAGCTCCAAAACAAAGATTTTTTTTTCCATTTAGTAACATACGAACAAGTTTCTGCTTTCTGCTGCACATTATTAAGGGCTCGACTGGTTCAAACGTGGCGGTTGTGGTTGCGGTTGCGAGAGTTTGCTGAAGCGGGCGGTTGTGGTTAGTAGCGTTTGTAAACGTTTTGTACGACTGGTTTAACAATTGGAAGCGGCTGTGTTTGCGGAATATTCTTGACTGGTTGACAAGTGGTTGCGGTTAATAGCGGTTGAATGAAAATACTAAAGTAAAAATAATGTGTTAAATCAAATAAGGCTTGGGATGCTTCTCGAAAAAAAAATGAATCAATTCCATTTCTCAAGAAAGTTTGATCTCAGATTCTACGTTGCCACTACGATAGAGCTGAAGTTGGGCGAGGAGTTGCAGGACAACTGTAGAGGACAAGCATATTATTTCGACCAAAAGGAGCCACATGAATTAACTTTCCCAAAGACTTGTTACTGTATCAAGCATCCTCTAAACGTGTTGGAGAACAAGAAACAGAGATCGAAAAAGTAAAATTAAAATTGATTCTCAAAGAAAAGTCCAAAATAGATTTTCAAAGAACGAAATGAAAAATTCCAAAACACTAACATAGCTTCTTGTTAGAAAAACACCAAAAGAAAAACGTGAGAAAAAGATCCAGCCTTGTCTTCATATACGTTTCTTCTTTAACGAGCATCCCATATCTCTCGCGCTATACCATCTCTAACGATTCTTCCTTTTTAAAGCTTCAAGCTTGTTCTTAATTTTATTCCAATTTAGAGTCAACTCATATTGTTTGTTTAATTCCGTGAGAACGTTTTGTTTTCCTTGTTCTGACAAATTTTTGCCTTTACATTGTCCAACTTGTTTTTCTAGCATTATTAGTTCTAGTAAGAAACTGGTCATCTCGTTTGACCAATTGATTTTCTGTTCAAAAAATAAGTAAACACACAGGTACTAAACATAATTAAGCATGAAACATAAATTGTATAATTCACGCAGAAAAGCATAACAAAAATCAACATCAAAAGAAAACAATAATTTAACTACTAATAGAACAAAAAAAACTTATGTTTGATTCTTGACCATCTTCTGGTTGTGTAGAGGCCATAATTTCACTGCTTTAACGTCGTCTGTGGCCGTAGAAATCTTAAGGCTATTCTTTTGTGGCTGCAAAAATCTTAGGGTTTATTATATAGAGAATAGGTAGGATATAATGATATATATATATATAATAAGATATTACGGGATGTGATAGTTATAGATAATGATATTAGTAGTTATATATACGTGATATGATGATAATAGTTATAGATAATAATTTAAATAGAAAATTTTAGATTTATACGTATTTAAAAAAAAAAAATTTGTAAACGCAACCGCCCGCAACCGCAAACGCTTGCGAGAAGGAGCTTTTGATTTCTAGCGGTAAGGAGCGATTCCAAGCGATACAAAGCGGTTATAATGATTGTTTCTAAACGTTATCAACCGCAACCGCCCGCAAACGTAGCGTTTGCGGGTGGCAGCAGGTGAACCAATCAAGCTCTAAGAAAGCAATAACCATCAAAAGAAATGGTTTTGTTTCTGAAGATTAATGCTACATTAGTACTTTGAAAAATGCGGTATGTGTTATTATGAACACACGAGTTCAAAGTTCACAACTTTAAAACCACTAATTTTTAACTATTGTTAAAACACACACACACATACATACATATATATATATATATATATATATATATATATATATATATATATATATATAAGTTTTGGAAACTTTCTAAAAAACATATATATGTTGCCACAAAAAGAGAATTGTTTGAGAAAATATATATATACAAATCCATAATAATCAATGACAATATTTGATAAGAATTCATAAAGTATCTACTAAATCTACAGAACTTTTAAAAATCTCTCAACATTAAAAATTCTCAAACTCCACACAAATTCTATGTTCAATAACCCCTCCTTAGATTTTGGAAAAGCTTTATTCTTATTGGCTGTTTTAGAAAGGCATGGATCACTAATTTTTTAATCTGGGCCGTTCATTAAATATCTGATCTAACACACAAATATTATTTTTCTTCTTTTCTCCTTTTCTTCTCTTCCCCATCGTCTCTTTCCTTCTCTCTTCCTCACCAACTTTGTCTCTTTCCTTCTCTCTTCCTCACCAACTTTCTAATCTTCCTCTGTAAAATTCTTTGTCTAGTAGGTGGAATTAAATTCGTGTATCTACTCTTTTCTCCTCTCTTTTTCTTGTGTTTCTATCCTTAGCGAGCTCTGATTTTATTTTTGTGCAGGTAGGATTAAATTAATTTCAGATCTGGCTTGGGAAGAGGAGGAGTCGTGGAGCCGTGGAGTCTATCCTCCTTCTCCATCATTGGATCGAGTCTGTCCTCCTTCTCCCGCCCCCGTCAGAGCCTACGTTGCCTTCGTCACCCTCGTCACCTTCGTCGCCTCACCTGAAGAAATCGAAGATGAAGCTTTAAAAAGCTAGAGTCTTCGTGAGAGTTTAGGCAGAGGAGGAGCCGCCGGAGCTTCGTCGTCGGCAGATCTCTCACCTCCGTCACAAACTCTCTAAGCTCCAACAGTGTTGACGGTGGTGAAGGCGAGGGCAGTCGGCGATTCATCCCGGAAATATATATATATATATATATATATATATATATATATATATGTATTTCTTTTGTTTTTGTATTTTCCCTGTATTTTTTTGTTTTTGTTTTTGTATTTTTGTATTTTGTTTATAAATAAAAAATATTTAATATTTAATAATAATTTTTGTATTTATTTTTTGGAATTTATTCATTTATTAATTAGTATATTAATTAATATTTAATTATTATCTAATTAGTAAATATTAAAATTAATATTATTTTTTATTATTATCAGTCGCTATATTAGTCGTTACTGAGTCGCTATATTAGTCGCTAATTTAGCGACTTATATAGCGACTAATATTCACAAAATATATATAGTCACTATATAGTCGCAATTTAGCGACTAATAGAATTAGCGACCACAGATTCGCGACTAATGCAATTAGTCGCTACTTAGTCGCAAAATATAATATAGCGACTAATTTGCGACTATATACGCAGTCGCAAAAATCCTGTTTTCTTGTAGTGATTGTTTATCAATCGGTTCGTTTAAACCAGAACAAATTAAACCAAAACTAATTATTTAATTAGCATGTAAATTGGTTTAGTGAAATTAGGAAATATGGTTTAGTTAATTAATTGGTTGGTCTAACCTAAAATAATTAAACCAAAACTAATTACTTAATTAATAGTTTAAACATTTTAAAATTAGCATGTAAATTGGTTTAGTGAAATTAGGAAATATGGTTTAGTTAATTAATTGGTTGGTTTAAACTAAAACTAATCTATACATATTTAAATATGTATAGATTAGACCTAAACATATTTAAATAGGCATGTGTTACATATACATATTTAAACTAACAACTCTAAATGAATCTTAAATATAAACGGATCTAAACAGCCGGGTTTGTTCGTATTAACATGTGTAAACCCATAAAAAAAATATGAAAAACCCAATAATTAATATTTTACTAAATTTTTTTATAAGAATAAAATTTGTCTTAAATAGCTGAGAAGTATTGTATTCAGTCAGGCCTTAACAGATTTAAAAAAGCATGACTTACTTTTGACGGGTTCAAACAGGCGGATCTAAATGAGTCTTAAAATATAAACGAGTCTAAACGGAAAGATTTTTCGTTTTGAAATATTTATGTAAACACAAATAAAAATTTAAAAGAAAAATCCAATAATTTACAAGAATAAAAACCAAAAATAATACTATAAAACTAATATAACGATCTCAAATAAAAATAAAAACCGAAAAACAAAACAGATTAAAACAATTAGTAAATTAATACCTCGCACTCAGCGCAGATCAAAATCTAGTTACTTAATTAATGTTTTAAACATTTTGAAATTAGCATGTAAATTGGTTTACTGAAATTAGGAAATATGGTTTAGTTAATTAATTGGTTGGTTTAAACCAAAACAATTAAACCAAAACTAATTACTTAATTAATGGGTAAACATTTTGAAATTATCATGTAAATTGGTTTAGTGAAATTAGTAAATATGGTTTAGTTAATTAATTGGTTGGTTTAAACCAAAACAATTAAACCAAAACTAATTACTTAATTAATGGGTTAAATTAAACATTACATTAAACCAAAACATTTCATCGAAATTCATTTAAAATTAATTATAAAACATTAAATTAAACCAAAATCTAAGAAACTTAGTAATATTCTTTGATATCTTCATCATCTGACGATGAAACATTACACTGGAATTCATCTTCTTGTTCTGCATCTCTGACATCGTAATCGAGGTGTACTGGGCTTACATATTAAACCAAATTTTTGACTTCGACATCGTCAATTATAGTCAGAATTACGACATCGTCATTTTCTTGTTGCAAAAGAGTCGGTTCATGAACTTCGTATTCTCCTGAGATATAATTTATCGGATTTACTTTTACAATATTGAGCCATGAATAATTTGGTTTCTTTGTGTACGGGTACGGAATGTAGCAAACTTGTTCCGCTTGAGAGGCTGTGAAAAAACAACGTCACCACTTGCACTTAAAAATATATGTTGAAACATTGAAATATATATGTATGTACCTAGAATAAATTGTTCGAACTTATTGTATCTCCTCGAAGAAAGAACGTCTACAACACCTCCATCGCTCTTCTGAGTGCCTCTTCCAATGACAGGGTCATACCACTTACATTTAAAAAGTGTGATTTTCAGATCAATCATACCCTCATACTCAAGTTGTATGATATCAGTTAAGATCACGTATAAATCAGCTTCATCTGATGCATTGGAATAATTATCTCCTTTAACCAGTGGCGGAACTAGCTGCTTACGATGGGTGGCATTTGACCCATGTGAATTTTAGGTAACAAAAAAAATTATATGTATTTGAATAAAATCTGGTGAACTATATATATAGAAAATAGCTTGCTGACCCCTATAAAATACATATGTTATCAAATTGACCCTCATAACAAGATTTGCTGCCTCCGCCACTGCCTTTAACACATACCCCATAGTTACATGTCTTCTGTCCCTCGTCGTGATTCTTTGTATGAAACAAATGTCCTCTTGTAACATACATGGACCATGTTTTGCCTTATTCACGGGTCCATTCACAATCTCTTTAACCTAAGGAGGAAAAGAATTTGAGACGTTCCAGTAAGTAACCTACATGTAGCTATTGATTATTCATGGGTCCACATATATATAATACACACTATTATGCAAAAAATTGTTTTAGACATATATAATCTTTCACCCATGTAGAATAATTTTCAGCTCTTTTCACAACAACTTCTTTTCCGGAGAGTTCTGAATGTTTTGCAGAAATAAGAGGGAACTCGAGCATTTATTGCGATAGGTCCATAGGGACTCCGAGTGAAACGTGAGGGGATAATCTTCGAACATACTATATAAGACGGAGACAAAGATGAGAAATCTGAACACATTTATATGAAAAAATTAAAATAAATGCCAACTTACCTCACAAATGGCTTAAAATAATCACAATTTCGCAGAACATAAGAATGTGCACATTGATAGTCCTACTACGAAATCCATATTTGGTGCATTTCCACTTAGAAGACCTATGCGATGAAATATATCAGGTACTCCATCGACATAATATATGGAGACATCACCTTCATCGAATCTTGTTAACCTTCGCGGTAAAAAGTTATTCACATTAGAATGTATATTTATATATAACATATGTGTACAAACGAAATTAACTTTAGTGTTTACCATGATTTTTTTTGTATATTTGCGTCAAAGTAGTGGTCTGAGAAATAAGATATTTCGTTATTAAGATACGATTGAACAGTCGATCCTGCTGCATATCTTTTGTTCTTCGCTTTCCCTTTCAACTTTTTGAAAAACCATTCAAAATGATACATCCACCTATATTGCACAGGGCCTCCTAATTCATATTCGTAGGAGAGATGTATAGGCAGGTGCTCCATGACGTCGAAAAAGAAGGTGAAAATATCTTTTCCAAATTGCATATGATCAAAACTATGTTTTGTTTTAGAATTTGGACCCGACTCTTCTGCAAAGTTCTTGCACATAAGTCATGGAAAAATCCTCCAACGCCTACAATTTTTAAATTAATGAAACAAAGTTATTATAAAATAGTATAATCTTTGATACGTGTCGCACTTATCATATAATTATAAGTATTAGTACCTGCTAACACAAGGTGCACGTTTCGGTCTAGGAACTATGCGAAGATAAATGGAAGTAGCAGCTCCATAAAACATGGCAGTAATGACTCTTCATTCCCAAGAACTTGCCATTAACCATATCAACACAACTAGATAAGTCTGATGCATAACCATCAAGAAATTTCACCGCATGTTTCACACATTTCAATAAGATTTCCTTTGCTTCATCTATTAATGTGTAGGCGGGGAAAAGAGCTTTACCATCACTATCAAGATGTAAGTGTGGTCGAGAAAAAAATAGTTCGATATCCCTTCATGACATGATGGTATCTTTTGTTTTACCTTTTACATTCATAAGAGTATTCATGATGTTGTCGAAAACATTCTTCTCAATATGAATCACATAAAGATTATGTCAGAGATTGAGGTATGTCCAATACGGTATCTCCCAGAATATGCTTTCCTTTTTCCACTTGTGCCATTGGCCATAGCCAGCCTTCTTCTTTTCATGACCGTTTCCACCGCAATTCTTTGTTTTCGATGGTTTGACACTATACAACCGCTCGTAATAAACTTGTTGCTCGGTGTAAGACTGAGATGGATACTCATTCACAGCGTGTTTTCCATTCAAGAAGTCTTTTCTATTCTTCCTTAGTGGATGACTACGAGGAAGAAATCTTCGGTGACAATAAAACCAACATGTCTTCCTTCCATTCAGCAGATAAAATGACTTTGTATCGTCCATGGAACTTGGACAAGACAATTTACTGTTGGGATAGTGTCCTGAAATCACACTTGTACTCACTCATGTGATAGTTATGTGTCGAGATCAGACATTCGTATAATACTGGGTGGTTGCAATGTTTTGCTAGAAGCCTCTTGCAATCTGTAAGTTGTATACTTACTGCCAGTATTATATGATCCTATAGGGTCACACACCTAAGCAAACTGGAAGCTACGACATGGGAATGATCATTATGGTAATGATCATATTAATGTGCATTGGATGCGCATTATAATCGATATAATGGTGTTGTGTCGATCGACACAGCTTGTGTGTCGGTCGACACAGTTCGGAATTTCCGAAACAGCTTTTCGGGTTGGGACTTAATTAAGTCTGGCCCGTTAAGCATGTTTAGGTTGAATAAAACTCGAGAGTTTCGACCTAAACAGGAGGCAGTCGACTTTTCTTGACAGAAACACTAGACACACCAGAGAGATTCGAATCCCGTTGATCCGGCACTAGCATCCCGTTTCCAGCGAGCGTGCGTGTGTATCTGGTAGAGGCAAGGCATCTGCGTTGCTCCACTGATCTCGTTCACCATTCTCATTCCGCTGCCAGTTCAAAGGTAAGAACGAGGTTGGTTTTCATTCAATATATCAAACCCTAGATCCTAGGGGATCCAACAGTGGTATCAGAGCGTTGTTAGGGTTTAGCTATTGAATCTGATGCAAATAATTCGAAACTTGATGTTGTTGAATTGATTGTTGCATGTTGAAATCGTGTTTTCATGTTTTATTCTCGGTTTTGTTCCTGTTGAAAAAATCGATGAACTATTGAAATCGCACTGTGTCGATCGACACAAAGCGTGTGTCGGTCGACACGCCGCGAAATAACCCGTAAAATTTTAGGGTTTGTCGCAGGGTGTCGATCGACACAAAGCGTGTGTCGGTCGACACAGAGCGAAAACTCGCAATAAAATTTTAGGGTTTGTCGCAGGGTGTCGATCGACACAAAGCGTGTGTCGGTCAACACAAAGCGAAAATCCACAAATATTTTAGGGTTTCGATCTGAGATCGAGTACCTGTATTCCTGCTGTGTCGATCGATACACTGGGTGTGTCGGTCGACACAGGCAATGCGATTAGATAGATCGGTTCAATTGGATTGAACCGGTTATCTCGCTTGGTTAATTTTAATTAACCAATTGGTTCTGGTTTGGTAATGTCGATTGACACACAGTGTGTGACGATCGACATGGACCAATAAACCGAACCGGTTCAATTAGATTGAATCGATTAAGTAAATTCGATCCGGTTTGACCGGTTATCGAAGACCGGTTTAAGTTGAATTGCGTCGACCGATGGCAATGGTTGGCGTCGATCGACACAACATTCGCAGATATACTGCTTGGACCACAAATTTGCATATACCAGAACAGTTTAATCCTAAAAGTTCTAGATGAACCTAAAAACTAATAAAACTGATTGTTTTAAATAAACTTATTACTTCTTGGATGTATATTGGATATACATCAAGATAAAATAATTCTTTTCCTCAACCAAATATCAAGTGATCTTGATGTCTTGCCAAATCTTGTCTACTGTCAAGACCCGTGTCGTTTGTTGGATATTATTGGAGTCCTTGATATCCACTGCAACATGAGTAAGGCAGGTGGTCATTGACAGACTTGCAGTGCAACTGTCAGTGATCGCTGGACAGAAAAAAGGATTGGTTTTACTTGACTGGGCTAACGGAAGTTCTGGGCCCAGAGACATCAGAGTGGATTGGACATAGTTTGTCTTATCCACGACCAAGAGTTGTACTGAGTACAATTAGCAATGATTTGCTTACCTAGATAACTAAAGTTTGAGTAACGGCGAGTCGCCCACTCGAATTTTAGTAATCTGAGGATCTTGGCTCATTGCATTCATCTGAGGAAACATAGTTTTGAATACAATGCGAGTTTTCTTATTAGATAAGAATTCTCATTCCTTGAGCATTATAACTAAAATCTACCTCTTTTGAATTACAGCTATGTTTGTCTCAAATCACATCAACACTTTCTCACTAAGATCCGTCCTTGAGAAGGACAAGTTAAATGGATCTAATTTCTTGGAATGGTATCGGAACCTGAGAATAGTTCTCAGGCAGGAGAACAAGGAATATGTCCTTGAAAGAGTTCTCACCGAGAGGCCACGTTCCAATGCCCCGCAGACAGAAAAGAATGCTTGGGATAAGCATTCAGCTGATGTCAAAGATGTTAATTGTCTAATGCTGGTGACTATGAACTCTGAGCTGCAGAAGCAATATGAGAACGTGATGTCACCCATTGAGATGATTACCAGCCTGAAAGCTTTGTTTCAGGAGCAAGCTCGCACAGAGAGATACCAGACGGTTAAATCTCTCATGGATTGCAAGCTGGCTAAGGACAGTCCAGTAAGTCCTCATGTCCTTAAAATGATGGGTTACATTGATAACCTGGGGAAACTGGACTGTGCCATTAGCCAGGAGCTAGCCACTGACATGATTCTGCAGTCTTTGCCGTCGTGTTTTGATCAGTTCATCATGAACTATAACATGCAAAACATAACTAAGACATTGACTGAGTTGCACGGTATGCTAAAGACAGCAGAACCGAATCTCAAGAAGGCTACTCCCAGTGTCCTGATGGTACAAGGGGGTAAAAGGTTTAAGAAACCGAAGAAGGGTAAGGGTAAGGCCCAGGTTGTCCAGGCTGAAAGTCAGGACAAGCCCAAGCCGAAGCCCAAATTCGGGCCTTCTCCTGAGGATAAGTGCAACTACTGCAAGCAATTGGGGCATTGGAAGAAAGACTGCAAGAAGTTCATGGAAGATTACAAGAAGCTGAAGAAGACGTATGATGCGTCTGACTCAGGTATTTATGTTATCGACCTTAATGTTATGTCTTCTAGTCCTACTTCGTGGGTATTGGATACCGGCTGCGGTGCTCATATTTGTATAAATATGCAGGCACTAAGAAACAGTAGGACGCTGAAGAAAGGACAAGTGGAGCTACGGGTCGGGAATGGAGCTAAGGTTGCTGCACTGGCCGTAGGCACCTACGAGTTGTCCTTACCATCGGGCATGGTTTTAATTTTAAATAATTGCTACTTTGTACCTGCGATAAGCAGAAACATAATTTCAGTTTCCGTTTTGGATTTGGAAGGTTTTGATTTTGCTGTTAAGAATAAAGTTTGTTCTTTTAATCGTGATGGTACGTTTTATGGTAGCGCCCCATTAGATAATGGGTTATATGTTTTAAACCAAGAAATGCCTGTCTTTAACATAAATACAAAGCGGTTTAAGTCCAATGACGAAAACCCGACTTTCTTATGGCATTGTCGTTTGGGCCACATAAATGAGAAACACATCCAAAGGCTAGAAATGGGCTTCTGGGCTCATTTGATTTTGAATCATGTGAGAAATTCGAATCTTGTTTGATAGGCAAAATGGCTAGAGCCCCTTTCAACAAACCAAATGAAAGGGCCAGTGACTTATTGGGCCTTGTTCATACTGATGTATGTGGGCCGATGAGTATTGTTGCCAGAGGAAATTACAAGTACTTCATTACCTTCACTAATGATTTCAGTAGGTATGGCTATGTCTATTTGATGAGACACAAGTCGGAATCCTTTGATAGATTCAAGGAATTCAAGAATGAAGTACAGAATCAACTTGGAAAAAGTATCAAAGTTCTGCGATCGGATCGCGGAGGAGAATAGTTGAGTCAAGAGTTCAGCGACTATCTGAGCGAGTGTGGAATTATTTCACAACTCACTCCTCCTGGTACACCCCAATGGAATGGAGTGTCAGAGAGGAGGAATCGAACCTTATTGGATATTGTTCGGTCTATGATGAGTCATTCAAATCTTACATTATCCTTTTGGGGATACGCTCTAGAAACGTCTGCGTTTACACTAAATAGGGTACCATCTAAATCAGTGGAAAAGACACCACATGAACTGTGGACTGGAAATGTTCCTAGTTTGTCTTTCCTGAGGATTTGGGGTTGTGAGGCTTATGTCAAACGTTTAATCTCTGACAAACTTGCACCCAAATCAGATAAATGCTACTTCGTTGGTTATCCTAGGGAAACCAAGGCATACTACTTTTACAACCAATCTGAGAACAAAGTATTTGTTGCTCGGGACTGTTCTTTTCTTGAGAGGGAGTTTCTCTCTAAGAAAAACAGTGGGAGTAAAGTACATCTTGAAGAAATTCGAGATGCACAGGAGATTGCTCAACCTGCTGAGGAAGAGCAGCAGTTGGATCCAAAAAGTTCTGTGGAACCGGCGCCTGTGGAGCCTGAAGTTCGCAGATCCGGAAGGATCCGTCACGAACCCGAGAGATACTATGGATTTCTCGTGACCGATTCAAATGATCTGATGATCATTGATAGTGACGAAGCAGCGACCTTCGCGGAAGCAATGATGGGCCCGGACTCCAAAAAGTGGCTTGGAGCCTCTAAGTCCGAAATGGGATCCATGTCAGAAAACCAAGTATGGTCCTTGGTAGATTTACCTAATGGTGCAAAAGCCATTGAGTGTAAATGGATTTCAAGAAGAAGATTGACGTGGATGGCAATGTACAGATTTACAAGGCGAGGTTGGTGGCTAAAGGTTTCAAGCAAATTCATGGTATTGACTATGATGAAACCTATTCCCCAGTCGTTATGCTTAAATCCATTCGGATTCTTCTAGTGATTGCCGCTCATTATGATTATGAGATTTGGCAAATGGATGTCAAAACCGCATTCCTGAATGGTATTCTGGAAGAGGATGTGTATATGACACAGCCTGAAGGTTTTGTTGATCCTAAGAACGCTGGGAAGGTATGCAAGCTTCATAAATCCATTTATGGATTAAAGCAAGCATCACGGAGTTGGAATCTTCGTTTTGATGAATCAGTTAAACAATTTGGTTTCATCAAGAACGAAGAGGAACCATGTGTTTACAAGAAGACTAGTGGGAGCAAAATTGTGTTTCTTGTACTGTATGTCGATGACATACTCCTCCTCGGTAATGACGTTCCGTTGCTTCAGTCTGTCAAGACTTGGCTCGGAAGTTGTTTTTCCATGAAAGACATGGGAGAAGCCGCGTATATTCTTGGAATCAGAATCTACAGAGATAGAGTAAACAGGCTGATTGGATTGTGCCAGGACACTTATATTGATAAGGTACTGCATAGATTCAGGATGCATGATTCCAAGAAGGGCTTCATACCGATGTCTCATGGCACTGGTCTCAGCAAGAAGCAGTGTCCAGCGACACATGCTGAGCGAGAACGCATGAATAGGATTCCTTATGCTTCTGCAATAGGATCTATTATGTATGCCATGCTCTGCACTCGTCCAGATGTATCTTACACGTTAAGCATGATGATTATATACCAATCTGATCCAGGTGAAGTTCACTGGACAGCTGTCAAGAATATTCTCAAGTATTTGAGACATACTAAGGATAAATTCCTTGTGTATGGAGGAAGTGAAGAACTTGTGGTGAATGGATTCACCGATGCGAGTTTTCAGACAGACAGAGACGATTCCCGATCACAATCTGGATATGTCTTATGTCTAAATGGCGGTGCAGTGAGCTGGAAGAGCTCTAAGCAGAATACCGTAGCTGATTCCACATCGGAAGCTGAATATGTTGCTGCTTCAGAAGCGGCAAAGGAAGCTGTTTGGATCAAGAAGTTCATGACTGAACTTGGTGTGGTTCCTAGTATCTTGGAGCCAGTGGCTTTGTTTTGTGACACAATGGAGCCATTGCTCAGGCGAAAGAACCCATGTCACACCAGAAGTCCAAACACGTTGAGAGGAGATATCACCTGATTCGTGATATCGTCAATAGAGGTGATGTGAAGATCAGCCGAGTTCCGACAGACGAGAATGTCGCTGATCCTCTGACCAAGTCACTCCCAAGGCCTAAGCATGAGAGTCATACGACTGCTGTAGGCATTAGAGATCTTAAGATGTAATCTTGATTCTAGTGGGAGTTTCAGTTTTGTTTTAGTTATAATAAGACGCTCATGTAAACATTCTTTGGAAGTGTTTTAATGAAATTTGATTTCAGTATTATTTATTTTGATCTAAATAATGGTCCCAAAATAAGTTTATGACATATTATAGGTCATCAAGTTGAGGACTTGATCATGAAACCCTGTAAGTTAAATATGATATAAATTATGTTTTGTCCCTAGTCGAGGTTGTCAAAGTGGGACACTGACAACCGCGAGAGACTAGATTGTGAGGTGATTGTTGGCTAAGTTTCATGGAGCCAATGATATGATTATCGCAGTCAGTCACATAGATATATGTTAGTGAACATATGATCGGACATGACCCACTAATGAGAAGATAGTTATATCTGTGTCATAAGAGGTTCTCATTACGACTATAGAGTATAGTCCTTAGACATGAGTTCATCATGCTTTCTTGCATATGAATTGGTACACTTTGACTTTGTCAAACGTCGACCCGTAACTGGCGACTATAACGGCACTGTTCAAGTTTATCATGAAGTGTGCGTTGAAACAGGGATGGAACAAGATGGGATTTGTCCCTCCTGTATAACGGGAGATAAATATCTCAGGGCCTATCGAAGATTTAATACTGAGAAAATGTGTGGCCGCACTCAAACGAATTGTAGTTAAGTTGTTTGTAATGTTTCAGTATGAGATCAGGAGTTCGATAAACACGATGTTGGCTTAATAAGGATGACACCAATCTTGCCTTATGCCAAATCGAGATATAGAGACAAAAGGATTATAGGAATAGATGATTCCAGTACAAGTGGGAGATTGTTGGGATAGTGTCCTGAAATCACACTTGTACTCACTCATGTGATAGTTGTGTGTCGAGATCAGACATTCGTATAATACTGGGCGGTTGCAATGTTTTGCTAGAAGCCTCTTGCAATCTGTAAGTTGTATACTTACTGCCAGTATTATATGATCCTATAGGGTCACACACCTAAGCAAACTGGAAGCTACGACATGGGAATGATCATTATGGTAATGATCATATTAATGTGCATTGGATACGCATTATAATCGATATAATGGTGTTGTGTCGATCGACAGAGCTTGTGTGTCGGTCGACACAGTTCGGAATTTCCGAAACAGCTTTTCGGGTTGGGACTTAATTAAGTCTGGCCCGTTAAGCATGTTTAGGTTGAATAAAACTCGAGAGTTTCGACCTAAACAGGAGGCAGTCGACTTTTCTTGACAGAAACACTAGACACACCAGAGAGATTCGAATCCCGTTGATCCGGCACTAGCATCCCGTTTCCAGCGAGTGTGCGTGTGTATCTGGTAGAGGCAAGGCATCTGCGTTTCTCCACTGATCTCGTTCACCATTCTCATTCCGCTGCCAGTTCAAAGGTAAGAACGAGGTTGGTTTTCATTCAATATATCAAACCCTAGATCCTAGGGGATCCAACATTTACCATGTGTCGTCCATCCTGATAACATACAATATGTCGGAAAGTCACTTATCGTCCACATCAACACTGCTTTCAGGTTTAAATTTTGATGCAATGATACGTCATAAGCATCGACTCCAGTAGACGACAATTCTTTTAAATCCTCAATAAGAGGTCGGAGGAAAATATCAAGACTTGCTCGCAGATGATTTGGACCTGAATTCATAATTGTAAGGAATAAGAATTATGTGTTCTTGCACATCCCATGGGGCAAGTTATATGGAGTCAATATCACAGGCCACAACGAATGGTTACGAGACATGCCAAATGGATTGAATCCATCTGTACGTAATCCCAGATAAATGTTACGAGGTTCTTCGGCAAACCGAGGATGTAGGTCTTGAAAATATTTCCACTCTGCCGCATCAGAAGGATTGCACTTATCTCCTTCATTTTCTCGGTGCTCAGCATGCCATCTCATTGCCGCTGCAGTCTTCTCGCTTTGATACATTCTCTTAAATCTGTCAGCAATAGGTAGATACCACATACGACTATAAGGTATTTTGGTTCTACGGTTTCCATCATTGGGCTTCCATCTTGGCGAGCCACAAAATTGAAACTTATCCCACTTTTCATCTTCTTTTCAGAAGATCATACATTTGTGAAAACAAACATCAGTTGTATGATAGGGGAGACCTAAGTTGTGCATCAACTTTTATGTCTCATAGTGGGAGCCGGTTGACTGGTTTCCTTCTGGTAAATAATATGTCAACATCTCGCAAACGGAATCCACACACTTTTCAGTCATATTGTAGTCCATCTTATTTTGCAAGACCCGAGAAGCTAAGGATAACTGAAAGTGACCTTCACGACAACCATCGTATAATGGATTTTTCACCCTTTTAACAAGTCGTAACATTTTTTGGAATGATTATGTACCACATCAATTTCCTCACCACGCTTATATCAAATATAATAGTCTTCCATAAATTCTCTACTTAGTAGATGACTCCAAAATTTTCTCCCTGGGATAACTTTCTCGTTTTTGCAATAACTACAAGGGCGAAAAACTTACCGTCGTTGCTTAGCGCGAAAGGTTTATTGTTTGAAAAATCCATGAATTTCTTGACCCCCATTTCAAACTCCGCCAAGAAATTTTGCGTTTATGGATTTATCCTGTTGTACATCCATTCCTGAGAATTATAATATCCCGACATTATATAAATTTTTTTTACATTTTTCTTTAATTTGTAGAAGAGAGAATCGTAGAAGAATGAGTTTCTTTCGGTAAGAATGAGGAGAAGAGAGGTCGAAGTTACATTATATAGACAATTTTACGACCGATTTGCGACTAATACGTGACTATATTACGACTGATATATATAGTCGCAAAAATTCAGCATACATTACCGAAAACAATTTAAATGTGTGTTTTAAACCGTATTGTACGACCAATTTTCGTCTCAGTTGCAACCCGTCGCAAACGTCGCTTAGTAGAAGCAAATATTGAGATTAATTGGAAACTACGCATTTACGACACTCATGCAGTAGTATATCCGTCGTAAAATAGCGACTAATATACAACTACCTAAATGCGGTCAGATATTTGTGACGTGTTTACGACTAATATCATTTGGTCGTTAATAAGTCATTACACAATCACAATTTAGTCGGAAGTTGAGACTAAGTATTTAGTCGCAAACCGTAGTCGTAAAATCACAGTTTTCTTGTAGTGGTCGAGTCCTGAAATATTTATTGATTTTTCCAATAATTAAGATGCATATGTATATAAGACTTAAAATTAAAAAAAAAAAAACTGACATATAACTCAAATATAAATAGTAAGAATGAAATATTTACTAGGAGAACTTGTGAGAAAAATGACCAACTATGTACGGAAGAACTGGCGATAGCAACATATAACTAGATATCGGGAGCAAGAGTCAAGTCTTGAAACATTTATCGATTTATCCAACTCTTGCTTCTAATATCCAGTTATTTGTTGCAACCACCAATCTGTACGTACCTAGTGGATCATTTTACTCACAAGTTCTCAAAGTAAATACTTCATTCTTATTATTTAGATTTAACTTATATATCATTTTTTTAACTAAATTTAAGTCTTATATTTTGTAGAATTTTGACAAAAGTTATGGTTGTTCATCGTAAAGGTCTGTTATTATAATTTTTCTTATATTATTTTTTTCAAAAATAACATTTCTAATATCAAGTCTTAAGACTATATTATTTTGTTATTTTATAATATCGAATTTTTATGACTTGTATTATTTCTATCTAGAATAATCTTTTTATTTTTTTCTATGATCACATTCATATATGATAAAGAAAATTTCCATTAATAATGCCTTTAATGATTTAAAAATCACTTTAAAACATGAAACTAATAATAAACATAAGCATATATACAACTAGCATGATTCGTTCGCACCATGTGCAAGCACAAATATTATTAAACATATTTTTTTTAAATAAAAAAATTCAAATTAATTTAATAACAATAATAATAT
Organism: Orychophragmus violaceus; assembly: GCA_030180135.1. Taxonomy (NCBI): domain Eukaryota; kingdom Viridiplantae; phylum Streptophyta; class Magnoliopsida; order Brassicales; family Brassicaceae; genus Orychophragmus; species Orychophragmus violaceus. The sequence continues at coordinate 78,324,746 of CM058235.1, read as the reverse complement.
TATAAAAATTTATATGAGACTATTTATAACTAAACATACATAAATTATTATATTTAGTAAAATATTTAATAATTTATTATAAATACAATTAATAATAATAAAATAAATTATAATTATATTTTATGTATAAAAAATCAATACATAAATATCTTATTTAAAATATTTTATCATATATGTAAATTAAAAATTTAAATAAATAATATCAATTTATTATATAAATCCAAAAATAATATTTATTAATATAAAGATAAATCATGACTTAAGAGGATTTTTCCCGAACATTTATTGGATAAGCATAAATAGAACATTTTTCTATTTTCTGTATTTTTTTATTTTTTCATTTTTTAACTTTGTAAAAAAAATTAAAACTTATTTTTCCTTTGTTTTTTTGTTTTTTATTTTATTTTAAATTTTTATTATAAAATAGCATGGAAATAAACTTTTATTTTTCCTTTATTTTGTTTTGTTTGTTTTTATTATTTTTATATAATTATTTAATTTATTTATTTTAATATTAGATTATTTGTAATCATTTGACTGGTTAACCCAAGAATTGTTTCAAAATAAATGGTATCAACAGAATTTAGCGAAATTTATGGTAATAAAATTGTTTAAAAAAACACAACCGAAAACTTAGAAAATAGTATAACTCATAACATTCGTACCAAAAGATTATATAATTACAATCCATCTTTATTTTTTATTTTTTGGCAACAATCTTTCTAAATTTTAACATCTACATTTTGAATCTAAATTTTGAATCTAAATTTTATTTTCATAATTATTTTTTATTTTTCTTGCATGTTTCTTATGTATTGTTTATTTTTACAAATTTAATTTTAATTTGTTAAAATTTCTTCAATATGATGTACATATAGCCTTCAAAAAATTCTTAAAATGTTATTTTGATATTTAAAATAAATAAATTTCTATTTTTTACATTGCTTAGGGTTTGATTGCACTCAGAACTTATTATACAATCCAAAATTTTTAAAACTTGTAAAAACATTCTAAGTTTTAAATTGAGTAAACAGCATTTTAGATGGGGTTCAATATAAACTTTATTTTCTTACATAAGTGGACATCTTATAATAAGAATAACTCTTCTAAATATTCAATAATATGTTAAATAATTTAAATTTAAGTTTTTTAAAAATATATACATGATATTTAAAAAAAAACGAAAAGTGCATTTACATATATTGATTTTGTTAAAGAATTTTGAAAACCTAATTACATTCTAAATCTCAGAAAAATGTATTTCAATTAAGAAAAATAAGATCAATGCTAAACACATTGAACAAAGATCAATTAAATCATAAAGAGTAGTAAACATCAATAAAAAAACCATGACTTAATTACCAAGTGGAATTTGTAAAGAGTTGAAAAGAGAACAGCACTTTTCGGATTTGGTATTGGATCACTTGTGTAATATCTATCTAAGATTTGGATATCATGCAACTTACTTGTATTATCTCTTAAAGGTTTGCAGATCTCATCTCTCTTAGAGTGATTGATCTTTCTTATAACTGTTTGACTGGTATTATTTGTGTGGTGAACAAAGCGATTCCAATGGACGCTACAAACGACTTTGAGGATAAAAAGTATATTTGGGAGAAGCGAGTTTGGACCAGTGTATAAGTTAATCATTTTTTGAAAATGAATGGTTCATTATATTTGTCCATCCGATTTAAAAAAAATCTAGCACTTTCACACATATATATATATATATATAATCTATCTTTATTTTAAAATCTACTTTTCATTCTAAGTTTTTAATTTTCATAATTATTTTCTTGTTTTTGCTCATATTTTGCTTGTATTTTCATGTATTTTGCTTATATTATTTATTTATTTTTCATCTAGTGTTTAGTTATTATAAATTATTTTCATTTTGATGTGTATGACTTCCGTAAACAAATTTCTTAAAATTTCATTATTTATTTATTTAAAATTAAACTAATTTGTATTTGTAGTATCAGTTAAGACTTGATTACATTCAAAAATTTTAACACAGAACTTTTAGCTAAATTGACTAACCTGTCTTTGTTTTCCCAATCAGATTGGTGATATTACCCCATCGAAGTTACGCAAAAAAAAAGATTTGATTATTATATTCTTATATATGGTTTACATGCACTTCACTACCATATTATTTGTGTGTTTATGTTTGCAAATTGTTTGTATTGTTTAGTTATACTGATTTTTTTTTTGGGGTCTTTTTTGGGTCTGAAAATAGAATCCCGATGGAGATTTCATAGATTGCATCAATAGGGAAAACCAACCAGCTTTGCACAATCCTCTTCTCAAAAATCATGTTCTTCAGGTTTTTTCTTGGATTTCTTCATCTTGTTTATTTTTAAATCGATAAAATAATAATCGGCTTTTTATATATATTTTTGATGGTTATGTTGTGAATTAATATAAATTTCTCAGCATTAACTTAACGGTAACAATATTAACTAGACAACCTTTTTTGTTGGCGTCTTCCAATATATATGTATATATATATTATTTTTTGTTAGCGTTTTCCTAACTGTTTAAACTATTTCTTTCTAGGCCAATGGAAGAGAGAGAGTACATCATATTCTAAGTGGAGGAAGAAAGTATTTGAAACAAAACTAAGTGAACGAAGTACAAAGTTGACTAATTGGCTCAGTTGATCTTATTTGATGAGAATTTCAATCTGAAGAGCTTTTTTATTGGAATTGTCTACCTTATGTGGAAGAAAAACTGCATTCATGTTCGGGTCTCTTTTGTAAGAACGTCAGCACCACCATTTATAAGACCGAAAAAATGGATAATGTTAAAATCTTCAAACTTATGGCTTAAAAGTAGGACTGCATCTAGTTCTGACGAAAAGGCTAACCAGTTCTTTGGATCTTCTAGCATATCGACCAAATTCGAACAATTCATCTCAATCTGAATTCTTGAAAAGTCTATATCTAGGAAGAACGACAATGCTCATAATAGTCCGTCTAAGTCTGAATGAAGCACCGAGAGGCTTCACATGGAGAAGCATCTTGGCTTCAAAAAAAAATCTCAGAGATGGACTCCGAAAGACAATAGGCAATTGAGCATACACCTATGTGTGGCAGGATGATTGGATTCAGGACGTGAAGCCACGACCGGCCAAGGGACTGCGGCAATGGATGCGACCCGGACTTGCGAGTATGCCACCTCATAGATGCCGAAACAATAACGTGGAACCTAGATATCTTGCGGGAATTGATAGCAGAAGAAGATATCACTAGGATTCAAACAATCCGAATCTCTCAAACCAACAGAAGATACATATATACTTGGGATAAGACAAAATCAGGCTTATATATAGTAAAAGCAGGATACACCATAGCGATTGAACAGAGGAAAGCTGGGCGAGCACATGAATATTTGGAACCGAGCGTGATAGCCCTCAAACAGCAAGTCTGGAAAGTAATATCTGCTAGAAATATCAAACACTTTTTATGGCAAGCGCTATCAAGCTTTGTATCGGCGGCAAGCCGTATGGTCGACAGACATTGTGGGCAAGATAGATCCTGTCAAAGATGTGGGGGCAGAGAGAGAAGATATAAATCACATTTTGTCCGAGTGTCCCCCTGCGATCCAATGTTGGGCTCTGTCGACAATCCCAACGATTCCGGGCCTATTCCCGTGTGAATCGCTTTACTCGAACTTTGATTTTCTTCTACTGCGAGCCAAAGAACACCAAGTTCCGGACCATGCAATGGAGATGTTCCCTTGGCTAGCCTGGTACATCTGGAAAGCCCGTAACGACAAGATTTTCAATGGTCTCAACGTATCACCTGAGTACACGACCCAATTAGCTTCACATGAGGCATTGTCCTGGAAACTAGCTCAATTTCTCCCGGAGGCGGATAACGAAGACCATGACACCGAGCAATTACAAAGAGCTGCTCCGGAACGAAACCAGACTTGTCTCGGTCTCAAATGTCAAATCGACGCGGCTTGGCTGAGCAAGGATGTGATGACCGGACTGGGCTTCGGGCTGCTTTTAGATGACCATACGATCCGGACGGGAAGCAAAGGATGTCCAAATATCCACTCCCCCATTCAAGAAGAACTGGAAGCGCTCATCTGGGCTATGAAAGAAATGATCGCTGCGCAACACATGACGATGCTGTTCGAGATGGACTGCAAACAACTAGTGTCAATCATTGAGCGGGAAGAGGAGTGGCCATCTCTTGAGGCGGAGCTAGACGGATTTTTTTATGAAGAAATAGTTTAAACAGTTAGGAAAACGCTAACAGTTAGGAGTAGTGAAGTGCATGTAAACCGAAGAAATAGTTTAAACAATCTATTATATAATTAGAGCCTTTTCTCTCCTTAAGTTGCGCCATGTCATCCAAATTTGTTTTTAGAAAATTGGGCCTTCGATTTACACTTATGTTTTCTCCATTATCCATTAACTTATAAAATTGTTTCTCTTTGGGCCTAAATTCTCCAGGCCCAATGTCTTCTCCACCCTAACCCATCGAACTGTTCTTCGTCTGCAAATAGCAGCCAACCTCCCGACTCTCTTCTGACCATATAGTAACAGACGCCAAATAACTCCAAATTTATCACTTCGCCTCCCACCCTGACTTATACTCTTCCTCAAGCCTCATTTAATTCCCCTGACTTCTCGATTTCCATTCACTTTCATGTAATTTGATTCGCGTCAGTATAAATGGCCCTTCAACCCCACCAGCCATCCACGCTTAATCTTCCAACCCTAAATCTAAAGCTTACCATCCTGCTGCATCCTTCTTCTTCTGGAATTTCGTCATGGCTAATGCGGATTTAGTCGCTATCCCAGCTCTGTTGCCGTACGTCTGCTTTGAGGATCTCCATCTGGGTCGAAAGATGCCCGGGAGGTTCAGAGCGAGCCTAAATGGGGAGAGCTTGAGGATGCTTTGGAGGCTTTAGCTTGAGGATGCTTTGGAGGCTTTTGATCCTGGTTTCAAATATTATATTACCAAACGTTATATGTCCTTCTTCAGCTAAAGATAACATGAAAAAAACCTTTATTCATATTATCTGCCTCGAACTCGCTTATTTTTGAGCTATTAGCATTAAAGGATAAAACATGAGACGTTTATCTATTTGTGACCTGCGAGTGTAATTAAATTCGAGTACATGTGTGGATTGCTTGACAGTTGGTGCCTTTTATGACCACACAAACATTCCACAAGGCAATCATCAGTTCACTATACAAAATTATCAACATAAAGATGCATGGGTCGTCTGTTTCCAAATAGCAGCTTTAAAAACACGGGTGACTCCAAAGAGAGACAAAAATAGGGAAGAAGCAAAACCAGATATTGCGTACAGTCCCAAGGCAGCAGGTACCGCATCACACTTGCTATGTGTTGAGAAACGAGATAGGAAAGCACAAACTATCTTAACGGGACGTTCACTTAGTATAATAATATTAAGGAAAATGTAGTTGATGCCAAATTTGGACCGTGTTTACTATTGATATTGTATTATTGTGGAAACAAATTCACTGGATAACGCAACTTCGTTTCATACAACCATCAAAACAACAACTCATGAAATATAAATATACATTCATATGATAAACAACTCATGAAAAATCATGTGGAAAGAAAAAGCCAAGAAGGTTGTACGGGAAAAATATCCGGACAACAAACCATATGCCTCAGATGTGGTTTGGGGATCTTTGTTCTCATTACGTTCCCAGAAAGGACTGGAAACTTTCACCGACGGGGTAGGAAACTAGGCTATTAGGATTTATATTAAAAAAAAACAAATCGTATGTTTAATAACGCGTAACCCAATTCATGTATTTCCTTCCTCACCGCACAAGAAAACAAATCTCTAATCATAACATAACAACACATAAGGAAAGTAACTAACAAATACAAAACATTATCTTCCCTTGGGCTCATGAGCAGAATCTGACACAATTGAAATTATAACATGTTAAAGCCCAAATATTAAAAAGGCTCATCGACACATTTACAATTCTTTACTGCTACAACTTTTCGGAAAAATAGAAACCTCGGGGAAAAACTGAGTCAAGTAGAACTGTAGAACCAACCACCTCATCGTACGGCCGCAAAATTATTACAAATGTTTTAAAAGGGAACCAACCACCTCAACCATTTGGTTCGGGACGTCATTAGAGGATTTTATTCGGGTCTCATTAGAATGTAGAGACCGATGTAAGGAATAATTGAATAAGGCATGGTAAGACTAGAATCGGAAATTTTAAAGCCATGGAATTCATTTACTACCTTGATATATGTCATCTTTCATCTCCTGATGCGGGACAGCGGGAGTGTGTGAGTTGGATTTCGGTGTAACAGAAGAATCACAACCAAAGATAATTTTGGATTTTTTTTTGTATTTAGTCACAACAATGATAGCTAAGACTCATATTAGACCAAGAATAATAATGGAGAAAGCACATAATATATGTAATTATTTGTTCTCATGAAAATCTTATCTGAGAATGAAAGCAACATGTAATTGTTCTTATTTCGTTACAAATTGTTTTGTATGTTTCATTGACAATAATGTAATTTTCGATTCGGTTTAAGTTAATAAATAAATGTATAAAAAAAATTAAACAACTGAATATAACTTTAATACTAGGAAAATACTGAAAATGGTAAATACGCCCTATTATAGAAGAATGGGAGGATACTTAAAATATGGACCAAACAGTGTTACAATAACGGTAAAAAGGAATTATAATTATGGACCATGTCGAACGGAGAACCCTACGAACGTAAACCTCCGCGCATGCGCGGGGGCTTGATATCAACTAGTTAGGAAAATGCTAACAAAAAATAATATATATATATATATATAGAGAGAGGAAGACGCCAACAAAAAAATGTTGTCTGGTTAATATTGATACCGTTAAGTTAACGCTGAGAAATTTATATAAACTCACAACATAACCATCGAAAATATATATAAAATCCAATTATTTTTTATTGGTTTAAAAATAAACAAGATGAAGAAATCCAAGAAAAAAAATCTGAAGAACATGATTTTTGAGAAGAGGATTGTGCAAAGCTGGTTGGTCTGCCCTATTGATGCAGTCTATGAAATCTCCATCGGGACTCTATTTTCAGACCCAAAAACGACCCAAAAAGATCAGTATAACTAAACAATACAGACAATTTGCAAACATAAACACACAAATAATATGGTCGTGAAGTGCATGTAAACCATATATAAGAATTATATCACCACCACTTGATTTTATTACCTCAAATTTCCTTGATTAAATTGTAACATAACTCTAAATATGCTACACAGTAGGGCTGAGCATTTGTCATTGAATCCGAAGCCGTAAAGAAAACATGGTCCCGATCTGATCTAGTTCTAGAAAAATATATGAATATAGCTTAAGTTTAGGTATTTCGGGTATCGAGTATATCCGAATCCGAATAAAACCCGAATGGATACTCGAAGTAACCCGAAATTTTACATGTTTTGAATAAGTCATATATTTTCGAGTATTTTGGGTAGTTTGAGTAATTGTTTATTTTATTTTTAGGTAGTATGTATATTTTCTAATATTACAAATAATTTTTTAAGTATTTTGAATAGTTTTTAATAGAATTTTTGGGTAATTCAAAAACTTTCGACTATTTCAGATTATTTGGATTAATTTTTGAGGTTTTCATATAGTGTTCAGTAATTTTGGTATCCGAACCCAATTGTACCCGCATAAAACCAAGTGGAATCCGACCCAAAATTGTAAATACACGAATGAGTTTTATAGTTGTAAGTACGAAAACCCGAAATGACGAAAGAATCAACTCGAAGCCAAACAAATATCCAAACGTCCAGTCCTACTACACATTACACGGCTACAATATGTCTAGCTATTTCACAAACTTCATTGAGACTTCACATTTTTACTAATCTTCATTTGCAGGTTATTCATCTTGTATTCTCTAGATTTTATTTCATTTGCCAATTTTTATTTTATTTTATTTTATTCTATTTTATTCTTCCTACAAAGAAAAAGCAAGAAACGTGACTAGAGCAAGATCCAAAGAAACGGCGATAGTGTGGTCAAACCACTCTGCGAAAAATCAATAAGAATGTATTCGAAATAAATAGTTTATTTTATATATAGAGATATGTAGTCCCTTCATATGGTGTCATCTTCTTCCCTAATTAGCTCTGCTAAGCTGGTGACTGCCTTGTGTTCAGCTCTATATCTCTCTTGAAAAATGAAGCTTTCTCTTCGTTTGATTTCAGCTGTTCCCCTATTGTTCATGCTCCTCGTCGCCACAGGTTCATAATTCATATCACCATGATATTTCATCGTTCTTACAATGCAAAACAAATATATGAATCTACCGAGTAATCAGCTGTGACGCATATCGTAATATTCGTCATTTATTTTGGTTTTTTATGTATAGTTATGTATATTATGTATATGATTATTTTGTGTTATATCTTTAGGGATGGGTCCAGTCACGGTGGAGGCACGGATGTGTGAATCGAGTAGCCAGTTGTTCAATGGACCGTGTCTGAGCACAAGCAATTGCGCCAATGTTTGCCACAATGAAGGTTTTCCAGATGGTGACTGCCAAGGATTCCGCCGTCGCTGCATCTGTAACAGACCATGTTGATCGATGATCTATTATATTATATATATAGTTATGAATGGATGCGCTAAGGAAAAAAAAACTAATAATCTTCGATCATATTATATATAGTCATTGAAACAACTTAAAGGGATCTATTATAGCCATTCCAACGGACTGAACCTTGTTGAGATGATTCAAACCATCAACAACTCTCCAACGCGTCAGCTTAAAGTCATACCACATCAACCCCGATCTAGCGTAATAAATGTAAAGCACATTGTCAATCACACAGAAACCCGTTTTCCACGAACTATCTCTAGGCAGCCTCAAAATCTCAAAAGAACCATCTTTAGTATCGTAGCAAAACGTTTGGGCCAAACGTTTTTCCAAAGCACAAACCTTTTTGTTTAATGACGCTGTTGTAGTCGAAACCCACATGTATAACTCTTGCCCCTCCGGAATCGGCGCTGGTTCCCAAGTTTGCATCTTTATGTCATATGATTCTGCTTGAATTTTGCCGTCTTTACAGCCTCCGATCACATATATCTTGTTCCCGACGAACCCCACGCATTTGCAAGACTGGCACAGTTTCTTGCTTGGTCCTTCTCGAATCTTCTCGGATCGGGAATCAAAGATCCACAAGCTTGGAGAGGGAGAGAATCTTTTGGAGATTAAGAAAATCTCCGGACCAATTGCGATGATGAATGGGTCGGCCTCGGAATAAAAAGGGTACATGAGATCGATGGAGACAAACTGATTCTCTATCGGGTTATTCTCAGTTCTGCGGAGAGTGAACCAGTTTCGGGTTTGGACGGGATTGGTGTTGTCAATGAAGCAAATAAAGAGCGAATCTTTGCCGAGAATAGACCGAGTCTTGTGAATCTCCGGCGAACGAACAAGATTACGAAAGTTCTTGGAGACGCAAGAGAGGATTGGGTAAGAGCGTTTCGGCACGCGGGCTAAGATGCTCCAGACGATCTCTATCGGCAGTGAGGAAAACAATGGCGGCGACATTGGTTGGTTGATTGTTCGCGGTGGCTCGTCGTCGGAGTTAGAGGCGGCGTATGAAGACATCAAGTTTTAGATATTGACTACTTAGGGAAGTTTGACCAAATTAACACGACTGTTTATCTTTTATACGATAAGAAGTTTGTATTAAGTAAAGGGTACCCGTAAATAAATGGTAGAAGTTTATAACTATATTTTACATATGGCTGGAACCGGTATAAAATTAAACAATATATTAAATATATATAACAAAATATATAAAATATCATAATTTATAAATAATAAATTTTATTTTAATTTATTATCATAAGATTTTATAATATAGTATATGAAGTATCACAATTTATAAATAATAAATATTATATTAATTTATTATTATAATATTATGATTTTCTAGGCGGATAAAAAGGTAGGACGGTTCATGTGAGCCTAGCGTCTAGACAGGATTTAAGCAGCCGTCTAGAACCATTTATTTACGGGTACCCTTTATTTCTGGTCTCAAAAAAGACCGGAACCGAACCAATTTTAACTAGGTTTGGGAAAAAGATCGGAACCGAAGAACCAAACCGGAACCGACCAAAAAAATTGGTTCGGTTCCGGTTCCGACCAAAATACCCGATGAGTCCTGATGTTAGGGAACCGTGGGTATCGGTTCGGTTCCGGTTCTTACCCGGAAATCAAAATAAGAAACCTAATATCCAAACATATATATACATTACCCATATAGTATTAGTGTTATCGACGTTTCGGGTAATTTATTGGTATTTTGGGTATTTTATTGGCATTTCACGTAATTTATTGACATTTTGGATATTGGTTCCGGGTATTTTTTTGTTGTTTCAGGTAATATTGATATTTCAGATATCGGTTCCGGGTGTTTTAAGGTCATTTCAGGTATTTTGCATTTCCAGTAATTTATTGACATTTTGGATACAGATTTCGGATATTTTTTGTGTTAATTCGGGTATTTTTTTTTAATTTCGGGTACAATTTTTACTATTTTGGTTTTGGGTACCGAAACCATTTAAGAACCGAATTTTTTGGATATTTTACGGTTACTAAAATTATATACCAAACCGACCCGGAACCGACAAGAACCGAACCGGGACCAAACCTAAAATTTATAAGTATTCGATGGGTCCTAAATTTCTATAACCGAAATACCCGGAACCGAACCGAATATCCAAATGCTCAGGGCCAGCTGGAACTGTTATCTCGGCGAGGCATCCTCTCATATGACCTTATCTGTGAAAAAGTAATCTCACAAGTCTTTGTTATATAAATGATTTTACTTTATATTTATTTTTAATTGTGAAATGAGGTTATTCAAATGTTAAACTCTATGTAGCCCTAAATTTTTTACCCGAACCAGTTTAATGGCATTTCATTTTTGCTTCTGGTTTATGGGGCGAACCGAACAACAAATGTGTAAAATGAATTTCGGTTTTCTGCTACTTTCGGTTCGGTTCAAGTGAACCGAATGGTTAACCAAAATTTTTCCCTAATTAGAACCATGATATATATTAGCTTGATAACCTAATTAGAAAAACAGACACAACCACTCTAAAGAAAATTTTGTCTATGAGAATGAGAACCTGGGTTACGAACAAATTTTCTCTCTTTGAATCTTGTTCTTTCTTCAGATTTTCAATAGTCTCAGACTCTCAACTTTATTTGGTGAGTACAGTATGAACGAATTTGTATCTTCTTCGTCTGCTTTGTTTTTCATTTGATTTTTAGGGTTTTGGTTTTAAGCATGAGCTAATGATTTATGTATCTATTTCCTTGGACGATCTCTAGCTAAAGTTCAAAAACGGTATAAATTTCTATGTCCTTCAATTTATCTTGATGAGTTTCTTGTTCTGCTTTGTCTGAAAAATATTGTCTCTATTTACTTCTTTTGTTGACTAGTGTCTGCTAGTTGTTCTTAGGTATTGATTCATTTATACTTTGTGGGTACAACATAATGATATCCACACCCGAGGAGCTGACATTGTTTTATAAGAATGATTTGGACAAAATCTGTTTTTTTTTTTGTTGTTGTTAAAACTAAGACAACCATTGTCTTCTTTATGTTACACTTTTACCATAGTTGTCTTAGTTTTATAGTCAGTTTATTAGCAATCTTTTAGTGCGTTTTAATATAGTAACTAGAATCTTTTTTTTCTTTCCTAGATATATATTTTTGTGCATATGCCTTCCAAATCTTTTCAAGAAAACGATGCTGATATGCTTAATGAGAGGTTCAAAGAGAACCCTCTTTTGCTACAGGAACGAAGCGGACATCTTCTCAAAGTCCAGGAGCTGATATTCCAACAAAAGCAAGGAAAATCATTACTCCAAGATCACTGGTATGGAACCATTTCGTCCGGAAAACATATGATCATTCAAGAGCCGTCTGTACGTATTGTGGAGTAGAGATCAGCTGTGACACAATTTCAATTGGCACAAGTCCAATGAAAAACCACATCAAAAGATGCGTATTGTTTTTGGCGTCTAAAGAGAGTGGAACTCAGAAATTTCTAGCAGCTGACAGCAATGGTGTAGTGACAACCATGAAGTACGACAAGAATTATTTTTCGAAGATCAGTGAACGAGATGATCGTCCTCAATGAGCTACCTTTCTGTTTTGTTGAATCTGAAGGTTTTAGAAGATTATGCCTTAATGTCCTTCCCATGTACCATGTTCATTTACGGAAGATAGCAACTACGGATATCTTCACAATGTTGTTGGCACAGAAGGATGCTTTGAGGAAGATGTTCAGTATTGATAAGCAGAGGGTTTCTCTAACTACATATATCTGGATAGCGCCTACTACTTCGTATAGCTATTTGGTAGTGACAACACATTGGATTAATGCAAATTGGGAGATGCAGAAACAGATCATTAGCTTCAAACCAGTCACATATCACACAGGAGAGACAATTGCATCACATCTTCTGCATTGCTTACAAGAATGGGGAATTGAGAAGGTCTTCGCAGTCACTGTTGACAACGCTAAAGGGAATGACAAGGCTTTAATGTTATTCACAGAGGCTATGAATTTAAAGTGAGCAAATGCATTAATGAGAGGTGGAGCGTATTTGCATATGAGTTGTTGTGCCTATGTTTTAAATATGATTGTCAGAGATGGTCTAGCTCATGTCAAAGAGAGCGTGGTTGTGATAAGTAATGCAGTGAAGTATGTTAGGTCGTCATTCCCGAGACTAAAGTCATTCTTGCAGCGTGTGAAGATAGGAGATGTTACTAGGGGTAGCTTGGCTCTAGATTGTAAAACACGGTGGAACTCTACCTACCTAATGTTGTGTGCTGCACTTAAGTTACGAGTTCCTTTTCAGAAGATGGTGGACGAGGACAAGCTTTACAATGCGTACTTCCTGGAGAATGAACTTCAAAAGGATGGAGAGAAGCAAGTTAGACTTCCGAAGAAAAGGGTCGGACCACCAACATCTGCTAGTTGGGATGAAATTCATAGGTTAGTGAAGTTTCTCAGTATGTTTTTCAACTGTACATTGGCGTTCTCTGCATTAATGAGAGTAACTTCATCAATCTGTTACAATGAAATTGTAACAATAGATAGGAGTCTGATATCATTAGGTAATCACAGAGATGGTGAAATAAGGAGAGAAGCAACAAGCATGAGAGCCAAGTTTGACAAGTATTGGGATGGAAGCCTTAATATGAATCCGCTCGTGATCATTGCTAGTGTCTTTGATCCAAGAAACAAGATGGGATTTGCTTCTCTGTGTTTTGACAAGCTATATGGGAAAGATATCTTGCAAGGTAACCAACTCAGATTGTTGATTAGGAATGCGATGAAGGAGCTGTACGAAGAGTATGTTTTGAGGCTCAAACCAAGTGATGGAGCTAGAACTACAAGCAATGAAGCTGATAATCCGAGAGTCGTCTTTGATTTATCTGATGATGAAGACGATGGATATGAGATGATGGACTCTTTGTACAATAAGCTGAGTAATGAGAATGCAAATGAAGAAGCAAGTAGTGAGCTTGACATGTATTTGCTGAAGAAAGAAGTGCCACGAACCGAAAATGACTTGGGCATGAATTATGATGTTTTGTCATGGTGGAAGAAAAACAGTCCAAAGTATCCTATTTTATCAGAATTGGCTCAGGATGTTTTAGCTCTGCAAGCTTCCTTGGTTGCCTCCGAATCCGCTTTTAGTACGAGCGGCAGAATCTTGGATCCGTTCCGCAATTGCTTTACTCCTTATATGATTGAAGCTTTGGTTTGCTGACAACAATGGCTAAGGAACAATTCAAACTGAGAAACTTGCAAACTTAAATGAAATGTTCCAAGAGCTTAACTTCCATGATTTATTGGGTACTTTGGTTTACAATTTTCATTAAGTTTTTCATATATGTTCAATGTGTTTGCTCTAACTTTGTTTTTCTCTTGTAGATGCTCGGAAACATCCTCCAGCGGCTAACTAATTATGTATGATTATAAATTCCACCTTATTTTGATATTTTCTGTGTTTGGGTTCATCCAACTTGTTTTGTAACTTTTTTTCTCTTTCTCAGGTTCCATCGAACCTGATTCTTTTGTGAAGAACTAGTAATTATTATATCTTCAATTCTTCATCAGTAATTATCAGTGAAATTTGATAATCCTTAAATGGTAACATAACCTGGCTTTCGAGACAAATGTAATGTCTTCTTGATCTTAACCATCCTTGAACATGATTATGGATGGGTCATCATTAGTTTCTGTCTAGTTTAATTTTTTGGGACAGAACAAAAACAGGTTTAGGACTTGAAGGTTTAGGACTTGAAGATATCTTTTTGTGGTTATAATATAACCTTTATATGATGAATTGTAAGTTACTTGGTATGTGTTTGGCTGTTTGCTTTTTATTTTGTGTGCCGGAGACAAAACAAAAAAAAGAACCATACATAACCAAAATTTTACCATATTAATCGAAGGTAACCGAATATAAAGAATCTAACCGAAATAACTGAAAATTGGTTAATTTCAGTATAAAATTTATTACCCGAATCTCAGTTTAACCAACCCGACCCGGCCCGAGTTTAATTTCAGGTATTTCGGAAAAGTAAATTGAATTAACCGGAAAACCGAACAACCCGAACCAAACTGTTAAACCGAATTCCCAGGTCTAGCCTTATTAGATCGATTTTATTACCAACCCAACCGTAACGCTCCACCCAACTTAATGATCCGATCCAACTCAACCGGATAATCCGCCCAACTCTAAGATATTATAAAATTAAGATTTTTCCTTTAATGAATACAAAGGGGAAAAATAACACTTTACTGACAATGGAACCTGGGTGACTAAGTGAAATAAAAGCACCACAACCACTGCACTATCGTGTTCTATTGATAATCTATCTACTCAAGATATATTACATATAAAGTGAATTGAGGAGAGGAGATCTACTTGAATTCAAAACAAATCTGATTTTCGGAAAAAAAATTCAGAAACATTAAAAAACATCCCATTTTTTATTTAAATTATTTTAAATTAGCACCGATATATTAATTAAAAATTATGGACATAGTTGTCCGCAAATATACATTTATCATTTCAGTTTCATAATTATACTTTTGAGGGAAATTCTGATTTTGATTTTTTCCCGTTTAAAATTCTGATTTTGATTTTGATCTTCTCCATCAATTAGAGGGAAATTCTGATTTTTTCCCATTTAAAATTTTAGGCATATTAAACATAATTGTCTCTAAATGTACAGTTGTCTGTTTAGCTTCATAGTTGTATTTTTGCGATTTTCGTGTAATTGAAGTTGTACCTTGATATAATTTTGATATTCTAGTTGTCCCCATTTTTTTTGAATATTAAATATCATTTGGAAGGTTTCCATAGAAAAATTAGTGTTAAATCATATATTTTACTTCTTTTCCATCATAAGATGTTAAACATAACTTAAGTGTTACATATTTCATAAGGTGTGTTTTATGTGAACGATGAATTTTTATATGAAATTTTTAAAACTCATGTTTTCTAATTTTACAATTATTATAGTGATTTTAAGATGTTTAAAGTTTTTAAGATGAAACTATAATTTTCGATAATTTTATATACATTTCTAAATATTACCATTTTTGTTGTAATTATGAATTAATAGTATTTGAATTTGAAGGAAGTCAAATTGACCAAATGATCATGAATTACAAGAGGATATATAAATTTGTGTTTGCCATTTGATGTTCTAGTATGGTTATTAAGGATCATTTGATATTTTCGGACCATTTGTTCTCTTTTAGGACCGTTTGATTGTTTTTAGCATGGTTTGATCTTTTAGGACTTTTTTTCATTGACTTCTAACATATTTTATATTATTATATAACTTCAGATGTAAAAAAAGAATAAATGAGAGGATAAATGTATGAATGCAAACCTAATTGTTTTAGTTCATCACAATAAAACTTTAAGAACCCCATTTGTACCAATTTTGTTATATCATTAGTTTCAGTTGTTCCATTAGTACTAGTTGTCTTATATTTCTCAGTTATACCATTTGTACTAGTTGTCCTATGTCGTCGTTGGAGTCGTCAGAATCGTCAGTCGCAAGATTTGTCGAAGTCACAAGATTCACTGAAATCACAAGTTTCACCGAAGTCGCATGATTCACCGAAGTCATCGCAGTCGTCGGAGGCTCAGAGGCGCCGGAGTCGTCGGAGGCTAGGAGGCACCAGAGTCGTCGGAGGCTCAGAGGCGCCGAATTCGTCGGAGGTTCGGAGGCGGGTTCCACCTTAATCTGAGCACACAAATTTTTTTGGAGAAAAAACAGTTTTTATGTAATTTATTTTTATTTTTCTGTTTTTAGTTATTATTTTTTTAAACTAATATTTTAATAAGTTTCATTAAGGACAAAAAGGGATAACACATTATGGGGGTATGCAGATCATTGGGGGTATGTTAGATTTGTGCTCCTTCAATTAAAGGCAAATGAGAAATCGATTCTATCTCGGCATGATCAATTGCTCGTTTGCCACTGATTTTTAAAAATAAATCTCTAGTGCCACTATTATAAAAATTATTTTTATTTTTAAGTCGAAATCATAAGAAAACTTGAATTTACCTTAAAGTTTTATCAAAATTACTGATCCAACCAAAGTATTACCCAAACCCGATCCAACCCCGTAATCCGACCCACACAAAATAACCTTAATATTTTCAAAATCGGTTTTCCTTCCCTTAACCTAATTCCCAAAATCCAAATCATCCTCTCTAACATCACACTAAAGAGTCACCGACAACAAATTCTTCGCCGATGACGAGACCGAAAGAGTTCCGACCACCTCTTTCCACTCCATCGCCTATTTGTTCTCTGTCGATTCTCAACCTCCTTCGTCTCTGTCGATGTAATCCTTCGCTTTTGTCAATTCTCAACCAACAAGTTCGTAAGTTTCGAATCCTCTTTACTTTCTCCCCATTTCGTTTTGGTAACTTCAAAATGATAGTAGCATAGGTTGATGATGATGATGAAACTTATTTGGTTGTCGGAAATGTTGTTTTTTAAGATCGGCTAAAGTAAGAGATGCTAGTGAGGAATATGATTCAACAACAGGAGACCGTATAGAGGAGGATCCTAATCAAGTTGATGAAGTAGAAGCAAAAGAGAACGTAGAGGAAGAAAAGAGAATGAAGAAGAGAATAAAGAGGAAGAGGAAGAAGAGAACGATGAAGAAGAGGAAGAGGAAGAAGAGAAAGATGATGAAGTAGAAGAAGAAGACAATGGTGAAAGGAAAGAAGAGAACTTAGAGGAAGAAAAGAGTGATGAAGAAGAGAAAGATGAGGAAGAGGAAGAAGATGAGAGATCAACCGAAGTTAAAGCGGCCGAAAAAAACGTTGTTCGTGAACCACCACCAGCAGTGTCTCCAGAGCAGGTATGTACGCAATAGATTGTGACTAAGTAGTTAGGAGATTAACGTAATTAGAAATTGTGGCTCGGTTTGGAAACAACTAGTACAACTTAGGTTTGTTTAACTTGTGAAGGAAAATAATGGAAAAACTGCGAATAACAAGAACATCTTAGTTCTGAAATTGTGGTTTATGTATAAATCTGAATATCTGATAAGCATTTTTCTGAATCTGCAGGCCTCCGATAATGAAAATGATAATGATGATAAAGAATCCCAACCACTTCAGCCGGAAAATATGTTTTTGGTCCAAGCGAGTACACCAAGGCATGTAAGATTGGAAGTAGGTGTAGTATGGCCTTGACAGTGAAGTACATAGAGGATGAGCTTGAAGAAGAGTTGAAATGGTTCAGAAATAACTCTCAATTCAAGCATATGTTCCACATGCCCAAGGACCCAAACCACATGCTTCAACGCAAGTGGATGTTTTGCCTTCGCACAGTTGAGACGAATAAGGAAAACGAGGCCTGGTTTGCGGTGAATGGAGTTCCTATTAGGTATTCCCTGAGAGAGCACACATTGCTAACTGGCTTGGACTGCCATGAATACCCCAATAATATAAGGAGTTGGGGAATTTGAAGTTTGTTGGTAGGATGTTTGGTAGGATAAAAGGAATAAAAATCTCATACGTGGAGGAGAGATTGTAGGAATTAAGGAAGGAGAACAAGGGAGCCAAGATTACCTCAATAGTGAGGAAGAGCTTGGAAGACTGGATGAAGATGAAGATGACTATCTTGTATTTATTATGCATAGTAGAGATAGCAAAGTCTAAGGCTGGTGGTAACATTGATTCCTTCATACTCCAAATTGTTGGTGATATGAATGCATGTGACATTTCCGTGGGGGCATTACACATTCGATAAATCTATGACTGAGATCAGGTGCTTTGTGAAAGGCTTCAAAGGCTCGGTGAAACCAAAACATCAAGCTTCATTTTCTGGGTTTATTATTTCTCTAGAGGTAAATAATTATGATTATTTTATGATTTGTAGTATTGTTTTTTTGTGTTACACACTAACATATAGTAACACAATGTGTAGATGTTGGCATTTGAGTCTATTCCTCAACTTGGTCAAAAATTCCGAGAAGGTGTTCCGCGAAGGAAGTCTTTCCAAGGTTTGTAAACACAAGTTCAAAGACAACATACTTAAATTTTTCCCGTTGAAAGACATTAATGAACCGCTTGGTAGTAGTAAGGTTAGAATTTTTGAACTTTGTTGGTATTAGTCGTAGTTGTTTAGAGTTTTATTTTGATGGTATAATTCTGGATATTTACAGGATGTTTATAGCATCATGGAACCATATTATGAGGAGAAATATCTATTGACGCGTATCATAGATGATGATTTTTATGATGGGATTGGGTATGTTGATGCTATTAATTATAGTTGGAGAGAGAGGTTAGCAGTAGAGAGGAGAAACATATGGTGGAAAAATCTATATGAATTTGACTTGGCTTCTCGAGTTGGAGGTCATAAGGATGCTGAGAAGTTTGGTCAGAGTGAAAGGGATTCAGCGCAACAAGGGGTGGGTTCTGAAGGAGGCGGTTGAGGAATGGGGTAACAAAATCATTAATAGGTTTTCTGTCATTGAAGAGAAATTGAGTTTACAAGATGGCCAAATCAGTCTCCTAGTAGCGGCAGTGGGAGAACTTGAGAGTTATGTGTTTGGAGACAGAACCTGCAAACAATGTGGGTACATCCCCAGATGCACCCGAAAGAGCAGTTGCACTCGTAACATGAGTCGATGAACCCGGAATAAGAGTAGATGCACCCATAAATGGAGTAGGTATTATTTTCATATGTTATATGAATTTTCTGTCGATATGTTATATGAACTAGTAGGCCATTTGTCATGCAAATGTAGAAGAAGAAGAAAAAGAAGAAGATGGGTAAGTTTTGGCTAGTGCTAATGAAATACCTGAACATCCATAAAAGAAGGCAAAGAAGGGCACCAAGAAGAAGAGAGGGTCGAAGAAGTCCAAGAAGATTGCAACTCCTACGCCGGAGATAACTGGGAAGCGTAAAAGAAAAGAAAGCCAAAACATACGAACACCGTATGTAGCCGAGCAGAAGAAGCGGCCTAGATGTATTTGGTTGGAAGAGAATTATGTTTGTTTTGGATTATTTTTGTGTTGTTTTGGTTTTGGTACTAATTTCCGTATTTAGTCAGAAAGTTGTCGGTTTTTATGAGAGAACACAACGTTTTTATTTTAGCAATTTCCGTATTTAGCACATTTGATGAACAACTAAGAATAGTTTGAAAATCATACAACATGATAAACTGAATAACTGATGAACAACTGAGATAAATTGAAAATCATACAACATGATAAACTAAATAATTGATGAACAATTGAGATAGTTTGAAAGCCATACAACCGGATAAACTGGGAAAAACTGATGAACAATTGAGATAGTTTGGAAGTCATACAACCGGATAAACTGGGAAAACTGAGAACATTAAAACAGCATACACACATATTAATCTATCCTTCCTCTCATGGAAAGTAACACCTTCAACCTACTTATCTCTCCTTCCTTTTGGATTAAGCTTGCCTTCAATCCCTCAATTTCTTCATGCATTAGACGCATGGTATCACGAATTGACTCCAGAGCAAGGCCATGACCACCTCCAAATTTGAGAACATGGTTCCTTAAATTCTGTTTCTGGTCATCAAGTTGGTTATTTATTTTTCTAAGTTTTTCGTCAACTGCATCGTCCCACCACTTATCTATGTGTTCTTCACCATCCTACATTTTCATTGTCAGAAAATTATGTCACAAAGACAATGCTCACAAATTCAACACCGAGATAAATTTAACTCACTTAACTTAACCTCACTCATTGGAAATTTGTAGTATTTTCTTCCTTGATTCTCCACGGTGGTGGACACCTCAAGCTTGAGTCTCTTGCCCCGGAAACATTTTGTAGGAACCCCCAGTCATCATCGCATTTGTAGTATTTGGCATAGTCAAAACTCGCTTCTGACTCAGAACTTTGAGTGTAATTGATTGGCATATCTAAAACAATCAAAAAGCATAAAGGGTGAGAAATCGAAACCCCAAGAAATCGATACCCCCAAAAATCGATTAACTACTAAACCCATGAAATCGATAATTACCCCCAAAAAGCGCCCAAACCAATGAAATCGAGATTAGCAGAACTTACATGTGTCAACTGTTAAGATAAATCCTCCAAACCCTTCAAAAACTCTCTCAACTCTAGATATATCGTTCTCCTCTCTATCTCTCTAAAAAGAGGGAATTATCTACCAAAAAGCGAAAAAGTGAGAGAAACAAGGAGACAAGGTACTGAACTAAAGATGACGGGATTTCAAAAAGTTAAAAATTAGAATAGTGTGCACAAATCATGCGAATAGTTGTTCGATAAGTACACAATTATAAGTTCTTCTTCATAGTTGTACTTTGATTTGTTTTGCATTATTTTAGTTTAACATTTATATAAAACATTTTGTAGTAATTGACCACAACATTTTGCACTATTAATTATCATTTACTACCTTTTCATAACAAAATCCTAAAAATGATATGTTTTCCATTTTTTATTCATAAATGCTCAACATCAACAAAGCACTCCTTATACTATAAGGAGTGTTTTATGAGAAGTTGATGTATGTTTGCAATTTTTTTTTGTTAACATTATTTTAATTGTTTTTAATGACTACCTTGAAATCTTAATTCATGTTGTCCATCAATTTTCTTTAGTATAATCAACTTCATAAACTATGTGCCAAACATACCCAGTTTTGACAAATCAATTGGTAGTTGTACCTAATTGTACCTGATATTAGAACGAAACCGATAAGGGCGTATGCGAAACAAAAATCTATTGGTAGCTCTGCAAAACAACAACAAATTCTAAATATCAAAATAGTTTACGAAAGAACAGCAAATGCTAAACATCAAAATAGTATTTGGAAACAACAACATACAAATACAAGACTTCAATTTTCTTATGTTTACTCATTATGAATTTCGGGTTACAACCACTTCTCCTAGTCAATGCCAGGGACTTAATTATGTCTTCTTTTCTTTCGGCGACTTTCTCCGGCCGATGGAAACCGTGTTTCCTGATTTCTTCCTGCATTTTGGTGCTCTTCAATGGTAAGGCATACAATCTGTAGTCTCAGCAGGAATAATCCACTTAGATTCATGGGGGACTACATCAATGGTTTTTTTAATATGCCAACACCCAACGTTTCAATCAAGTAATATTTAGACCAAAGATCATAGATTTCAATATTAGCTGTTCTCCTCGCATTCCTCCTAAGTTCTCTCACCGCAGCTATTGCGTGAACACACGGATACTTGTCTATATAAAAACATCTGCAAGAACAACTTTTCTTTTTCAAATCCACCAAGTAACTCTTCTGTCGAGTCCAACAACCTTGTATTCAAGGTGGAAGCTGTTTAGTTCAGTTACCAATAAAAACGTTGCAATACCACATCGGTTGTGAAGTTCGTTCTCCAAGACTAGAACAATTTTCTTTGTGTCTGAAGCACCAACAACTTCTTTCCTATGGTTGTTAAACCAATCAGATAATTTATCAAGAATTACATCAATCATAGGTAATAGGGAGTACTTCCTTGCTTCCATAAGCACATTGTTCATTGACTCTGCTGAATTGCTAGTGTCTATATTGTACTTGTTTGCAGGATAGAAGCATCTTGTCCACTTATCCAAATCTGTGTTGTTATCCAGATAGGGGCCGACTTTAGGAAAACAACTCCTAAGATCAGCATACTCTTTGTTGAACTCACTCCCAGTATAAATATGAGCACATTGGATGAATTTCGTTGCAGCTTGGGCCTTGTACATATTCTTTACACTTCGTCTCACGTTTTGAGACAAATGCCAAACACAATGTCCATGATATGAATTTGGGTAGTGCTTAGAAAATGCTTTGATGATGTTTGAATGTATGTCGCTTATAAAAACCAATTCAGGAATATCTGGTATCATGGTTTTCAGCATTTAAAAAAACCATGACCAACTAGTCTCATTCTCACTATCAATTACACAAAACACAATGGGGGTAATGGTGATGATTAGGATCATGAGATGTTGCAAAAACTAACATACCACCATAAACAGTCTTAAGAAAAGTTTCATCCACAATTATCACTTTTCTCATTGCTAACTCTCAAAGCGATGAAAAGGTATTTGAACCTTTTCATCGAATCCAGTTCCACACTTGTTACTGTCCCAGGATTGAACTTCTCCAATATATACATATAAGAATACAACATCATGTAGCTTTTTCAGGACTCCCCCGCACATCACTTACATATTGTTTTTTTCCTCTCAAACCTGTAGAGTATGACACATGCAAACCAAGGCTTTCATGAACATTTCTCATGATATTTTTAGGTTTCGGGGTGTAAAAAGACCTAGATAGTCTTCATGAAAAAGAGCTACTACTAATCGTGGTGTGCCTTTCTGTTTACAACAATCAGTACTCGCAACAACCCGAGAGCATGTATGCATGTTCTTGTGTCCTATGACACTGAAATAATGTGACTCCTTAATTCTCGTAACTCATAAATATCATTTAAAACCTTGTGAAGCTTGACTGCATTGTAGCATAAGTCGATCCGAACCAGACTTAACAATGCGGATCCCATAAAAATTCTTCCCTGCAGCTCTTTGAATCAAATCTTGCACTGCCTCCTTAGAACTAAATTCTTGATATATCTCAATACATGTACCATCGTCCCATCCTTCAATATACATACATTCTACAGCAGGAGTTGGATTTGGAAGCTCAACATCCTCATGCCTACCAACAAAATCGTCATCCACATGGTTATCCACATGAGGGCTATCCAAAGCCTCAAATCGTTACCATCATTCATTGGATCTTCAATAATCGGATGTTCAATAATGGGCTCTTCAACAATCGGCTCATTCTGCAGTTCTGCTATTACACCGGCCCTAGAAAGAGTAAGGATTCTAGAATTATCTGATTCCAGTTCTGCTATTGCACCGGCTCTAGCTATGTTTTATAGTATACTTGATTTTAGTTTCAAAAAAAATTGTATAAAATATTGTGGATCCGAAAATCCACACTAGAGATTTTTAATTTGAGATGGAAAGTTTAGTAAGGCTAGCATCTCAAATATCACACGATGCTTCAAAGAACTTTCTAAAGCAAATAATAAGTTTCATAATTATCTTGTATTAATGAAAGAATGATTACAAATGAGATCTCAAAAGAAAGTTTACAGTGAGCTCGTAGAGCTGTCTTTGTGTGTAAAGATAATGCGAAAAAGAAGTTCCTTGAGTTAAAGCCATTGAACTCCTTTTATAGCCTTGATGACGAGCTCTCCATCCATATATCTCATCGTGCTCTTGTTGGAACGACCACCGTGATCTCCGAGCTGTTGGGATGATCTCGGAGTGATCTCTTTTACTAAATCAGCTTGATGTCGACTTAATTATCGGGCACGTCCTTCCTTCGCAGTTGTTTTCCAGTTAATAAGTTGGAAATATGATGGGCTTTGGTTTAGGTCGGAGGAATGTCTCTAAAATCGACATGTTTATGAGATAAGGAAATTGGGCCTTATTGGCCCAAATCCGGTTGCGGATTTTAGTCGATCTTTTAAGAGACTCCAGAGCGATTTCTAGGGTTTTTAGGAGAAATCCGAGAAAATAGAGACTTTGATTTCTGTTTTTACGATGCCGCCATCTTTCCTTCCAAATGAAAAACGAAAGAATGCCTGGTGTTTCTCGAGTACACGGCTGCGACGCCGGAGCTTTAGTTCCGCATGTATATCCACAGTTCAGTCATTTAGAACCCTCTGTCATGACGAGCAACGACCTAGAGCTGCTATGAGTTGAGCACGAATTAAGCACGGAAGTCGAGATTGACGTCCCCCACGATTGGGAGAACCAGGGGACTGTGCGCGAGGGCTGGTGTTGCACATATTTGCCCTTTTCCGGTTCTTGTGATCTCACTTTTCTGATCCCAAGATTCTTGTTGGAGGTTCTTGCCGAGCTGAAGATCACGTTTCCGCAGATGTGTCTGAATCCGCCGCGGCAGGTGATCGGGATGCGGGTTAGGGCTTTAGAGGCCTCTCGCGAACTCACATAGTAATAACCCTACCAAGAGCTATGTACGACCAAAAAGTAAAAGATCTAGGAAACACGAGAGGAATGATGGTAAACGACCTTGGGAATAAGATGCAGAATTTTGGTCGAGACAAAAATCAGAACGGATGTGCATTTTTGAAGACGGCTCACAATCACCTCCGAGAAGACCGATGTGGACGGCCGAGGAAGTTAAAAATTCCTAAACGACCCAGGACTAATACAAGACTCAAGATGGACCATATTATGGTATTTGGTCACAAGAAAATTCAGTTGGTCCGAGGAGAAACAACGATCGACCAAAATGGCCTTAAAACTGTCTGTACGGCTAAATTATGGGAATCAAGATGGATCAATGTGTGGAATAATGCTTCAGCAGATCAGCCACATGAATCTAATCATCTTGGGAAGAGGACCAGCTCATTGTCTGACATGTCTGAACCTAGAGGAATGTTCAGTTATTTTCCAATAAAAACCAGTTATTTTCCTACAAAAACCAAGCAGCTGGTAAGATGTCTCGCTTTGATTGGACTATATTTCTAATGATCTGACCAGCATCTGAATGCCCACTTATGATTGAAAAACTTGCCAGATCCGGTGGATAAATGTTCAGCTCTCATTGGACCACGATTACCTGGCCATACCTTGGATTGAAGTACTTAATTCTCATTGGTTGAATTTTTTTATCGGTTTAGGTAAAAAAAAATGGCGCCTTCCTATTGGACCAAGAAAACCATGAACTAAAGCTTGAGGAGAGTGTCTCTTTACCATTGGCTTAGCTTACCAAAAAAACAAGGCTGGTGAGTAAATGTAACTCCCATTGGTTAGAAGTAAAATTACGAAAATCGGGTCGGAACGAAATTATCGACACAAGTTCGTACACTCGGGATAAGACACCAGTAAGGTCACAAGCATGAAATATTTAATAAATTCAATAACAATCCAATATTGGTCTAGCAAAACTTGCTTGGATGGGATTATTACCAGAAAATAAGATTTGACGATGCAACGGCCAGAACGGTACGGTTACCCGATTAACCAAAATGAAACTCTTTTTTGTTGTCCACGGCTCTTCTCTCACGACCTTATTGGACACATGAGATGATAAGATAATAATCATGAATACTCATTTGACCTCCAGATCTAAGGATATGTTTTGTTTTCATTACCCTTCATTCTGGCGAATCGCGCAGCGACCCACATCGAACAGATAAAAGCAATCACCAAATATTTTCAGGCGATTTGATCCACGACCTGGAGTCTAGAATTCATAGGATAAGGTGAGGG
Organism: Orychophragmus violaceus; assembly: GCA_030180135.1. Classification (NCBI taxonomy): domain Eukaryota; kingdom Viridiplantae; phylum Streptophyta; class Magnoliopsida; order Brassicales; family Brassicaceae; genus Orychophragmus; species Orychophragmus violaceus. The sequence goes on along the minus strand of CM058235.1, from coordinate 78,298,828 downwards.
GATAAGCTTTGGAAAATCCCAAATGGCACGGTGACATCTCGTGCTTACCCTATCCGCTCGAACCGAGAAGATAATGACAAAACTTGTGGACCAATCAAACGAAGACACCAGTATTTATGATCTAAAGGGATAATATAAGGATTATGACCACACCTAGGAAGCTAGAACGTAGTTATAGAGTACTAGGCCTGGTGAACCTTTTACGCAGACGAATCAGACGGAAACATGAAGAAGAATGACATAAGAAAGAGGCTGGCTGATTTTACATGTAAATACCACGACCCTGGCCTCATTTACTTATCCACCACTACTATATTCACAGTAAATACTAGGAAAATAAATAGTAAGAAAAAGAAAGAAGGGAAAGAAAGTAGGTTAGTAGAAGGGACAAATACCCGATATGCGAGAAAAGTCCGTAAGCATAAGTTTTGTAGTTTCCTTCCAGTTTAATTTATGTTATGGCCTAGACTAAACTAGGTTCTGTACTTAGTATCTCAATGAAGATCATGCAGGAAGACACTAAGACGGACCTAGTACGAGTAGAAAAAAGTGAGTTCCCGGTAGCATAGGTACTAATAGTTTAGTTGCAAGCTGTGATCATGGATTGAAAAGCTTTGAGTGTTTATACTTGGATCACTTTTATTATCATGCATTCGTTTGATTTTGGTTGTGATAAGAACGAGATTGGATTGAGACCCTCTCGGAAATGGTATGTGATAAATACGAGGATCATGTGTTGATGTGTGATGTACGAATGTTACATACGTAGGACCAGGAACGGATTTGTGTAACACCTTATTAATGGCTACGAAAAGTACTTATTAAGGCTGCGTTGGACCTTATTAAAAGCTACGAAAAGTACTTATTAAGGCTGCGTTGGATCTTATTACGGCTGCATAACCATCTTTTACTAACTGGTAAGAGTATAACATGGGTAAGTCCTCAGGAACAATAATGTGATAAGTATGGGAACGGATTAGGGGATCATCCCGGAAACTATGATGTATGTGGTGACCGGTTGAGGTTGACCTGGAACGGTACCTCATTATCGGAGTGGGGTGTAGTCTATCGTGTGAAACATGAGTCTCTGTGGATTCGACCCCTATGTACTTCAGTCCCTTTATATGCACTTGCAGTGTAGCTCTAGGGATAGTAAAACTCGAGCATATCAGTGATTTTCTAGGCTCATGTGCCATTGTGGCTCTGACTTAGGTGTTCACGAGAAAGGAAGATCGAATGCGCAGGGACTGCGAGGCCCAGGAGCGTGTGAGGCCCAGGGGCGTGCAAGGCTCGTGTGTATGTGTGGATATCATGATATCATATTTTATTTTCCCTCATGCTATCTTTTGATTGATTGATGGGTGATGCATTCATGCATTTTTATCTTTGGGGTTTTTTAGAGGGGAAATAATCTATTGTATAAAAAGTTCCTGGACGCAATGAGTAATACTAGATTACTCATTCTTTCCTTATCTTACAAGTAACCGTAGTAAGAGTGAAGTAGGACGTGACATACGAGAAATTCCAGAGTAGTTTGTGGTATGCTTTTTGTAAATGCTTTTGTAAAAGCTTATGTATGTACGGTTTTACTCGTAAGAAAATCCACTTATAATACTTTTGAAAAACGACTTTGTAAATTTTAAAATTATGTAATAAAAAGGCTTTTATATGTGTAAAAAATTGTATCCCTCCCTGATATTAGCTAGTCCAAGCTAACACAACTCTCACACCTTCGTAAAAAGCCTTAGGCTTAGGTTGAGAGGTAAGACACGTTGGGATGTTAGATCATAGTATGATCTTGCCCATTACGTGGATTAAATGACCCTCGGTTTTCAATTGTGGCACGTCTGGTTCTTAATCTTATAGATCGAATCAGGGGTGTTACACACGGTTATGGAGCTCTGCTACCTGATCTTGATTAAGCGTAATTACCGCTATGCCGGAACTTTCTACGACCTGATTGACCTAGTGGACTAATTAGAAAGATAGATGCGCCTCGACCAGAGAAAATGGTGCTGACGGATTTGTCAGGGCGGGACTTTGACTGGTACAAAAGATATTTCGTCTTACGAGTCTGTCCTACCATGGTTGGGGATTTTGTCTTCAAGAATATTCCCACCATGTGGACTATCGACAAAGGTTAGATTCACGCGTTACATCATGTGTCTTGTTATTTTTATTAGCGTAGGGTTTCAGACGTGGCGAACTAGTTTGACATGATCTGACCTCTTTCTCTTTTTCTATTTTGCAGATGCGGTCCCAGATCCCCCGTTGTACGAGAACCTAGTATCCTTTCTGATAGCTCTCCGTGAAGGGAGGTCAGTTGGAACTCGTTCACGCTCTCTCGAGTTCGTCAAGCTTTTGGGATTTCGATTCCATAAGGTAAGCTCTTTAGCCGTCCTTCTCGTCCATCCCCGGCCCGACAGAGACGCCCATCTACAGGTCGTGCAAGGAAGTCTCGTCACGGAAAATATATGTTGAGTCGATTCAGAACCGTCTCCTTGTTTTGTCATATCAGTAAGTTGATTTTGACTTGTGATGTTTTGGCAGCTCATGTTGTGAATCTTTCAGACTCAAGTGACTCCGCCAATTCTCTATCCCCAAGCATGATGAGGCCTTCGTTCCGCAAGAAGAGGAAGACATGCGAGAGCTCCTACACAGATGATGTGGTGCTTTTGACTGCTCAAACAGTCCACGCTTTGCGCATCTTTGAGCTGAACCCTGCTACTTTGCCACCAGTTGGTGCTGGCGAGGGCGCAGCCGCTCCCACCGCCATGGAGGTCAAGGGTCGAGTTCATTCGGCTGGCCGTGTGTGATTTTTTCCCTTGCCTGCCATCTCTAAGGGGTCGAGTCTTTTTCACCTCAGCGATCGAGGCTGACCCAAGCGAGCCGTGGAAAAACCAAATATGATTAGTGACGGGCCAGCGGGGAAATCACTCTTCCACTGGCGATTTGAGTTTCTTGGGGGGGGGGTCTAACGATCATGGAAAGTCCCGAGTGTATGGCTCGCCTTTTATGGCACGTCAGAGGGGCATACTGTTCGCTCCCGTCCATTGAGGATATGGTCGAAAAGCAAGCCTACATTGACTCCTAGTCCGCAGCCGGAAAGGTAATTTGTTTTTTATCGTGTCCATACTTTGATGGTTCTTTATTGCGTTAATGGTTTTCTTTGTAGGCAATCTAGGCGATCAATCGCTATGATGCGCTGGTCGAGGCTCGGCCAAGCAAGGCGGCCACTGCAAGGGAGGTCGGAGAGATGGAGTCTTTCCTCAAGATGATGAAGGCTGAGCTTGCTGTCCAGGCGTCTCGAACGGGCATGGCTGAGAAGAGTCTCGTGGAGGAGAAGGCTGAGCTAGTGGAGGTGCATGCAGCATTGAGGGAGCTTTAGGATAAGCTCAAAGTGTCAGAGGCCAATCTGGATCGGTTCATGGCTGAGAGCCTCGGGCTTATCGAGGAGAAGAACGAGCTGCAAGCTGGTAGCGATAGGGCCATAAAGGAGGCCGTAAAGGATGCCCGACTCACCCTTCAGTTCTAATACCGAGAGGTATTGGGGTCTATTCAAGACCTGTGGGACTAGAATAAGTGTGAAATTGACGCTCTGATCACGGTTTAGGAGGTCAGGGCTAACCTAGATTTAAACGATGAGCTCAAGGGCTGGGCTGACTTGGTGACTGAGAAGGAGTAACTGCTCCTTAAGCTTGAGGAGAGTAAGAAAACTCTCGCGGCCTCGCAGAACCCGGATCTCTGAGTTGACTAAGTCCGACTTCCTCAGGTCCATGGCATAGGAGACGAGAGCAGGACCGACCCCTGATGGGTCGAATTTTTTTTTAAAAATTTTGATGTTTAGGGAGAGGAGGAGGGTGCAGGAACGGCCCTTTTATTCTTCTCCCTTTTTGTTTTAAGTTGAACCTTGGTGCCCAGGAGGGCTTTAATTCAACCTTTTTTAACTTGAATAGCTTAGTGCCCATGAGTTCTTTATCCTTTAGACTTCTTTTGTGAATAATATTATCATCGCATATAGTCTAAGTTATCTCATATTGAATTGCCTTAGGTGAGTCTTTGAGCTCAGATCGTAGATCGATAAGCTCAGAGGGGTTTAAGCGTTTGGGTTCAAGTTAGATAGACTCGTGGTTTCGATCAGATGGCGTTTGAGCTGTGGAGTAATTTGAGTCGTGGGGAAATTACCATAAGGGAAATCCCTTTTTTGATTCGTTGAATGAGTTTGAGCGAGTGTTCGATGTGTTAGTCATTCTTTAGGTTGGATATCTACTGTGTTTTGAGAGCTTGCCTCGGGCTATTTTGATTTTGACCGAAATGCCTTAAAGGAACACTTTAAGTTGGCCGAGTAAATCAGGTGGGAGACGTTTGCAAGCTCTTGTGTGATGGCCAACTGAGCTTGCTATGTGTTTACGAGATGCAGTCCTCAAGTGTTTGTCTCTGATTAGAGCTCACGGGGTGAGTTCCTTGTGATTGTTTTTCCTTGTATCAAATCGTTTGTTTAGTCGTTTTGAGACCAAGATCGGATTTTTAGGTTGGACAAAGGTGCAATAAGGTGAGTCATTGCAAAGAGTGTTTATTTTATTCAAGTTGTACAAGAGGGACTTAGCATGTCGGTGAGACTGACGAGATAAAACAGAGTAGTAAGAAGAGGTGAGGACTGCACTCGAGCAGCGAGCTGCCTACGTACCCTATCAAGCGATCAAGCCAAGATGTAGTTCGATTTTGTGAGAAGTACTTAGTGGTAGTACCTTTTGAGATTCATGGAATTCCATGGTCGTATCTCTAGTTTGTCACTTAGGACGTTCTTGAGCCTGTAGACTCCGTTATGGACTACTTCGGTGACTAGGTAGGTACCTTCCTAATTGGCTCATAATTTCTCAGAACCTAGCTCTATAGTATAATGAAATAATTTGTACAAAGCATAGTCTCCTACCTGAATCTCCTCGGTCTGACTGTGGAGTTTTAGTAGCGAGATGAGGCTTGTTGATAATTTTGGATTCGAATCAGATCTTCATCGCGTCTTTCAACGATCATTTCTAGATGATAAAGGAGCATTTGTTCGTTTATCTAGACGTTTTGAGGACAATGTATCCTCTGAAGGCTTTGAAAGAGTATCTCGGTGGGAACTACCGTTTTCAATCCGTATGCGAGTGAGAACGCGGTCCTGTTAGTTACTTTGCGAGGTGTAGTATGGCACGCCCAGAGTACTCTTGGGAGCTCTTCACTCCATCTATGCTTTTTAGCATCGAGTCTTTTCTTGAGGTTGTCAAGAACCGACTTCTTTGCTGCTTCGGCCTGACCGTTTACTTGAGGATATCTCGGGGTCGAGGTGGTCAAGCGAATGTTGTATGTTTGTAAGAAATCTTTGAACCTTTTGGAGGTGACATTAGTTCCGTTTTTTGTTACGATCTCATAGGGGAGACCGTGACGACATACAATGTTTTTCAGATTAAGTTTTATGTCTGGAATTCAGTTAATTTTTATAGGACTCTTCCTCTACTCGTTTGGTGAAATAGTCTGTTAGGACGAGCACGATGCGATGTCTCTGCTTTCCGGACGGACTGAAAGGTCTGACAACGTCCATAGACCATCTAATGAATGGATATGGAGATGATATCAAATATAGCTGTTCAGCTGGTTAATGGATTATAGGTGCATGCCATTGGCATTTGTCGCACCTTTCTGAGTAAGTCTCGCATTCCGCAACATAGTGGTCCAGATGTAGCCTTGTCTTTTGATTCGTACGACAGTGTTCATCCTCCGGAGTGGTTTCCGTAGGTGCCCTGGTGTATTTCTTTTAGTAAAGTCGTATCTGTTTTTTGTGAACGCATACTAAACATGGTTTAGATAGAATGCGCTTGTACAATGTGTTTTGTATTATACAGTATTTTGCGCCTTTTTCTTTGACTTTTGGGGCCTTTCATTTGTTTGAGGGTGCGAGTCCATGTTGGATGGACTCGAAGACGGGTTGTCTCCAATCTGGTCTCATTTTGAGATGAACTTCTGAGAGGATATCCGATGGTTCCTCCTCGACGGGAGGTCCCTGCCTGGAAGAACAAACTCGTCATCTATAGAAGGTGTATCACCTCTTCCCGTTAGGGATTAGATTTGGCGACTTCTTGCTAATCGTTGGGTCTTATGTCATTGACAGTTAGTGCTTTTAGCGCTATGTCGATACTGAGTTTTTCTATTCCTTTGACGAGAATTATTCTTTTGGCCAGTGGGTCTGAAGTTGCAGCTAGAGTTGCCAGAGCATCTGCAGAGGTGTTTTCACCTCGCGGGATTCTGGTTAGCTCGAATGAGATGAACTAAGCGGGTAATCCGCGGATGACTTTTAGGTAGGCGTCCATTTAGTTATCCTTAGCTTCGTACTCGTCGTGGTAATGACTAGTAACTAGCTGAGAAACACTAGAGAATGATATCTCTTGAGCTCCAATCCCAAGCATGAGCTTGAGACCGGCGATGAGGGCTCGTACTCTGCTTCGTTGTTAGATGCCACGAAGCCGAGTCTGAACGGTTGCCCTAGTACCTCTCCTGTAGGAGCTACTAGTTTGATGCCAACTCCTAATCCATATCTGGAGGATGCTCCGTCGACATAGAGTATCCATTTTTTTGCCGGAAATGGCTTCTTCTGTGGCTATGGTGTTAGCTCGATGATAAAGTCAATTAAGACTTGAGCTTTCGTAAAAGTCCGAGTGCGGATTTCGATGTCGTACTCGCTGAGCTCAATGGCCCATTTAGATAGTCGACCAGATTAGCTCGGTCTGTGGAGTATAGTTCGAATTAGTTATGAGGGCATCACTACGATGGAGTGTGATTGGTGAAGGATGTTTTGGTGTTAATCCTGATTCAGTTCTTCAGATTAAACAGTCCTAAACATGCGGATCTAGGTTCTCTTGAATAGAAACTTTATGGATCTCACCTTATACCTGTTTATGCAGCGGAAAGAGAAGGTATGGTCAGAGATCAGAGAGCCACCAAGTGATAACTCCTCCAGAGGTTCACACACGCACACTGCAGGAAGAGAGGCTGCTAGACCAAGCTGTGGGAGGCGCAGAGAGAGAGAGAGAAATCGCAGAGGGGCTTGGGTTAGGAGGAAAAATCAGACTTAAGTTTTAATTATAAAACTTGTCTATTTCCTTTTGGGCTTTTGGGCCCAAATACCAATCTGATTAAATCCCTTGGATTTAATCAGACCCATTAATCTCTCTCTAAGTACGACAAATGCCTGGCACTTTTACCGTACTTCTGCTAAGCCGTTCCAACACATTTTCCTGTTAGCTTAGGCGTGTGACCCATATGGGATCATATAATAAAGGCAATAAGTCCAAGACTTATAGATCATGAGCGGACTCTAGCAAGCCATCATGACCCCCAGTACTATATGACATGTCTGATCATTGACATACTCTTACTTTCTAGAGACAGTACCGAGATTACTGGACACAATTCCAACAATCTCCCACTTGTACTGGAATCTCTGTATTCATAATCCTTTTGTCTCAATATCTCGATTAGTCATAAGGCAAGATTAGTGTCATCCTTATAAAGCCTAATCTTGTTCATCGGACTCTGATTCGATACTGACAATCCAAACGACTCGGGACAGTCCGTTTGAGCATGGCCATGCATTTTCCAGTATTCAAATCTCTGATTGGCATAGAGATATTCACTCCATTTATATTGGAGGGACAAATCCCGTCTTGTTCCATCACTATAAAGTTATATAAATCGATTTTAAATTAAAGTTTCTGAAATTTTGAAATTAGAAAGTTTCTTAAAAGAGAAGGAGAAGCTGACTGGAACGAACTTCCTGACGTGGTCAAGGAACTTGAGGCTGGTCCTCAAGCAGGAGAAAAAGGATTATGTCCTTCGTGATCCTCTCCCCGAGAGGCCTGCTAACAATGGGAGATTGTTGGAATTGTGTCCAGTAATCTCGGTACTGTCTCTAGAAAGTAAGAGTATGTCAATGATCAGACATAAGTCATTTAGCTTGATCATGAGACCCTATATTTGATAGATGGATTATATCATCCTGTCCCTAGTCGAAGGTTGTTGAAATTGGAACACCAACAACCGTGTGAGACTGGATTGGTATGTGACTTATGACAAAGTCTCAGTGTGTCATAGATGCGCGGCATCAAAGTCAGTACATAGGTGTATGTGGGGTACATACGACCGGACAAGACCCGCTTATGAGAACTCTTCAGGATATTTATATCTGTGTCATAAGAGATTCTCACTACGACTATAGAGTATAGTCCTTAGACCTGAGTTCGCATGCATGTGACTGCACATGGACTGATGCACTTTGATCATTGTCTAACGCTGTCGTTCTGCGATAGTTATAAGGACCTTGTTTGGGTACATTATGAAATGAGTAGTTTACAGTGATGGAACAAGACGGGATTTGTCCCTCCAATATAAATGGAGTGAATATCTCTAGGCCAATCGGAGATTTGAATACTGGAAAATGCATGGCCATGCTCAAACGGACTGTCCCGAGTCGTTTGGATTGTCAGTATCGAATCAGAGTCCGATGAACAAGATTAGGCTTTATAAGGATGACACTAATCTTGCCTTATGACTAATCGAGATATTGAGACAAAAGGATTATGAATACAGAGATTCCAGTACAAGTGGGAGATTGTTGGAATTGTGTCCAGTAATCTCGGTACTGTCTCTAGAAAGTAAGAGTATGTCAATGATCAGACATAAGTCATATAGTACTGGGGGTCATGATGGCTTGCTAGAGTCCGCTCATGATCTATAAGTCTTGGACTTATTGCCTTTATTATATGATCCCATATGGGTCACACGCCTAAGCTAACAGGAAAATGTGTTGGAACGGCTTAGCAGAAGTACGGTAAAAGTGCCAGGCATTTGTCGTACTTAGAGAGAGATTAATGGGTCTGATTAAATCCAAGGGATTTAATCAGATTGGTATTTGGGCCCAAAAGCCCAAAAGGAAATAGACAAGTTTTATAATTAAAACTTAAGTCTGATTTTTCCTCCTAACCCAAGCCCCTCTGCGATTTCTCTCTCTCTCTCTGCGCCTCCCACAGCTTGGTCTAGCAGCCTCTCTTCCTGCAGTGTGCGTGTGTGAACCTCTGGAGGAGTTATCACTTGGTGGCTCTCTGATCTCTGACCATACCTTCTCTTTCCGCTGCATAAACAGTCCTAAACATGCGGATCTAGGTTCTCTTGAATAGAAACTTTATGGATCTCACCTTATACCTGTTTATGCAGCGGAAAGAGAAGGTATGGTCAGAGATCAGAGAGCCACCAAGTGATAACTCCTCCAGAGGTTCACACACGCACACTGCAGGAAGAGAGGCTGCTAGACCAAGCTGTGGGAGGCGCAGAGAGAGAGAGAGAGAAATCGCAGAGGGGCTTGGGTTAGGAGGAAAAATCAGACTTAAGTTTTAATTATAAAACTTGTCTATTTCCTTTTGGGCTTTTGGGCCCAAATACCAATCTGATTAAATCCCTTGGATTTAATCAGACCCATTAATCTCTCTCTAAGTACGACAAATGCCTGGCACTTTTACCGTACTTCTGCTAAGCCGTTCCAACACATTTTCCTGTTAGCTTAGGCGTGTGACCCATATGGGATCATATAATAAAGGCAATAAGTCCAAGACTTATAGATCATGAGCGGACTCTAGCAAGCCATCATGACCCCCAGTACTATATGACTTATGTCTGATCATTGACATACTCTTACTTTCTAGAGACAGTACCGAGATTACTGGACACAATTCCAACAATCTCCCACTTGTACTGGAATCTCTGTATTCATAATCCTTTTGTCTCAATATCTCGATTAGTCATAAGGCAAGATTAGTGTCATCCTTATAAAGCCTAATCTTGTTCATCGGACTCTGATTCGATACTGACAATCCAAACGACTCGGGACAGTCCGTTTGAGCATGGCCATGCATTTTCCAGTATTCAAATCTCCGATTGGCCTAGAGATATTCACTCCATTTATATTGGAGGGACAAATCCCGTCTTGTTCCATCACTGTAAACTACTCATTTCATAATGTACCCAAACAAGGTCCTTATAACTATCGCAGAACGACAGCGTTAGACAATGATCAAAGTGCATCAGTCCATGTGCAGTCACATGCATGCGAACTCAGGTCTAAGGACTATACTCTATAGTCGTAGTGAGAATCTCTTATGACACAGATATAAATATCCTGAAGAGTTCTCATAAGCGGGTCTTGTCCGGTCGTATGTACCCCACATACACCTATGTACTGACTTTGATGCCGCGCATCTATGACACACTGAGACTTTGTCATAAGTCACATACCAATCCAGTCTCACACGGTTGTTGGTGTTCCAATTTCAACAACCTTCGACTAGGGACAGGATGATATAATCCATCTATCAAATATAGGGTCTCATGATCAAGCTAAATGACTTTGATGACTCAAGATCAAGTCACTTACTTCGATGACCTATAAAATGGTTTATATCACTTTGGAACGATTATTTCATCACAGTTAAAATAATCTTGAAATAATAATTTCATTAAACATAAAATGTTTTACAAGAACATATCAAATAACTAAATAAAGCCCTCATACTCCCACTCAAACTTTGATTACATTTCAATGTCTCTAATGCCTACAGCTTCAGTCAGAAACTCGAGCTTAGGCCTTGGGAGTGGCTTCGTCAACGGATCAGCGACGTTATCATCTGTCTGAACTCGACTGATCTTGACTTCCTTTCTATTAATGATGTCACGTATCAAGTGAAATCTTCTTAGAACATGCTTGGATTTCTGGTGTGATCTTGGTTCCTTTGCCTGAGCAATAGCACCATTGTTGTCACAAAACAGTGCCAGAGGCTCAGCCGCATCTGGTATCACACCTAGTTCAATAATGAACTTTCGTATCCAAACAGCTTCCTTCGCTGCTTCTGAGGCGGCGATATATTCAGTTTCTGTAGTGGAATCAGCAACGGTGTCTTGCTTGGAGCTTCTCCAACTGATTGCACCGCCATTCAGACAAAAGATATAACCGGACTGTGACCGGAAATCATCTTGGTCTGTCTGGAAACTTGCGTCCGTGAATCCACTGACTTTAAGCACATCACTTCCACCGTATACCAAGAACTTATCCTTAGTATGTCTTAGATACTTCAGGATATTCTTGACGGCAATCCAGTGGCTTTCACCTGGATTTGACTGGTATCTACTCGTCATGCTCAATGCATAAGCAACATCAGGACGAGTACAGATCATGGCATACATGACAGATCCTATTGCAGATGCATAAGGAATATTCTTCATGCGCTCAAGCTCAGCAGCCGTCGTAGGGCTCTGCTTCTTGCTTAGCGTTGTGCCATGTACCATTGGCGTGAAGCCCTTCTTGGAATCTTTCATGCTGAATCTTTGTAGGACTTTGTCAATGTAAGAATCTTGACACAAGCCTATCAGCCTTCTAGATCTATCCCGGTAGATCCTGATTCCAAGAACGTATGCGGCTTCACCCATGTCTTTCATGGAAAAACAACTTCCAAGCCAGTCCTTTCCCGACTTCAGCATTGGAACGTCGTTTCCGAGAAGCAGTATGTCATCGACATACAGAATAAGAAATACTATCTTGCTCCCACTAGTTTTCTTATACACGCATTGTTCTTCTTCGTTTCTGATGAAGTCAAATTGCTTGATCGCTTCATCGAAACGAAGATTCCAGCTCCTCGATGCTTGCTTCAATCCATAAATGGATTTATGAAGCTTGCATACTTTCCCAGCATTCTTTGGATCTATGTAACCGTCAGGTTGCGTCATATACACATCCTCTTCCAGAATACCATTCAGGAAGGCGGTTTTCACGTCCATCTGCCAAATTTCATAATCATGAAAAGCTGCAGTTGCTAGTAGAATCCGAATAGATTTCATCATAGCCACTGGTGAATAGGTTTCATCGTAATCCACACCGTGAACTTGTCTGAAACCTTTTGCTACCAACCTGGCTTTATAAATCTGGACATTTCCATCCACGTCAATCTTCTTCTTGAAGATCCCTTTGCACTCGATGGCTTTTACACCAGCGGGTAAGTCAACCAACGAAAACACTTGGTTGACCGACATGGAGGCCCTTTCGGAATCAGTGGCCTTGCGCCACTTCGAGGAATCTGGGCCCATCATGGCTTGATTGAAGTTCGATGGTTCATCACCATCAATGATCAGAAGATCATGACAGTTAGTCACGAGGAATCCTTGATATCTCTCGGGTTCGTGACGGATCCTCCCGGATCTTCGAACTTCAGGTACTACAGGTTCAGGCTCTACAATTTCTTGTAGGTCCTCCTGCTGCTCTTCCTCATTAGGTTGAGCAGTATCCTGTTCATCTTGAATTTCTTCAAGCAGTACCTTACTCCCACTGTCTTTCTTAGAGAGAAACTCTCTCTCAAGAAAGTTACAATCCCGGGCAACAAAGATCTTGTTCTCGGAACGTAGATAGAAGTAATAAGCCTTGGTTTCCTTCGGATAACCAATGAAGTAGCATTTATCAGACTTTGGTGTAAGCTTGTCTGAGATCAATCTCTTGACATAGGCTTCACAACCCCAAATTCTAAGATAAGACAGCACTGGAGCCACTCCAGTCCATAATTCATATGGTGTCTTTGCTACTGCTTTCGATGGCGCTCTATTTAGAGTGAACACTGCTGTTAGCAGAGCATATCCCCAAAGGGATATTGGAAGGTCTGTGTGACTCATCATAGATCGAACCATATCCAATAAGGTCCGATTTCTCCTCTCAGACACACCATTCCATTGAGGTGTTCCAGGAGGAGTGAGTTGGGATACGATCCCACACTCTCTCAGATGATCACTGAATTCTTGGCTTAAGTATTCTCCTCCTCGATCGGACCGAAGAGCCTTAATGCTTTTGCCAAGTTGGTTCTGTACTTCATTTTGGAATTCTCTGAACTTCTCAAAAGATTCAGACTTATGTTTCATCAAATAAACATATCCATACCTACTGAAATCATCAGTAAAGGTAATGAAGTACTGATAGTTTCCTCTTGCATTTGTGGACATTGGGCCACACACATCAGTGTGTATCAGGCCCAACAAGTCACTGGCCCTCTCGTTAGGTTTATTAAAAGGGGCCCGTGTCATTTTGCCCATCATGCAGGATTCGCATTTCTCACATGACTCAAAGTCAAATGAGCCAAGAAGTCCATTCGAATGGAGCCTCTTGATGCGTTTCTCGCTGATGTGCCCTAAACGACAATGCCATAGAAAAGTTCGGTTCTCCTCATTAGGTTTGAACCGTTTGGTATTAATGTTATAAATTGGCGCGGATTGATCGAGTATGTAAAGCCCATTCGTAAGAGGGGCAGAACCATAGAACAAATTGTTGCGATTGAAGGAACATAATTTATTCTTAACTGAAAAATCATAACCTTCCAAATCCAACAAAGAAATTGAAATAATATTTCTGCTTATAGCAGGTACAAAATAACAATTATTGAGTTCTAAAACCAATCCCGAAGGTAAAGACAACAAGTATGTGCCTACAGCTAGTGCAGGAACTTTCGCTCCATTCCCAACTCGTAGCTCCACTTGTCCTTGCTTCAGCCTTCTACTGTTGCTGAGTGCCTGCATATTAGTACAAATATGAGCCCCACAACCAGTATCCATAACCCATGAGGTATTATCAGAAGTAGTTGTATTAACTTCTATAACAAAAATACCTGTCGAAGAAGTCTCGAGAGTCTTCTTCTTCAATTCCTTTAGACCTTCTTGGAATTTCTTACATTCTCTCCTCCAATGCCCTGGTTCTTTACAGAACCTGCATATGTCAGTTGGCCCAGCCTTGGACTTGGGCTTGGGCTTTGGCGTGTCCTTGTCCGCGACTTGGACAGCCTTGGCCTTTCCCTTATCCTTAGCAGAGGATTTCTTAAACCCCTTGCCCTTTTGCACCATAAGCACATTGGGGTCCTTGGCGGTTTTCCTCAAGTTGGGCTCTGCAGTCTTGAGCATTCCGTGAAGCTCAGGCAATGTCTTACTCAAGCCATGCATGTTAAAGTTCAGAATGAACTGATCATAGCTTGCAGGTAATGACTGCAGAATGATGTCGCAGGCAAGTTCCTGGCTGATAGGGCAGTCGAGTTTCTGAAGATGATCGAGATAACCCATCATCTTCAAGACATGAGGACTCACTGCCGCATTCGCAGCCAACTTACAGTCTAAGAGGTTCTTAACTGTCTGAAACCTCTCAGTCCTTGCTTGCTCCTGAAAAAGCGATTTCAGGCTTGCCATTATCTCAATTGGTGACAACACACTCTCGAACTGCATTTGCAGCTCAGCAGTCATTGTCGCCAACATAAGGCAATACACATCATTTTCATCTGACGAATGCTTTTCCCAAGCATTATGCAGAGTCCTGGCGGCATTGTTAGCAGGCCTCTCGGGGAGAGGATCACGAAGGACATAATCCTTCTTCTCGTGCTTGAGGACCAGCCTCAAGTTCCTTGACCACGTCAGGAAGTTCGTTCCAGTCAGCTTCTCCTTCTCGAGAACAGACCGGATTGAGAATGTGTTTTGTGTGCTTGTAGTAGTCATAGCTGAAATATATAAGATAAAAGGTTATTAGTTAATATGTTCAATATGATTAATCTTATATTATACTTAATATGATCAATCATGCATTATATTCAATAACCTAAGTTACCCTCAATAGAATATAATGATTCCAAGATCCACATATAACTAAGATCAAAGTGGGCCACTGGCCGTCACTCAACCTTAGCTTATATCGGTAAGCCCTATGTCGGCTAATTATATCCGTGATATAACTCTTGGTTGTGAATCTGGGCCCGAGGCCCAATTCACTCTGATGTCTCAAGGCCCGGGACTCCCGATGGCCTAGTCAAGAAAACCAGACTATACAGTCATGTAATCATTAATGTCTGGGACTCCCAATGACATTTATGAATCACAAACCGTCTTATCCACGCAAAAGTAGACACCCTCACACTGTAAGGCCATGAATACAATTGAATGGGCTTCGACAGCTGACATAGCCTGGACAAGACATCCAACGCTTGATATTATTTGAGGTTCGTAGGTTTATTAAAATTTCATTCCCAAAATAGAAGATTTCTATTTCGGGAAACTTTCTATTTTTGGAAACCTACTATTTTTGGAAACTTTCTAAAATTGGAAACTTTCTAAAACCGGAAACTTTCTAACTTTAGAAATTTCTTAAAATCCAAAACATGCAAATCTAGAAACTTCTATTTTAAGAAACTTTCTAATTTCAAAATTTCGGAAACTTTAATTTAAAATCGATTTATAATTTTATAAAATAAATTTTAAATTAAATCTGAAGAAAGACTCAAATAATTGGCCCAATTGTTTTAACTTCTTGGCCCGAGGCCCAAGAATTGGTCCATGTCCAAGACATGACCCAATTGTCCAATTAAATGACATAACCGGTCTGGTTCATTAAAATTGGTCTAACCAAATTTTAATTACTACGATGACCACAATTGTCAACCGGTTATTTACTAAACCGGATTTTCTCAATTTATTTGGTCCAACCAAATCAAATTAGAAAATCCTGGTTTAGGCACAAAATCCAATATTTCGACTTTGGATTTCTTATCCCGGTTTAACCAGAATTTAATAAAATTATTAAATCTGTTTATTAAACCGAGACGTTTAATTTTAATCAAATTTTAAACCGAACCGTTAACCGAACCGAAACATCACACGCCAAAACCCTAACCGGTCGAGAAACAATCGTCCAGCCGCAAGCCATCATGCTTCCGCGGCGGACGAATGGTCGGGACGGTTGGTCCGCGTGATCGGGACGGGAAAGGCGGGACGGGACGATGCCGAGACGATCGCGGGACAATGCATCGGGACGAGGCGCGATCCATGCGATCGGCTATCGCACGATCCATGCGATCATCGGCCCATCTCTTCCGCGATCGGACGGGACGCCTCACGGTCGATCGATCCGATCAGCCAACGCGGTCCACGCCATCGATTCTTGATCGATACGTGCGATCGGCTTGGTCGATCGGATCATCACTCGGCCGACGCAATCCAAGTCATATAGCTTGGTTTTTGCGATTTCAAATATGTTTAGGTTTCAATTCCTTGTTGCTTAAGTGATTTCTCTTATCAGTAGTTGATTCAAAACACTTTTTAAACAAGAAAAACAATCCTAAACGAGATTCTAAACAAGAAAAACCAGAACCAATAGCTCTGATACCACTGAAGGATGTTTTGGTGTTAATCTTGATTCAGTTCTTCAGATTAAACAGTCCTAAACATGCGGATCTAGGTTCTCTTGAATAGAAACTTTATGGATCTCACCTTATACCTGTTTATGCAGCGGAAAGAGAAGGTATGGTCAGAGATCAGAGAGCCACCAAGTGATAACTCCTCCAGAGGTTCACACACGCACACTGCAGGAAGAGAGGCTGCTAGACCAAGCTGTGGGAGGCGCAGAGAGAGAGAGAGAAATCGCAGAGGGGCTTGGGTTAGGAGGAAAAATCAGACTTAAGTTTTAATTATAAAACTTGTCTATTTCCTTTTGGGCTTTTGGGCCCAAATACCAATCTGATTAAATCCCTTGGATTTAATCAGACCCATTAATCTCTCTCTAAGTACGACAAATGCCTGGCACTTTTACCGTACTTCTGCTAAGCCGTTCCAACACATTTTCCTGTTAGCTTAGGCGTGTGACCCATATGGGATCATATAATAAAGGCAATAAGTCCAAGACTTATAGATCATGAGCGGACTCTAGCAAGCCATCATGACCCCCAGTACTATATGACTTATGTCTGATCATTGACATACTCTTACTTTCTAGAGACAGTACCGAGATTACTGGACACAATTCCAACAATTGGAAGTAAGGTCAAAGCTTGCGAGCTTATATGACCAAGGCTAGAGCTAGTTTTTCCATTGCTGGATACTAGATCTATGTGTCTATTAGCGTTTTGCTTACATAGAAGATTACATGTTGCTCGTTCTGCTCTTCGCAAACTAGTACTCCACTTACTGCAGCAGATGACCATGTAATGTAGAGGTAGAGCAGCTCTCCATCCACTGGTTTAGCTAGGATGGGAGGTTCGCTCAGGTAAGCTTTGAGTTGTGTGAATGCCTCTTTGCATTTTTCGTCCCACAGGAATTTCTTGTTCCCTTTGAGGAGCTGATAAAATGGAAGACATTTGTCAGTTGATCGAGAGATAAAGCGATTGAGAGCTACTAATCTCCATGTTAGTCACTGCACGCCACGAGTGGTCTTGGGAGACGACATCTCAATGAAGGCTGCGATCTGTTTGGAGTTGGCTTCGATTCCTCTTTTTGTTACAATTTAACTGAGGAATTCACCAGAGAACACTCCGAAGGAGCATTTAGTTGGGTTCAGTTTTATGTTATATTGATTCAGGATTGAAAAGCATTCCCTAAGCTGAGCTATGTGGTCGCATTCTCGAGATGACTTGACCATCATGTCATCTATATAGACTTTCATGGTTTTACCGAGCTGGTCTGCAAACATTTTGTTTAGTAAGCACTGATATATTGCGCCTGCGTTTTTTAGTCCAAAGGGAATTGCCCTTTAGAAGTAAATTCCTCGGTCCATGATAAAAGCTGTTTTTCTTGGTTGTCTAGGGTCATCAGGATTTGCTAATACCAGGAGAAAGCTTCCATGAAGGACAAGAGCTGATGGCCAGCTGTGGCTTCTACCATACGGTCTATGTGAGGAAGTTGGAAGCTGTCCTTAGGACAAACTTTGTTGAGGTCAGTGAAATTAATACACACTCTCCACTTCCCATTCTTCTTTTTGACGACTATCCAGTTAGCGAGCTAGTCGGGGTATTTAACTTCCTTGATCTGATCTACTTTGAGTAGTCGGTCGACCTCATCGTTAACTTCTTTGGCTCGGTCAGGACCGAGGTTACACCATTTTTGCTTGATGGGCTTGTAAGTAGGGTCACTTCCAAGCTGATCCCTTTCATATATGTTGTGGACCATGCAAAGGTGTCCACATTGCCTTTAATGAAGGTTATAATTTCATCTTTGATTGGGTTTGTTAGGTCTGCTCCGACACCGATGCACCTCTCGGGGTTCGTATCATCAATGAAAACTTGTACAACGAGCTCTTTTCAAGGTCTGCAGGTTGTTGCATATTTGTTGCGTTTGACCTCTCATTCTTCGAGCTCATTGCTTTTCTATAATTCGGACTGCTCTATCTAGCGATCGTCATCTAGGTAGCATACTCGGGCGGCCTTTTGACTTCCGAAGATCGTTTTGTTTCCTTTAGGACCAGGAAATTTTACGCACTGATGGTATGTAGATTGAACTGCTTTCATGGTGTAGATCCATGGCCTGCCCAAAATTTTGTTATAGGGAGATTTCATGTTTACTACCATGAAGTCAATTTTATTTAGTATTCTGGCGGCGTTTACTAGTATTCGTATTGTGCATAATGAATACGTTGTTTCACAGGCAAAGCATGTGAAAGTTTCTTTCTCGCCTTTTAGATCGGAGTCCGTAAAACCCATTTTTCTTAAGGGACTGTAAAACAGCACATCTACTGAGATGTTGGTATCGATCATGACATTGGATAGCTTGAATATATATCCGTCGAGCTCGATTATGAGATCGTCATCATGCGGTATGTATAGGCATATCGTTTCGCTTTCCCAGAATGAGATTTTTTGGTTAGGTCCTTTTATTTTTCTTTCAATTCCATAGTATTTGAACACTTTTCATTGGAATATTTTTTTATTGTGTTTACCGATTCATGGCAGAAATTGGAACCTCCACAAATGAAGTTGACGATTTTTGGAGATGGGCATAGCCCCCCCCCTCCCCCTCCCCCCCCCCCCCCCCCCTCCTCCCCGAAGTGTGAAGTGAGCTGTAGGTAAAGTTGGAGTTCGACTCCGCACTAGCCAGGTGAGAGGTATGATGCAACAATTTTCTCCCCCATGAAGTTTAAAAGAGAGATGGAGCTCGATATTGCTTTCAACTGTTGGGAATGTCCTGAAATCTACTGTACTTGCTCTAAGTGAAAGTCGTATTGTCGAGATGAGACAATCACATAACACTAGGTAGTCATAACGCTTTGCTAGAAGCCACTTATGATCAATGAGTTGAGAACTCATTGCTAGTGTTATATGATCCTACAGGGTCACACACCTAAGCAAACTGGGCGTTAAAGACGAGGTTGATCATTAATGTAATGATCCAGTGAATGCATATTTGATATGCATTCGATATCAATATTCTGGGGCAGTGTCGATCGATGCAGATAGTGCATCGATCGATGCAACTCGCGGATTAATCAGATTAATTCGGTTTAATCGTTGGTTAATCCCGTTATGGTTTAAGTCGACATATATAAGATACATGGTCGACCTAAACTGTTTTCTAACCTAATTCACAGCCGCCAGAACTTGAATAGAAACCTCTGAAGAGATTGGATCTCTATAGGCACTAGCATCCCTCCTGTCCAGTTTGTGTGCGTGTGGATACCAGTAGAGGCACAGCGTTTGAGGTGCTTCGTGATCTCGATTATCTGCAAATCTTCCGCTGCTAATCACCAGGTAATTCTGAGATCCCATAGATTCAATTATATGAACCTTAGATCCTAGGCTCGGAATTCAGACTAGGGTTGCTAATCCTGATTAGAACTACTAGAAATTCCTTTCAGTGGTATCAGAGCTTTAGGGTTCCATTGAATCTGTAGCATGTTGATTAGATTAGTTGAATCTGAATCTGTGTATGGTTGATACAAACCTGCTAGAATTCGTTTTCATGAAAACCTAGTTTAGGGTTCTGTTCGAAAACGTTTTAGGGCTTTTTCGCATGGTGTCGATCGATGCCAATCCGGCATCGATCGACACAGGGCGAAAGCCCGAATAAAATTTAGGGTTTTTCGCATGGTGTCGATCGTTGCCAATCCGGCATCGATCGACACAGGGCGAAAACCCGAATAAAACTCAGTTTTCGCCTAGTGTCGATCGACACAAATGTTGTGTCGGTCGACACAAACCTCGCGAGATTGATGAATCGGTTCAATTGGATTGGACCGGTTATCGAGCTTGGTTAATAATGGTTGAACTCTGTGAATGGTTTAATTGCGATTGGTTTGATTAGGTTGGCATCGACCGATGCTAATGTAGCATCGATCGACGCTGACCGGTATTCAAAACCGGATCAGTTGGATTGATCGGTTATCGCGGATTGCTTTTGGTTATCTTGCATCGATCGACACTATAGTAGTGTCGGTCGACATCAGATTTGATGATTAGGTTATTGAACCTGAAATCACAGAACCGAAGCAAGATGAATCAATTAATTATAAGAATTAAAACATAATAAAACTGAACGTTTTAAATGATTCTGTTCCTCAATCAAAATATCAAGTAATCCTTGATGTCTTTCCAATCTTGTCAACTGTCAAGACTCATTTCATTGTACGATAGGCTTGCAGTGCAAGGTATCAACAATTACATGAGTAAGGCAGGAAGTGATCGTGTTGATGGGCTTGCAGTGCAAGGCATCAACAATTACATGACTGAAGAGATTGGTTTACTTGACTGGGCCATCAAAATCGTTTTGGGCTCAGAGACATCAGGTGGATTGGGCATGAGATGTAAATCCACAACCAAGAGTTATATTGGATATAACTAGCAAAGTTGTTGCTTACCTAGATAGCTAAATTTGGGTGATAGCCAGTGGCTCACTCAAGTTTAGTGAAGTATGGATCTTGGATCATTATATTCATCTGAGGAAACATTGTTTTGAATATAATGCGAGTTTTCTTAAAAGTTAAGATTTCTCATTTCTTGAACATCATAACTAAACCTTTTCCTTTCTTTGTTCTCAGCTATGACTAACACTCATAATCACTCTTTCTCCTTGCGATCCGTCCTTGAGAAGGACAAGTTAAATGGATCGAATTTTCTCGAATGGTATCGGAACTTGAGAATTGTTCTCAAGCAGGAGAAAAGGGACTATGTCCTTGAAACTGTTCTCCCTGAAAAACCGAGAGCCAATGCTGCACATGCAGAAAGGAGTGCTTGGGATAAGCATTCCAATGATGTGGTCGATGTGAATTGTCTCATGTTGGCTACCATGAACTCGGATTTTCAGAAGCAATACGAGAACGTGGAGTCGCCAGTGGAGATGATTACTAGCCTGAAAAGCATGTTTCAGGAGCAAGCACGAACTGAGAGATACCTGACGGTTAAATCTCTCATTGAATGCAAGCTACCAAAGGACAGTCCGGTCAGTCCTCATGTCATTAAGATGATGGGTTATATTGATAACCTGGGAGGCTAGACTGTCCCATTAGCCAAGAGTTGGCTACTGACATCATTCTGCAGTCACTGCCGTCAAGTTATGATCAGTTTGTTATGAACTATAACATGAACAACTTGACGAAGACATTGACTGAACTGCATGGCATGCTCAAGACAGCTGAGCCTAATATCAAGAAGGGCACTCCTAATGTACTTATGGTACAAGGGGTAAGAAGTTTAAGAAACTTGGCAAAGGCAAGGGAAAGGGCAAGGCAGTCCAGGTTGAGAACCAGGACACGCCTGCACCAGCCCCGAAGCCCAAGCCGGGCCCATTTGAGACTGATAAGTGCCATTACTGTAAAGAGCCTGGGCATTGGAAGAGAAATTGCAACAAATTCTTGGAAGAGAAGAAGAAGAAGAAGAAGACTTTCGAGACTTCATCTTCAGGTATTTATGTTATAGAAGTAAATGTTACTACTTCTAGTTCTACTTCTTGGGTATTGGATACCGGCTGTGGTGCTCATATTTGTACAAATATGCAAGGCCTAAGCAACAGTAGGACGTTGGAAAAGGGACAAGTGGACCTACGCGTGGGGAATGGGGCAAGAGTTGCTGCATTAGCCGTAGGAACATATAACTTGTCTTTACCTTCTGGTTTGGTGTTAAAACTTAATAATTGCTACTATGTACCTGCGATAAGCAAAAATATTATTTCTATTCCTGTTTTGGATATGGAAGGATATCAGTTTTCAATAAAGAATAAATGTTGTTCTTTTGATTACAATGATATATTTTATGGTAGCAACCCATTAGAGAATGGGCTTTATGTTTTAAACCAAAGCACACCAATCTATAACATTAACACCAAGAGATTCAAATCAAATGACACGAATCAGACTTTTCTATGGCATTGTCGTTTGGGCCACATAAACGAGAAACGGATTCAAAAGCTCCATAGTGATGGGCTTTTGGGCTCATTTGATTATGAATCATGTGAGAAATGTGAATCTTGTTTACTAGGCAAAATGGCAAAGGCCCCTTTCAACAAACAAAATGAAAGGGCCAGTGACCTATTGGGCCTTATACATACGGATGTATGCGGCCCAATCAGCACAAGTGCTAGAGGAAATTTTCGATACTTCATTACCTTCACTGATGATTTCAGCAGGTATGGCTATGTCTATTTAATGAGACACAAGTCGGAATCCTTTAAAAAGTTCAAAGAGTTCCAAAATGAAGTACAGAATCAACTTGGCAAAAGTATTAAGGCTCTTCGATCAGATCGTGGAGGAGAATACTTAAGCCAAGAATTCAGTGATCATTTGAGAGATTGTGGAATTGTTTCACAACTCACTCCTCCTGGAACACCACAATGGAATGGCGTGTCTGAGAGGAGGAATCGGACTTTATTAGATATGGTTCGATCAATGATGAGTCTCTCAACTCTTCCATTATCCTTTTGGGGATACGCTCTAGAAACGTCTGCGTTTACACTCAATAGGGTTCCGTCAAAATCAGTTGCAAAGACACCACATGAGATGTGGACTGGAAATGTTCCGAATGTGTCTTTCCTGAAGATTTGGGGTTGTGAAGCTTATGTTAAGAGATTAATTACAGATAAGCTCGAACCCAAATCTGATAAATGCTACTTCGTTGGTTATCCTAAGGAAACCAAAGCATATTACTTTTACAACCAATCCGAGAACAAAGTGTTTGTTGCTCGGAACTGCGTCTTTCTTGAGAGAGAATTTCTTTCCAAGAGAAACAGTGGGAGTAAAGTACAACTCGAAGAAGTTCGAGAACCGCAGGAAAATGCTCAACCCGTAGAGGAAGAGCAACAGTTGGATCTACAAAGAGTTGTAGAGACGGCGCCTGTGGAGCCTGAAATTCGCCGATCCGAAAGGATCCGTCACGAACCCGAGAGATATGGATTTCTCGTAACCAATTGTCATGATTTGTTGATCATTAACAGTGACTAGCCAGCGAATTTTGAAGAAGCGATGATGAGCCCTGACTCCGAAAAGTGGCTGAAAGCCGCTGAATCCGAAATGGGATCCATGTCACAAAACCAAGTATGGACTTTGGTTGATTTACCCGATGGTGCAAGACCCATTGAGTGTAAATGGATTTTCAAGAAGAAAATTGATGTGGATGGAAATATTCAGATATATAAAGCAAGGCTGGTGGCAAAAGGTTTCAAACAAATTCATGGCATTGACTGTGAAGAAACTTATTCCCCGGTCGCCATGCTTAAATCCATTCGGATTCTCCTAGCAACAGCAGCTCATTATGACTATGAGATCTGGCAGATGGACGTGAAAACAGCTTTCCTTAATGGAATTCTGGAAGAGGATGTGTACATGACACAACCCGAAGGTTTCATCGATCCAAATGCAGCTAGGAAAGTATGCAAGCTTCATCGATCCATTTATGGATTGAAGCAAGCATCTCGGAGTTGGAATCTTCGTTTTGATGAAGCAGTCAAAAAGTTTGATTTCATCAGAAGCGAAGAAGAACCATGTGTTTACCAGAAGACTAGTGGGAGCGCAGTTGCATTTCTCGTGTTGTATGTAGATGACATACTTCTTCTCGGAAATGACGTTCCGTTGTTACAGTCTGTTAAGGCTTGGCTCGGAAGTTGTTTTTCAATGAAAGACATGGGAGAAGCCGCGTATATTCTTGGAATAAGAATCTATAGAGATAGATTAAACAAGTTGATTGGACTGTGTCAAGACACTTATATCGATAAAGTCTTACACAGGTTCAGAATGCAAGATTCCAAGAAAGGCTTCATACCAATGTCTTATGGCATAAGTCTCAGCAAGAAGCAGTGTCCTGAGACACCTGCTGAGCGAGATCGCATGAGTCGGATTCCCTATGCCTCGGCGTTGGGATCCATCATGTATGTCATGCTCTGTACTCGTCCAGATGTTGCTTGTGCTTTAAGCATGACGAGTAGATACCAATCGGATCCAGGTGAAAGTCACTGGACAGCAGTCAAGAATATTCTGAAGTATTTGAGAAATACTAAGGATAAATTCTTGGTGTATGGAGGAAGTGATGAGCTGGTAGTAAGTGGTTACACAGACATAAGTTTCCAGACAGACAAAGATGATTTCCGATCGCAATCTGGTTACATCTTCTGCCTGAATGGCGGTGCAGTCAGCTGGAAGAGTTCCAAGCAGGACACTGTAGCAGATTCCACGACTGAAGCTGAGTACCTCGCTGCTTCTGAAGCGGCAAAGGAGGCTGTTTGGATCAAGAAGTTCATCACTGAACTTGGTGTGATTCCTAGTATTTCTGAGCCAGTGGCTTTATATTGTGACAACAATGGAGCCATTGCGCAAGCAAAGGAACCTAGATCACACCAGAAATCCAAACACATAGAAAGGAGATATCACCTTATCCGTGATATTGTGAATAGAGGAGATGTGAAGATCAGCAGAGTCCCGACGGATGAGAACGTAGCTGATCCACTGACCAAGCCCCTCCCAAGGCCTAAGCATGAGTTTCATACTGCTGCTGTAGGCATTAGATTTCTTAAGATATGATCTTGTTTTCAGTGGGAATTATATTTGGTTTTTTAGTTATGACTTGATGTTCGTAAAACATAATTTGGTTATGTTATTTTAATGAAATTGTTTCAGAATTATTTAATTGTGTTAATTAAATATATTGTCCCAAAGTAATTTATGACATTTTTATAGGTCATCAAGTATGTGACTTGATCATGAAACCCTATAAGCAATAAATGATATAAATTATAAATGGTCCCTGGTCGAGGTTGTTAAAATGGGACATTAACAACCACGTGAGACTAGTATGTGAGGTGACTGATGACTATGTTTCATGGAGTCATTTAATAAGTGTATTAAAGTCAATCACATAGATATGTGTTAGAGAACACATGATCGGACTTGACCCGTTAATGAGAACTCTACAAGATGTTATATGAGTGTCATAAGAGTTTCTCATTACGACTAAAGAGTGTAGTCCTTAGACCTGAGTTCATCATGTCCTCTCTTATATTGATTGGTTCGTCTTGACTTTGTCAAACGTCAGCCGTAACTGGTGATCATAAAGACACTGATTAGGCGTATCATGAGATATAAAAGAGACATGGATGGAACAAGATGGGATTTGTACCTTCAGTATAACAGGAGATAAATATCTCTGGGCCTATCAAAGATTTGATACTGGAAATGCGTGGCCGCGCTCAAACGAGGTGATTGTCAGTCGTTTATTTTATCAGTACAAATCGGGATTCGATAAACGTGATCTGGCTGAATAAGAATGACACAGTTCTTGCCTTATGCTAGATTGAGATATAGCTACAAAGGGATTAAAGGAATAGATGATTCCAGTACAAGTGGGAGATTGTTGGGAATGTCCTGAAATCTACTGTACTTGCTCTAAGTGAAAGTCGTATTGTCGAGATGAGACAATAACATAACACTAGGTAGTCATAACGCATTGCTAGAAGCCACTTATGATCAATGAGTTGAGAACTCATTGCTAGTGTTATATGATCCTACAGGGTCACACACCTAAGCAAACTGGGCGTTAAAGACGAGGTTGATCATTAATGTAATGATCTAGTGAATGCATATTTGATATGCATTCGATATCAATATTCTGAGGCAGTGTCGATCGATGCAGATAGTGCATCGATCGATGCAACTCGCGGATTAATCAGATTAATTCGGTTTAATCGTTGGTTAATCCCGTTATGGTTTAAGTCGACATATATAAGATACATGGTCGACCTAAACTGTTTTCTAACCTAATTCACAGCCACCAGAACTTGAATAGAAACCTCTGAAGAGATTGGATCTCTATAGGCACTAGCATCCCTCCTGTCCAGTTTGTGTGCGTGTGGATACCAAGAGAGGCACAGCGTTTGAGGTGCTTCGTGATCTCGATTATCTGCAAATCTTCCGCTGCTAATCACCAGGTAATTCTGAGATCCCATATATTCAATTATATAAACCTTAGATCCTAGGCTCGGAATTCAGACTAGGGTTGCTAATCCTAATTAGAACTGCTAGAAATTCCTTTCATAAACAAGGTAGTGGGTGGGTGGGATACCTATTTTTCAGCCAGTGAATGGGGTAGCTTGATTTTTCGGCTAATGATGTCAATGCGTTTAGGTGTGGTTCTCTCTGCAGCAATGCTTTTTGGAGGTAAGCATAGCTCTTTCTCCCCCAGGAAGTGTGAGCTGAATTAGAGCTCGTTCTCGTGCATTTTAAAGGTGCGGGAGGGGGGGGGGGGGGAGACCACAGATTTATTGCTACCGCCACACAGTGTGAGATTCTGAAAGATGAGATCGATATGCTTTTGCACTTTTCATGGGCATGGTGGTGGAGACTCCGGGATCTCCTCCTCGGTATTCCGGCTCCTCTTACTGGAGGTCACCTTACTTGTATCAGCCTTGGGAGAGAGCTCGTCCTTTACTTCGGCATTACTCTGAGGAATGTCCGTTTTTGTTATGATATTTGCAGAATTTTTCTTGTCAAAGGGTTTGTTTTGTACTTGGTCGATTCTTCGATAGCGAAGCTATGTTGACTTTGACCTTTATCCTTTGAGTCGGTTTTCGAATTCATGTTCGAGTTGTCCGTGGGTGCTGTGGATTTTTTTGGGACTATGCACGATATTCTTGATCTCTTCCTCATGAAGTGCAAAGGTTGATGCTCAACGGTGTGCATCATCAAGAGAGACTACTGATCTGGCTACGAGCTCCTCATGGAATCTGGAGGTTTAACAGAGTCCATGTCTGAGCGCTTTGAGGGCTACGACCTCGTTCGGGTTCTTGATCTTAGATTTTACCTCCGTGAACTTCTCTTGGAAGCTTCTAAGGGATTCATCTAGACCTTGAGAGATTGCCCAAAGATCAACATCTGAGGTTTGTTCATGTATGTGAAGGATTGTTTAGTGTTTGTCCTGGTTTAATTCTGTCAGATTAAACTCTACTAAACAATAAGGATCTAGGTTCTCTTGCAGAATCAAAAGGGGATCTCGAAATACCTTGTTTTGCAGCGGAAGAATCAGGTATGAGTCAGAGATCAGCAGAACCACCAAGAGGTTGTTCCTCCAAAGGCTCACACACGCACACTAACAGGAAGAGTGGCTGCTAGACCAGAGGGAGGGAGGCGCAGAGAGAGAGATGAGAGGCGCAGAGAGAGTTAGGAAAAAGAAAGCTAGGTCAAGTTTTAATTATAAAACCCTTGTCTAGTTCTGTTGGGCTTTTGGGCCCAATTCCCAGTCTGATTAAATCCCTTAGATTTAATCAGGCCCTTTAATCTCTCTAAGTATAGTAAATGCCTAGCACTTTTACCGTACTTCTGTTGAACCGTTCCCTCATAGTTTCCTGTTAGCTTAGGCGTGTGACCCATATGGGATCATATAATAAAGGCAATAAATCCAAGACTTATAGATCATGAGCGGACTCTAGCAAGCCATCATGACCCCCAGTATTATATGACTTATGTCTGATCATTGACATACTCTTACTTTCTAGAGACAGTACAGAGATTACCGGACATAATTCCAACAATCTCCCACTTGTACTGGAATCTCTGTATTCATATTCCTTTTGTCTCAATATCTCGATTAGTCAAAAGGCAAGATGAGTGTCATCCTTATAAAGCCTAATAATGTTCATCGGACTCTGATTTGATACTGACAATCCAAACGACTCGGGACAGTCCGTTTGAGCATGGCCATGCATTTTCCAGTATTCAAATCTCCGATTGGCCTAGAGATATTCACTCCATTTATATTGGAGGGACAAATCCCGTCTTGTTCCATCACTGTAAACTACTCATTTCATAATACACCCAAACAAGGTCCTTATAACTATCGCTTAACGACAGCGTTAGACAATGATCAAAGCGCATCAGTTGATGTGCAGTCACATGCATGCGAACTCAGGTCTAAGGACTATACTCTATAGTCGTAGTAAGAATCTCTTATGACACAGATATAAATATCCTGAAGAGTTCTTATAAGCGGGTCATGTCCGGTCGTATGTACCCCAACATACACCTATGTACTGACTTTGATGCCGTGCATCTATGACATCCTGAGACTTTGTCATAAGTCACATACCAATCTAGTCTCACGCGGTTGTTGGTGTTCCAATTTCAACAACCTTCGACTAGGGACAGGATGATATAAGCCATCTATCAAATATAGGGTCTCATGATCAAGCTAAATGACTTTGATGACTCAAGATCAAGTCACTTACTTCGATGACCTATAAAATGGTTCATATCATTTTGGAACGATTATTTCATCACAGTTAAAATAATCTTGAAAAATAATTTTATTATTAAACATCTCAAATGTTTTACAAGAACATATCAATAACTAAATAAAGCCCTCAAACTTCCACTCAAATTTAGATTACATTTCAATGTCTCTAATGCCTACAGCTTCAGTCAGGTACTCGAGCTTAGGCCTTGGGAGTGGCTTTGTCAACGGATCAGCGACATTATCATCTGTCGGAACTCGGCTGATCTTGACTTCCTTTCTATTAATGATATCACGTATCAAGTGAAATCTTCTTAGTATATGTTTGGATTTCTGGTGTGATCTTGGTTCCTTTGCCTGAGCTATAGCACCATTGTTATCACAAAACAGTGCCATAGGCTCAGCTGCATTCGGTATCACACCTAGTTCAATAATGAACTTTCGTATCCAAACAGCTTCCTTCGCTGCTTCTGAGGCGGCGACATATTCAGCTTCTGTAGTGGAATCAGCAACGGTGTCTTGCTTGGAGCTTCTCCAACTAACTGCACCGCCATTCAGACAAAAGATATAACCGGACTGTGACCGGAAATCATCTTGGTCTGTCTGGAAACTTGCGTCCGTGAATCCACTGACTTCAAGCACATCACTTCCACCGTACACCAAGAACTTATCCTTAGTATGTCTTAGATACTTCAGGATATTCTTGACGGCAATCCAGTGGTTTTCACCTGGATTTGACTGGTATCTACTCGTCATGCTCAATGCATAAGCAACATCAGGACGAGTACAGATCATGGCATACATGATAGATCCTATTGCAGATGCATAAGGAATATTCTTCATGCGCTCAAGCTCAGCAGCCGTCGTAGGGCTCTGCTTCTTGCTTAGCGTTGTGCCATGTACCATTGGCGTGAAGCCCTTCTTGGAATCTGCCATGCTGAATCTATGCAGGACTTTGTCAATGTATGAATCTTGACACAAGCCTATTAGCCTTTTAGATCTATCCCGGTAGATCCGGATTCCAAGAACGTATGCGGCTTCACCCATGTCTTTCATGGAAAAACAACTTCCAAGCCAGTCCTTTACCGACCGCAGCATTGGTACGTCGTTTCCGAGAAGCAGTATGTCATCGACATACAGAATAAGAAATACTATCTTGCTCCCACTAGTCTTCTTATACACGCATTGTTCTTCTTCGTTTCTGATGAAGTCAAATTGCTTGATCGCTTCATCAAAACGAAGATTCCAGCTCCTCGATGCTTGCTTCAATTCATAAATGGATTTATGAAGCTTGCATACTTTCCCAGCATTCTTTGGATCTATGTAACCGTCAGGTTGTGTCATATACACATCCTCTTCCAGAATTCCATTCAGGAAGGCGGTTTTCACGTCCATCTGCCAAATTTCATAATCATGAAAAGCTGCAGTTGCTAGTAGAATCCGAATAGATTTCATCATAGCCACTGGGGAATAGGTTTCATCATAATCCACACCGTGAACTTGCCTGAAACCTTTTGCCACCAACCTGGCTTTATAAATCTGGACATTTCCATCCACGTCAATCTTCTTCTTGAAGATCCATTTGCACTCGATGGCTTTTACACCAGCGGGTAAGTCAACCAACGAAAACACTTGGTTGACCGACATGGAGTCCATTTCGGAATCAGTGGCCTTACGCCACTTAGAGGAATCTGGGCCCATCATGGCTTGATTGAAGTTCGATGGTTCATCACCATCAATGATCAGAAGATCATGACAGTTAGTCACGAGGAATCATTGATATCTCTCGGGTTCGTGACGGATCCTCCCGGATCTTCGAACTTCAGGTACCACAGGTTCAGGCTCTACAATTTCTTGTAGGTCCTCCTGCTGCTCTTCCTCATTAGGTTGAGCAGTATCCTGTTCATCTTGAATTTCTTCAAGCAGTACCTTACTCCCACTGTTTTTTTTAGAGAGAAACTCCCTCTCAAGAAAATTACAATCCCGGGCAACAAAAATCTTGTTCTCGGATCGTAGGTAGAAGTAATAAGCCTTGGTCTCCTTCGGATAACCAATGAAGTAGCATTTATCAGACTTTGGTGTAAGCTTGTCAGAGATTAATCTCTTGACATAGGCTTCACAACCCCAAATTCTAAGATAAGACAGCACTGGAGTTTCTCCAGTCCATAATTCATATGGTGTCTTAGCTACTGCTTTTGATGGCGCTCTATTTATAGTGAACACTGCTGTTAGCAGAGCATATCCCCAAAGGGATATTGGAAGGTCTGTGTGACTCATCATAGACCGAACCATATCCAATAAGGTCCGATTCCTCCTCTCAGACACACCATTCCATTGAGGTGTTCCAGGAGGAGTGAGTTGGGAAACTATCCCACACTCTCTCAGATGATCACTGAACTCTTGGCTCAAGTATTCTCCTCCTCGGTCGGACCGAAGAGCTTTAATGCTTTTGCCAAGTTGGTTCTGTACTTCATTTTGGAATTCTCTGAATCTCTCAAACGATTCAGACTTATGTTTCATTAAATAAACATATCCATACCTGCTGAAATCATCAGTGAAGGTAATGAAGTACTGATAGTTTCCTCTTGCATTTGTGGACATTGGGCCACACACATCAGTGTGTATCAGGCCCAATAAGTCACTGGCCCTCTCGTTGGGTTTATTGAAGGGGGCCCGCGTCATTTTGCCCATCAGGCAGGATTCGCATTTCTCACATGACTCAAAGTCAAATGAGCCAAGAAGTCCATTCGAATGGAGCCTCTTAATGCGTTTCTCACTGATGTGCCCTAAACGACAATGCCATAGAAACGTTCGGTTCTCCTCATTAGGTTTGAACCGTTTGGTATTAATGTTATAAATTGGCGCGGATTGATCAAGTATGTAAAGCCCATTCGTAAGAGGGGCACAACCATAGAACAAATTATTGCGATTGAAGGAACATAATTTATTCTTAACTGAAAAATCATAACCTTCCAAATCCAACAAAGAAACTGAAATAATATTTCTGCTTATCGCAGGTACAAAATAGCAGTTATTAAGTTCTAAAACCAATCCCGAAGGTAAAGACAACAAGTATGTGCCTACAGCTAGTGCAGGAACTTTCGCTCCATTCCCAACTCGTAGCTCCACTTGTCCTTGCTTCAGCTTCCTACTGTTGTTGAGTGCCTGCATATTAGTACAAATATGAGCCCCACAACCAGTATCCATAACCCATGAGGTATTATCAGAAGTAGTTGTATTAACTTCTATAACAAAAATACCTGATGAAGAAGTCTCCAGAGTCTTCTTCTTCAATTCCTTTAGACCTTCCAGGAATTTCTTACATTCTCTCCTCCAATGCCCTTGTTCTTTGCAGAACCTGCAGATGTCAGTAGGCCCAACCTTGGACTTGGGCTTGGGCTTTGACGTGTCCTTGTCCGAGACTTGAACAGCCTTAGCCTTTCCCTTGTCCTTGGCAGAGGATTTCTTAAAGCCCTTGCCCTTTTGCACCATAAGCACGTTGGGGTCCTTGGCTTTCCTCAAGTTGGGCTCTGCAGTCTTGAGCATTCCGTGAAGCTCAGGCAATGTCTTACTCAAGCCATGCATATTGAAGTTCAGGATGAACTGATCATAGCTTGCAGGTAAAGACTGCAGAACGATGTCGCAGACAAGTTCCTGGCTAATAGGGCAGTCGAGTTTCTGAAGATGATCGAGATAACCCATCATCTTCAAGACATGAGGACTCACTGCCGCACTTGCAGCCATTTTGCAGTCTAAGAGGTTCTTAACTGTCTGGAACCTCTCAGTTCTTGCCTGCTCCTGAAAAAGCGATTTCAGGCTTGCCATTATCTCGATGGGCGACAGCACACTCTCGAACTGCATTTGCAATTCAGGAGTCATGGTTGCCAACATCAGGCAATAGACATCATTTTCATCTGACGAATGCTTTTCCCAAGCATTGTGCAGATTCCTGGCGGCATTGTTTGGAGGCCTCTCAGGGAGGGGATCACGAAGGACATATTCCTTCTTCTCCTGCTTGAGGACCAGCCTCAAGTTCCTTGACCACGTCAGGAAGTTCGTTCCAGTTAGCTTCTCCTTATCGAGAACAGACCGGATTGAGAATGTGTTTTGTGTGCTTGTTGTAGTCATTGCTGAAATTTAAGATAAAAAGGATTTTAGTTTATATGTTCAATATGAGTAAACTCGCATTATATTCAATAACATTAGTTACCCTCAAAAGAATATAATGATTCCAAGATCCACATATAACTAAGATCAAAGTGGGCCACTGGCCGTCACCCAACCTTAGCTTATATCGGTAAGCCCTATTTCGGCTAATTATATCCGTGATATAACTCTTGGTTATGAATCTGGGCCCGAGGCCCAATCCACTCTGATGTCTCAAGGTCCGGGACTCCCGATGACCCAGTCAAGAAAACCAGACTATACAGTCATGTAATCACTAATGTCTGGGACTCCCAATAACATTAATGAATCACAAACTGTCTTACCCACGCAAAAGATAGACATCCTCACACTGTAAGGCCATGTGTACAATTGAATAGGTTTCAACAGCTGACATAGACTGGACAAGACATCCAACGCTTGATATTATTTGAGGTTTATAGGTTTTCTTAAAATTTCATCCCAAAATAGAAGATTACTATTTTTGGAAACTTTCCATTTTGGGAAACCTACTGATTTTGGAAACTTTCATAATTGGAAACTTTCTAACTATAGAAATTTCCTAAATATCCAAAACATGCAAATCTAGAAACTTCTATTCCAAGAAACTTTCTAATTTAATATTTTGGAAACAAATTAATTTAAAATCGAATTTTAATTATTAAATAAAATTTTAAATTAAATCTGAAGAAAAAGACTCAAATAACTGGCCCAATTGTTTTAACTTCTTGGCCCAAGGCCCAAGAATTGGTCTATGTCCAAGACATAACCCAATTGCCCAATTAAATGACATAACCGGTCTGGTTCATTAAAATTGGTCTAACCAAGATTAATTACTACGATAACCACAATTGTTAACCGGTTATTTACTAAACCGGATTTTCTCAATTTATTTGGTCCAACCAAATCAAATTAGAAAACCACTGGTTTAGGCACTAAATCCAATTTTAAACGACATTGGATTTCTTATCACGGTTTAACCAGATTTAATAAATTTTATTAAGTCTGTAAACCGTGACGATTAAGTTTTAATTATATTAAACCGAACCATAAACCAAACCGAACCGACCGATTGGTCACGTGAACCGATCACGACCGAGTCGCAAGCTTCACGCGATCGAGAGACGAGACACGATCGGGACAGCCGCAAGCATCACGCGATCGGGACGAGAGGCGGGACGGGACGGGACGGCTCGGGCCGAGAGAGACGGGACGCGATCGGTCCATCTCTCGCGATCGGAACGACCACGCGACTCGATCCGGCAAAGCGATCGGTCTGTGCGTCAATCCGATCCGGACGTGTGATCCTTTGGCGATCAACACTCCGACGCATACCTTTCCAAAAGGGATCGGATCATGCGATTTTAGTTTAGGGTTTTTAACTTTGTTTCTTAAGTGTTTTACTTATCAATTTCAAGCAAAGATTGATTCAAACACTTCTAAACAACCTAAACATGATTCTAACAAGAAATCCTAATAGAACCAATGGCTCTGATACCACTGAAGGATTGTTTAGTGTTTGTCCTGGTTTAATTCTGTCAGATTAAACTCTACTAAACAATAAGGATCTAGGTTCTCTTGCAGAATCAAAAGGGGATCTCGAAATACCTTGTTTTGCAGCGGAAGAATCAGGTATGAGTCAGAGATCAGCAGAACCACCAAGAGGTTGTTCCTCCAAAGGCTCACACACGCACACTAACAGGAAGAGTGGCTGCTAGACCAGAGGGAGGGAGGCGCAGAGAGAGAGATGAGAGGCGCAGAGAGAGTTAGGAAAAAGAAAGCTAGGTCAAGTTTTAATTATAAAACCCTTGTCTAGTTCTGTTGGGCTTTTGGGCCCAATTCCCAGTCTGATTAAATCCCTTAGATTTAATCAGGCCCTTTAATCTCTCTAAGTATAGTAAATGCCTAGCACTTTTACCGTACTTCTGCTGAACCGTTCCCTCATAGTTTCCTGTTAGCTTAGGCGTGTGACCCATATGGGATCATATAATAAAGGCAATAAATCCAAGACTTATAGATCATGAGCGGACTCTAGCAAGCCATCATGACCCCCAGTATTATATGACTTATGTCTGATCATTGACATACTCTTACTTTCTAGAGACAGTACAGAGATTACCGGACATAATTCCAACAGTATGTACACATAGTAGTGTTTTAAGAAAGCAGAGGAGAGCTAGTTAAAGTTGTCTATGGAATTTCCTTCCAAAGATGAAAACCATTCTAAAGCGGGTCCAACTATATTTTCGGCAAAGAAACGGAAGTGGCAAGATTATTTCTCGTAATCGTTCAAATGCACATGAGCTATCACAAGTATTAATGCTCTGATATGATTTCGAGGATCGCCTTTTCCAGAGTACTCTAGAAATCTGATTTTAGACTCATATGGTATGCGAGTGTTAGCGATCCTGTGTGTGAAGAGAGTTCGTCGAGTTTCCTCGATTACCCTATCAATAT
Organism: Orychophragmus violaceus; assembly: GCA_030180135.1. Classification (NCBI taxonomy): domain Eukaryota; kingdom Viridiplantae; phylum Streptophyta; class Magnoliopsida; order Brassicales; family Brassicaceae; genus Orychophragmus; species Orychophragmus violaceus. Next base: position 78,263,651 of record CM058235.1, on the reverse strand, counting down.
CAGGAGCTGAGCTTATGTCGGAGTAAACCCGATTTTTCATCTGTTGCAGCTCAGCGTTTGAGTGATCAATGTATCTTTGAAAAGACTCGCGATCGTTCATGCCTTGTTGGTCAGCAAGATGATAAATAAACATGTTTGGTTGACTGTTTACTTCACCATTTCCCGGTTGGAAGGTCTCAAGTCAAACTGATTCCATAAGTGTTCTCTTTGGGGAGCTATGGAGGTTGTCTCGACGTGTAAGGAATGTCACACACTCTAGGCCACATGATTCTGGATGGTTTGAATTCCAGAGGCAAATGAGGTGGAGAGGACATATGCATTGGACAGTATGGTGTTCCCATGTTGTTTGAGTTCGTAAAATTCATAGTTAACGATGGCCAGCTCACAAAGGAGGGAAGTGTCGGGTACCTTCCAGTTCGAACCGGGGTAGTGAACTATCTCGAGGCGTTAGGACTGGCATAAATCTCATAGAAGTTCAGACATCTCCGCGGAGGCGGACTTCCTCCATTGGTGAGAAGCCCCGTCCCGTTAGGATCTTAGGATTGGGAGTGATCAGCGAGTCTGTTCGTGAGAACTCTTTCTTGTCGGTCCAGCCAAGCTGTTAGAGATCGAGTTGTCGATTCATGGCTTTGAGCCTTATCAACTTGCGTTGAGAGAATGTTATAGATCTCGGCCACATCGTTAATATTGGACCTTGTTGTCATTGTGACACATGGAAACACATGCCTTAGGTCGGTTCTGGTCAGGGTTCGGTCTTGACTAGTCGGGTTTTCGTTGGATCTTATTCAGACCTGAGGGTTTGTGCGATATGTGGCGGAGGTACTCCCATTGGGGAGGTTGTCTCCAACCGTGGTGCTAGATCACTGTAGGCTCAGATCAGCGACAGCGCCTAAGGGCGGAGTCACATTTCCAGATCATGTCAATTCTGTTCCTTTGGGAGCGTCTACCGGTGGGGTCAACTGCTCGGGATCTGTTGAGACTGCTTAATTCATTCACCATATTCTGTTTAGCATGATTTGATAACTGATAATCTATTGAGTAATCTGAAGTCCTTTGTTCGATACCCTAAGTACTACAATGCGATAAATTATGTACTTGCAGTTATTTCTTAGGGAAAACTTATACCTATCAGGAGCTAACCTCGACCAGATCCTTAGATGAGGCTGGAGCGACCTCCTTGTCGGCTTGCAAAAGAGGTGGGACTTCATCCTCTTGAGTGACCTCATCGGTTCTGGGATTGGAGGCAGAGGAGCTCGACCAAGAGCGAAGAGTGGAGTGTTCTTCAGCTCGCCCGACTTCACCTTCCCTGCCACATCGATCAGATATTTTCCGTGTCGTCGTGAAAAAGTTCTTCATGACATCTTCTTGTTTGGTGGAGTACTAACAGCTGAGCTGCTATATAAAATTGTTCGATCTAGATGCGAACAACCAACAGCTCTGTTAAACTATCTTAAATAATAATAATAATAATAATAATAATAATAATAATAATAATAATAATAATATTAATAATAAATGAATGGGACAATGAACTCTTACTTGCTCGGTTGGTTCTGTAATGCGAAGAGGACCTACGATTCGGGCAGTTGTATCTTGAGTAACTGGCGGAAGCTGGATTCCTCGACGAAGCTGAGGCCGTTTCTGAGGAGCTCTAGGAGGTTGGGGACCGAGCGCAGCTCAAATTTGTTCTTGAGAAAATAAATCCCAGTCTTCGCATGCAGTGTCCCGAGGAATAATCGCATGTTAATCTCGACCCGCATCAGAACTAACGGGCTGGGGATAATTTTTGGTGCTGGATTTAACACATGAAATCCGGCCCATAAAAAATATATTCATGCCCATATAAAAGTCCATAAGGAAATAGTCCAATCTGGCCCAAGGATATGGGATGATCAAATCCTTGGAAGGAAGGAGGTCGACCTCCTTCATCTCCAGGTCGAGTTCGTCAAGAACGGGTCATGAGCTGTTGTAACAGATCCTGCATATCAAGGGGAATGCGAGATCGACACTAGCGTAAAGATAGTAACAATAAGAGAGAGGATCGAAGTATAAAAGAAGAGAAGGTCATACGAGAGAATCATCTAAATCCCATCTGGCTAAATATATTCGATCTCATTTTTTTCGTATACATTTGATCTAATTATATAAGTTTCGTCGTTCAATCCTAAATACATCATTGATTCATAGGAGTTTATATTCCTTCTACCCAAAGTCCAAATCCACGTTGATACAAATTGCGATGTGAATTCTTGAACTCACATCTCTTCGTTTTATCTAAGTTGTTCCCCTATTGTTCATGTTCCCCGTTGCCACAGGTTCATAATTCATATCACCAAATAAAATCTCATGTCAGTATGCAATCTAATATATGAATCTACTGAGTAATAAATGATCCATATCTTAATATATGTCATTTCTTTTGGTTATAGTTATGTATATTCTTGTACATGATTATTTTGTGTTCTATCTTTAGGGTTGGGTCCGGTCATGGTCGAGGCACGGACGTGAATCGAGTAGCCAGTTGTTCAATGGACCATGTCTGAGCACAACCAATTACGCCAATATTTGTCACAATGAAGGTTTTCCAGATGGTGACTGCGAAAAATTCCACCGACGCTGCATCTGCAACAGAACATGTTGATCGATGATCTATTATATATAATTATGAATGGATGCGCTAAGAAAAAGAAACTAACTATCTTCGATCATATTATACATAGTCTTTGAAACAACTTAAGGGGATCTAAATCTTGAAAGCCCTTTAGTTTGTGTGTTTCTATTATCTTATGAGGTTAAATAATAATACATTTTCTTAAGTTCTACGAATGTCTTCACTACACGAAGATCATTGTGTACATCTAGGCCTGTGATTATAAACCTAACCGAATTTATCAGACCAAATCGAATAAAAAATTTCAGTTTTCGATTTACGTTAGTTCGGTTCGATTCAGTAGATTTTTTTATAAAAGATAGATTTAGATTTGGTTCAGTTAGGTAGTCGGTTAATTCAGTTTTCGAACCGAAATAAACAAGTTTTGTGGATACCCTATCTTAATTTTAATTTGTGGATACCCTACTCATAAAAATGCTTGGCGTCGTTTTTAATTAGTATTCAATTAAATATATGTATAATATAATTAATTTGTAAAATTTAATAGAAAAAAAACAGAACTAAATTTTTAGTGAAATATGAATTTTGTGTTTTTGTAAGAATTTTTTTTTTTTTTGCATTTTCCAAATTTAAAGCGGAAAATGGAATCTTAAGCTCTTTTGGGAACGAAAAAATTATGATTTAGCTAGAAAACGGAATTGCACATTTTGCGGGAAAAACAAAACTTACGTTTTTGGCTGGAAAACACAATTATACATTTTTGGCGAAAAACATAATTTTGTTATTGGCTGGAAACAAAAATTTAGGTTTTTGACAGAAAAGATACTTTTACGTTTTGGCAAGAAAATGGAATCATAGATTTTTGGCAAGAAAAAGGAACCTTATGTTTTTGGTGGGAAAATGGGATCTTGCGTTGTTGGCGAGAAAACATAATCTTATGTTTTTGGGTGGAAAACGGAATCTTACGTTTTTGTCGAGAAAACGAATCTTACATTTTTGGCGGAAAAGCATAATATGATATTTTTGACGAAAAACAAAAATCTTATGTTTTGGCGGGATAACGGAATCTTATGTTTTTGTCGGGAATTTTTCTTTTCACATTTTTGGAGGGAAAGCGAAATTTAAAGTTTTGACGGAAAAACAAAATTTTATGTTTTCAGCTGAAAAATAAAATTTTATGAGAGAAAACCAAAAGTTTACCTTGTTGGTAGAAAACAAATATTTGACATTTTTGGCTGAAAAAAACAGAATCTTATATTTTGATGGGAGAACATAATTTTATGTTGTTGTCAAGAAACAAAATTTATATTTGACGGAAAAATAAAATCTTACATTATTGCTAGAAAACAGAAATTTAAGTTTTTGAAAAAAAAAAAAAAAAAAAAAATAGAACTTTACGTTTTTATGCAAAAAATAAGATTTTATATTTTTGTTGGAGAAATTTTTTTTTACGTTTTTGATAGAAAACAAAATCTTAAATTTATCTGATATTATTTCTAAATTAAAATAATCAAATATTATTTTAAAATTTTAAATTATTAAAAGTTAATAATAAATTACAAAACTATTGTGTGTTAAAAACAAATCATGGATACTCTAAACCACCCAAAAAGACACTGAGAAGGTTCGCCCTTATTCTCCCTTAACAAGAGCCGCCGCCTCTCAAACTCTTCTCCTCCGATCTCGCCACGGACGGCGCGTGGTGGCTCCGTCAGCACCGGCGCCGTCCCTCCTTCTACCCTTCCTCTTTTCTCTTTTTAGATTTGGCTGTGTTGGTTTCCTTCGGCATTTTGCTCTGTTTCTCTAGCAGCTGTCTGTAGTTGAAGACCTCATTTTATGCTCGCCGGCCATCTCCAACGGTTCACCAGCTCTGCCTTTCTCGCTTTTCCGGCCTCCGTCGTTTCCTCTGCCCGTCGCCATGAGTCGCTGCCTTCGTCCGGTTCGTGGTGTTCGACAGCTCCTTCGCCGCCTAACCTGCTTCCTGTTCCAGATCTCGTGCTTGACCATGGTGGTGAGTTTGTGTCCTTTCTTTCGACCTTAGATCTGGAGTGTTAGTTGGCGTTAGGTTGTGTCTTGTGTCGTCTTTGTTCTATAGATCAGTTTGTGGGTTTAGGTTTTGCTTTTGTCTGAGCTTGGTGTTAATTCCGGTTAATGGTTTGGGGCTGAGATGTGCTCTTTGGGTTTTAGGAAAAAATGTTTAGTTACCTCATCTTTTCAATCAGTCGTTGGTTCTCGATCCATTGGGTCATCTGGTTTAATGGTCTAGTATAATCTTGTTGCCTCTGCTAGATGGATATAGCGATGGTCTGATTTTGGTTATAGGTTCTCAGCTTGTAGTCTTGGCTTGTCGTGGTTTGCGTAGTGAGTTTCTTTTCAATCCGGGTATTCATTGTTTTATTCAAGTTGTATGGATTGTTTAGGCTTCGTTGGAGATTTGGGGTTCGTGTAAGGCTTCTATCTAGGTTTATTTAAACGTTTATAGGTGCGTCTGTTCCGCTTCCGCAAGAGGTTTAGGAGAACTTTCTTAGGTTCTTTCTTGTCGGGTTTAGGAGTCTTGGTTCTTGGGTTTCGGTTTGAGAGAGAGTGTCTCTCTGTGAGTCTCCAGGTTGCTGATGTTATCGTTCGGTGAGCCGTGGGCTACGACGATTTATCGACCTCATTCGTCTATTGTGTTTGCCTCTTCTTGCAAGCTTGAGGTGTTATGGCTAAAACTTGGATTGTATCGACTTTTGCATCCGATAGTTGTAGGTTAAAAAGTAATCCTTTTGGGGTTTTTGTTGCTTGTGTTGTGGGCTTTAGTTGCCTGTTGTTTGGGTTTATGTTGCCTGTTTGTTTGGGCTTATGTTGCCCGTGTGTTTGGGCTTATGTTGCCCGTGTTTTTGGGCTTTAGCTTCCAGAACTTTGTATGTTTCTGGTGTTGAATAAACTTCCTTCGGATGAAAAAAAAATGAAAAAAAAAAAAGGATACTCTAAACCACCATATAGGGTAAAGCTTTTTTGAACCTATAAACAAGAATACCCGCCCATTTTAAACCATTTTATTATTAAAATGGTAGGATCTTGGGCTTATTTTTACCAAGGTTTATGGTACACATCGGGTAATTACCAAAGAAAAATGCAGCAAAAAAAAAAAAAAAACAGAGAGCATAGTCCAACTCAAGTGTTTGCAAAACGAGTGAGTGAGAGTCTACAAATCTGTCATCATACAAAGGAGCTAAGCTAATACTTACAAAGTTTCAAAACATCAAAGACCATTAGCTCAATGATCTATTCTCTTTAATCTGAAACAGACAGGCAATGATGTAATCTATAGCCACGAGGGACACTCCCCAGACGTTGAGCCGGTTCTGCCGTCCCATGGATTCCTACTTCACTCATCTCCAGAGCGATCATTCTACACCAAATCTCCTTCGTTTCACCATTAACATCGCTCGATTCTTTCCACAAAAACGCCAACTTTCCATAGTATTCCGCCATTCCAACGGATCGAACCTTTTTGAGATGATTCAAACCATTAACAACTCTCCGACGCATCAGCTTAAAGTCATACCACACCAACCCCAATCTGGCGTAATAAACGTAAAGCACATTGTCAATCACACACACACCCGTTTTCCACCATTTATCTTCTTTAGGCAACTCCAAAATCTCACAAGAACCATCTCTAGTATCGTAGCTAACAGTGACGTCCTTGTGAATATTCAAAGCATAAATCTTTCTGTTTAATGACGCTGTTGTAGCCGAAACCCACATGTATAACTCTTGCCCCTCCGGAATCGGCGCTGGTTCCCAAGTTTGCATCTTTATGTCAAATGATTCCGCTTGAATCTCGTTGGCTTTACAGCCTCCGATCACATATATCTTACTCCCGACGAACCCCACGCTTTTGTAAGACTGACACAGTTTCATACTAGGTCCTTTACGAATCTTCTCAGATCGGGAATCAAAGATCCACAAGCTTGAAGAGGGAGAGTATGTTCCGGAGATTAAGAAAATCTCCGGACCAATTGCGAAGATGAAAGGGTCAGTATCTGAATAATAAGGATACCTGAGATCGATGGAGACTAACTGATTCTTTCTCGGATTATTCTCAGTTCTGCGGAGAGTGAACCAATTTCGGGTTTGGTCGGGATTGGTTTTGTCAATGAAGCAGATAAAGAGCGAATCTTTGCCGAGGAGAGACCGAGTCTTGTGAATCTCCGGCGAACGAACAAGATTACGGAAGTTCTTGGAGATGCAAGAGAGGATTGGGTAAGACCGTTTCGGCAAGCGGGCTAAGATCTTCCAGATGATATCGTTCGGCAGTGAGAAAAACGATGACGGCGGCATTTGTTGTTGGTTAATTGTTAGCGGTGGCTCGTCGTCGGCTTCACAGGCAGCGAATAAAGAAGACATATTGAATTTAGTTTTTTTTTTCCCGGCAAAAACTTCTACTTTAGCTTTCTATAGACGTTTGGATATATTTAGTAATGCTCATGACCCTGTGATTAATTGCCTTTCATCTTGACGATATAAAACTCAATACAAAACAACATTATGGTACACAGAACATCATTTCTGATTAAATCATCGCGTCGGAATGGATGTTCCCGGGCTAACACCAGAGTTTTGTTATTTATCTCTGATGCTTTCCAATCATAACTTGTTCAGCGTAGGCTTTGTTGATCACATCTAGAATGAAAAGCTTTTGTTTTGGAAATGTATATCATTCCATTGCTTCTAAAATTTCCAACTTAGAGATAACTCGAACCGAACAACATTGATTTAATTTAGGGTGTTTTGTTGACAAAAAAAAAATCTTCAACTTAGAAATAATACTGTATGTTCTGGTGTAGCTTCTATGAAGATCCATTACTGAGGTTAAATGATCACATGTTTCATATGATAGAAAATAGTCAGCTGAAGTATTATGTAAAGATGCCAACCCCAATACTTTTCTACTGATTCTAAATTTAAATAGTAAATGGTTAATAAAAGCTATTGGGAAGCTGTGTTTTATTATTCACAAGAAGACAAGTATTTTATACAAAAGATTTTGGTTCATAGTCTCAATAGGAGAATATATTAAGAGATACATACAATAATTTAATATATATCTCTACAACCTCAGTGTTTATCCTAATCATATAATGTATATCCTAATACTTTCTCTCAAGCTTGGCGGTGAAACATCTTGAATCTCCAACTTGGACAAAAATAGTGAAAAATAAATGAAGAAAGTTCCTTTGTAAGAAGGCCAGCTGGTGCTTCTTAGTTATGTCTTGTTTCTATCAGTCATTCTTCGACTACATCCTGAACTAGATGACAATCTAGCTCAACATGTTTTGTCTGTTAATGAAAGATTGGATTTGCCGCAATGTGAATTGTAGATTTGCTATATATATAAATTCATTGGAGCCGTATGTAAGACACCAAACAAAGCCATTAGTTGCTTGATCCACTTCATCCCCCAAAGAATAAAAAAAGGACGTGATATCCAGCTTCAGCATAAGATATTGAGATTGTTTTATGTTCTTCGTTTTCTAAGAAATTGTAGATGAACCAAGAAGGAGAACATACACACTTAAGGAACGTCGAAAATAGGATAAGAAGCCCAATCAGAATCGCATAACGCATTGATGCAAAGAGAAGAATCGGCACAGAGAAGAACACCTTCACCCGATCAACTTTTCAAGTAGCGGACTATGCGAAGAGCAGCATGCCAATCCTCGTAGAGGGGCTGTTTCATAAACTGAGAAAGGACTTGTACATGGCTATTAGCGAAGAAAAGTTTTGTGGCTATTAGCTACGAATATCTACAAAAGTTTTGTGGCTATATTAGCCACAAATAGCCAGAAACCAATTTGTGGTAATGACTACGAAATAGCCACGAAATGTTTTGTGCCTATTAACCACGAACACCCACAAACATTTTGTGGTCATACTAGTCACTAATAGCCATAAATCTATTCGTGGCAATTGCTACGAAATAGCCATAAAAGTTTTTGTGGCTATTAGCCACGAGTTTCCACAAACCTTTCGTGGCTATTGTAGCCACGAATTGCCACAAACCTATACATGGCAATGGCTACTAATTACAGTTAAAATTCGGATTAGTACATTTAAATCCTAATTAATAATATATTTATACAAAACAAAACATTATTACATTTAAAGTATAATTACATTCAAAATATCATTACGTTTTAGTTATATACCAAAGCAGATTAGTACTAAGGCAAATGTTTTTAGTACTAAGCTAGTGGGAGACATTACAATCCAGATTGCAATACTGAATACACATACTGACCAAAAAACAGAAAGCTATATATCCAAAGATTACACATTCATTCATTTGTAAAAGAGAGTGAATGGGGAGTGAAATTACCTAGATTGATTGGGGAGACATTGTTGGATGCTGGAGAGACATTGTTGTTGGTTGAGGAGAAAATATTACTGTTATGGTGAGAAGACTATGAATGTAGGCTAGGAGCATAAGCTGCACTCTCACGGACAATGGGTTGAAAGGTGATTGGATCCACACCATTCAACCTTAGAAGAGCCGACACTCCATATTTCAACCCACATATGTCGTTCTGCATACTCACCAAAGGAAGAGCCACCAGTCCTTATTTGAACCCGACTATATCCTCCTACATACTCGTCATAAGGGAATGTGATTCAGCATGCCTAAGGAGTGCAACAGCATTCTTCTAAGGTGAAACCTTAAGATACTGGATTGACTCCAGCCCATATACACGCCCCTTCTTATTTTTTGCGGTCTGCAAAATAAACAACATAGTATATAAAATGACTAACAAAACAATATTCTACCAAACCAGAAGCCATCAAACAAAACCAATATCCACCAAACTCAGACTTAGCAGCAGTGATTAAACTTAGAACCAAACTCAAGACATATATCAATCAAAACAAGACACAAGACACACTTCAATATCTAACTATATGACCAAAGTCATACTTAGCAAACTCAGACTTAGCAAACACACACACACATATATATATACACTCAGACTTAGCAGTGACCAAACATCAATATCAAAACATATACATACTCAGTGAACAAGTAAATACATTTAACTCAAAACATAACATAACGCTTACTTAAATATAGGCGGCAGTGATTTCTTGGCTGGATGGAATAGAGGCGCAAGATTCATCATCAAATATGGAGGATTGTTGTGATCGAGACATAGCCAGCTCCTCATCTTTCTTCACAAGAGCCTTAGCTCGTTTGTCAATTACAGTGCCGTCCTTCTTTGTGTGAGTCTTAAGCACCACCACAATTAGAGGTGGATCTTGTCCACCAGCCTCCACCCTCTATTCATAAAACGTGTTAGTATCAGAATAAATTTTTTTTTTATTTACATTAAGAAATTTACATACCATCTCATGGTCCACACAAATGTGTGGTTTAGCTCAAGAAGTGTGACGGTGGGAGCCCATCCCATCTGGATCCAAGGAAGAGCTCTTTGAATTAATCTTGCTCCTATTTTGGTGGTGCTCACAATATCCCCAATTGAGAGTCTCGTAATTGTTTCCCATTTCTAGTAAATCAAGTACTTTTGCTTCACATGAAAAAGAATACCATTTGTTTATATCAGAACAAAGTCGAGGACACCATAAAAAATGTGAAACATAGATGAAAATTACCACAAAGGTAGTCCACCATTCTTACTTCTTCTCGTCGGGCACCATATTGTAATCCCACCAAGGTTTCCAAAATTTTGATTGATACGCTGCCACAATATCTTTCCCAATGTAGTCATCAATGCCAAACCTATGACAAATAAAAAAGAAGTATCAAACTCAGAAGCAAACATAAGATACATATCAATAGCAAACTCTAATATCATATCGTATCAGACTCAAACACATTACTAACCAATTCACAAAAACCCGATATAAACATCAAACGATACATCAACCTCTATTGACATATCAGTCTATACATCAAACTCATATCAGACTCAAACCTATTATCAAAGTCAACACTTAGGTAGGTCAAAGATATCAAAACCAAACCAAACAAATAAGAAAACTTAGACCAAGAAACAATTTAAACCAATTGCATTAACAAAAACCAGAAGCATTAGCAATCAAACCAGTCGCATTAACATACAAATACTATGCCTAAATTTAATAAGAACCAATCGCATATGAAGAACCAATCTCACTAACAAATATACACTATGCATAAGTGATCACAAAAAATAGACAAAGAAACAATTGACCCATTTGCATATGTTTAAGAATTTGCATAATTATAGCACAAGAACCAGTCGTATTGACAAGAAATTAAGAACCAATATCAATAACCAAAAACAGAAGCATGGATTAAGAACCAATCTCATTGACTAACTCTCATTAACATACAAATAACCAAAAATAGAAGCATTGATCAATCACATTAACATACAAATACTATGCCTAAATATATTACACAAAACTAATTCGTATAATAATGAACCAGTATACCTTTAACAGAAGCATAAACCAATCACATTAACACAAATAATATGCCTAAGTGTATTAAACAGAAGCATAAACTAATTTGCATAACAATGAACCAGCACCATTAACAGAAGCATAAACTATTTCGCATAACAATGAACCAGTACACCATTAACAGAAGCATAGACCAATCACATTAACATACAAATACTATGCCTAAGTATATTAAACAGATGCATAAACTAATTCGCATACACATATAAACAGTACACCATTAACAGAACCATTGACTAATTCACACAACAATAAACCAATACACCATTAACAAAAGAATCAACCGTTTACATTAAAATTCATACTAAGCCTAAACTGTAATACACACTCTCTCAAAATTTGGTCAACGGACAGCAGAAAAGTCAATCGGGGCAGTTTCGTAATTTTCAGAAAATGATAGACAATTTGGTAATTTTACCAAAATACGAGCCAGAAGCCGAGACAGGCCAAATGTTTCTCTTTTTAATTAAAGAAAATATTTAGAAAACAAGAAATGGTGGAAGCGGACTTTAATCAAGTTTATCGGACTATCAGGAAAGGAAACCGATAGGACAGACAAAACTTGTAAAATTCATAACGGGAGCTACGGATGTCCGTTTGAGGAAATTCAAATTTCTAAATGCTTTTAAAATAATCTAATATTTTATAATGTGGCTTGGATGATTTATAGAAGAAGATTTGGGGTTTTTATAAAATCAAACTCAGAATTGACCGTATCGGAACATCGGAATGAATCAGATATTTGAGAGATCTAGAAGCTTGGAGTGACCCTGAAGTGCCATGTGTCCTCTCTCCTCCTATTATATGGCGCCACGTCTCCCTTTTTGTGTGCAAAGGGTAGTTTTTGGTGTAATGCACCTTCTTGCATGTTTGGAGTCCAATCAAACATCTCCCTCATTCATGAACCTCAACTCACATTCTCTAGACTCTATCTCTCATCTATCCACCACCGAAAATCCCTCTCTCCCTCTATACTCATACCACCCATATGAACTTGGTCGAAGATCTTCAAGTTTCTTGAAGAACATTCAAAGTAATCTTCAAAACTTGGTGCTCAAACTATCCCTATAACTCCTAAACAGAGCCACAAATCTACACACCACCTTAACCATCTTTATCACCATCTTCTCCTCTCCATTCTCCACCGGTCCGTTCATCTCGCCGCCGCCGGCAAGCCACCGCCGTGTTCCTCTCTCTCCAGCCGGTTTCTTAATCTCCTCTCCTCTGCTCAGTTAGCTCTCTCTCATCAGTTTCATCTCAGTCGTCGGAGCTCTTTTTCAGCCACCGGAGAAGCTCTTTCCTCGCTGGTCAACGCCTCTGTTGGAAAGCCTAGGATCTAGGGTTTGTGAAATTGAATCATAGATCTCGTGTTTACCTCAGAGATGGCAGCGGAATGAATGGTAATCGAGATCAGCAGCGACTCAGATGCTTCGCCTCTACCAGATACACACGCACACAAAGCTGGAAAGCCGGGATGCTAGTGCCGGATCTTGGGAACACTGAGTTTGGGAGGCTCGGTTTCTCTTCAAAACAAACAGATCAACTTCTCTGGTTTCAGGTCGACCATATTAGCCTTTATATAGACCTGGGATGATTAAACCGATCATTGGATTAATCCAATTCGTTTAAGTCATCAAATCGAAACATCAGTTTCGAAACCCGACCTGTGTCGATCGACACACTCACTGTATCGATCGACACACCTCTTCAAAACTCAATATCAATGTGTATCCAATACACATCAACATGATCATTACCATAATGATCATTCCCATATTTATGCTTCCAGTTTGCTTAGGTGTGTGACCCTATAGGATCATATAATACTGGCAGTAAGTCTACAACTTACAGATTGCAAGAGGCTTCTAGCAAAACATTGCAATCACCCAGTATTATACAAATGTCTGATCTCGACACACAACTATCATCAGGAGTGAGTACAAGTGTGATTTCAGGACACAATCCCAACAATCTCCCACTTGTACTGGAATCATCAATTCCTATAATCCTTTTGTCTCTATATCTCGATTTGGCATAAGGCAATATTAGTGTCATCCTTTTTAAGCCAATATCGTGTTTATCGAACTCCTGATCTATACTGAACAAGACAAACAACTGAACTACAGTTCGTTTGAGTGCGGCCACACATTTTCTCAGTATGAAATCTTCGATAGGCCCTGAGATATTTATCTCCCGTTATACAGGAGGGACAAATCTCATCTTGTTCCATCCCTGTTCCTATACACACTTCATGATACACCTAAGCAATGCCTTTAAAGCCGCCAGTTACGGGTCGACGTTTGACAAGGTCAAAGTGTACCAATTCATATGCAAGAAAGCATGATGAACTCATGTCTAAGGACTATACTCTATAGTCGTAATGAGAACCTCTCATGACACAGATATAACTATCCTGGAGACTTCTCATTAGCGGGTCACGTCCGATCATATGTTCATCAACATATATCTATGTGACTGACTGTGATACTCATATCACTGACTCCATGAAACTTAGTCAACAGTCACCTCACAATCTAGTCTCTCGCGGTTGTCGGTGTCCCATTTTGACAACCTCGACTAGGGACACATCTTAATTTATGTCATCTGTAACTTATAGGGTTTCATGATCAAGTCCTCAACTTGATGACCTATAATATGGCATAAACTTATTTTGGGACCATTATTTAGATCACAATAAATAATACTGAAATCAAATTTCATTAAACATATCCAAAAGTATGTTTACAAGAACATCTTAATATAACTAAAATAAAATAACAAGAACTCCCACTAGAATCAAGATTATATCTTAAGATCTCTAATGCCTACAGCAGTAGTATGACTCTCATGCTTAGGCCTTGGGAGTGGCTTAGTGAGAGGATCATCGACATTCTCGTCCGTCGGAACTCGGCTGATCTTCACTTCTCCTCTATTGACGATATCACGAATCAGGTGATATCTCCTCTCTATGTGTTTAGACTTCTGGTGTGACCTGGGTTCTTTCGCCTGAGCAATGGCTCCATTGTTGTCACAAAACAAAGCCACTGGCTCCAAGATACTAGGAACCACACCAAGTTCAGTCATGAACTTCTTGATCCAAACAGCTTCTTTTGCCGCTTCTGAAGCAGCAACATATTCAGCTTCCGTCGTGGAATCAGCTACGGTATTCTGCTTAGAGCTCTTCCATCTCACTGCACCGCCATTTAGACAGAAGACGTATCCAGACTGTGATCGGAAATCGTCTCTGTCCGTCTGAAAACTCGCATCAGTGAATCCATTCACCACAAGCTCTTTACTTCCTCCATATACCAAGAACTTATCCTTGGTATGTCTCAAAAATTTGAGAATATTCTTGACAGCTGTCCAGTGATCTTCACCTGGATCAGATTGGTATCTGCTCGTCATGCTTAACGCGTAAGCTACATCTGGACGAGTGCAGAGCATGGCATACATGATAGATCCTATTGCAGAAGCATAAGGAATCATATCCATGCGTTCTCGCTCAGCATGTGTCGCCGGACACTGCTTCTTGCTGAGACTAATGCTATGGGACATCGGTATGAACCCCTTCTTGGAATCATGCATCTTGAATCTGTGCAACACCTTATCAATATAAGTGTCCTGGCACCATCCAATCAGCCTATTCGCTCTATCTCTGTAGATTCTGATTCCAAGGATGTACGCGGCTTCTCCCATGTCTTTCATGGAAAAACAACTTCCGAGCCAAGTCTTAACAGACTGAAGCAACAGAACGTCATTACCGAGAATAAGTATGTCATCGACATACAGTACGAGAAACGCAATTCTGCTCCTACTAGTCTTCTTGTATACACATGGTTCTTCTTCGTTCTTGATGAAACCAAACTGTTTTACTGCTTCATCAAAACGAAGATTCCAACTCCGTGATGCTTGCTTCAATCCATAAATAGACTTATGAAGCTTGCATACCTTCCCAGCATTCTTAGGATCTACAAAACCCTCAGGTTGTGTCATATACACATCCTCTTCCAGAATTCCATTCATGAAGGCGGTTTTGACATCCATCTGCCAAATCTCATAATCATAATAAGCAGCAGTTGCTAGAAGAATCCGAATGGATTTAAGCATAATGACTGGGGAATAGGTTTCATCATAGTCAATACCATGAATCTGTTTGAAACCTTTAGCCACCAACCTAGCTTTATAAATTTGGACATTACCATCCACGTCAATCTTCTTCTTGAAGATCCATTTACACTCAATGGGATTTGCACCATTAGGTAAATCGACCAAGGACCATACTTGGTTTTCTGACATGGATCCCATTTCGGATTTAGAGGCTCCAAGCCACTTTTCGGAGTCCGGGCCCATCATTGCTTCCGCGAAGGTCGCAGGTTCGTCACTTTCAATGATCATCAGATCATTGCAGTTGGTCACGAGAAATCCATAATATCTCTCGGGTTCGTGACGGATCCTTCCGGATCTGCGAACTTCAGGCTCCACAGGCGTGGCCTCCACAGAACTTTGTGGATCCAACTGCTACTCTTCCTCAGCAGGTTGAGCAGTCTCCTGTGCATCTTGAATTTCTTCTAGATGTACTTTACTCCCACTGTTTTTCTTAGAAAGAAATTCCCTCTCAAGAAAAGAACAGTCCAGAGCAACAAAGACTTTGTTCTCAGATCGGTTGTAAAAGTAGTATGCCTTGGTTTCCTTAGGATAACCAACGAAGTAGCATTTATCTGATTTGGGTGCGAGCTTGTCAGAGATTAAACGTTTGACATAAGCCTCACAGCCCCAAATCTTCAGGAAAGACATGCTTGGAATATTCCCAGTCCACAATTCATGTGGTGTCTTTTCAACTGATTTAGATCGCACCCTATTTAGTGTAAACGCAGACGTTTCTAGAGCGTATCCCCAAAAGGATAATGGAAGATCTGAATGACTCATCATAGACCGAACCATATCCAATAAAGTCCGATTCCTCCTTTCTGACACTCCATTCCATTGGGGTGTTCCAGGAGGAGTGAGTTGTGAAAAAATTCCACACTCGCTCAGATAGTCACTGAACTCTTGACTCAATATTCTCCTCCGCGATCCGACCGCAGAACTTTGATACTTTTGCCAAGTTGGTTTTGTACTTCATTCTTGAATTCCTTGAATCTATCAAAGGATTCTGACTTATGTCTCATCAAATATACATAGCCATACCTACTGAAGTCATCAGTAAAGGTAATGAAGTACTTGTAATTTCCTCTGGCAACAGTGCTCATTGGCCCACATACATCAGTATGAATAAGGCCCAATAAATCACTGGCCCTTTCAGTTGGTTTGTTGAAAGGGGCCCTAGCCATTTTGCCCATCAAGCAAGATTCGCATTTCTCACATGATTCAAAATCAAATGAGCCCAGAAGCCCATTTCGATGGAGCCTCTGAATGCGTTTCTCATTGATGTGGCCCAAACGACAATGCCATAAGAAAGTCGGGTTTTCGTCATTTGACTTAAACCGCTTTGTATTTATGTTAAAGACATGCATTTCTTGGTTTAAGACATATAACCCATTATCTAATGGGGCGCTACCATAAAATGTACCATTATGATGAAAAGAACAAACTTTATTCTTAATAGCAAAATCAAAATCTTCCAAATCAAAAACGGAAACTGAAATTATGTTTCTGCTAATCGCAGGTACAAAGTAGCAATTATTCAATTCTAAAACCATGCCAGAAGGTAAAGACAAATCATAAGTGCCTACGGCCAGTGCAGCAACCTTAGCTCCATTCCCGACCCGTAGCTCAACTTGTCCTTTCTTCAGCGTTCTACTGTTTCTTAGTGCTTGCATATTAGTACAAATATGAGCACCGCAGCCGGTATCCAATACCCACGAAGTAGAACTAGGAGTCATAACATTAAGTTCGATAACATAAATACATGAATCAGACGCATCATACGTCTTCTTCAGCTTCGCATAATCTTCCATGAACTTCTTGCAGCTTCTCTTCCAATGCCCTAGCTACTTGCAGTAGTTGCATTTGTCTTCTGGAGAAGGCACGGATTTGGGCTTGGGCTTGGGCCTGTCTTGACTCTCAGTCTGGACAGCTTTAGCCTTTCCCTTATCCTTACTTGGTTTCTTGAACCTTTTACCCCCTTGTACCATCAGTACATTAGGAGTCGCCTTCTTAAGATTTGGCTCTGCTGTCTTTAGCATGCCGTGCAACTCAGTTAGTGTCTTAGTCATGTTTTGCATGTTGTAGTTCATGATGAACTGATCAAAACACGACTGCAAAGACTGCAGAATCATGTCAGTGGCTAGCTCCTGGCTAATGGCACAGTCCATTTTCCCCAGGTTATCAATGTAACCCATCATTTTAAGGACATGAGGACTCACTGGACTGTCCTTAGCCAGCTTGCAATCCATGAGAGATTTAACCGTCTGGTATCTCTCTGTGCGAGCTTGCTCCTGAAACAAGGCTTTCAGGCTGTTAATCATCTCAATCGGTGACATCAGGTTCTCATATTGCTTCTGCAGCTCAGAGTTCATAGTCACCAGCATTAGACAATTAACGTCTTTGACATCAGCAGAATGCTTATCCCAAGCATTCTTGTCTGCCTGCGTGGCATTGGAACGTGGCCTCTCGGGGAGAACTCTTGTAAGGACATATTCTTTGTTCTCCTGCCTGAGAACTATTCTCAGGTTCCGATACCATTCCAAGAAATTTGATCCATTAAGCTTGTCCTTCTCAAGGACGGATCTTAGCGAGAAAGTGTTGATGTGAGTTGGGACAGACATAGCTGTAATTAAAAGAGGTAGAGGTTTTAGTTATGATGTTCAAGGAAATGAGAATTCTTATCTAATAAGAAAACTCGCATTGTATTCAAAACTATGTTTCCTCATATGAATACAATGAACCAAGATCCTTACTTCACCAAAATTTGAGTGGGCGACTCGCCATCACCCAAACAATAGTTATCTAGGTAAGCAAATCATTGCTAATTGTACCCAATACAACTCTTGGTTGCAGATAAGACAATCCATGTCTTACCCACTCTGATGTCTCTGGGCCCAGAACTTCTGATAGCCCAGTCAAGTAAACCAATCTCTTCAGTCTTGTGATTATTGACAGTCGCACTGCAAGTCTATCAATGATCACCTGCCTTACTCATGTAGTTGTGGATACCAAGGACTCCAAGACTATCCAACAACGAAACGAGTCTTGACAGTAGACAAGGCTGGGCAAGACATCAAGATCACTTGATATTTAGTTGAGGAAAAGAACTATTTAATCTTGATGCATATCCAATATGCATCCAAGAAGTTTTTTAATTTATTTTAAACATCTAGATTTAATAAGTTTAGGTTAATCTAGAACATAGGATTAAATTTTGTCTGGTATTTGCAAATTTAGGTTCAACAACCAAATCTGCGAGTGTGTGTCGATCGACACATCCTTGTGTCAGTCGACACAACCTAACCAAAACCAAATTGGTTTTTCCGGTTCAATCCAATTGAACCGGGTCGATAACCGGTAAATCTAATTTAACCGAAATCAACCAATTAAATCGGTTCTAAACTAATTGAGATAACCAGTCCAATCTAATTGAACCAGTTCATCCAATTGAACCGATTTAACCGACATAACCATGCGAGATAACCGGTCAATCCAATTGAACCGATCTATCCTTTCGCACAGCCTGTGTCGGCCGACACAATTCAGTGTGTCGATCGACACAGTAGGGTAATAGAAATTCGATCTCAAGATCGAAACCCTAAAATTTTATAAGCGTTTTCATGGTGTGTCGACCGACACAAGATTAGTGTCGATCGACACAATGCGAAAACACACGATCATCGTTTTTAGCAGAAGCTTAATCCGAGATTAATTTGTTCAAAACATGATCTAGCAGGCATACAGCTAATCAAATACATCATTAATCATATTAAATGCCTTTGATTCAATGGATTAAACCCTAAAAGCTCTGATACCACTGTTGGAAAGCCTAGGATCTAGGGTTTGTGAAATTGAATCATAGATCTCGTGTTTACCTCAGAGATGGCAGCGGAATGAATGGTAATCGAGATCAGCAGCGACTCAGATGCTTCGCCTCTACCAGATACACACGCACACAAAGCTGGAAAGCCGGGATGCTAGTGCCGGATCTTGGGAACACTGAGTTTGGGAGGCTCGGTTTCTCTGCAAAACAAACAGATCAACTTCTCTGGTTTCAGGTCGACCATATTAGCCTTTATATAGACCTGGGATGATTAAACCGGTGATTGGATTAATCCAATTCGTTTAAGTCATCAAATCGAAACATCGGTTTCGAAACCCGACCTGTGTCGATCGACACACTCACTGTGTCGATCGACACACCTCTTCAAAACTCAATATCAATGTGTATCCAATACACATCAACATGATCATTACCATGATGATCATTCCCATATTTATGCTTCCAGTTTGCTTAGGTGTGTGACCCTATAGGATCATATAATACTGGAAGAAAGTCTACAACTTACAGATTACAAGAGGCTTCTAGCAAAACATTGCAATCACCCAGTATTATACAAATGTCTGATCTCGACACACAACTATCATCAGGAGTGAGTACAAGTGTGATTTCAGGACACAATCCCAACAATCTCCCACTTACACTGGAATCATCAATTCCTATAATCCTTTTGTCTCTATATCTCGATTTGGCATAAGGCAATATTAGTGTCATCATTATTAAGCCAATATCGTGTTTATCGAACTCCTGATTAATATCATATCGTATCAGACTCAAACACATTACTAACCAATTCACAAAAACCCGATATAAACATCAAACGATACATCAACCTCTATTGACATATCAGTCTATACATCAAACTCATATCAGACTCAAACCTATTATCAAAGTCAACACTTAGCTAGGTCAAAGATATCAAAACCAAACCAAACAAATAAGAAAACTTAGACCAATAAACAATTTAAACCAATTGCATTAACAAAAACCAGAAGCATTAGCAATCAAACCAGTCGCATTAACATACAAATACTATGCCTAAATTTAATAAGAACCAATCGCATATGAAGAATCAATCTCACTAACAAATATACACTATGCATAAGTGATCACAAAAAATAGACAAAGAAACAATTGACCCATTTGCATATGTTTAAGAATTTGCATAATTATAGCACAAGAACCAGTCGTATTGACAAGAAATTAAGAACCAATATCAATAACCAAAAACAGAAGCATGGATTAAGAACCAATCTCATTGACTAACTCTCATTAACATACAAATAACCAAAAATAGAAGCATTGATCAATCACATTAACATACAAATATTATGCCTAAATATATTACACAAAACTAATTTGTATAGTAATGAACCAGTACACCTTTAACAGAAGCATAAACCAATCACATTAACACAAATAATATGCCTAAGTGTATTAAACAAAAGCATAAACTAATTTGCATAACAATGAACCAGCACCATTAACAGAAGCATAAACTATTTCGCATAACAATGAACCAGTACACCATTAACAGAAGCATAGACCAATCACATTAACATACAAATACTATGCCTAAGTATATTAAACAGATGCATAAACTAATTCACATACACATATAAACAGTACACCATTAACAAAACCATTAACTAATTCACACAACAATAAACCAATACACCATTAACAAAAGAATCGACCGTTTACATTAAAATTCATACTAAGCCTAAACTGTAATACAAACTCTCTCAAAATTTGGTCAACGGACAGCTGAAAAGTCAATCGGTGCAGTTTCGTAATTTTCAGAAGATGATAGACAATTTGGTAATTTTACCAAAATACGAGCCAGAAGACGAGACGGGCCAAATGTTTCTCTTTTTAATTAAAGAAAATATTTAGAAAAAAATAAATGGTGGAAGCGGACTTTAATCAAGTTTATCGGACTATCAGGAAAGGAAACCGATAGGACAGACAAAACTTGTAAAATTCATAACGGGAGCTACGGATGTCCGTTTGAGGAAATTCAAATTTCTAAATGCTTTTAAAATAATCTAATATTTTATAATGTGGCTTGGATGATTTATAGAAGAAGATTTGGGGTTTTTATAAAATTAAACTCAGAATTGACCTTATCGGAACATCGGAATGAATCGGATATTTGAGAGATCTAGAAGCTTGGAGTGACCCTGAAGTGCCATGTGTCCTCTCTCCTCCTATTATATGGCGCCAAGTCTCCCTTTTTGTGTGCAAAGGGTAGTTTTTGGTGTAATGCACCTTCTTGCAAGTTTGGAGTCTAATCAAACATCTCCCTCATTCATGAACCTCAACTCACATTCTCTAGACTCTATCTCTCATCTATCCACCACCGAAAATCCCTCTCTCCCTCTATATTCATACCACCCATATGAACTTGGTCGAAGATCTTCAAGTTTCTTGAAGAACATTCAAAGTGATCTTCAAAACTTGGTGCTCAAACTATCCCTATAACTCCTAAACAAAGCCACAAATCTACACACCACCTACACCATCTTTATCACCATCTTCTCCTCTCCATTCGCCACCGGTCCGTTCATCTCGCCGCCGCCGGCAAGCCACCGCCGTGTTCCTCTCTCTCCAGCCGGTTTCTTAGTCTCCTCTCCTCTGCTCAGTTAGCTCTCTCTCATCAGTTTCATCTCAGTCGTCGGAGCTCTTTTTCAGCCACCGGAGAAGCTCTTTCCTCGCTGGTCAACGGCTCTGTTGGAAAGCCTAGGATCTAGGGTTTGTGAAATTGAATCATAGATCTCGTGTTTACCTCAGAGATGGCAGCGGAATGAATGGTAATCGAGATCACCAGCGACTCAGATGCTTCGCCTCTACCAGATATACACGCACACAAAGCTGGAAAGCCGGGATGCTAGTGCCGGATCTTGGGAACACTGAGTTTGGGAGGCTCGGTTTCTCTGCAAAACAAACAGATCAACTTCTCTGGTTTCAGGTCGACCATATTAGCCTTTATATAGACATGGGATGATTAAACCGATGATTGGATTAATCCAATTCGTTTAAGTCATCAAATCGAAACATCAGTTTCGAAACCCGACATGTGTCGATCGACACACTCACTGTGTCGATCGACACACCTCTTCAAAACTCAATATCAATGTGTATCCAATACACATCAACATGATCATTACCATAATGATCATTCCCATATTTATGCTTCCATTTTGCTTAGGTGTGTGACCCTATAGGATCAAATAATACTGGCAGTAAGTCTACAACTTACAGATTGCAAGAGGCTTCTAGCAAAACATTGCAATCACCCAGTATTATACAAATGTCTTATCTCGACACACAACTATCATCAGGAGTGAGTACAAGTGTGATTTCAGGACACAATCCCAACAGCCTCACCACATTCGGTCAACGCCGGAGTAACTGCCGGAAAAGCCTGCTCCACCCCATTTGCTCAGCCGGTTCGATTTGGGTTTGATTTCTGTTGGTATGGTGTTGGTTTTATCCGGTTCAGCCTCGGTTTAAGCTTTAGTTTGGTTTAGTCAAACTAGGTCAACATTTGGTCAAATCGGTTTAAGCGGTTAATGGTTTGATTCGATTCTGTTTAGCTAAACCGGTTCAATTGGAGTTGGTTTAGCATCGATTCAAGATTTGGTTAACCGGTCTAGGCACGGTCAATGGTCAGGAGTCAACGGTCAGCCGGTCAATGCTTGGTCAGACCTTTGGTCAATGCCGGTCAACATCGTGGTCAACGCCGGTCAGCGGTTGGTCAACGGCCGGTTCTCGTTCGTGTAAGTTTGGAGTGTTCGTGTTTCGGTTTGGGAAAGTTCGGGGTTCTAGTTGCTCGGTCTCGGAAGTTCGCATCCGTCACTTCCGTCATCCGTCAATGGCCTAGGTCGTAGGACTTTGTGTTTACGTCTAGGAGTCGTGGGTAATTTTAGTTACCATGTCGGTAGCTAAGTATTCCCGTGGAAGTTACCGAGTCCGCATAGTGGGCCCAAAGTTGTTATAGTTGGTTTTCGCGATAGATAGATCGAGTCTAATCGAGGACATGTTCCGCAATGACTTCGATTTTCGTAGTCTTCCAAAGAGAATGCTTGTGTGTTGGGGTTTATCACGTCACGGTGGCATGTGATAAACCAATTCTTTCTTTATGATTGTTATTTTGGGTTTTGGGGCGGGAATTAGTATTTGTAGGTTAGACTAGAAGCCTTTAGTGGGAACCGACTCGGTGGGTGATCTTAGATCGCTCATTAGACTCTTTTGTGTTTTTCAGGTTTACCAGCGACTGACGTGGGAGGTCCTCGGCGTAGTTTCGGGATTGCTTGCGGGCCGGAGGTTTTGATTCAATGTTTTGTTTGTTGTATTTTGGTTCGGTTTTCATGGCGCTTGTTGATTCTTTGATTACTTGTAATTAATCTTAAATAGGCAACTCGTTTGTAAAGGACTTAAATTACTTAGAATTGAAATCACTTTCCTGATATTTGGTTTAGTCTGAACCGACACAACTCGTGGAAGCAATACAGGTTGTTGGGGTCAAAAACCCCTTGACGAAAACAATAGCCAAGAACAAGATCGGACGATCGGACACGGACAAATGTCCATTTCGGATAAACAGAATTTCATGCAAATAACAAGTTATACAAAGCTTAGATGACTTCGTATGAATAACCTTTTATACGAAAAGATTCAACGGACAACATTTCATACGAAATGGACAACATTTCTTACGAAGCGGACAACTTTTCACACAAAACAGATCGATCGAACAAACACATCTTTCGACAGAAACTACGGATAGACGAAACATCCAAACAGGCGACTTCCAAGCTGAATCAGCTCGGATCCAAGCTAAACCAGATCGTATCCGAGCTAAACCAGCTTGGAATTTCCGAGATGAACCAGATCGGATTTTTGAGCTTAACCAGCTCGGATCTGAGCTAAATCAGCTCGGATCCGAACATTTCCCTTCTCATTTTCCGAGCATAATTCACTCATTCGGAAGTTTCCAGCTGAATGCATCTCTTGGGGACTTCCGAGCTGAATTTTCTTCTTAAAATTTTCCGAACGGACATTCCACTTAGATCGTATAATCAAACATTTGCCGATATCTCCTTCTTCGGGCGCAACTAGCCGCAATCCGTCTTCGAAAGTATCGGCTTATACGATCTCGGCCGCTAAACCAAAATCGTCGGATAAAGTTTGAGAAAATAAGAATTTGGTCCCAAACATACAACATTCGTATTTCCGATACTTTGGGCCGAATAAAGAATTCTATGCACAAAGGGACTCGGACCATCCGTTTTTCAGCCCATTCGGCAAAATAGGTTAAGCCGCAGAAAGATAGTCGTCGGAGAGAGAAGATAAACTGGAATAAGTGAAGATGAAGATATATCCGAGCTAAAGAAGAAAATCCGAGCTGAAAATGTAAATCTCAACGGAAATGGAAACAGACGATAACAGGAAGATTTCCAAATATCTCGCGGACGCAGATTCCCGATGCCAACTTGCCGCAGCTATATAAGGAAATAACATTCATACGATTTAGATATAGCAAAAAACCCTTGCATCTAGACTTAAGAGCGTAGTGATTTTCTTAGATGTTTCCGTTCTTTGTACTCCCTTTTCTGATCGATTATCAATAAAATATCCTCCGGGTTCCTATTTCGGTGTGTTTATCTTTGAGATTTTTGTTCCCTAAAACTCTACAAGTTTTGACAGTGCGAGTTCCGACTCTCAAAGTTTGGCGCCGTCTATGGGGAAGAGAAATTTCTGACACTCAAAAACCATCGACTAGCGGATCCGAAGAGATGATTACCAATAGAAACAGAAACGTAGCCGGTCCACTGAATCTTGTGACCAACAATATGATTATTGGAGGATCGCAATACTGCCGAGACACAGCATCCTCGATCAAAGCTTACCAAGGGTGAGCTGAAACAAACTCTCACTGGTCTATCCCTTCTCAATCTCCTAACGACGTAATAACGTTTGAAGAGTGCGAGACCGCTGATATCGACCGACCACACAACGATCCGCTCGTTATACAGCTGATCATAGGAGATCTTGACATAGCCAGGATTTTGATCGACACCGAAAGTTTCGTGGATGTAATATTCCAAGATACTTTAAGAAGGATGAACATCAATTTGTCCGTAGTATCTACAATCCCAAAACTCTTAACAGGATTCACGGGAGACACAACAATGACCCTCGGAACAACTAGGCTGCCGGTACGAGCTGGAGGAATAACCAAAGTCGTCGAGTTCTCAATAGTAGACGCTCCAGCGATATACAACGTGATCATGGGGACTCCGTGGATAAATTCCATGATAGCTGTCCCATCAACGTATCACCTCTGCTTAAAGTTTCCAACAGCCGGCGGGATCACGACAATATGGAGAAATCAAGTACAATCCCGATCTTGTTTCATGACCGAACACAAACTTAGGAAACCAACGATCGAAATCCCTCGAAAGTCAAAGCGACCACAGATAGAGCCGAACCAAGGAGTTGCGGAAAAATCTAAAAAATCCGAGAAAGAGCAAGAGGAAGAAGAAGACAACGAGCCTTGCGAACCTGTGATTTCAGTCTGCATAGACGATGACCATCCAGAACGATGCGTAGATATCAGGGTGAATCTCGACGACTTGATAAAAAGGCATAGTATTATGCCTCCAAGAGAATGTGAATAGTTTTGCTTGGTCCGCATAAGACATGCATGGGATTAGCATGGACATCGCTTGTCATGAACTGAACGTGGACCCAACGATCAAACCCGTCAGACAAAAAAGAAGGAAGTTAGGGTTCGAACGGAGTAAAGAGGTCAACGACGAAGTCGAGAGATTACTAAAATTCGGCTCAATCATCGAAGTAAAATATCCGGACTGGATTGAAAACCCCGTAGTAGTAAAAAATAAGAATGGAAAATGGAGGGTTTGCGTCGACTTTACGGATCTGAACAAAGCATGCACCAAGGACAGTTTTCCACTTCTGCACATAGACCGACTGGTGGAGGCGACCGAAGGAAAAAAAACTGCTCACATTTACGGACGCTTTCTCAGGATACAATCAGATCATGATGAACCCAGACGATCGAGAAAAAACCGCTTTCATCAGTGACAGGGGAATTTATTGCTACAAGGTTATGCTCTTCGGCTTGAAGAATGCTGGAGCAACATATCAGCGACTAGTAAACAAAATGTTCGCTGAACAACTCGGAAGGACAATGGATGCATACATAGATGATATGCTGGTCAAGTCCCTCGAGGAAAAAGACCACGTAGAACATCTACGGGAGTGTTTCGAACAATTGAACAAGCATAACATGAAGCTCAATCCGACCAAATGCAGATTCAAAGTGGCATCCGGAGAATTTCTCGGATGCCTCGTGACTCATCGAGGCATCAAAGCAAACCCAAAACAGATCAATGCCTTGATTCAAATGTCCTCGCCGACAACGAAACGCGAAGTCCAGCGATTAACAGGACGCGTAGCGGCGCTAAACAGGTTCATCTCGCGTTAAACCGAAAAATGTTTGCCTTTCTACGACACCTTAAGGGGCACCAAGACTTTCGAGTTGTCAAAAAAATTCGAGGAAGCCTTCCAACAGCTGAAGAGATATTTGGCGAATCCGCCGGTATTGGCGAAACCAATAGAAGGAGAACCTTTGTTCCTATACACGGAAATATCAACTACCGCAGTGAGTGGGGTTCTTATCAAATAAGATTGTGAGGAACAAAAGCCGTTTTTCTACGTCAGCCAAACACTAACGGATGCGGAAAATCGCTACCCACAAATCGATAAACTAGCACTCGCACTGGTGATGTCCGCTCGGAAGTTAAGGCCATATTTCCAATCTCATTCAATCACAGTCTTAACAACCTTTCCGTTACGGACGATCCTCCATAGTCCAAGCCAATCTGGGAGATTAGCCAAATAGGCAATAGAACTCAGCAATTCGACATCGAGTATCGGTCAAGAACATGCGCAAAGTCGCAAGTACTAGCGGATTTCTTGGTCGAACTACCGTAAGAAGGAGCAGAGGAACTAGCAGAAGACTCAGATTGGTTACTCCATATTGACGGCTCCTCGTCAAAGCAGGGTTTCGGAGTGGGAATCCGCCTGACATCGCCAACTGGAGAAATCTTAGAGCAATCCTTCCGCTTAACTTTCCACGCTTCAAACAACGAAGCAGAATACGAAGCCGTAATTTCCAGGATGAGACCAGTCCATGCTTTAACGATTCAAAACATACAAGCGTTCTGTGATTCGCAACTAGTCGCAAGCCAATACAGCGAAGAATACGAAACAAGGGACAAAATGATGGAAGCGTACCTGAAAATCGTCCAGGACTTGGTAAAACCGCTCAAGAATTTCAAGCAAAAGTGAATCCCTAAAGGAGAGAACGCACCCGCCGATGCATTAGCAGTTCTCGCCTCGACATCGGAACCGAGCTTGAAACTGATCATTCCGGTAGAATTTATCGAACACCTAAGCATCGAAAACTACGAAACGATCAATCTAGCTTATCCACCCCAAAAATACGATGAAAACTTACCACCAGGAGAAGACGATGTTGAGACAGACGTACGAGCCGAGGGAGAATACGGCTGCGACAAAGGATGGATAGAAACGATTCGTTCGTACATCAAGAACGGCGAACTCATGAAGATAAATGGGCAGCGCGCAAAGTCAGAGTGCAGGATGCTCACTATGTTTTGATGGAGGGAAATATGTACAAGTGGAGGTTATCTGGTCCTATAATGACATGCGTCGAAGGCAAAGAAGCGAGGCGAGTTATGGAAGAAGTCCACAGAGGCTCATGCGGAAATCATTCTGGAGGAAGAGCGCTCACGGCTATTTTTGGCCGACAGTGGTCAAAGACTCCGAGAAGTTTTCTTGGAAGTGTAAAAAGTGCCAGAGACATGCTCCAACCATCCGTCAACCAGCCGAACTACTATCGTTAATCTCGGCATGTTACCCATTTATGCGTTGGTCGATGGACATAGTGGGGCCGCTTCATCAATCTAAAT
The DNA here is from genome assembly GCA_030180135.1 of Orychophragmus violaceus. NCBI lineage: Eukaryota > Viridiplantae > Streptophyta > Magnoliopsida > Brassicales > Brassicaceae > Orychophragmus > Orychophragmus violaceus. The sequence continues at coordinate 78,235,519 of CM058235.1, read as the reverse complement.
AGAAGTGATTCCTCCTAGTCCTAACAGATTATTTCTCAAAGTGGATTGAAGCCGAATCTTATGCCAGCATCAAAGGTTCCCAAGTCGAACATTTCGTATGGAAGAACATTATGTCGACACGGAGTGCCATACGAGATCGTTACGGACAACGGCTCACAATTCATTTCAACGCGCTTCGAAGCTTTTTGCGAAAAATGGAAGATACGATTACAAAAATTGACGCCGCGGTACCCCCAGGGGAACGGGCAGGCCGAAGCCGCCAACAAAACGGTCCTCGACGGGTTGAAAAAGCGGCTCAACGAAAAGAAGGGACGATGGGCGGAGGAACTTGAAGGGAGTCTTGTGGTCGCACCGGACAACTCCCAGACGAGCAACTGGCGAAACACCATTTGCGCTTGTTTACGGATCAGAATGTGTGATCCCGGCCGAAGTCAAAATCCCAGGAATACATCGCGAATTGCTCCCTAGACAAGAGGGTCTGAATCATACGATTCTCCTTGACGAACTCGATCTAATCGACGAGCGACACGACCAAGCATTAATCCGTATCAAAATTATCAGCAAGCAGCCGCAAGGTATTACAACTCGAACGTCCGCAGTATGAGATTCCGAGAAGGAAACTTGGTCCTGCGAATGGTATTTCAAAATACCGCCGAACGAAATGCAGGCAAACAGGGAGCCAACTGGGAAGGACCTTATAAAATCACGAAAGTCGTCCGACCATGGGCATATGAATTAACCAACATGGATGACGTCCAAGTTCCCAGGAGCTGGAATGTGATGCACCTAAAGAAATACTATCATTAAACCAAGACTTCTGAAATTTTGAACTACGGGGCGGCTTGATCCCCGGAAGGGGTACGTAGGCAGCCGGTCTTTTGATCGTTTCAGCTGTCCCCCCTGTCAAAAATAGGGGGAGTGGGTACGTATATATCTATACTTCCGCATCAGAATTCGGAAAATTTTAAAACAATTCTAGAACTTGAAAGCTTTTCGGATAGGAAAGTCCGAGCTATTCAAACGATTCAGCACGGAGCTTCCGAGCAAGTTAGATAGGAAAGTCCGAGCTATTCAAAAGAGTCAGCTCGGAACTTCTGAGCAAGTCAGCTAGAAAATTTTGAGCTATTCAAACAAGTCAGATCGGAACTTCCGAGCGAGTCAGCTCGGAAATCCGAGCACGGCAGCACGGAGGTCTGAATAGAACAACTCGGAAATTCCGAGCAAATCAGCTCAGGTGCCCGAGCAGGACACTCCTCTTGAAGGAAAACAGAACCTGTCCGACTAACTTCTAAACGTATTCGGACAACTCTCACGACACTCAGCTCATACAGCCAATTCACTCAAACAACCCCGGATAACGGATCATAACTAGAGGCATGGCGCACCCGCAAAAGTTCAATCTCTCCATCCAAACGCTTGGATTTGTCCGGTAACAAAAATAAATTGTATCTCATTTTTCATTTAATTTACTTCTTTTAGATCAAAATTAGGATATAAACTTCGTAACTTAGAATTCGTTTACTATCACGTCGCATGCATTTTTCCATGATTGTTAGGAATAGTCTATCTTGTCTGCTGACGGCCGCAGCAGACAAACACATACCTTCTTTACGGATATTAGCCAACATGTCCTATACGGATTGAGGCTCTATACATCCAACAAAAGGATAAAAGCGTGCTATATAAATCTTAAATACCGCCAAGGTATGTTAATTATCGGCAAAGAGAACATAAGTCGAGAGTCGATAGTAAAACCCGGAAATTGGGAAGTCGATATGTCTTAAAAACCACCGCAGCAGTACTAGAGTCGATAACAGACCCCAATAATATAGTATGACGCTACTCAGCACACTGGTAAAATGACGTTCTAGCCAAGTATATCTTGGTTCGATATTTTTGAAAGGTGGGTCCTGCGGATATCAACTTACTTTTGATAAACGAAAGATGTGAGGCGAAAGTTTCGCGGAAAAACGGAATCGAAAGTCCAAACCAAGTAAAACACAACACGTTGGTCTCGACAACGTCATTATTGAGTACACGACCGATGACGGGAATATAAGACGGGAAACCCCTGTACTAGTACTGAAGTCAAATGTAAAACTCTGAAACCCAATAAGACGCCTCCGAGCACACTATGTTTAATCATTACAGAGTCCGCAAGAGGAGTACATTTTGTTACTCCTCGGACTCGATTTTGAAACCCAGTAAGACGCTTCCGAGCACACTGGTCTAATCATTACAAAGTCCGTGAGAGGAGTACGTCTTGCTACTCCTCAGACTCGATTTCGAAACCCAGTAAAATGTACTCCTCAGAATCAATTTCGAAACCCAGTAAAACGCTTCCGAGCACCCTGGTCTAATCATTACAAAGTCCGCGAGAAGAGTACGTCTTACTATTCTTCGGGCTCGATTTCGAAACCCAGTAAGACGCTTCCAAGAACACTGGTGTGATCGTACGAAGTTTGCAAGAGGAGTACGTCTTGCCACTCCTCGGACTTAATTTTAAAACCCAGTAAGACGTTTCTGAGCGCACTGATTTGGATCAAACACATATCGCAAAAGGGATACTTCTTGTAAAACTATCCAAAACTAATCAACGACAATATGATCGATCGTTCTCACATAAACTGAGCATATCTGAAAATTCAAGCAGTTCATCTTGGAAGTTCCGAGATGAAGCCCGGAAATCCCGAGCTGACCAAATTCCGAAACCAGTCATCTCGGAAGTTCAAAGATGAAGCTCGGAAATTCAGAACCATCTGCCTCAGATCGTCTAAACCAACTATCTTGGATTTTGGATATCTCTAAACTTACAGAACACAATACGGCGCGACTTCTACAGACGAGGCTCAACCGAAAATTCCGAAAACAACCGAAAAATGATCTTGAAGACTGGAAACAAAAGCATTTTGTTTTTTTTTTAAAGTGAAGAGTTCATAAAACGGAATGACCAACCATCCCGGAAAGAGAGAACGACAACATCTGAAGCAATAAACACAAACAAACACGGTTTTCAGAGATAGGAACCGTAGACATTGGATACGCTGGCCGACTCCGCATCATCAACAAGGGAAGTGTCCCATTACAACGGCTCGCCCGAATATCCCGAGAAAGGAGAAAAGTTGAAACAATTCTCGGCCTCAGCTATCAACCTGTCATACTCAGGGACGTCGTTCGCAAGAAGCTCCACTTTCATACTCTCGAGCTGCTCCTCATCAGCCTCGAACGCTGGAGGGTCCTGTGCCTTCAACGCGGTAATAATTTCATGGTTACTATTCGTATCAATGAAGTTACAGTGTCTCTTCTTGGCCGCGGGCATCTTGGAAAAATACCGCGAAGTTTCCTAAAGTGGGATGCGAACTTATCGAACATACCCTTCCTCCCTTTATTGGTTGCCTCTTTCAAGGAAACCTCACGGGAAGAGTTCTCCTCCACAAGCTTCAGTTTTAGAGCTTCGGCTTCGACAAGAGCCTCCACCCTTTCGGAATCAACGGAACGTTGTGCCGCTTCAAACTCAGCCGCCTGACTTCATGCGTAGCTTTTAACTCATAAAGAGAAGGTTCCAGTTTCTGGTTATCAGCAAGATGTTTGCGGAACAGGGGCCTGAGCTCCACGGATTTCTTTCTCGGATTCAGCAGCTTGCATGTTCACCGACGCCCACGCCTAAAATCAAAAATGCGTATAAATTAGTAAACGGCCACTTAAATCAAGGAGGGTGGATCTCTACCTTTAAAAAATCTTGGCATGCGTGAGTAAGCAAGACGCCGCAGGACATGTCCTCGTACAGAACCGGAACGTCGCCTGCGTGCCATACTCTCGAGCAGAACCTCGCAACTTCTGATACATTGTCGTAAATAGGACCTCTGGACCTCAGAATGCTCGGAGCAGATTTTGGGACGGTTCGGGGAACTTCAGCCTCACCAGCCTTCATGATTCGTTTCTTTCTCTTCTCGGGCGGAACGCTCTGAGCCTCCAAACCCAAGATTGGTCCCAAAGATATACGGTGAGCACCAGAGCTTTGTCCAGTTTCCAATCCACCTGCAGCCATAGGAGCATCTTGATTAAGCGACACACCTTGTACGGCTTCTCGGCCGTTTCCAACAACCTCAGATGCCTTCTCTTCACTTTTCCGCCTCTTTTCTTCCGTCGCCGCTTTCCTCCTGGATTTTGCGAGTTCACGCTCGGACAACGTAAGAGGTTTGTTCTGGAATGACATCGTCCTAGTTGTCGCAATCTTTCTGAAAAACGGAGGTAAAAAAACTATAGGCCGAAAAGTATTCGAAAAAAGAAAGACGTTCAAGGATGTTCAAGGGAGAAACTAGAGAGGGAAACTTACCCAAAATCTAGAGAGATTGAAGTGAGTGAAGAAATGAATGAAGAATGAAGAATATTTATAGATTTCTTCAAAGGCGTAGGGGTAGGATCATAATTTGGCGTGGTTTCTTATAGATTCCACAAAGTCATGGGACTTTGAGATGATTACACCTGAATCACTTTGTCATAAGCATGCTCAAGCAGATCATGACGGAATGGATCATGATTATGCATGGTGTCGGATTGACTTTGCACAAGAAAGCCAATTACGGCCAGAGTACGATACTTCGGACAATCCGTCGTCGCAAAGGAAATAGCACGAAAATTGACTGATCAAGGTTTCCTCGGACGATTGTTTTTGCCTCGAATACAAAATAACCTCGCCATCATCGCACTCGAATTTGACGAGCTGGGGGGCTAACTGTTGGGGTCAAAACCCCTTTACGCAAATAATAGCCGAGAACAAGATCGGACGATCGGACACGAACAAATGTCCATTTCGGATAAACAAAATTTCATGCAAATAACAAGTTATACAAAGCGTAGATGACTTCGTATGAATAACCTTTTATACAAAAAGATTAAACAGACAACATTTCATACGAAGCGGACAACATTTCATACAAAATGGATCAATCAGACAAACACATCTTTCGACAGAAACTACGGATAGACGAAAAATCCGAACAGGCGACTTCCGAGCTGACCCATCTCGGATCAGAACATTTCCCTTATCATTTTCCAAGCATAATTCACTCCTTCGAAAGTTCCGAGCTGAATGCATCTCTTGGGAACTTCCGAGCTGAATTTTCTTCTCAAAACTTTCCGAACGGACATTCCACTTAGATCATATAATCAAACATCTGCCAATATCTCCTTCTTTGGATGTGCAACTAGCCGCAATCCGTATTCGAAAGTATCGGCTTGTACGATCTCGGCCGTTAAACCAAAATAGTCGAAAAAAGTTTGAGAAAATACGAATTTGGGCCCAAACTTACAAATTCGTATTTCCGATACTTTGGGCCGAATAAAGAAGTCTATGCACAAACGGACTCAAACCATCCGTTTTCAGCCCATTCGGCAAAATAGGTTAAGCCGCGGAAAGATAGTCGCTGAAGAGAGAAGATAAACTGGAATAAGTGAAGATGAAGATATCTCCGAGCTAAAGAAGAAAATCCAAGCTGAAAACGTAAATCTAAACGGAAATGGAAACAGACGATAACACGAAGATTTTCGAATATCTCGCGGACGAATATTTTTGAAGCCGACTTGTCGCAGCTATATAAGGAGATAGCATTCATATGATTTAGATATATCAAAAAAACTCTAGCATCTAGACTTAAGAGCTTAGTGATTTTTTTAGCCGTTTCCGTTCTTTGTACTCTCTTTTCTGATCGATTATCAATAAAGTATCCTCCGGTTTCCTATTTTGGTGTGTTTATCTTTAAGATTTATGTTCCCTAAAATTTTGCTCTACAAGTTTTGACAGTGCGAGTTCCAACTCTCACACAGGTTGTAAAGCTTTGTATTGTAGAAGCGAGGTAAACGGGGTCAAGGACGGTTTGGTGGGAGCCTTTGTCTCAAACCGGACTGTCTTTGGCTTCGTATTGTGACGAACTTTTCTCGTTTGGCCTGCTCGGGTTCAATCGGTCATGTTCTTGTTTGATTGTTGACCGGTCAGTTTCGGTCACCGGATAACGAGAAAGAGGCGTTACATAAACAGTTCTAAAGAGTTCTAAACAGTTTTAAACAGCTCTAAACAGTTCTAAACCTATAATCAAAGTCACGACACACTTACCATAAACCACCATTTTATCTTCGAGGATGGATAAGTGGCATGCTTTGTCTCTCCAGAGCATCCATCACGGCGGCCAGACTCGGTAGTGGATGACGAGCGCCTCCCATACTAGTTCTCCTCATCGCTCTTGGAGGAATCTGAGTTTGAAAAACTCGTATGCGGGCTGCGCATTCACCATAGGAAGAAGATGTGAGCCGATTCATCTGCATGCATACAGAAATAGAGGTTAGATATATATACAAAACCGTGGACAGAATCGAAGAGAGTAAGTGAATCGAAACAAAAATCCGAGAGAAGATATTGGGTTTTATGTGAATAAACAAAATTCGAGAGATAAATTAGGGTTTGTGTAATTAGGGTTTGTAAAAATCTGAGATAGCTACATCCAAATCGAAAGTAGAGAAGAAGAACAAAAAACTTACCATTGATAATCGATGAAGGACCGAGTTAGGGTTTTTAGACGAGAAGGGGCGAAAACAAGTTTAGCCGACTCGAGGATGAGCAGAATCGAAGAAGAAGGTATAGAGAGTGAGAGAACGAAGATGAATTGGATAGAAATCGGAGAAAGAAAGAGATAAAGGGATCGACGAATCTGGGTGAAATCAGAGAAAGAGAGAGAAAATTTGTTGAGGGGGTGAAAAGGAAGAAGACATGATGCCTTAGGGTTTTTCTCGATCGATTCATTTTCCTGGGCCAAAATTGGGCCAAAACGAAACGCGGCAAACAAAAATTCAGGCCCAATTTTTTGCCGCATATTGAATATAGCTTAGCCACAAACAAAATAGTAGCTATTTGTGGCTATTGTGTACCGAGTAAATTGAACCGTGAAATTGGAAATTTGTATAGCCACGAAAGTTTTCGTGGACATTTGTGGATATACAAATTTTATTAATAATTGAAAATAGATTATACATTTGATTATAAATTAAAAAAATACAATTTAATATAAATTTTAAATTTAACTTTATATAAGTTATAGTTGAATATATATATATATATTATATGTTTTATAATTGAATATATGATTATACATTTTATATATATATATACATTTTATCAAGAGTTCAAATTTGAAATATTATTCATTAAATCTTAAAATATTACAATATTACTAGTCTTCACATGAGTATGAATCCGAATATTCACTATAGTGATCATTTATCATCTTCAGACACATATTCATCATTTGGATTGATCGTCGGTGTTGGATCATACTCTGAAGCATCATGGACTGCGTGTGCTTCGACTCGTACCATTTCAGTTGTTGGTATAACATGCTCCGCAATGTCGCTTTGTATTGCAAACTGAAAAAATTCTTGAGTTTCACAAAATCCTCTCGGTATAACCTTCGTTGTAGCCCACCATTCTTTTCTGATTGGTCGTACTCGCGGATAAGGAATGTAACACATTTGATCACATTGCTCTGATAAGATGAATGGATCGTACTTGTCATAATGCATCTTTGGTAAAACATCAAAAATACCTAATGGATGTCTTCGTATTCCTCGAGTGGTGTTGAACCATTGACATTTGAAAATCACGGCTTTTAGGAAAACCGCATTGTTATACTCTATCATGAATATCTCATCAATCAGTCCAAAATACTCGGTGTTAGCAGTTCCCTGAACAGAAACACCATAGTACATAGGCCACGCCTTGATTTGATGCTTCGAACCTTGTACAAATTATAGTACCTGCAATGGGAAATCACATGACGCGCTAGCAACATTGATCTGTAAATTTATTTCAAATTTAATATATAACATATATAAAACACATATAATTAAGATGAATAAAAATTTTAGTAATTACGTAGTCTCTGCACCACGTTGCAAATTTTTCATCTTTCACTCTCGTCATTGCGTCTGAAGTAATGTTTGGATGGCTCGGCCTTATATATTCTTCAAACATCATGCGTATACATTATTTAATTAAATATAGATCCTAAACCCAAAACCTTATAACCTAAACCAACAAAATATAATTAAATATAAACAAATTAATAGTTATGAAATAAAAATTACTATATAACATACTTTTCATATGGTTCAAATGTTTTACAGTTGAGAAGCAAAATGTTTGAAGTATATTGTAATCTTCATAATTTAACCATGTCTGTGACATGCTTCTGCTGATTCGTCATGCTTGCTAGAACATGATCAGAACATCATCATACTTGGGTTATATGTAGGATAAGTCAATCAAAGATTATTTTTTTAAAGACTAAAATACAAATTAAATTTCCAATATTCTATGTGTGTCTAAAAAGATCTTTATGATTATTTGGAATAGTGAATCTCTCTCTTTCCTCTTCTCTTGTTGTGCTTCCTTGTTTTTCCCTTCACTGCCCATAACTCCTTATAGAGATACTAAAGGTTCCAAGGGTTAACCATCAAAGATTTTTTTTTTTTGGCATCAAAATCCACTTTTATTACTCAATCATAGGACGGCTAGCTTCGGCTAGGTGAGTCTGTTGTTCAACAAGAGAGAAAAACTCATCCCTAGCTCGTGCGCCTTTAGCAAGATCGTCCGCACGGATATTTAAACTTCTAGAAATATAAGATAATCTAAAACCTCTTAGAAAAGGAAGTAATGATTTTAACTCGTCAATCTCTGCTGCTAGAGCTGGCCATTCCTCATCCTTCGCGATCACTCTTACCAATTGTTGACAATCTGATTCAAAGATGGTATCCGATGGGGCTTTGTCCTTCATTTCCTCCATTGCCCAAAGCAGTCCTTCAAATTCAGCCTTCAGTGTGGACTGACAGTTTAAAACTCCTCGAGCTCCTGTGATGACCGAGCGGTCTCCATAGGAAAGGACGAAGCCCAGTCCAGTAGTGGGAGCGGTTGCCGTCCAAGAAGCGTCCACCCTGCATTTCCATCGCAGCTCACCATCCATAGTTGGCGTCTCTTGGTTCTCCGTACTGGTCACAAGTTCATCTTCTATCTCTTGGGTGCATTGCGCCAATTTCCATGCCAGAGCTTCATGTTCCGCTAGTTGGACCGTGTATTCTTGAGATTCTTCTTTTCTTTGAACACTTTAGAATTTCTGGCCTTCCAGATATACCAGAAGATCCATGGGAAGGCTTAAAGGTGATGCGATGGGGTTCCTTGATCGTGAGCCCTCCATAGAAGGTAATCAAAGATCCAAAACAAGGATGTACTCGGGACCCCCCGGATTAGACGGAATTGTAGAGAGTGCCCAACATTGAAGTTCTTGTGGGCATTCAAAGAAGATGTGATTGATGGTTTCGTTTTCAGCTCCGCATATCTGACAAACGCAATCCGATCCACAATGTCGATCAACCAAACGGATATCCGATGGTAAGAAGCCTGATAAAGCATGCCATAAGGTATGTTATATCTTCCTTGAGGTTTGGATTTTCCATACCTGAGCTTTAATCAAAGTAGTACTTGGCTCTTCTATCATTTGTATTTGGGCTGATCGGCGTTGCTGAAGCGTAAGTTTGTAACTGGCATGTACCGTATAAGCACCTACCTTTGCATGATCCCAGCAATATGAGTCTCGTCTAATTGAGGTGGAGATCCTCATATTCAGAAGTCGTTGTATGTCTTCCCCTGTTTAAAGTTGGCGAGCTAGTTGTATATTCCATTGCTTGGTCTCATGGTTAATCAAGTGACCAACTCGCAGAAAGGGATCCCTGTGTCCCATGATATCGTGTGCAGGTCTGGGAACTGTATTGGGAATCCATGGGTCAGACCAGACAAGAGTATCCATCCCATTGCCTATGGTCTTACGGATGCCGTCCTTGATTAGATGCTTTGTTGCTAAAATACTTCTCCAGCTAAAGGATGGGTTACTCGATTTTGTTATGCTCAATGGATCTGAATATCGATAATATCTCCCTTTGAGGATCTTAGCAAGAAGGGAGTCTGGGTAAATCAACAACCTCCGGAGTTTTTTCGCTAGGAGAGCGAGATTGAATTCTCGAATGTCACGAAAGCCTAGTCCGCCCTCATCTAGGGGAACACAAATCTTGTCCCAAGAGACTCAGTTGATCCCTCTTTGATTATTTTTTGCGCTCCACCAGAAGTGTGCGATTGCGCATTGTAATTTCTTAGTGATCTTCTGGGGAAGTAAGAAGCATGACATGACGTATGTCGGAATCGCTTGAGCCACATATTTTATTTGGACTTCTTTGCCTCCTTTGGAGAGCAGTCTGACTGACCAGCCATTTGTTCTATCTTGTAGTCTATCTCAAACAAAAGCAAAGACTTCTTTCTTGTAACCACATATTTTCTCTAGCATACCCAAATACATACCCATCCCACCTTCTTTTTGAATTCCGATTGATCGTTTAAGATCAGTTTTCAGGATGCTACGACTTTAGAACCGAATATAACTGAAGATTTGGATTTGTTCAGTTGTTGTCCTGAGGCGTAACCATAGACGTCTATAATTCGGATTATCTCTTCGTACTGGGCTTGTTCCGTCTTACAAAAGAAGAGGTTGTCGTCCTCGATGAGAAGATGTGAGATGGGGGGACAAGATCGAGCAATTTTCATTCCTTCAATCTTCTTTGTCCTCTCAGCTTCCTTGATATGGGAGATGAGGACCTCTGTGCAGATTATGAAGAGAAATGGAGATAAAGGATCTCCCTGCCGTAGACCATGGGACGGTGCGATTTGATCTTTGGCTTCACCATTAATCAAAACTCGGTAAGACACGGTTTTCACGCATCGCATAAGGAGCTGCACACAATCATGGTCAAAGCCCATTTTTTCCAAAAGCGCTTCTAGGAAGCTCCACTCCACTATATCGTACGCCTTGCTCTTATCCGTATTGATTGCGCCGTACTTTGAATTACAACTTTGATTGGTTCGGAGCGCGTGGAACATCTCCTGTGCAACTAAAATATTTTCTGTAATTAGACGTCGAGCCACAAAGGTCGACTGAGTCTTCAATATAAGCTTCGGGAGGAATCTTTTCATTCGGGCTGTCAGGATCTTGGAAATGATCTTGTAGCTGATATTACATAGGCTTATTGGCCGAAATTTTGACATCTGGGATTGTCTATCAACCTTCGGAATGAGGCAAATATTTGTTTCATTTAAGCGCTCGTCAAGATAACCGGTTTCAAAGAACTCCTTCACCATTTTAATAACATCTTCTTTAATGACGTTCCAGAAGCGTTGATAAAAAAGACTCGTCATACCATCAGGCCCTGGCGCTTTATCTGGATTTATAGCCAAAACCGCTTCTCATATTTATTTCTCCTCGGGCATCTTCTTTAGATCTTGATTCATGTTTTGTGATACTGGCGCGGTAATAAAGCGGATTGAGTCTTCTATAGTATCAGGGTCTGATGATGAGAAGAGAGTTTGAAAGTAATCAGAGGCTACTTTTTAAATCTCATTCTGTTTCAGCCCATATGCCTTGGTCGTCTTTCAAACGTACTATACGGTTTCGAGCCCTTCTTTGCTTCGTAATCCCATGGAAGTATTTCTTATTCCTATCTCCATATTTCAGATGTATAGCTCTACTCTTCTGCCGCCAATAAATCTCTTCGTCTCTAAAAGCAGTACAGAGCCTCCATTTTAGGGCTAGTTCCTCTTCTGAGGTCAGAGAATCGTCACCTTGCGCCACATTGAGTCTCTCTTTTATCTCAACAATGATCTTTTCATTGTTTGTTGGGTTGTTTCTTTTCCAATGTGAGATAACTCTTCGGAAATTCTTGATTTTATCAATTAGGTGATATATCATGGTTTTTACTAGTTTTAGACCATGATATAAGTGTGTTTTTAGTGTCTTTTGTCTTTGTTTAGAGTCTTTTACAGGTATAATCAGGTTTGGAGCTGAATTGGAGATAATGGAGCATTTTGGAGATTTTTGGAGTGTTTGGCCGAGAGATAGAGTTCACTGTCCGAAACAGAGGAAGGTGTCGATCGTTGCACTCTAGCATCGATCGATGCACCAGCGAGATGGGCCAAAAACTCGGCGGTTTAGAAGAGTGAAGAATTTGCACTTTGATCCAGAAGTTCCTGATATTTACAAAGAAGCCCTTGGCCGAGATTATGCCTATATAATAGAGTTTTTAGAGTTTTTATTAGATACGCTTTATACTTTTTACCATACACTTTGATAATTAAGAGCAGAGGATTTTAGAGCTTTTTGGGGCTGATCTGAACCTGTTACATCATCTGTATTTGGAGAAGATTTCGAACCCCTTTTACTCTTATTCTTTTATGCAATTTATTCATTCTATGATTTTGTTTTCATTATCTATGTCTGAGTAGATCCATAGTTAGGTTTAGGGTTTCTCACATAGGATTTCATGACTTGCTAGACTTGTTCAAATTCAGTTAAGGATTCAAACTATATCTGTTCTTCAATTTAATTGTGCTTAAAGCTAGTTCTAACCTGATCAATTAGAATCTAGATCTTAGGTTGCTAAATACGTCACGGAAGTGGGGTTTAGGAATCTGAACTAATTAAATTGGGAAATTAAACTTTGCGCAAACGGAAGTTTGGTTTAGGATAATTGTGAACATATCAAACTTGGACTTATTGCTAGTTTAATCTGTTAGTTCTCGCAAACGAAAGTTTGGTTTGCTGCACTTAGACTTAGAGAATTATCGCAAAGGAATTTGGTTAATTCTATATCTGTGTTTTGAGTTCTAGAACCGTTCTTAATTAGATCCTTGCTGAATGAACTGTCTGCTTGTCTGATTTCCTGAGAATACCCTAGGCTTGACGCTTTTAATTACTTGCTTCACAACCGTTAATCTCTGTTACTGATTTACTTTCTCGCACCGCAATCTATTTCATTCACTACTTGCTTATTTCTAGTATTTATTCCTACAGTTTGATTCTCTTGAGACCAAGTGTCCCTGTGGATTCGATAACCCTATATACTACTTTGACATTGCTGTTCACTTGCAGTTTAGTATAGGGAAAACTTAGAACCTATCAAGTTTTTGGCGCCGTTGCCGGGGACTCTTTGAGTCTTCGATAGGACCGAACTTAGGGTTTTTGCTAGAAATTTTTCTTTTTGTTTTTGTTCTTTTTCGTTTTTATTTTTAGTTTTGCTGATTTTCTTTTTTCTCGGTTTCTTTCTGTCGCAGGTACGAATTTCGCCTTGCGTCGATCGTTGCATACCTTGCGTCGATCGTCACTAGGCGATTCTGAGAATTGAATCGATCGTTGCACTGATAGCATCGATCGTTGCTGGACGATTACAGACAGTTTATGCCAACGCAGAAAACTCGAAGTAATCCGAACTCGAGCTTGCTTAATCTCGGACTAGAGGAACTTGGACGTCTAGAAAGGACTAACAGAAGAGAAAAGAGAGAGAGAATGGTACGAGAACGTTTGATCTTGATACCGGATGCTGAAGGTACCCTGAGGGACCAAGATGACAACCCGTACAATGCTGCTGGGCATCGGGTTGATGCTGAAGGGAATGTTATCCCTGATCCTCCTGAGCAACAGGAGCTGAACCAAAACCAGGGTCAAGGACAGGCCCAAGGTAGAGAGATGGTGGTTCATGAGAGGACACTAGCTGATTACAACAGACCTGATGAGTTTCATGCAAACCGAGCAGCTCTAGTGCTTCCTGCTTTTGAGAGGAATGATTTTGAGGTAAAAACCATCTACTACCAGCTGATGAGACAGATTGCTTTTCATGGTCTTCAAACAGAGCAGCCTATGGATCACATTGACAAGTTTGAAGACATAGTCACTGGCATGAAGTATGAAGGAGTGTGCCCGGACTATCTGTTCCTTAAGCTATTTCCGCACAGTCTTGCTGGAGACGCTAGTGCATGGCTGAGACAACTGGCACCTGGTCAGTATACTACTTGGACAGCCTTAAAGAGTGAGTTCCTGCGTCACTTTTATGATGATGCACGCTCGGATCAGTCCAGACAGGACATACTCACCTTTTCCCAAGGAGCTGTGGAGCCCTTGAAGACTGCCTGGATGAGATTTAAGCAGTATCAGCGTGACTGTCCACACCATGGATTCACAGAAGTACAGCTGATTGGTATCTTCTTCAGAGGCATAGATCTTCCTTATCAGACTGCGCTGGATAATTCCAGTAATGCTAATTTTAACACCAGGACTCCTACGCAAGCTAAGCAGTTGATAGAGAATCTAATTGGCAGCAACAGTTGCAAAACAATGGATGAAAGGAGAAAGAGATCTGGTTGAACCGTAGAGAATTCTGATATAGCTAATATAAGATCCAGATTGGACACAGTCTACAATCTCCTAACAAGTAAGAAATCTGTCCACTTTGCACAAGATGTAGAGGTGATTCAGGCTGAAGAGAAAACTCAGGAAGAAGATGTGAATTTCATAGGAGGTTCTGGTTTCCAAGGTAATAGATTTGGTAATCAACAGGGGAACAGATTCTCCAATGGTGGACAGACTGGTGGTTTTCAAAAGACCTATGGACAAGGTAATCAGAGAACCTATGGGTCTACATCCTATCAGACTCCTCCTGCACCTACAGCCCATGAGAGCAAAATGGAGGCTATGATGGAACAACTGATGGAGAGTCAAACCAAGCTTTCTGTGGACAACAATAAGAAGCTGGACGCTGTCTATCAAGACCTCAATGGGAAGTTTGAGTCACTGAGCACTCACATGAAGCAGTTGGACACTCAGGTGAACCAGATGTCCAGCTCACTGAAGGGAAAAGGAGTTGCAGAGACTCATATTAAGGCCTGGTCTGTACTCATTAATGATGGATCTTACCTAGGGGAGAAATTTGAGCTAAGTACAGCTGAGTTGGTGACTGAGGCAGAATTTTCGGATTTCTGTGAAAAACTCTCGGGTAGAAACTGTAGCGATGCAACGATCGACACACAGCTGGCATCGATCGATGCAGGTCGTGAACGAGCCGAAGACCCGTGGGATGAAAGTGAGATTGATGCAGAACTAGCCCGCCTATTCCCTGATGTATCTGAGATCACTCAAGAGGATGTTTATGCACAAGCCATTAGGCAATGTCCCAAGGTGTCTGAAGTGATTAAACAAGAGATTGAAGAACTGAAAAAGCTAGAAGAGAGTGGTGAAGACTTGGAAGAAATTCCACCTTCTGATGATCCACCTTATCATCCATGTGTTCAGAGATATTTGAACAAGATGTTGCCTTTAGATGAGGAGCTGAGAGAATGGGTGATAATAGTTCCTCAGCATATCAGTGATGTTCTGCTAACCAAGGTCCCGAAGAAGTTACCTGATCCTGGAGTCTTTGTGCTAGATTGTTCTATCTTTGAGGATAGTTTTAGACGTTCTCTATGTGATTTAGGAGCTGCTGGAAGCATAATGCCTTACTCTGTAGCAGAGAAGCTGGGAATGTTGGATTTTACTCCTACTAGGACTTCTCTTATCCTAGCTGATCAGTCCATACGAGTTCCTGAAGGACTTCTTATGGACATTCCGGTGAGAGTTGGGAACTACTTAGTTCCAACGGACTTCCTTGTGCTGAAATATGATTGTGATCCGGATGAAGCTTTATTGCTTGGGAGACCATTCTTGGCTACAGCAGGAGCTGTGATTGATGTTAGACAGAGTCTAATAGACCTCCACCTGGGAGATGAACCACTGCACTATGAGATGGATAAGCTGCGAAGGCCACTGATAGATGGGCAGACATTCACCATAAGGGACGCAGATTTTGAGCAGCCTGATCATACCATGGTTATAGATCCTGGAGCACATTTCACTCCATCTTTTCTTGGCCATGAGCATTCCGCTACAGCCTACTCACCACCTTGGATGAGGAGACTTGAACAGAGACAGAAAAAGTCTTTGTCAAGACCTCCTGGTACTTGAAAGATCTCATCCGTCCGGTCAAGCTATTGACCTTAAACAAGCGCTGGGTGGGAGGCAACCCACCATTAGGTACTGGGGTTTTTCTTTTTCATTTTTGGTGTTTTTGTTAGGATTTTACGTTTGTTTTTGTTTCTGGTGAGTTTATGATTGCAGGTCTCGGTTAAATCGCAGTGCAACGATCGACGCTCTTCTGTATCGATCGACACAACACGAAAGTAATCGCATTGCAGCGATCGTTGCGGTCCTGAGCAACGATCGACTATACAGGAAAATCGCCAAGTAACGGTCGATGCACTTAGTGCAACGGTCGATGCTTAGCGACAGAGGTAACCCGACAGACATAATTCCACCTTTTCAATTTTTATTTTCTTTTTACCGATCCTTCGCTGGACACTACTGGGGACAGTGTGTCTTAAGTGTGGGGGAGGTGCTACTGACTTATATCTTTCTGTTTTCTTAAGAGTCAGTCCGTTTTTTAAAAATTTTGGTTTTATTGAGTCAAAATTGTTTAAGTAAGAAACTATGATTTTCTGAGAAGATTTACAAGACTTGCAGGAACTTAAGTAACCATTGGGATGAAGTTGCAGGATCTATCTATGACTGTTAGAAAACCCCATCACAGATCAACCTACTGGGAACACCCACATCACTTCAGGTATCAGAGGATCCTTTACTGACTTCAACCTTAATACTGACTTAGATTTCTCACCTAAGGGCTTGGTATGCTTTATGTCGGATTCCCTGTTAGTTCTGACACAGCCTGTAAACCTGTCCTATTTAGTCCCCTTCTCCCCTTCTGTAAAGTAAAAAAAAAAATAATAATAATAAATAAACTGAGGATGAGTTAGTAACTCCGAAGTGGTCATGGGAATAGTAGCAAACACTATTATATGTCATGTGATCCATGGAATGTGTCCAAAGTATACCCCATAACGGGAAGAACACTGATAAAAAAAAAAATGATACCCAGTGGGGAAAAATCAGTTGTTAAAGAAGGGAAAGAGAAGAAAGGGACTAGAGAAAGATAGTATGGTGGTCTAGAGCTGATAAGGTAAGAATCCATGTGCCTTTAGATCGATACTCCTTAGGTGAGACCGCACTTAAATACTTGCAGAAGTCAGTAGGGAGAATTTGAATGCTTGAATGTGATTGTGGAGTTTACCTAGGACAGTTGCTAAGTGTGGGGGAAGTACATTGTGGTCTTGATATCCTGTGATTGATTCTTGCAGTGGTTTACTAAGGGGAATCTGAGTATTGTAGCTTCTAGGATGAAATGAGTTTCTGAAGAGTTTTCAAACCTCTTCACCATGTTTTAGTTCTCTGTTTTGCTTGAGGGCAAGCAAAGGCTAAGTGTGGGGGAGTTGATATATCATGGTTTTTACTAGTTTTAGACCATGATATAAGTGTGTTTTTAGTGTCTTTTGTCTTTGTTTAGAGTCTTTTACAGGTATAATCAGGTTTGGAGCTGAATTGGAGATAATGGAGCATTTTGGAGATTTTTGGAGTGTTTGGCCGAGAGATAGAGTTCACTGTCCGAAACAGAGGAAGGTGTCGATCGTTGCACTCTAGCATCGATCGATGCACCAGCGAGATGGGCCAAAAACTCGGCGGTTTAGAAGAGTGAAGAATTTGCACTTTGATCCAGAAGTTCCTGATATTTACAAAGAAGCCCTTGGCCGAGATTATGCCTATATAATAGAGTTTTTAGAGTTTTTATTAGATACGCTTTATACTTTTTACCATACACTTTGATAATTAAGAGCAGAGGATTTTAGAGCTTTTTGGGGCTGATCTGAACCTGTTACATCATCTGTATTTGGAGAAGATTTCGAACCCCTTTTACTCTTATTCTTTTATGCAATTTATTCATTCTATGATTATGTTTTCATTATCTATGTCTGAGTAGATCCATAGTTAGGTTTAGGGTTTCTCACATAGGATTTCATGACTTGCTAGACTTGTTCAAATTCAGTTAAGGATTCAAACTATATCTGTTCTTCAATTTAATTGTGCTTAAAGCTAGTTCTAACCTGATCAATTAGAATCTAGATCTTAGGTTGCTAAATACGTCACGGAAGTGGGGTTTAGGAATCTGAACTAATTAAATTGGGCAATTAAACTTTGCGCAAACGGAAGTGTGGTTTAGGATAATTGTGAACATATCAAACTTGGACTTATTGCTAGTTTAATCTGTTAGTTCTCGCAAACGAAAGTTTGGTTTGCTGCACTTAGACTTAGAGAATTATCGCAAAGGAATTTGGTTAATTCTATATCTGTGTTTTGAGTTCTAGAACCGTTCTTAATTAGATCCTTGCTGAATGAACTGTCTGCTTGTCTGATTTCCTGAGAATACCCTAGGCTTGACGCTTTTAATTACTTGCTTCACAACCGTTAATCTCTGTTACTGATTTACTTTCTCGCACCGCAATCTATTTCATTCACTACTTGCTTATTTCTAGTATTTATTCCTACAGTTTGATTCTCTTGAGACCAAGTGTCCCTGTGGATTCGATAACCCTATATACTACTTTGACATTGCTGTTCACTTGCAGTTTAGTATAGGGAAAACTTAGAACCTATCAAGTTTTTGCAAGGCTGATCGTAAGATGCTCCAACATTCCAACCTTTTTTGATGATTTCCGAGAAGCCCTCCTTTGACAACCATCTCCGGTCAAATTTAAAACCCCTCCTTCGTTTGGAATCCGCAGATTTGAAGGGAACTAAGATAGGTTTGTGGTCCGAGCCCCACCTTAGAAGGTACTCCACAATAGTGTGGGAAAATAGGTTGTGCCAATCTTCATTTCCAACATCACGGTCTATACGGCATTGGATCCTTCCATTTCTTCGTTTTCCGGCCCTTGAAAAGAGATTTACGTTATAAGGGAATTCAATCATACCACAATTTGAGAGCATTGTTTTGAACGGTAAAAAGGATGCTTTTGATCATTTCCTCCCGCCCTTTTCTCATTATTATTGGTGATTTTGTTTAAATCAACTAGCATCAGCCATGCGCCTTTTCGAGTAGTACCAATTCTAGACAAGCGTTCCCACACATTTTCTTGGCATTCAACAACTAGATCACCATACACAAAGGTAATAAAGACCTTGTGTCCTTCTATCTTCGCTTCGATGTCTATCTTGCGTTCATTAGAAGAGAATTGTAACATCAAAGTCATCCATATAAAATAAAGCTAGTCCACCGCTTCGCTCAGATGGTTCCACGGTGAACAATCTATTATAACCAAACTCAACTTGAAAGTCTTGCAAAAAGGAAAAAGAAAACTAGAATGAAAGAAGTGATGAAGTTCCCGAAGATGATGATTGGTCAGGTAGGCGCCCACCCCCTGACAGTTCCATGCGATTGCACTCATATCTGAGTACTCGGTGGTTTCTTGGACCCCACCGAACCTAACATAGAAGATGATTTTCTGCCATTAGCAGATGGAAACACCTCAATCCGAGGGACAGTATTCTTAGACAGTTTACGAGAACCCGCACCTTTCCTCATGTTCAAGGTTTTCTTCAACGGAGAGCTCCTTCCCCGTAAAGTTAACTTCCTCGAAGTCGTGGTCCTCTTGCGGACATGACTTGTTTTGGCTTCCTTGCGAGTTTGTGAGATCAGATTCTTCTTGGTGTTGTCTCTTGCGTGTGGTAGCTTTTGGGTCTTCTCATTTGTGGTCTGCACCTCACAATTTGGGTTGGTGCTCGGTATAGAAGATTGGACACGCTTGGTTGCTTTCTTCTTTTCAGGAGTTAGTTGAGAAATAGCTTTTATTTTCCGGGCCTCTTCTCCTGGGTACAAAAGGAGGTCGTCTTCCAGTAAATCATCATGCTCCATAAGGTTATCATTGCCCTCCATCGAAGAATATTTCTCCATAAGTTGATTAATCTCAGCCTCAGTCATTTCATCATCCTCATTGACATCCTTGCTATCCTCTAATATCATTTTTTCCCATGTTTTCCAGGACCTTGGATCTCCGCATTATCCATAATTTATTTTACATACATTGACAAAGTTTGTTTCTGAGGTGGTATGGTAGCTATCTTATCAGTACTGCTCTTCTCCGGATTCAGGGGTCTCCTTGTGTAATCCGCGATGACTAGATTGGTAAGTCTATCCGAGTTCAGAAACACCGCTTCGATCATCTTCCTTTCTTTAATCTGCTTAGGATTCTCTGTGATGATCTCTTTTCCTTTTAGTTTTCTGATTCTCTCCTCCCTTGTTTCAGAAGTTACATCTTGGGCCCCATGAGCATCTTGTGCTCTCTCTCTACTGTTGCAGCTTTTTGAGAATCTACCGTTACACCAGAGGTAAAATCCTACAGTATCCCAACTGGTTTGATCGGTCTCCATTCAAGTCGATTCCTATGGTTGCGATCAACATCGTATCCACGGTTTTTGTCTCCCAAATGATGGGGATATCGTCTGTCAGTTATTGTTTGTTGGGATTCTGGACTTGTAGCGTTCACTGGTTTACTTCGAGTATTATCTCTCTTTGATAATTCTTCTTGATTAGATTTACTCGTTACCAATCTCCTATCCTCCTCTCTATCTTCTGATCTTCTTGGTCTCCATCTGGACGATGAGTGTTCACCACTATATTTAGTTCGGTGAGTATTGTGACTTTCTCGCCTATATGGGTGAAACAGCTCCCGGTTCCGGGGATATTGTCTTGACGAGCTTTCAGCTAGACGGTTCCAGACTTCCTTGCCCATGGAGCTGCGCTTTTCCTGGATCTTGCGTCTCATGTCTTGGATTTTTCCTTCATCTTTCCGAGGACATTTAGAACGAGAGTAGGAATGTTGAGTTCCAACATCTCTTCCTGGGCTTCTGGAGCTCGCCTGATGGCCACTATTGCCTTCCTTACCACTCGACAAGCGAGGAATGTTATTGTTTCGGTTTTGAAGCATGCAAAAAACTTCTTTCATATCCAAATCCTCCTTTCTCTTTTGTTCCAGCCTGGTTACTCGATTCGCTTCACGCTGCTTGTCGGAGATCTCTGGACATGTGCCTTCCTCATGAGAAATATGTTTGCAGGTAAAGCAGTATCGATGGAGGTCCTCGTAGTGAAGTAAAACCTTGATGATATCTCCATTTTCAAACCCTTCTCTTCTTTCAAACTTCAAAGGTTCATCACCATTAACTTCAACTCTAACTTTGCCTCTCTCCACATCGACTAGGTCCACCCGTCCCAATGCACGTCCAATGTTTCAGTAGGTAGCATCCTTTTTGTAGTGAATCGGTACGCCCGTAATAATCACCCAAAACAACATCGTGTTCGGATAATCTTCCCTAACACAGGGGATCCATCTTTCAATAGAGAAGCTCCACTTGTTGAAATGACAAGGTCTCCTTTGTAGAGCTTTCTGGAGATCCTCTTCTGTGTCAAAATCAAATTGGAATTTGTTATCTCCTAGGTTTGTGCCTCGGACTCTCCCTTCTACTTCCCAAATACGTCTCTCCGGCATGTGCTTAATAAGAGCCTCAACGCTTCTTCCATCCTTATGAAACATTCTTCCAACCAATGTTAACTTGTACTTCTCAATGAGGTCAGAGAAGTCAAAAGCCGGGATCTTGATTATGTCCTCATCATCGTCTTGCAATTTACGTCTCACAGGACGAGATCTTTCATCCCGAGTGGTTTCCTCTCTCAGAACTCATTCTGCACTCGGTGGGTATATTATCCCTAGTCGCAGATCGCAATAGAGTACAGAACCAGCCCGAGACAGCACCCTATGAGAAGGGAAAACATGAACCAGAGGCAGATTCTAATCGCTAAAATCGTATCGAGAAACAGTTACTTGATACTGAAGCTAAACTAGATCTAGCTCGAAAACTTACTAAGAGATTGCCCTGGAGGAGAGGAGTGTGAGTAGTCTCCATCTCGTATCGCCGGCGATGACAGGAATCAGATTTGGTCGTTGGAATGGCCGAGAAACCCTGGCCTGTTAATCGCCATTTTTTCCCCAGAAGCCCTAACCGCTTGGAAAGATTTTTTGATTTTGTTAACCATCAAAGATTACACTGGCTAATATGGTTATATTGGTTTATCATCAATGTTGTAATGGTTAAAGATTGATGTGGTCAGTGTATCTTTTAAATTGTTGCAAATATATATATATATATATATATATATATATATATATATATATATCTAAAAATTGCAGTAGTTCATTCAAATGATTGTAATGGTTCACTCAAATCTCAAACAAATTTTTTATATTATCCCAATTGAATTGTTAATCTTCCATTTCTCAAACACCATAAATAAGGTTAAAGATACATAAATATAAACAATACAATATTTCATGTCAAAAACGGCTATAAATGTACATGTATAATAAATGATTATCAAACACATAAAACACAATAAATAGAGGTTGAAAGATTATGTGCGGATATGGAAATAAGAAAAGAAGAAGAAAAAGGGAAATATGGAAAGACCAAAGACTTGTATTTAAAATATGAAAAGATTAATGATTTTCTAAAAGTAAATAAATATCAATTTAAGAGTTGTGATTAAAATATATAACTGTATAATATTTAAAAATACAACTTTGACAAATTAATAAGTTATATACAAAAACATATCAAGATGCAAATTCAAGAAAATATGACACTCGAATGTATATATTTGCATTGTTATTATTAATAAAAATAACTTCATCATTAAATAGTAATGAAACCGTAGATCTCACGTAATTAGTAGTAGAAAAATTGGCACATAAAAAAGACAATACGACTTTATTACATTATATCAGTGAATTGCACGCTTGATAAATAGAATATTTAGCCATATTTTAATTTACTTTAAAATTGTGTATTTGAATGGTTAAGTTCTTTGCTATTAAAGAAAACAAATAGTGAAATGGGTGGAACAAAAAAAACAAAACCGATGTGGTTTAGGGCTGGGCATAATACCCGGACACGAAATACCGAACCGAACCCGAACCGAAAAAGTAGAACCGAACCCGAACCCGAACCGTTAAAATACCCGAACGGGTCCTAAACTCCTATATCCGAAGAACCGAACCCGAACCCGGCCCGAACCGAGAACCGAATGGGTACTCGAAATATCCGACTTACAATTATATACCTAAAATATTAATTATATTTATACTTAATATAACAAAATTATCCAAAATTACAATTATAAACTTAAATATATTAGTTATTTTTAGGCTAAAATAACTAAATTATCAAAAATAAACAAAATATATGAAGGGTTTTGTTATATTAATCAAAATTTAACGAATTTTTATTTAAATATAACTAATTTTTATTTTTGTTTTATGTTTTTCGGGTACCCGAACCCGAACCGAACCCGAATGGAACCGAACCGAACCCGAACCGAAATTCTAAAATACCCGAATGGGTTTATATCTCTAAACCCGAAAACCCGAAAAACTCGAACGGGTACCCGAACGCCCAGGCCTAATGTGGTTAAAGGAATAAAATGAAAAACTCCATATACTTGTGACAAAAAGTAGATAAATGATGTTTTAAAACAAATTTAGAATTTATATACAAAAACATATCAAGATGCAAATTCAAGAAAATATGACACTAAAACTTATATATTTTCATTGTTATTATTAGTAAAAATAAAATCTTCATTAACTAGTAAAGAAACCATAGATCTTGCGTAATTAGTAGTAGAAAACTGGTACATAAAAAGACAATATCACTTATAACATTTTACCATTGAATTTTACGCTTAATAAATAAAATATTTAGCTAGTTTTAATATACATTGAAATTATGTACTTGAGTTTAAAGTTGTGGTTAAGTTCTTTGTATTTTTTGGTATGAGATTTGGTTTTAAATGAAAATATCATAGCTATTAAAGAAAACCCTAAGTCGCTCTCAGTCGATCTCTCTTTCTTTGCCTTCTCTCGATCTTTGTCTGTGTCCGATATCCCCTCTCCGTTTAAACTCCGATGGCTCCAGCAAAAGGTAGAGGAAGAGGTCGAGGGAGAGGAAGAGGTCAAGGTCGAGGCCGAGCAGCTCTTGTCGCCGTCGACGCTCAGCCTTCCTCTTCCACTCAAAGTCGGCCAGCGAATCTACCTCAACAGTATGATTTCACTCCGGCGAGCGACGGTTCTCCGACACCGCGCCCATCTCTGACGCAAATTCAGTTGCATGTTCGCAACTATCCACCGCCGCAGGTTCTTTTGGAGAACAACTCGACCAGTCCGAGACAGGCGTCTCAAGGCCACTCTCCGAATCCTGAGTCTCGGAGAAGAGTCACTTCGCATGTAACTCCGAGGCAGAACACTTAAGGTCAAGTAACTTCGCTCTCTTTTTGTGTGTGCGATTTAGTATAGGACTTATGCTTGAATGTTGGTCTTATAGGACTGTCTGTGAGTTAAATGACTTGTGCTTGCTTTGGAATTTATTAGGACTTGGTATTATTAGCTCATGTTGCTTTGGTTTTTAGTATCATAAGGTATTAGCTCACACCTCTTAATGCTTGTGCTTACTTGAGATTGTATGATGCGTTGTTGGTATTAACTCTCTGTTTATATGATGCGTTGTTGGTATTAACTCTCTGTTTTGGTATCATAAGGTATTAGCTCATGTTGCTTTGGTTTTTAGTATCATAAGGTATTAGCTCACACCTCTTAATGCTTGTGCTTACTTGAGATTGTATGATGCGTTGTTGGTATTAACTCTCTGTTTATATGATGCGTTGTTGGTATTAACTCTCTGTTTTGGTATCATAAGGTATTAGCTCATGTTGCTTTGGTTTTTAGTATCATAAGGTATTAGCTCACACCTCTTAATGCTTGTGCTTACTTGAGATTGTATGATGCGTTGTTGGTATTAACTCTCTGTTTATATGATGCGTTGTTGGTATTAACTCTCTGTTTTGGTATCATAAGGTATTAGCTCATGTTGCTTTGGTTTTTAGTATCATAAGGTATTAGCTCACACCTCTTAATGCTTGTGCTTACTTGAGATTGTATGATGCGTTGTTGGTATTAACTCTCTGTTTATATGATGCGTTGTTGGTATTAACTCTCTGTTTTGGTATCATAAGGTATTAGCTCATGTTGCTTTGGTTTTTAGTATCATAAGGTATTAGCTCACACCTCTTAATGCTTGTGCTTACTTGAGATTGTATGATGCGTTGTTGGTATTAACTCTCTGTTTATATGATGCGTTGTTGGTATTAACTCTCTGTTTTGGTATCATAAGGTATTAGCTCATGTTGCTTTGGATTTTAGTATCATAAGGTATTAGCTCACACCTCTTAATGCTTGTGCTTACTTGAGATTGTATGATGCGTTGTTGGTATTAACTCTCTGTTTTGGTATCATATGGTATTAGCTCATGTTGCTTTGGTTTTTAGTATCATAAGGTATTAGCTCACACCTCTTAATGCTTGTGCTTACTTGAGATTGTATGATGCGTTGTTGGTATTAACTCTCTGTTTATATGATGCGTTGTTGGTATTAACTCTCTGTTTTGGTATCATAAGGTATTAGTTCATGTTGCTTTGGTTTTTAGTATCATAAGGTATTAGCTCACACCTCTTAATGCTTGTGCTTACTTGAGATTGTATGATGCGTTGTTGGTATTAACTCTCTGTGTATATGATGCGTTGTTGGTATTAACTCTCTGTTTTGGTATCATAAGGTATTAGCTCATGTTGTATTGGTGAACTGTACGCTTTATAAAGAGAATGTTTAGCTATATTTTAAACAAACATAAACTAAATAATATATTACAATTGTCTTGAAAAATCAAAAATGATATTTTCCAACAAAATCGTAAAACTATAAAATCACATTTTCTCACAAAAATCGTAAAATCACATTTTCCCACAAAAATCGTTAAATCACATTTTCCGCCAAAACTGTAAAATCGTGTTTTCTAGTCAAAATCGTAAAATCGTGTTTTCTAGTCAAAACCGTAAAATCATATTTCCTCGCCTAAACCGTAAAATCATATTTTCCATCAAAACCGTAAAATCATGTTTTCCCAAATAAATCGTAAAATATCATTTTCCCGTCAACGAAAAGTCGTGTTTTCTCGCCAAAACCATAAAATCATGTTTTTCCGCCAAAACCGTAAAATCCCATTTTCCGCCAAAATCGTAAAATCATATTTTCATGTGAAAGCCGCAAAATCTCGTTTTTCCGTCAAAACCGTAAAATTGTGTTTCGGGTCAAAACCACAAAATTGTGTTTTTCCGCCAAAGCCGTAAAATTGTGTTTTCCCGCCAAAGCCGTAAAATTATGTTTTCCGCCAAAATCGTAAAACATTTTTTCTCGCTAAAACCGTAAAATCATGTTTTCTTGTCAAAATCGTAAAATCATGTTTTCCCGTCAAAATCGTAAAATCCCGTTTTTCAAAGTTGCATTTTCTCGCCAAAACCATAAAATCATGTTTTCCGCCAAAACCGTAAAATCCTGATTTCCGCCAAAATCATAAAATCGTGTTTTCATGTGAAAGCCGCAAATTCTCGTTTTTCCGTCAAAATCGTAAAATTGTGTTTCGGGTCAAAAACGCAAAATCGTGTTTTACGCCAAAACCGTAAATCATGTTTTTCTCGCCAAAACTGTAAAATCATGTTTTCTCGTCAAAACCATAAAATCATGTTTTCTCGTCAAAACCGTAAAATCAAGTTTCTTCAAAGTTGCATTTTCTCCATAAAACCATAAAATCATAGGTTTTCTTCAAACCCGTAAAATAACAAAATAATAGTTTTTGAAAATTATATAGTTGTCAATATATTTTAGACTAATAATTAAAATTATTATGGCAAAAATTATGATTAAAATATATTAATTAGGTCAAAGTATGAGTATCTTAGTCATTTTTATTGAATATCTCTAGATAACAATTTATAAGAACTAAGCACACAAAAAAAGATTCATTCAAATGCTCCATCCATATAAACATTTGAAAACTGAAACCAACATCATTCAAATATATCATTTGAATGAATCATTAAAATGAATCATCTCGATGAGAATGTTAGATGAACAAACAAACAAAGGATTTACCCCTGATCTTTGGAAACAACTAACTAACACAAAACGTGACTTCTGATGTACTCATGTACACAAACTACACATTGCCTATTTGTACGGCTCCTAGAACGGCAGATGGATCAGCAAATGTTCATGTTAATAACACACACACAGAGTTGTCTTTTGTAGAAACTTAATTTACATGGTTTTTGAATAACTAAAATGCAAAGAAGACGAAGAGTTACAAAAGATGCAAGAATCAGACATGAGTTGATGAATAATGCTTCCTTCTTCAATCATAAGCTTCTTACTCTCTCTGTTCCAAAGATGAACAGCGAAGCTATGTTTACGCAAATGCGTAAGCCTCTTCCGCAACCAAGTCGCCTCGCTCTCACTAGCAGATGCTCTGTAAAATCCGCTGATTCTAGTCCAATCCACTGGATAAAACGCTGATGGTGGAAGAACAGAGAATCCCGAGGAGGAAATGTTGAGTCTTGCAATGACTCTCGACACTAAGTAGGGACCGTTGTGACCCCATTTGTTACCGTTGAAGGTTCTTGAGAATTCGTTGATGAACATTTCAAGCAAAGGGTGGTTCTTGTCAAAGATGAGCACCGCGTTGTTAAGCCTGCTCCATTTTTTAGTAACCGGATCAACTGATTGTGCTCCGATTACGTTGTGGAGATTGGTGAGAGACTTGAGGATTATAACGTCCGTGTCTAAGTAGATTCCGCCGAATTTGTAAAGCAAGACTAATCTTAGAAGGTTAGAGAGGTTTTGCTCTAATGGAATCACACCTGGACTGAACATTCCTTTCTTCAATCTTTCAAACCATTTCTCTGCTGATGTGTCTTTGAAAATGTAAGCGTAGTCGGGTTTAATCGCAAGCACTTTAAGCCCTTTATCTGTAAAGGGTTTCAAGATTAGTGTTCCTCTCTCACAGTCCAGTGAGTTTGAGACCAAGACCAAACAGCTATTTGGGTGAGATTTGAATAGACTCTCTATTGTGAACCGTTCTCTATCACCAAAAGACTCGATGGAGGAGATCCAGGTCATGAAGAACAGGGACTCGCACGAGGATTTGGACCAGAAAGACTTGATCCTCGTCTTGAATCTCTGTCTTGATTTTCCTTCTGGCTTCTGTATCATCGTGGGTGTTAACTCGTTTCTTCTCTGCAGTCTCCTCGTTCTTCTCTCTGTCTTCTTCGACAAAACGTTCTGCTTCTGTACGAACCCTAAAGAGGTTTCTTTCACCGCAAGCAACAATGAAGAATCTGACTTATACGATGGTGTTAATGGTGACGATGATGTTAATGATGGATGATGATGAAGAACCTGGTGCTGATTAAGTGAAATAGTGGATTTAGTTGGTGGGACTGGATCAAGATGAAGAGAGAAAACAGAGAAACTGTTGTAGATTAAGAGAAGCATGAGAAGAAGACCGAGAAAAGACATTGGAAGACAGCGAACAAAAGAGAAGATCAATCTTTTCAAGCTCTGCATTAATACAACTTGTTCGGTTCTTCTGCTCTCTTCCATCTTTTGTTTCTTCTTCAAACAAATTTTGCAAAAGACAGAGACTTGTTCTATAAGAGTATGATATTCAATTTTCTTGGCATACCATATATAAATGTATCATCATATATGTAAATATCAGTTTAAAATTTATTCAAAAAAAAATATCAGTTTTAAATCTATACTATCATTTAAAGAGTGTGGTTAGAATTTTATTTATTTACAACTAATGAAAGTTTTATTATCTTGTTTGATTGTTTCTAATGACACATGCAAGATAGTTTCCAGGCCGGGGCACGACTTTAATAGGTTTCTTGTGCAAATTTTTTTTTCTTTTTTGAAAACGGTTTCTTGTGCAATTGAAACACTAATTATTGACTGACCATATACAATAATATGGTTGTTAGAATGTATTTTAAATTTCAAGTATATGTATTCTACTATTCTAGTGTGATTGATTGATCGTATGATAGGGATTTTTTTGTATAAATTATATGGGCACAAAAATGATAGAGATTTTCTTGGATTTAGTGGGAAGTCAACATTTTTATTTAACTGGTGTTATGACTAACTGTTTTTAGTATGTAGTGGGTCTGGATTGGTGATCAAAAGCGGAATGATTATATTAGCTGTAATCTGAAATTGTTAGCAGTTATATAGTAGTGTAACATTGTAAGAGAAAGCGGTTAATAAAAGGTCTGATTGGTGAACAAAAGCGGAACTATAATATTAGCGATAAGCGAAAGCGGTATAAAAATGCTAAGAAAAAAAATTAATAACGTTTTTGCTACCACTTTCGTGATTGGGGATCATGAAAGCGGTAAACCCATTAACGTAACAGTAAGAGGTTACCAATCCTACCCAAACGCGATTGCAAAATCAAAGCGGTACAAATTATAGATTTGAATGGAGGAGATTAATGTGTGAGCCTATATATTAGATTTGTAGTCTTTGAACTAAAATAATGCAGAAGAGAGAAAAAAAAATATGCAACAAACCAAATACAAACTAATTATGTGAATAAATAAATTTGATAAAACTTATGTATAACCAACCATCTTAATAAATTTAGCTTTTCTTTGGAATGATGGATTAAGAAGGATTTCTCGAACACAATGATATTTTGGATTTTAATCACTTGTATGCCTATGCATTATCGTAAAGATGTAACTTTTGCAACATTAGAAGAGTTTTAGGTGTGATCGACAAAGTCAATGTTGTAGGAGATTATTGTCTCCAGAGACCCTCCGTACACGAAACAAATTTCGTATGCCCCTCGATTTTTAGACTTTTTATTAACATTTTTTTTAATCAAAAACTTGTGAAGTTATCAAAAAACCTTATGATTTTCGTTGAATTACACGACAAACCAGCCGGTTTTCTCGACCAAACCGCAATCCAATTTTGAACCGTAAATGAACCAAAGAAACAAAAAAATAGGTGGTTCACCCGATTTACCCGAATCGGATAATCCGCCCAACTCAAAGATATTATAAATTACGATTTTAACCTTACTGAACACAAAGAGGAAAAAATCAAGTGACACCGATGGGATTCGAACTCGAGTGGCTAAATGAAATAAAAACACCACAGCCACTGAACTATCGTGTTATATTGTTAATCTACTCAAGCTATATTACATATAAAGTGATTTGGGGAGAAGTAATCAATTCAAAACAAAAGGGTATCCCAAAACAAAATCTATTTTTCGTGTAAAAAAACCAAAACACTAAATTTTTTATGTTTTTAAACTTTTCGTTTTTATTTAAATTTTTAAAAATAACGCGGATATATTAATATCTGAGTGAAACTACGAAAAACTGGTAAAACTGAATAAAACTATTGACGTAAAACCGGTAAAACTAAGTAAAACTATTGATGTAAAACTGGTGTACTTTGGCTTTTTCAATATAGTCAGTTTTACTGGAACTTTAAATTTGATTTTATAGTTGTACAACTGATTATACTCAATTAATCTATGAATCTAATGCTTCTGCATTTTAATATGAACAACTTTCGATTTTTCTTGGAAAATGATGGAGACATAGCCGAGAAATTAAAACCAACAAAAAAGAGTACTACCTAGCCGAGAAATTAAAAAAAAAAACAGAGTACGAGAAAAGAAATTATTGGAGATAAGGAACATATTGATTCATGTAGAAGAACTTCATGCACCGTTTGTACATGAAGCAATCCGGACAGTCGATTTCCATATCCAGAAGATGGCAAGATGCAGGGGGCCTTCGGTTCCGCAATGTTTGCATATAAACCGGTTTCTTCTCGACATTGACTCCATGCAGTATCCTCCTCAAGTTCTTCCAAACGCGGGCCACCAAATCCTCCTCATCTTCCCGCCAATCACGGAAAGCAACTTCCTCTAGTGGACCTTCTAGAGGATCGTCGTGGAGGAAGCGCAGAACACCCAATATATAAGCAGCTTCCAGAATCTCTTCCTCGCCCACTCCAATGGCGGCATTGTAAAGATATAACAATCCATTTACCACATCACCATCTTGGAAGTATGTGAGGATACCTGATGTAAAACCGGTAAAACTGAGTAAAACTGTCGATGTAAAACTGAGTAAAACTGTCGATGTAAAACCGGTAAAACTGAGTAAAACTGTCGATGTAAAACCGGTAAAACTGAGTAAAACTATCGATGTAAAACCGGTAAACTGAGTAAAACTATCGATGTAAAACCGGTAAAACTGAGTAACAATATCGATGTAAAACTGGTAAAACTGAGTAAAACTAACGATGTAAAACCGGTAAAACTGATTGAAATGGTAAAGCAAAACTATTAAGGATACCTTGCACGAAGTTAGCCGCGCAGTTGTGATTGTCTAGGCATGTGTTCAGAAAAACCATGTGCTCATACGCACTGAGAGGATTCTTCACCAGGGTTGAGAGAGAGAGATAACGGAGGACTTCAGGACTCTTGCCGGTTTCGTTCATAATTCTACATGTTTTCCTCAGGTTGAAGTAATCGGCGCCGGAATTTTTCTCGGCTTTCAGTAAGACTTTGGAGAGGATTTCGACCGGAAATTGTTGAAGAGAGACATTTCTCCTGTTGGCCATGGTGAGTCTCTGTTTTTCAAACTTCTCTCTGTTATTCGAAATGTATTTCTCTCTGCTTTTATAACTTCTTTTGTGTGGAAAATAGTTATGAGAGAGACGCAGAACTTCTCTGTATTTATAGACCCATAAATGGGTTTGGGTTGCGTCCATAAGACGCAGAGATGTGACGGTTCGCCAGCTTGTAATGATGAGCAGTTTTCTTGGGTTTGTCAAGCGACGGGTTGTCATCCGGTAAAACTGCATTAAACAGAGCATGTGATGTGACGATTCGCCGGCTTGTAATAATGTTCTGTTTAATGCAGGGGACAAAGAAGGACGACAAGGCATCTCTTGACAAACCCAAGAAAGATGCTCATCATTACAAGTCTCTTCGAAAACAGAGACTCACACAGTTGTACACAGGTTGTCCTCAGTTATACAAGTTATACCTAACGATGGAATTTTGGCGCCAAAACTTAACACATAGTTTTACAGGAGTTCGTAGTTGTACAAAATTTCTTAATAGTTGTACTTTGGCTGTTTTCAATATAATAAGTTTTACTAGAACTTTAAATTCGATTTTATAGTTTTAATTTTGATTTTACTCAATTAATATATGAATCTATTGCTTCTGTATTTAATATGTTATAACCTTCGATCTTTGTAAATTTATCCTCCTATCTTGTCCGTCATTCCAAAAATGATCTTGCACGAATATGAACATTGTTTGTGGAATTACTTAGTCGAGTGATTTTTCCAATCTAATTTGATGTAATATCACCCATTGACCATAGTTAGCATAAAAGTGATTTTACATGTTCAAATTTCATATAGTTATATGATATTCATTATGGGGAAAAATGTTATTTTATCCAATGATAAACCATGAACTTTCGGACGGGTCCCACGGATACATGACCGGGTCCTACATGACCCATTCAATTAAAAAATCCCCAATTTCTTGAATTCAAACCCTAGAAATCAAAATAATTCCAATTCCTCTCAATTGATTTCGATTAAACAACGATTTCATCTCACCTCTCGTTCATTCTATCCATAAGTATCTCGATTTCTCCATATTCTTCATCCTCCATGAGCTGCAATACATCTTCGTTGACTGTTGAAGATGGAGACCGAGGGTTTCCGGCGAAGTGTCACTGCGGTAAAGTCGTCGTCATTCTCACGTCTAAGACGAAAGACAACCCATGTATGAGGAAGTCAATGATGCATTGCCCAAAATTTCGAGTATTGAAATTGAGATTGAGAAAGCCAAATCCGATATTGGTATCGAAATTGAAGCCTTAAATTGTAGGATCCATGACTTGGAGGAAGACGCATGAGTAACAAAAAGAGACCTTAACAAGGGGAGAGTGATGATCAAATGTTGTTGTGTTGGGTTCATTTGTGTTACTGTCATTGCCATTGTGATGACAATGGTTGTTAAGGCAAAGAAGCATATAATTGAGCTTGGTTCTATGTATTTCGTGGTTGTATTGTTGGTTATTGTCGTTGTCTTTGTATGTTTTCGTTGTCTTTGTGTGTAACGTATGTTTAAAACGTGAAACATATGTTTAGTGATCAAATTCACTTAGTTTTACACAGTTTTACGCTGTTTTACACAGTGAAGAGAAATTAAAAATGATATAGACATAACATCTAAAAAGAGTAGTACATAGCCGAGAAATTAAAAACCAAATACAGAGTACGAGAAAGAAGAGGTCATAGGATCGCCGTGGAGGAAGCGCAAAACACCATACAGATAACAAGCTTCCAGAATCTCATCGTCGCTCTCCCCAAGCGCTGCATTGCGTAAACACGCAAATCCGTCTGCAACATTATTTTCTACAAAGTATGTGATAATACCTTCAACGAAGAATGCGGCGGTGTTCTTCTGATATAAGCATTTACGGAGAATCCGTTGGTGCAGCATCACACGGATAGGCTTCTTCACCAGCGGAGAGAGACAGAGAGATTGGAGGACTTCAGGTTTCTCTGAGGCTTGTCGCATAATTTTGCAGGTTGCTCTGAGATTGCAGTAATCGGCGGAGGAAGCTTTGCCGGTTTTTTGAACAATCTTGGTGAGGATCAAAATCAGAAATTGTTGAAGAGAGATAATCGATCTCCTGTTGGCCATGGGTGAGTCTCTGTTTTCTCTAACTTCTCTCTGTTTTTTTTAACTTCTCTCTGTTTTAACGAATTACTCTTGTGTGATTGATATGAGAGAGAGATGCATAACTTCTCTGTATTTATAGAGTAGAATCCCTTTCGATGAGGTAGCGTCCATAAAGGATTTGTAATGATGAGATGTGACTGTTCGCCGTCTTCGAAGAGACTCATCCATAAAGGATTTGTTGAGTTACCCGAGGCGACGGTCCGATGTTCTCCTTTGTCCCTTGCATGCATCAAATGGGGCATTAAACGGCTCCATTAACTTGATTTGATAATATTTAGAGAAGTTTAAACGTCATATCGATTTATGACTATTTATGACTAGTTGTACCAGTTATACACAACGATTCTAAGTTTTACCAGTTATACTAGTTGTACCAGTTATACTAGTTTGATTGTTCTGCCAGTTATACCAGCTATACCAAAGATACTAGTTATACAGAACAATTCTTAGTTTTACAAGTTATACTAGTTGCACTGGTGACGAGGCACGACGGAGCCGGCGAATGGTGGTCGGAGACGCGAAGCGACGGCGCCGACGAGCAAAACCCGGTTGAGCCGAGACGAGGAGGCGAGGCTCGGGATTTTTTTTTCATAAACCAAATCAATCCAATTATCCTTCGTAAATCCCAACCGACCGAATCCATCCAATGCCCAATTTAACCAGGATCCGTAAACCAAGGGCAAAAGGGTCAAACAACATTTCATTAAAGTGGGAAGGGTATGGGAGATTAGTTGGGGGTAGTGTGGATTTTTTTTAGAGCCATAAGGCTACACTAGAAGTTGACCCTGCTGTAGGATGTCGAATAAAGGTTAAGATTAATAGAGATGAACCTCCGAAATTTGAGAGACGAACTGAAATTTGATAATGGAGATGTGATTCGAGTTACACTTAAGTATGAAGACCTGCATAAGTATTGCTTAACTGTCTGTAGGAAAAAAAAAGGAGGAGGAGCTAGCAGCTCAAGAAGACTTCTCCTTACCTCAGTCTCACACTCGAAAGGTTACAAGCTCATACCGTGATAGAATTCAGAGTGAGATGCC
Organism: Orychophragmus violaceus; assembly: GCA_030180135.1. Lineage (NCBI taxonomy): Eukaryota > Viridiplantae > Streptophyta > Magnoliopsida > Brassicales > Brassicaceae > Orychophragmus > Orychophragmus violaceus. The sequence goes on along the minus strand of CM058235.1, from coordinate 78,200,835 downwards.
AAGTAAATCTGGAGCAGAAGGAAACAAACCACCATGATGGATCTTTATCGTCTAACTTTCCCTGAATTCAGGATATTTATCACCCATACCGGAGAAATCATGATGATTCTAGAGCTAAGAATGATGACTCCTCTGCTTCATCATTGTGGAGACCAAAGAAAAGGAACCAGACATTGGCGAGGTATAAGAATGATCGACTTGAACAACCCATGGGTGAGGGATATCACAAACCAGTCTATGTTGTTTCTCCGGATTCACAGAGGACGATCTCGGAGTATAGGGAGGTGCGAAAGGCAGAAATAAAGATAGAGACAAAGATGGTCATAAGTATCCCGACCATAACAGAGACAAGGGGGAATGGAGATCAGTCCAACGTGATGCTTCTCAAGCTCAATGTGATGCTTCTCAAGGAAGAACCCCTGTTCAGGAAGATTGCAAGCTACGCTTAAAGGGGAAGGCTATTATCACAGAAGCAAAAATCACCAAGAAAAGTAAAGCTGAGATACTTTCAACCTTACCTTACCCAACTCGCTTCTCTGCCTCTCTCTCAAGTAGGGAACCTGGAGAAATACCAAGATCACCAATCTGAAATCGCAGAGATTTAGAGCTCAATCATGAGGCCGAGGTATGTACTCAAACCGCAAATGATCAGATCAGTCAAATAGTTGTGAAAACAAACGAGAATGAGCATGAAGCTATTCTCGATGTTTCTCTGGCATTGAGGGATGAAAAGGTCAGTAATACGGAAAATGAGGAGGATGATGAAGAGATGAATGAATAGGACATCGAAAAGTTAATTATTGAATATGTGGATATGGAGGTGAACGATGACCTATAAGGGGAGGATCTTGCTGCTCTTTCTGATCATGGAGAAAAATAGACGCTATATCTCAGCTGTATCCAGTAAGACAAACCGGAATCATGGCTGAGAAATTTTCGACTCAAGGCCTACATAGTGATGTCCCAGATAAGCCTCCAATGAAGATGTCTTCCCTTCCTAGGACAAAGAAGATAATGCAGGCTAGAAGGAAGCGTCCAACTCAGAGCCCTGAGTTTAAAGGAATAGTGGCGTCAAGGAAGCTAGCTTTGTGTGGTCGAAGCTTCCCAATCCGGAAAGTCCTGAAATAAACGAAACTTTCCACATTCTGAAAGTCGTCAAGGAAATTGTCAATTGCTCTTTTCCATCGCACTAGGTGGATCTGTCTGCTAGAAGCGGGAAATATTTTACCATGTTAGGTTCGTTTGGGTCCCAGAAACCACCCTGTCCTCAGATATGAGTGCATTAGCTTGGAACTGTCAGGAAGCGGGAGCTTACCTGACCAGAAACAACTTCAGGATTTGCATCGTTGTTTTCATTCTAGTTTTATTTTTCTTTCGGAAACAAAAAAAAAATCATTTTTCCTTTTTTCAAGACTTTCAGATTGAGTTTGGTTATGATAGATTGTTCACTGTGGAACCAGTTGGTCAAAGCTGTGGACTTTCTTTGTTTTATATGGATGACTATGAAGTGAAGATCTTGTTCTTGAATGAGAGAATGATTGATATTGAAGCTCAAATAAACTTGCTTTACTTCCAGTCCCTATTCTGGACTTTGGAGCCTACAAACATTGCAGATTCGATACGGTTTATTACCGCGTTAGTTACCAAAGATATGAATCAGAGTTTAACGTCACAACCTTCGAAAAAGAAATCAAAAGTTATTTTTGTGATTTACCGAGATAAAGCCCCAAGACCATACGGGATGACGAGCCTCTTTTTCCAAATATTTTGGAATCCAATTGGCAAAGACATAATTAAACGGTGAAATTGATCTTTGAAACCAGTGAGATGGTTGAGAGGATGAATCTTACAAATATCTGGCTCATATCAAAGGTGAATAAACCGACAAGCATGGAGAAATTCAGACCGATCAGTCTATGCAACGTCAGCTACAAAATCATCTCCAAGATATTATCTTCGAGACTAAAGAAGATCCTATTGCATCTTATTTGAGAGACTCAATCAGCCTTCGTGGCTCGACGTCTGATAACAAACAACATCCTCTTGGCTCAAGAAATGTTCCATTCTCTTCGAATGAACCCAAGCTGCAAATCAAAGTATGTAGCGATCAAAACGGATATGAGCAAAGCCTATGATAGAATAGAATTCAATTTTTTGGAATCCATGATGAGAAAATGGAGTTTCACAAAGGATAGATAGCATGAATCATCTTATGCGCCTCGTCAGTCTCCTATAAGGTTCTGATAAATGGTAAAGCTAAGGGACATGTTACGCCCTCCCGCGGCTTACAACAGGGAGATCCCCTCTCGCCATTCTTGTTCATCCTCTGCAATGAGGTACTGATCTCGCATATCAAAGAAGCTGAACGCTCACAGAAGCTCACCGATATGAAAATTGCATGAGCTTGTCTCCAGTGTCACACCTCTCTTCGCAGACGATAGTCTTTTCTTTTGTAAAGCGGAGAAAAATGAACGCAAAGAATTAATGTGAATCATTGACGTCTACAATTATGCCTCGGGACAACAATTGAATAAAGCTAAATCTTCAGTTCTATTCGGTTCCAAGGTCAAAAAGTCCTTAAAAAATGATCGCTCGATAGTCAAAAAGAAGGTGGAATAGAGATGTACCTAGGGATTCCTAAAAATATACGTGGCTCTAAAAAACAAGTGTTCTCCTTTGTTCAAGAGAGTATCAATTGTAAAATCAGCTCATGGTCCAGGAGACTCCTCTCTAAGGGGGGGAAAGGAGGTTCAGATAAAAGAAATAGCCCAAGCGGTTCCTTCATATGTCATGTCCTGCTTCCTTATTCCGAAAGAAGTAACACAAAAACTCTCAAGTGCAGACGCAATATTCTAGTGGAGTTCAAAAGAAAATAACAAAGGTCTACATTGGGTAGCTTGGGATAAGATATGTGTCCCACTCGACAAAGGTGGACTAGGATTTAGAGAATTCAAAGATCTCAACTTAGCCCTTTTGGCAAAATAGTTGTGGCGCCTTCTTGTATATCCAGACTCTTTGCTCGCAAAAGTATTAAAGGGAAGATATTATAGAGACTCCAGTCCGAAGACTTTTAATAAAGCTAGTAACCTATCTTATGGTTGGAGAAGCATAATGGCCTCTAAACCAATCAGTGAGGCTGGTCTCCGAAGAACTATCGAAAATGGTGTCCATACAAAAGTGTGGGAGGATTGATAGATCCCATCGACACATGCATGCCCTGCTCAGGCTACCGGAGACAATCGCGGCCCGGATCTACGGGTCTTCCATTTGATTGATTTCTACTAAAAATATTGGAAAGTAAGCATTATCCGCAAAGTAATGGTAGAAGAGGATGCTCAACTTATTCAAACGATCAAGCCAAGTAGCACAAACCAGAGGCATAGCTTTAGCTGGGACCGATCTCGTTCAAGACATTATACTTTTCGTGAAGGCTACCGTGTTGCAAGCGAACTACACTTGGGTCATACGGCTGAGATATGCTCGGAACCAAGTACTACTGCTCTGAGTCTAGAAATTAAACACCAAGGAAGATTAAACATTTTCTTTGGCAAGCACTCTCGGGTTTTGTCGCTGCTGCGAGTAAACTGCATGATCGCCATTGCGGCTAATACAGGTCGTGTCAGAGATGTGGAGCAGCAGAAAAGACCATTAATCATATCTTGTTTGAGTGTCACCCATCTAGTCAACTAAGGCCTTGTCGTCCGTTCCATCGAATCCGGAGATATTCATGTGTAACTCTCTGTTCTATAATCTGGATTATCTGATTTGGAGAGCGAAGGAACAAGGAACTCCGACTCAAGCTCTCGATATTTTTCCATGGTTGGTATTAGGCATGGAACTTCGGTTCTTCGGTTCGGTTTTTCGGTTATTTTGGTTTGGTTCGGGTCCGACATGGAAATTTTAATTATTTTAGTTAAAATCGGTTTATTCTAGTTTATAAAAAAAACTTTGGTTAACTGTTTGGTTCGTCGAACCGAACCGAAAACCAAAAATATTTTTTAAAACCACCGAACTAACCGAACTTAATTAACCGAACCGAACGAAATTTTTCGGATCGGTTCGGTTTAGTAAACTCGGTTCGGTTAAAATTCCCAGGGTTAGTTGGTATGGTATATTTGGAAAGCGCGTAATGCTAAAATATTCCAAAGCAAAGACACCTCACCGTAAGATATGGTGGACCTTGCTATCCAGAAGCATCCTCGTGAACAGATGCGTAAGCAGTAGAGAAGGCTGTGAAAGAAGTATCAGAGCAACTTGAAACAACTAAGCAATATGGGGAGCATTGTTGGAATTGTGTCCAGTAATCTCGGTACTGTCTCTAGAAAGTAAGAGTATGTCAATGATCAGACATAAGTCATATAATACTGGGGGTCATGATGGCTTGCTAGAGTCCGCTCATGATCTATAAGTCTTGGACTTATTGCCTTTATTATATGATCCCATATGGGTCACACGCCTAAGCTAACAGGAAAATGTGTAGGAACGGTTTAGCAGAAGTACGGTAAAAGTGCTAGGCATTTACTGTACTTAGAGAGAATAAAACGGTTTAGCCACTGTGTGTCGATCGATACACAAGGTGTGTCGGTCGACACAGTGCGCGAATGCCGTCGAGTTAATTGGTGTTTGGGCCAAATGGCCCAAACGGAACCGGACAAGTTTTATAAGATAAAACTCGAGTTCAGAACAATTAACCCTAGCTCCTTAGCCGAAAACTCTCTCTCTCTCTCTGCGCCGAGTTCCTTGTGGTCTAGCAGCCGTTTTCTGTGATCGCGTGTGTGAACCTTTGGAGGATTCATCTCTCGGTGTTTCTCTGATCTCTGACCTGTTCTCTCCTTCCGCTGCAATTAACAGGTAAAAGGTGAGATCATCATTTGTTTCTATTCGAGAAGAACCTAGATCCGCATGTTTAGGTTGATATGAATCTAAGAATTGAATCAGGATCAACTAAACAATCCTTCAGTGGTATCAGAGCCAATGGTTCTGGTTTTTCTTGTTTAGATTCAAGTTTAGGATTGTTTTTCTTGTTTAAAAGTGTTTTGAATCAACTACTGATAAGAGAAATCACTTAAGTAACAAGAATTGAAACCTAAACATATAAAAAAATCGCATGATCAAGCTATATGATTTGGTATGCGATCTGATCCGAGAGAGTCAGTATCGACTGCGATCGCATGGATCGATCGATACGATCGCATGGATCGGTCGATACAGTCTATCGGCTAACCCTGTTAACGCGTGAAAGCATCGATCGATGCAGGATCGATGCAGGTTCGATGTTGGTGCATCGACCGATGCGGTTGGTGCATCGATCGACACGGTTAGGGTTTTGGCTCGGTTCCGTGCATGCGTGAGAGCATCGATCGATACAGGATCGATGCACGATCGATGCAGGATCGATGCTGAGAGCATCGACCGATGCGGTTGATGGATCGATCGACACGGTTGGTTCATCGATCGACATGGTTGGTTTAAGGCTCGGTTTAATATTTGGATTAAAATTAAACGTCACGGTTTAATAAACAGATTTAATAATTTTATTAAGTCTGGTTAAACCGGGATAAGAAATCCAAAGTCGAAAAATTGGATTTTGTGCCTAAACCAGGATTTTCTAATTTGATTTGGTTGGACCAAATAAATTGAGAAAATCCGGTTTAGTAAATAACCGGTTGACAATTGTGGTCATCGTAGTAATTAAAATTTGGTTAGACCAATTTTAATGAACCAGACCGGTTATGTCATTTAATTGGACAATTGGGTCATGTCTTGGACATGGACCAATTCTTGGGCCTCGGGCCAAGAAGTTAAAACAATTGGGCCAATTATTTGAGTCTTTCTTCAGATTTAATTTAAAATTTATTTTATAAAGAATATAAATCGATTTTAAATTAAAGTTTCCGATATTTTGAAATTAGAAAGTTTCTTAATTTATAGAAGTTTCTAGATTTGCATGATTCGGATTTTAAGAAATTTCTAAAGTTAGAAAGTTTCCGTTTTTAGAAAGTTTCCAATTTTAGAAAGTTTCCAAAAATAGTAGGTTTCCAAAAATGGAAAGTTTCCCGAAATAGTAATTTTCTATTTTGGGAATGAATTTTTTAAATAAACCTACGAACCTCAAATAATATCAAGCGTTGGATGTCTTGTCCATTCTATGTCAGCCGTCGAAGCCCATTCAATTGTATTCATGGCCTTACAGTGTGAGGGTGTCTGCTTTTGCGTGGATAAGACGGTTTGTGATTCATAAATGTCATTGGGAGTCCCAGACATTAATGATTACATGACTGTATAGTCTGATTTTCTTGACTAGGCCATCGGGAGTCCCGGGCCTTGAGACATCAGAGTGGATTGGGCCTCGGGCCCAGATTCACAACCAAGAGTTATATCACGGATATAATTAGCCGATATAGGGCTTACCGATATAAGCTAAGGTTTGGTGACGGCCAGTGGCCCACTTTAATCTTAGTTATATGTGGATCTTGGAATCATTATATTCTATTGAGGGTAACTTATGTTATTGAATATAATGCGTGATTAATCATATTAAATTTAATACGAGATTAATCATATTGAACATTTTAACTAATAACCTTTTTATCTATATATTTCAGCTATGACTACTACAAGCACACAAAACACATTCTCGATCCGGTCTGTTCTCGAAAAGGAGAAGCTGACTGGAACGAACTTCCTGACGTGGTCAAGGAACTTGAGGCTAGTCCTCAAGCAGGAGAAGAAGGATTATGTCCTTCGTGATCCTCTCCCCGAGAGGCCTCCTGCCAATGCCGCCAGGACTCTGCATAATGCTTGGGAAAAACATTCGTCAGATGAAAATGATGCCTATTGCCTGATGTTGGTGACAATGACTCCTGAGCTGCAAAAACAGTTCGAGAGTGTATTGTCACCCATCGAGATAATGGCAAGCCTGAAATCGCTTTTTCAGGAGCAGACTAGGACTGAGAGGTTTCAAACAGTTAAGAACCTCTTGGACTGCAAGTTGGCTGCGAATGCGGCAGTGAGTCCTCATGTCTTGAAGATGATGGGTTATCTCGATCATCTTCAGAAACTCGACTGCCCAATCAGCCAGGAACTTTCCTGCGACATCATTCTGCAGTCATTACCTGCAAGCTATGATCAGTTCATTCTGAACTTTAACATGCATGGCTTGAGTAAGACATTGCCTGAGCTTCACGTAATGCTCAAGACTGCAGAGCCCAACTTGAGGAAAACCGCCAAGGACCCCAATGTGCTTATGGTGCAAAAGGGCAAGGGGTTTAAGAAATCCTCTGCTAAGGATAAGGGAAAGGCCAAGGTGGTAGGTTGTAAGTTTTCCCCTATTCTACTGCAAGTGCACAGTTAATGCAATCGTAGTATATAAGGTATCGAATCCCACGAGGACTCTCAGTCACACAATAGATTATTAGTAATTCGGATTAGATCAAACAAAACAGATGTGAAAGCAGTAAACGAATTATCAAAGCAAATCAAGTGAGTTTGTAAGCAAGAGGGCAAAGCGTTAGGTATCAGGAGTTCTCAGGAAATCAGGAACGCAAGCAATCAATAAATCAGGATCCAATCAATAACTGTTCTAGAACTCAAAACACAGATATAGAATTAACCAAATTCCTTTGCGATAATTCTCTAAGTCTAAGTGCAGCAAACCAAACTTTCGTTTGCGAGAACTAACAGATTAAACTAGCATTAATTCCAAGTTTGATATGTTCACAATTAATCTAGACCAAACTTCCGTTTGCGAATAGTTTAATTGCTTATCTACGTTCTTTCTAGTTAAATTAACCAACTTCCGCTGAATTAATCAACCTAACATCATAATTCTGATTAGCTACTTCAGATTAAGCATTAAGAACAACTTAGATAAAGAACTGGCAGATATAAATCTCTACAGATTGATTTAAACTATAATTCTCTGAAATCCCTAATGAGAATCCTTCAACCTAACAGGTAAACTACTCAGACATGTTCATCGAAACAGAAAACATCTTAAGTAGAAAACCAAATATCATAAAACAGAATAATCAACAGGGGTTCGAAATCCTCTCTCTTTCGAGAACAAAATCAGCCCCTAAAATCTCCTAAGAGAATAGAACTAGGTTATTTCTGCTTAGCCTAAACAATGGCTTAAAAACTCTATTTATAACCTAAAACACGAATTGGGGCTTCTTTGTAAATATCAGAAACTTCTGGGCAAAACTGCAATTTCTTCATTCTTTATTAAACCGTCGTTTGGCCCATCTCGCTGGTGCAACGATCGTTGCCATAAGTGTGACGATCGATGCAGCTCGGAAATATCAACAGTGAACTTGATCTCTCGGCCAAATACTCTGATTAGCTCCAGAAAGTGCCATAATCACCAAATACGCTCCAAATGTGCTTGTACCTAATAAATACCTGAAAAGACTCTAAAACATAGTAAAAGACTCGATAAATGACACATATACCATGGTTAAAAGCCCTAAAATCCATGGTATATCAACTCCCCCACACTTAGCTCTTGCTTGCCCTCAAGCAAGACATAGAACTAAATGTAGTCAAGAGGTTTGAAAACTCTTCAGAAACTCATTTCATCCTAGAAGCCACAATACTCAGATTCCCCTTAGTAAACCACTGAATGAATCAATCACAGGATATCAAGACCAACATGTACTTCCCCCACACTTAGCAACTGTCCTAGGTAAACTCCACAATCACATTCAAGCATTCAAATTCTCCCTACTGACTTCTGCAAGTATTTAAGTGCGGTCTCACCTAAGGAGTATCGATCTAAAGGCACATGGATTCTTACCTAATCAGCTCTAGACCACCATACTATCTTTCTCTAGTCCCTTTCTTCTCTTTCCCTTCTTTAACAACTGATTTTTCCCCACTGGGTATCATTTTATTTTTTTTATCAGTGTTCTTCCCGTTATGGGGTGTACTTTGGACACATTCCATGGATCACATGAGAGAAAATAGTGTTTGCTACCATTCCCATGACCACTTCGGAGTTACTAACTCATCCTCAGTTTATTATTTTTTTTACTTTATAGAAGGGGAGAAGGGAACTAAATAGGACAGGTTTACAGGCTGTGTCAGAACTAACAGGGAATCCGACATAAAGTATACCAAGCCCTTAGGTGAGAAATCTAAGTCAGTATTAGGGGTGAAGTCAGTAAAAGATCCTCTGATACCTGAAGTGATGTGGGTGTTCCCAGTAGGTTGATCTGTGATGGGGTTTTCTAATGGTCAGAGATAGATCCTGCAACTTCATCCCAATGGTTACTTAAGTTCCTGCAAGTTTTGTAAATCTCCTCCGAAAATCATGGTTTCTTACTTAAACAATTTTGACTCAATAAAACAAAATTTTTTTGAAAAACGGACTGACTCTTAAGAAGACAGAAAGATAAACGTCAGTAGCACCTCCCCCATACTTAAGACACACTGTCCCCAGTAGTGTCCAGCGAAGGATCGGTAGAAAGAAAAATTATTAATGGATGTTTTAGTTCTGTCGGGTTTTTACCTCTGTCGCTCATGCATCGATCGTTGCACTAAGTGCATCGATCGTTGTTTGGCGATTTTTCGTTGAGTGTCGATCGTTGCTCAAAGCAGCAACGATCGTTGCAATACGCATATCGGATCAGTCAGCAAGTTAGCAGGTTAGTTCGTCGGTTTATGTCAATTTTTCAATCCTGCAAGCTGAAAACACTAGAAACGGAGTAAAATCGAAATAACAAATATGTCTGATCAAGCATAACCATCCAAACATAGCAAATCCTAAAAATAAACGAAAAACAAAAGTGCAAGAAAAGATAAAAAGTCAGAATACAGAACCGAAAGTCTGAACATGGGGATCACTCTCACTCGCTGTCATCATCTATCCCACCATACCGTGCATCGTCATCGGCTGCCTCAGCTGCGGGATCAGTATCAGTCGGGGAAGGAGGAGTCGGGGATCGATGTCTGCGTCGAGAAACGTGTACGGGCTGATGGACCTGTGGTGGCCTCCTGCAGCTGCGCATGAAGTTCCAAACAACTCGAAACATGCTATCGGATCTCTCTCTCCACTCGGCATCAGAATATGCACCGTAAGGCATCGTAGGCTCGGGAAAAGGACCTATATCGTCGACTGGGGCAGGTGCTGGCGCAGAGGAGGACGAAGCTCTCGCAGAAGGCTCTCCCAGCGGATGAGCCATAGTAGGTACTGCACATCGATCTCTAGCGGAAGGGTGGAAGCTCAAATCATCAATGGTATCGATCCGAGTGTACCTGGCAGCAGGAAGATCGATGCCATACTGTGTATCCTCAGGGTCATAGTACACCCACACTCGCCCCTCCTTCAGCCACGTAGCACTCTGCAAGTGACTGAGATCCAGGAACTCGCGCTCAGTAACGCACTCCATGTCCCTCATAGGGATCCCGCAGTGTCTGAAAATAGGAGTGAGAAGACTCCCTACTGTCTCCTTGCGCGCGCCTTCATAAGGCTTCTTCTGCAGCTCGCAAAGGTGATGGGCAAATATAGCACCTAGGTTCACCTTCTCAGCCGGGTTCCTCACATCAGTACCCCTGAACTGCTCCCTCAGCCCTCTGAATAAAATCTCCATCTCGGTCTTGCGCATCTTGTTCGCCTCATGCTTGCACAATAAAGTGCGTCCCAAGATACGCAAGACATACCTGAGAACCGGATGCCTAACCTGAATCACTGGTGTAAGCCGTGAGTGATATCGTCCACCTCCAATGTACTCCCAGAAATCACGAGCCTCTGATGATTCCCATGGAAGGGATAAATCGGTGCGTGGCTGCGTGGTGCTGAACCCGTAGATCCTACAGATATCGAGAAGGGGCACTCGATACCTTGCTCCGAGACACATGAAAGTGAAGGTGCCTCCTTGGGCATTCCTGCTCTCTGGGTTTGGGTATACAACCCTGCACGTGGCAAGCAGCTGCCTCACAAGCTCTGGGTACAAATCGTAAGGCTGCATTGGCATTGTCCCCAGACCAATACCTCTGCACAGCTCCATCACCTTCTTGTCCATTCCGAGACTCTTGCAGGTTGAGTAATCAGCGAACTTGGTAGGTGCTATCTCCATACCACACCAACCATTATACAGCAAGGTATCGTATTCATCCCAGTACTCGTGTAGCGGCCTTTCTGTGAAATCATCTGATTTTAGTATCCCCTTAATTGAACCGTTCCAGATGCGATCAGACTCAATCAAGACTCTCTCTGGCCTTGGCCATGGCTGTCCTATGGTTGCATGAACCAAATGATACGGCTGTGGAGGATCTGATTCCCTGTGTAACCATTCCGGTGGCGGAATGTATTGTCGTGAGGCGCTTGCAGCTTGTGCTCGTTTCTTGCGGGGTTGGTTTCGGGCTGCCATCTGCAAAACAGAAAATTTGAACAAATTAGTCTCGGGAACTCTCTGTTGAATCGTCGTGCAACGACCGTTGCACTAAGGTAGCGATCGTTGCAGGGCGATTCCGTGTAATCGAACATTTCCCCAGAATCGTCGAGTAACGACCGTTGCATCAAAGGCAGCGATCGTTGCAGGGCGATTCTGGCCGCAATCAACAGTCAACAAATTTCGTTCCAAATCATGCAATCAATCACACAGTCGGCAACAATATATCATCTAGCAACCTAAATCATACCTATTTGGGCATGCATTGATCAATTTTGGCTCAAAAATCTAACAATCTAGAACCCCTAAAACCCCAATCTGAAAGCTTGAAAATTGAAGAACATTACCTTGGTTTCTCGAGATATGGCTAAGGGAAATGGATTGGTCGGTTAAAAACGAGTGAAATAGAACTTGAAAACAGGAAATTTGATGGAGAAATGGTGTTTTTCGGGTAGAGGCTCGGAGTGTCGACCAAAGGAGTTTTGAGAAGAAAAAGAGAAAATAGGGTTTTAAGGTAACTTACCTGGTCGTGGCTGCAACGATCGTTGCAGGGCAGCAACGATCGATGCTGGTTGAATCTAATTGATTCCGGTTTAGCGACATGTACCTTAATTTTCGATTAAGACCAATTGTAACGACCGTTGCACATGTGAGCAACGATCGTTACTCCTCTCCAGACTTGGTTCTGTATCTGCAAAACTTAGTAAAAACAAATAATAACGTGAAATCCTAAGGAAACGCTAAAAATGAAAAGGAAAAATAGTTAAACCTAACAGTGGGTTGCCTCCCACTCAGCGCTTGTTTTAAGTCATTAGCTTGACTTTTGGAAAGGGGTCAGACTCATGGAGGTTTCAACAGAGACTTTGAGTGTCTCTGTGAATGCCTTATCATCCATGGTGGTGTGTAAGCAGTAGCAGCATGATGTCGTCCAAGGAACGTCGGGAGGAATGTAGGGTGAGGTTTGCACTCGGGTGTTTTAACGCTCTTTCCTTTATTCAAAACAGTGGAGTCAGGAGGCTTAAACTTAGAGGTTTTATGCTTTACCTTTGGCAAAGATTTGATGTTCGGGGCCTTTTGTTTATGAGTAGCTTTAAGTCTTGATGATGCTAGAATAGGCTCTCGTGGAACCACCATCTTCTTGTCAACCATCTTTGTGCACTGAGCTACATCCTTAGTTTTAACGGGAGCTTTTGGAAATGGCAACGGAGGTTTGTAGGTTCCTTCTTTAGCAGGTTCTCGGGATTTGGGTGAAACTGGTTCCTTTCGTGGTGCAACGATCGATGCGTGTGATGCAACGATCGATGCTGTCATCTCAACTCGTGTTTCAACTACAGTCTCGGGTTTATCTGTTTCTTGGTCCATTCCAGCCGTCTCAGACTCAAATTTCTCTTCTTGGCTCGGTCCTGTTTCAACCTGGACTATCCAAGTCAAAAGATCCATGTCAATCTCTGCTGAGTCAGGTGCATCGAAGCTTTCGAGCTCTGGTAATTCAACATCGAATCCCCCTCTGTCTTCCACAAATTCCACAGCTTTAACTGCTAGATATGATCCATGATCCATTTGTGCATGATCCTGAGTGAGGATGTTGATGTCAGGAGCTTCGTGAGAATCCTTTGTTGGGGTAGAACTTGGAATTTGATCCATCTGTGTGTCTAGCTGCTTTACACGAGTGCTCAAGGATTCAAACTTCTCATTCAAATTAGTGTACAGGTTCTCTAGCTTCGAGCTGAAAGAAGTTGAGTTCTGCTGTTGCCTTTCAATTGTTTGCTCTAACATCATCTCCAGTTTGCTCCTTTGTGTAGGAGATGCCAGATTAGAAGTATAATTGTGGTCTCCTGATCCTAGAGCGTGCCTAGAACTCTGTCTTTGCTGATGTTCCAAGGTATGTCTATAAGAGTTGGCTCCAGCCATGTAGCGTACCTCTGCAAACTTATCAGTGTTTGCCTCTGCTCGGAACTGTCTCTCCCTAAGTAAGATGTCGTGGATGTCATCTATCTTATGTTGCATTTCAGCTACTTGCCCAACCAATACATGGTAATCTGGTAAGATGGGGTTTCCTTCCCCATCTATCTTCTGACCTTTTGCGTTGCATATGTGACCCTCTTGGTCTCGTAGAACGCCGTTTTCACCGCGAATTAAAATCAAAGGTTCCATGGTGCGGAACCTACCGAACGTCTCAGATCTTAGCATCGCTATTATCGCCTAGTGTCGATCGTTGCAAGGAGAGCAACGATCGATGCAGTGCGATTTCCTGAAATCCCAAAAATCAAAAACGTGAGTAAACAAGAAAATTAAAAAGAGTGCTTAGTCTAAATCCTAGTACTAAATCTATCAGTGAACTCAAAGAGTCCCCGGCAACGGCGCCAAAAACTTGGTAGGTTGTAAGTTTTCCCCTATTCTACTGCAAGTGCACAGTTAATGCAATCGTAGTATATAAGGTATCGAATCCCACGAGGACTCTCAGTCACACAATAGATTATTAGTAATTCGGATTAGATCAAACAAAACAGATGTGAAAGCAGTAAACGAATTATCAAAGCAAATCAAGTGAGTTTGTAAGCAAGAGGGCAAAGCGTTAGGTATCAGGAGTTCTCAGGAAATCAGGAACGCAAGCAATCAATAAATCAGGATCCAATCAATAACTGTTCTAGAACTCAAAACACAGATATAGAATTAACCAAATTCCTTTGCGATAATTCTCTAAGTCTAAGTGCAGCAAACCAAACTTTCGTTTGCGAGAACTAACAGATTAAACTAGCATTAATTCCAAGTTTGATATGTTCACAATTAATCTAGACCAAACTTCCGTTTGCGAATAGTTTAATTGCTTATCTACGTTCTTTCTAGTTAAATTAACCAACTTCCGCTGAATTAATCAACCTAACATCATAATTATGATTAGCTACTTCAGATTAAGCATTAAGAACAACTTAGATAAAGAACTGGCAGATATAAATCTCTACAGATTGATTTAAACTATAATTCTCTGAAATCCCTAATGAGAATCCTTCAACCTAACAGGTAAACTACTCAGACATGTTCATCGAAACAGAAAACATCTTAAGTAGAAAACCAAATATCATAAAACAGAATAATCAACAGGGGTTCGAAATCCTCTCTCTTTCGAGAACAAAATCAGCCCCTAAAATCTCCTAAGAGAATAGAACTAGGTTATTTCTGCTTAGCCTAAACAATGGCTTAAAAACTCTATTTATAACCTAAAACACGAATTGGGGCTTCTTTGTAAATATCAGAAACTTCTGGGCAAAACTGCAATTTCTTCATTCTTTATTAAACCGTCGTTTGGCCCATCTCGCTGGTGCAACGATCGTTGCCATAAGTGTGACGATCGATGCAGCTCGGAAATATCAACAGTGAACTTGATCTCTCGGCCAAATACTCTGATTAGCTCCAGAAAGTGCCATAATCACCAAATACGCTCCAAATGTGCTTGTACCTAATAAATACCTGAAAAGACTCTAAAACATAGTAAAAGACTCGATAAATGACACATATACCATGGTTAAAAGCCCTAAAATCCATGGTATATAACAAGGCTGTCCAAGTCGCGGACAAGGACACGCCAAAGCCCAAGCCCAAGTCCAAGGCTGGGCCAACTGACATATGCAGGTTCTGTAAAGAACCAGGGCATTGGAGGAGAGAATGTAAGAAATTCCAGGAAGGTCTAAAGGAATTGAAGAAGAAGACTTTTGAGACTTCTTCAACAGGTATTTTTGTTATAGAAGTTAATACAACTACTTCTGATAATACCTCATGGGTTATGGATACTGGTTGTGGGGCTCATATTTGTACTAATATGCAGGCACTCAGCAACAGTAGAAGGCTGAAGCAAGGACAAGTGGAGCTACGAGTTGGGAATGGAGCGAAAGTTCCAGCACTAGCTGTAGGCACTTACTTGTTGTCTTTACCTTCGGGATTGATTTTAGAACTCAATAATTGTTATTTTGTACCTGCTATAAGCAGAAATATTATTTCAATTTCTTTGTTGGATTTGGAAGGTTATGATTTTTCAGTTAAGAATAAATTATGTTCCTTCAATCGCAACAATTTGTTCTATGGTTCTGCCCCTCTTATGAATGGGCTTTACATACTCGATCAATCCGCGCCAATTTATAACATTAATACCAAATGGTTCAAACCTAATGAGGAGAACCGAACGTTTCTATGGCATTGTCGTTTAGGGCACATCAGCGAGAAACGCATCAAGAGGCTCCATTCGAATGGACTTCTTGGCTCATTTGACTTTGAGTCATGTGAGAAATGCGAATCCTGCATGATGGGCAAAATGACACGGGCCCCCTTTAATAAACCTAACGAGAGGGCCAGTGACTTATTGGGCCTGATACACACTGATGTGTGTGGCCCAATGTCCACAAATGCAAGAGGAAACTATCAGTACTTCATTACCTTCACTGATGATTTCAGTAGGTATGGATATGTTTATTTAATGAAACATAAGTCTGAATCTTTTGAGAAGTTCAGAGAATTCCAAAATGAAGTACAGAACCAACTTGGCAAAAGCATTAAGGCTCTTCGGTCCGACCGAGGAGGAGAATACTTAAGCCAAGAATTCAGTGATCATCTGAGAGAGTGTGGGATCGTATCCCAACTCACTCCTCCTGGAACACCTCAATGGAATGGTGTGTCTGAAAGGAGAAATCGGACCTTATTGGATATGGTTCGATCTATGATGAGTCACACAGACCTTCCAATATCCCTTTGGGGATATGCTCTGCTAACAGCAGTGTTCACTCTAAATAGAGCGCCATCGAAAGCAGTAGCAAAGACACCATATGAATTATGGACTGGAGAAGCTCCAGTGCTGTCTTATCTCAGAATTTGGGGTTGTGAAGCCTATGTCAAGAGATTGATCTCAGACAAGCTTACACCAAAATCTGACAAATGCTACTTCATTGGTTATCCACGGGAAACCAAGGCTTATTACTTCTATCTACGTTCCGAGAACAAGATCTTTGTTGCCCGGGATTGTAACTTTCTTGAGAGGGAGTTTCTCTCTAAGAAAGACAGTGGGAGTAAGGTACTGCTTGAAGAAATTCAAGATGAACAGGATACTGCTCAACCTAATGAGGAAGAGCAGCAGGAGGACCTACAAGAAATTGTAGAGCCTGAACCTGTAGTACCTGAAGTTCGAAGATCCGGGAGGATCCGTCACGAACCCGAGAGATATCAAGGATTCCTCGTGACTGACTGTCATGATCTTCTGATCATTGATGGTGATGAACCATCGAACTTCAATCAAGCCATGATGGGCCCAGATTCCTCTAAGTGGCGCAAGGCCACTGATTCCGAAATGGACTCCATGTCGGTCAACCAAGTGTTTTCGTTGGTTGACTTACCCGCTGGTGTAAAAGCCATCGAGTGCAAATGGATCTTCAAGAAGAAGATTGACGTGGATGGAAATGTCCAGATTTATAAAGCCAGGTTGGTGGCAAAAGGTTTCAGACAAGTTCACGGTGTGGATTACGATGAAACCTATTCACCAGTGGCTATGATGAAATCTATTCGGATTCTACTAGCAACTGCAGCTTTTCATGATTATGAAATTTGGCAGATGGACGTGAAAACCGCCTTCCTGAATGGTATTCTGGAAGAGGATGTGTATATGACACAACCTGACGGTTACATAGATCCAAAGAATGCTGGAAAAGTATGCAAGCTTCATAAATCCATTTATGGATTGAAGCAAGCATCGAGGAGCTGGAATCTTCGTTTTGATGAAGCGATCAAGCAATTTGACTTCATCAGAAACGAAGAAGAACAATGCGTGTATAAGAAATCTAGTGGGAGCAAGATTGTATTTCTTATTCTGTATGTCGATGACATACTGCTTCTCGGAAACGACGTTCCAATGCTGAAGTCCGTAAAGGACTGGCTTGGAAGTTGTTTTTCCATGAAAGACATGGGTGAAGCCGCATACGTTCTTGGAATCAGGATCTACCGGGATAGATCTAGAAGGCTGATAGGCTTGTGTCAAGATTCATACATTGACAAAGTCCTACAAAGATTCAGCATGAAGGATTCCAAGAAGGGCTTCACGCCAATGGTACATGGCACAACGCTAAGCAAGAAGCAGAGCCCTACGACGGCTGCTGAGCTTGAGCGCATGAAGAATATTCCTTATGCATCTGCAATAGGATCTGTCATGTATGCCATGATTTGTACTCGTCCTGATGTTGCTTATGCATTGAGCATGACGAGTAGATACCAGTCAAATCCAGGTGAAAACCATTGGATTGCCGTAAAGAATATCTTGAAGTATCTAAGACATACTAAGGATAAGTTCTTAGTGTACGGTGGAAGTGATGTGCTTAAAGTCAGTGGATTCACGGACGCAAGTTTCCAGACAGACCAAGATGATTTCCGGTCACAGTCCGGTTATATCTTTTGTCTGAATGGCGGTGCAATCAGTTGGAGAAGCTCCAAGCAAGACACCGTTGCAGATTCCACTACAGAAGCTGAATATATCGCCGCCTCAGAAGCTGCGAAGGAAGCTGTTTGGATACGAAAGTTCATTATTGAACTAGGTGTGATACCAGATGCGGCTGAGCCTCTGGCACTGTTTTGTGACAACAATGGTGCTATAGCTCAGGCAAAGGAACCAAGATCACACCAGAAATCCAAGCATGTTCTAAGAAGATTTCACTTGATACGTGACATCATTAATAGAAAGGAAGTCAAGATCAGCCGAGTTCAGACTGATGATAACGTCGCTGATCCGTTGACAAAGCCACTCCCAAGGCCTAAGCTCGAGTTTCTGACTGAAGCTGTAGGCATTAGAGACATTGAAATGTAATCTAAATTTGAGTGGGAGTTTGAGGGCTTTTATTTAGTTATTTGATATGTTCTTGTAAAACATTCTTATGTTTAATGAAATTATTATTTCAAGATTATTTTAACTGTGATGAAATAATCGTTCCAAAATGATATGAACCATTTTATAGGTCATCGAAGTAAATGATTTGATCTTGAGTCATCGAAGTCATTTAGCTTGATCATGAGACCCTATATTTGATAGATGTTTTATATCATCCCGTCCCTAGTCGAAGGTTGTTGAAATTGGAACACCAACAACCGTGTGAGACTGGATTGGTACGTGACTTATGACAAAGTCTCAGTGTGTCATAGATGCGCGGCATCAAAGTCAGTACATAGGTGTATGTTTGGGAACATACGACCGGACAAGACCCGCTTATAAGAACTCTTCAGGATATTTATATCTGTGTCATAAGAGATTCTTACTACGACTACAGAGTATAGTCCTTAGACCTGAGTTCGCATGCATGTGACTGCACATGGACTGATGCACTTTGATCATTGTCTAACGCTATCGTTCTGCGATAGTTATAAGGACCTTGTTTGGGTACATTATGAAATGAGTAGTTTACAGTGATGGAACAAGACGGAATTTGTCCCTCCAATATAAATGGAGTGAATATCTCTAGGCCAATCGGAGATTTGAATACTGGAAAATGCATGGCCATGCTCAAACGGACTGTCCCGAGTCGTTTGGATTGTCAGTATCGAATCAGAGTCCGATGAACAAGATTAGGCTTTATAAGGATGACACCAATCTTGCCTTATGACTAATCGAGATATTGTGAAAAAAGGATTATGAATACAGAGATTCCAGTACAAGTGGGAGATTGTTGGAATTGTGTCCAGTAATCTCGGTACTGTCTCTAGAAAGTAAGAGTATGTCAATGATCAGACATAAGTCATATAATACTGGGGGTCATGATGGCTTGCTAGAGTCCGCTCATGATCTATAAGTCTTGGACTTATTGCCTTTATTATATGATCCCATATGGGTCACACGCCTAAGCTAACAGGAAAATGTGTAGGAACGGTTTAGCAGAAGTACGGTAAAAGTGCTAGGCATTTACTGTACTTAGAGAGAATAAAACGGTTTAGCCACTGTGTGTCGATCGATACACAAGGTGTGTCGGTCGACACAGTGCGCGAATGCCGTCGAGTTAATTGGTGTTTGGGCCAAATGGCCCAAACGGAACCGGACAAGTTTTATAAGATAAAACTCGAGTTCAGAACAATTAACCCTAGCTCCTTAGCCGAAAACTCTCTCTCTCTCTGCGCCGAGTTCCTTGTGGTCTAGCAGCCGTTTTCTGTGATCGCGTGTGTGAACCTTTGGAGGATTCATCTCTCGGTGTTTCTCTGATCTCTGACCTGTTCTCTCCTTCCGCTGCAATTAACAGGTAAAAGGTGAGATCATCATTTGTTTCTATTCGAGAAGAACCTAGATCCGCATGTTTAGGTTGATATGAATCTAAGAATTGAATCAGGATCAACTAAACAATCCTTCAAGCATGATCGCCTGTCATGAAATGGCAATGCCAAATCGACGCGTCATGGATCGGAAAGGACCCAATCGCAGGACTTGGCTTCTTTCTTAAGGACAAGAAGATCTTGATCAACCGTCAGATCTTGGAGGTACATTTTCAATCTGACTGTGAGCAGCTTGTACGACTTATCACGAAATACATCATATGGTCGTCGCTAGAAGCAGAGTTTGACGAGTTTAAGTACCATCGAGATAACTTTTATCTTTCCATTTAGACATGTCAAACGGGTCAAACCCGTGACCCGCCCCGCGTCAGGTTAAATTAATTTCCGATCCGCATCAATCCGTCCGCCAAACCCGCAAAACAAAAATAGTAGACCCACATCCGCCCCGCTTAAATTTGCGGATATCCGCTAGTAACCCGCACATATTTAAATATAAATTAAAAATGATTTTATTTAAAATAATATTTATTATTAAAATTTTAATACTAAAATTTAAAATAGTAATTTATTTTCTTAAACTATTATTTTTTAAAACTATTATTTTGAAAAAATATTTTATTTTATTTTTCAATTCACTTCTACAATTATTAAATTAATAATAAAATATTTATTTATTTAAAAAAAAACAATTTTGCGGGTACCCGCAAATCCACGGTTCTAAATATTTCGATCCGTATCTGCCCGCCAAAAAATATTTTAACCCGCATCCACCTGCCAGTTTTAAAAAAAAAAAAAATTGATCCGCATCTACCCTTCGACGGATAAAATCCCACGGGATCCGCGGATAATAACTCAAATTGACAAAACTATTTCTACTTATCTTACATTCCTCGTTATTAATTTTGATGTGGATAGCTTGGGGAAATGTGCACGAGCACAAGATCATTTGTTCTCTTTTGTAATAGCACAAACTGAGGCCTGATTAGCCCTTGAAACTATCCGTAGCTCGACATTATGCCCAAAAAAAGTTTATAACCAACCATCATCTATCTTGTTAATTCAATCATGATAATGAAAAAGCGTTTCAGTGAGAAACAAAGAAACAAAAAATCATTTTAATACAAAGACTGGCATAAGACTCGATTTCTAATCTCATGCAGTCATACACTAGCCAGGATAGTTCACATAAGAAGCCGAGTACAAAAATATTTTAGGGAAAAAAAACAAATTGCTCTAAACATTTTGAATACAAACAAAAAGATGAAGAAATGAAGAAAACCAAGCAGCGGTTTAGAGCAGAGATGATGAAACACTGAAAAGACGTTTTGAGACATAATCCAATAATCAGAGAAGACCTCTCCTTCTCTTGTAATCACTGACAGTTAACGTAAGTCCATGTCTCTTACCATCATTCTCAGCAACTCTGCATCCCACTGTTGCTTCTGTCATCTGTTTCCTCGCCATGAACGCTTTCTGTACTCCTTGGGGTCCTCCATACTTCTGCAATGCCGTTAACGATAACGGCAGTTCAAAATTATGCATCAGATTGTGTTCCGCTCCTTGACCTATTGGAGCTCTTGTGTCTATTAGCTTCCCTGCTTCTGCAGCCGCTTCTAAAGCTGCTTCTGTCGCTTCAACACCGTTCTCTCCTCCTAGTACTCCTGCATCTGCTCCACTGATCTCAACCGCTGCTGCAACTGCCGCCTCGTCCTCCCCTCCAGCTTTCCCACTGTTTTTCCCATTGTAGTAGTTCGATGATCGTGTCCACCTCCTTGAAAACGGATCATACCCAGCTTCACCAGCCTTGAGACTAGCACTCATTGATTTCACCTGGGATGCGTTCTTGAAATTCTCGGCTCTGTTCTTCTTGTTCATCTCGGCGAGTTTGAGCGCTTTTGCATCTACCCCTTTCTTATTCCGTGACGCATCAAGCTGCTTGATTTTCGCTTTGATCCTCTCTACACCTGCTTCATCGTTTTTGCTCTCTGCAATTTCCAACTCTTTTCTAAGCCGATCTTTCTCGGCCGCAATATTCATTGGCCTAACCGAGGCAGATTTTTTCTCCTGCAACATCTGCTTGACAGTTTCCGCTGAGTAGACGAAACTATTGACTCTTTTGATAGCTTCTTTCTTCTCTGATATATCTTGCTTTGTGGGCAGGCGACCATTTGTTCGCTCCACTTCTCTGATCCATTGCCTATATTCTTCCTCGACAGGATGCCCATCTGAGATCATTGCCATTTGCCAACGAGCAGCCGAGGTTTCATTTCCCCAGAACACGTTAAGGTACTTGTGTGTGGTTTTGTTCTCTAACCTGTATGCCTTGTCTGGATCGGCTGCATCTACATTCTTCACCATGCAGAGTCTGTAAATCGGACCACTCTTTGACCTTCCAATCCCGACCCTCACAAAGCACCCAACGATAAGCTCTTCAAAGAAAGGCTCCATTAACCATTTGGCAAGCTTAGATCTCCTAATAGTAATCTCCTTAATATCCTCATACGTAGGCATATCTGACCTGTCGTCATCACTGTCGACCATTCCTCCATTGGAGCCTTCATTGTCACTCTGAGACCTACTATCACTGTCACTTTGGCTTGAGCTACTCAGCTTGGAGGAAGATAAAGGTTTCCTCTTCATCGATGAGAAATCTCGGCTACCTGAACCACTTTTTGATGCATCTCTCAGTTTCCTTAGAGCCGCAGGGTCCTGCTGCTTCATACGCTTAGCCCTCAATTCGTTCAGTGCATCATCCTTCGCAGCCGCTCTGTCTGCAGATCTAGCCGACGAGCGCACACCACGTGAAGCCGGAAAGGGCTGAGTCTCCTTTTTCGAAACAGTGGTCTTCTCGTTTATCCTCTTGGATCTAAGTTTCTCAGTGAAGTTCTTATCACCTTTCTTATCAGCACGTTCAGCAAGAATCATCTCCCTCTGAAACTCTGTCATCCCAGCAAGCTTCTGCCTGTCTTCCTCATTCTTATAAAGATCATCTCCAAAATAAGATTCCTCGCTGCTGTCACCTTCACGATCAGATGTACCATCGCCGTAACCTCCTGCATCACGAGCAGCTCGATCTTCTCTCTCAGCCTCTAATCTCTTCTTTAAAGGAACTTGAGACCCAGACGGTTTCCTACTTGCTGCATAGCCACGGTCTTCATCAGAATCCTCCCTTGAATCACTACCAGCATCAGAGTAAGAACCTTCACGTCTCCTCGATGATGGAGGATGATAATGGCGGCCCCTTGCATTCGTTCTCCCAGCAGCTTCCAAAAGCAAGTCATCTAAATCACCCATAGCTTCTGAGGAGGCTGCTCACGAACGAGAAAGACTTCAAATTGGGTTTGCACTATCACCTGAGATTATAAGAAGAAGTTCAAAGTTAGAACAGTAAAAGATCGAACAACAATAAAAAGCATAACGCAAGAAATCAACATGGAATTTTGTTCAATCAAAGAACAAAGGAGATAAATTCGAGGGTTACACCCAATTTGAGACCAATACGAGAGATCTTGAATCAGGGAAGGGGAGGTGAAAAGCCAATCGCGGGTATTGCGCAACCTACCTGAGCTGTGAGCTCAAATCTGGCGAATTAAGAGGCGGGGAAGGATCGATCTCTCGTATGGGTATCAAATTCGATTTGACTAGGTGAAGTCCGGCCGAAACGGGGAGTTAGAAGTCGTCACTTTTGGTTCTCGCGGCGGAGAAAGGGGAAAAAAGAAAGAGAAATAAAGAAAAGGGGAGAGGGGGACTCACTTGAGATGAAACAAAGAAGTCGCCGGAACGTTTTTGCAGAGATCGACGGGCGGCGGAAGGAGAAGGAAGGGTCGAAGAGGGAGATAGAATTGAAAGTGTATGTCGATTGTCGAGGAAGCAGATGCAAGTCTTAAGAACATCGGAACAAGAAAACGAGACAAAAAAAAGTTAAAAAATATATATTTTCCAGATATCTTAGTATTTTGACCCAAAAAATTATTGACTAAAATATTGCAAAACAATGAAATTGTCGAATTATATCGAAAATATGGAAAATTGTGAATTACCAAAGCTTTTGCATGCGCTGAAATTACTGTTGCAATTTTTTTTTTAATTTTAATCATCCTCCATAACAGCTAAATAAAAAGATTAATTGCACCCGGTGTATCTTTTTTGAAAAATAATAGCAAAGTTATATGGGCAAATCGTATTAATAGCACAAAAACATGACTTGTCAAAAATATAGCACCAAAAAAAAAAAATCATAAAAATAGCACATAAACATGTTTTGTCACTAAATTAGCCCTAAACCTAAATCTTAAATACTAAACCCTAAACCCTAAATACTAAATCCTAACCTTGAATAATAAACCCTAAACCCTAAATAATTAACCCTAAACCCTAAATTATATAATGCTATAAAAGTCTTTGTAATTAAAATAATGCTAAAAATGTGAATTATTTTCCTTGGTGCTATATTTATGATAAGGTATGTTTTTGTGCTATTTTATGACTTTTCTCAAGTTATATCTTTCAAAATCGAATTGCATTTTTGTATCTTTTTTTGTCTTTTAGCGCCGGTTAAAGACCATTATAACCTTACATTTTGTCTTCTTGTGATAGATAGTTAATTACATAAACTATCCATAAATCTATCTACTATCCATCCGAATTTCATTTTCTTTTTAATTCTTTCCTTTTCTCTTACACTCTCTTTCTTACTTTATGTATTATTTTTTACCCCAAGTTTTTTTAATTGTAGATAGGATGAATTGGGTGAGGTTTTCGGACTTGTAGATTGTCGGAATGGTATTAGAACGGGACGATCTATCGGAATTCAAAAAAAAAAAAAATTCGGACTTAATATGAAAGTTGCGAATGGATAGTTTAGAGTATATGTCCACAACATTCATCCACGTGTATACTTATGATGGACAAGATGTTTAACATGATGATTTAACATATGATGTTGGACGATCACATGAATGATGAATCCAAAAATATGTTTACCATGGGTAAACGTTTAACATATGATTATTCGTGGACAAGATACTCAACAAGATGAGTTTAACATGAATGATGATGGACAAGATGCTTAACAAGATGATTTAACATATGATTATTTATGGACACAAAGTATGTTGGACGATCACATCTCATGCTTAACAAGATGGTTTAACATATGATGGACACAAAGTGCGGATCTAATGGACAAAAGTTGGTTAAGAGTTCACATGATTGTGAATTTGTGGACATAGAGTAGGTGTAGACCACTATCCATTAACAAGATGCTTATCATAGGTAAACGTTTTATGATGGACAATAGGTGATCAAGAGTTGTTGGACGATCACAATAGGTGGTCAAATGCTTAATAAGATGGTTTACGATGGACAATGGGCGGTCTTGCATGTGATATAATCATTGTAGTATCCACATCACAAAAGTACGTTGAGTCGATTATTCGTGGACACTAACAAGATGATTACCATGAGAAACGCTTATGATGGACAATTGTTAACATGATGCTTATCATAGGTAAACGTTTTATGATGGACAATATGTGGTCAAATGCTTAACAAGATGGTTTATGATGGACAATAGGTGGTCTTGCATGTGATATGATCATTGTAGTATCCACATGGAACACTTATGATCGACAATATTTAACAAGATGCTTACAATGGGTAAACGTTTATGATGGACAATAGGTGATCAAGAGTTGTTGGACGATTACATCTCATGTTTAACAAGATAGTTTAACATATGATGGACAAGATGCTTAACAAGATGATTACCATGAGAAACGCTTATGATGGACAATCGTTAACATGATGCTTATCATAGGTAAACATTTTATGATGGACAATAGGTGGTCAAATGCTTAACAAGATGGTTTATGATGGACAATAGGTGGTCTTGCATGTGATATGATCATTGTAGTATCCACATGGAACGCTTATGATCGACAATAGTTAACAAGGTGCTTACCATGGGTAAACGTTTATGATGGACAATAGGTGATCAAGAGTTGTTGGACGATCACATCTCATGCTTAACAAGATAGTTTAACATATGATGGACAAGATGCTTAACAAGATGATTACCATGAGAAACGCTTATGATGGACAATTGTTAACATGATGCTTATCATAGGTAAACGTTTTATGATGGACAATAGGTGGTCAAATGCTTAACAAGATGGTTTATGATGGACAATAGGTGGTCTTGCATGTGATATGATCATTGTAGTATCCACATGGATGGATTTTATTGACAACTAGCCTCAACTATCCATTCGCAACTTTCATATTACAGCCGAATTTTTTTTTTTTTTGAATTCTGATAGGTCGACATGTTCTAATTCCATTCTGGCGGTCTATATGTCCGGAAACCACATCCAATTCATCATATCCTTCGTTAAAAAAATGTGGGGTGAAAAAAAATAGAAAAGTAAGAAAGAGAAAGAAGAAGGGGAAATAAAAGAAAAAAAAATAATAAAATAGAATCAACTCATCCACCCACGCTCATGTTCTCTCTTTTTTCTATTTGTGAAGGAAAAAATGGTCTTTTGACAGACGGGACCCACGAAAAAAGATACAAAATTGAACAAAGATTTGAAAAGACACAAGATTGCAAGTAAAAATATAAAAAGATATAGTCAGTGCAATTCACCCTTAAATAAAATGTAAGATTATTTTTTTTTGTGGTCTTCCCAACTGATTAAATTATGTTTTGTTCCATGATAATTTTATTTTTGCGAACATCTTCTATCATGATTATCTGTTTTACTAGGAAAAAGAGGTTCTCCGTATGCACGTTTTTTTTTGGCAAAAAAATAATTCAGGCATTTAATTGGCGAAAAATCTATATTTTTTTATGAGAAGTAATTTTTGGGCAAATGTTGATGTGTCATCACGAGAGGGTTTTAGAGACGGATAATGATGACGTGGAAGTGTGACATAGCAAGACCAAAACTAAACAAATGAGTTTGGGGTTCGATTTATTTACAGGAATGCCATCAGCCGGATTTAAATTCATGCAATTAATTCATTTTCTTAAAAAAAATCATAATATCTTTGTGAATATCTTATTAGTTCGAGATTGAAAAAAAAAAAATTCTATGGCATATACCTAGTTTTCTAGGGAAGCTTGTGAAATCCTATATAAAGAGAGCATGGGGTGGCTTAGAAACACAATCGACTGCGTCTTCCAAAATTTCAAGAAACTTTATGTCTCATTTGTATTGGTTTCTTCTTCCGGATCATCAAAACTTTTGTCAAATGATTCGTTCTCATTTCTATTGGTTTCTTCTTCTTGCCAGTTTTCAAAGGATTTCTATGTTTTTGGTTTTTGTGTTCTGTTTTGTTCGTTTGGTCCCATGAAAGAAGAAGTTCGGTTATCACAAAGATAATATCTAATGATGTGATGTGAACTAACAAACGTTTGAGATTTTATATAGAAAGAAGCGTGAGATCTAAAAGTCCCATTGAATGTTGTTGCCAATAAGTTGTTAGTTCACATCACATGACCCGTTTCTCTCAATGAGCCTATAGTTCGAATTGGTGTTTCTTTTCCCATAAAAGAAGATGGTTAAGTTTAAGGATTTGAGATAAACTAAGAAGCTTACAAGATACTCTTTTTCATGGCAAATACCAAAACGTTTTTATACTTTTGGGTAAAAAACATGGCTATTGTTATGGTTTTGGTATTATGCTAATGTTTGTTCTAAAGATATTCAAAACACTTGCCTGATCATAAGTAGCTTCCAATCAAATATAAATTCTTTAGTCTTTGTTTTTGTTTTATTTGATGTATATATTTTTATGTTTTTAAATGCTAAAAGGGTTTGTGGATTAAACATCTATTATTTTTGTTTTACGGGTAACATAATAACTTATTTAAACATCTATTATTTTATTTTGTTTCTGATTACATGGTTTTCAAATTATCAGGAAGACTGGGTCGGTTGAAAAAATTCGACCAAAAATAGTGGATTTGATCAAGAAAATGTTGGATAAACATAATCCTCACGTTGGTGCATTAAGATCAGCAAGAGATCGAATGGACTTGACAAAGAATATGGAAAGTATAAAACTTAGAATTCCAATCAGAAGAGATAGAGATGGTAGGACCTATAATTTACCTACGACAACGAAGTAGCTGGATTAATACATGGGGATTTTCGAATGGACATGGAACCGCGTGATGTTATTATTCAGATAAATCAGGAAAAATGCAGAGAATAAATGAATTGCATCCATTGCTATTTCCATATAGTGAGGACGGTTTCAGGTTAGTAATTTGGCTCAATGGTTTGAACAAATTATATGATTCTCATGGTTTATTCTTTGCTTTATCAATTTTTTTTTAAAAAAAAAATTCCGGCTACGTATAGACATTGGCTATGTTGACACAAACAGAAGAACTAGAAAAAAGATCACCATGCGAGATTTTTTTGCATTTCGAATTCTCGAATGGCGTAATGAATCTTCGACTATTCCCATGTCTGGTAAATTATTTCAGCAGTTTTTGGTAGATTTTTACACCATGATTGAGACAAGCCGATTGTCTTTTCTACGGCAGAATCAGAAAAAACTTAGAGTTGAAAGTTACGATAAATTAAAAGATGCTTCGTCGAAAGGAGATGGGAATCTGTCTAACCAAGGAACAAAAGTACTTTTGCCATCTTCATTTGTTGGTGGTCCAGGGTATATGATGCAAAATTATCTAGATGCAATGGCTACATGCATGTATTTTGGTTTTCCAGATCTTTTCATAACGATTACATGCAACCCAAAGTGGCATGAATTACAAGATTACTTGAGAAGAATGGTTTAAAACAAGAAGATAGACCTGAAGCATGTTGTAGAATATTCAAATTGAAACTCGACAGCTTAGTTGAAGATTTGACAAAGAATAAGACGTTTGGTAACGTCAATTCAGGTAAAAAAAACATTTGCTTCAATATGGATTAAATCATATTTTTCTTTTAGTATGTTTATATGTTATAAACATAATTTAGAATTGTTCCAAATTATTATGCAGAAAGTTTAAATCAAGTATATATCTATTTTGCAGCTATGTACAGAATAGAGTGGCAAAAGAGAGGACTTCCACATGCTCATCTGATTGTCTTTTTACATCCTGATTCTAAGCTACCATCTGGTGATGATATAGATAAGTTCATCAGTGCGTAAATTCCTGATAAAGAGGACGATATTCATTTGTACGAGGTTGTTGCGGATATGATGATGCATGGTCCATGTGGCCCTCACAATAAAGATAGTCCATGCATGCAAGATGGGAAGTGTACAAAGTACTTTCCAAAACCTTTTAGCGAAACAACTCATGTTGATGTAGGAGGATTTCCTATTTACAGACGTAGAGAGGACATTACAAGGTTTGTAACAAAAAGAGGGTTTAATTTTGACAATTCATACGTGATACCTTACAACAGAACTCTATCCAAGCGTTATCGAGCTCATATCAACGTTGAGTGGTGTTGCCAAACCCGAGATGTCAAATACCTCTTCAAGTATATCCACAAGGGTCCTGACTATGTAAGAGCATCTTTAGGAAACGAAGATGGTGATTTGAACGTTGCAGATAAGGATCAAGTCAAAGATGAAATTAAAGAGTATACCAGTTGTCGGTATGTGAACCCAATAAAACTATTGTTGTTTGTTTTGTTAATATGATTATATCATATATACAGCATTTCAGTTGAAAATAATTATATTTTATACATGTATATATCTTCCTACGAGGCTACATGGAAAATTCTTGCGCTCAATACTAATTTCCGAACTAC
This sequence comes from Orychophragmus violaceus, assembly GCA_030180135.1. NCBI lineage: Eukaryota > Viridiplantae > Streptophyta > Magnoliopsida > Brassicales > Brassicaceae > Orychophragmus > Orychophragmus violaceus. Next base: position 78,171,374 of record CM058235.1, on the reverse strand, counting down.
GCCAGTAGAGAAACTTTCGTTTCATCTCGATGGTGAACAGCCGTTGCTCTACGAGGAAGATGACGATGTGGATGACGTTTTTAATCGACCATCGGTTGGTAGATCCAAGTTTCTTGCTTTCATGGACTATTACAAAAAGAATCCCAAAGCGAAGAAGATGACTTACGCTGATTTTCCAACCGAACATGTTTGGGTTTTAAAGAGTAGAGAATGGAAAGATCGGCAAAAAGGTTTTGCAATTGGAAGGCTAACATACGTCCCCGGAGTAAAAGAAGATGCATACTATATGTGGGGTTGCTTAACATCGTACCAGGTCCATCATGTTATGATGATACGGTTGATGGTGTTGTTTATCCTGAGTACAAATTGGCTTGTGAAGCTTTGGGTTTGCTTGATGATGATACTATATATGTTGAAACTATTAAAGAAGCAGCTCAATGGGGTAGCGGTACGTATGTGCGGAAATCGTTTGTTCTCATGATTCTAACCAACACTGTTCAAAATGTACCAAAACTTTGGAATAAAACATGGGAATACTTATCAGACGACATATTAATCAGACAAAGAGCCATAAGAAAAGATCCATGTAAGTAAAACTATATTAAGGAGCATTATCGAAAATAGTTTTTTCATATAAATGTATTTAATGTCTTATACTTTTATTTTATTATATTTTAGATTATACCATGACCGAACAACATATCAATAATCATGCATTAGTGGAGATAGAAATGCCCATGCGTAGAAGTGGGATTTCACTGTTTCAGATTGATAAAATACCCAAACCCGATATGAGCGTTTTGGCTCAGGATTAGAACACTTTGATAGCAGAAGAGTTATCATACGATCGTACATCAATGAAAGCTGACTTGGACAGAGATCTGCCCAAACTTACGAAAGAACAAAGGGGTGTTTATAATGAGATTATGACCGCAGTTGACAATGGAACTGGTGGTATGTTTTTCATTTATGGATTTGGAGGGACAGGGAAAACGTTTCTGTGGAGTGTTCTTGGGGCCACTATTCGATCCAAAAGTGATATATTATTAAATGCTACATCCAGTGGTATTCCTGCTTTGTTACTAAAAGGTGGTCGAACGGCTCATTCTAGATTTGGGATCCCTATTCAAGTAAATGAAGGGACAATGTGTTCTACTCTAAAACCTGGAACAAATCAAACAGAGTTGGTCAAGTTAGCTAAACTTATTATACGGGACGAAGCGCCAATGATGAGTAAACACGGTTTTGAGACTTTGGATCGGAGCATGCGCGATATTTTGGGAAAAGATGTTCCATTTGGAGGTAAGCCTATTGTTTTTGGTTGTGATTTTAGACAGATTTTGCCGGTTATAACTGATGGTGGAAGAGAGCAGACTGTAATGGCTAATTTGAATTCGTCGGTACTGTGGAACAAATGTAAAGTAATGAAGCTAACCAAAAACATGCGGCTTCTAGCTGATGGTCTGAGTATTGATCAAACTCGTGCTCTAAGGGAGTTCTCCAACTGGATTCTGGATATAGGAGACGGAAAGATCAACGGTGGAGATGATGAAGATTTTGAGATAGTTATTCCTGAAGATTTGCTCATATCAGATTCTTCCGAACCTATCAAAGAAATTGTTAAAGAAGTATATGGATATTCTTATGCGGTTCAGTCCGATCCAAAGTATTTTCAAGGAAGAGCAATTTTGAGTCCAACCAACGAAGATGTTGGTAATGTTAATGACTATATGCTCGAATCGTTACAAGGTATTTTGTTTATTTTTTTATTATAATGTTTTCTCCAATCTATACATATTTATATTTTGGAATGTTAATATTGTAATATATTGACATTGACATATCTGTTTGTTTTTACTTTTTAACAGGTGAAGAAAAAACGTACCTCAGTTTTAACACCATTGATACTTCCGATACAGGGAAAAACTATCTGGACTGCCGAATCATGATTTAAAATTAAAGGTTGGTGCTCCCATTATGTTACTTAGGAATATTGATCAGAGAAATGCTTTGTGCAATGGCACTAGGTTACAAGTTACTCAATTGGGCAATCAAGCTATGGATGCTAGAATAATAACTGGATCTAATATTGGTCGTAAAGTTGCACTCCATAAGATGTTTGTCACCCCGCCTGAGGTAAGATTTCCTTTCCGAATGTGGCGTAGGCAGTTTCCCGTTGCTTTGCAATGACTATAAACAAAAGTCAAGGACAAACACTGGACAAAGTTGGTTTGTATCTTCCAAGACCTGTTTTTACTCATGGCCATTTGTATGTTGCCGTTTCAAGAGTAACTTCCATAACCGGTTTAAAGATATTGATCACAGATAAGGAAGGAAAACCATTGAAGAGAACAAAGAATGTTGTTTTCAACGAAGTGTTCAATAACATTAAGTAGTTCTTTTATATTCGAGCAATCTTTTATTCGTCCATATATTTTTTTTAAAAAGCAATTATGGTTGGTTCTGCTGATTATTTACTAGGTCGTTTCCTCTCTTTTTAAGAAATATATTCAAATATGGAAATTAACGTGCTAGAATGTATTATATATGCTCATTGTTTTATTACATGCGTTCTGTATTAAAACTGTCGTGGATGTTATCAAAATGCTCATTTCTAACTTTTATTTACATTCACTGCTATAAGTTGTTTCGATACTGTATATGATTAATATTACATGCATCCGAATGTAACATGGCATATAAAACAATTACTTAAAACTCTAACCAATCCCGACCAGAAAAAAATTAAAGTCACGTTTTACCTGGACGATAATCAAGAAATACACCTAAATTAACATGCGTACGGATCGATCACCTAGTTTATATAAAAATAATATAAAATTATTTAAGTTTGTCCATAAAATATATTTTAGTTACCTTCATGGCTATTTTCTGTCATTTTTTGCTATTGAGCATAGTGCACTTATATATATATATATATATTAATATTATAAATAACCTTTTTGTGGATAGAAATGTGAGTAAGAGAGCAGAATAGTGGAAGTCTCTTGGCAGGTCAAGAATTTAAAGATTTCTACAACAGATATGGAGTTCGATTTTCAGAAAATGCAGTTTGACCAAATTAATGGATGTAATTTTGTAGGAGATTCATAATTACAGGTAGAACCAACCGTCGTGGTCTCATGTGTTGTGGGAGAGCTGACCATCGTAGGTGTGGTACATGTGAAAGCCGTTCGTCATAGATCCAAATGTTGCTTTGGAGAGTAGGACCATGGAACTGTTCATCCTAATTGTAAGTGTTGCAGGTAGTTGATTTTGTTTGATGAAAAAAATTCAGAATAAGCCTCCACCACCACGGTCATCTTTTGTTGCATCCTTTTCGCTTTCTAAAACAGCTTTTCATGTTGTCTTGAAACATGAGGAAAGGGATTTCCTTAGAGTTTTCAAGGTTTTCAGAATCCATAATAATACAATGATTATTCGTTACTAACCAAAGTGAAATTACTTTTTTTTTTTTTAATATTAATCTGCAACAGAAGTTGCCCAACCCATTACATCCGAAAAATTAGAACCAGGCCCAACAAAAAACGAATTACATGGTCCTAAGTCCACAAACAACCAAAAAAAGAGAAACTCTTAGTTAAGTAGAAAACAGAGCAAAGTACGTATGAAGCACATAAACAGAGTTAAAAACATTTCCTTGAGCTCTTGATAGCGGGATTAACCTGCATTTCACAGTGGATTTTATTTCCTCCACAAGCGCTCTTGATGTCCTAATCCCCGGAGAGTGTGTAAGGGCATTTCGCTCTCGCTAGATCAGGTACAGAGAGGCTTGGAATACGAGTCTAATTAGCAGCGCCATGTTCTTATCTCGAGTTGGGTCTTTTAGCCATCTAAGACAATCCTCAAACAGGTTAGGGGAGACTACCTGAAACTTAGATGTGAAAAAGACCAAACCTCTCTACTGAAAGAGCAATAAAAAAACAGGTGTTGACGAGTCTCCACACCCGTACCACAGAGAACACAGTTGTCGGGAACATCCAGTCCCCAAGCTCTTAGTCTGTCTTTGGTAGTCAGCCTGTTACGAGCAGCAAGCCAGGAGGTGAAAGCATGTTTTGGTACCCTTCCTGAAAACCACACTGCTTCAAACCAATCCACAATCTGACAAATTGGGTTTAAATACTTCCACACATCGCTGGATGAGAACTTGGACGATGGCGGTTTATCACCAATCCTCCACAGGAAAGTGTCATCTTGTCCATCTAATAGAACCTCGGATGAAGAAGGTAAACAATCGCGTAGCAGGGCAATTATGGGGTTTCGACTCCAACTCCTCTCTAACCACCAACGCCCATGTATCAACGCTTCTGCCACAACTGAATCTCTGCTTAAGCCTGACCTTGCTGGACCCATCTCGCCTGTAATATCAATTAATGGACCATGACCTGTCCAATCATCAAGCCAGAAACTGGCCGTAATTCCTGAGCCAACTTCACAGTAAATGAATTGCCGAGCTAACGGTCGTAATTTACATAAACTCTTCCAAATCCAACTCCCTGAAGTAGAGGCATCAAATTCCCAGAAGCTTGCATTACCTAGCAAATTCCTCCTAGTCCAAGATACCCATAATGATCCCCCTGATGTAAACAAGAGCCAAATAAGTTTCAAGCAAAGCACCTTATTCCACGAGTCTAGCTTCCTCAGCCCCAGACCGCCACACTCTTTCGGGGTGCAAACCGATGACCAGCTAACCTTTGCACCCCTAGCTGATTGAATTGCTCCTTTCCAGAGAAAAGCACAGCACATTCTTTCAATCTCATCAAGGCAGGCTTTAGGTAAGAGAAAGACTGATGCCCAAAAATTGATCGTGGAATATATCATTGACTGAATGAGCTCTAACCTCCCCGCATAGGATAAGAACTTAACCGTCCAGGATGAAAAACGCTGAGAAATCTTATCAATTAACGGTTGATAATCTTGTTTCCTCATCTTTCTCGAGCTTAGGGGAAGGCCGAGATATCTAGCTGGAAAGTAGCTCTGCTTGAGACCAAACTGTTCCGCGAGAAACTGGCTTCTATTGACGTTTCCACCATCAAGGAATAGAGCCGTCTTAAGCCTATTGACTCCGAGGCCTGACCAATTTTCAAACTCCTTCAGAATCTCCAAAACGCCTCTTAACGAATCTTCAGAGCCAACGAAAAAAACCAGCACATCATCTGCAAAGCTCAGATGAGTTATAAGAGGAGCCACACATTGAGGACGAAGACCGACCCTACCTTCCATAACTCCTCTATCAAATTTCTTCGAAAGAACATCCATAGCCAACACAAATAGAAGGGACGAGATCGGATCACCCTGACGAAGACCTTTCCTTCCTTCGAAAAAACCAATCAACTCTCCATTAAAAGCCACACTATAAGACGGAGAGGTGATACATTCTTTGAGCCAATGCACAAAAATATACGGAAGGTCCAAAGCCTTTAGGAGATTCAGCATAAAATCCCAGCTAATATTATCGTAAGCCTTCGACAAATCGATTTGCAGGCAGCCTCTTTTGACTTCTCCCTGCACATGAAAATCATTGACGAGCTCTGAAGCCAAAAGAACATTTTCGCTCAACAACCTGCCTTCCATAAAGCCTACTTGATTGTTCTGCACCGTATCTCCAATGAACAGTTTTAACCTCTGCTTAAGTAACCTTGCAATTACTTTATACAAAGTAGAACACAATGCAACAGGTCGAAATTGAGATAACCTGTCTGCACCGACAATTTTTGGGATCAGAGCTATTGCCGTCGTATTAAACCTTTTGAGCATATTTCCGGAAACAAAGAACTCTCTAACAGCCTCAATTGTATCACTTCCAACTATTTCCCAAGCTTCAGTAAAGAACTCAACCGGAAACCCATCGGGGCCTGGAGCCTTATTCTTTGGCATAGAGAATATGGTCTTCTTAACCTCCTCAGAAGAAGGGATCTGAACCAGCTGATCTGCCAGAGATTGGGAGCACCTAAACGGCAAAAGATCTCTGATTTCTTCAAGCGATGGCGGGTGAACATCCGTGTTTTCTGAGCCTAGGAGTTGCTTAAAGAAATCCATTGTCATCTCCTTCACCAGAGGTAAACTATCCACTCTATTATCATCGTCATCCATCAAATATCGGATACCATTTTTCGCTTGATGAGCCAAGACAACTTTGAAGTAGAAGGTCGTACACGCATCTCCTTCACTCAACCAACGGACCCTTAACTTTTGCCGATAAAAGGACTCCTGAGCCTTTTCAAAAAACAGCCATTTTTTGCGAGCCACAAACTCTTGCCTAAACAAAGTCGCCGATGGAGTAGTGAGCATAACTTGTTGAACCTGCTCCAGCTCAGTCAAAGCCTCTTTCGTTCTTTGTTGAATATTACCAAACCCTTCTTTATTTAGCCTTCTACAACAAATCTTTGCTGCTTTTAATTTCTGTCCCAAGGTAAACAACTTTGATCCCACCAGAGTTGAGCTGCTCCACGCCTCCGCCAATCTCTCTATATAGGATGGATGGGACGAAAGGAAAGAAAAATATTTGAATGAAACCTTCCTGAATTCCACCTCTATATCCGAGAACACCACACAAGGTGAATGATCTGAATCTCCTGGCGCATCAAACCTGGAGAAGGCATCCGGAAAGACATCAATCCAGGCTTGGTTGACCACGGCACGATCCAATTTTCTGGATATTGGATCCTCCGGCCTCCCATTTGCCCAAGTATGAAAAACACCTTTAATTGGTAGGTCCGTAAGCTCGTTTTCCTCTAGACAATCCTTCAGTTCAGTCATTCCCCTGAGAGGCAGATCATAAGGAAGGACCGAGAAATGCTCATTTGCGGACAAAATTTGGTTGAAATCACCTAGAATGAGCCACGGTCTTGAAGAAACAATCGAGGTAGATTTTAGATCACTAATTTCCTTCCACAATACACGTCTCTCAACCTCCGTGTTAAAGGCGTAAACCACCGAAACTGAAAAAACCGTCTTTGAAACAGGGTCAAAACAGTTGCAAAAATCATCTGTGGAGTCTTCTTCATTACCAACACCGAGAGTATAGGATTCCACACTAACCACACCCTACCATTCTCCACAGAAACATAATTACTTTCCCAACGCCAACCCGGGAAAGTAGCCGAGATTATATTACTAGCACTTGCTTCACAAACATGAGTCTCCAAAATGCCACCTATAACTGGCTTATTTTTATTCATCCAACTCCGAACAAACCTCTGACGAGCTTGACTATTTATGCCTCTAATATTCCAGCAGAAAATCTTCATATCTACAACAAAAAAGTGGTGGTGAAGACGGATCTTCAGATTAAAGCCATCTTGCCCGAGGCAGAACCTCGCGCCTGATGGACATATCTTTGAGCTTTAGAAGTTGGTGGAGTAACCATCTCAGACTCCCGATGAAGCAACTGTCTTTCATCTGCCTGACTTTTTTCAACATTCGACTAGGTAGACTGAAACCGTCCAAAGCAGGCTTAATCAGGGAAGCGTCTTCAAATTTCTGAGGCATGGGATTGGGAGAGGATACCTCTGGAAACCGCTTAACATCTGCTCTCCCGCCTGAGGCTAATGCTTCAGAGCGACGTTCATACTGCTCCACTTTCAACCGAACAAGATCCTTTCCCATTGAGGAAGATCCTTCTTCAGCCATTATCCCTCGGGAAGATTTATCCGGAGGAGGCATACTCTTGGGACGAGAACGACTTCTAGGACGTCGCTTACTCTTTCCCTTAGACTTTTCTGCAACCTCTGGTAGACCAGATTCCACACTCTGCTTCTGCTCACTAACCAACTCCTCAGCCTTCCCCAGCGCTATATCAGTAACTGCCATAGCAACTTTTGGATCAGACTTCACAGCCTTATTTTGTTTCATAAGAGGCTTTGGGCACCTACTAATCAAATGACCATATCTCCCACAGTTAGAACACTTTGGAGGCAATCTTGGATACTCCACATTTACTCTAACCGAATTCCCGATGGAGTCTCTGACAATGATCACTTCCGGAGGACTAGAATCTAGAGTGATTTCCACCTTCACTTTAGTGTCTCCGAAATGGAACGGATCAAGTTTTGATTTCTCCGTATGCAACGGTTCTCCAATAGCACTAGCGATTACACTAATGCCATCAAGCGAATACATTTGAGGCGGGACGAGATTACGAACTGATCGACACATAATACAAACTGAGATCGAGATTGTTATGGAAATATGTCGATATTTGTCAATATATTAAGTTAGGAATATTTTTTGTATATTCTAGTTAGGAATATTTCTTATTCTCTCATGTAAAGAATTTGCGGGACAAGTTAATCATTTGTATAATTAAGTCTATTGACTAATGAATAAAGTTGATAAATCTTTTACCTCTATGGTTTATTCCAAAATTTATATGGTATCAGACCCTTAACCTAACTACAAAAAGGTTTTTGGTTTCGATTTTGGTTGTCTACAGCTGCAGATCTATCTTCTTTTCTACTTCAAATAAAAAAGTTTCATTTGTTTGTTATTGGATTACCTTCTTTCCATTTAGTTTGATTTTTTATTTTGCATGAAAAAAGAGAGAAACTATTATACTTCTTAGGTTTCGTTCTTATGTCTTCTTATCTAAACAAAATCGTGAGAAAGTGTAGCTTTTCCTTTCAAGCAATTCTGCCTTTTTAATTACTTTGATCCATATTTTTCTTCTTTATTTTCCTTATAAAAAATTAATTAATTAGGATGTTTGTCCCACATAACAAAGAAGATGGAGTTTGGAAAAATTGCTAAAATACCCATTAAATTGATTTTAAATAAAATTGTACCCCCGAAATTAAATCAAATGTAAAACAGATTTTCCTCCTTAAGGAAATTACTGCGAAGCCCTTATGACAAAAAAAAACAGAAACCGCAATTACCATTATAACCTTCGTATGTGTCAGACTTCTATAAATCTTTCATTAGTTAGACTCTAATAGAAGTCTAAATGACTTTATCAGACTTCTCCTAAAAATGTGATACAGAATAAAATTGTAAATTTAAATTTTAAAATTATAAAAAAAAATTTGTCAAAGAATTTATATACAAAAATTAAATATATACAATTTAATAGTATATAAATTAAAATTTGGTAAATTGAGTCAAACTAAACAATATGTAAGGTAGAGTAAGTTCTAAACCTCAAAACATGTTTTGTAATGGAACATTTACATATAAGTTACATATAAGTTACATATAACTTTAGTGTTAGATTCATGGCTTACCAAATTAACATTTTAAATTTTAAATTTGCACATATGTGTTATAATGTGTATATATTTAACAAATTTGATGTTTCCTATTTGTTTTGTTTAAATATTTTTACTTATAAGTGATAAATATTAGATTTAGGATTTATCAGACTTCACGGCGAAGTCTGAATTTTGAGGTTTTTCAGACTTCCAAGAGAAGTCTGAGTCGTATTTAAGTTAAAAATTTAAATTTAAAAAGTTATAAAAAATAATTTGATATAATTTTTGATACATAAATTAAGCATAAGCATTTTGTGTATATAAATTAAAATTATATAAACTTTGATCAAATTTAAGCATTGAAGATATATTTTGTTCAAAACACCATGTAGTTTGCTCTATGTTTCACATATGAAGTTGAATATCATGTTTTTATCTGTAGGGTTAGATTGAAAGTTTGTGAATTTTCATTCATATTGTTACATTTACATATAGTGGTTAGTTTGTGACTATGTTTAACGAGTTTGGTGTTTATTATAAGTTTTCTATATAATATTATGGTATTTAAATAGTAATTATTAGATTTAGGGTTTTTCAGACTTCTAGGTAAACCTGGTTCAAGTATTTAGACTTGTCATGAAGTCTTATTTCAGACTGCATATGAAGTCTGAAATTTAAAAGTTTTGAAAAAGGTGGGAATTTTAGCCTGAAAATTTCAGAATTCTCGCTCACAGAATTTCCTTCCCAGACTACATATGAAGTTTGATATCGGATCTTTTATAATTTTTAATTGTTAAAAATCTGGTGGAAAAATTTCCCTCCAATTTCTCTCCACCAAATTTTTTTTTCATATTCTTCCCTCTCTTACAACCTCTCTTTCTCTCTCTTTTGTAAAACCTCTCTCAAATTTCTCATCCAAAAAGGTTCTCAAGTTTATTCTCTCATATGAGTTCTTATGTATCTGATTCATAGTTGATTCTCTTTGAGCTACGAAATAGGCACGTGAATCTGTTCTTTTTAGTGTTTTCAAAAGTTTTTTAACTGAACTAATTGGGACTTTTGACATAGACTTTTGATTATACAATTTGACTTGCTCAAACAATACTTTATTATCCATTTCTTGGAGACTTATTCGCTAACTAATGCAAGAGCTATGTGTTTTTGCTTTTTCAGGTGCTTGGTTTAAGATTGAGCCAGCTGACTCTCCAAAGAGGCTGGAGTTGGGACTTCTTATCCTGCTAATGGCTCATAAATTTTCACTGAAGTACGAGGAACACGAAGTCTGAGAGTCTAATACCAAACTACAACCGAAGTCTGAGAGTTTCTCAGACTTCAGGGTAAATCTAGTTCAAGTATTTAGACTTCCCATGAAGTCTTATTTCAGACTGCATATGAAGTCTGAAATTTGAAATTTTTTAAAAAAATTCACGCGAAAACTTTTTAAAAAGGCTGGAAATTTTCCCGCTCACAGAAGTTCCTTCTCAGACTGCATATGAAGTCTGATACCAGATATTTTACAATTTTTAGTTACTAAAGATCTGACGGGAAAATTTCACTCTAGTTTCTCTCCACTTATCTAAACCTAATCTTGTAAACATATATAACAAAAAAAAAAAAACTTCACATTCTTCCATATCTTACAACCTCTCTTTTGTAAAACCTCTTTCAAATCTCTCAACCAAAAAGGTTCTCAAACTTATTCTCTTGGAGACTTGTTTGCTAACTAATGCAAGAGCTCTGTGTTCCAGCTTTTTCAGGTGCTTGGTTTAAGGATGAGCCAGCTGACTCTCCAAAGAGGCTGGATTTGGGACTTCTTATGCTGCTAATGGCTCATAAAATTTTACTGTAGTATGAGGAACACAAAGTCTGAGAGTCTAATATCAGACTACAACCGATGTCTGAGAACTCTCAGACTTCCAGGTAAATCTGGTTCAAGTATTTAGACTTCTCGAAGTCTTATTTCAGACTGCGTATGAAGTCTGAAATTTAAAAGTTTTTGAAAATTTTCACACGAATTTTTTTTAAAAAGGCGGGAAATTTTCCCGCTCGATTTAGAAGTTACATCTCATATTGCATATGAAGTCTGATACCATGCAACAACCAAACAAAAAAATATCTCTTTTTATGAAAAAAATTCTTTACATAGGTTAATTTGGTTTCTTACAAGTTTCTCTTAATTAACATAATTTTTTATTGATAAATCTTTATGCAAACTAATACATATGTTGATTTAGTGTAGATGTTGAAGGTGCTTTGGACAAAGCAAGAAAACATAAAATGGTGGAGAAGAAGAGAAAGGTAATTTCCAAGGAGGTTCACCATATATCAAGGAATATCTATGGTGGGACTGACATTGTAGACATGGTAGACAAAACTGAGGAACATGATGTGTATGGCGATACAAGGAAGACAAAGCAATCAAAATTCTAATATCAGACTACAATCGAAGTCTGAGAGTGAAAATTCAACATGAAGTCTTACATTAAACTACTTTTGAAGTCTGAAGTCTGATACTAAATTAGGTGTTTTCTCATTTTTGTAGATTTTTACTGGTTATTAGTCTTCTTATTGAACACATTGTATTGTACTAGATTATTGGATGATCAAATCAAAGAAAGGAAGTTCTCCTTATGTACTATGCTTGTAGAAAAATACAAAGTTGTATAAATTTACTTTTGTCTACTCAAGTCAACAAGGAATGTTGTTCATTGAAAGTATACAATATCAGAAAATGGGTCACTTTAACCTTGGAAGAAAGCATTACTCCTTAAATTACATACACTAACATATGACAAACTAAAATAACCTTAAGTGGTGATGAATTGATCGTCAGACCTCTACTGCTGTCTGATTCTTATGAGCTAAAAGTTTATAAAATTAACAAGTCCAAATGTCAAGTTCGTTCACTCATCATAACATTAGTGATCTTATTGGAAAAAATCAGCTTGTAAACGCTCTGCATGTGGTTGTAATCAATTATATCAAATCATTCAATAAACAACCAACATATATAATGTGGAGTATGACGTTTACGCATAGACATCCGTTCCACAACCCATTCACCAAAATTAACAGGTAACTGAACCATTATCTTCATAAAAAAACACATATAAACCACATTAGAGATCTTTCGGGAAAAGCCAAACTTCTTTGCGAAGTCTGATGCTATTAGCTACATTGCCAATAGTATTCAAAAATTTATTCAAAAATAATTACCATATATAAGAATGTAAAACTCACACATAAGAAACATAGAAAACTAACACACATTTATAAAAATTAAAATCAACGAAATTAATCGCAGATATACAATAAAATGCATTTTAAAAGTTTTTAACATTTCAGACGTCTATAGACGTCTGATTGTAGTGAAACCAGACTTCTATGGCAATATGAAAAAGAGGGTATTTTTGCAATTGATTTTGAAATATCAGACAGCGGATGCAATCTGAAATCAATCAGACAGCGTACGCAGTCTGCTTTGTAAATTTTTGAACTTTTTGTCAGACAGCTTATGAAGTCTGAGAAAAAGGGTAGTTTTGCAATTGAATTTCAATTGTTAGACTTCTCCAAGAAGTCTGATAATTTTCAGACTTCTTGGAAAAGTCTGAAAAAGTAGAGTGTAGTTTTGCAATTGATTTTGAAATGTCAGACTTCTCCAAGAAATCTGATAATTTTCAGACTTCTTTTGCTGTTTGACAAGAATTTCAGACAGCGAGGGAAGTCTGATAAAAAATATCGCATTTTCGGTTTTTATCCAGCGTTGACCAAAATTTGATTTTTCAGATGTCTATAATCATTTGGCAAAAGTTTGGAATTTCAGATGTTTATAGCCGTCTGATATTTTTTTTTGCTTATTTTCAAACAGATTTAGAAGTCTGACGAATTTTTCGCTTATTCTGGTCGACATCTGAAAATTTGGGTCAATTGCAGTTTCTACCCCCCATTATTTTTAGACATCGGATTCCGTCTGACAAAAAGTCAAGAATCGGTCACTTTCTTGCTAGATTACATCAGAAGTCTGACTAAAAAATCAAATTTGAATCAATTGCAAAACTACCCTCTTCTTATTTAGACTTCTTGGTGAAGTCTGATAATTTTTTTTGTTTTCAAAGGAATTTAACAGCTATAGAAGTCTATAAATTGAAAGTCAATTGCAAAACTACCCTCTCGTTGACCATAATTTTTTATCAGACTTCATGGGAAGTCTGAAATCGCGAAACAGATCTGAAAATCGGGGGATCTTGTGAAAAATCACATAAATCTGGTTTTGAGCTCATTTTTACCTTCCCCAAACACTCAAAACTTTTAGTTACACCAATACCCAACAAACCGAACCATTTTTATGCAAGAATAACCACAATCACAAGAGATCCAAATTTTAAAAAATTTTAAAATGTGAATTAAAGAGCTTTTGGATGAAATTGGAGAGAAAAATAGAAGAATAGAAGGTTGTGAGCTCTAATATAGAGTTTTGATGGCTCGAAATTGGTTGTGTGAGGCATTAGGAGCTCAAAATTGGTTGTTAATGGTGGTTGTGTGAATTGGAGAAGATGATAGTTTCGTAATTAAGTTAGATCTGAAAGACTTTTTGTCTTTTGGTAAAAATATCAGACTTCATATGAAGTCTGACGATGACATTATCGCGAATACGCAGATTATTAGGGGGATATATTAGCGAAGGAGAAGAAAGAGAAAGAAGAAGGTGCTTTCAGGGTTGACTTCAATTTCAGGGGCATTTTTGCAAACAGCCTGATGGAATTTAGTGATTGATGATATTAGTGCGATTAGCTCTAGGACCACTCTAAATCATTGACTTAACCCAAAGACTGTAATTTAGTTATAATATTCAATTTGTTTGTTTACTTATTTTGCAATGACTATCTTGCTTAGCTTATGAATCTTAATGTTTTGAATATGATTGCTTATGGATTTTTGATTTAGTTGGATTGATTTTCATAAGTGTCACTTAGGATTTTAGAATTATCACTTTGAAATTGAACTTGCTTGGATTAATAGGATTTGTGTATTTTAAGTAATTAATATATTCCTTATGCATTGATTCTGATACTACATGATAAGTATTTGAAGAATTGATAAATTAGATAAATTCAAATATCAACCCTCTAAGTAAATCTGCATGATCCAATGTTGCAAAACCAGAGACGTGGATCCATTTTCGGAGACGAAGACGAAAAATATATTGCACCTGCGAAACGTTGTGTTTAATGAGTCGGAAAGGGTCTTTAGCATTCCCGGTTTATGGCGATCGTACGTTCGCTGCATCATCGCCTGCTTCAAACTTTCTTTTCTTTTAACGCTCTTAGGTGAGGTAATCAACAGAAGAGTATTGTCGTATAAATTAACAAAATTGTTCGTCTTTAGAACTTATTTATATATTTTTAATGTAATTAGGCGAGGTAACCAGAGTATTTTTGTTTCTTTTTTTTTGTCAACGGGTAACCAGAGTATTGTCGGTATAAATTATCAAAATGGTTCGTCAGAGGAACTTATTTATATATTTATATTGCGAGCTACTTATCGTAAAGACCGCATAGCGCAGTGGATTAGCGCGTCTGACTTCGGATCAGAAGGTCGTGGGTTCGACTCCCACTGTGGTCGTTTTTTTTTTCTCGCCGAACTTTTAGGGTTTAAAGATTCAGAGATGTGCTCAATTGCTTCTTCTTCGTAAGTTCTTAGTGATTTCTCTCTAGGGAAGGAGAAAGAAATCGAAAATGGCTTCTTCTACTTCTCTCAAAAGACGTGAGCAACCAATGTCTCGTGAAGGAGATCAGCTTATCGTTACTCCTTTAGGCGCCGGAAACGAAGTGGGTCGCTCATGTGTTTACATGTCCTTCAGAGGCAAAAAGATCCTGGTTCGTTTCCAGTCGCTTTCGAATTCACCCATTGCGAAATGGTGTTTTGATTTTGATTTGGTGTTTAATTTGGTTTGTGTTTTTTGCAGTTTGATTGTGGTATTAATCCTGCGTACTCGGGAATGGCTGCGTTGCCTTACTTCGATGAAATTGATCCTTCCACCATTGATGTTCTCTTGATTACTCAGTATGTTTACTTTCGTATTTCTGTTTTCGCTAATACCCATTAGTTAGTTTAATTGGTTAATTTGGTCAGTGTGTTTAATTTTTCTCTTTTAAAGAGATAATTTGTGAGGCTACTAGAGCAAAATCTTCAAACTTTAAGCCTCTTTTAGTACAAAAACGAAGGCATGCTGTGTAGGGGAAACATGTCTTGGTGTCTGTCTGTCTGTCTACTTGAAGAAGTTTGTTTATTGTTCTTTTGCCTTATGTTCTGGTGTGAGGTTTCTTAGTTTAATACAAAAACGAGAAAACATGATGTGTAGAGGAAACATGTCTTAAATTACGATGCGATGATTGATGTTGGCATGGATTTGTGTCTGTCTATTTGAAGAAGTTTTGTTATTGTTCTTTAACCTTATGTTCTGGTGAGAGTTTTCTTAGTTTAAGATAACAAACTACAGGTTGATGCTTTCTGTTGCAGCTTTCATTTGGATCATGCAGCATCCCTACCTTATTTTCTGGAGAAGGTTTGTTTCTCTTACCAAATGATGTTGTTATTAGTGCCTTTAAGTTTAGCTGGAACCAATACATATTAGTATTGTTTGATTAGACAACATTCAAAGGGAGAGTTTTCATGACACATGCCACAAAGGCTATCTACAAGTTGCTACTTACAGATTATGTCAAAGTCAGCAAGGTGTCAGTGGAAGACATGTTGTTCGATGAACATGACATCAACAAATCCATGGATAAAATTGAGGTCTGTACTGTACTGCAAACTGCATTCTTATTAGAACAGTATACAGTTATCTTGTACCTTTCCTCGATATAGTTATTTCCTTTTTAAGAAAAGTTGAACTATAGTGGCGTGCTTGAAGTTTGCTTTTTAGATCCTACAAAGGATCACATTAGCCATCTGAATGTGTGGTGTGTAGTTGGTGTTTCTTTTAGTCTTCTTACAAGTTGAAATCATTGATAAGATATATGATTCTTGTTCTCAAAACATCCTTGATCAGTCCATTGAGTTAAGGTTAAGTTCAAAAGGTTTTCCACCGGTTTCAAAGAAGTGATCAGTTAAGATATATGTTTAATTCTTCTGTAGGTAATTGATTTCCATCAAACGGTTGAAGTGAATGGCATAAAGTTCTGGTGCTACACGGCAGGCCATGTTTTGGGTGCAGCCATGTTTATGGTGGATATAGCTGGTGTCCGAATTCTCTACACAGGCGACTATTCCCGTGAGGAAGACAGACATCTAAGAGCGGCTGAGCTTCCTCAATTCTCCCCTGACATATGCATCATTGAATCCACTTCCGGTGTCCAGCTTCATCAATCCCGTCACATCCGAGAGAAACGCTTCACTGATGTAATCCATTCAACAGTTGCTCAGGGCGGGCGTGTCCTAATCCCGGCTTTTGCCCTTGGCCGTGCACAGGAACTTCTCTTGATTTTAGATGAATATTGGGCGAACCACCCTGATCTACACAATATCCCGATCTACTATGCATCACCGCTGGCCAAAAAGTGTATGGCAGTTTACCAAACCTACATTTTATCTATGAACGACAGAATCCGCAACCAGTTTGCAAATTCTAATCCATTCGTGTTCAAGCACATTTCTGCATTAAACAGCATCGATGATTTCAGAGATGTTGGTCCATCTGTGGTTATGGCTAGTCCTGGAGGTCTTCAAAGCGGTTTCTCAAGGCAACTCTTTGACATCTGGTGTTCAGATAAGAGAAACGCTTGCATCATACCAGGTTATATGGTGGAAGGTACACTGGCGAAAACGATAATCAATGAACCAAAGGAGGTAACTCTTATGAACGGTCTTACTGCCCCTCTCAACATGCAAGTGCACTACATCTCGTTCTCTGCTCACGCAGACTATGCGCAGACGAGCACCTTCTTGAAAGAGCTCATGCCTCCAAACATCATCCTTGTTCACGGTGAAGCTAACGAGATGATGAGGCTCAAACAAAAACTCTTTACAGAGTTTCCCGATGGAAACACGAGGATAATGAATCCGAAGAACTGTGAGTCTGTTGAAATGTACTTCAACTCTGAGAAAATGGCCAAAACCATAGGGAGATTGGCGGAAAAGGCACCTGATGTTGGCGATTCAGTGAGCGGGATTCTGGTGAAGAAAGGTTTCACTTATCAGATAATGGCACCTGATGTTGGCGATTCAGTGAGCGGGATTCTGGTGAAGAAAGGTTTCACTTATCAGATAATGGCACCTGATGATCTCCATGTTTTCTCACAGTTATCAACAGCAACTGTTACTCAGCGGATCACTATCCCTTTCTCAGGAGCTTTTGGTGTGATAGCACATCGACTAGAGAAGATTTTCGAGAGCGTGGAATCTTCAACAGACGAGGAAACCGGGCTTCCAGCACTGAAAGTACACGAAAGAGTAACGGTGAAGCAAGAGTCAGAGAAGCACATCTCGCTTGAGTGGTCATCAGATCCAATAAGCGACATGGTGTCAGACTCCATTGTAGCACTGGTTCTCAACATTAGCCGGGAAGTCCCCAAGATCATTGTGGAAGAAGAAGTTGGTCTGAAATCCGAGGAAGAGAATGGGAAGAAAGTTGAGAAAGTGATATACGCGCTTCTTGGGTCGCTCTTTGGGGATGTGAAACTTGGAGAGAAGGGGAAACTGGTGATTATTGTCGATGGCAATGTTGCTCATCTCGATAAAGAGAGTGGAGACGTAGAGAGTGAGCATGAAGGTCTAAAGGAAAGAGTGAGAGTAGCTTTTAATCGGATTCAAAGCGCTGTGAAACCAATCTCTCTCTCAGCGGATTAAGTAGTCGGTGAGGTTTTTAATCATCATGGGATTTCTATCATCTGTCGCCTATCCAAGTTTACTAATTATGATGATCAAGCCTAACGGATGTTATTAACAATGTGTTTTATGAAACTTTGCTACTTCTGTAAGGTTACTGTGATGCTGATTAGTCCAATGGATGTTATTCCAATCTGTTCCAACGGTTCGGACTTGTAATAATAATGTAATATATAAGAGGCTTTCACACTGACACACTTCCCAGTGTTAATTACAAAAACATGCACTTGTAGCAGTGTACATTTTTTGGAAGCTCATATTGCTTAAGTTGCTTTTTTTTTTTTTTTTTTTTTTTTTGGCGTCGACCCATCTTGATTAAGCCAAGTTTAATCCGCTGGAAGGGAGGCTTCGAGAAGTTTCTTCAGTCGAGACAGTCTGGCTTATATGGGAGAATAACACGCCTCGAACCCGAGCTTCCTTCGCTAAGTAATCAACACGAAAGTTCTGGGCACGGGGGATAAAACGTAGATCGAAGAACTCAAAACTCTGTTTCAAAAAGAGTAAAATATTCAATTCTGACGAGAATAATGGCCAATCGTTTAAGTTGCTCTTTAAGTATGTTGATTTTGGTTGGGATTATGTTGGACGAAGAAAACATAGACCGTAGGATTGTTAATGAGATCGTGTGGCTCATGATGGATCTTAAGAATAGGGGAAATTATGATCTCGCATTAATCTCGACCGTTGAATCAAGTAAACAAATTCGATCTGTTATTAAACAGATAACTCAATCTACGAGACAAGAATCCCATCAGTATCAAACTTTACTGAAGACTCTCTCTCTCTCTCTCTCTCTCTCTCTCTCTCTCTCTCTCTCTCTCTCTCTCTCTCTCTCTCTCTCTCACTCTCTCTCTCTCTCTCTCTCTCTCTCTCTCTCTCTCTCTCTCTCTCTCTCTCTCTCTCTCTCTCTCCAAGTTTTCAAATTTTGAATCTCTCAAACATCTTTCTTCGTAATTCATTCGTAAGAAGGATGTAGATCAAGATCCAAGAGCAGTTATGGAACATAAAAGTCTGATTTTTCTCCATGGATCCTGATTTCTTCAACCTCCGATGTTTCCTCCATGGTTTCTGATTTTTCTCTAATGGCTATGCTCCTGGAAGCTGATGATTCCGACCCTACTCTTCCATTAATCTCGGCTTTATGGCCCGTTGTTGTCAAGAACATTCCTACCACCTCGGATGTAAGGATGGTAGTGCTCATTATTCGTCTCTTTTGCAGATACCGTTCCTCCATGAATCTAGTTCAGGGCCTGATGTTGCTGCCAGATCTTCCTAAACCACTGGTGCCTCCAGATCTGCTTGTCCTACGAGACCTGTCGCTGCCGTGCCTTTTACTGACCTCCGCCGCACCTCTGATTAACTCTTCCAATCTTCGGCGTGTTCCCGGAGCTTCCCCGATTCTCTTCAGCCTCTCTTCCTACTGCAAAACCCATGACTCCTCCATCTTTGACATCTCGGGTTTCCCTGAAGAACTTTCCGTCTGTGGACTTCCCGCCGACGAGATCCTCACCGGCCTCCCTCTTTCTCTTCGTTTGTTCTCCATGGCGTATGAGGTCGAATTTTCATCGGAGCCTCCCCTTTCGCCGGAGCTTCCGGACGCTTCAGATCTGCCTTGCCTTTGCTCTCTAGCGCTGGCTCCGGCCACCGCCTCTGTTATTACCTTCCACCGGACCTGGTCGCACATACCAAATCTACGAGTTCTCTCCGATCATTCTCCAACCTGCTGCTTCAGATCTCTCTGTGTAAATCCACCTCCACCACTGCAATTCAGCTTCACCTAGTCAATTGTATCTCCGGTGAGATTCTTAGTCCACTCTGGATTGGCAGCTCTTGTTCCTATCGGCAATGATCTTGCTCCCGGCGAAGCAAATCCCTCCGACCACCCCTTCAGTCCTCGGCCAGCAACCCAAGTATGGGCCTTTGTAATAACAGATCTTGTGGGTATAAGCCGATACATTAGCCCATTAAAGAACACTTCATATTTTCTCCTCCAAGCGCATTATTGTCCTAGCCTGTACGAAAATCACCAAGAGCCACTCTCGGTCAATCAAAATATAGATTCAGACAGAGAAATTTATAGTTATTTAATGAGGGTTTTAACCCTTTCTTGCCTAACGGGCGTATTACCTAGAACCATTTCCTCCATTATGGAGAGACCACTACAGTCAATATCTTTGTCAAAGATGAGGATCTATTCTTTTTCCTCGTGCGATAGAGAGAGATTGTTCCTAAGTTGCTCTATTCTTAGAGAGAGATCTACTTCATTTTTCTTCATTTTAAGAGAGAGATCTTTTCTATTCTCTTTTCTAGCTTTTGAGATGGCGTTTCAACGTCTTTATGGATCCGCTACAAGAGGTTGTGATGCTCCCGTCTTTCAGAAAAAGAGAATATCCTCCTTCTCGGGTCACCACTTTGTGAGCCTGAAGAATCTTTCTTCATCTTCTAAAGGAAATCCTTTAACCTCCTCCCGTGTGGAGAGATTAGTTTCGTCATATCAGTTACAAATTTTTGTTTCCAATAATTCAAGCCAAACCAAAATTTATGCAGGTCTGGTGGGGTTCCAGAACCCACCCAGTCTTCGCATATGAGGACCATTGCTTGGAATTGTCAAGGGGCGGGAGCGGAGCCTACTACCCGTCGACTGGAGGAGATGTGTAAAATGTATTCTCCAGGTTTTATGTTTTTATCAGAGACAAAGAATGACCATCATTTTCTGCAAGACATGCAAGTATCTTTAGGTTTTGATAACCTCCACACTGTGAATCCGAGAGGATATAGTGGAGGTCTTGCTCTTTTTCATTCTAAGGATTTCCCAGTCAAGATTTTATGTTTGGATGATCGTTTGATTGATATTGAGACAATTATTGATGGAAATCGTGTTTTTATGACTTTTATTTATGGTGATCCGGTGGTTAAACACCGAGCTTATGTCTGGTAAAGACTTATTCGTATAGGCATTTCCCGCACAGGTCCATGGTTCATTATAGGAGACTTTAACGAAATTATAGGGAACCATGAGAAGAGCGGTGGAAAAAAACGCTCAGAAGCTTCTTTCCTCCCCTTTCGAGCCTTGATAAATTGTTGTGGTTTCCTTGAATTCCCGTACCAAGGAGACCCTCTCTCTTGGATTGGTCGAAGAAGAAATCGCTTAATAAAATGCCGTCTTGATAGAGCCTTAGGTAATGAAGAATGGCACAAAGTTTTTTTCCACACTAATGTGGAGTACCTTAAGAGATGTGGGGATCGGACCATAGGCCTCTCCTCGCATCCATTCTAAATAAACCCGAAAAGAAAAGACGAGGTTTTCTATTTGATAAACGGTGGCTAGGGAAACCAGGTCTAAAGGAAGCCATTACAGCCGGTTGGAGCCATGCACTTCCTAGAGGCCAAAACTCCCTTTCATGTTGCATCCAAAATTGCCGAAAATCGATCTCGGTGTGGAAGAAAAGTACTCAAACAAATTCTGAAATTCTTATTAAAGAATTACAAGATAAGATTGATCGTGCCCATACCGATGAGACTATCTCTACGGAGGAAATTCTTGTATTAAAAGGTGAACTATTGGCAGCCTACAAGGAGGAAGAAGCCTTTTGGGAGCAGAAGAGTAGGACGACTTGGCTCCGTTCGGAGATAACTTTACCAAATTCTTCCAAGCCATCACAAAACAAAGGAGAGCAAGGAATATGATTCTTGGGCTGTTAGACTCTAATGGCCGTTGGGTAGACGATGAGGAAGGAATTGAGAGAGTTGCAGTAGGATATTTTGATGCTCTCTTCACATCTTCTTGTGTTGGCGATCCGAACCCTCTCTTCCAGGACATTCCTGAGATTTTCACTCCTACTATGAATGCCGAGTTAACTCGGAATCCATCGATAGAGGAAATTAGAAAGGCATTATTCTCATTAAACCCTAGTAAAACTCCGGGTCCAGATGGAATGACAGCCTTATTCTACCAAAAGTTTTGGGATGTGGTGGGTCAAGAACTATCTCAGTCTATCATGGATTTCTTCACAAATGGTTCCTTTGATCCAAGATTAAATCAGACAAATATTTGCTTGATCCCGAAAGGAGATAAACCTAGAGAAATGACAGGTTTTCGTCTAATCAGCCTCTGCAATGTGAGCTATAAAATTATATCTAAGATTTTGAGTTTGAGATTAAAGAAGATTCTTCCGGAATTAATTTCCGAGACCCAATCTGCCTTTGTAGCAGGGAGACTAATTACATATAATATCCTTATAGCACAAGAGAACTTTCATGCACTCCAATCTAATTCCTCATGTCGTAAAAAATTCATGGCCATTAAAACCGACATGAGTAAGGCTTATGATAGAGTCGAACGGTCATACCTCTCCTCTATTATGAGACATTTGGGTTTTGACCCAAAATGGATTGGTTGGATTATGTACTGTGTGACTACAGTTTCATACCGCATCCTCCTTAATGGAGTGCCTACTGGACATATCAGACCATCCCGTGGTATACGCCAAGGCGACCCAATTTTCCCATTCCTCTTTGTCTTATGCACCGAAGGCCTTATTTCCCTTATCCGGAAAGCAGAGATGAATGGAAGGATCCAAGGACTTCGGGTAGCTAGAGCCAGTCCTCCGACGTCACATCTTCTCTTTACTGATGATAGTCTATTCTTCTGTAGAGCGGAAATACAGGAGAGTAAGGAGCTTATAGACATCATTAGAACATACGGGGAAGATTCTGGTCAACAAATTAATTTCACCAAGTCATCTATCATGTTCGGTAATGATGTCCCTCACGAGAGGAAAGGTGAAATCAAAAGTATCATCGGTATTTCTCAAGAAGGTGGAATGGGTTCATATCTCGGTCTACCAGAGCAGATCAATGGCTCGAAGGCGCAAACCTTTGCCTTTGTCAGAGATAAAGTGCAGAACCGGGCTAGCACTTGGTCTTCAAAATTCTTGTCTCGGGGAGGCAAAGAAGTTCTTATTAAATCACAAGCCCAAGCGGTCCCAAATTATATGATGTCGTGTTATCTTCTACCAAAAACGGTATGTTCCAAAATAAGAAGTGTGATTTCCAATTATTGGTGGAGCTCCAACGCTAATAGTAAGGGTATCCATTGGGTGGCATGGGATAAACTCTGTTGCCTAACCTCTGAAGGAGGGCTAGGTTTCCGAGCATTGGAAGAACAAAACCTTGCTCTTCTTGGGAAACAACTTTGGAGAATTCTCAAATTTCCAAACTCACTTCTGAGTAGAATCCTAAAGGGCGATATTTCAAGTACTCAAGCCCTTTAGAGATACAAGTCTCAAATAGACCCTCTTATGGTTGGAGAAGTTTGATGGCAGCTAAACCACTATTGATATCAGGTTTAAGGAAGACTATAGGATCGGGATTCGGCACTAGAGTTTGGAGCGAACCTTGGATTCCCGACTGTCCGGCTCGTGCACCGAGAAGTATCAATAATGAGACTGATCCACATTTATATGTGAATTCACTTATTAATTTTGAAACAAAACAATGGAAAGTAGACCGTCTTCGAGAGCTCTTTCCACCAGAAGACATCTCCCTCATTTTGGGCTTACATCCGAGCAAGTTAGTCTCGAGAGATAGTTATTGTTGGATCTATACCAAATCCGGAAACTACACCGTAAAAACCGGTTATTGGGCCGCGAGAGCTCTCTCACGCCCGGCTTGCGAACCCCCTTCTCAGGGACCAAGTACTACGGTACTTACGGCGCAAGTTTGGAAGTTAAAAACCACTCGGAAAATTAAACATTTCGTGTGGCAATGCTTGTCGGGTTTCTTACCCACCTGTTTCTCTCTTACATATCGCCATATTGGCAGAGATTCCACTTGCCCCAGATGTGGTGCAGAGAAAGAGACTATTAACCATGCTATCTTTGAATGCCCCCAGCTCGTCAAGCGTGGGCACTTTCGCCTATTCCATCTGCCCCTCATATCTTTCCATCCTCTTCGGTGTTTACTAATATGGACTTCCTCTTTTGGAGAGCGAAAGAGATGATGGGTTCTGAGGATTCCATAAGCTTCTTTCCATGGCTTACGTGGTTTATTTGGAAGGCTCGCAATAGGAAAGTATTTGAGAATTTTAATGAAGATCCTAGATTGACTCTAGAGAAATCTATACTTGAAGAAGAAGCATGGAGAAAGCCTAATACGGAGGAAGATGAGAATTTTCTCACAAATTCCTCGCAAAGGACTTCTTCATCTATTACCCTTTCACGAGTATGTCTCTCATGCTACGTGGACGAATTGATAATGTGAGCATTGACTATATATACATGTACACCATTTTACAATCAAAATTGACACATTTTTTTAATCGATGTGGATACTACTAGCAAAAAACTCTCGACATTACTTAAAATAGAAAATGTCTCATATATGATGGACAATACATAATAAAAATATATGTATTTTTTCATATTTGTGAAAAAATAATACATGAAAAACATATAAATATACATTAAAATATATGTATACAAAATAGTGTTCACATACCATTGTATACAACATAATATCTAAGATTATGACCACATATAAATTGTTTAAATAACTCGTTGATGCTATTTTTCCATGAACATAAATTTTTATAATGGTGGAAATAAGGATTGTTTTGTTGACACAATAACAAATATAATGGTGGATATGATCTAGTGGACATTGTGGTGACGACAGTGGACGATAGTGGCATAGACATGATTTTATGGTTTGTGAACGCTATTGAATTAATGAATGTTTGTCTTAGTGTATTGTAAGTGGCTCGACGGACAGTAAATGTACTGGATGGACAGATTACAATGAACATCTATAAAATCATAAGACATTTATGTATACAATCATGTCTAATTGAAGATACGGATAAAATTATATACAAACAAATACATATCCATGACATTTTCTGTGGGGTGATGGCATATATAAAAATACACATACAAAGACTTATCCACTATATTGTTTGTGGAAGGTCTTAGAGAGGAAAAAAACAAAGCACACCTACCAGTTTACAATCAGTTTACAATGTTTACAATTAATTTACAGTTTACAAGGTCTCTATAGATGTGTGGATACGATTTAGAGTGTACATGATTTAGAGTGTACAAAGAAACAAATGTCCACCACCTTCCTCAGTTGAAACTTGGTTATCCACAAAAATAATTATCCACAAAATGGGTATTAGAAACAGTTGTCCACAAATATGTGTAAACAAAAAATGGCATGACCATAAAAATTCATAATCTAGTAGCCGCTAAATGTACGCAAGTGATGTACACGGTCCACTACAAGCGATAAGTCTATGATGTCCATAAGCGTTCGTACACACAAAACAAACTGCGTAATTTCATATCCATAATGACATATCCACGTTATGGTACACAATAAAAAATATTTAAAATGAAAAAATACTAAGAAAACATGTCCAATGCTCGTGATGTTTCACTTCCCTTACAAGAACTTTTTCTAGCTGACTTCATTTTTTGCTAGGTTCTTCAAGATCTTTTGGAAACATCAGTGTCATATCCTTATCGTAGTGATGATCTTTATGCTTGTCTCCACGGTCTTTCTGCCTGTCTACTACTTCAAGCTTATAGAACTCAATTGCTGTTCCAGAAAAAAATGTCTTTAGCTGCATCAATAGCTTCCATGAGTGATGTTACAAATGGCACAAGCACCTCGCAGTACTGAGAAGATAACCTCATGTGCTTTCTTTGCACCTGTAAAAAGCGGAGAACTTTTTTCAAGAATGAACTGGGGAGATTACCAACTACACAAAAGAGGTATCAACTTGAACTTTACCTAAATAGTTTGTATCAGAATATGCATATCCATCAGTACTGAACATCACCTGCAAAATTTCTTATGGTTAGCTTTTTATGTCATTCATGAACAACAACAAAGTACTGAACATCATGATGTACTTTACCTTCTTTGTAGAGGATAAGTCAAGAAGCTCCTTAACTGAAGACACCATACCATGGACACTAAGCTTTGGAACCGCCAACCCGAAATCAAGGTAAAACTTAAGGAACAAAAATATTGATCAAGAGTAAGCAAACGACATTGCATAATTTTACAGATAACTGAAGTGTTCATGAAGCAAAACCTGAGGATAAACAGAAGACAAAAATGAAGCTTCCTTTGAGAATGGATAAGACACATGAAGAAGAACTATACGCGCCTTTGCAAATCGTTTGTATTCAAGGAGGGTTCTAAGGTGTTGATCTTTATAGACCTCCAATTGCATTTCATCTGATACCTTTTCATGGATCTTGCTGCCGACCTTCAAAATCCACCATTCCTTGTATGAATACTCATTCAAATCGTCATTCTCACCGGTGTAATGGCCTCTGGAGAAGTTGTTAACTGGATCTTCTTTCCCAGAGATTGGCTGCTCTGGATGGAAAATCTGCAAAAACTGCAAAAACAAAACTAACGACGATGAATCCAATAACATATATCTGCACAGACACATAACACGCTTCTAATACACGTCGATTCCCAACTCCGATAGCAAATTAAGGGCGGAAATGAAGATCAGGAGCGATCAAATTCAACAGACTCCATCGAGCGAGTTAAATCAAGAGAGATAAGGGAGAGAGAAATTACCTTAGATCCGGATCATGTAGATGTGTAGCAGCTAGCTTGGCGACAATTATCCTCAAATTCATCGGGGGAGATGTAGAACCACCGCCACCAAATCTTGAGGGCCGTGACCACCATTGACAGATTCCCCATCGCAGCGGAAGTAGTTTCGTCACTGGATTCTCCATAGCTACCATCCCCGCATGCTTCAACCGAGATTGGGGAAGGAGCGGGTCAATGGCTCGTATGCCCCTAAGAGGAAAATATTAATCTCGCATGCCCTTGTTATATTTTTAATGACGAAATGACAATTTTACCCTTAATGAATGGTTGTAAGGGATTAAATATAATTAAATAGAGAAGTGTTTGTTGAAAAACACGGTAACTCAGTGGTTAGGAGCTCCACGCGCGTATCTGCGTATTTTATAGTAATACTAGGATAACCAGGTAACACTAGGATAACCTAGTAACACTAGAATATCAGGTAATACTAGTATAACCAGGTAACACTAGGATAACTAGGTAACACTAGGATAAGGATAACCAGGTAACACTAGTATAACTAGGTAACACTAGGATAACCTAGTAACACTAGAATATCAGGTAACACTAGGATAACTAGGTAACACTAGGATAACCTAGTAACACTAGGATATCAGGTAATACTAGTATAACCAAGTAACACTAGGATAACCAGGTAACACTAGTATAACTAGGTAACACTAGGATAACTAGGTAACACTAGTATAACTAGGTAATACTAACATTAGGATAACCGGTAATACTAGTACAACTAGGGGTAATACTGGTACCTGATACTGGAGGTATTATGGTACAATTAAAATGGTGATCTTTCTCAAAAAAAAAAAAGCGGTGAATTTCTATTTCAAAAAGTTGAAGGGTATTTTCGTCATTTCATTGAAGCAAAGGGCATTGAAGATTACTAAGGGGCAGTAGAGATTTAAATTCTCTCACAAGGGGCATACGGGACGATTTCTCGGAAGGATCATACTCAACAAGCGGGTTTCAAAGAGTATGTTACGACTGGGTGGTTTCCTCAAAGACATATATGGGAACAAGACATTATGAATAAGATACATCATTATCGAACAGCCTCTTATCTCAGTGTCGATGGTGCTTTGGCAGATCCGTTAGCAAACCGTGCACTCATTCAGATTTTAAAAGAACAATTGGCTCAAGCTTACCGAGATGAAGAAGAATATTGGTATCAAAAAGTCGACAACGCAGATTGGTTGAAGGAGAAAGAAACACTAACTAGTTTCATGCGTGTACAAAGCAGTGATTCTCTCAAAATATAATTCTCTCTATTACAAATGAAGTCGAAGAAACAATTAGAGGAGAGACGGAAGTGGGCAAGGCTGCTGAATTTTACTTTCAGAACGTCTATACTAGCTCCAGAACTACTTTGCATATGGAAATCTTCGAAGGGTTTACACCTACAGTTTCAGACTCCATGAATACTGAGCTCACTCGCGAGTTTTCCGATGCAGAAATTTATGCAGCAATTTCAGACATTGGTTCAGATAAATGCCCGGGACCAGACGGATTCACTACTAGATTTTATCAAGAATGTTGGGAGATTGTGGGACCAGAGGTTTTTTGTGAAGTACAAAGATTTTTTGCTACTAGCTTAATGACACCGGAGATGAATCACACCAATTTGTGCCTGCTGCCGAAAATACAGAATCCGTCTTCCTTTGTGGATTTTCGACCTATAGGTTTATGTAATGTGCTATACCAGATCATCTCGAAACTGTTAGTCTCTCTCTTGAAGATTTTTCTGAATGACATTGTGTCAGAAGCTCAAGCAGCCTTTATTCCGGGTCGTATGGCATCAGACAATTTCTTAGTTGCCAATGAACTTATGCATTCGCTCAAAGCTAGAAAGAGGGTTTCTGTAATACCCTGTTTCACAAGATTGGTCAACGGGCAATCAGAAAGTCAACATGGGTATTTTTGTAATTTCCCAGAGATGAGGGGCATTTTGGTAATTTTACCAAAATGCGAGCCGGAAGCTAAGACGGGCCAAATGTTATTCTTTTTAAATCAAGAAGACAAGTCCGCTAAGGAGTCAATATCCCAAAGAGAAGTCAGCATCCAAGCCCTATAAATAGGACCCTTCACTCTTCATTTTAGGGACATTGTAACTTGCGAGAGTGCCGAGCTACTTCTATAGAGCTCCGACCTCAAAAAATATTTAGGGGGCACGTCATTAGACGGAACCTCCCATCCACATGACTGCTTTCGGATGAAGCCACAGTCCTTCCTGATGCTTCTTGCCACGAGTTCAACATGTTTGATATTTTCGGCTTCATGGTTTGTTTGTGATATGCTTGGAAGATGGATATGGGCTTATATATGGGACCGGGATTTGAAGAAGCAGATCAAGCCCAAATCATTTAATATTGTTATCATTTATGTTTCTTTACTTAAGCTTGTTTAGGTTTTGTAAACATTTTTCAACTAAGAATTATCAATCTTTCTCTATCTTCTTCAATCTTCCTTCTTCAGATAGGTTACAGGCCTGTCCCCTTCTCCCCTTTCTTCTTCAGATAAGTCACATGCTTATCAAATGGTATCAGAGCCATCGTTGTCTCTCGACGGTGGGAAAATGGGTATCACATTTGAGCTTCTCCAACAGATGTTCCAGCAATGGGTGGAGTTGCGTGAACAACGCCAGAGGATCCTTGAGTTCCAACAGATTCAGAACACAAGATCCATTGAGCCTAAACAGATGCAGAACCCAGAAACTCCTCTCAGGAATTTCGTCGAACAAGTGGCGGGTCAAAAACATGAAGTTTTGCTGATCGATTCATTGACAGAAAATCCGAAAATAGAGTTGCAAGATGAAGGGTTTGGACTTCTCAAACAGATTCAAGATCATTCTGAGCATGTTGATGGCGGGATTCAGAACACCGAGCGAATGTTTTCTGATTCTTTTCTAGCAAAGAAAATTTTGAAAGTTAAAAGGATTTCTGTTAAAGGAAAATATCATAAGGCTCGTAAGAAGAAACCCACACTACGACCAGATTATGTGCAAGCTTTTAGGAGCTATGGTTGGAAACGTGAAGAATTGATGAAGATTCAATCCCTAGATTGTTCTCTCTCGACAAAACAGTGTTATCTTTCATTGAAAGGTTTCAATAACCATTTAATAGAATCAATTAAGATTCGGTTGCTATATATTATATAGTCTTGTTAATAGTTTGAATTTGTACTCCTATATTTCTGTAAAGTTGTGTAACCACTTTGGCTATTTAATGCCACATTCAATCAATGAAAACCCCAAGGGGAATTTTATAGTTTTCATGGTATCAGAGCTCTTAAGCTCCTGAACCTTCTTCTTCATTATCTCTCTCTCGATTTTTTCTTCCTTTTTTCCGCCTTTATCTCTTTCACTTCCTCTCTTTATCTTCTTTGCAATTTCGATTCATTCTCATGGCTGATGCACCAGCACATACCGAACGCATGTTTGGAGTCACGAACATCAAGAACCACATCCCCGTGAAGCTTGATTTCGATGCCCATAATTATGATGCATGGCGAGAATTATTTCAGACTCATTGTCTGACCTTTGATTTCGCTGGACATCTAGATGGCACGACTCAACCTACAGGAGCAGCCGATGCAGTCTGGTTCAAACGTGATGAGTTAGTGAAGTTGTGGATCTACGGCACACTTGATATACCATGGATTTTAGGGTTTTTAACAATGGTATATGTGTTATTTATCGAGTCTTTTACTATGTTTTGGAGTCTTTTAGTTATGTTTACAGGTCTAGACACGTTTGGAGCGGAATTGGAGTTGTTGGAGCATTCTGGAGCATTTTGGAGATTTAACCCGAGAGATGGACTTCACTGTCGAATTCACAGACCTGCATCGATCGATACACTTGTGGCAACGATCGATGCAAGGTCGACGCAGACATTCTCGCGAGCGTTTAATGAGAAGAATTGGATATTGCAACTTTGCCCATAAGTTTCCATAATTACAAAGAAGCCCCAGCCAACTTTAGACCATTATATAAGAGTTTTTAAGCCATTGTTTAGGCAACGCTTTACTTTAGTTTTATTTTATTTCAGAGAGCCTTAGGGGCTGATCTTGTCCTCGAAAGAGACTTGATTTCGAACCCCTGTTGATTATTCTGTTTATGTTGGGAATGTCCTGAAATCTACTGTACTATCTCTAGAAAGTATGATAAATGTCGAGATCAGACATAAGTCATAAATACTGGGTGATCATGATGGCTTGCTAGAGTCCGCTCTTGATCTATAAGTTTAGGACTTATTACCAGTATTGTATGATCCCAAAGGGTCACACACCATAGCTAACGGGAAAGTTAAGATGGAATTAATGCGGTAAGATGCTAAGGCATTTACTGTATTTGCACAGAGAGTTGGGCCAGACATCAAACAGGCTTTTGTCTGATTTGTGTCTTGGGCCCAAAAGTCTAATGGACCATTAGTTTAATTAATTAAACTTGGGCCCATTAGTGAGATAATTAAGTTGCAACTTAGGGGTTGAGAGACCCTAAGGCTACACGATTTTTTGGAGTAGCAGCCGCGGCTCCATTCTCTCTCTAACCCTCTCTCTCTGTTGTTCTTCCATCCGGTCTAGCAGCCATCCCCTGCTTGTAAGAGTGTGGATACCAAGGAGGAACAAGAAATCATCTGTTCTAGTGATCTCGTCATTACAATCATTCCGCTGCATAAGGTAATGACCAGGTTTGTTTTATGATTCGATTACAAGAACCTAGATCTGTTTAAGATTATGTGCTAGGTTGCAATTTGGGAATTGAACCATGGAAAACATATAAGATACAGTGGTATCAGAGCACAGGTTCATTAGATTCTTGTAATTTGGATCTAATATGGTGTTTAAAGGTTTTTGAATCAATTTTGAAAGAAAAAATGATTAAAATCAATTAAACCCTAATCTAATAGTCTCGGCTTGGATCGATTGATATCATTATCAATCGCATCATTGGAGCCGGTTGCCTTCATGCGTGATCATGTGACGATCACGTGTGATGAGGTCTCGGTCGTGATCCGTTTGTTGCCTCGGTTTTGCGTGAGCTGCAAGGATCATTGCCTTAGAGCCGACGATCGCTTGTGATAATGGTCTTGGATCGTTGAATCACGGCAGATGATCGATGGTTTTGGTATCGATCGCTTGAGAAATCAATGGCCGTGGGCCGATGATTGTGTGATCGATCGAGGGTCGAGAGGCCGTGTGATCATTGGACGATCGCGTGATGATCGTGGGTCGATCGGCCATGGGCTGAGCGACGATCGTGGATCACGGGCCTCGACCAACCAAAACGATCGATAGCATGACGATCGTGTGATCATGGGCCGTGAATGATCAACGTGATCATGGGCCGAGGATGATCTTGGATCGATCATGACGATCGTTTGCCCCGTTAAATTTTTACGTCCCGCGAATAGTCAATCGGTTAAACCGAGCTTCGCGGTTCGTTGCCCAAACCGCACCGATTAAACCGGTCCATTTAATTGGTGGTTAATCGTGTGTTTAAAGCCTTAAACCGCAAGTTAGGTCAAATTGGCTAAAACACTAAGTGTTTCTTCCCGGTTTTGGACTTAACTGAACCGATCCAATTTAATTGGTGGTTCAAGCGGTTAACCCAAATCGCGGTTTGCTGGAAATTATTTAATACATGGTATTATTTAATTTCTGGTTAAACCGGATTGAAATTCATAAAATTGAATTTTAACCTAAACCGAAGGCTGGTCTAAGTTTGATTTGGTTGGACCAAATAATTTAGAGCTGGTCTGGTTTAGTAAATAACCGATGGTTTTGATAGTTAATTTGGTCTTGGACCAGAATTAATAAACCAACTCGGTTATGTCAAATTATTGGGCCAACTGGAATTCTATGGTCTTGGGCCAAGAATTGGGCCTATAATTTGTGACCCAACCCGAAAATATTTATAAAATATTAAATTAGAAATTTCTATTTTTAGTATGTTACTAAATTTAGAAAGTTTCTAAAATAAGTAAGTTTCCCAAAATAGTAATCTTCTATTTTTGGAAATAAAACTGAAAATCCTCAAAAACAATATCAAGCTTGGATGTCTTTCCAATCTTGTCAGCTACTTAACGCTTATTCGATTACAGATATGGCTTACAGTGTGAGGTGTCTGTTTTCGCGTAAGTAAAGTAGTATATAGTCACTAATTTCATTGGGAGTCCCAGACTTTAGTGATTATTTGGCTGTAAGAGATTGGTTTCCTTGACTGGGCCATCGGGAGTCCCGGGCCTTGAGACATCTGGTGTATTGGGCCTTGGGCCCAATTAACAACCGAGAGTTATATGGATATAACTAGCTGTGAGTATGCTTACCAAGTAAAGCTAATTCCGGGTGACGGCCAGTGGCCCACTTTGGATTTAGCTGAACATGGGTCTCGGAATCATTGCATTCTTATGAGGTTAAACAAAGAAATTTTGAATGCAATGCGAGTTTTCTTATAAATTTTTTTTTTTTAAGATTACTCTTTTATGAACTAAATAACTAAAACTCTATTTATCTCTAAATTTCAGCTATGACTAGCACAAACAATCAAAACACTTTCTCGATCCGGTCTGTCCTTGAGATGGACAAACTGAACGGATCAAATTTCTTGACTTGGTCGCGGAACCTGAGGCTAGTTCTCAGGCATGAGAGAAAGGACTATGTCCTTGAGAAAGCTCTCCCCGAGAGGATCGGATCCAAGGCCTGTCATGCAGTACGTAATGCTTGGAATAAGCATTATGATGATGCGGTAGATGTGCATGGTCTGATATTGGCTACCATGGACTCAGATTTGCGGAAGCAATATGAGAACATGGAGTCGCCAATAGAGATGATCAGCAGCCTGAAATTGTGATTTCAGGAGCAGGTAAGAGTGGAGAGATACCAGTTGGTTAAATCTCTCACTAGCTGCAAGCTACCGAATGATCATCCAGTAAGTCCTCATATCAGTAAAATGATGGGTTACATTGATAACCTGAGGAAACTGGATTATCCAGTTAGCCAAGAATTGGCAACTGAGATCATTCTGCAGTCACTGCCATCAAGCTATGATAAGTTCGTAAGGAACTATATCAAGAAAGGCTTAACGAAGACGTTGACTGAACTGCATGATATGCTCAAGACAGTTGAGCCAAACGTGAAGAGTACCCTGTACAATCTCATGAATGAGAAGGGTAGGTTTACTAAACCTAGTGCTGACAAGGGTGAAGACAAAGTTGTCCAGATTTTGAATCATGGCAAGCGTGTGTCTTCTGAGCCCGAGTCAGATACCTCTTACGTTGGTAAGTGCTGCTACTGTAAAGAGACTGGGCATTGGAAGAGAAATTGCATTAAATTCATGGAAGATTATGAGGAGTTAAAGTCGATGTATGAGACTACTTCCTCAGGTATTCATGTTATTACTTCAAGTTATACCTTATAGGTATTAGATACTGGTTGTGGCACTGATATTTGTTATAATAAACAGAGCCTGAGCGACAGTAGAACGTTGAAGGAAGGACAAGTGGAACTGCGTGTTTGGAAGGAGCTATGGATGCTGTCTCAGCCGTAGGGTTTTCACTTGTAGATGCCTTTGAGGCTTGGTTTTGTATTAAGTAATTGCTACAATGTACCTGCTTTAAGCAGAGTTGTCTTTCATTTTCTTGTAAAGAATTTGAATGTTTTTTCATTTTTGATAAAGACAAGTTTTGTTCTTTTGATCTTAATGAAATGTTAATTGTAGCACCCTATTCAAGGAATGGGTTTTATATCTTAAACCAAAGAGTGCCTAAATGTAACATAAATACCGAATTGGTTTAAATCTGATGAATTAAACCTGATTTTTCTTGGCATTAATGTTTTGGTCAAAGAGTAAGTCGGATTCAGAAACCCCATAGTTATGGACTTTTGGGCTCATTTGATTGGATACCTTATGAGACTTGAATTCTGCTTACTGGACCAAAAGACATAGGGCCCATCTTAGCCGAGCTAGAGAAAGGCCCAAAGGCTTATTGGAGATTGAACATACTCATGTATGTGGTCCGATGAGCAGTAATGCCAGAGAAAATTTCCTGTACTTCATTGTCTCTACTGATTACTTCAGTGAGTATGACTGTGTTCATTTGATGAGACACTAGTCGGAATTCTTTGACATGGTCGAAAGAGTTCCAGAATGAGGTATAGAATCTGAGTGACAGAAGTATTGAGACTCTTGATTAGATCACGAGTGAGAATACTTAAGTCATTGATGGTGTGATCATCTGAATGAGTGTGAAGTCGTTTCACAGCTCATTTCTCCTGAAAACCTGGAGGTGTTTCTGTGAGAAAGAATCAGATCTGATTAGAAATGATTAAAGATGAGTCACACGAATCTTCCATGATATTCTTTAAGAATAACGCTCTAGAAATATCTAAGTTTACGCTGAAATAGTTCCACCAATATCAGTTGAAAGACACCACGTAAATGTGGATTGGAATCGATCCAAATTCGTCTTTACTGAGTATTTGTAGTTGTGCTACTTCACTGGTTGTCCTAGGGAAACCAAGGCTTGTTACTTTTACGTCCATTCTGTTTTCTAAGAAGGGAAGTTACTTTTCAAGAAGAACAGTGGGAGTAAAAGTATAACTCGAAGAAATTCGAGAAATACAGGAGGCTGCTCAACCTGTTGAGGGAGAGCAACGGATGGATTTACAGATTTCTGTAGAATCTACACCTGTAGAGCATGAAGTTCGCAGATATGAATGAATCAGTCACTAATCCGAGAGTGATTTCTCGTCATTAGTTGAACCTGATAATCATTGAAAGTTCGCATGATCTGATGATCATTGAAAGCGACGAACCTGCGAAATTCAAAGAAGCGAGAGTGAGCCCGGACTCCAAAAATTACACTATGTGTAAGTTAGCTTCATTGATCCATTCATGGATGGAAGCAAACATATCGGAGTTGGAATCTTCGTTCTGTTGAAGTAGTCAAAGTTTTGACTTGAACAGGAACGAAGTGGAACTGTGCGTTTACTAATAGATTAGTGGGAGCGATATTGCATTTCTCATAATGTATGTCGATGACATACTGATTCTCGGAAATAACGTCCCAATACTGCAGTCGGTAAAGGACTGGCTTGGGAGTTGGTTTTATGATTGACATGGGTAAAGCCACGTATGTTCTTGGATTTTGGATCTAAAGATAGAGATCCAAAAGAGCTGGTAGGACAAAGTCAGGATTCTTAAATTGACAAAGTCCTACACGTAATCAGCAATCCAAGAAGGGTTTTATGCCAATGTCACATGGCAATACATTAAGCAAGATACAGTGTCCTGCGATATCTGCTGAGCTTGAATTCATGGATAGGATTCCATATGCGTCGGCAATTGGATCTATCATGTATGCCATGACACGTACTTGTTTTGATGTTGCTTTAATGTTAAACAAGACAAGTAAAGACCAGTCAAATCCAGCAAAGAATCACTGGATTGCCGTAAAGAATATCCTAAAGTATTTGAGAAATACTAAGGATAAGTTCTTGATTTACGGAGAAAGTGAAGTGCTAAAAGTCGGTAGAGTCTGAAAGGCAAGTTTCCAATAGACAAAGATAATTCCTGGTCACAGTCCGGCTATATCTTGTGTCTGTCTGGCGGTGCAAGGCACTGTTGCTGACTCCATGACTTAAGCTGAAAATTTCGCAGCTTGAGAAGCGGCGAAAGAGGTTGTTTGGAAAGAAGAGTTCATCACTGAACTTGATGTGATTCCCAGCGTAGATGAGACTAGCTGCACATCAGAGGTCCAAACACCTTGAGGGTAGGTATAACCTATACCGTGAGATAAATGACAGAAGTGTTAAGTAGATCAGCAAGTTTCAACGAATGAGAACGTTGCTAATCTATTAACGAAGCCACTCCTTAGGCCTAAGCACGAGTCGCGGACTGTAGCTGTAGGATAAGTGAAATTAAGATGTAGTCTTAATTTCAGTGGGAGTTTGTAAAGGGCTTTATTTAGTTGTTTTGAAAGGTTCATGTAAACATAATATTTTATGTTTGTGAAATCTATGATTTCTGGATTACTTTAACTGTGATATAAATAATCGTTCCAAAATGATTCATGTCATGATATATGGGCCATCGAAGTACATGAGTAGACTTGATCCTGAAACCCCATATTTAACGAAATGACATAAATCATAGTGTCCATAGTCGAAGGTTGTTGAAATTGGAACACCAACAACCACTTGAGACTAGATTGTGTTGAGACTTATGACCAAGTTTCGAGGGGTCATAGATGCGCGGCATCAAAGTCGACACATAGGTATATGTAGGGGAGCATATGACCGGACATGGCCCGCTGATGAGAACTCTACAAGATATTAATATATGTGTCATAAGAGGTTCTCATATACGACTATAGAGTATAGTCCTTAGACCTGAGTTCGCATGCATGTGGCTGCACATGGAGTGATGCACTTTGATCATTGTCTAACGCTGTTTCGTAACTGGGAGCTATAAGGACCTTGGTTGGGTGTATTATAAAGTGTGTAGTTCATAGTGATGGAACAAGATGGGATTTGTCCCTGCCGTTTAACGGAGGTAATATCTCTAGGCCAATCGGAGACTTGATAGCTGGTAAGAGAGTGGCCACTCCCAAACGGACTTGCCCAAGTCGTTTGCATTGTCAGTGTCAAATCTGGTCCGATGAACATGGTCTGGCTATATAAGGATGACACGCATCTTGCCTTATGCCAGATCGAGATATTGAGACAAAAGGACTAGGGAATGTAGGATTCCAGTACAAGTGGGAGATTGTTGGGAATGTCCTGAAATCTACTGTACTATCTCTAGAAAGTATGATAAATGTCGAGATCAGACATAAGTCATAAATACTGGGTGATCATGATGGCTTGCTAGAGTCCGCTCTTGATCTATAAGTTTAGGACTTATTACCAGTATTGTATGATCCCAAAGGGTCACACACCATAGCTAACGGGAAAGTTAAGATGGAATTAATGCGGTAAGATGCTAAGGCATTTACTGTATTTGCACAGAGAGTTGGGCCAGACAGCAAACAGGCTTTTGTCTGATTTGTGTCTTGGGCCCAAAAGTCTAATGGACCATTAGTTTAATTAATTAAACTTGGGCCCATTAGTGAGATAATTAAGTTGCAACTTAGGGGTTGAGAAACCCTAAGGCTACACGATTTTTTGGAGTAGCAGCCGCGGCTCCATTCTCTCTCTAACCCTCTCTCTCTGTTGTTCTTACATCCGGTCTAGCAGCCATCCCCTGCTTGTAAGAGTGTGGATACCAAGGAGGAACAGGAAATCATCTGTTCTAGTGATCTCGTCATTACAATCATTCCGCTGCATAAGGTAATGACCAGGTTTGTTTTATGATTCGATTACAAGAACCTAGATCTGTTTAAGATTATGTGCTAGGTTGCAATTTGGGAATTGAACCATGGAAAACATATAATCCTACAGTTTAATGATATTTGGTTTTCTACTTATGATATTTTCTGTCTCGATGAACATGTCTGAGTAGTTTACCTGTTAGGTTGAAGGATTCTCATTAGGGATTTCATGGAACTATAGTTTAAATCAATCTGTTGGGATTCATATCTGCTAGTTCTTTGTTTAGGTTGTTCTTAATGCTTAATCTGAAGTAGCTAATCAGAATTATGATGTTAGGCTGATTAATGCAGCGAAAGTTGGTTAATTTAGCTAGAAAGAACCTAGATGAGCAATTAAAC
The DNA here is from genome assembly GCA_030180135.1 of Orychophragmus violaceus. Classification (NCBI taxonomy): domain Eukaryota; kingdom Viridiplantae; phylum Streptophyta; class Magnoliopsida; order Brassicales; family Brassicaceae; genus Orychophragmus; species Orychophragmus violaceus. Next base: position 78,132,931 of record CM058235.1, on the reverse strand, counting down.
TTCTCGCAAACGAAAGTTTGGTTTAGGTTAATTGTGAACATATCAAACTTGGAATTAATGCTGGTTTAATCTGTTAGTTCTCGCAAACGAAAGTTTGGTTTGCTACACTTAGACTTAGAGAATTATCGCAAAGAAATTTGGTTAATTCTATATCCGTGTTTTGAGTTCTAGAACAGTTTCTGATTAGATCCAGACTGATTGATTGCTTGTGTTCCTGATTTCCTGAGAACTCCTGAAACCTAACGCTTCACCTCCTTGCTCACAAACCACTCCTGCTACTGATTTACTTTTCTGCTCTGCTTTTAGTTTAATCACCTTTGCTTTCTCCTAGTTTAATCTTTTCTGTTCTTATCTATCGTTGACCGGAGTCCCTGTGGATTCGATACCCTAAGTACTACAACTACATCACTGTGCACTTGCAGTTAGAATAGGGTTAAAACTACACCTATCAAGTTTTTGGCGCCGTTGCCGGGGACTCTTTTGAGTCCTCGATAGATTTGAACTTAGGGTTTAGACTAGGTTTTTCGTTTTTATTTTTTTGCTACTAATTTTTTTTCTTTTCTGTTCTTGCGTTTCAGGTACGCCTGTAATCGCACTGCATTGATCGACACGGTCCTGTGTGTCGATCGTCACATCATCGCGCTTGCATCGATCGACGCTTCCACTGCATCGATCGACACATATCGTAGGAAGATGTATGATTTCTTTAGTCCAGGGATTGATAATTCACAGATAGCTGGGTTGAAGAGTAAAGTTGACTATCTGCATAGCCTTCTACTTGGAAAGTATGCGCAAGAAGCTATCAACTGCGTTGGAGGGAATTGTAGGATTATGTGAGTTCATGGTGTAATTCACAGGTTACATCCTAGCACATAATCATCTAGGATCTAGGTGATTAGCAATTGAATCATAAACAGATCAGGATCATTACCTTATGATTGCATCGGATTAATCAATGGAATGAAGAGATCTGCAAGAGCTGATGATTACCGGCTCCTCCTCAGGTATCCACACTCTTACAAGCTATTGGATCAGGCTGCTAGACCAAGCTCGGAATCAACAGAGAGAGAGAGAAAGAGAGAGGACGGCTAATGCTCTGAAAATCGCAGACAACGAAAAGCCTTAGGGTTTTCTGGCGCCCCCTCTTCTTTATATGGGCCCAAGTAATTAAACTAATGGCTCATTAGGCTTTTGGGCCCAAGGCCCAAATCAGACAAAAGACTGTCTTTTGTCTGGCCCAATTCTCTGTACAAATACAGTAAATGCCTTGCATCTTACTGTATTAATTCCTTTTTAACTTTCCCGTTAGCTATGGTGTGTGACCCTTTGGGATCATACAATACTGGTAATAAGTCCTAAACTTATAGATCATGAGCGGGCTCTAGCAAGTCATCATGATCACCCAGTATTTATGACTTATGTCTGATCTCGACACTTATCATACTTTCTAGAGATAGTACGGTAGATTTCAGGACATTCCCAACAATCTCCCACTTGTACTGGAATCCTACATTCCCTAATCCTTTTGTCTCAATATCTCGATCTGGCATAAGGCAAGATGCGTGTCATCCTTATATAGCCAGACCATGTTCATCGGACCAGATTTGATACTGACAATGCAAACGACTTGGGCAAGTCCGTTTGGGAGTGGCCACTCTCTTACCAGCTATCAAGTCTCCGATTGGCCTAGAGATATTACCTCCGTTAAACTGCAGGGACAAATCCCATCTTGTTCCATCACTGTGAACTACACACTTTATAATACACCCAACCAAGGTCCTTATAGCTCCCAGTTACGAAACAGCGTTAGACAATGATCAAAGCGCATCACTCCATGTGCAGCCACATGCATGCGAACTCAGGTCTAAGGACTATACTCTATAGTCGTATATGAGAACCTCTTATGACACAGATATTAATATCTTGTAGAGTTCTCATCAGCGGGCCATGTCCGGTCATATGCTCCCCTACATATACCTATGTGTCGACTTTGAACCTTTCAAAACAACTAAATAAAGCCCTTTACAAACTCCCACTGAAATTAAGACTACATCTTAATTTCACTTATCCTACAGCTACAGTCCGCGACTCGTGCTTAGGCCCAAGGAGTGGCTTCGTTAATAGATTAGCAACGTTCTCATTCGTTGAAACTTGCTGATCTACTTAACACCTCTGTCATTTATTTCACGGAATAGGTTATACCTACCCTCCAGGTGTTTGAACCTCTGATGTGCAGCTAGTCTCATCTATGCTGGGAATCACATCAAGTTCAGTGATGAACTCTTCTTTCCAAACAACCTCTTTTGCCGCTACCCAAGCTGCGAAATGTTCAGCTTAAGTCATGGAATCAGCAACAGTGCCTTGCACCGCCAGACATACACAAGATATAACCGGACTGTGACCGGAAATCATCTTTGTCTGTTGGAAACTTGCCTTTCAGACTCTACCGACTTTTAGCACCTCACTTTCTCCGTAAATCAAGAACTTATCCTAAGTATTTTCCAAATACTTAAGGATATTCATTACGTCTATCCAGTGATTCTTTGCTGGATTTGACTGGTCTTTACTTGTCTTGCTTAACTTTAAAGCAACATCAAAACAAGTACGTGTCATGGCATACATGATAGATCCAATTGCCGACGCACATGGAATCTCATCCATGCATTCAAGCTCAGCAGTTATCGTAGGACACTGTTTCTTGCTTAACGTAAGGCCATGTGACATTGGCATAAAACCCTTCTTGGAATGCTGAAAACGTGTAGGACTTTGTCAATATAAGAATCCTGACTTTGTCCTATCAGCTATTTTGGATCTCTATCTTTAGATCCAAAATCCAAGAACATACGTGGCTTTACCCATGTCAATCATAAAACCACCTCCCAAGCCAGTCCTTTACCGACTGCAGCATTGGAACGTTATTTTCGAGAATCAGTATGTCATCGACATACACTATGAGAAACGCAACATCGCTCCCACTTATCTATTAGTAAACGCACAGTTCCACTTCGTTCCTGTTCAAGTCAAAACCTTGACTACTTCAACAGAACGAAGATTCCAACTCCGATATGTTTGCTTCCATCCATGAATGGATCGATGAAGCTAACTTACACACAGTGTAATTTTTCGGAGTCCGGGCTCACTTTCGCTTCTGTGAATTTCGCAGGTTCGTCACTTTCAATGATCATCAGATCATGGCAACTAATCACGAGAAATCACTCTCTGATTAGTGACGGATTCATTCAGATCTGCGAACTTCAGGCTCTACAGGTGTAGATTCTACAGAAATCTGTAAATCCATCCGCTGCTCTCCCTCAACAGGTTGAGCAGCCTCCTGTATTTCTCGAATTTCTTCGAGTTATACTTTTACTCCCACTGTTCTTCTTGGAAAGCAACTTTCCTTTTAGAAAACAGAATTCCGAACAACCTAACTTCGTTTTCGGAATGGACGTAAAAAGTAACAAGCCTTGGTTTCCCTAGGACAACCAGCGAAGTAGCTCAACTACAAATACTCAGTAAAGACGAATTTGGATCACTTCCAGTCCACATTTATGTGGTGTCTTTCAACTGATATTGGTGGAACTATTTCAGCGTAAACGTAGATATTTCTAGAGCGTTATTCTTAAAGAATATCATGGAAGATTCGTGTGACTCATCTTTAATCATTTCTAATAAGATCTGATTCTTTCTCACAGAAACACCTCCAGGTTTTCAGGAGAAATGAGCTGTGAAACGACTTCACACTCATTCAGATGATCACACCATCAATGACATAAGTATTCTCACTCGTGATCTAATCCAGAGTCTCAATACTTCTGTCACTCAGATTCTATACCTCATTCTGGAACTCTTTCGACCATTTCAAAGAATTCTGACTCGTGTCTCATCAAATGAACACAGTCATACTCACTGAAGTAATCAGTAGAGACAATGAAGTACAGGAAATTTTCTCTGGCATTACTGCTCATCGGGCCACATACATGAGTATGTTCAAGGTCCAATAAGCCTTTGGGCCTTTCTCTAGCTCGGCTAAGATGGGCCCTGTGTCTTTTGGTCCAGTAAGCAGAATTCAAGTCTCATAAGATATCCGATCAAATGAGCCCAAAAGTCCATAACTATGGGATTTCTGAATCCGACTCACTCTATGTGACCAAAACATTTACGCCAAGAAAAATCAGGTTTAATTCATCAGATTTAAACCAATTCGGTATTTATGTTACATTTAGGCACTCTTTGGTTTAAGATATAAAACCCATTCCTTGAATAGGGTGCTACAATCAATATTTCATTGAGATCAAAAGAACAAAACTCGTCTTTTATCAAAATGAAAAACATTCAAATTCTTACAAGAAAATGAAAGACAACTCTGCTTAAAGCAGGTACATTGTAGCAATTACTTAATACAAAACCAAGCCTCAAAGGCATCTACAAGTGAAAACCCTACTTCTGAGGCAGCATCCATAGCTCCTTCCAGACATGCAGTTCCACTTGTCCTTCCTTCAACGTTCTACTGTTGCTTAGGCTCTGCATATTATAACAAATATCAGTGCCACAACCAGTATCCAATACCTATAAGGTAGAACTTGAAGTAATAACATGAATACCTGAGGAAGTAGTCTCATACATCAACTTCAACTCCTCATAATCTTCCATGAATTTAATGCAATCTCTCTTCCAATGCCCAGTCTCTTTACAGTAGCAGCACTTACCAACGTAAGATGTATCTGATTCGGGCTCAGAAGACACACGCTTGCCATGATTCAAAATCTGGACAACTTTGTCTTCACCCTTGTCAGCACTAGGTTTAATAAACCTACCCTTCTCCATTATGAGATTATACAGGGTACTCTTCACGTTTGGCTCAACTGTCTTGAGCATATCATGCAGTTCAGTCAGCGTCTTCGTTAAGCCTTTCTTGATATAGTTCCTTCTGAACTTATCATAGCTTGACGGCAGTGACTGCAGAATGATCTCAGTTGCCAATTCTTGGCTAACTGGATAATCCAATTTCCTCAGGTTATCAATGTAACCCATCATTTTACTGACATGAGGACTTACTGGATGATCATTTGGTAGCTTGCAGCTAGTGAGAGACTTAACCAACTGGTATCTCTCCACTCTTACCTGCTCCTGAAATTTTAATTTCAGGCTGCTGATCATCTCTATTGGCGACTCCATGTTCTCATATTGCTTCAGCAAATCTGAGTCCATGGTAGCCAATATCAGACCACGCACATCTACCACATCATTATAATGCTTATTCCAAGCATCATATACTGCATGAGAGGCATTGGACCCGATCCTCTCGGGGAGAGCTCTTTCAAGGACATAGTCCTTTCTCTCCTACCTGAGGACTAGCCTCAGGTTCCGTGACCAAGTCAAGAAATTTGATCCGTTCAGTTTATCCATCTCAAGGACAGACCGGATCGAGAAAGTGTTTTGATTGTTTGTGCTAGTCATAACTGAAATTTAGAGATAAATAGAGTTTTAGTTATTTAGTTCATAAAAGAGTAATCTTAATAACTTATAAGAAAACTCGCATTGCATTCAAAATTTCTTTGTTTAACCTCATAAGAATGCAATGATTCCGAGACCCATATTCAGCTAAGTCCAAAGTGGGCCACTGGCCGTCACCAGGAATTAGCTTTACTTGGTAAGCATACACACAGCTAGTTATTTCCATATAACTCTCGGTTGTGGATTAGGCCCAAGGCCCAATTCACCAGATGTCTCAAGGCCCGGGACTCCCGATGGCCCAGTCAAGGAAACCAATCTCTTACAGCCAAATAATCACTAAAGTCTGGGACTCCCAATGAAATTAGTGACTATATACTACTTTACTTACGCAAAAACAGACACCTCACACTGTAAGCCATATCTGTAATTGAATAAGCGTTAAGTAGCTGACAAGATTGGGCAAGACATCCAAGCTTGATATTGGTTTTGAGGATTTTAGGTTTTCTTTCCAAATATAGAAGATTACTATTTTGGGAAACTTACTTATTTTAGAAACTTTCTAAATTTAGAAACATGCTAAAAATAGAAATTTCTAATTTAATATTTTATTAAAGTTTTCGGTTGGGTCACAAATTATAGGCCCAATTCTTGGCCCAAGACCACAGAATTCCAATTGGCCCAATAATTTGACATAACCGAGTCGGTTCATTAATTCTGGTCCAAGACCAAATTAACTACTAAATCCAACTGGTTATTTACTAAACCAGACCAGCTCTAAATTATTTGGTCCAACCAAATCAAACTTAGACCAGCCTTCGGTTTAGGTTAAAATTCAATTTTGAATTTAAATCCGGTTTAACCAGAAATTAAATAATACCAATTGTATTAAATAATTTCCAGCAAACCGCGATTTTGGGTTAACCGCTTAAACCAAACAATAATTAAACAAATCGATTTCATGATTGTAAAGCAAAGACACATGAAGACAAAATACAGGCTTTAACAAACTTAAGTCAATCATGTGATCGATTCAATTAATTCAACAACACGATTTTGTCCTTTACCATTTCAATAATCGATTCAAGACATACACAAAAGGACAAAAAAAAAAGATTTTGACCTTTCACAAAATCGTAACAAGTGTGTATCGATTAATAATCGTAACAAATGTTTCAATTCAAACAATTGATTATGACAAACACACAAGACAAAAACGATTTTGATAATTCTAGGTCAACAAGCGATTTCTTAATCATGAACCCAAGCCAACAAGCGATTTCTTAATCATTAACAAATCATTAAAAAGCAAACGATTTTGACTTTAATCACCAAGCTTTCAAATCGATTTCTTATTTCTAGGTTTTCCAAGTTTCAATCAATTTTACTCATTAAAATCGATTCATCAAACTAATAAACAACCTAGTATGATCCAAAAAGCAAAGACCTAACGACCTAGGCTCTGATACCACTGTAGGATTATGTGAGTTCATGGTGTAATTCACAGGTTACATCCTAGCACATAATCATCTAGGATCTAGGTGATTAGCAATTGAATCATAAACAGATCAGGATCATTACCTTATGATTGCAGCGGATTAATCAATGGAATGAAGAGATCTGCAAGAGCTGATGATTACCGGCTCCTCCTCAGGTATCCACACTCTTACAAGCTATTGGATCAGGCTGCTAGACCAAGCTCGGAATCAACAGAGAGAGAGAGAAAGAGAGAGGACGGCTGATGCTCTGAAAATCGCAGACAACGAAAAGCCTTAGGGTTTTCTGGCGCCCCCTCTTCCTTATATGGGCCCAAGTAATTAAACTAATGGCTCATTAGGCTTTTGGGCCCAAGGCCCAAATCAGACAAAAGACTGTCTTTTGTCTGGCCCAATTCTCTGTACAAATACAGTAAATGCCTTGCATCTTACTGTATTAATTCCTTTTTAACTTTCCCGTTAGCTATGGTGTGTGACCCTTTGGGATCATACAATACTGGTAATAAGTCCTAAACTTATAGATCATGAGCGGGCTCTAGCAAGTCATCATGATCACCCAGTATTTATGACTTATGTCTGATCTCGACACTTATCATACTTTCTAGAGATAGTACGGCAGATTTCAGGACATTCCCAACAGGAATGAATTCTACAGTCAGGAATCAGCTTTTCAGGGACCTTTCCAGCAACAGGGTAATACCTTCTCGAGGAACTATGGTATTTCTTCTTACCAAGTACCGCCTGCACCTACACATAAGAGCAGATTAGAAGCTATGATGGAACAGTTTCTTGAGAGAGAACAACAGATCACTGTGTCCTTCAACTCAAGGATGGATGCATTGCATGAAGATCTGAATGAGAAGTTTGAATACTTGAGCACACATATGAAGAAGCTAGATGTCCGAGTTCAAACAGCTGAAACAATGCAAAGGCATAATGAAGCTAAGAGAGCTGAACGGAAGCTGCACATCAAAGTTGTGACCTTAGGGGATGAGATTGAGTTGCTAGGTGAAGAAGGGAGCATAATCTCGGATTTTCTGGATGAATATTGTCTGTCTGATACATGCATCGATCGACACCCCCTTAGTGTCGATCGACACGCCGTTCTGACGGCAATTTCGAGTTCTTACGACAAACAGAATCGCCTTGCATCGATCGACACACATCATGCAACGATCGACACAGAACGCAGACATGACACGAAGCCTGCAACAGTCCCAGAACGATTCTATAAGCCACCTGTGCCATATCCTAAGGTTCCTAAACCTTCCAAACAAGAGCTAGAAGTGGCTAACTACATGAAAGTGATAGATAAGAAGGTGAATAGAACACCACCAGTTGAAACTTCGCGAGTTCATGCAAAGAAGATGATCTCCACTGATGGTCATCTGAAAGAAGAAGTTCAGATTGGTGGAACTACAATATCTGATAGTGGAAAGAAGAAGATGGCGGTTCCTCTTGAACCTGCTCTGACATCTTCAGTACCTGCAACTGCTCATAAGCAGAAAGATCCAGACATCAGATATACATCAAAGGTAAGGTACAAATCAACTAAGCTTAAACCTTCTGATCAAATTGTTTTGAATGCAGAAAACGCAGTAGACCGCCCAAGCTTCGCTCCCGCCCTTATTCTGATTACTCTTTCCTAGGGAAGCCTCATGATCTGAAAGCATATACACCTCCTTGGATGAAGAGATATTCACAGAGACATTCAAAGTCTCTGTTGAAACCTCCATGAATCCAATCTCTTTCCAATAGTCAAGCTAATGACTAAAAACAAGCGCTGAGTGAGAGGCAACCCACTGTTAGGTTCGTTTATTTTTTTGTTTTTGTTTTCGTTTTGATTTGGTATTTTTAATTTTTCTGTTTAAGTGTGTTCAGAGGCGTGAGAAACAGCAGAGTCACACTGCATCGATCGACACATATAGTGCATCAGTCGATGCAGTCGCGATTTTTGGTTTACCGATTCAATTGCGTTTCAGACACCGGTTATCTCAATAACCGCGAGCATATGCACCTTGCATCGATCGACACCCTTGTGCCATCGATCGACACAGGGCGACGACAGGTAAGTAATCTGCAAATTTTCGGTTTGTTCTTCAATTTGATTATTATTCTCACCGAGCTCATGCTTTGATTACACTGGGGACAGTGTAGTTTAAGTGTGGGGGAGGAAGCTACTGACGCACGCTTTTGTTTTCTTAGTTTTTCAAAAACATTGTTTTATTGAGTCAAAATTTGTATGAAACTATGATTTTCCGAGGAAATTTTTTGCTTGAACAGGAACTAAGTGACCATTGGACAGACTTGCAGAGCCTCTATGACTGTTAGAAAACCCAGACACAGATCAGCCTACTGAGGACACCCACTTCACTTCAGGTATCAGAGGATCCTTTTACTGACTTCACCTTAATACTGACTTAGATTTCTCACCTAAGGGCTTGGTATACTTTGTGTCGGATTCCCTTGTTAGTTCTGACACAGCCTGCCAACCTATCCTATTTAGTCTCCTTCTCCCCTTCCATAAAAAAAAAGATAATAAACTGAGGATGAGTTAGTAACTCCGAAGTGGTCATGGGAGTGGTAGAGACCCCTATTATCTCTTATGCGATCCATGGAATGTGTCCAAAGTACACCCCTTAACGGGAAGAACACTGATAAAAAAAATAAAATGATACCCAATGTGGGAAAAATCAGTTGTTAAGGAAGGGAAAGAGAAGAAAGGGATTAGAGAAAGATAGTATGGTGGTCTAGAGCTGATAAGGTAAGAATCCATGTGCCCTTTGATCGATACTCCTTAGGTGAGACCGCACTTAAATACTTGCAGAAGTCAGTAGGGTGAATTTGAATGCTTGAATGTGATTGTGGAGTTTACTTAGGACAGTTGCTAAGTGTGGGGGAAGTACATTGTGGTCTTGAGTTCCGTAGGAAAGTTTTCAGTGGCTTACTAAGTAAATGTGATTGTGAAAGTTCCTAGGACGAAATGAGTTTCTGTGTTTTCAAACTTCTTTTCTTATGCTTTGGTTCTTTACTTGCTTGAGGACAAGCAAGAGCTAAGTGTGGGGGAGTTGATATACCATGGATTTTAGGGTTTTTAACCATGGTATATGTGTTATTTATCGAGTCTTTTACTATGTTTTGGAGTCTTTTAGTTATGTTTACAGGTCTAGACACGTTTGGAGCGGAATTGGAGTTGTTGGAGCATTCTGGAGCATTTTGGAGATTTAACCTGAGAGATGGACTTCACTGTCGAATTCACAGACCTGCATCGATCGATACACTTGTGGCAACGATTGATGCAAGGTCGACGCAGACATTCTCGCGAGCGTTTAATGAGAAGAATTGGATATTGCAACTTTGCCCAGAAGTTTCCATAATTACAAAGAAGCCCCAGCCGACTTTAGACCATTATATAAGAGTTTTTAAGCCATTGTTTAGGCAACGCTTAACTTTAGTTTTATTTTATTTCAGAGAGCCTTAGGGGCTGATCTTGTTCTCGAAAGAGACTTGATTTCGAACCCCTGTTGATTATTCTGTTTAATGATATTTGGTTTTCTACTTATGATATTTTCTGTCTCGATGAACATGTCTGAGTAGTTTACCTGTTAGGTTGAAGGATTCTCATTAGGGATTTCATGGAACTATAGTTTAAATCAATCTGTAGGGATTCATATCTGCTAGTTCTTTGTTTAGGTTGTTCTTAATGCTTAATCTGAAGTAGCTAATCAGAATTATGATGTTAGGCTGATTAATGCAGCGAAAGTTGGTTAATTTAGCCAGAAAGAACCTAGATGAGCAATTAAACTTCTCGCAAACGAAAGTTTGGTTTAGGTTAATTGTGAACATATCAAACTTGGAATTAATGCTGGTTTAATCTGTTTGTTCTCGCAAACGAAAGTTTGGTTTGCTACACTTAGACTTAGAGAATTCTCGCAAAGAAATTTGGTTAATTCTATATCCGTGTTTTGAGTTCTAGAACAGTTTCTGATTAGATCCAGACTGATTGATTGCTTGTGTTCCTGATTTCCTGAGAACTCCTGAAACCTAACGCTTCGCCTCCTTGCTCACAAACCACTCCTGCTACTGATTTACTTTTCTGCTCTGCTTTTAGTTTAATCACCTTTGCTTTCTCCTAGTTTAATCTTTTCTGTTCTTATCTATCGTTGACCGGAGTCCCTGTGGATTCGATACCCTAAGTACTACAACTACATCACTGTGCACTTGCAGTTAGAATAGGGTTAAAACTACACCTATCAACACTCACTGAACCGCTTTTCCGATCGTCGTTCAAGCCAGGAGGAACAGCTCGCGACTTATGGTTGCGTATTGAGAACCAGTTCCGCAATAACAAAGAGGCTCGCGCGATCAATCTGGATAATGAACTCCGTACAAGAGAGATTGGAGACCAAACCATCCAAGCTTATTCCCAGAAAATCAAATATCTTAGAGATCTGTTAGCCAATGTCGATGCACCAGTCACAGAACGTAACCTCGTCATGTACATGTTAAATGGTCTGAATGACAAGTTTGACAACATAATAAACATCATTCAACACAAAGACCCGTTCCCCTCTTTCGATTCTGCCAAGAACATGCTGGAGATGGAGGAATCACGCCTCAAGAAGTCTAACAGAGTCACGAAATCAAACTCTGACAATTCGTCGTCGTCTACGGCTCTCACTGTCTCTGATACGTATGCTAAAACCCCTGCCACACGTCCTCAAGGTCATCAGCGTTTCAATAACTTTTGAGGCAAGAAGAATAACCGTGGTCGTGGTAACCGGAATGACTACCAGAACCGTCAAGGGTATCAGAACTGGAACTGTCCACCATGGTTTGGTCCGGTCAGTCCCTGGACAGCTCCGTTTCAGCAGTGGACCAACTATCCAACATGGACTGCCCCGCGATCCATGTCTCCGAAGTCTTCGAGTCAACAACAAGCAACTCAGGCGAATCTAATGGAGTTGCAAGCGCCGAGTGTCTATTCTCATGCATACAGTTCGGATTCGGTCCCAGACCGAGGAGCGGATTGGTACATGGATTCTGGAGCGACGGCTCATCTCTCATCATCGGCAGGTATGTTTCATTCTACTTTTAAGCCTAGCGTCAATCATTCAGTCATTGTCGGAAACAGATCCTCTCTTCCTGTCCATTCCATTGGTTCCACTGCTCTTACTTCAAAATCTCGCCCATTGACCCTCAATAAAGTTCTGGTCACTCCTCAAATTGTCAAAAATCTTATATCTGTTCGTCAGTTCACGACAGACAATTGGTGTAGTGTTGAATTTGATCCTTTTGGTTTTTCTGTGAAGGACCTTCAAACTCGCAAAACACTACTCCGCAGTGACAGTACCACATATCTCTATCCGATTCCAGCTCTTCTCAATAAAAGCTCCACTTCTACTGCTCTTTTGGCCTCATCTCCAACGCTTTGGCGTAGGCGACTTGGTCATATCAGTAACAGTGTTTTACGTTCTGTTTTTTTTAATAGAAATTCGAATCTCTGTAATGGCGAAAACCTTCCTTATTTCTGTGAACCATGTCATTTGAGCAAAGCAATAAAATTTCCTTTCAAAAAATCTGAATCACCAGTTTCTGCTCCTTTTGATATTGTTCACTCCGATGTATGGACTTCACCAGTTCCCAGCATCAGTGGGATTCGATACTATGTCCTTTTCTTAGATCACTTCTCGCATTCTTATGGGTTTATCCACTGCGAAAGAAATCTGATGTGTTTTCTAAATTCCTTCACTTTGTTGCATTCATCAAAACTCAGTTCAATGCTCAAATAAAGGCTTTCCAATGTGACAATGGGGGCGAGTTTCGCAATGACCAGTTCGATTTTTTTTTTGCTGTGAATGGCATTGCAACTCGTTTTTCATGCCCTCACACATCCCAGCAGAATGGGAAATCCGAAAGGATGATTCACACAATAAATAATGCCATTCGTTCTCTGTTATTCCAAGCTCAGATTTCGCCCAACTATTGGGCCGAGGCTCTTCATGTAGCAGTGCATATACTCAACATAATTCCTTCGAGTGCTGTCCAAAACCGAATTCCCTACACCATTTTGTTCAACAAAAATCCTTCGTATGACCATCTGAGAGTCTTTGGCTGCCTTTGCTTCCCTAATCAAAACCACTTTCATCTCTCAAAGATTTCACCTCGTTCCACTCCGTGCTTGTTTCTCGGTTACCCATCGCAGCATCGTGGTTATCGATGCTTGGACTTAAAATCCAATAAGATAATCATATCGCGACATGTAACCTTTGATGAAACTAAGTTTCCAGCTGTTTCTCATTACCACCAATCAGACTCGCCGTACCTGTTTCTTCAGAACGACGATGAACCATCTCCTATATTTGGTTCAATTCTTCAGGCTCCGATTGTTGAGTCACAGCCACAAGGGCCGACAGATCCTATACCTTCGATCCCAGCTACCCAACATGCCAGAAACATTTCCAATCCTCATCCCAGCCATAAAATGTCGACATGATCCAAATCATGAATTGTCAAAAAGAAGCAGATCCTCTCTCTTACAACCACTTCGCTTTCACCACTACCAAAAAGCCATATTCAAGCTCTTTCTGATACAAATTGGGCAATGACTGAGGAGCATGACGCTATGCTTAAAACAAAGACATGGAGTCTTGTTACTTGTCCAAATGATGTTAATATAGTCTTATCAATGTGGTTATATAAACACAAACTCGATGGGAATGGTAACTTGACTCGGCACAAGGCTCGTTTAGTGGCTAATGGGAAATCTCAAGAACAAGGAGTGGATTTTACTGAGACATTCTCACCGGTTTTCAAACCAGCCACTATCCGAACTGTTCTTCATCTTGCTGTCTCTCGACATTGGCCAATACATCAGCTGGATGTAAAAAATGCCTTCTTGCAGGGAGACCTTGAAGAAACATTATATATGCATCAGCCTCCATGTAACGCCCCTTTCCCATTCTCCGCTGACCGTCGAGCTGACCGGCCAACAATCAAACAAGAACATGACCGATCGAACCCGAGCAAGTCGAACAGGAAAAGTTCGCCACAGGACGAAGCCAGAGACGGATCGGTTTGAGACAAAGGCTCGCACTAACCCATCCTTGAATCCGCTATCCTCACTTCCATAGTACAAGTTTATCACCTTGCACTACTTCCGTGAGTTGTGTCGGTTCGGACTAAACACAATATCAGGAAAGCATATTCATTTCTGAGTAAACTAAACGTTCAGCACAATGTTTAATCGTCACTTTACAAATTATTTTCATCAATAGATAGTCAACACGCAAATCAATACAAAAGTGGCGTCAAGCCGAACCGAGAGAAAAACCCCAAAACCATCGAATCAAAACCCCGCCCCAAGCCATCCCGAAGCTACACCGAGGACCTCCCGCGTCCGTCGCTGCTTAACCTGAAAACACAAAAAGAGTCTAATGAGCGATCTAAGATCTCCCAGTGAATCGGCTCCCCACTAAGGCTTCTAATCTATCTATCATCTATAGATTCCCGCCCGAAAACCCCCAAAATAACAAACAATCAATCAAACAGCCGATCACGCACTACCACGCCGTGTCGAGCCCACACACAATCAATTGCCAAAAGAAAGAGAAGGCGATTAGAGGAAATTGGGAGCACTGCGGCACATGTTCCCGATTGAGACTCGATCTATCTACCGCGCAACACCAACTACACCAAAACACAACGCTGGGCCCCTACGATCTTGGTAACTTCCACGGGTTTCCACCGTTACTGATATGGCAACTAACCCACGACTCCTAGCCGTCCACACAACGACTAGGACACCGTTCTCTGTCCATCGATACGCGGTGACTTAGGCTACCCCTAGATAACCCAAGCTTCCATGCAGTCCGGCCCTAGGACGCGACCCCGTGTTCTCCGGACCACACACCTACCGACGTCACTCAGTAGGTTAACACCATAACCGGAATCACCATGATCCGATTAGGTAAATACCCGAGGATCCAATCGGGTCGGAAGTACCAGAACGTAATCAACCACCTAGACTTGCGGGATCTAACGCACCCTAGAGTCCTAGTGCATAAATGTAAACACGCAGACTCGCTTGGACTCTAACAATCAATCTCAATCAATAACAACAATCAACCCCGCATCCCGCAAGTCTACTCACACACACCACCGCTCTGACTCAGCACCGTACTGAGTCAGCACCACAACTTAACCGGTCCCATGACCGCGTTAAGTAACAACAAGGATCGCTCGGCCCAACACCGAGACGATCTAAAGGCCTGCACAAAAAGATCAACCACAACCACACAACAACACAACCACGCAATCAACACAAAAACAACACACAACAGGCCTATTAGGGTTGCTAACATCTTTTAACCCATTTACGCCCGCTAGCTTGGGTTAGCCGCTTGCTAACCCGTAGACGGTTCACCAATCACAACACTTCTCCTTTCTTAACCAATCCTAAATATCTTTTATCAACTCCTCGATTCGTCGGTTTAGAGTTAGTAAACTTACTAACTACCTGACGTCTCATCGTTCATTACTTAATTCATTTAACCTCGGGAAACCCCGACATCATTCATATTCTATATGTTCGTTCAGTTTAACTTCCGTATTTTAACTCGTCTTAATTCCCATATATAGATTCGTTTCATACCGTTCTTTACTTGCATATATATGCATATACGGCCCTAATCATGCAACGACTATATGAATGCATCACGCAATATTACTACCAACCTAACGACACTCAACAGGTTTAATCCGCTTTAATTCTAACATTCTTCTTTAACCCTAGCCGGTTTAACTTTAATTCAATCAATCAATTCACAATTCAATTCAATTCAATACGATCGGGTATGCATTCCTATCTCTACGGTTTTCCCATTTAATGTTCTATATGCAACTACGGTGTTTGAGCCGACTCACAGTGATTTGACGGAACGAATGGCACGGATATGGATACGGATTCCCGAGACCCCGAACTAAACCCGAACCTCTCCGAATACCTGAACACGAACTCCCGAACACTCCGAACTACCGAACAACCGTCAAACCGAGCGTTGACCGGCTCATTTTCCGGCGTTGACCGCGTTGACCGGCGGCATTGACCGGCATTGACCGAGGCTGGCCGTTGACCGTTGACCCAACTAAACCGGTTGACCACCCCTCTGAACCGGTTGACCAAATAACCAAGAATCCAATTGACCGGTTTAGGTAAACCGGGTCAAAGTCAAAATGTTGACCGAAAGTTGACCGGTTACCTAAACTGATCTAAACCCAACCAAATTAGCTCCATTCTTGAACCAACACATCTGAACCAACCCCTGGATGAACCGGCTGAAGATTTGAAGGCGGAGGAAGCTTCTCCGGCGACTACTCCGGCGTTGACCGCGGCGGCTCCGGCGTTGACCGCGGTGGCTCCGGCGTTGACCGCGGCGGCGGTGACTTTTCCGGCGACTTCCGACGGCGAACCACACACCAATCTGCTCCTTTTGATGAGATCTACCCACCCATGGCCTTGAATCACTAAGATCTGATGAAGAGAGAGAGTTATCCCAAGAACCCTAAGCCGCGGTTGCTTCTTCACCGGATTCTGGCGAGCTCCAGCGACGGCGGCGATGGTGGCTGGCTGGAAAATGAAGAGGAGGACGAGATGAAGCTCATGGGCTTTGTAGAGTGTGATTTGGGTCTAGGAGGAGAAAGTTATGTACTTTCTTGTGTGAGAAGCTATGAAGAACACCTTTTGTTCTTGAAGTAGATTGCTTGAAGATGCAAGAACTTGATGAATTTGTTGAATGTTTCTGGAGAGAATGAGAGAGTGCTGTCGACAGAGAGAGGCTAGAGTGAAGATTCAGATCACCAAAATGACCAAAAGGGATGAATAGTAGAGATTCCTTGCATGCATACACTTTTCCTCATGCATCCATTGTGGTGATGCCACCTCTCCCTTAAAGCTGGCGACCTGGGGAGCTTACAGCTGTCCCTGGTGAGTGTTTGAAGTCCACTAAGGCCCATTAGCACCGGCCCAATTCAATAAAACCCCTCCTTAGCTTGACTAAACACTTTTGCTCGGTTTGCTCGTATTTCCGATAATTGTTTTAATAAATATCAGACGATACTACGAAACCGATTCTTCTTGATTTTTGATGAATTTAGCAACTTGAATCACTTCATTTGGAGTTTCCTAGCTCCCATTATGATTTTCCGAAGATTACCCGGTTTAGTCGGTTTTCCGACCGATACTCCGAAAAATGCGTTTCTGCTCCGTTTCTTCGAATTCTAATCTTGTAAATGTTCTTTATGGTTGATTAAAGAGATCATCTGGCCCGTCACGTCTTCCGTCTCGAACTTTGGCAAAATTACCATTTTGCCCCTAGGTTTGGCAAAATTACGATTTTGCCCCTGTGGACTCTTCTTCTGCCCGTTGACCATATTTTTGGATACGGGGTATCACATTCTTCCCCACTTACAGGAATTCGGTCCCCGAATTCTCCGTCACTACCAGACTTCGAATCAGTTCCAAACCCTGCAAGTTGCTCCGTCATTCGATTTCAACGCTTCCTTACTCGAACACTGCTACATAACTCTGACTTCTCGCTTTCCTGCGCTCTTTCCAACTTTCCATCTAACTTTCCACTGATTTTCACTTCCAACTTCCCCACTTTGCTTCGACTTCCACGTCCTTCACGATACTGGTTTGTCTCCCCGAGACACTCTTTAAAATCTGCATTCCAAACCTGACGTTCTTCTGACTTCCAATCCCCCGTACTAATAACTTCACTCTGATTCCGATACGACCTCTTCCTTTCCGAGCACTTTTCCAGAACTTTGATTTCTGAATCCGACTTTTCTAAGACTCCATTCACTTCACACCAATCGCTTCATTCTGATCTTCACACTATCGCTGACATTACTTCAAATCTCTTTGCTAACTCATCATCCCAACCGCTTCGCTCTTTCCGCTGCTCTGTACTGACACATTCCCACTGACAATCCATACTAACTGCTTCACGATCTGGCCTCCTTGTTTCACGACGTCTTGCCATTCCATCTCGCTTTCGGGTTCGGGTTCGGTCTCGCATTCGTATCACATCGTCCATTCCGTCCTATATTCAACACAACAACTTTCACTGGAGCGGTGAATTCGAACTAATCCATTCCTCGATATCACTTCCTCATAGAGATATAATTAGTTAATCATGTACCCATTTGTCACTCATGATTAAGTAACGATATTCTATAATTCCGCTCTCTCGCGAATCGACAGTTGATTGTAACCATACTCGAGTTAGCTCAACACCTTAAACGTAAAGGTTCTAACACTTCTATCTCTAACAACTTAACGATTGCAACCAATTTAAACTACTCACCCGGATGGCTTACCAACGCCATTCACACTCCGTACATGCTAAACATGCCATAAACACTAGCACTTTCACAGTGCTACACCACACACGAAACGCAACCCTAATTAACTAATGCACCACACAAGCATTAAATAAAGCACGCAAGCAATTAAATAAAGGCAACCAATTACCACACACATCCAAGCAATCACTAGACCGCTCCGGATATGTCGTCAGTCTGGGTTTAGGTTATGATGAACGGTCGTCAGTTCCGCGCATCATCAGACTTCACGTGGTAGTTCGTTTGCATCCAAAACCATCACACGCATGCAAACAATTACTACGTAAGCCATAACGATAAGTAGAACAATTCTGCATCACATACATACATAAGAACAACAACACACACATGTTTCGAGGTTTTTCAATACATAAGTAAAACAGAAATACAACCACGAGACGTCCGTCATCCATACCCTAACCCCCAAACTGCACCGTCATAACCCGGAGATGTCTGAAACAACATGCGAGAATCGCCGATCTAGATACACACAATCAACAACATAGTTAGTGCCCAACTAACCTGGCCAAACTATTCTAACCCTAACAGCCCCAACACGACCGGAATGCCATACACAACCGGCATCGCGGCTCGCGCTGGTACCCACTGGCAAGCGCGCCGGGAGGGTGTGGTGGCTGCGCATCTCTAGTCGGCGGTCCGACCTGCTGCGGCTCTGCCATCGGACTCAACGGCGCTACATGACCTTCGCGACCACAAATCTGACAAACCGGAACGGGCGCTGGGCGTGGCCCACGGTAACAAGTTGCTGCCTGATGATCTGTCGCTCCACACAGATGACAGGAAGAAACAGACCCCGAAGAAGGCTCCTGAAAACACTCGGCTGCTCGATGTCCCTGACCTCCACAAATCTGACAGACAACTGGCGCTGAGCGGGACCGACGAGAACTGGATCGACGGGAACAAGCGGATTCTCCATGTCCCTCGTCTCCACACCTCCTACAACTCCTCGATGGTCTCGGTGGCTGCTCCAATGGTGGCTGCGCTACAGGTGACTGCGCTGCTGGCTGCTGGATAACTGACTGCCGAATAAGCCCACCGTCTCGACGACTCGGACTAGGTCGATACTCCTCAGGTAACGGGGCACGATGCGGCTCTGCGTCCGACATACGAGGTCCTGGCCCTGCGATCGGGCAGATAGGTGCAAGATGGCCGTCCATCCCACACACCTGGCAATAATACGGACTCGGCACTGGCTGATACGTCTCACGGTAGCGCGGATCCACTGGTCGGGTACACCAATACAAATGGAAGCCCTGAACTCCGCAGGCGCTACATAACCGGTACACAGGCATAGGCGGCACTGAATCTGGCGTGTCGGCTAGTGGAATCTCCGGTGGTGCAACCGGCTCAGTTGGCGGTGCCTCTGGTGATGTAACTGACTCAAACTGCGAGTCCGACCCTGCCGTCGACATCGGCTCTACTCCTGTGGCTGACTCCATCGTTGAATGTTGCTCGGTGGAACCAGGTGATGGAGCTCCTGACCTCTGCGGCGATCCTGGCTGATGATGCGGCCCAACATGCTGCTCCAAAACGTCCTCTAGTATCGCCATCTGCTCGTCCATGTACTGCGCCCACTGCACCTGCTGCTCCGGATCTACCGGCTCCATGTCCATGTCGAAAGCTGCGTGTAACGGGTCCAACTGAAAGTCCTCCCCACCAAGTGGAATGAAATCCGACTCATGCAAACTGAAAGGTAGTGGCACATGATGTGCCTCAAGCTGCAGCCCCGATGGTACTGTAGGTGCCTCAAGCTGAGGTGGCAACGGTGGCAACCCGTAGTCTGTGAATTCCAAATATCCCATCACTCCTGCGGTCGGGTCTGCGGTACCTGCATCGTCCTGTAGTGATAGGTCGAGTTTTATTCCCTATACTAACTGCAAGTGCACAGCAATATCAATGTAGTATATAGGGTTATCGAATCCACAGAGACACTGGTCTCGATAGATCAGAACAGTAGAGATTAATAATAGGAATAAAAGAAGGTAGTGAATTAAATAAAAGCAAGGCGAGAAAGTCAATCAGTAGCAGGAATTGGTTGTGAAAGCAATAAACTAAAAGCGCTAAGTCTAGGGAATTCTCAGGAAATCAGACAAGCAGACAAGTTAATCAGTCAGGATCAAATTAAACTCAGTTCTAGAACTCAAATCACAGAATTAGAATTAACCAAATCTCTTTGCGAAAATCCTCTAAGTCTAAGTGCAATAATCCAAATCTCTTTGCAATTACTAACAGATTAAACCAGCATTAATTTCAAGTTCGATATGTTCACAATTAAACTAAGCCAAATCTCTTTGCGAATAATTTAATTGCTCAACCTAAATAGTTCAGATTCTAAACCACACTCTCGTGTCGTATTTAGCAACCTAAGATCTAGATTCTAATTGATCAGGTTAGAACTAGCATTAAGCACAATTTAGTTTGAAGAACATTCTAATCATGTGAATCCTTAACTGAATTAAACAAGTCTAGAAAGTCATGAAATCCTTAATGAGAAACCCTAAACCTAACTATGAATCTACTCAGACATGATTAATGAAACAGAAATCATAGAATTAATAGATTGCATATAAGAAATTAAATAGATAAAGGGGTTCGAAATCTTCACCAAAATAGATGAAGTACAGGATTAGATCAGCCCCAAAAACTCTAAAAATCTCTTAGCTCTAAGTATGAAAGCGTATATAAAATAAAAGCCAAAACTCTAAATATATAGGCATAATCTCGGTTGGGGCTTCTGTGTAAATACTGGAACTATTCTAGGCTTCTCTGCAAATCTTCATAACTTTGTTAAACCACCGCGTACGGCCCATCTCGCTAGTGTGTCGATCGACACCAAAGGTGTGTCGATCGATGCATGATCATCAAATCAGGCAGTGAGTTTAAACTCTCGGCCAAAATGCTCCAAAACTCCCAAAATACTCCAAAATCTCCACATTAGCTCCAAACCTGATTAAACCTGTAAAAGACTCTAAAAGAACACAAAAGACACTAAAAACACAACTATATCATGGCATAAAATGGGTAAAAACCTTGATATATCAACTCCCCCACACTTAGCCTTTGCTTGCCCTCAAGCAAAACAGAGAACTAAAATGCAGTGAAGAGGTTTGAAAACTCTTCAGAAACTCTTTTCATCCTAGAAGCAGCAACACTCAGATTCCCCTTAGTAAACCACATGAAAGAATCAACCTGCGGACATCAAGACCAACAAATACTTCCCCCACACTTAGCAACTGTCCTAAGTAAACTCCACAATCACATTCAAGCATTCAAATTCTCCCTATTGACTTCTGCAAGTATTTAAGTGCGGTCTCACCTAAGGAGTATCGATCAAAGGCACATGGACTCTTACCTTATCAGCTCTAGACCACCATACTATCTTTCTCTAGTCCCTTTCTTCTCTTTTCCCTTCCTTAGCATTCTGATTTTTCCCCATTGGGTATCATTTTTTTTTTTTTATCAGTGCTCTTCCCGTTAAGGGGTGAACCTTGGACACATTCCATGGATGCACAGGATATGAGAGTTTCAGCTACCATTCCCATGACCACTTCGGAGTTACTAACTCATCCTCAATTTATTATCTTTTTTTTATTTTATGGAAGGGGAGAAGGGAACTAGATAGGACAGGTTTACAGGCTGTGTCAGAACTAACAAGGGAATCCGACACAAAGTATACCAAGCCCTTAGGTGAGAAAATCTAAGTCAGTATTAGGGTGAAGTCAGTAAAAGGATCCTCTGATACCTGAAGTGATGTGGGTGTCCTTAGTAGGTTGATCCATGTCTTGGTTTTCTAATAGTCAGAGATAATCTGCAGCTTCATTCCAATGGTTACTTAAGTTCCTGCAAGTGCTACTAATCTTCTCAAAAAATCATTGTTTCTTACTTAAACAAATTTTGACTCAATAAAACAAAAATTTAAAAAAAATTTAACTGACTCTAAGAAAACAAAAGAAAGAAGTTAGTAGAACCTCCCCCACACTTAAGACACACTGTCCCCAGTAGTGTCAAGCGAAGGGTTGGCAAAAAGAAAATAAAAATTTGTTTAAGGATGGTTAAGTTTTCTCGGGTTTTACCTCTGTCGCAATCAGGCATCGATCGTTGCACTAAGTGCATCGACCATTGCTAGGAGATTTTTCGTTGTGGATCGATCGTTGCTCAAGACTGCAACGATCGCTGCAGTGCGATTTCTGTCTTATTGTGACGATCGACACAATGGTGTGTCGATCGACGCACTACGATTTAATCCGAGACCTGCAAACAAAAACTCACCAAAACCAGAAACAAGCGTAAAGTCCTATAAAAATACTAAAATCAAAATGCAAAAACGAAAACAGTGGGTTGCCTCCCACTCAGCGCTTGTTTAAGGTCATTAGCTTGACGCTTCAGCAAATTTATGTCGAGGGTGCATCATCCAGAGGAAGAATCTGCCCTCCTGGAATCTCGGCCTTAGCCCAAAAATGTTTCACCCGCTGTCCATTCACAGTGAATTCATAACCGTCTTTACCAGTTAGAATGACAGCTCCATACGGACGCACCTCTTTGATTGTGAAGGGACCAGACCATCTTGATTTCAGCTTACCTGGAAACAAATGCAAACGAGAGTTATACAAAAGTACCTGATCATTGGGCTCAAACTGTCTGGAGACAATCTTCTTGTCATGATATGCCTTAGTCCTCTCCTTATACAGCTTTGAGTTCTCATAAGGAAAATGTCTGATCTCATCCAACTCATTAAGCTGTACCAATCTCCTCTCTGCAGCAGACTTAAGATCAAAGTTCATCTGTTTCACAGCCCATGCTGCTTTGTGCTCAAGTTCCACTGGCAGATGACATGCTTTTCCATATAGCAGATGGAATGGAGTGGTCCCAAGTGGTGTCTTGAATGCTGTCCGGTAGGCCCATAATGCATCATCTAACTTTGCTGCCCAATCTTTTCTTGTCTTTCCAACTGTCTTCTCAAGTATCTCTTTAATCTGCCTGTTAGAAACCTCAACTTGTCCACTAGTCTGAGGGTGATAAGGAGTAGCGACTCTGTGATGAACTCCATGCTTCTTTAGCAGCTTCTCGAAGACCTTATTGATAAAATGAGATCCTCCATCACTAATCACTATACGAGGCACTCCAAATCTGGGGAATATGATGGTTTTAAACAGCTTAATGACTACTGAAGAATCATTGGTTGGACTAGCTATTACTTCAACCCACTTAGACACATAGTCTACAGCAACCAAGATGAACTTATTCCCATAGGATGAGGGAAAAGGACCCATAAAATCTATACCCCAACAATCAAAAACCTCAACTTCCAGAATGAAATTCTGAGGCATTTCATGCTTCTTGCTGATTTTCCCTCTCCTCTGACAGGCATCACACTGAGTGATGAAAGAATGAGTGTCTCTAAACATTGTAGGCCACCAGAAACCTGCTTGCAGAACCTTAGACACAGTCTTGAATGTAGCAAAATGTCCAGCATAATCTGATCCATGACAGTGGAAGAGGATGTCTGGAACTTCAGATTCAGCAATGCATCTCCTGTAGAGACCATCTGAACAGTGTTTATAGAGATAGGGTTCATACCAGTAGTATCTTCTAAGCTCCCTAAAGAACCTTTTCTTTTCATAACCCTTTAAATCATCGGGTTCAATCTCAGCAGCAAGGTAATTAGCTATATCTGCATACCAGGGTCGATCAGAGGTTGCTACAGCAGCAATTTCGAAGTCATAATTCCCAATTCTAACTCTGAAAGACTCTCGGTTCGTATCAGTTATGCATCGACCGTTGCGTATGCGTGTGTCGATCGTTGCTTCCCCGATACCTGTATCGACCGTTGCCAATGTGGCATCGATCGACACAATGCGATTGTCCCGACAGTTCTGCAACTCACTGCCCAAATCCATCTGAAAAACTGTACTGATCATGTTGACGTTTTCCTCAGGCAAATAATCATTTATAGGCACGTCTTCCTCAACTATCATCCTTGAAAGATGATCAGCAACTCCATTCTCCACTCCCTTCTTGTCCCTTACTTCAATATCAAACTCCTGAAGCAACAGAATCCATCTCAACAGTCTAGGCTTAGCATCCTTTTTCTGCATTAGATACTTCAGGGCTGAATGATCAATGTGAACAATCACCTTGGAGCCAACAAGATAAGGGCGGAATTTCTCAAACGCAAAGACAACAGCCAACAGCTCCTTCTCTGTGGTTGCATAGTTCCTTTGTGCATCATCTAGTGTCCTACTAGCATAATAGATAGCATGGAGCTTTCTATCCTTCTTCTGTCCCAGAACAGCTCCTACAGCAAAATCACTTGCATCACACATAACCTCAAAAGGTAGATCCCAATCTGGAGGCTGAACTATTGGAGCGCTCACCAATGCCTGTTTGATCTGTTCAAATGCAGTCTGACAGTCTGCAGTGAACTCAAATTTGGTATCCTTACATAGCAAAGCAGTGAGTGGCCTAGCAATCTTACTGAAGTCTTTGATGAACCGTCTATAGAAACCAGCATGTCCAAGAAAGCTTCTTATGGACTTAACAGATTCAGGTGCCTGAAGGTTTGTCATTACCTCGATCTTAGCGCGGTCCACTTCGATCCCTGCTTCAGACACTTTATGTCCCAGAACAATACCATCTCTGACCATGAAATGGCATTTTTCCCAGTTAAGGACCAAGTGTTTCTCTTCACATCTAGTCAGCACCTTGCACAGATTATCTAAACATTCATTATAAGATGATCCATAGACTGAAAAATCATCCATGAACACCTCCATAAAGTCCTCAATCATATCTGTGAATATGGACATCATGCATCTCTGGAAAGTGGCAGGAGCATTACAGAGTCCAAAAGGCATCCTACGGTAAGCAAATGTGCCATATGGACAAGTAAAAGTGGTATTTCCCTGATCTTCTGGGTGGATAGGAATCTGAAAGAAACCTGAGTATCCATCGATTAAGCAGTAATAAGGATGATTGGCTAACCTCTCTAGCATCTGATCGATAAAAGGCAAGGGAAAATGATCCTTCCTAGTTGCAGCATTCAGCTTCCTGTAATCTATGCACATCCTGTGTCCTGTTACAATCCTAGTAGGGATCAGCTCGTTCTTCTCATTCTTCACAACTGTAACTCCGCCCTTCTTAGGTACTACATGGACTGGACTCACCCAATCACTGTCAGAGATAGGATAGATAATCCCAACATCAAGGAGTTTCATAATCTCCTTCTTAACCACTTCCTGCAGATTAGGATTAAGCCTTCTATGATGCTCAACAGACGTCTTAGACTCATCCTCAAGATGTATCCGATGCATGCACAGCTCCGGTGAGATACCTGAAATGTCATCAAGAGAATAGCCAAGAGCTTTGCGATGCTTGCACAGCTTGCTTAGCAGTAAAGTGAGCTCTGCGTTGTTCAAACTAGCACTAACAATCACTGGATAAGTTGAATTGGGTCCAAGAAATGCGTACCTTAGCCCGGATGGAAGTTCTTTCAGCTCTATTTTCGGAGCTTTTTCCTCGGCCCAGTCTCTGTCGACTTGCAACGACCGATGCTTAGGTAGTGTCGATCGTTGCATCGTCGCGTCA
The DNA here is from genome assembly GCA_030180135.1 of Orychophragmus violaceus. NCBI lineage: Eukaryota > Viridiplantae > Streptophyta > Magnoliopsida > Brassicales > Brassicaceae > Orychophragmus > Orychophragmus violaceus. Next base: position 78,106,973 of record CM058235.1, on the reverse strand, counting down.
GACACTTCCACCTGCATTGCTACTTCAATAGAATCCATCAATCTCGTATAGCACATTGCCGGCTCGTCCTGCAGGTACTCCAGCTCCAATATAGGGCTCAGTAAAGCTCTTTCTAGTGGGTCTTTAGCATGTGATTGATGAAAGTACTCTGCAGCCATATCACCCAATGTGTCCACATAGAAAGTCTGTCCGTCGATGGGTGGTCTCTTTACCAGCTTGTCCATATCAAAACTCATCTTCATATCTCCCACATTCAGAACTATTTTACCTCCTTGACAGTCAATCATCGCACCAGCTGTATCTAAGAAAGGCCTGCCTAGAATTAGTGGATCTTTTGGCTCCTGTCCATACTGTAGAACCACAAAGTCAGTTGGGATCACACATTTGCCAATCATTATAGGCACATCCTCCAATACTCCTTCGGGAATCCTGATTGTTCTATCTGCCAGAACCAGTGATATCCTAGTGGGTATAAAGTCAGTCATCCCGAGCCTTTTAGCAACTGAGAGGGGCATAAGATTCACACTGGAACCAAGATCACATAGAGACCTTTCAAATCTCTCTCTGTAGATAGCACAATCCAACACGAAGCTTCCTGGATCCTTCAACTTCTCGGGAATCCTACCCTGTATCACTGCACTACAAACCTCATTGATCATCATTACACTCTCCTCATCAGACCACTTTCCAGCAATCATATCCTTAAGGCATCTCTTCATCACAGGAGAGGTTTCCATGGAGTCCATCAAAGGCACTTCAACTTTCACCTTTTTAATGAACTCCTTCCACTTTGCATACTGCCTATCATTCTTAGCTTTTCTGGGATTCTTGGGATAAGGTACCTTAGGCTTGTATACTCTCCCGGTCGACTGTTTCGGTTTCTCTGGTTTTGAACCCTCTGCAGTCGCCTTGCATCGATCGTCACTAGAGTTGTGTCGATCGTTGCTGGGTGACTTCGCTACGACAGTTTCCTCTTTATCGCCTTGCATCGACCGTTGCTTGGTTGCGTCGATCGATGCATTGCGAATGTCACGGATCTCATCTTCCAACTCGTCAATTTTTGATATACCATGGATTTTAGGGTTTTTAACCATGGTATATGTGTTATTTATCGAGTCTTTTACTATGTTTTGGAGTCTTTTAGTTATGTTTACAGGTCTAGACACGTTTGGAGCGGAATTGGAGTTGTTGGAGCATTCTGGAGCATTTTGGAGATTTAACCCGAGAGATGGACTTCACTGTCGAATTCACAGACTTGCATCGATCGATACACTTGTGGCAACGATCGATGCAAGGTCGACGCAGACATTCTCGCGAGCGTTTAATGAGAAGAATTGGATATTGCAACTTTGCCCAGAAGTTTCCATAATTACAAAGAAGCCCCAGCCGACTTTAGACCATTATATAATAGTTTTTAAGCCATTGTTTAGGCTACGCTTTACTTTAGTTTTATTTTATTTCAGAGAGCCTTAGGGGCTGATCTTGTTCTCGAAAGAGACTTGATTTCGAACCCCTGTTGATTATTCTGTTTAATGATATTTGGTTTTCTACTTATGATATTTTATGTCTCAATGAACATGTCTGAGTAGTTTACATGTTAGGTTGAAGGATTCTCATTAGGGATTTCATGGAACTATAGTTTAAATCAATCTGTAGGGATTCATATCTGCTAGTTCTTTGTTTAGGTTGTTCTTAATGCTTAATCTGAAGTAGCTAATCAGAATTATGATGTTAGGCTGATTAATGCAGTGAAAGTTGGTTAATTTAGCTAGAAAGAACCTAGATGAGCAATTAAACTTCTCGCAAACGAAAGTTTGGTTTAGGTTAATTGTGAACATATCAAACTTGGAATTAATGCTGGTTTAATCTGTTAGTTCTCGCAAACGAAAGTTTGGTTTGCTACACTTAGACTTAGAGAATTCTCGCAAAGAAATTTGGTTAATTCTATATCTGTGTTTGAGTTCTAGAATAGTTATTGATTAGATCCTGATTGACTGATTGCTTGTGTTCCTGATTTCCTGAGAACTCCTGAAACCTAACGCTTCGCTTCCTTGCTCACAAACTCGCCTGCTACTAATTTACTTTTCTGCTTGCTTTAGTTTCTCATTGCTTTCCCCTAAGTTTAATCTTAATAGTTCTAAATCTATCGTTGACCGGAGTCCTTGTGGGATTCGATACCTTATATACTACGATTGCATTAACTGTGCACTTGCAGTAGAATAGGGATAAAACTACATCTATAAAGTTTTTGGCGCCGTTGCCGGGGACTCTTTTGAGTCCTCGATAGATTTGAACTTAGGGTTTAGACTAGGATTTTCGTTTTTAATTTTTTGCTACTAATTTTTTTTCTTTTTCTGTTCTTGCGTTTCAGGTACGCCTGTAATCGCCTTGCATCGATCGACACGGTCCTGTGTGTCGATCGTTGCATTCTCGAGCTTGCATCGATCGACGCTACTCTGCATCGATCGACACAGTGCGAAAGAATGATGGGAATGATGGAACGGATGTTGGAAAGTCAGTAGAATAACTCGTTCTGCAGAGGCTATGGTTCCAATTCATTCACCAGAGACTATGAATCTCCATCATATCAGCCTGTTCCTCCTTACAATACACAGTCTAATAAGCTGATGAGCATGATGGAGCAGTTACTGGAAAGACAGGAAGAGGAGAGGAACTACATAAATGGTTCTGGGTTTCAAGGAAACATGTATGGAAATCAGCAAGGTAATTCCTATCAAAGGACTTATGGATCACCCTCCTATCAGGCATCTCATGCTGCTAATGCTTATGAGAGCAAGATGGAATCTATGATGGAGCAGCTGCTAGAGGATCAGACTAAGACTGCTATGGACTTCGACAAGAAGCTGGATGCTATACATGAAAATCTGAATGGGAAGTTTGAATACTTGAGCACACATGTGAAGGAGCTAGATGTCCAAGTTCAGCAGACAGCTGGAGCAATACAAAGACAAAATGAAGCTAGGAAAGCTGAACAGTACAAATCCATCAGAGCTATGACCTTAAGGGATGAGATTGAGTTGCTAGGTGAAGAAGAGAGCATAATCTCGGATTTTCTGGATGAATATTGTCTGTCTGAGACATGCATCGATCGACACCCCTAGTGTCGATCGACACGCAGTTCTGACGGCAATTTCGAGTTCTTACGACAAACAAAATCGCCTTGCATCGATCGACACACATCATGCAACGATCGACACAGAACGCATACATGACCAGAAACCTGCGACAGTACCAGAACGAGTGTATAAGCCCCCTGTGCCATATCCTAAGGTTCCTAAACCCTCTAAACAGGAGCTAGAAGTGGCTAACTACATGAAAGTGATGGATAAGAAGGTGAATAAAACACCACCAGTTGAAACTTCGCGAGTTCATGTAAAGAAGATGATCTCCACTGATGGTCATCTGAAAGAAGAAGTTCAGATTGGTGGAACTACAGTATCTGATAGTGGAAAGAAGATGATGGCGGTTCCTCTTGAACCTTCTTTAACATCTTCAGTACCTGCAACTGCTCATAAGCAGAAAGCTCCAGACATCAGATATACATCAAAGGTAAGGTACAAATCACCTAAGCTTAAACCTTCTGATCACATTGTTTTGAATGCAGGAAAACGCAGTAGACCGCCCAAGCTTCGCTCCCGCCCTGATTCTGATTACTCTTTCCTTGGGAAGCCTCATGATCATAATGCCTATACACCTCCTTGGATGAAGAGATATTCACAGAGACACTCAAAGTCTCTGTTGAAACCGCCTTGAGTTAAATCTCTTCCAATAGTCAAGCTAATGACTAAAAACAAGCGCTGAGTGGGAGGCAACCCACTGTTAGGTTCATTTTTGTTTTTGTTTTTTCGTTTTGATTTGGTATTTTTAATTTTTCTGTTTAAGTGTGTTCAGAGCTGAGGGAAACAGGAATAATCACATTGCATCGATCGACACACATTGTGCGTCGGTCGATGCAGTCGCGATTTACGGTTTAACGAATTGATTGCGGTTCAGACATCGGTTATCTACATAACCGCGAGCGATAATCGCCTTGCATCGATCGACACCCTTGGGCATCGATCGACACAGGGCGACGACAGGTAAGTGTTCTGCAACTTTTCGGATTGTTTCAAATTTGATTATTATTCTCACCGAGCTCATGCCTTGATTACACTGGGGACAGTGTAGTTTAAGTGTGGGGGAGGAAGCTACTAACGCACGCTTTTGTTTTCTTAGTTTTTCAAAATTTGTTTTATTGAGTCAAAATTTGTATAAAACTATGATTTTTCGAGGAAAATTTTCGCTTGAACAGGAACTAAGTGACCAATGGACAGACTTGCAGAGCCTCTATGACTGTTAGAAAACTCAGACACGGATCAACCTACTGAGGACACCCACATCACTTCAGATATCAGAGGATCCTTTTACTGACTTCAACCTTAATACTGACTTAGATTTCTCACCTAAGGGCGTGGTATACTTTGTGTCGGATTCCCTTGTTAGTTCTGACACAGCCTGTCAACCTATCCTATTTGGTTCCCTTCTCCCCTTCCCTAAAAAAAAAAGATAATAAACTGAGGATGAGTTAGTAACTCCGAAGTGGTCATGGGAATAGTATCAAACACTATTATCTCTTATGTGATCCATGGAATATGTCCAAAGTACACCCCTTAACGGGAAGAACACTGATTAAAAAAAAAAATGATACCCAATGTGGGAAAAATCAGTTGTTAAGGAAGGGAAAGAGAAGAAAGGGACTAGAGAAATATAGTATGGTGGTCTAGAGCTGATAAGGTAAGAATCCATGTGCCCTTTGATCGATACTCCTTAGGTGAGACCGCACTTAAATACTTGCAGAAGTCAGTAGGGTGAATTTGAATGCTTGAATGTGATTGTGGAGTTTACTTGGGACAGTTGCTAAGTGTGGGGGAAGTACATTATGGTCTTGAGTTCTGTAGGAAAGTTTTCAGTGGCTTACTAAGTGAATGTGATTGTGAAAGTTCCTAGGACGAAATGAGTTTTTGTGTTTTTAAACTTCTTTTCTTATGCTTTGGTTCTTTACTTGCTTGAGGACAAGCAAGAGCTAAGTGTGGGGGAGTTGATATACCATAGATTTTAGGGTTTTTAACCATGGTATATGTGTTATTTATCGAGTCTTTTACTATGTTTTGGAGTCTTTTAGTTATGTTTACAGGTCTAGACACGTTTGGAGCGGAATTGGAGTTGTTGGAGCATTCTGGAGCATTTTGGAGATTTAACCCGAGAGATGGACTTCACTGTCGAATTCACAGACTTACATCGATCGATACACTTGTGGCAACGATCGATGCAAGGTCGACGCAGACATTCTCGCGAGCGTTTAATGAGAAGAATTGGATATTGCAACTTTGCCCAGAAGTTTCCATAATTACAAAGAAGCCCCAGCCGACTTTAGACCATTATATAATAGTTTTTAAGCCATTGTTTAGGCTACGCTTTACTTTAGTTTTATTTTATTTCAGAGAGCCTTAGGGGCTGATCTTGTTCTCGAAAGAGACTTGATTTCGAACCCCTGTTGATTATTCTGTTTAATGATATTTGGTTTTCTACTTATGATATTTTCTGTCTCAATGAACAAGTCTGAGTAGTTTACCTGTTAGGTTGAAGGATTCTCATTAGGGATTTCATGGAACTATAGTTTAAATCAATCTGTAGGGATTCATATCTGCTAGTTCTTTGTTTAGGTTGTTCTTAATGCTTAATCTGAAGTAGCTAATCAGAATTATGATGTTAGGCTGATTAATGCAGTGAAAGTTGGTTAATTTAGCTAGAAAGAACCTAGATGAGCAATTAAACTTCTCGCAAACGAAAGTTTGGTTTAGGTTAATTGTGAACATATCAAACTTGGAATTAATGCTGGTTTAATCTGTTAGTTCTCGCAAACGAAAGTTTGGTTTGCTACACTTAGACTTACAGAATTCTCGCAAAGAAATTTGGTTAATTCTATATCTGTGTTTGAGTTCTAGAATAGTTATTGATTAGATCCTGATTGACTGATTGCTTGTGTTCCTGATTTCCTGAGAACTCCTGAAACCTAACGCTTCGCTTCCTTGCTCACAAACTCGCCTGCTACTAATTTACTTTTCTGCTTGCTTTAGTTTCTCATTGCTTTCCCCTAAGTTTAATCTTAATAGTTCTAAATCTATCGTTGACCGGAGTTCTTGTGGGATTCGATACCTTATATACTACGATTGCATTAACTGTGCACTTGCAGTAGAATAGGGATAAAACTACACCTATCAATTTCCACGAGTTCTTCCACACTCAGCTGTCTTTTCTGGCCAGGTAACAACTCCTTACCACTTCTCAATGTCACTGCATTGCATTGGTACTTGGGATTAGCATCAGTTCGCCCTGGGAGATATCCATCTTCCCTATGAGCATATCCAGCAGTTCTTGCAACCTTAGCATCAAGCTCCTTCATATGTGTGTTGGGATTATGTCCTGAAATCATATTGTACTAACTCTAAAGATAGTTGTATTGTCGAGATCGGACAATTCATGTGATACTGGGTAATCATAATGTTTTGCTAGAAACCAATTATGACAAATGAGTTGTAACTCATTTCCAGTATCGTGTGAACCTACAGGGTCACACACCTAAGCAAGTTGGACATACTTCGTATGGGATTGATCATTGGCATATGGTCTGGTCGATGTGTATTGGATACACATCGAATATAAGTTTCAAAGAGGTGTATCGATCGACACCATTGGGTGCGTCGGTCGATACAGCAGGTGTGTCGATCGACACCACTAAGTGTGTCGGTCGACACAAGGGCGAAATCGAAACTGAAGTTTCGGTTCACCTCGAGGTCAATATATAAACGTGTTTTATTGACTCGAGAAGATGATGGTTCTTGAGCGCCGCCCGAGACAGTTTTTCTCTGGGAGAAAACACTAAACTTCTAGAAACAAAAGTCCCAAGGAGATCCGAGTCCCGGTACTAGCAACCCGGCGGATTCCAGCTTGTGTGCGTGTGGACTACAATAGAGGCGCAACGATTGGGGCGCTCCAGATCTCGTGTTACCATAATCTTCCGCTGCCAAATTCCAGGTAATCACGAGGTGAGATCTATGATTCAATTAACTAGACCCTAGATCCTAGGCTATCTGGAACTCGCGAGAATTCTGAATCTGGTAGAATTGGCTCGGATTTCCAACAGTGGTATCACAGCCTTAGGGTTTAATCATTGAATCTGAAGCAAATAATTCGAAAACTGATGTGTTTGAATAGATCTATGCTTAGTATTTCATGTTTTAATTTAGAAAACTCGGTTTTGTCTGTAAATTGAAACGATGAACTGCTGTATTCGCATGGTGTCGATCGACACACTGGGTGTGTCGGTCGACACAGAATGGTGAATTCGACAAATCGGCGGCTAGGGTTTTTTGCGAAGAAAAACCAAAAGCCTGATGTGTCGATCGACATAGCTTGAGTGTCGGTCGACACAGAGTAGATTTGGTCGAGTGTCGATCGACACAGATTGAGTGCCGGTCGACACAGAACAAATTCGGTCGAATGTCGATCGACACAGGTTAGTGTCGGTCGACACAGGCCAAGTGAATGGTTAATCGGTTCAATTGGATTGGACCGGTTATCATGCTTGGTTAAGTCCGAATTGATCGGTTTAAATTGGATGAATTGGTTTAATTGGATTAAACTGATTATCTCAATTAGCATGAACCGGTGGGTTAAATCAGTTTGATTGGATAATTCGGTTCAATAGAATTGGACCGGTTATCGCAATCAGTTAAAACTGGTTTAAACGGTTTAAATTGGATGAATTGGTTCAATTGGATTAAACTGATTATCCCAATTAATATAAACCGATTGGTTAAGATCAGTTTGATCTGATAAGTCGGTTCAATTGAATTGAACCGGTTATCAAAACTGTCTTCGGTTAAGGTCTATGTCGACCATCACACACGGGTTGTGTCGATCGACATGACCGGTTCGATGAACCGGGTTAATTGGATTAACCGGTTATTGAAGTCCGGTTTTGTTTGGTAGTGTCGATCGACAGACATAGTCTGCGTCGATCGACACAGCATTCGAAATTCTGGTTATTGAACCTTGAATTTGCAGAAACCAAACTAGACTTAAACGTTGATCAAAGATTAGCTTCAATGTGGTCAACTGTCAAGACTCGTTTCGTTGTGTGATGGTCTAGCCAAGAGCTTGGTGTCCACAATTACGTGAGTAAGGCAGGTAGTAATGTTGATGGACTTGCAGTGCTAAACATCAACAATTACATGACCTAAGAGATTGATTTGCTAAGCTTTTGGGTTTAGTTTCCTCAACTAAATATCAAGTAACTTTGATGTCTTGCCCAATCTTGTCTACTGTCAAGACTTGTTTCGTATGTTGGATAGTCTTGGAGTCCTTGGTATCCACTGCTACATGAGTAAGGCAAGTGATCATTGATAGACTTGCAGTGCGACTGTCAATGATCACAAGGCTGAAGAGATTGGTTTACTTGACTGGGCTATCAGAAGTTCTGGGCCCAGAGACATCAGAGTGGATGAGACATGGATTGTCTCATCTGCGACCAAGAGTTGTACTGGGTACAATTAGCAAAGGTTTGCTTACCTAGATTGCTAAACTCTGGGTGATGGCGAGTCGTCCACTCAGATTTTAATGATGTATGGGTCTTGGATCATTATATTCATAGAGGAAACGTTGTTTGAATATAATGCGAGTTTTCTTATTAAATAAGATTTCTCATCATATACATAACTAAATCTATGTTTTTCTTGGATTTCAGCTTATGTCTATGACTACTTTCTCGTTGCGATCCGTCCTTGAGAAGGACAAGTTAAATGGATCCAACTTCCTGGATTGGTATCGGAATCTGAGATTCATTCTCAAGAAGGAGAGCAAGGACTATGTCCTTGAAAAGGCTCTTCCAGAAAGGCTTGGGACCAATCGCTCGCATGTAGCATATAATGCTTGGAATAATCATTATATTGATGTGATAGACGTGCGTGGTCTGAAGTTGGCTACCATGAACTCGGACTTGAAGAGTCAATACGAGAACATGGAGTCGCCAATAGAGATGATCACCAGCCTGAAACTGAAGTTTCAAGATCTGGCACGAGTTGAGAGATTCCAGATGGTGAAGTCTCGCACTGGGTGCAAACTACCAGAGAATGCTCCAGTAAGTCCTCATGTCATTAAACTGATGGGTTACATTGATAACCTGGGGAAACTGGAATGTCCTGTCAGCTTAGAGTTGGCCACTGACATCATTCTGCAGTCACTGCCGTCAAGCTATGATAAGTTCATTAAGAACTATATCAAGAAAGGCTTGACGAAGACGTTGACTGAGCTGCATGGCATGCTCAAAACAGCAGAGCAAGACATCATAAAGGGTAAAAGATTTGAGAAATCTTGTGTTGGCAAGGGTAGAGGCAGGGCCGTCCAGATTTGGAATCAGGATAAGCCTGTGTCATCTAATAAACCCAAGTCGAGCCCATCTGGTGTTAGAAAGTGCTTCTACTGCGATGAGTCAGGGCATTGGAAGAGAGATTGCATTAAATTCTTGGAAGATTCACAAGAGATGAAGGAGATGTATGGTACTTCTTCTTCAGGTATTGTGTTATTAATTCAAGTTCTACGTATGTATTGGATACTAGTTGTGGTACTGATATTTTTTTTGAAATATGCAGGACCTAAGCGACAGTAGAACGCTGAAGAAAGGACGAGTGGAACTGCGTGTCTAGTATGAAGCAATGGTTGCTGCATGACCCGTAGAGATTCTCCACTTGTAGGAGCCTTTCAAACTTGGTTTTAGAAATTACGTAATTGCTGTTATGTATCTGCTTTGAGCAGAGATGTCTTTCAATTTCTTGTAAAGAATTTGAATGTTTTTCATTTTGATAAAAGACAAGTCTTGTTCTTTAGATCTTAATGAAATATTCTATGGTAGCACCCCATTTGGAATGGGTTTTATATCTTAAACCAGCGAGAGTTAAATATAACACAAATACTAAAGGTTTAAGTCTGATGACTCAAACTCGATTTTTCTTTGGCATAGTCGTTTGACCATACAGAGTGAAGCGGATTCAGAATTTCCATATTTTTGGACTCATTTGATTGTTAATCAATTGAAACATGAATCCTGCTTGCTGGGCCAAATGACTAAGGCCCTTTTAGCAGAGCTAAAAGAAACGGGCCAAAGACTTATTGGGCCTTACACATACTGATGTATGCGGCCCAACGAGCATTAGTACCAAAGGAAATAATCTGTACTTCATTATCTTATTGATGGCATCAATAAAGTATGGCTGTGATCATTTGATGAGACACGAGCAGGAATCCCTTGTGGAGTTCCAAGATGAAGTATAGAACCGATTTGACAGAAGTATTGAGATCCTCGATTGGATCGTGGAGGAAAATACTTAGAGTCGACAATTGGGTGATCATCTAACAGAATGGATCAGATCTTATTGGATATGCTCCGATTAATGATGAGTCACAAGAATCTTCCATAAACGCAGTAAGCTGTTCAACCTGTTGAGGGAGAGCTGCGGTGAGATCTACAAAGTGCTGTAGGATCTGCAACTGTGGAGCCTGAAATTCGTAGATCCGATAGGATCCATCACTAACTCGAGAGTGATTTCTCGTAACCAATTGTCGTGATCCATTGATCATAGAAAAGTGACGAGCATGCGAAATTCAAAGAAGCGGTGGTAAGCCCCAACTCCAAAAAATTGGCTGGGTATGCATGTTAGTTTCACCGATCCATTTCTGGATTGAAACAAACATCTTGGAGTTGGAATCAACATTCTGATAATGTGGTCAAAAGTTTTGACTTGATCAGAAAGAAAAAGAAACCATGCGTTTACAAGAAGACTAGTGGGAGCGTAATGGCAATTCTCACACAGTATGTAGATAACATACTTGAATCTCACAAACGACGTTCCGACGCTAAAGTCTTGTCAAGATTTAGGTCGGAAGTCAAACTTAAACGATAGACATGGGAGTAGCCGCGTGAATTCTTGGAATAAGAATCTATTAATATAGATTGAGTAAGCTAATTGGGTAGTGTCAAAATCCTTATGTTGATAAGGTATTGGACAGCTCTAAGGTGCTTGATTCCAAGAATGGCTTCATACCAAAGGTCTTATGGCAATAATCTAAGCAAGATGAAGTGTCTTGAACACTGGCTGAGCTGGTCACAATATTAGCAGGAAGAAGTGTTTTGAACACTGTCTGAACTAGTATTAATGAGTGTGATTACTTATGCTGATGAAATAGAATCCATCATGAATGCCATATTTTGCGCTCGTCTAGATGCAGCTTGAGCATAAAGCATGACGAGAAAATACCAATGTACTCCGGTAATAGTCACTGAATAGTTACCAGAAATATCCTAAGTGTTGAGAAACACTAAGGATAGGTTCGTGGTGAACTGATAAAGTGACGAACCAGTTGAAAGTAGTTAGTCGGACAAAGACGATTCCCGGTTCCCACCTGGTTATGTCTCTTTGTCTGAATAGCGGTGCTAACTGTTGGAAAGGCTCCAAGCAGTAGACCGTAGAATAGTGATTTTATCTGAATGGCGGTGTAATTTGTTGAAATTGTTTCAAGCAATAGCACCGCACTCTCTCCCACAACCTAAGCACGGAATTTATTCTGTTGCTGTAGGTGTAAGATATCTGAAAAGATGATCTTGATTCTAGTGGGAGTTATTTTAGTTATGTTGTAAACTCTACATAGACGTGCCTTGGTAGTGTTTATGTAAGTTAAAACTGACATCAGTATTATTTAATTATTGGATAATTAAATAATAGTCCCAAAGTATTTTATGATCATCGTATAGGTCATCAAGTTGAGGACTTGATCATGAAACCCTATAAGTAAAAGATGACATAAATTATGATTGTCCCTAGTCGAGGTTATTGAAGTGGAGCACCAATAACCGCGCGAGACTAGTATGTGAGGTGACTGTTGAACTAAGTTTCATGGAGTCAATGATATGATTATCACAGTCAATCACATAGATATATGTTGGAAAACATATGATCGGACATGACCCGCTAATGAGAACTCCACAGGATAGTTATATCAGTGTCATGGGAGGTTCTCATTACGACTATAGAGTATAGTCCTTAGACCTGAGTTCATCATGCTTTCTAGCATATGAATTGGTGCGTGTTGACCTTGTCAAACGTCGTTCCGTAACTGGCGGCTATAACGGCATTGCTTGTGCGTATCATGAAGTATGTGTAGAAACAGGGATGGAACAAGATGGAATTTGTCCCTCCTGCATAACGGGAGATAAATATCTCAGGGCCCATCGAAGATTTGATACTGAGAAAATGCATGGCCGTACTCAAACGAGGTGATTGTCAGTCGTTTGTTTTATCAGTACAGATCAGAAATTTGATGAACATGATGTTGGCTATAATAAGGATGACACAGTCTCTTGCCTTATGCCAAATCGAGATATAGTGACGAAGGGATTGTAGGAATAGGTGATTCCAGTACAAGTGGGAGATTGTTGGGATTATGTCCTGAAATCATATTGTACTAACTCTAAAGATAGTTGTATTGTCGAGATCGGACAATTCATGTGATACTGGGTAATCATAATGTTTTGCTAGATACCAATTATGACAAATGAGTTGTAACTCATTTCCAGTATCGTGTGAACCTACAGGGTCACACACCTAAGCAAGTTGGACATACTTCGTATGGGATTGATCATTGGCATATGGTCTGGTCGATGTGTATTGGATACACATCGAATATAAGTTTCAAAGAGGTGTATCGATCGACACAATTGGGTGCGTCGGTCGAAACAGCAGGTGTGTCGATCGACACCACTAAGTGTGTCGGTCGACACAAGGGCGAAATCGAAACTGAAGTTTCGGTTCACCTCGAGGTCAGTATATAAACGTGTTTTATTGACTCGAGAAGATGATGGTTCTTGAGCGCCGCCCGAGACAGTTTTTCTCTGGGAGAAAACACTAAACTTCTAGAAACAAAAGTCCCAAGGAGATCCGAGTCCCGGTACTAGCAACCCGGCGGATTCCAGCTTGTGTGCGTGTGGACTACGATAGAGGCGCAACGATTGGGGCGCTCCAGATCTCGTGTTACCATAATCTTCCGCTGCCAAATTCTAGGTAATCACGAGGTGAGATCTATGATTCAATTAACTAGACCCTAGATCCTAGGCTATCTGGAACTCGCGAGAATTCTGAATCTGGTAGAATTGGCTCGGATTTCCAACAATGTGCGCTCAGGTATCCAATCTTTCCATTCAGTTCCTCATAGACTGTATCTATCTTCTTGTCGAAGTCTGCATCACTCTTAATCTATTTTTCCAGCAGTTCTTTCATCATCGCCTCCATCTTACTCCCATGAGCTGTAGGTGAAGGAGGAGTCTGATAAGATGAAGATCCATAGGTTCTCTGAGTACCTTGTCCAAAAGGCTTCTGAAAACCACTTGTCTGTCCAAAACCAGCTGAGCTCTGATTGCCTGCGAAGGCACTCTTCTGTCCTCCATTGAAGAATCTGTTTCCCTGCTGATACCAAATCTGTTACCTTGGAAACCAGATCCTCCAATGTAATTCACATCTTCTTCCTGAGTGTCCTCCTCAGTCTGAATTACTTCTACATCTTGTGCAAAGTGGACAGCCTTTTTACCAGCCAGGAGATTGCAAATTGTGTCCATTCTAGATCTCATTTCAACCATCTATGTATTCTCTACACTTCCACCAGATTTCTTCCTCCTATCATCCATAGTCTTGCAACTGTTGCAGCTCACTAGGTTCTCAATCAACTGCTTAGTTTGTGCAGGAGTTCTGGTGTTGAAGTTTGCATTACTGGAGTTATCCAGCGCAGACTGATATGGCAGATCTATGCCTCTGAAGAAGATACAAAGCAACTGAACTTCAGTAAATCCATGGTGTGGACAGTCACGCTGGTATTTCCTAAATCTCATCCAAGCAGTCTTAAGTGGCTCAGTAGGACCTTGGGTAAATGTCAGAGTGTCCTGTCTGGACTGATCTGAACGCGCATCATCATAGAAATGACGCAAGAACTCACTCTTCAGGGCTGCCCAAGTATCAAACTTCCCAGGTGGCAGGTTCTTCAGCCATGCACCAGCGTCTCCAGCGAGACTGTATGGAAAGAGCTTGAGGAACAGATAATCTTGGCAGACTCCATCATACTTCATACTAGTGACTATGTCCTCAAACGAATCAATGTGATCCATAGGCTGCTCTGTTGGGTGACCATGGAATGCATTCTGTCTCATCAGCGAGTAGTAGATGGTCTTAATCTCAAAATCATTCCTCTCAAAGCCAGGCATCACCAAAGCTGACCGGTTTGCATGAAACTCATCCGGTCTGTTGTAGTCAGCTAAGGTTCTCTCATGGACAACCATCTCTCTACCTTGGGCCTGTCTTGGCGCTTGGTTCTGCTCCTGTTGCAGTGGCTCAGGAGGGTCAGGGATGACATTCCCTTCAGCATCAACCCTTTGCCAAGCAGCGTTGTACGGGTTGTTATCTTAGTCCCTTAGAGTACCTTGAGCATCGCGTACTAGAATCAGCCTCTGTACTACCATTCTTTCTCTTCTGTTTGTCCTCTCTAGACGTCCAAGTTCTTCAAGATCGAGATTGATTAGGCTTAAGTTCGGATTACTTCGAGTTTCACGCTTCTGCATAAACTGTCTGTATTCGTCAAGCAACGATCGATGCTAACAGTGCAACGATCGATTCAATCTCAAATCGCTTAGTGACGATCGACACAAGAGGTGCAACGATCGACGCAAGGCGAAATCGGTACCTGCGACAGAGAGAAAATAGAGAAGAAATCAGTAAATAAAATAAAAACGAAAACAAAAACAAAAAAGAAAAATTCCTAGTAAAAACCCTAAGTTCGGTCCTATCGAAGACTCTAAGAGTCCCCGGCAACGGCGCCAAAAACTTGATAGGTCGAGTTTTATTCCCTATACTAACTGCAAGTGCACAGCAATATCAATGTAGTATATAGGGTTATCGAATCCACAGGGACACTGGTCTCGATAGATCAGAACAGTAGAGATTAATAATAGGAATAATAGCAGGTAGTGAATTAAATAAAAGCAAGGCGAGAAAGTAAACCAGTAGAAGGAATTGGTTGTGAAAGCAATAAACTAAAAGCGCTAAGTCTAGGGAATTCTCAGGAAATCAGACAAGCAGACTAGTTAATCAGTCAGGATCAAATTAAATTCAGTTCTAGAACTCAAATCACGGAATTAGAATTAACCAAATCTCTTTGCGAAAATCCTCTAAGTCTAAGTGCAGTAATCCAAATCTCTTTGCAATTACTAACAGATTAAACCAGCATTAATTTCAAGTTCGATATGTTCACAATTAAACTAAGCCAAATCTCTTTGCGAATAATTTAATTGCTCAACCTAAATAGTTCAGATTCTAAACCACACTCTCGTGTCGTATTTAGCAACCTAAGATCTAGATTCTAATTGATCAGGTTAGAACTAGCATTAAGAACAATTTAGTTTGAAGAACATTCTAATCATGTGAATCCTTAACTGGATTAAACAAGTCTAGCAAGTCATGAAATCCTTAATGAGAAACCCTAAACATAACTATGAATCTACTCAGACATGATTAATGAAACAGAAATCATAGAATTAATAGATTGCATATAAGAAATTAAATAGATAAAGGGGTTCGAAATCTTCTCCAAAATAGATGAAGTACAGGATTAGATCAGCCCCAAAAGCTCTAAAAATCACTTAGCTCTAAGTATGAAAGTGTATCTAAAATAAAAGCCAAAACTCTAAATATATAGGCATAATCTCGGCTGGGGCTTCTGTGTAAATACTAGAACTATTCTGGGCTTCTCTGCAAATCTTCATAACTTTGTTAAACCGCCGCGTACGGCCCATCTCGCTAGTGTGTCGATCGACACCAAAGGTGTGTCGATCGATGCATGATCATCAAATCGGGCAGTGAGTTTAAAATCTCGGCCAAAATGCTCCAAAACTCCCAAAATACTCCAAAATCTCCACATTAGCTCCAAACCTGATTAAACCTGTAAAAGACTCTAAAAGAACACAAAAGACACTAAAAACACAACTATATCATGGCATAAAATGGGTAAAAACCATGATATATCATGTAGAGAAGGCGGTAACGGATCGGGTAAGGGCCTCCAATCCGCAGCGGCTGCTCTCGCTCCCTGATGCACTCGGGGAACAACTGGCGGTCGATCTGATACCCGAGAACCTTGCGACTGACCCTGCGGTGCTATCCTCAGACCTGCCTGATGCTGGTTTACCAAAGCCTGGTACTCTGCCCGTGTCATCCGACGCTCACCCATATTGCTAGCTGCAATCTCTCACACCCAATGCACACACTCCGTCCAGGGACACTCTGCTGCTGTCTGCAATCAAAAACCACAAATAAAAATTAGTACACAAAGTACAAATTTCCTACCCCATCCCAACCCCGGATTTTACAGACGCGGCTCGGTTTCCTAATGGATGCTTGGGTAAGACACAATTTTGACTCGATAAAACCACGGAAAACACTCAGAAATGAACAGCTTCGAAACCCATGCAGAACCATGCTCTGATACCACCTTTCTGTAACGCCCCTTTCCCATTCTCCGCTGACCGTCGAGCTGACCGGCCAACAATCAAACAAGAACATGACCGATCGAACCCGAGCAAGTCGAACAAGAAAAGTTCACCACAGGACGAAGCCAGAGACGGATCGGTTTGAGACAAAGGCTCGCACTAACCCATCCTTGACTCCGCTATCCTCACTTCCATAGTACAAGTTGATCACCTTGCACTACTTCCGTGAGTTGTGTCGGTTCGGACTAAACACAATATCACGAAAGCATATTCATTTCTGAGTAAACTAAACGTTCAGCACAACGTTTAATCGTCACTTTACAAATTATTTTCATCAATAGATAATCAACACGCAAATCAATACAAAAGTGGCGTCAAGCCGAACCGAGAGAAAAACCCCAAAACCATCTAATCAAAAACCCCGCCCCAAGCCATCCCGAAGCTACACCGAGGACCTCCCGCGTCCGTCGCTGCTTAACCTGAAAACACAAAAAGAGTCTAATGAGCGATCTAAGATCACCCAGTGAATCGGCTCCCCACTAAGGCTTCTAATCTATCTATCATCTATAGATTCCCGCCCGAAAACCCCCAAAATAACAAACAATCAATCAAACAGCCGATCACGCACTACCACGCCGTGTCGAGCCCACACACAATCAATTGCCAAAAGAAAGAGAAGGCGATTAGAGAAAATCGGGAGCACTGCGGCACATGTTCCTGATTGAGACTCGATCTATCTACCGCGCAACACCAACTACACCAAAACACAACCCTGGGCCCCTACGATCTTGGTAACTTCCACGGGTTTCCACCGTTACCGATATGGCAACTAACCCACGACTCCTAGCCGTCCACGCAACGACTAGGACACCGTTCTCTGTCCATCGATACGCGGTGACTCAGGCTACCCCTAGATAACCCAAGCTTCCATGCAGTCCGGCCCTAGGACGCGACCCCGTGTTCTCCGGACCACACACCTACCGACGTCACTCAGTAGGTTAACACCATAACCGGAATCACCATGATTCGATTAGGTAAATACCCGAGGATCCAATCGGGTCGGAAGTACCAGAACGTAATCAAACACCTAGACTTGCGGGATCTAACACACCCTAGAGTCCTAGTGCATAAATGTAAACACGCAGACTCGCTTGGACTCTAACAATCAATCTCAATCAATAACAACAATAGACCCCGCATCCCGCAAGTCTACTCACACACACCAACGCTCTGACTCAGCACCGTACTGAGTCAGCACCACAACTTAACCGGTCCCATGACCGAGTTAAGTAACAACAAGAATCGCTCGGCCCAACACCGAGACGATCTAAAGGCCTGCACAAAAAGATCAACCACAACCACACAACAACACAACCACGCAATCAACACACAAACAACACACAACAGGCCTATTAGGGTTGCTAACATCTTTTAACCCATTTACGCCCGCTACCTTGGGTTAGCCGCTTGCTAACCCGTAGACGGTTCACCATTCACAACACTTCTCCTTTCTTAACCAATCCTAAATATCTTTTTATCAACTCCTCGATTCGTCGGTTTAGAGTTAGTAAACTTACTAATCCCCGACGTCTCATCGTTCATTACTTAATTCATTTAACCTCGGGAAACCCCGACATCATTCATATTCTATACGTTCGTTCAGGTTAACTTCCGTATTTTAACTCGTCTAATTCCCGTATATAGATTCGTTTCATACCGTTCTTTACTTACATATATATGCATATACGGCCCTAATCATGCAACAACTATATGAATGCATCACGCAATATTACTACCAACCTAACGGCACTCAACACGTTTAATCCGCTTTAAGTCTAACATGCTTCTTTAACCCTAGCCGGTTTAACTTTAATTCAATCAATCAATTCACAATTCAATTCAATTCAATACGATCGGGTATGCATTCCTATCTCTACGGTTTTCCCATTTAATGTTCTATATGAAACTACGGTGTTTGAGCCGACTCACAGTGATTTGACGGAACGAACGGCACGGATGCGGATACGGATTCCCGAGACCCCGAACAAAACCCGAACCTCTCCGAATACCCGAACACGAACTCCCGAACACTCCGAACTACCGAACAACCGTCAAACCGAGCGTTGACCGGCTCATTTTCCGGCGTTGACCGCGTTGACCGGCGGCGTTGACCGAGGCTGACCGTTGACCGTTGACCCCTGACCGTTGACCCAACTAAACCGGTTGACCACCCATCTGAACCGGTTGACCAAATAACCAAGAATCCAATTGACCGGTTTAGGTAAACCGGGTCAAAGTCAAAATGTTGACCGCAAGTTGACCGGTTACCTAAACCGATCTAAACCCAACCAAATTAGCTCCATTCTTGAACCAACACATCTGAACCAACACCTGGATGAACCGGCTGAAGATTTGAAGGCGGAGGAAGCTTCTCCGGCGACTACTCCGGCGTTGACCGCGGCGGCTCCGGCGTTGACTGCGGCGGCGGTGACGTTTCTGGCGACTTCCGACGGCGAACCACATACCAATCTGCTCCTTTTGATAAGATCTACCCACCCATGGCCTTGAATCACTAAGATCTGATGAAGAGAGGGAGTTATCCCAAGAATCCTAAGCCGCTGTTGCTTCTTCACCGGATTCCGGCAAGCTCCGGCGACGGAGGCGATGGTGGCTGGCTGGAAAATGAAGAGGAGGACGAGATGAAGCTCCTGGGCTTTGTAGAGTGTGATTTGGGTCTAGGAGGAGAAAGTTATGTACTTTCTTGTGTGAGAAGCTATGAAGAACACCTTTTGTTCTTGAAGTAGATTGCTTGAAGATGCAAGATCTTGATGAATTTGTTGAATGTTTCTGGAGAGAATGAGAGAGTGCTGTCGACAGAGAGAGGCTAGAGTGAAGATTCAGATCACCAAAATGACCAAAAGGGATGAATAGTAGAGATTCCTTGTATACATACACTTTTCCTCATGCATCCATTGTGGTGATGCCACCTCTCCCTTAAAGCTGGCGACCTGGGGAGCTTATAGCTGTCCCTGGTGAGTGTTTGAAGTCCACTAAGGCCCATTAGCACCGGCCCAATTCAATAAAACCCTTCCTTAGCTTGACTAAACACTTTTGCTCGGTTTGCTCGTTTTCCCGATAATTGTTTTAATAAATATCAGACGATTCCCATAAATCTCCAAACCTCCATAAACTGATTCTTCTTGATTTTTTATGAATTTAGTAACTTGAATCACTTCATTTGGAGTTTCCTAGCTCCCGTTATGATTTTCTGAAGTTTACCCGGTTTAGTCGGTTTTCCGACCGATACTCCGAAAAATGCGTTTCTGCTCCGTTTCTTCGAATTCTAATCTTGTAAATGTTCTTTATGGTTGATTAAAGAGATCATTTGGCCCATCACGTCTTCCGTCTTGAACTTTGGCAAAATTACCATTTTGCCCCTGGATTTGGCAAAATTACGGTTTTGCCCCTGTGGACTTTTCTTCTGCCCGTTGACCATATTTTTGGATACGGGGTATCACACTCCAGGTTTTGTTGACAAGAGCTTTCCATAGAATGTTTGCAAGCTAAACAAAGCCATTTATGGCCTTAAACATGCACCTAGATGTTGGAATTCCAAGTTTGCAAATTTCTTGACAACGATTGGCTTTGCTCGCAGCAGGGCAGATGCCTCTCTCTTTGTTTTCAGGAATGGATCAGACATGGCGTATATACTTCTTTACGTGGAAGATATCATCCTAACGGCGTTATCTCAGTCTCTCATATATCGGATTGTGTCTTCACTCAAATCGGCATTCCCCATGACAGATTTAGGACGACTGAGCCATTTCCTTGACATCAAGGCCGAGTTTAGTGATACGAGATTTTTTCTGAGCCAAAGTTTATACGCATGTGATATTATTAAACGAGCAGGGATGACCGACTGCAAACCGGTCTCAACTCCGGTCGACTTGAAGGCAAAGCTCTCTGCAGACGAAGGAGATATGATCCCTGACCCAACATCTTATCGCAGCCTGGCGGGAGCGTTACAATATCTGACGCTAATGCGACCTGATATTGCTTATGGAGTTCATCAAATCTGTATGTACATGCACTGTCCTCATCTCCCTCACTTCCAGGCGCTCAAGAGGATAATCAGGTACTTGAAAGGATCGCAGACACACGAACTGCAGCTCATAAGAGGCGATACAACAACACTAACAGCCTACTCAGATGCAGACTGGGCTGGCTGTCCAGACACAAGGCGATCAACATCCGGATACTGTGTGTTTCTAGGACCCTCACTTATCTCTTGGTCAGTTAAAAGGCAGAAGACTGTGTCGCGATCGAGCTCAGAAGCTGAGTATAAGGGAGTAGCCAATATTGTTGCTGAGCTAACTTGGATTCGGAATTTGATGAAAGAACTGCAGTCCGGTTAAGAAAGCTTCTGTGGTTTACTGTGATAAAATCAGCTCAGTTTACTTGGCAACTAATCCAGTAAAGCACCAAAGAACTAAGCACATCGAGCTCGATATCCATTTCGTGAGAGAGAAGGTACAGATCGAAGAAGTTCGAGTATTACATGTTCCATCAGCTTCCCAGTTCGCGTACATCTTTACTAAAGGGTTACCAACTACACTATTCAATGATTTCAGATCCAGTTTAAGCATTCGTCCATCCGATGCTTCAACTGAGGGAGGGTAATAGAATCAGTTAAGATTCAGTTGCTATATATTAGATACTCTTGTAATAGTTTGAATTTGTACTCCTATATTTCTCTAAAGTTGTGTAACCACTTTGGCAATTTAACGCCACATTCAATCAATGAAAACCCAAGGGTAATTTTATAGCTTTCACCATTCAGTTTTGGGACATTGCTGTGAGATGCCAGATGGGTATGTTCAGATTCCTGTGGGAATAGCTGGACCTCTGTTGCTCAATGGGATAGAGTATTCAGTGTCAATGATGACAGAGGTTTGTTTGGTTGCTAGCACCAATAGAGGTTGTAAGGCTATTTACTTATCCGGTGATGCTTTCAGTGTTCTCATGAAGGAAGTGTACCAAGAAATACAGAAGATGGGATTTTGGAAAGACGAGATGACTTGCAATAAGATCATTCACAGAACTATTGCCCCATTTGACGCTGCTGCATGCTTTCTTGTTATTGGAATGGTTGTCATTTTATCGTCATGGACATAAAACTTTGGAGATCCTTCTGACAACAAGGACTTGATTACTCAGTTTAGAGGTGCTGCAGTGGCCATTTCCTCTGATGAAAAGATTGCACTTTTGGGAGACATCCAGTCGCTCTTTGAAGTATCTATGTTTACCTCTGTATTCCTCTGAACTCCTACTGTAAGCCTCAATGATGAGGAAATTCCGCATGGTTTCACTTTTGCAACTTTTATGTTGGATCGCTCATCCTCCAAAGTAGAGAGCTACATGAAGATCGTCTTCCTGGTTTCTGCTGATTCACTATTGCTTCCAATCGGAGGTCCAAAGCCTTCTTTCAGACCAGAGGCTTCATCCACTTCTGTGAAAAATATGATATCAGCTTCGCCGGGACGGTCTCCTTCTAATCAATACAATGCCCCTCCTTTATATGGGATTGGGAATACTGCTAAAACTCAGGCAGCTAAAGAGAATGTCGCACAAGTCAAGACAAAGGGCAAAGAGAGCATGACACTGATGGTTGATCTCTTTAAAGAGACTACAATGAGGTTGAAGGCATTAAAGAATTGTGCTTAATACTAGTTTCTAACTTGATCACTTAGAATCTAGACTTTAGGTTATTAAATTGACACGAAAGTGTAATTTAGAATCTGAACTATTTAGGTTGAGCAATTGAATTATCCGCAAAGAAATTTGGTTTAATTGAATTGTGAACATATCGAACCTGCACTTAAGGCTAGTTTAATCTGTTAGGAATTGCAAAGAAATTTGGATTTCTGCTATTAGACTTAGAGAATTCTCGCAACGAAAGTTGGTTAATTCTATATCTGTGTTTGAGTTCTAGAACCGGACTTAATTCGATCCTGACTGATAGTTAATCTGCTTGTCTGATTTCCTGAGAACTCCCTAGACATAGCGCTTTTAGTTGATTGCTTACAAACCACTCCTGCTACTGATATACTTTTCTGCTCGCTATTTAGTTTCTAATTAATCTCACCTAGCTTAACTTGATAATTCTACAATCTATCGTAAGGTCTAGAGTCTCTGTGGATTTCGATACCCTATATACTACTGTCACGTCTGTGCACTTGCAGTGTAGATCTAGGGATTAAAACTCTGATCGTATCAAGTTTTTGGCGCCGTTTCCGGGGACTCTTTTGAGTCTTCGATATATTTGAATTTAAAGTTTATACTAGGTTTTTCGTTTTTGTTTTTGTTACTAACTTCTCTGTTTTCCTCTGTCGCAGGTCTGATTTTCGCTTTGCATCGATCGACGCATTCTGTTGAATCGATTGACACAAGGCGACTCGAGTTGAATCGATCGTTGCATCCTAGCATCGATCGTTGCACTGCGATTACCGACGGTTTATGCAGACGCATGAGACCAGAAGTAATCCGAACACTAATCTCGTGAATCTCAGGCTTGAGGAACTTGCTAGACTAGAGAGAACAAACATAAAAGGTCAAGGAGCAAGGATGGTGCAAAATCACTTGATTCTGATACCTGATGCTCAAGGTGTTCTGAGAGACCAACAGAACAACCCGTACAATGCTGCTGGGCAAAGGATAGATGCTGAGGGACGTGTGATCCCTGAACCTGACCCTGAACCTGAACTTGAACCTGAAGGTCAGAGGCAGATGGTTGTTGTTGAGAGGACTCTTGCTGACTACAACCGTCCGGATGAGTTCCATGCTAACCGGTCAGCAATTGTACCTCCTGGATTTGAGAAGAATGACTTCGAGATCAAGACTGTCTACTACTCTCTTCTGAGGCAGAATCCGTTCCATGGTCTCCCACATGAGCAACCCATGGACCATATTGACGAGTTTGAGGACTTCATCACTGGAATGAAGTATAATGAGGTAAACTATGACTACTTGTTTCTCAAACTTTTCCCTTATTCTCTCGCTGGAGATGCTGCAGCTTGGCTGAAACAACTTCCATCTAGGAAGTTTACTACTTGGGATGCTGTGAAGAGAGAGTTCTTGAGGCACTTTTATGATGATGCTCGCTCTGATCAGTCGAGACAAGATATTCTCACCTTTACCCAAGGTCCTACAGAGCCTCTTAAGTCTGCTTGGATGAGGTTTAAGAAGTACCAACGTGACTGTCCTCACCATGGATTCTCTGAAGTGATGCTGCTGGGCTTATTTTTCAGAGGTATTGATCTCCACTATCAGTCTGCATTGGAAAATGCTAGCAATGGAAATTTCAATACAAGGACTCCTGAGCAGGCTAAGACATTGATTGATAACTTGGTGAGCAGTAATAGCACCAAGACTGCTGATAGGAGAAGGAAAGAGTCTGGTGGGAAGATAGATAATCTGGAGATTGATGATATTAGGAACAAGCTGGACACTGTTCATAGTTTGTTGACTGGGAAGAAAGCTGTCCACTTTGCTCAGGATGTTGAGGTGTTTGGAGCTGAAGAAGATAACCAAGAAGAGGATGTGAACTACATTGGTGACTCTAGATTCCAAGGAAACAGGTTTGGTAATTAGCAAGGTAATAAGTTCTTCAATGGTGGACAGAAGAGTGCTTTCACAAGCAACCAAAACTCTTCTGGATTTGGATAGACTGCTGGTTACCAGAAGACTTTTCAGCAAGGTAATTCTTATCAGAGGACTTATGGATCATCCTCATATCAGACACCTCCTGCAGCTAGTGCTCATGAGAGCAAGATGGAAGCCATGATGGAACAGCTGATGGAAGGGCAGACTAAGAATGATGTGGACTTCAACAAGAAGTTAGATGTTGTGTATGAGGATCTTAATGGGAAATTTGAATCCTTAAGTACACATGTGAAGAAATTGGACACACATGTGAACCAAATTTCAAGCTCAGTTAAGGGAAAGAATGTCATGGACACCCACATCAAGGCTTGGTCAGTTTATATTGATGATGGGTCAAACCAAGGGGAAAAGTTTGAGTTAAATACAGCTGAACTCGTGGAAGAAGCTGAGAAATCCGAAACTGAAGCAAAGCTCTCGGCTGGAATCTGTGATGAATTAGCTGCATCGATCGATGCTACATCTGCGTCGATCGTT
The DNA here is from genome assembly GCA_030180135.1 of Orychophragmus violaceus. Lineage (NCBI taxonomy): Eukaryota > Viridiplantae > Streptophyta > Magnoliopsida > Brassicales > Brassicaceae > Orychophragmus > Orychophragmus violaceus. Next base: position 78,082,138 of record CM058235.1, on the reverse strand, counting down.
GCATGTCGTGAGGCAGACTCATTTGTTTCTTCTGGTACTACTGAAGAGAAGGCTCACAAGCCTACTACACCTTCTCCAGAGGTGTTTGAGATATCTCAACATGAACTTGATGAAGCCAGACAGCTGAGAGTAATGGGTGAGAATTTGGAAGAAGTTCCTCAACATGTTGATCCACCATATCACCCTTGTGTGCAGAGATACTTGGAGAGGATGTTGCCTATGGACGAAGTATTGAAAGATTGGGTGATAGTGATCCCTAAACAGATCAGTGATGTGTTGCTAACTCAGATTCCCAAGAAGCTACCTGATCCTGGTATTTTTGTGTTGAGTTGTTCCATCTTTGAGGATAGCTTCAGGCGCTCCTTGTGTGATTTAGGAGCTGCTGTAAATCTCATGCCATACTCTGTGGCAGAGAAGCTGGGAATGACAGATTTTTCACCCACTAGGACCTCTCTGGTTCTAGCTGATCAGTCAAGAAGGATTCCAGAAGGAGGTCTTGAGGATGTCCCAGTGAGAGTTGGAAACTACTTAGTTCCGACAGATTTTGTGGTGCTTAAGTACGACAGTGATCCAGATGATGCTCTGATACTAAGAAGACCTTTCTTAGCCACAGCTGGTGCGAAGATTGATGTGAGGCATGGACTGGTTGATTTCCATCTAGGAGATGAGCCTCTACACTTTGAGATGGACATGCTGCGCAGGCCAAAGATTGATGGTCAGACCTTTAGCATTGAGGATGGACAGGAAGCGCAGAGGAGTGAGACTTTAGTTTCTGATCCTGGAGAGGAGAAGATGGTGGTTTCTGCAGATTCCACTCTAACATCTTCAGAGCTTGCAACTGTTTCTAAGCAGAAAGCTCCTAACATCAGAAACTCACCAAAGCAAAGGTATGCTTCTTCCGAGCTCAGTTCTACTAACTTTACTGCTGTGAATGCAGGAGAACATGGCATCCCTTTGTTCCTTGGACGAGCTCACAATGACACAGCTTACTCTCCACCTTGGATGAGGAGACTTTCGCAGAGGCACTAACAGTCTCTGTCAAAGCCTCCAGGAGCCAGATCTTGTTCGTCCGGTCAAGCTAATGACCTTAAACAAGCGCTGAGTGGGAGGCAACCCAATGTTTGGTTTGTACATATTATTTTTGGTGTTTTTCTTAGGATTTTACGTTTTGGTTTTGTTTTTTGGTGTGTTTTCACTGCAGAATACGAGTCTGGAGATCTGCGTCGATCGTTGCACTTGATGTGACGATCGATGCAGGGTGATTTGACGAAGAAGAATCGCCTTGTGACGATCGTTGTGGTCCTGTGCAACGGTCGTTGCAGGGAGATATGACGAGGAGATGAAGTCGCTTTGTGAAGATCGTTGTGGTCCTGTGCAACGGTCGACACAGCTGGTTCAAATTCCAAATTAAAGGTACACGTGCGCTAAACCGGAATCGAATCGGTTCAATGGCAACGATCGTTGCTTTTATGCAACGGTCCTTGCAGTCACGAAACAGGTAAGTGCCTTTAACCCTTTCTCCCTTTTCTTCTTCCTCATTTCGACTGTCCTAACACCCGATTCGCCTCTCATCTAAATCGTTCGATTCTTCATCATTTTCGTTGATTCTAAGCGCTATTCTTCTTGATTTTACACGCTCTATCTGTTTCTATAGCCTATTTGAAGCAATTCCGAGGTAAGGTCTCTCAAAATCATCATTTTCGGATTCGATTTTAGGGTTTTGAAATTGGAAGTTTTTAGCTTTAGAATGGTAATACCGTGCTGATATAGGCTTGATTTAGGCTCATTGATGATGAGATTATGCTGTTTATGAGATTGTAGGATTGATTTTAACGCGATTTGATGAACTCTATGGCATTTGTGGAATCTCCTTGCAACGATCGATGCGTCTGATGCAACGGTCGTTGCACTGCGATTTCGCAGAGGATTCTGCGTGACTAATATGGTCTTATTTCTTTGATTGCAGATGCCTCCTCCAAGACAACCTCGCAAACGCAGAGCTGCTCCAGCTGCTGCGGATCAGACACCTCCGCCAGAGGAGTGGTTTACACGAGATTCGACATTACCTGATCCGTATCAGCGAGACTGTGATGCCATACAGTGGCCTTGGCCTAAGGAAGAAGGAGCCGAGATTCCGAAAGATAAAGTTTGGGGAAAGGCGCCTAAGGATCTGGCTAAGGATGCAGATTTCATCAACAGGCCAAAATCAGAGCACTTGGAAGACCTGTAAGATCTTAGGCATTGATGAGCAGGTGCTTGCATTGGTTAAGGGCATTGGTCTGGGGAAGATGCCTATGCAGTACTACCCGCTTTATCCTGATCTAGTTAGACAGTTGCTGGCTACTTGCAGAGTTTGCTATCCTGATCCGGACTGCCGTAGAGCTTCAGGATGTATCTTTACTTTCAGGTGTCTGGGAGCCAGGTATCGGATTTCATTCCTCGATATCTGCCGTATTTATGGATTTAGTCTGGACCCCACACGTTGCGGTATAGCTGTTGAGTGGGATAGACAGGAGACGCTGTCTTCTTGGGACCATTTTGGTAATGGACCATATGACTCGAGGACTACAAAGCAGATTCAGGTAAGGCATCCGGTGCTGCGATATGTCATACGCATCCTGGGATACACTCTGGTGTGCAAAGCTGAAGCGAACAAGATGCGCAAGAATAAGCTGGAGATACTTTTCATTGGGTTGAGAGAGCAGTTTGCTGGTACTGACTTGAGAGATCCTGCTAGGGATCTAAACTTAGGAGTTGTATTTGCTCATCATTTGTGCGCTCTGACGAAGAAGGCATTAGATGGGAAGGGCATTGAGACAGTAGGGAGTTTGCTTACTCCTATCTTTCAGCACTGTAGGATCCCTTTGCAGGGTATGGAGCGTAATGACAAGGAGGTATTCATGGATTTGACGCACCTGCAAAGTGCTACTTTGCTGCAGGAGAGACACATTTGGGTCTACTATGACACACATGAGCAGAAGCATGGTGTGGAGCTTCCTGCTGCCAGTCTGACCAGGATTGATACATTGGCTGCCTTGAGTTTCGATCCTCCTAGGCGCGATCAGCGCAGTGTACCTACGATGGCCCATCCTCTGGGAGAGCCTTCTACACGGGCTTCTTCATCTTCTGCGCCTGCGCCTGCTGCTACATATGACATTGGTCCTTATCCAGCTCCTTCGGTACCAGTGAGTGAGATGTCTGAGGGTGAGTGGAGAGAGCGTCAAGATGGTATACTACGGAGAATTTGGGATTTCATGCGTGGCTGCACTTGCAGGAGACAACCACAGATTCATCAGCCCGTTCCTGCTAGTCGTCGTCGACAGCGCTCTCCGACTCCTGTTACTTCAGGCAGAACTGATCCCTTGGATGGGAATGATGATGAGAGCGAGTGAGATCAGAGTCCCATTTTCAGACTATCGGTTCTGTTTTTCTTTTTCACTTTTCTTTTGATTTTTCTTGTTGCTACTTATGTTTGGGATGATGTGCTTACTTTTAGACCATTTGTTGCTTTGATTTTGCTTGTTTGCGATGTTTTCAGCTTTCAGGTTTGAGTTTTGAGATTTTTCTCACGGACTAACTGCTGACTGCTAACTGATCTGACGAAATCGCAAGCAACGATCGACACGGTCCTGTGTGTCGATCGATTCAACACGAAAATCGCATTGCAGTGATCGATGCGAACCTGAGCAACGATCGAGATAAAATCGCAATCGCCTTGCAACGATCGTCGCATTTATGCGTAACGATCGATGCAGGTGCGAGAGAGGTAAAAATCTGACAGAACCTAACACATCCTCTAAACATTTTCTTTCTTTCACCAATCCTAGGCTTGACACTACTGGGGATAGTTTGTTTCAAGTGTGGGGGACGTAGCTACTGACGCACGCTTTTGTTTTCTTAGAGTCAGTCCAAAAATTTGTTTTATAGAGTCAAAACAGTCTAAGTAGGAAACAATGAATTTTTGAGAAGCCAACAACACTTGCAGGAACTTAAGTAACCATTGGGATGAGCTTGCAGGATCAATCTATGACTATTAGAAAACCCAATGCGGATCAGCCTACTGAGAACACCCACATCACTTTAGGTATCAGAGGATCCTTTACAGACTTCACACTTAATTTTGACTTAATTTTCTCACCTAAGGGCTTGGTATACCTTGAATCGGATTCCTCTGTTAATTCTGACACAGCCTGTAAACCTTTCCAAGTAAGGTTCCCTTCCTTAAAGTAAAAAAAAAAAAGAATAATAAACTGAGGATGAGCTAGTAGCTCCGAAGTGGTCGCGGGAGTGGTAGAGACCCCTATTACCTCCTGTGCATCCATGGAATGTGTCCAAAGTACTCCCCATAACGGGAAGAGCACTGATAAAAAAAAAAAATCATACCCAATGGGAAAAATCAGTTGCTAAGGAAGGGAAAAGAGAAGAAAGGAACCAGAAAAAGATAGTATGGTGGTCTAGAGCTAACATAGTAAGAATCCATGTGCCCTTTGATCGATAATTCTTAGGTGAAACCGCACTTAATAGCTTATAGAAGTCAGTAGGGTGAATTGGAATGCTTTGCATTGATTGTGGAGTTTACTCAGGACAGTTGCTAAGTGTGGGGGAAGTATATGTTGGTCTTGATGTCTTGCAGGTGAAATATTTCAGTGGCTTACTAAGGGGAATCTGAGTGTTGTTGCTTCTAAGATGAAAAGAGTTTCTGAAAGTTTTCAAACCTCTTCACCATATTCTAGTTCTTTGTTTTGCTTGAGGGCAAGCAAAGGCTAAGTGTGGGGGAGTTGATATACCATGGATTTTAGGGTTTTTAACCATGGTATATGTCTTATTTATCGAGTTTTTATTATGTTTTGGAGTCTTTTAGGTATGTTTACAGGTCTAGGAACGTTGGGAGCAGATTTGGAGATTATGACGCATTTTGGAGCATTTTGGAGATTTAACCCGAGAGGAAGAGTTCACTGTCCAAAACAGAGGTTTGCATCGATCTACACATCGTGTGCATCGATCAACACACATGCGAATCAGAGATTCTCGGTGGTGTAATGAAGAGTTTGGAATTTACAACAAAGCCCAGAAGTTTCTCATAATTACAAAGAAGCCCCAGCCGTGATTAGATCATTATATTAGGGTTTTTAGCCACTTGTTTGGGCTACGCTTTCATACTTTGAGCATAGAGATTTTAGAGCTTTTGGGGCTGATCTGAACCTGTACTGCTTCCTGCTTTTGGAGAAGATTTCGAACCCCTTTTATTCTTTACTCTCTAATTATGCAATTTATTCATTCATTGATTTGTGCTTCATTGATCATGCCTGAGTAGATTCATAGTTAGGTTTAGGGATTCTCTTAAAGGTTTTCATGACTTGTTAGATTTATTCATCAGTTTAGGATTCTTAACTTAATTGTTCTTCAACCTGAATTGTGCTTAATACTAGTTTCTAACTTGATCACTTAGAATCTAGACTTTAGGTTATTAAATTGACACGAAAGTGTAATTTAGAATCTGAACTATTTAGGTTGAGCAATTGAATTATCCGCAAAGAAATTTGGTTTAATTGAATTGTGAACATATCGAACCTGCACTTAAGGCTAGTTTAATCTGTTAGGAATTGCAAAGAAATTTGGATTTCTGCTTTTAGACTTAGAGAATTCTCGCAACGAAAGTTGGTTAATTCTATATCTGTGTTTGAGTTCTAGAACCGGACTTAATTCGATCCTGACTGATAGTTAATCTGCTTGTATGATTTCCTGAGAACTCCCTAGACTTAGAGCTTTTAGTTGATTGCTTACAAACCACTCCTGCTACTGATTTAATTTTCTGCTCGCTATTTAGTTTCTAATTAATCTCACCTAGCTTAACTTGACAATTCTACAATCTATCGTAAGGTCTAGAGTCTCTGTGGATTTTGATACCCTATATACTACTGTCACGTTTGTGCACTCGCAGTGTAGATCTAGGGATTAAAACTCTGATCGTATCAGCAGCCCTCTTACTGCTTTATGCATCCCTTTTACTGCTTTATGCAGTTCTACATTTGGCGGATACAAGATGTTGTTCGTTATGATGCAGCAACTTGATGGATTTTTTTTCCATTCCAGTTAATTTGTGTTTTTGGACTCTTGTAGTCGGTGTGTCTTTTTTTATGAAGTTCGTTTTCCTCTTTGGTTCACTATTTGTTTGAAATGGTTTTGTTGCAAAGTGTATTTGATGCAGCGTAGGAACTAAGTATTCTTTATTTCCTTTTTATTTTTAAGGTTTTGTTTTGGTGTTTTTATTTAATAAGATATTCATTGAAGTTAGAAGTTTATCTCTAAGGATATACTCGAATCTTAATGAATTAGGGTTATGCATTCTTATATAAGCGTAGCTTTCAGATTGTGAAAGGCACGTTTCATTCTTTTAATTAATCTAAGCAGCATTTCCGCTCTTGATCTTCTTAATCTCGGCTAGAACACAAGTTCTCAACGAGCTTAAGATAGCGTGATTCGTTTGGGCATTCTTAGACTAAACAATCGATTCCGCAACCTATCGGTTACTACATCAGTTTGTATCAGAGCCAGGTTACTAAAGGTTCAATTAATAGATGTTTAATCGCCTTTATAATCATTTTAAAGATTGTTAATTAATTGTGCACATGTTACTATTTCAATCTCGGGTTTTAAATCACTAAATATTTTTTTTCTAATTCTCAAGACTTCGTTTTACCTATCAACTCAGTCGTCGTTGATATCATACCACTTTTCCAAAACTCCAACTTGTTTAACTGCTTTGGTTTTTTTTTTTTAATGGATCTAAAATTTATTCAATCAAATCATTCTTACATCAAGTGCTTATTGTTTGGACATCAAGCTCTATAAAGAATGAATTGTTTGGACATCAAGCTCTATAAAGAATGATTGTTCTACTTTTCAACAATTTAATTGCTTTATTGCCCATATTTGTCTACGTTGTTTCCTATAAAGAATGATTGTTCTACGTTGGATCTCTTGGCTTTGCTGAGGTTTATTGCCCATATTTGTCTATGTATATTTCAAAAAAAGAGTGTGTCCCAAAGAACTTTTCTCTCTGACGAGCTTCCCGAGGTGGTTTAGTACTGTCCAAAAGTAACCTTATTTTTGAATATCTACCCGGTATAGCATCTCTGCAAAAATATCTACCTGGTTTTATTCCTTTTTAGGCAAGAAACCACTTATCTAAAACCACTCTTGGTCTTTTTCCACCGGGTTCCACCCCCGACCTCCGTCGGCGGGTCCGCAGCACCTCCAGTACCATCTCTCCGGGTTAGACACTCCATGGCCACCTACAACAAACAAACAGAAGAGGCTCAAACTCTATCAGAAATAACAGAGAAGTTTTTTTGCTCTCTCTTAAGCTTGTCAAAAAGTCTTCCAGAAAAACCCCTTTAGCTCTCTGTTTGGTTTGACAAATTACTCTATGTTTGGCTACTACTTAATGTCTTGAATCTCTCTATCTATAAACAGGATTCTTGTTAAACTCTCACTTTAAGTGAAGAACCTTACCGGGAAACCGGATATCTTGTTAACTGTTGAAGGGTAACTACAAAAGCCCTCTCTACCAGAAGCCTTACTGCTCAAGCTCTAACCATGAGTCGCCGACTATCATCTACTGAAAAGGGAAAAGGTCTGGCTCATTACCCAGAACCACCAAGAGCAACGAAAGTCAGGGTCCCGGCTTTTGACACATCTGCAATGCTAAGAAAACATGCTCTAACACTGATAGGAAGGGTAACTAACCCAAAAATCCAGAGAATGTGGTCTCTGATACCGTTCTTTGCAGACCACTGGAAAACATCTTCTCCACCTACCGGAGCAGATCTTGGACAAGGTTTATTCCAATTCCAGTTCTCCTCAGCTGAGGATCTCCAGAAAGTCCTAGATAATAGGCCTTACCACTTTGCCCATTGGATGGTGATCCTTCAGAAATGGGAACCGTCAACTCAGAAGTCGTTTCCGTCCATCATCCCGTTCTGGATCCAAGTTCAAGGGATCCCCCTGCATTTATGGTCTGAGGAAACACTGAAAAGCATTGCAGACAACATCGGAACTTACGAGGGTTGTGACATCTCACTAAAAGCTGCAAGAATGAAAGTCTCAATCAACGGGCTCCAACCACTAATCAAGTCAACATTGGTGGAGTTTGATACAGGAGACATAGTGGAAGCCATATTAGTGTATGAAAAATTGGAAAAACACTGTACCACTTGTTTTATGTTGGACCATGAAGCTAATGATTGCCCTCTCTCTAATCCGGTACCAACTAAACCTCAGCAAAGCCAAGAGATCCAACGCAAAATCCAGGAATCTTCTTATTCCCGTCCAGCTGAAAGAAGCATCAGAAATGAAACTAAGTCCACAAACTCCTTTGTCCCCAAGAGGATTTCTGATCATACTTACCAACCCTATAAGCCAAGAGATAGAAGAGGCTACTCTACTTCGTCCAGATATGAACAACATGATAAAGAAAGGAGCAGAGACAGAGTCTACCTACAAAGGGATGGCTTTAGCTCGGGTAACTTCCATCCCAAACACAGGGAGGTTCAACCTCCCCAGATTAGAAATTCTGAGGCTGAAAGACAGGGCAGAATCTCTTCCACGACCCCTCGACAGCAATGGGTAGAGAAGTCAAAGTCTGTTGATCCAAATAACTCTCACAGAGACTCTCACTGCTCTATATCCTCCTCTGAAAGAGCTCGCAGACCACCTCTTGACCGAGAGACGACTCCGGTATCACCAGTCCGGGAGGTACCTCAACAGGCCTATAATGTAGCACTGGGTGAGCTGAGAGATGTAATGATTCAATACTCCAATTGCGCTGACCCATCTGAGAGTGCAGCAAGGAAGGAAAGAGTGCGTCTAGCTGAGGAACAAGGACAGTTTGAGGAGACTGCTATCCAAATGGCCTTAGCAGCTAACCCTCCACCTCAGCCCCCAAATGTTGTATCTTCTTTAACTTCTCCTTCTCAGGAGCGCATTCCTGCCACACTTCGTTTAGGCCCCCCTAACACACAGCTGGATGATCTAGCTCTAAAGTCAGCACAAGTAAAGCAAAGTGTTAAGAAAAGACTTGGAAGACCACCGGGAAAGAAAAATAACTTACCAGGGCTTCTACTGGGCTCTAGCATCAGGAAAAGAAGAGTGGCAGGGGTGCAACCATCACCACGGAAAAGAGCTGTCAAACCAACAACAAGAAAAGAGGATGGGGGAGATCAAAGGAAATCAGGGAATGAGGCAGGGCCAAGTATCAGACCCCAGAACTCACAAAGAGAGATGGATACTAACCTCCCTCCAAGACCGGCACCCCCAAGTTCAAGAAAGAAGATGGATTTTCAGGATCCATCATCTCTTCTTCCTTAAAAATTGTGTGCTGGAACTGCCAAGGGCTTGGGAACCCCTTGACAGTCCGAAGACTAAGAGAGATCAAGCGGCTAATAGATCCAGACATTTTATTTCTCTCTGAAACAAAAAATACTGACGAGACAGTGCTGAAGAAACTTGAAGTACTAGGCTTTGACCATCATTCTCTCATATCACCCCATGGCCACTCAGGAGGAGGCCTAATTTTAGTATGGAAACAAGAGGTTAATCTGGAAGTAATATCTTCATGTATTAACTTCTTGGATACTACTATTACCTTTGAAGGAAATATTTTCTATGCAACCTTTGTGTATGGAGATCCTGACTTTAATGTAAGACGTAATTTATGGAAACATCTTATTGATTTGTCCAATATCAGAAACAAACCTTGGTTTATATCGGGTGATTTCAATGATATCTTGGACAATACGGAAAAGGAAGGAGGGCCTACAAGAGCTGAAGGCTCTTTTGGCGACTTTCGGGCTTTCTTGTCTGAGGGAGATCTTTATGATTTACCCCACACTGGTGAAAAACTATCCTGGAGAGGCGTTAGGAATGATCATTTAGTCCAGTGTAGGCTGGACCGAGCTTTGTCTAATAGCATGTGGGCTGAAGCATATCCTAAGGCCAGATGCGAGTACCTGAGATATGAAGGGTCAGATCACAGGCCTATTGCAACCTATCTTGACCCATCCAAGTGCAGAAGAAAAGGGCTTTTCAGATATGATAGACGCTTCAGAGATAATGATGAAGTTAAACAGCTGATTGAAAGAACATGGACAGAAGATGTCAGGTTAAAAGTCAAAGAAAAAATTGACAAAGTAAGACGAGCGCTAATTCAGTGGAACAAAGAGAATCACAACAACAGTCAAAAGAAAATCTGTGAGCTAAAGCTAGCACTTGACGAGGCAATGACAAGCAGTGAGACAAGTACAAGCTTATTACAGCAAATAAATGAAGAACTCAAGAAAGCTTACGAGGCTGAGGAAGAATTTTGGAAACAAAGAAGCCGGCAATTATGGCTTCATCTTGGAGATCTAAATACAAGTTATTTCCATGCTGCAACTAGAGGGAGAAAAGCAGTAAATAAATTCTCAGTCATTGAGGATAACAATGGAGATGCAATCTTTGAGGAAGAAGGAATCATATCTGTGATTACCTCTTACTTCCAATCACTCTTCTCTACCACTGGAGCTCGACCGGAGTTGATGGACGAGATGATGGAGAGTGCCTTGAAACCTATCATAGGCGCAGAACTTAACCTGAAACTCATTCAAATACCATCAAGCTTGGAAATCAGAGAAGCCCTGTTTGCTATTCATCCTGATAAAGCCCCTGGCCCGGATGGCTTCTCAGCCAGTTTTTTCAAACTAATTGGGAGGTCATCGGCCAAGACTTAATTACAGAGATACAAGACTTCTTTGAATCTGGCTCTATGCCAAGAACAGTAAATGATACTTTTATACGGCTGATCCCAAAGATTACAAGTCCTAAAAAGGTGGAGGAGTACAGACCAATAGCGCTATGTAACATTTTCTACAAGGTGATCTCCAAACTACTTTCTAAAAGGTTGCAACCAATCCTAGAAGAGATCATCTCTGAGAACCAGTCAGCGTTTGTACCTAAACGGGCAATAACTGATAACGTTCTCATTACCCATGAAGTGTTACATTACCTGAAAACATCTAAGGCAAAAAAGCATTGCTTCATGGCGGTTAAAACCGACATGAGCAAGGCCTATGATAGGCTGGAGTGGAATTTCATCCAGGAGGTGCTTGAAAGACTCGGCTTCCACCACCAATTGATACACTGGATCATGCAATGTGTTAAATCTGTCACATACTCATTTATAGTGAATGGAGCAGCTAGAGGTAAGGTCTTACCGAGCAGAGGCATTAGACAAGGCGACCCTCTATCGCCATATCTCTTCATTCTCTGTAGTGAAGTACTCTCAGGCCTCTGTCATAAAGCGCAGGAATCAGGAGTAATGAAAGGTATTAAAGTGGCCAGAAATTGTCCAAGAATAAACCACCTGTTATTCGCGGATGATACCATGTTTTTTTGCAAAGCTGATGAATCATCTTCTCGGGCTCTGAAACAAATTCTGACATCGTATGAGAGCTTGTCTGGCCAGAAGATAAACTGCCAGAAATCATCAGTGTCATTCTCAAAGAAAACCCCTCAACATATTAAGAATCAGGTATTCCAAATATTAGAGATTACAAGAGAGGGAGGAGTAGGAAAATACCTTGGATTACCGGAACACTTTGGTAGGAAGAAGAAGGACTTATTCACTGCGATTGTGGACCGTATCCGTCAAAAGGCAGTCAGTTGGTCAACAAGGCAGCTCTCAAGTGCGGGAAAGCTCACAATGCTAAAAAGCGTCTTGTCTTCTATGCCATCGTACGCAATGTCATGTTTTCTGCTTCCAGTTTCCCTGCAAAAAAAGAATACAATCCTCTCTTACTCGGTTCTGGTGGGATTCAACAATGGACAAGAGAAGTATATGTTGGGTCTCATGGGACAAAATCTCCAAACCAAAATGTAAAGGAGGACTGGGCATCCGAGATATCAAACGTTTCAATGAAGCTCTCCTTGGCAAACTAAGTTGGCGGATTATGACTAAACCAAATAGTCTAATGGCAAAAACTCTACTGGGAAAATACTGCATAGATACCTCTTTCCTTGACTGCACTGCTCCGGCGACTGCCTCTCATGGCTGGAGGAGTATATTAGCAGGAAGAGACCTCCTAAAGCCTCACATAGGATGGGCAGTCGGAAATGGAGGTGATATCAATGTGTGGGATGATGCATGGCTCTCTTCCTCAGAAAGATTGCAACCTTACGGTCCTGTTCCTTCGAACCTACAACATTTAAAAGTCTCAGATTTGCTTCTTCCCTTTACATCAGCTTGGGACATTAACAAGATTGAGAGTATCTTACCTGCTTACCGTGATGCAATCCTCACTGTGAAACCGAGCACGTTGGGTGGAGCAGACAAAATCATCTGGCTCAATCATCATTCCGGTGAGTATACTACTAAATCAGGATACACCGCTAATGAAATGGCACCGAACAGAGAACCGCCGGAAATAATAAAGGATTGGAATGGTCTGGTTTGGGCTATTCCAACAGCTCCAAAAATCAGAGTGTTCCTCTGGAAAATACTTCACAACGCATTGCCGGTAGGAACGAGTCTCATTTCCAGAGGAATGCAGGTCGAGGGCACATGTGGAATCTGCGGTGCACAAGAGAATATAGCCCATGTACTATTCAATTGCAACTTTGCTCAGGCGGTTTGGCTATTGGCGCCTTTAGAAGGCTCATGGAGTATTGATCAAACGGCAAACCCATTGATGGGAATCACTTACTGTAAAACGAAGCGATCTTTACCTCCGACTGGAGTAGGGAAGAACGAGCTTTTCCCATGGATCCTGTGGACTATTTGGAAAGCTCGGAACCTGCGTATCTTCCAAGACCGAGTATTTACCGCAGAGGAGACCCTAATCAAAGCCATACAAGGTGCTCGGGAATGGTCCTTGGCGCAATCGAGTGTAACACAAAATCCGACGAATCATCCCCGACAGCTGAACTCCCATGGTAATCAGATTACCAATAACTCTGTTATCTATTGTAATACAGATGGGGCGTGGCTAGCGGAGCAAAGAAAAGCGGGATTTGGCTGGGTCTTCTCCCAAAGTAACGAAGTAATAGCCTCCTTTGCATCTGCTTCTGATCATGTGGGCTCGGCATTGGTGGCGGAAGCCATGGCTATCAAGGAAGCACTCTTATCAGCGATTGAACACAACTTCAGAAGAATCATAGTCCAATCGGACTCTCTTCAGTTAATCAGAGCCATCGACGCAGGATCTTCGATCTCCGAAGCGCATGGAATTCTGATGGATATCTCTATCATCTCTCTTGAATTTTCGTCTCTCTCTTTCAAATTTGTTCCGAGGGATCTTAATTTCTTAGCTGATTCAAAGGCTAAACAAGGTCTGTCAAACATTGTTATCAGAATGGGCTAAGGCCCAAGTTTCTAATGGAAGTTTTAGCACAAAAAAAAAAATGGCTATGTATTTTGAGACATTTATTCGTTTATTGAGCTAAAAAAAGAGTTCACAAAATGGCTCAAGAACACATGAAATTTCTGATTAAGAGATCGATCGACGAGAATTGAAGAGTATTGTCACACATAAACATATGCAATATTGTACCGATTCCAATTCCCTTTCGGAAATTTAATATCAATACACTTTTTAATAAAAAGAATTACCATTTCTAACATAAACAGACAAAATGTATAACTATTATTAAAAACAACTAAATTTGTAGTTGTAATATTTTTTATAATTAATATGTGAAAATCATAAAAATCTAATTATTTAAAATGAAAAGAGTAATTTTTTTGGATAAGAAGGTATTAAAATGAATGCCTTGACTACTTTACATATGTTTGGTCTATTTCAGATAATTGTTTCTGAATAATTTATTATTGTTACTGTTATGATAAAACTTTCTATAAAGATTGTTTCCAAAACATTTGGTTGACTGTAAAACACGAATTCCTTTTTCGCCATCCAAACATCATTGGATTACCCAAAACAGAAGGTGTGTGAAGCAACCGTGGTCTAGTGGTCAAGTGGTTAATGCTTTACACCGGCAGGTACTGGGTTCGAATCCCCGAAGGCGCAGTTTTACAAGATTAATGGAGGCAAGCTTATAAGGAAGTTTTCAGGAGCAGGTGGAGCCGTTGATCGTGAACATTGATGGATTCTCGTAGAACGGTGGTAGTATTATCTGTTAAATTGTCCTTGTAATAGTTCTCATAATCTGTATCAGCGTTAAAAAAAAAAAAAAAACAGAAGGTGCAAAATTGTGGCTTTGAAATGTACATACATTTTATAGCCTTATCACATATGTGTATATATACAGAATATGAATGCTTATTGTCACAAAAATCAGAACAACATATAGACAACAGCAAAAGAGATGAAGCTGGCTGCAATAGTCTTGATTTCTTGTGTATTACTTTCCCTTCTCCCAAGCTTAACCGTTGCGGAGATAAGACCGTGGTGCACGTCAAGAAGACAAATATTTGATGGTCCATGCCAAAAAAATATCATCACACAATGCTATGATGAATTAAAAAGAACATTTGATGGTTCACTTGGAGATTGGGGTCCAGTCGAAACCGATTGCAGTTCTGTACTCCCGAACCAGCATGCCTGCTTTTGCCTTTTTTTGCCTTGCCATCATAGTTAGATACTTCAGTTAAAAATTCCTAAAAGTTGTTCTAACTTTTCCTATTTATTTTCAATAATGATGGTTTAATATAACATATTCGCATCTTAGTATCAACATTTCTTTACGTCGCCAAAAAGTATCAACAATGAGAATTTTTTTAATTGGTTAAACTTGTGTCAGCCAATAATGAAATAACAGTTCGGTTTTCAACTTCGCATTATTTAGAAACGTTGTGTTCTTTAGAAACAATCCACAACATATTTGAATTATATGTACACACGAATCTCTATTGTTTCCTCATGCGTTCAAAATTTGGGGATCAATACCGCTATTTCATATTGGTATTGAAATTTTGTCTGGCTCCCGTCAAAGTCAGGCCTGTTGCATGATATTAATAATACAAAGCTCTTGCACTATAATGGTTTAATTATGCATCCACAACAGATATCGATCATGTCCTATGAAAATACAAATGAGTGGCTGTTTTACATTCATATTGTGAAGAAAAAAATAACTTGGTACCGCAAACGATATAAATAAAAACAGGTTCTAAGTCCGGACATTTCCGTAGTATTATAATTTTATACTCAAGTTTCAAAGTCTGAAAATCTAAAATACTTGGTGAAAAACAGGTAAGTTATATGAAAATGTAAATTATTCAAAACAGAAGGTGCAAATTATTCTAGCAATTTGAAAACATTAAATAATCAATATCACTACCAAATTAATGAGAGATTCGAATGCTAAATTCACATTATAGTGTGAAGACAAAACAAATTATCATACATTTTGTACTTTATTCTCATGAAAATATACTAATAATTCTTCAAAAACACTATATTATTATTCTCATCAATTTATCATGGTAGGGACTAAGACCCAAATCATGTGGATAAGGTTTATATTTTTCCTACTTGTTCCTGAAAGTAAATCACCACTCAAGCTGATGGGGGTTCCGGTTCTGACCCAAATTATTTGTTCTGACCCTTATCATTTTATTTATGCTTTTATTTTATTATTTTGATTTTATCAAATCTGTTCCATCTTTTCACCATTTTGTTCTACTGAAAATACTGTGATTTAAGTTTGGAGGAAGGAGGATATTTATCCAGTTTTCTTTTTCGTTTTTATCTTTACTAGGTATGTTTTCGAAAACTACCTATGATTATGTATGTTTTGGATTTGAGTAAGTTGAGGATGCAAAACTATGACGATTACAACATGTGTGTTTCTACGCAATATTTAGTGACAACTATTTCGAGATTCAATACTAGATTAGGCAGTAGTTAGAGTTATGTTTCCATCATCATCCTGAAGAATTCATTCTATGAAGATTTCATGTGAAGGATATGATATATGACCTAACCTTATCTTAATTATTTCTTATTTTAAGTTTTAGGCTTGACGACGAAGCAAATATTCATGACATCTTCACTTTTTTACCACTCTCTGTTGTCCGTGAATAGACAGCTCATCTTTAGTTGGTTCCCTACACATGCCATAACCATGTTTTCGAACCTCATGCATTCTATCTTGTTTATTTATGTACAAATGTGTGAAAAAGCGTCGGAGAGAGAGGAACGAAGCATTTCTCAGTTACTAAAGCTGGAGGCATTTGAAGACATTGGAGTAGGAGAGACGAAACAACAAAAAGAAGCATTGCTTTGCCTTCAACTCCTCTAAAAATTGGTAAAATTTGTTTTCTCATGACTCTATCACGGCATTTCCCACTTCTGGAAAACGTGAATAAAGGAAGGGAAAGGAAATAAAATCTAATACAATTCATGAGTAAACATAAATAAAACCAAGGCAAGCAATGGTTCAATCATAAAGAAGTCCGAAAGCCGTTTCTACAAAAGACCCCGCAAAAAGATTTAAGTTTGGGGGAAGAAACATGAAGAAATTTAGGAGGAACAAGTAGCTTACTTGAGAAGTAGCGACTGACGGATATGGACTCAATAGTTCCATTCTCTCTTGTTGTTTTCGCGATATCTAGCATCCTCTACAAAAACGTAACCCAAAATACTTTTAGCCTCACCTTTAAATGTCTTTTGATACCTAGCCTCATTATTCATGTTTAACTCTTCTGATGAGAAATTGACATACCACCACTATTGAATGTAAAGAGCTAGTTGACCTAATTTGGAGTCTAGATAGTTTTAATTATATATAATTGCCTTATTGTCTAGTGTTGCAAGATTTTGGTGAGAATTTTCTAGATTGGGATTAGATTGATGCATATCCATCGTTTTAGTTTAGAAGGAAGGTCACTGATGTTTAGTGAAATCACCATGCGAATGCTTTTTTCAAACCTCTTTCCTAACTTTGATATTTGTTTTTCTTGAGTAAAAACAAAGTCTTAAGTCTAGGGGAGTTGATTTAAACCGTTTTTACACCATTCTACCTTTTGTAGTTTTATGTGACTTTTTAGGAAAAGAGGATGGAACAAGTCAGAATGTCCATCTTTTTATACTGACACTTTTTGCCATAGGTTCTACACCAAATGGAGACCTTATCACTATTAGATCAAGCTCAATGTTTTACAAAAGGTGGAGGGCTCTACCGTCAACACACTAAAAATTGTTTCAGAAAAATTCAACAATTAGATCTCAAGAGCCATTTGGAGTAAGAAGAACCGAGCAGCAGAAGAAGAGTCACTGGCTGCGACCAGAGCCTCCAAAACCACAGGCTTGTTGGCTGCAACAAGGAAGGTCAAAGCCGCGGCCATGTGACCCCTGAAGTCAACCGACTTAGACCCACTTTCGGGCCATTTATGTCAACTTAAGTGCACTAAAAGTAGCGAGAAATGTACCACATCTAAAGTTAGAGTAAAATCACCTTCTATCAGCACCTATATAAGGACATGCACCCCCTCCTCTCAATCATCACAAAGGCAATCAGTTTTAATATTTTGTAAGTACTTTTCTAGTTTTCTTATTTTTGAGGGACATATGATAGATGAAAAAACCATGTTCCGAGAGAGGGTACACCTGAGCTATTGCCTTGATGAGACTTGCATTTCTGTCAGTAGTAAACACCAATTCAGGACTATCCAGTATAACAGTTTTCAGCGTATTAAAAAACCACCTCCAACTTTATCCTTTTCACATTCAACTATAGCAAAAACAATGCGGTAGTGATGATGATTCAGATCCTGTACTGTGCAAATATTAGAACACCTTCATATACATTCTTAATGAAATTTGCATCAACAATGAGAAATTTCCTCATCACCTGAGACCCTTCAATGGAAGCTCTCGAAGCCACAAATATGTACTTGAACCTTTTTCCTTCATCCAAAAGCAAACTTGTTTTTGTTCCATGGTTCGCCTTCTCCAACATATGCAAATAAGAATGCAACATCTTCAAACCTTCATCTGGACTACCACGGATATCAATAACATCTAGGTTTTTCCCTCTAAAAGCCGTAGAGTACGACACTTCCACACATGATCTTCCTTAGACAATCATCACGATAGTTTTAGGACATGGAGTATCAAATTTACCGGGATAGTCTTCTTCCAAGATGCTTGCAACTAAACGTGGTGTACCTTTCCTCTTGTTTCTTACACCACTTGAACTTTTGGGAGAGCATGAATACATCTTCATGTATGTTCTAACCAAAAAATGGTTGAATTCGTAATTTTTGCAACTCTCAACTGCCATTTACAACCTTGTTTCGCTTCGCGGCATTTCACCACGTATCGACTCATATCTGAATTGGCTATTGAAATTTCAAAATAATTCTCGTTTGCGGCTCTATCAACCAAATACTTCACATCTTCTTTACTTTTAAATTCTTGACCTATTTCCATGTAGTAATTTCTAGCAGTTCCTAATCCAATTAGGTAACCCTGGTCTGAATTCCAAGCCTAGGATCTAGGGTTCATATAATTGAATCTATGGGATCTCAGATTTACCTGTTGATTTGCAGCGGAAGTATTAGCAGATAATCGAGATTACGAAGCGCCTCAAGTGCTGCGCCTCTACTGGTATCCACACGCACACAAACTGGACCGCATGGATGCTAGTGCCTTACAGAGATCTAATCTCCAGAGAGGTTTCTATCTGTGTTCTGGTGGCTGTGAATTAGGTCAGGAATCAGTTTAGGTCGACCATATATCTTATATATGTCGACTTAAACCATAACGGAATTAACCAGCGATTAAACCGAATTAATCTGGTAATCCGCGAGTTGCATCGATCGATGCACTCTTTGCATCGATCGACACTGCCCCAGAATATTGATATCGAATGCATATCAAATATGCATTCACTAGATCATTACATTAATGATCAACCTCGTCTTTAACGTCCAGTTTGCTTAGGTGTGTGACCCTGTAGGATCATATAACACTAGCAATGAGTTCTAAACTCATTGATCATAAGTGGCTTCTAGCAAAGCATTATGACTACCCAGTATTATATGATTGTCTCATCTCGACAATACAACTATCACTTAGAGCAAGTACAATAGATTTCAGGACATTCCCAACAATCTCCCACTTGTACTGGAATCATCTATTCCCATCAATCCCTTCGTCACTATATCTCGATCTGGCATAAGGCAAGATCTGTGTCACCCTTATTTAGCCAAGATCATGTTCATCGAACTCCGATTTATACTGACAAGACAAACGACTGACAATCACCTCGTTTGAGTGTGGCCACACATTTCTCAGTATCAAATCTTCGATGGGCCCTGAGATATTTATCTCCTGTTATATAGGAGGGACAAATCCCATCTTGTTCCATCCCTGTCTCTTTACACGCTTCATGATACGCCCAATCAATGCCTTTATAGTCACCAGTTACGGCTGACGTTTGACAAGGTTAAAGCGGACCAATTCACATGTAAGAAAACATGATGAACTCAGGTCTAAGGACTATACTCTATAGTCGTAATGAAAACTCTCATGACACTTATATAGCTATCCCGTAGAGTTCTCATCAGTGGGTCATGTCCGATCCTGTGTTCTCCAACACATATCTATGTGATTGACTTTAATACTCTTATTAATGACTCCATGAAACTTAGTCATCAGTCACCTCACATACTAGTCTCACGCGGTTGTTAATGTCCCACTTTAACAACCTCGACCAGGGACCAACATAATTTATGTCATTTATTATCTATAGGGTTTAATGATCAAGTCACATACTTGATGACCTATAAAATGTCATAAATTACTTTGGGACTATTATTTAATAACCATTATTAAATAATACAGATGTCAGATTTCAATAACATAATCAAATTATGTTTACACGAACATCATATCATAACTAAAATTAATAACAATGACTCCCACTAAAATTAAGATCACATCTTAAGACATCTAATGCCTTTAGCAGTAGCCTAACCCTCATTCGCCCTTGCTCAGCGTGTGTCGAAAGACACTGCGTCTTGCTAAGAGTAATACCAAGAGTCCTTTGCACGAAGCCCTTCTTGGAATCCTGCATTTTGGACATGTGCAAGGCCTTATCACTATAAGTATCTTGACACAATCCAATTAGCTTATCCAATCTATCTCTATAGATTCTTATTCCAAGAATGTATCCGGTTTCTCCCATAATTTTATCGAAAAACAACTTTCGAATCAAGTCTTAACAGACTGAACAATGGAACTTCATTTCCGAGAAGTAGTATGTTATCAACATACAATACTAGAAATGCAATTGCGCTCCCACTAGTCATCTTGTAAACATTTGGTTCCTCTTCGTTCTTGACGAAGTCAAACCTTTTGACTGCTTCATCAAAACGAAGATTCCAACTCCGAGATGCTTCAGTCCATAAATGGACCGATGAAGCTTGCATATCTTCCTAGCTTCATTAGGATCAATGAAAACTTCAGGTTGTGTCAAGTACACATTCTTTTCCAGAATTCCACTTAAGAAAACTGTTTTCACATCCATCTGCCAGATCTCATAACCATTATGAGTGGCGGTTGGTAGGAGAATCCGAATGGACATAAGCATGGTGTCTGGGAATAGGTTTCTTCATAGTCAATACCATGAATTTACTTGAAACCTTTTTGCCACCAACCTAGCTTTGTACATCTGAATATAACCATCCGTGTCATCTTTTCTTCTTGAAAATCCATTTACTCACAATGGCTTCTACACCATCGGGTAAATCAACCCAAGTCATACTTGGTTCTCTGACATGGATCCCATCTCGGATTCAGCGGCTTTCAGCCATTTTCGGAGTCAAGGCCCATCATTGCTTCTTCAAAATTCGTAGGCCCGTCACTTTCAATGATCAGTAGATCACGGCAATTGGTTACGAGAAATCCATATTTCTCGGGTTCGTGACGGATCCTTTCGGATCTGCGAGCTTCAGTTTTCTGTAAAAGTCGCGCACACATATCTCATATGTATACTTTTACCACGACCTAATTAACCAAGATTTAAACCGTAGTTAATTAAGTCATAAACCAAAATCAATATTTGGTTCGCGATCTGTGTCGATCGATGCAACTTTTGTGTCGATCGACACTTCTTCAGAAACTCGCCATTTAAATGTATATCGAATATACATTCACCAGATCCTTTATAAACTCTAGGCACCACAGGTGCAGGTTCTACAACTCTTTGTAGATCCAACTGCTGCTCTTCCTCATCAGGTTGAGCAGTCTCCTGTGATTTTCGAATTTCTTCGAGTTGTACTTTTACTCCTACTGTTCTTCTTGGAAAGAAAGTCTTTCTTAAGAAAACATAGTTTCGAGCAACAAACAATTTGTTCTCGAACTGGTTGTAAAAGTAACATGCCTTGGTTTTGTTAGGACAACCAATGAAGTAGCACTTATCAGATTTGGGTGTGAGCTTATCAGAGATTAAACGTTTTATATAAGTCTCGCAACTCCAAATCTCCATGATGGATAAATCAGAAACATTTACATTCCACATCTCATGTGGTATCTCTGTAACTGATTTTGATGGAACTCTATTTAAAGTAAACTCAGACATTTATAGAGTGTATTCTTAGAGGATAATGGAAGATCTAAGTGACTCATCATTGATCGAACCATATCTAATAAAGTCCGATACAGGAGGAGTGAATTGTGAAACATTTTCACAATCTCTCAGATGATCACTAAATTCTTGATCTAAGTATTCACCTCCATGATCTCATCGCAGAGGTTTAATACCTCTGCCAAATTGATTCTGTACTTCATTTTGGAACTCTTTGAACTTTTCAAAGATTCTGACTTATGCCTTATAAATAAGGCATAACCGTACCTTCTGAAAATATCAGTAAAGGTAATGAAGTACTGAAATTTTCCTCTAGCATTAGAGCTCATCGGCCCATATACATCCGTATGTATAAAGCCCAATAAGCCTCTGACCCTTTCATTTTGTTTGTTCGCAACCTGTATCGACCGACGCACCGTATGTGTCGATCGACACTACCTTTTTCGAAAGGGGCCTTTGTCATTTTACCCAATAAACAATATTCAATTTACTCATTATGATTCATAATCAGATGAGCCCAAAAGTCCATCACTATGGAGCTTCTGAATCTATTTCTCATTTATGTGGCCCAAAACGACAATGCTAGAGAGAAGTTTGATTCGTATCATTTGACTTGAATTTCTTGGTATTAATGTTATCGTTAGACACATTCTGTTTAGAACATAAATTCCATTCTCTAATGGATTGCTACTATAAAATATATCACTGTAATCAAATGAATAACACTTATTCTTAACTTGAAAACTGATATCCTTCCATATCCAAACAAGGAATAGAAATAATCTTTCTGCTCATAGCAGGTACATAGTAGCAGTTTTAAGTTCAAATCATGCCATAAAAGAAAGCAAATGAAATACTTCTACGACTAATGCAGCAACTCTTGCTCCATTTCCCACACATAGATCCACTTGTCCTTTCTCCATAATCCTACTTTTGCTCAGGCCCTGCACATTTTCACAAAATATGAGTACCACAGCTGGTATCAAATACCCAATAAGTAGGACTATAAGAAGTAACATTTACTTCTATAACATAATACCTGAAGAAGAAGTCTCGTACGTCTTCTTCAGCTTCTCATAATCTTCCAAGAATTTATTGCAGTTTCTTTTCAAATGCCCATAACCATTACAATAACGGCACTTAACATCTTCAGAAGGACTGGTTTTAACCTTAGGACCATGGCCAGACTCGCTTGGATTCACAATCGAGCTCGTCTTGCCATCACCTTTGTTATTACCAAGTTTCTTAAACTTTTTACCCTTTTGTACCATAAGGACATTTGGGGTGTCCTTCTTGATGTTAGGTTCAGCAGTCTTAAGCATCCCATGCAATTCAGTCAACGTCTTCGTCAAGTTGTTCATGTTATAGTTCATAACAAATTGATCATAGCTTGACGGCAGTGACTGTAGAATGATGTCAGTAGCCAACTCTTGGCTAATGGGACAATCCAGTTTCCCCAGGTTATCAATATAACCCATCATCTTAATGACATGAGGACTAACTGGTTCACCCTTTGGTAGCTTGCACTCAATCAGAGATCTAACCGTCTGGTATCTCTGAGTTCGTGCCTGCTCCTGAAACATACTTTTCAGGCCAGTGATCATCTCTTTTGGAGACTCCACGTACTCATATTGCTTCTGCAATTCCGAGTTCATGGTAGCCAACATGAGACAACTCACATCCACCGCATCATTAGAATGCTTATCCCAAGCATCCTTATCTGACTGCCAGGCATTGGCTCGGTACTTCTTGGGGAGAACTTTCTCAAGGACATAGTCCTTTTTCTCCTGTTTGAGAACAATTCTCAAGTTCCGATACCATTCAAGAAAGTTGGATCCATTTAACTTGTCCTTCTCAAGGATGGATCGCAGGGAGAAATTGTTACGATGGTTTGTGCTAGTCATAGCTGGAAAACAAGGGAGGTTTTAGTTATGATGTTCAAGAAATGAGAAGTCTTAACTATTAAGAAAACTCGCATTATATTCAAACAATGTTTCCTCAGATGAATATAATGATCCAAGACCCATACTTCACTAAACTTGAGTGAGCCACTGGCTATCACCCAAATTTAGCTATCTAGGTAAGCAACAACTTTTCTAGTTATATCCAATATAACTCTTGGTTGTGGATTGACATCTCATGCCCAATCCACCTGATGTCTCTAGGCCCAAAACGATTTTGATAGCCCAGTCAAGTAAACCAATCTCTTAAGTCATGTAATTGTTGACGCCTTGCACTGCAGGCCCATCAACACGATTACTTCCTGCCTTACTCATGTAATTGTTGATACCTTGCACTGCAAGCCTATCACTCAATGAAACGAGTCTTGACAGTTGACAAGATTGGAAAGACATCAAGTATCACTTGATATTTTATTGAGGAACAGAATCATTTAAAACGTTCAGTTTTATTATGTTTTAATTCTTCTAATTAAATGATTTGTCTTGCTTTGGTTCTGTGATTTCAGGTTCCATAACCTAAACCATCAAATCTGATGTCGACCGATACCACTATAGTGTCGATCGATGCAGAATAACCAAAAGCAATCCGCGATAACCGATCAATCCAATTGATCCGGTTTTGAGTACCGGTCAGTGTCGATCGATGCTACATTAGAATCGGTCGATACCAACCTAATCAAACCAATCGCAATTAAACTATTCACAGCTTTCAACCATCATTAACCAAGCTCGATAACCGGTCCAATCCAATTGAACCGATTCATCAATCTCGCGAGGTTTGTGTCGATCGATGCAACGCTTGTGTCGATCGACACTAGGCGAAAACTAAGGTTTATTCGGGTTTTCGCCCTGCATCGATCGATGCCGGATTGGCATCGATCGACACCATGCGAAATACCCTAAATTTTATTCGGGTTTTCGCCCTGTGTCGATCGATGCCGGATTGGCAACGATCGACACCATGCGAAAAACCCTAAGACGTTTTTCGAACAAACCCTAAACTAGGTTTTTCATGAAAACGAATTTTAGCAAGTTTGTATCAACCATACACAGATTCAGATTCATTTAATCTAATCAACATGCTACATATTCAATGGAACCCTAAAGCTCTGATACCACTGTAGTAATTTCTAGCAGTTCCTAATCCAATTAGGCAACCCTGGTCTGAATTCCAAGCCTAGGATCTAGGGTTCATATAATTGAATCTATGGGATCTCAGATTTACCTGTTGATTTGCAGCGGAAGTATTAGCAGATAATCGAGATTACGAAGCGCCTCAAGTGCTGCGCCTCTACTGGTATCCACACGCACACAAACTGGACCACAGGGATGCTAGTGCCTTACAGAGATCTAATCTCCAGAGAGGTTTCTATCTGTGTTCTGGTGGCTGTGAATTAGGTCAGGAATCAGTTTAGGTCGACCATATATCTTATATATGTCGACTTAAACCATAACGGAATTAACCAGCGATTAAACCGAATTAATCTGGTAATCCGCGAGTTGCATCGATCGATGCACTCTTTGCATCGATCGACACTGCCCCAGAATATTGATATCGAATGCATATCAAATATGCATTCACTAGATCATTACATTAATGATCAACCTCGTCTTTAACGTCCAGTTTGCTTAGGTGTGTGACCCTGTAGGATCATATAACACTAGCAATGAGTTCTAAACTCATTGATCATAAGTGGCTTCTAGCAAAGCATTATGACTACCCAGTATTATATGATTGTCTCATCTCGACAATACAACTATCACTTAGAGCAAGTACAATAGATTTCAGGACATTCCCAACATTCCAAACCCATACCATCTTCCTATTCATCTAAATACTTTGTGTCTTCCACAACCCGTTGAAGCTCAACTTATTCAACCATAGCAGAATCATGCATATTGTCATGTTGTATAATATCACCATCTCCAATATCAACATTCTCAACGGCTCAGTCGACCGATGAGGTTATTATTCTGATTCCTTGCCAATATCGGAGTAGCAACACAAGAATTAATTACCCCAGTATTATCTCGAGCACTAGAATAAGCTCACCATAACTCCCACCATCTCGTTTTTCCCTCTTTACTCTTGAAAGTTGCTCGGCCATCGAAAATATTTTCAAATCTGTGATAACCTCTACATTCAAAACACTTCTTCGTTGCTCTTTATCCACAGAGGTTAGATACACATAAACATCCTCGTCATCAAAAATATATGACTGCCTTTGAGGTTTCACTACCAATGGAAATAACTCAAATCCAGCATCCTCGTAGGATCATCTATCGAAATCTTTATGTGTATCCTATCTACTAACAACGAATACGTTATCTCCTCCATAAATGATGTCTTAAACGATATACCATACAACCGAGCTTCTATTGGAATCCATTCATAGTCATCTCCGGTCTTTGAATAATGTCTTTGATAATCAAAATGTATGTTTGTGAAAAGAGAACCCATCCTCTTCTGAAAATGACTTAAAAATATGCATTAGGAATCTCAGATTTTCAACAGTAATATCAAGTTTTACTAGTTCTATTATTGTAGTATTACCAAGTTATACAAGTTCTACCATGCTATTAATACCTAGTTTTACCAGTTCTACGACTTTATTAATACCAAGTTTTACTAAGTTAAGCTACTTTTCAGACTAAAAACGATAATCAACCTACGATTCAAGACGATTAAACCACTGATTTCAATTAATTATCAATTCAATTTCCTAATCCACCACGAAAACATTGTTACCAACCCAACGTTTTTTAATTTCCAACCCTAAATTTGAAATCGCGCTCAATTCCCCTAAACTAGTTTCAATGGTGAAATCAAGCTCAATTCCAACTCGAGATTTAAGATAAAAAAGGAGATAAAGAGAAGAACGACGAGAAGAAAGGAGAAAAACTGACATGGTTTTTAAATCTTTACCTTCAATAATAGAATAATAGAATTGGAACCCGAATAGAAGGCATGTTGTGGTTAGGCCTGGGCATTTTTACCCGGACCCGAGGACCCGACCCGGAACCGACCCGAATAAGACATGTTCGTGTAGGAACCTGGTTAGATATTTTAACATGTTGGGTCTAGATGTTGAAGATCCGCAGGTACATGTTCGGATCCGGGTATTATCCGCGGGTCTTTCGGGTACCCATATAAACCTGTATAAATATATATTAATAATATATATGTATCTATATATATATATATATATATATATATATATATATATATATATATTAAATATACTAATAACTTGTTCCGAACTTGTACCCAACCTGTTCCGAACCTGTTTTCAGCCTGTTCCGAACCTGTTCCAAATATGTACTGAACCTGTTTCGAACCTGCTCGAACCTATTCGAACCTGTAACTGAACCTGTAACTGAACTTATTCAAACCTGTTCGAACCTGTATCCGACCCTGACCCTATTAGTATCCGAATAAAAACAGGTATTGGCAAGTAAGCTACCTTTATACCCAACCCGACCCGGATCCGGCAGTACCCGACCCGAACCCGACCCAAAACTAGCAGGTCCTTAAATGAGTTCTTTATTTCTTCTACCCGATGGACTCGGACCCAACCGAGAGCCGATCCAAACCCGACCCGAAGACCCGAATGCCCATGCCTAACTGTGGTAGAAGGATAGCGGATGAAGACGACGACCCGATGAAAGAAGATGAGTCCGAGAAGGATAAGAGAGAAGCTATGTGATTAGTTGATTTTATGTGTATTTTTATTTTATTTTATTAAATTAATAAGGGCAAAATTAGAAATAGAATAATAGAATAAGAGTAAAGAATATGAGAGATTAGGGAAGAGTTAAAGAGACTTTTGACTTTAAATTAAAGAGCATATGAAAATTTGATCATTGCCAATTTCTTTTTCATTAAAGTGCCTCGTCTTTGGAGGCCTATTTTTCAGAAATATAGTCATAATCAAGTAACAATGTCATACATTTCTTCTTTGCCAACCCTTCTCTCTTTTTTTTTTACCATTTTTTGTTCACCTTGTTTGTATCCCAGATGCTTGTTTCTCTGGCTAGTGACTATACAAGCAACAAGGAACATAAAAAAGAAAGAAAAGAAATACCATATACAGCAACCAAAGGAAGATGCTTTAGTCAACTAAAAGAGTATCATGATGAGGATTTTGAGGCGAAGTGTCTGCAAACACTTGAGCTTCATCATCTTCATCTCTCACATCTCTAAACATCGAAAGAAACGAGTTTAGTCCTTCTGAGGAAGCACCGCCTAAAATCCATAGTAGCATCGAGCTGAACGAGCTCATCGCGCCTGCTTGTGGATTAGGCTCTGCGGGAATGGTGTTTGCTGTGTTCTCTTCTCGCTCTTGACGTTGCATTGGATTCTCGACTCCTCCAACCGTTTCTGTTGCTGCTGCTGCTGATCGTGTATCTGTGTTTTGGTTTGGGGTTGTGTTGTTGGGACCTGAAGGAGATCGGTTTCTTGTTGTTCTGTTCAGCCTTGTGATGTGAAGAGTTGATGCTAGGATTGTTGAGGAAGTGATGTGGAAGTCTGGGTGTTGCTGAAGGTGTGACTGCCGGCTTTGAAGGAACCTCTGAAGAGCCGGTACCTGCAATTTTGTGGTTTCATTTTCAGATATATACTTATAACTGGAGCTCCTTTGAGTTTTTGGAATCAAACGATTACCTCAAAACGGTTCCAGAAGTATAGAATCAAGTGTTGCATGAATGCAGCGGTTGTCATAAGGGCTAGATAGGAAAATCCTGTTGAGAGTTACGCAGTAAGTGAGAAATACAATGTGACGTCTCTGAAAAATATATGCAGTAGTTAA
Source organism: Orychophragmus violaceus (assembly GCA_030180135.1). Taxonomy (NCBI): domain Eukaryota; kingdom Viridiplantae; phylum Streptophyta; class Magnoliopsida; order Brassicales; family Brassicaceae; genus Orychophragmus; species Orychophragmus violaceus. The sequence goes on along the minus strand of CM058235.1, from coordinate 78,053,778 downwards.
TCAGACAAATATAATGTATAAACTCAGTCCCTACCATATGCGTACGAGAAGAAGTAAATGTGGAACACCAAGAAATACAGCAAGAAGAAACGTGGGAAGAACTTCATCGATAATGGTGTTCTGACACTGCAATATTTACAAGACAGCACTTTTGTTACACAGCTAAAACTAACTTTTAAGACCAAGAGAAATCGATAGTAGATATACAGGCCCTCGGGTATAAGAGAAGACCGAACCTGATCAGGGTGAACAATTCGCATAGCCAGACAAGAACTAGAACCATGAAAGCCAGTAGCTGGTCGTCGTAAAACTCAAACAGGAAGAACAGAATCCCAATCATAATCTGCAATTTCAAATGATTATATTATGGCAGTCAAGAGAATCCTCTGAAATATTGGAATAAAAAACGAACCACGGATGTGTGTGCATACCGGTACAAAGACGAGGGATTCAATTACGTGCACAAAGATCAACTGAAACGTTGGTAACCGATGCTGAGCATGGTGTTGAAGCTGCACTGCAACAAATTGATATCGAAACAATGATGATCGTTGAGAACCAAAGATGGGAAACCATCAGCAACTGAATCAGAATTAAGAAAAACCTGTGAACTTCAACATGCGAGTTTGTGTCTCTCGCAAAGTGAATGACACAGACATCGTAGTTGTGAAAAATACGAAAAGTGACATCATAAGCACACCACATTTTGTCACCAAGTAATCTGCATACGTCCAGAATAATAATATTACTTTAGCAAATGTTTATACTGAACTAAGAGAAAGTGAAAAGAGATAATCCTATGTGAGATCTACCAATCCAACAAGATGTTCACACTAAATAGAGTTGAGAAATGCAAGGTAAACTTTTTAACATATGCTGTTCACGACAGAGAACATGGCATACCTCCGAATTGCGAAGAGCCTTCAGAAAGTTCTTGGGAGTAACTAAGGTTGTAAAACTCTCTTGTCTGGAAGTTGTATAGATAACCTGTAATGGAGGAAGTTGGCAGTCATATGGGGTGGGTGAAACTGCAGCTTTCGCAATAGCATATAGAAAATATTCAAAGGGACATGAGCAGGCGACAAGGACATTGGTTATTAGACATTTATGTATTTTCAAGTATGGACCAACTAATTCCTACACTTCCTAGAGGATAACATAATTAAGGTAATAATAAAATATAAACAGACAATCTCTTTTTAGCGGTAGCCTAAACTTTCAGATGGAAATAGGTTTGCACAAAGCAAGGACAAACAAATAGTTGTTCTCAAAGCAAGGAATCACAGGCCTAGAAGGATGCATATATATAATTTTACCCTACCAAACCGAAAAATGAAGAGACCCACACATAGTGAAATTTGCATGGGCATCGTCAACCAGACAAACAGCTAATAGCCTAATACGTACCTTGACCAGCAGAGTTCTGTAAGCTATTCATGATAATTGTATCATATCCTACAACTCTGTTTATAAGAAGTTGCTGCCACCTGCAAAAGTAATTCAAATTTAAGAAGCTTATCATCAGGATAAAAGCCTTTTCAAATTATTTCCAAATTGAAGGCCAATAACATGAACATTACCTGTTGCCAAAGCAGTCATGTCGTGCCGATATGCTGACATTTGCAGTGCGAATGTTATGCCGTGACTTTGCTTCATCAGGCAGCAAAAAGTAACCCTATACGGAAAAAGTGCAAAACAATTGTAAGGCCAAACCAGAAATTCAACTGAAGAATTCCTCATATTTGAGTCTTCCTTGATAAAATAGATTATTCTGGGGTATAAGATGCTCAAGGATCTTCCCCTTGTCAGTTTAAAATTCTTATCAGAGAATAATATTTACCTTTTCCATAGTATATAGATATGTTGGCTCAAACTCTTGAGTTTTTTTCTCAAGCCATTGAACTGACACAAAAAAATCCACAAACAAAAAATTTTCAAGCATAGCAGTTAATGCATATATATCACCAACCAAAGCAGAGCGAAAAATCCCAACCTGTGTTATATTACTCCTCTAATAACTAAATATAAAATTTATTTAGTAGGCTGCATATCTCAAAATAAGGAAGTTCACTAAAATTATGAAGAACAAAACCACTATAAATATAAAATAGAGGTTCTCATGAGATGGTTTTTACCTGCATAGTAGTTGACCTTATCCATATACAGCACATGCAACAATTTGGGCAGATCAAGATTTAACGGTATGCCAATAATGTTCTGTATTTAACATTTGAAGAGCAAAATAATTTGTTTTAGTCAAAATCAAAACACAAATTCAGGATTGTAACTCGGCAGATGACCTAAGTCCATTCTCCTCACAAACTCACAAAAGAAAAGGGAGAAAATGCTGAAAAATCTTCACACCCTTACAACTGATCCACAAGTCACTTCAGATTTCCAGTAACATATATTCCCGACCAAAAGAATACCCTTAAAACAATGCTAATTGCCTCAGAAGTATACCAAAAACACCTAACAGAAACCTCGCAGATGAGATGTAACGTCTATATATAACAGCCATAAGCAATATCTAAGTCGGATTTTGAGAAACAAAGAGGTCAGATGAACAAATTATTCTGGCACACTTTAAGTCAGTTAAGAGACACTCACCCATATTTTTCTAACACCTCTGAGGATCCGTGCTGTATGCTGCAAAACGAAAGATATGCGTCTATAAAACTTTTTGAGAAAGCGAAGAATAGCTGCTCTGACAGTCTCTTTTGCAGACAGAGAGAAACTACTCCGGGGCTCTTCCTTATCGATTTTGACAAATGTATTATCAGCATTGTCTTCAATGGTAGAGCTTTCTACATTATTTCAGAAAAAAAGCAGCATCAGTCCCCTTAAACTTTTGAAGATATTTAGCTCCTACTGGCAGTCTATCGAAACCAATTCAACCACAGATAAAGAATCACCTTGATCAGTATTTGAGACTTCTAAATTATTAGTTTCAGCTTCAGCTTGAGAGACATCTGCAGCGGTACTTTCATCATTACGTGACCATAACCCCGCGCTTGTTATCTACACCACAGATATAAGTTGGTGCCATGTATGTTTTTATAGAATTAAAGATGAATACAAATTTATTTATCGCTAAGTGATTTCCAGGCAGAGACATTCAAAGTACGATGTAGTTTATGTCTTGCAAGGAATGATGAACAGCCTCATGGGCCACGAAAACCTTGAAATTTCCACTAATTATGCAAGCTAGCATCAGAAAGGATTACAGCTACATACCTTGATTTGTAAAAGCTCTGCTTCAGCTAACTCAACTCCAGTCAGTTCACTTGAACAACCAGGCTTTGCAAAAAAAAAAAGTTACATTAATTAGTGAGCTCGTACCAAAACCATTTCTATTCAAATATCTTCAGCTCCACAATTCTTTATAAAACATAAGTACATGAATATCTGAAAATTTAAAAACATACAAAACCAGATGAATACAGCTACATCATCCGTATTGTAATCTCAGTATCTCAGACTTAATATTCAACCATACAAGTAATCATCGGAGGCACTTTAATCTTCTACATAATCAGCTAATCATAAGCTGAATGAAGATTTTACAATCGGCTAACTCTAAATGAAATTTTCAGGTACTTCACTAAGAACAGATACGACATGGGAAAAATCAAGAGAGTCAAATTACTACCTGCTGAACATAATTGGCGTGCATAATAACGAGGATGCAGAACAAAGTGATGGCAACAAAGAGGTATGTATACTCTAAGAAAGCCCTAATCCTAGGTGTTAGGATCTGTGAAAACCTCTCCTGAACCCTAATAAACGTCTGCTCCGGATCCATATTCGATTCTCGATGCACTTGTTCGTCTTCTTCTTAAAAGGAGCGCGTCGTCATCGAATTCGAATTGCTCCGCAGCGAGGAAGACGATCGTTGATTCCTCTCGTTCTAGGAGATAAAAAAGAAAGAGCACCGAATCCACTAAAATTGAAGATTGAAAGCACCGCGAAGAAAATATTTACTTTTGTATTATTATTTTTTGTTCCTTGTGATTGCAAAACGTGAGAGCTTAGGCTAGGCCTGGGCATTCGGATATTCGGGTCGGTTTCGAGTAGGACCCGATTGGTTCTGGTTTTTTCAGGTATGAAAGTTTTATACCCATATAGGACCCGAAGATATTTCGAGTCGGTTCCGGTTCGAGTCCAATCAGTTCCGGGTCGGTTCGGTTCTAAATTTTAAGAATCGTTTCATACCCGAAATTAAGATATGTATATATAGTCTGTGAGATATAAACTTTTAGCTGCAAGTAGGCCAATGGTAGCGTGTATTCACATTGTTTACTACCTCAAACGAGTTCGAGCTCCCTCCTCTTCACATCTTTTTTGTTAATTTTTTTTTTCTTTTAATGAAGGATATAAACGTCAATTACACTTCATCTTCTTCAATCTCTCTTCTAAAACCTAATCTGCAGAGCCACCTTCGATCTTTTTCAAAAACCTTATTCACGTTATGCATTTTAATGTCATATACACATAAAACGTAGATCTATAGCATAATAAGCTATTATAAACTTGAAAATCAAAGAAAAAAAACGTTTTTCGAATAGGAAATCTGATTAATTTATAACTATTTCGGATTTTTAGATTGAGAATTTTGGTTTTTCGGTTAACCGATCGGGTATCGGTTCCAACCCGGAACCGAACCGATACCCACAGTTCTAAACTTTTTTATCCATCGGGTAAATGAGGCATAACCGGAACCGATCCGAACCGGTCCATTTTGGTTCGGTTCCGGTTCGGGTAATCGGTTCCGGTTAAAATGCACATGCCTAACTTACGCAGTAAGACCAGTTGACAAAAAAAAACTCACTAGGACCAGAGTTCGACTCCTCCCTCACCAGCAGTGTTTTATATTTTTTCATTTGGACCGTTTTTTTTCTTCTTATAAAAACTTCTAAAAATACAAATCCAAAAGAACAAGCATAACTATACCATTTTCTAGACTCTCAACGCCATCTGAGAGAATAAAGGATGAATGTGCTGTTAGAGTTTCCATACAGACTCTCGATCTAGACGAAACTCCGAGTAAGTGTAGATCTAGTCGTTTAGAGATCATTCTTTGATAGATCTGATATTTATTTTTGCCTCATTAGGCTATGTTAACCGTTGAGTTGTCTCCCTAAAATGGTTGTGGTTAAAAAGCAAAGTTTAAGGGAGATTCAACTCAGTTACGATTCAAAGATGTTTCACCTAAAAAGGAAGAAAGAGATGTCGATAACGGAGGAGTTGAAGGAGAGAAACCTTTTGGAAGAAGGTTAGCCGGTGGACATCCCAGATCTGGAGATTGACGATCTTATAGAAGAGAACTCCTTGAATGTAATTGTTTGCTGCCTCGCACATAAAGTAGGTGGTTTGGTTAAAGCTCTTCCTCCTATTTAGGGTTTGGAGGACAAGAGTTAAGGGAAGAAGTGTCGGAGCTGATAGGGTTCAGTTGATTTTTCAGTGTGAAAGAGATCTGAGCTTTGTTCTGTCGAAGGATTTGTGGTTTGTTAACGGCTGGGTGGTGACTTTGGATCAATGGAGCCCGAATCTTGGGCCTGATTTTCTGAACCTCATTCCGTTCTGGATACGGATTAAAGGTCTCCCCATCCATTTGTTAAAGCGTGCTGCTATTGAAATCTTAATCTTGCCACTGGGAATAGTAGATGCGGTGGAGCTTCACACAAATAACTTTGAGTTTTTAGAGTATGTGCGAGCTCATGCTTGGATAAGAGAAGATGAACATTTGCACTTCAGAAAAACAGCCTGGTTCAGAAAAGGTGAGAACATTACCATTGCGTTGGAGTGTCAAAAGCTTCTAAGAGTATGCTTCATCTGCAAAAGACTTACTCATGATCAAAATGGGTGTCCCTTTCAAGTCAACCCAGAAATAAACCCAAAGAAAAAAGGAGTGGCAACAGAGGAAGCTGATATAGGAACTATTATGGAGAATGAAAAGCGAAAGAGAAAAGATATCAAAACATGAGGAAGTTTGAGGCTCTCGGTTGATGATAGTCAGTTAAGATAAAGGATCAAACTTCCTCGGTTGTTGACCGAAAGGAAAAAGATGTGATAGAGAGACCTAACAACCCAAATGTGTCTTCTAATAAGAAGCCGAGTATATCTAAACATGTGTGGAGGAAAAAAGAAAAGCAAGAGAAAAACAAGAAAAAAGAGGGAGGAAGCTCAACAAGCTTGGGAGAATCAGTACAATCCTCACAAAGGAAATCGAAATCGGCTGATATAGAGGTCAGCCAACCAAGAAATGGTGAGGAAATGACCCCATGTGGTCCCAGTCTGGCTGTTTCGGTTTTCAAAAGACTTGGATCGCCAAAATTAAACTATGGCCAGCGGAAGGGTGAGGAAGCTGGTAACAAAACTCGAAGTGGGTCAGGGGTCTTTGAGCGATTGAGAAGTGCATCTTCTAGACTAGAAGGTCAAGGAAGTTTTTCAACTAAGAAGCGAAGAGTGAATTCTAGTGACGAAAGGAAAGCCAAGAGAGTGAAGAGAGAATTGAATGGAAGTGTAGATGTATCTCCCTCGTTTTTTTTCCAGACTTGGGGATTCCTCTGAAAATGGTTTTAGAGTTTTCTCTTCAAAGTATCATTCTGCCCTTGTGGCAGCCCATGTCCCGACTCACTTTGCCTCTAATCGGGCTGATGAAAGTGGAAATTTTTTGAAAGAAGAGTTAATGGTTAATATCAATCCTTCGAACTCCCAATGAGAGTTATGAGCTGGAACTGTCAGGGGGTGGGCAATACCCCTAAAGTTCGACATCTGGGGGAGATACGTGGTCAGTATATCCCAGAGATAATATTCCTCTGTTAGACCAAGAACAAAAAGAAGTATATGGAAAAGATAGTAGATCAGTTGGGATACTCTGACTTACATTCGGTGGAACCGGTGGGGATTGGAGGAGGTCTAGCGATAATGTTGAAATAGTCATGCTCAATTAAGATTCTACTCGGATAGAAGAATAATTGATGCCTTGGTGAAATGGAAGGAAAGGAGTTTTATCTTATGTGTGTCTATGGCGAATCGGTCAGGAAATTCAAGGGCAAAGTCTGGGAACGATTATCCAGGATTGGAATAGCAAGAAGTGGACTGTTGATGATGACAAGTTATTTTAATGAGCTTATAGACCCGTCTGAAAATTTGGGGGAGATGTTAGGAAGGATGAAGAATGCATGGAATTCAGAAAATGCTAAACTGCTATGGACTGTGGGAAATTAAACATTCATGATATCAGTTTTCCTGGTTTAAAATGAGAAATGAGGAGTTAGTGCAGTGATGGTTGGATAGAATAGTGGCGAACCAGGAGTGGATGGAGTCCTTTTCGCAAGCAAGTGCCATCTATCTCCAGAAAATCAGTTCTGATCACAGTCTCCTTATCACATGCTTACTTGGTGATAAGAAGAAGCACGAAGGTAGTTTCAAATATGATCACAAATTTTTCAAAAGTGAAAGATTTTAGGAAGTAGGTGGCAGGAGCTTGGAGAAGGGGTGATTCCAATCAAGCCTTGTCGGTCATGGAGAAAATAAGAGGATGTAGAAAGGCAATCTCTCAATGGAAGAGAACTAATAGACCTAACTAAGAGATTAAAATCCAGGAGCCGCATCCCCAAATTAACCTTCTTACTAGGAGAACTCCAGTTGATCAAGCTGAGATCAAAAGACTCAAGAAGGAGCTGAACAAGGTTTATCAAGATGAAGAAATCTTTGGAGTCTAAAAAGTAGAATGTCGTGGTTAAGAAATGGTGATAGGAACACAAAGGTATAACACACTGCTACTAAGAATCAAAGAGCTCATAATAGAATCCACAACCATATAGATGACCAAGACAGAGAATGGTTTGCTGAAGCAGATTTGGGGAGGGTAGCGGAAGTTTACTTCAAAAAACTCTTCAGCTTGGATGATGTTAGAATAAAATTAAGTGAGAACGATATTCTTATGGAGGAACTCCAATGGTGACACAAGAACAGAATGTGAGGCTGTAGTGAGATCGCGGATTTATTTCAAGGATTTATTATTCGTGGATTTGGACTAAGAGAATGTAAAATGTAAATCGCCTATGAATCAAAGATATATTAAGGATTGAGTGTCGAAATAAGAACTTATACAATCGAATTGAGAGTATACGAACGAGGTCGAAGGAATCTAGTCGAAGTGATTTTTCTATGGAAGTTGGAATGACTTTGTGATGGTCTCCCTTCTCCTTTTATAGCCTCGAAGCTCGATCTCTCTGTTCCGATTCTCTTGTAACTTCTCATTAGCGACGATCTTACTCTATCCTTGGTTCTCATAGTTCATTCCAATAGGCGACGACTCGGTCTCTGATTAGGACCGTCTTCTTTTCGTTGAGATTGATATGACGAGCTCGACCTACTTTTACCCGATATATCGATCTATTTGGGCTTTGGTTGACTCATAGCCAAATGAGCCTGACTTAGTAATTGAACCTTTATATCGTTTAATGGGCCAGATTTCTCAATACGAAATCCAGTACCAACAATAGCCCCCAGTCCATTAATTGGATGATCTGAGGTTAACGGGCGATAGACGATCTCAAGAAGCCGCGCGCCGCCCTCGATATCCGAAATCAATGATTGTCGTTCCTTACCATTGATTTGCGTGGATCGAACGATTTGAATTTGAGATCCGCGAGTTTCATTCAACCTCGGCACGTGAACTCGATATTTGGTAAATAATGATGACGGTTGTATCGTCATCCGTCGATCTGGTCGGTTATCCAACGGTTGAGATTTGATATCCCAGCTAATTTCATCGACCTCGATTCGTGGGAAAACTACTCGATCTTCTGTCGTTGATTTGTGATCATTGATTACGAATCAACGGCACATATGGGGAATACAAGAGGTCCCTAAATTCTCTAACTCGACGAGATAGCTATTAGATTTCATGGTTATTATTAAGGACTTTTTAAAACGAACGGTTCAGATTTCGGGATATAGAGAATCTCGTCGATCTCAAGGGAGAAAAGCAATTATTTTGCTTTAAAGGGAGGTTACCTCCTTCACGATTCCCACTACGATTTGTACTACATATTTAAGGTAACCTTCTTCTTCTCCCTTTTACGGCTTATCATTCTCGCTCTGCTTTTAAAATTTTACACTCTTCACAGCTCTTTCTCTCTCTCTCTCTCTAGAACTCTTTTTTTGTTCGTGTTACTGAAACACCATGGCACCAAAGGTAAGAGCAATGTCGAGTAGTTCTACGGCGGAGACGTACGGTCCTCATCCAACCTCCACTCTAAACAAACGTCATCTGGAGAATCTGCGGAGGAAGTGCCGTATTCTGGCAGACGTGGAAATGGTGATTCCGACCGAATCAGAATAGTCGGGGAAAGCCAGGGAGGGCAACTGTTGTGCCTCCTATGCATATTTAGATAAGTGAGGGTTATTTTTACCGATTCCCTGCCTCGTATCTTGGGTTGGCGCAACTGCAACTGGCCTTCTCGCAAATAACCCCGAACTACGTTTGGTACATCATCGGGCTCGGTGTACGCACCGCCGAAGAAGGGGTTTAGTTCGGAGCTGAGCAGTTCATAAGGTTGTGCCAGGTCAAGTACAACATTAGAGCTCCGGGGACGTACTATATTTCCCCCCGATTTGGGAAAATTCTCGAGAATACCCCTCCACGCAACGTTTGGAAGAAGTGCTACATCTTATTTAGAATCAACAAGGCGTCAGTGGGGGATTTTGACTACTCGGTCATCCCGTCCTGCTGGGCCATTACCGTTGGTTAGGATTAGGGTCGCTTTCTTAGTTCGATAGTCTTTGCTTCGATCTCGAACTATTAATAACCTCTCCTTTATATTTTTTTTGTAGAGACCCCTGATTCGGTGCCTCTGAACCCGGTTACGGAGGATCTGATAGCTCGTTTGAAGAGCGGTAACTGTGACAGGAACAATTTTTCTCTGGAGCGCTTTCGAACTACTCTCGGTTCTGAGCCTCGGCGACCCCTCAAGAACAGCCTAAGCGTCCTAGAGAAGTCCAGCTCCCACCAACTCCTCAACATTATCCTCCATTTCGGATCATCGAGTTTCCACTTCGCATAGCGGAGCGGACCGATACAAGTAAGGGTCAGCTAACTCCTCATTTATCAGTTAAAGTGTTAAAATGTCTGCCTTCGAGTTTGTTCATTTATTGGAAGGCCGAACTATTTCTGATAGCAACTCAGTCGCTAGTACACCTCCTCAAGAAAAGATGTCTTAAAGGGGAACTACACGTCCCCATGGGAAAGACATGATCGACCTGGTGAAGAAAGTGAAGAAAGGCGATATGGATGATGAAATTCTTTTTTCTCTCGGGGTAGCTCCCCCACCGCCAGCTCCTTGTCCAGAAGAGATGATCCAGGGAACCAAGGTTCCACCTCCCGCACAAGTCAACCAAGTGGTTGCTCCAGCTCAGTCCAGGGAGTTGGTTCACCTGAGATCCCACTCGAATGGTTCTAGGGGCTCGAATGGTCGAAACCAAGGCGGGTCCCGAACTCCCACCCTGAAGCGTCAATGAACTGACGCAGAGGTGAGCTCGCGTAGGGTGAGCCAGGATCTGGGAGCAAGGCCGACTTGCTCGGGATCAGCTGGGACGTTTAACTAGCGCTTTAGGCACCAGAAAGAGTGTCCTATTGCGGACGACCCAAATGGGGTGGCCTATCTGCTCAGGGACTTCAAGCCTGTTGGCGTTTTGCTCCCGGATGTCGGAGATATGGTGCTTGGGGAGGCCTACACTGAGATGATGGCGGCACATGGGAAGGTAAGTATTCATTCTCTTTTTTTTGTTCAAGGCTAGATGTTTTTGCACGAGACTTATGATTGTTTTGTTCGATGTATGCAGTCAGTGAACGATGAGGAAACAGAGTATGTCTATTACTGATCTCTCTTAAAGTGAAACACAGATCAAAACAAAAGATTAAGATAGGCCAACCTTTTTTTCTTATTGTGGGCTACTCGCCAAATAGATCTACACTCAACAAGCACTAACGAAAAATTCCGCAATACAATCGCACATCTAAAAATCCTGAAAACTCTCTAGGGTTCATCAGTTGGTAACAGAGAGGTCTCATCAGGAGAAAGAGACTTTCAAGTCTTATTAGGCCAAGCCAATGAGCTTCTCACTGATCTCCCACTCTTTCTCCTGATGAGACCTCTCTGTTACCAACTGATGAACCCTAGAGAGTTTTTAGGATTTTTAGATGTGCGATTGTATTGCGGAATTTTTCGTTAGTGCTTGTTGAGTGTAGATCTTTTTGGCGAGTAGCCGACAAAAAAAAAAAAAGGTTGGCCTATCTTAATCTTTTGTTTTGATCTGTGTTTCACTATAAGAGAGATCAGTAATATACATACTCTGTTTCCTCATCGTTCACTAAGATTTGATTTTTTAAAAAATTTTTACATATTTCTTAACAATGTTCTCTAAGCGACAAATATGTTCGTGGCCAAAGCGGAGCGTGAGCTGAGTGATGTCCTCTAAGCTAATGAGTTTGAATCTGCCAAGAAGGCGGTGGGCGATTTGATCACTTGGCTTTAGGCTGCCAAGGCACGTGAGGAGGAGATGAAGGGGAATCTGGCTGACTATATCGACCAAGAGGCCCGGCTGATGCATCTAGAGAATCAGGAGGAGGACCTGAAGCGCAACCTCGATGTGGCAGCTAATCAGACATTCGCGGCTGAGGAATCGAGCTGGAAGGCAATTGAGCAAGCCGCCTGAGATATTGCCGAGAAGGAGAAGGTCCTTGCTGACAAAGAGCATGACGTCAAGGTCGCCGCTCACTCCGCGAAGAAGGAACTCAACGAGGCGTACCTCGAGATCCTGAAATGGATTAATGTAAAATGCGATCAAAGGAAGGTCGAGACCAGCGCCGAGATCCATCTCCAGGAGGCCCTCTCGAACATCAAGAGGTCCTGAAGTTAGCCGGGATGAAGAGGATTGCGACAGAGGACATGAATTCCGCAGTCGTTTCATACTTCAGCATCAACAAGCTCAACCTCCCAGCGATGTCGGAGGACTCGATCGTGTTGGTGAATCCTCCCGCTCAGACCACTCCCCAATTTGACCAGTATGGGTCGCATCTCCCGAGGGAGACCGGAGATAGCTCGAGGGTGAGCGATGAGGTCGAGGTCAAGCTGCGGAGGTCGAGACGAGGTTCGATGAGCAGATGGGCGACTGAGCTAGTGCCTACACTAAAAATATTTTTAATCGTTTTGGTGTTGCCCGAAAGGGATTTTAAATTAATCTTTGAACTCGTGTTGCCAAAAAGGGGTTTTAATCTTTTGGTGTTGTCCGAAAGGGCTTTTGTAATTGCGAGGACATTATGTCCTATTTTTTTTTTTTTATAAATGGAACTTTCTTTTGATATTCACTATGTGTCTTAGTCGTTTTTAGGCATGACATCATTTTTGAGTTGGTCAAATCATCGTACTACCTTTGTATTTTCGTGCATTAGTCATAACTTTAAGGAGATCATACTTTGGGGCTTAGCTCGATCAAACTATTTCTGAATGGATCAAGTAAAGACATGGTAGCTCTGAAACGAACTAGCTCGAGCAACTTTGATTTTTCCTTAGAAAAATGTGACAAGGAAATTTCTAAGCATGAAAGCGTTGAGTCGGACTTGAGCAGATTTCAATTTGTACGTCGAGCTCGAATAATCGAACTAATTTAGTTTAGCCTTAGAAACATTTCAGAGAAAATTTCTAAGTAACGAAGAAGATATGAATCCGACTCGGATGGAGGTCTTGTATTTGATTGAAATTTTTTTGAGTACCAAACGGTGTAAATCAGAATCACGCGGATTAAATCGAGCAAACCTCAAGGTGTTATCGCGGGTTGGGGATGTAGAGCTCTTTTATATCTGAGAAGTCATTTTCTCAGGTTTGTCCAGATGCGAGGTCAATTGAGCATTTTTCCTATAGGAGGAGGTGCTCCCCAGTTCTTCTAGCTGTAAAGGTTGAAATTTTTTAAAGTTAAGTATTTTGAGGAAATATTTTACTTCGAGCTCATATATTATTTTGGGGACCATTTCTGGATAGCTTTTTGAATCGTGTTAGATCTATATTTTTGGGATCACTGAGATTGCTATTTTGAGTGAACATTTTAGATTGCTAATTTGGGATCATTTCATGTCGTTAATTTTGGAGTGATTATTTTAAATCACTATTTTGGGACCATTTCAGGTCATTAACTCGGAGAGATCATTTCATATCGCTTTTTGGAGGATCATTTCAGATCGCTTTTTTGGAAGATCATTTCAGATTGCTGTTTTGGGGCAATTTCAGTTCGCTATTATAGAGGATCATTTCAGATCGCTAAATTTGATAGATGAGTAAAGAATTTTATTAAAATAAACTGACTTTTATACAAAGACGACGAACTGAATGATTGATCTCAAGTGAAGATTCCGTGTGGAATTGGTCATGCAGAATGACTCTTCATCTTGTTAGAGATCGTGGATGACGAAATAAAATTTTGTTTAGGGGGCGGTTGCGCTTGAAGTCGAGCTGCCTATGTACCCTTTAGAGGGATCAAGCTATTTCGTAGTTTGATGATGGGGGGTATTCTCAATGAAAATATTTTTTGAGGTTGATGATGTTCGACGGTCGTAGTCGTTTTTGGGTCTCCACCGATTTGAGTCGGTAGATCCTGATCGACGTCGGTGACCTGGTAGGGTCCATACCATTTTCCCCTATATTTCCAGCGTTCTCTTCCTTTTATGGTCGAACATTTTCCGTACGACGAGCTTTCCTACCTGAAACCTTCGGATTTTAATCCTAGAGTCATAGTAGCGAGCTGCGGCATGTTGGTAGTTCTATATTCGGGCTAGTGCGAGGTTTATTCGTTCATCGATGAGGTCGAGCTCGTATGTAATCATCTGATTATTCAGTTCCTCGTGTAGTGGGCATTCTTTCTTGCGAATATTGGACACGAGGATCTCTGCGGGAACTACGACCTCGATACCATAAGCAAGAGAGAAGGGTGTTTCTCAGGTGGATTTCAAAGGAGTAGTCCGATAGGTCCAAAGTACAGCTGGGAGTTCGTCACTCCATCTTGATTTGCACTCGTTGAGCCTTTTCTTGAGGTTGTTCATGATCGACTTGTTTACTGCTTCCGCTAATCCATTTCCTTGAGGATAACTAGGTGTTGAGTAAACAGATTGATGTTCCAAGTTCTACAAAAATTTTGGAACGTGTTTAATATGAACTGGGATCCATTATCGGTGACGATCTCATGGGGTAGCCTGTAGCGACAGATGATGGTTCGCCAGACGAACTCCTTTACGTGGACGTCTTTAATTTTTTGGTATGACTCAGCTTCGATCCATTTTGTGACGTAATCCGTCATGACCATTAGGTGCATGGCTTTCTTTTTGCCTGATGCGACAAAGGGTCCCACGATATCCATTCCCCACCGATGAAAAGGTCCTGAGAGAGGAGCTCTATTCGATGGACGACAGCTAACTTTTTGACAAGAATCTTTATATGACACCTCTAGGTGATCAGACTCATGGACGCAATCATTCGACGGTCACTCCGCGTTGGACGTGCATGGTTCGAACGAGGGGTTATTTTTTTTGCCAAGGTCGCGAAACTTCGTAATGGGGGGTACGTTTTTACAGAGACTCAAGCTTCCGAAGACTCCTATATTTTTTATTTATCTTTGTTTCGCTTTTGGTTATGTGTTTGAAATGCTTTTCTGCACAATGTATTGATCTCTTTTTTTTGTTCGATTGTTCTTGCTTTTTGGGTGCGGATTTTGGTGTGGCTTATCCCGTAATTGTTTCTTAGGTGCGAGAGATTGTGCTTGACTTATCCTGTAAACTGTTTTACCATAGGCGCGGATCTGTGTTCCGCTTACCCTATAGATAACTCTTAGGGGCGAGTACGTGCTCAGCTTATATTGTGGTCCGTGTCGAGCTGCGGAACTGTTTCCAGCTTACCCTGTAAATAACTCCTAGGGTGAGTTCGGCTCGTTTATCCTGTATTTAATCAATTGTTTTTAGGTGCAAGTACGTGCTCGACTTACCCTGTGAAAGTCTTTGTCGAACTGGATGTGTGAAGGAATGTCCGGCTTACTTTATCCGTTCGTTTAATGACTTGTGCAGGACGTTGAGTCGTTCAATATTGATATCTATTTTGACTACATGACACGTGTGGTCACATGTGTTATGTAACACGTTGTTTTTATTGATCATTTGGCCAGAATGTCGGTGATTGTGAGATATTAATATATACTTAGGAGAACTTTGATGAATTTTTTATTGAAATAGCTGAACCTTGAAAAAAAGCTGCCTACATAACCTCTGAGGAGCGATCAAGCCGATCATAGTGCACTTTACATATTTAGGATAGTAACCTTGGCTCGAAGAGATAGCCAGTTTTTTTTTTTAATATTTTGGGGTCGTTGCTCGCTTAGTAGTAGTATCTTTTGAGTGTGTTCGCGTTCCATGCCTGTGGTATTCCTTCGCCATGCATGGTAACGAGCTCGTAAACTCATGGTTTGACGACATTCGAGATAATACAAGGGCCTTCCGAGTTTGCGCCGAGCCTGCCTGCCCTGTATTCTCTTGTGTTTTTGAAAACTTTCCTAAGGACGAGGTCCCCTTCGTTGAAGTGCCTATCTTTGTCATTTTTTTTTTTGTAATAGCGAGTAGCTTGTTGTTGGTAATTTTGGATTCTGAGGAGTGCTTGGTCGTGTTTTTCCTCCACCTTATCAAGGTGATCGAGAACAATATTGTTGTTGAGGTCTTCGTGTTTTGGTTCTAGTTTTTGTTGAATTGTCGGGATGCATACTTCGTCTGGGGCCATTGCTTCCATTTCGTGGATAATGAAAAATGTGTGATCGGTTACTCGGCGTGGGGTCGTTCAGTGGGACCAAAGGACTCCATCCAGCTCGTCGGCCCATACTTCTTTTTTACTCTCGAGTCACTTTTTAGCCCGTCTATAATTGTCTTTTTGTCGCGTCGGCTTGCCCGTTCCCTTAGGGGTAGTTGAGTTGATCAGCCTTATCTTCCATCCTGCACAGAAACCTTCGAAGACGCTCGATATGAACTATGAGCCAATGTCTGTCACATATTTTTAAGGTAAGCCATGGCGGCAGATGATGTATCTCCACATGAATCTTTTCATGTAGAGGTCCCAAATTTTGGCGTAGGTTTCAGCTTCTACCCACTTGGTGTCATGATGATGGCGAACCTCTTCTGCTTGGAGGCTGGTAAGGGATCCAATGTACATCGCCCATCTCATGAATGGAAAGGGGCAACGGATGTGGTCAAAAGTTTGGCGGGCTGATGAATATCCGGCACATGTCGTTGTTATTTTTCGCAGCGAACGACGTATTTTTCGCAGTTTACTATCATCATTGGCCAGAAATGTCCTTGTCTCTTAATTTTTGTGGCGAGCGCTCGACCGTTAGAGTGATTACCTCATGCTCCTTCGTGTGTCTCCTCTACTACCCATTTTACTTCTTTGTCATGGATGCAGCTTAAGTCCTTTAGATGCGCTTATTCAGAATAGCTTCCCATCGTTAATGACGTAGTGTACGCACCTTGCCTTTAAGCGTCGGGCCGCCCACCTGTCTTTCGAGACTGCTCCTTCTAGGATTTAAGTTTTGATCTCGTCTCTCCAATCGTTTGTTCCCTTAGGAGCTTCTTTTACGACAGACTTGTTTGTTTCGTCTGCGTCATCCGTTTTGTCTTTGAGCTCGGAGATGGCGAACGATTTTTTGGTCTGGTCGATGCATGGTTTAGCGACGTATTCGACTGGTATGACTCGTCGGAGTTCGGGATCTAATGTGGAAGCAATGGCTGCAAACGTGTTGAATGATGAATTGTCGCTTCGCGGGATTTTGTTGAGCGTGAAGATATCGAATTCTCCTACCAAGTTTTCAACAATTTTCAAATACGCGCCTATCCGATTGTTTTTGCCACATATTCAACGTTGTACTGACAACGAGTTGTGAATCACAGAGTGTGTCAATTTTTCTTGCCCAATCGCTTTTGCTAATCCTAGTCATGTTATCATGGCTTCGTATTCTGCTTCATTGTTTGATGTTGGGAATGTAAGTCAGAAAGATTGCTCCAAAATTTCTCTTGTTGGTGAGGTCAGCCTGATTTCAATCCCTTATCTGTTACGAGAGGACGATCCGTCAATGAATAGAGTCCACTTTTCGACAGTTGCTTATTCGCCGTCGCGGATGAGTTTTGGTGGTAACTCGATCAGAAACTCTGCCAAGACTAGTGATTTCGCACTTGTCCGTGATTTGTATTCGTCGTGACTGAGTTGGGCTGTGTAGAATGGTTCTCAATGGTTGGTTGGTGAAGACGGTTATTGAGTACGACTGAAAATATGGCTGAAACTTCCTTACCGATGTAACGACTACTAAAGCGAGTTTCTCCAGAGTAGAGTATCAGGTTTCAGTGGCGTTGAGTCTTTTGCTGATATAGAAGACTGGTTTCTGGTCGCCTCTATCTTCCCTGAAGAGGATGCCACTTACTGCCAAACTTGACATTGATATGTAGAGGTACAGAGTCTCCCCTTATTCTGGTTTGGCCAGGACGGGAGGTGTTCATATATACTCTTTTAACTGCGGAAACGCATCCTCGCATTATCGTCCCACTTGAATTGCTTGTTTCCTCGGAGATGCTGGTTGAAAGGCAAACAATTGTCCGTTGATTTGGAGATGAACTAAATCAAGGCGGATATTTGTCCTGTGAGTCTCTGCACTTCGCATGTATTCCTTGGCGATGGGAGTCCGGTGAGTTCTATGATCTTTTGTGGATTCACTTCTATCCCTTTCTTCTTGACTATGTATTCGAGGAATTCTCCTGAGGTAACGCCGAATGTACATTTGGCTGAGTTGAGTTTCATTCTTTACTTATACAGACTGTCCAAGCCGGTAGTAAGGTGAGCGATGTAGTCATCAACTAATGCTGATTTTACCAACATATCGTTTATGTCTACCTCAATTGTTTGTTCGAACTGGTCGGCAAACCTTGTATTGACAAGCCTCTGATATGATGTGATGAGAACATCCAACCAAGTACTGATCCTTACCATACCTGGGGTCTAGGAAGCTCCAATGACTCGTTTTAGGACAAGGATACTTAGGGAAGGATTCAACACAGCAGTACAGAACCTCCTGAACTCAATGGAACTTGGAGACTACTTTAAAAAAGAGGCCAAGAAGCAGGAAACATCAGAAGACACTAATCTAGGTGATTTGGACATCATAGAAGGTTTTGACCGTTTGAGCATCAAGGAAGATCAAACACCATCCGACCAAGGTATAATTATTCACTTGACAGGTGATGGGGTTCAAAACACAAAGAATCAAGCCAGGATCACACATGAGCTGCAAGATATCACAAAAGCAATTCACATGACCGAGAGAGCCCAAACAGAGCAAGAAGAAGACTTGGAGGGATTCCACAAGGCAGCTATTTTGAATTTAAGGGATATCAGGAGGAAGAATTCAGCAAGAGTTTCAAGCAAACCGAACCTGGACAAGCATCAACCTCCTCAACCTTCAAACCGCATCAACCGAGCCAAAACCATGTATTTTCAATTTTTGATCAATGCAGGTACTTCTGACCCTCCCAACGGTCCATGAAGCTTCCACATACACAGAATAAGTCGAAATTAGCTTAGTTTTCTTTTATTTTCTGTTTTAATAAAGTTTCCTTATTTGTACTATGTTGTACGCTTTGTTATTTCTTTTCACAAGTCATGTTGTTTTTTAGTCTTTTTGCTGTTTTTCTTTTGACCTAAGGGTCTCCCTATATGAGGTTCCCCTGCAGCGGTTGTATCTTTTCACCTATTGACATATCAATAAAATAACGCAGTTCAACCTTTGGAGCAGCTGCAGCATGTTCTGAATTTTTCTTGTGTTCTTTGTGTGTGATTCACAAAGAAGACGAGCGTTTGTGCAGTATCAGAGACCAGTTCATCATTTTTGTGGTGCCTTCGATCCACCATCCTTACCATCACTTGATTCAACATGAGAGAGCGTCAAAGCCAGCCTGTTCAATCCTATCTCTTACACACAACCATACATTGAGTAACAGGAGAGAGCGTCATAGCCAGCATGTGTCTTCCATCAACCTTCCTGTGAGGCTCATGCTTTGAGTCTTACACCATTTGGTATCAGGTTTTTATCCCTTATCTCTTTTATATTCTGTTTTGTTATTGTTTTTGTTTGCTTGAAATCTAAAATCCAAAAAGAAAAGAAAAAATTAGAGTTGTTTTGTTCCTTGCTTCTATTTTTGTTTAGATCATAAGAAAACCAAATAAAAATCTTGTTCTAGGTTTCTGGTCAAACTAAGAATTAGTAGTTTTCCTATTTTGATTTTGTCTTGCTAGTTGCTTGATTCCTATAAAACAAGAAAAGTCAAAAAAAAAATTCTTAGTTTTCCATTTCTTTTCTCTTGCATGCACCGATAGCTTGTTGTTTTTGCTGAATGCAAGAAGAACAAGTTAAAAACAAAATCAATGGGAGATGAAAGAGGACAGCCCGTTGATCCTATCATGCAAATGATGACTGCTCTTAGAGAAGAGATGAGGAACATGAACCAGAGGACACGAGACATAACTTATTTTAAGTGTCAAGGCAGGGGACACATGGCTAGAGAGTGCCCAAACCAGAGAGTGATGATCCTCCACAACAATGGTGAGTATGAATCACAGGATGAACTTGAGGATGATCCAAACGAAACAGAAGAAGAGCTTGAGTATCCTGATGTTGGAGAGTTTCTTGTGACCAGAAGGATATTAAGTGTCATGATCAACCCTGAGGAGAAATCTCAAAGAGAAAAACATCTTTGAAACAAGATGCACAGTCAAGGACAAGCATGTAATTTTATCATTGATGGGGGTTCTTATACTAACGTGGCTAGCAAGCATCTGGTGGACAAGTTAGGTATTATTAAGACCAAGCATCCAAGACCATACATGTTGAGATGGCTCAATGATGAGATAGAGCTGAAGATTTCAGAACAAGTCATTGTTCCATTCAGTGTTGGGAAGTACCAAGACCAAGTCACTGAACATTTCGGAACAAGTCACTGTTCCATTCAGTGCTTGACATCTCTTGCTTGGCCGACCTTGGCAGTTTGACCGAGCCACAAGTCACAATGGTCGTACTAACCAATACACATTCATGGACGCGGATCGTAAGTTCACCCTTTCACCTCTTAGTCCATCTTAGGTACATGAATTACAAGTGCATATGAACAAAGAAAGTGAGTCTAGTGATAGTTCGAGTTTTAATCCCTATTCTAACTGCAAGTGCACAGTAATGTGAATGTAGTACTTAGGGTATCGAATCCACAAGGACTCTGGGCAACAATAGATTTAGAACAATCAAGATTAAACTAGGAGAAAGCAAATGTAGTGAGAAACTAAAAACAAAGCAGGAAAGTAAATCAGTAGCAAGATCGGTTTGTAGGCAATTAACTAAAAGCGTTAAGTCTAGGGAGTTCTCAGGAAATCAGACAAGCAGATAAATCATTCAGCCAGGATCAAATTAAGCACAGTTCTAGAACTCAAACACGAAAGTAGAATTAACCAACTTTCGTTGTGAGAATTCTCTAAGCCAAATTGCAGAAATCCAAATTTCTTTGTAAGTCCTAACAGATTAAACTAGCTTTAAGATTAAGTTCGATATGTTCACAATTCAATTAAACCAAATTTCTTTGCGAGTAATTCAATTGCTCAACCTAAATAGTTCAGATTCTAAACCACACTTTCGTGTCAATTTATTAACCTAAGATCTAGATTCTAAGTGATCAGGTTAGAAACTAGTGTTAAGCACAATTTAGATTGAAGAACAATTATGATATGAATCCTTAACTGAATTAATTATATCTAGCAAGTCATAAAATCCTTAATGAGAATCCCTAAACCTAACTATGAATCTACTCAGACATAGAATATGAAAACATAATCAATGAATTAATAGATTGCATAAAAGAGAATAAAGAAGTAAAGGGGTTCGAAATCTTCTCCAAAAAGCAGAAAGCAGTACAAGATTAAATCATCTCCAAGCTCTAAAAACTCTATGCTCAAAGTATGAAAGTGTATCTAAAAACTAAAGTAAAAACCTAATTATATAAGCTACTCACGTCTTGGGGCTTCTTTGTAATTATCAGGAACTTCTGGGCAAAACTGCAATTTCTTCATTCTTCATTAACCGCCGAGGAAAGGCCCATCTCGCTCATGTGTCGATCGATGCACGATGTGTGTCGATCGATGCATTACTCTGTTTTGGATAGTGAACTCTATCTCTCGGGTCAAAGCACCAAAAAGCTCCAAAAATCTCCATAAACTCCAATTCCGCTCCAAATGTGTATATATCTAATAACACCTGTAAAAGACTCTAAAGAAACACTAAAAGACTCTAAAACACACTTATATCATGGTCTAAAACCGGTAAAAACCATGATATATCAACTCCCCCACACTTAGTCTTTGCTTGCCCTCAAGCAAAACAGAGAACTAAAACATGGTGAAGAGGTTTGAAAACTTTCATAAACTCTTTTTATCCTAGAAGCAACAACACTCAGATTCCCCTTAGTAAGCCACTGAAAGAATCACATGCGAGACATCAAGACCAACATGTACTTCTCCCACACTTAGCAACTGTCCTAAGTAAACTCCACAATCAATCCAAGCAATTCAAATTCACCCTACTGACTTCTATAAGCTATTAAATGCGGTCTCACCTAAGGATTATCGATCAAAGGGCACATGGATTCTTACTTTGTCAGCTCTAGACCACCATACTACCTTTTTCTGGTTCCTTTTCTTCTCTTTTCCCTTCCTTAGCATTCTGATTTTTCCCCATTGGGTATCATTTTTTTTTTTATCAGTGCTCTTCCCGTTAAGGGGTGTACTTTGGACACATTGTAGGAAGTTTTGGTTGATCCTGATTCAATTCTCATATTGATATCAACCTAAACATGCATTAGATCTAGGTGTTCTTATTTAGAATCATATGATCTCACCTTTTACCTGTTTGTTTGGCAGCGGAATAGAGAACAGGTCAATGATCAGGGAGATACACCGAGAGATGGATCCTCCAAAGGCTCACACACGCAATCACCGGAAACTGGCTGCTAGACCACAAGGAGGCTGGCGCAGAGAGAGGAGAGAGGCGCGGCTAGGGTTGGGTTAAGGGAGAAGAGAATTGGCTTTTAGTCATTTAAAAGCCTTCTCTTTCCCTTTTGGGCTTTTGGGCCCAATCTGATTAAATTCCATTTAATCAGACCCATTAGTCTTTCTCTCTTAGTACGACAAATGCCTAGCACTTTTGTCGTACTTCTGCTAAGCCGTTCCAACATTATTTCCTGCTAGCTTAAGCGTGTGACCCATATGGGATCATACAATAAAGGCAATAAGTCCAAGACTTATAGATCATGAGCGGACTCTAGCAAGCCATCATGACCCCCAGCATTGTATGACTTATGTCTGATCACTGACATACTCTTACGTTATAGAGACAGTACAGAGATTGCTGGACACAATTCCAACAATCTCCCACTTGAACTGGAATCTCTGTATTCATAATCCCTTTCGTCTCAATATCTCGATTAGTCATAAGGCAAGATTAGTGTCATCCTTATAAAGCCTAATCTTGTTCATCGGACTCTGATTTGATACTGACAATACAAACGACTCGGGAAAGTCCGTTTGAGCATGGCCATGCGTTTTCCAGTATTCAAATCTCCGATTGGCCTAGAGATATTCACTCCATTTATATTGGAGGGACAAATCCCATCTTGTTCCATCACTGTAAACTACTCATTTCATGATGTACCCAAACAAGGTCCTTATAGCTATCGCAGAACGATAGCGTTAGACAATGATCAAAGTGCATCAGTCCATATGCAGTCACATGCATGCGAACTCAGGTCTAAGGACTATACTCTATAGTCGTAGTAAGAATCTCTTATGACACAGATATAAATATCCTGAAGAGTTCTTATTAGCGGGTCTTGTCCGGTCGTATGTTCCCAACATACACCTATGTACTGACTTTGATGCCGAGCATCTATGACACACTGAGACTTTGTCATAAGTCACGTACCAATCCAATCTTACACGGTTGTTGGTGTTCCAATTTCAACAACCTTCGACTAGGGACAGGATGATATAAAACATTTATCAAATATAGGATCTCATGATCAAGCTAAATGACTTCGATGACTCAAGATCAAATCATTTACTTCGATGACCTATAAAATGGTTCATATCATTTTGGAACGATTATTTCATCACAGTTAAAATAATCTTGAAATAATAATTTCATTAAAACATAAATATTAATGTTTTACAAGAACATATCAAATAACTAAAATAAAGCTCACAAAACTCCCACTCAAATTTAGATTACATTTCAATGTTTCTAATGCCTACAGCTTCAGTCAGGAACTCGAGCTTAGGCCTTGGGAGTGGCTTTGTCAACGGATCAGCGACATTATCATCTGTCGGAACTCGGCTGATCTTGACTTCCTTTCTATTAATGATGTCACGTATCAAGTGATATCTTCTTTGAACATGCTTGGATTTCTGGTGTGATCTTGGTTCCTTTGCCTGAGCTATAGCACCATTGTTGTCACAAAATAGTGCCAGAGGCTCAGCCGCATCTGGTATCACACCTAGTTCCATAATGAACTTTCGAATCCAAACAGCTTCCTTCGCTGCTTCTGAGGCGGCGATATATTCAGCTTCTGTAGTGGAATCAGCAACGGTGTCCTGCTTGGAGCTTCTCCAACTTACTGCACCGCCATTCAGACAAAAGACATAACCGGACTGTGACCGGAAATCATCTGTGTCTGTCTGGAAACTTGCGTCCGTGAATCCACTGACTTTAAGCACATCACTTCCACCGTACACTAAGAACTTATCCTTAGTATGTCTTAGATACTTCAAGATGTTCTTTACGGCAATCCAATGGTTTTCACCTGGATTTGACTGGTATCTACTCGTCATGCTCAATGCGTAAGCAACATCAGGACGAGTACAGATCATGGCATACATGACAGATCCTATTGCAGATGCATAAGGAATATTCTTCATGCGCTCAAGCTCAGCAGCCGACGTAGGGCTCTGCTTCTTGCTTAGCGTTGTGCCATGTACCATTGGCGTGAAGCCTTCTTGGAATCTTTCATGCTGAATCTTTGTAGGACTTTGTCAATGTATGAGTCTTGACACAAGCCTATCAGCCTCTTAGGTCTATCCCGATAGATCCTAATTCCAAGAACGTATGCGGCTTCACCCATGTCTTTCATGGAAAAACAACTTCCAAGCCAGTCTTTTACAGACTTCAGCATTGGAATGTCGTTTCCGAGAAGCAGTATGTCATCAACATACAGAATAAGAAAAACGATTTTGCTCCCACTAGTTTTCTTATACACGCATTGTTCTTCTTCGTTTCTGATAAAGTCAAATTGCTTGATCGCTTCATCAAAACGAAGATTCCAGCTCCTCGATGCTTGCTTCAATCCATAAATGGATTTATGAAGTTTGCATACTTTCCCAGCATTCTTTGGATCTATGTAACCGTCAGGTTGCGTCATATACACATCCTCTTCCAGAATACCATTCAGGAAGGCGGTTTTCACGTCCATCTGCCAAATTTCATAATCATGAAAAGCTGCAGTTGCTAGTAGAATCGCTTGCTTCAATCCATAAATGGATTTATGAAGTTTGCATACTTTCCCAGCATTCTTTGGATCTATGTAACCGTCAGGTTGCGTCATATACACATCCTCTTCCAGAATACCATTCAGGAAGGCGGTTTTCACGTCCATCTGCCAAATTTCATAATCATGAAAAGCTGCAGTTGCTAGTAGAATCCGAATAGATTTCATCATAGCCACCGGTGAATAGGTTTCATCGTAGTCCACACCGTGAACTTGTCTGAAACCTTTTGCCACCAACCTGGCTTTATAAATCTGGACATTTCCATCCACGTCAATCTTCTTCTTGAAGATCCATTTGCACTCGATGGCTTTTACACCAACGGGTAAGTCAACCAACGAAAATACTTGGTTGACCGACATGGAGTCCATTTCGGAATCAGTGGCCTTGCGCCACTTAGAGGAATCTGGGCCCATCATGGCTTGATTGAAGTTCGATGGTTCATCACCATCAATGATCAAAAGATCATGACAGTCAGTCACGAGGAATCCCTGATATCTCTCGGGTTCGTGACGGATCCTCCCGGATCTTCGAACTTCAGGTACTACAGGTTCAGGCTCTACAATTTCTTGTAGATCCTCCTGCTGCTCTTCCTCATTAGGTTGAGCAGTATCCTGTTCATCTTGAATTTCTTCAAGCAGTACCTTACTCCCACTGTCTTTCTTAGATAGAAACTCTCTCTCAAGAAAGTTACAATCCCGGGCAACAAAGATCTTGTTCTCGGAACGTAGATAGAAGTAATAAGCCTTGGTTTCCCGTGGATAACCAATGAAGTAGCATTTATCAGATTTTGGTGTAAGCTTATCTGAGATTAATCTCTTAACATAGGCTTCACAACCCCAAATTCTTAGATAAGACAGCACTGGAGCTTCTCCAGTCCATAATTCATATGGTGTCTTTGCTACTGCTTTTGATGGCGCTCTGTTTAGTGTGAACACTGCTGTTAGCAGAGCATATCCCCAAAGGGATATTGGAAGGTCTGTGTGACTCATCATAGATCGAACCATATCCAATAGGGTCCGATTTCTCCTCTCAGACACACCATTCCATTGAGGTGTTCCAGGAGGAGTGAGTTGGGATACAATCCCACACTTTCTCAGATGATCACTGAATTCTTGGCTTAAGTATTCTCCTCCTCGGTCGGACCGAAGAGCCTTAATGCTTTTGCCAAGTTGGTTCTGTACTTCATTTTGGAATTCTCTGAACTTCTCAAAAGATTCAGATTTATGTTTCATCAAGTAAACATATCCATACCTACTGAAATCATCAGTGAAGGTAATGAAGTACTGATAGTTTCCTCTTGCATTAGTGGACATTGGGCCACACACATCAGTGTGTATCAGGCCCAATAAGTCACTGGCCCTCTCGTTAGGTTTATTAAAGGGGGCCCGTGTCATTTTGCCCATCATGCAGGATTCGCATTTCTCACATGACTCAAAGTCAAATGAGCCAAGAAGTCCATTCGAATGGAGCCTCTTGATGCGTTTCTCGCTGATGTGCCCTAAACGACAATGCCATAGAAACGTTCGGTTTTCCTCATTAGGTTTAAACCGTTTTGTATTGATGTTATAAATTGGCGCGGATTGATCGAGTATGTAAAGCCCATTCGTAAGAGGGGCCGAACCATAGAACAAATTGTTGCGATTGAAGGAACATAATTTATTCTTAACTGAAAAATCATAACCTTCCAAATCCAACAAAGAAATTGAAATAATATTTCTGCTTATAGCAGGTACAAAATAACAATTATTAAGTTCTAAAATCAATCCCGAAGGTAAAGACAACAAGTAAGTTCCTACAGCTAGTGCTGAAACTTTCGCTCCATTCCCAACTCGTAGTTCCACTTGTCCTTGCTTCAGCCTTCTACTGTTGCTGAGTGCCTGCATATTAGTACAAATATGAGCCCCACAACCAGTATCCATGACCCATGAGGTATTATCAGAAGTAGTTGTATTAACTTCTATAACAAAAATACCTGATGAAGAAGTCTCGAAAGTCTTCTTCTTTAATTCCTTTAGACCTTCCTGGAATTTCTTGCAATCTCTTCTCCAATGCCCCAGTTCTTTGCAGAACCTGCACATGTCAGTAGGCCCAGCCTTGGACTTGGGCTTGGGCTTTGGCGTGTCTGAGTCCACGACTTGGACACCCTTGGCCTTTCCCTTATCCTTAGCAGAAGACTTCTTAAACCCCTTGCCCTTTTGTACCATAAGTACATTGGGGTCCTTGGCGGTTTTCTTCAAGTTGGGCTCTGCAGTCTTGAGCATTCCGTGAAGCTCAGGTAGTGTCTTACTCAAGCCATGCATGTTAAAGTTCAGAATGAACTGATCATAGCTTGCAGGTAAAGACTGCAGAATGATGTCGCAGGCAAGTTCCTGGCTGATTGGGCAGTCGAGTTTGTGAAGATGATCGAGATAACCCATCATCTTCAACACATGAGGACTCACTGCCGCATTCGCAGCCAACTTACAGTCCAAGAGGTTCTTAACTGTCTGGAACCTCTCGGTCCTAGCCTGCTCCTGAAAAAGCGATTTCAGGCTTGCCATGATCTCGATTGGAGACAATACACTTTCGAACTGCTTTTGCAGCTCTGGAGTCATTGTCACCAACATCAGGCAATAAACATCATTTTCATCTGACGAATGCTTTTCCCAAGCATTGTGCAGAGTCCTGGCAGCATTGGCAAGAGGGCTCTCGGGGAGGGGATCTCGAAGGACATAATCCTTCTTCTCCTGCTTGAGGACCAGCCTCAAGTTCCTTGACCATGTCAGGAAGTTCGTTCCAGTCAGCTTCTCCTTCTCGAGAACAGACCGGATCGAGAACGTGTTTTGTGTGCTTGTAGTAGTCATATCTGAAATATATAAATAAAAAGGTTATTAGTTATATGTTCAAAATGATTAATCTCGTATTAAAGTATAATATGATTAATCATGCATTATATTCAATAACCTAAGTTACCCTCAATAGAATATAATGATTCCAAGATCCACATATAACTAAGATCAAAGTGGGCCACTGGCCGTCACCCAACCTTAGCTTATATCGGTAAGCCCTATTTCGGCTAATTATATCCGTGATATAACTCTTGGTTGTGAATCTGGGCCCGAGGCCCAATCCACCCTGATGTCTCAAGGCCCGGGACTCCCGATGGCCTAGTCAAGAAAACCGGACTATACAGTCATGTAATCATTAATGTCTGGGACTCCCAATGACATTTATGAATCACAAACCGTCTTACCCACGCAAAAGCAGACATCCTCACACTGTAAGGCCATGAATGCAATTGAATGGGCTTTGACAGCTGACATAGCCTGGACAAGACATCCAACGCTTGATATTGTTTGAGGTCCGTAGGTTTATTAAAATCATTCCCAAAATAGAAGATTACTATTTCGGGAAACTTTCTATTTATGGAAACCTACTATTTTTGGAAACTTTCTAAAATTGGAAACTTTCTAAAACCGGAAACTTTCTAACTTTAGAAACTTCTTTAAAATCCAAAACCCGCAAATTCAGAAACTTCTAATTTTGGAAACTTTCTAATTTCGAAATTTCGGAACTTTATAAAATTTAAAATCGAATTTCATAATTTTATTTTATAAAATAAGTTTTAAATTTAAATCTGAAGAATGACTCAATTAATGGCCCAATTGTTTTAACTTCTTGGCCCGAGGCCCAAGAATTGGTCCATGTCCAAGACATGACCCAATTGTCCAATTAATTGACATAACCGGTCTGGTTCATTAAAACTGGTCTAACCAAGTTTCAATTACTACGATGACCACAATTGTCAACCGGTTATTTACTAAACCGGAATTTCTCAATTTATTTGGTCCAACCAAATCAAATTAGAAATTCCTGGTTTAGGCACTAAATCCAATATTTCTTTCGACATTGGATTTCTTATTCCGGTTTAACCAGATTTAATAAAATTATTAAATCTGTTTATTAAACCAGAACGAATCAATTTTAATTAAATCTTAAACCGAACCGAACCGATTTGATCACGTGAACCGATCACGACCTAGCCGTGATCTTCACGTAACCAAACCCTAGCCGCAAGCCATCAACGATCCAAGATCGAGACTCATGCGCAGCTCGGGACGCGATCGGGATGCTCGGACGGTACAGCCGGGACGACGCGATCGGACGATCGGACGAGATGCGATCGGTACAACCGATCGGCCCATCTCTCGCGATCGCTCATCCGGCCGGCCTAGCTCTCGGCCGCGCGATCGATCCGGCCAAGCCGGTCGATCTCTTCCTTGGCCGATCGACAAACCCGAGTCATATAGCTCGGTTTGCGATTTCTCTTGTGTGTTTAGGGTTCAATTATGTTTCTTAACTGTTTTATCTTATCAGAATACCAACTTCAAAAACAATTCTAAACCGAAACTTCTAACAGTGGTATCAGAGCCATTGGTTCTTAGGTTTCTTGTTTTAGATTCATTGTTTAGGTTGTTTAATCTGTTTAGAATTGTTTTTGAATCAATTACTGATAAGATAAAACGGTTAAGAATCAGAATTAAACTCTAAACAAACTGATTGGATCACAAAACCGAGCTATATGACTCGAGTTTTTTTGGTGATCGGCCACGAGAAGGATGGGTCGGACGGACGGGGTCGATCGGCGGTCGGACGGTCAGGACGGTCGGATTGGATCCGATCGGATCGTTCGATCGATCACGATCGATCGTCGTGTCGCGTCCGATCGCGTCGTCTCGATCACGTCCGGCTGTGCGTCGCGTCCCGATTGCTCGGCGATCGTGGAGCGTCCGTCCCAGCTGCACCGTCCCGATGGCCCGTCCCGGCTGCATATCACCTCGATCACGGATCGTTTTTGGTTCGCGGCTGAGCGGCTGGCCGATGCTTTCTTGGAAAGCAAGCTAGGTCACGACCAACTCGGTTTGGTTCGTGACCAAATCGGTTCGGTTCAGGGTTCGGTTTAAAACTTGATTAAAATCAACGTTTCGGTTTAATAAACAGGTTTAATAATTTTATTAAATCTGGTTAAACCGGAATAAGAAATCCAATGTCGAAAGAAATATTGGATTTAGTGCCTAAACCAGGAATTTCTAATTTGATTTGGTTGGACCAAATAAATTGAGAAATTCCGGTTTAGTAAATAACCGGTTGACAATTGTGGTCATCGTAGTAATTGAAACTTGGTTAGACCAGTTTTAATGAACCAGACCGGTTATGTCAATTAATTGGACAATTGGGTCATGTCTTGGACATGGACCAATTCTTGGGCCTCGGGCCAAGAAGTTAAAACAATTGGGCCATTAATTGAGTCATTCTTCAGATTTAAATTTAAAACTTATTTTATAAAATAAAATTATGAAATTCGATTTTAAATTTTATAAAGTTCCGAAATTTCGAAATTAGAAAGTTTCCAAAATTAGAAGTTTCTGAATTTGCGGGTTTTGGATTTTAAAGAAGTTTCTAAAGTTAGAAAGTTTCCGGTTTTAGAAAGTTTCCAATTTTAGAAAGTTTCTAAAAATAGTAGGTTTCCATAAATAGAAAGTTTCCCGAAATAGTAATCTTCTATTTTGGGAATGATTTTAATAAACCTACGGACCTCAAACAATATCAAGCGTTGGATGTCTTGTCCAGGCTATGTCAGCTGTCAAAGCCCATTCAATTGCATTCATGGCCTTACAGTGTGAGGATGTCTGCTTTTGCGTGAGTAAGACGGTTTGTGATTCATAAATGTCATTGGGAGTCCCAGACATTAATGATTACATGACTGTATAGTCCGGTTTTCTTGACTAGGCCATCGGGAGTCCCGGGCCTTGAGACATCAGGGTGGATTGGGCCTCGGGCCCAGATTCACAACCAAGAGTTATATCACGGATATAATTAGCCGATATAGGGCTTACCGATATAAGCTAAGGTTGGGTGACGGCCAGTGGCCCACTTTGATCTTAGTTATATGTGGATCTTGGAATCATTATATTCTATTGAGGGTAACTTAGGTTATTGAATATAATGCATGATTAATCATATTATATTTTAATACGAGATTAATCATTTTGAACATATAACTAATAACCTTTTTATTTATATATATTTCAGATATGACTACTACAAGCACACAAAACACGTTCTCGATCCGGTCTGTTCTCGAGAAGGAGAAGCTGACTGGAACGAACTTCCTGACATGGTCAAGGAACTTGAGGCTGGTCCTCAAGCAGGAGAAGAAGGATTATGTCCTTCGAGATCCCCTCCCCGAGAGGCCTCTTGCCAATGCTGCCAGGACTCTGCACAATGCTTGGGAAAAGCATTCGTCAGATGAAAATGATGTTTATTGCCTGATGTTGGTGACAATGACTCCAGAGCTGCAAAAGCAGTTCGAAAGTGTATTGTCTCCAATCGAGATCATGGCAAGCCTGAAATCGCTTTTTCAGGAGCAGGCTAGGACCGAGAGGTTCCAGACAGTTAAGAACCTCTTGGACTGTAAGTTGGCTGCGAATGCGGCAGTGAGTCCTCATGTGTTGAAGATGATGGGTTATCTCGATCATCTTCACAAACTCGACTGCCCAATCAGCCAGGAACTTGCCTGCGACATCATTCTGCAGTCTTTACCTGCAAGCTATGATCAGTTCATTCTGAACTTTAACATGCATGGCTTGAGTAAGACACTACCTGAGCTTCACGGAATGCTCAAGACTGCAGAGCCCAACTTGAAGAAAACCGCCAAGGACCCCAATGTACTTATGGTACAAAAGGGCAAGGGGTTTAAGAAGTCTTCTGCTAAGGATAAGGGAAAGGCCAAGGGTGTCCAAGTCGTGGACTCAGACACGCCAAAGCCCAAGCCCAAGTCCAAAGCTGGGCCTACTGACATGTGCAGGTTCTGCAAAGAACTGGGGCATTGGAGAAGAGATTGCAAGAAATTCCAGGAAGGTCTAAAGGAATTAAAGAAGAAGACTTTCAAGACTTCTTCATCAGGTATTTTTGTTATAGAAGTTAATACAACTACTTCTGATAATACCTCATGGGTCATGGATACTGGTTGTGGGGCTCATATTTGTACTAATATGCAGGCACTCAGCAACAGTAGAAGGCTGAAGCAAGGACAAGTAGAGCTACGAGTTGGGAATGGAGCGAAAGTTTCAGCACTAGCTGTAGGAACATACTTGTTGTCTTTACCTTCGGGATTGATTTTAGAACTTAATAATTGTTATTTTGTACCTGCTATAAGCAGAAATATTATTTCAATTTCTTTGTTGGATTTGGAAGGTTATGATTTTTCAGTTAAGAATAAATTATGTTCCTTCAATCGCAACAATTTGTTCTATGGTTCGGCCCCTCTTACGAATGGGCTTTACATACTCGATCAATCCGCGCCAATTTATAACATCAATACAAAACGGTTTAAACCTAATGAGGAAAACCGAACGTTTCTATGGCATTGTCGTTTAGGGCACATCAGCGAGAAACGCATCAAGAGGCTCCATTCGAATGGACTTCTTGGCTCATTTGACTTTGAGTCATGTGAGAAATGCGAATCCTGCATGATGGGCAAAATGACACGGGCCCCCTTTAATAAACCTAACGAGAGGGCCAGTGACTTATTGGGCCTGATACACACTGATGTGTGTGGCCCAATGTCCACTAATGCAAGAGGAAACTATCAGTACTTCATTACCTTCACTGATGATTTCAGTAGGTATGGATATGTTTACTTGATGAAACATAAATCTGAATCTTTTGAGAAGTTCAGAGAATTCCAAAATGAAGTACAGAACCAACTTGGCAAAAGCATTAAGGCTCTTCGGTCCGACCGAGGAGGAGAATACTTAAGCCAAGAATTCAGTGATCATCTGAGAAAGTGTGGGATTGTATCCCAACTCACTCCTCCTGGAACACCTCAATGGAATGGTGTGTCTGAGAGGAGAAATCGGACCCTATTGGATATGGTTCGATCTATGATGAGTCACACAGACCTTCCAATATCCCTTTGGGGATATGCTCTGCTAACAGCAGTGTTCACACTAAACAGAGCGCCATCAAAAGCAGTAGCAAAGACACCATATGAATTATGGACTGGAGAAGCTCCAGTGCTGTCTTATCTAAGAATTTGGGGTTGTGAAGCCTATGTTAAGAGATTAATCTCAGATAAGCTTACACCAAAATCTGATAAATGCTACTTCATTGGTTATCCACGGGAAACCAAGGCTTATTACTTCTATCTACGTTCCGAGAACAAGATCTTTGTTGCCCGGGATTGTAACTTTCTTGAGAGAGAGTTTCTCTCTAAGAAAGACAGTGGGAGTAAGGTACTGCTTGAAGAAATTCAAGATGAACAGGATACTGCTCAACCTAATGAGGAAGAGCAGCAGGAGGATCTACAAGAAATTGTAGAGCCTGAACCTGTAGTACCTGAAGTTCGAAGATCCGGGAGGATCCGTCACGAACCCGAGAGATATCAGGGATTCCTCGTGACTGACTGTCATGATCTTTTGATCATTGATGGTGATGAACCATCGAACTTCAATCAAGCTTTGATGGGCCCAGATTCCTCTAAGTGGCGCAAGGCCACTGATTCCGAAATGGACTCCATGTCGGTCAACCAAGTATTTTCGTTGGTTGACTTACCCGTTGGTGTAAAAGCCATCGAGTGCAAATGGATCTTCAAGAAGAAGATTGACGTAGATGGAAATGTCCAGATTTATAAAGCCAGGTTGGTGGCAAAAGGTTTCAGACAAGTTCACGGTGTGGACTACGATGAAACCTATTCACCGGTGGCTATGATGAAATCTATTCGGATTCTACTAGCAACTGCAGCTTTTCATGATTATGAAATTTGGCAGATGGACGTGAAAACCGCCTTCCTGAATGGTATTCTGGAAGAGGATGTGTATATGACGCAACCTGACGGTTACATAGATCCAAAGAATGCTGGGAAAGTATGCAAACTTCATAAATCCATTTATGGACTGAAGCAAGCATCGAGGAGCTGGAATCTTCGTTTTGATGAAGCGATCAAGCAATTTGACTTTATCAGAAACGAAGAAGAACAATGCGTGTATAAGAAAACTAGTGGGAGCAAAATCGTTTTTCTTATTCTGTATGTTGATGACATACTGCTTCTCGGAAACGACATTCCAATGCTGAAGTCTGTAAAAGACTGGCTTGGAAGTTGTTTTTCCATGAAAGACATGGGTGAAGCCGCATACGTTCTTGGAATTAGGATCTATCGGGATAGACCTAAGAGGCTGATAGGCTTGTGACAAGACTCATACATTGACAAAGTCCTACAAAGATTCAGCATGAAAGATTCCAAGAAAGGCTTCACGCCAATGGTACATGGCACAACGCTAAGCAAGAAGCAGAGCCCTACGTCGGCTGCTGAGCCTGAGCGCATGAAGAATATTCCTTATGCATCTGCAATAGGATCTGTCATGTATGCCATGATCTGTACTCGTCCTGATGTTGCTTACGCATTGAGCATGACGAGTAGATACCAGTCAAATCCAGGTGAAAACCATTGGATTGCCGTAAAGAACATCTTGAAGTATCTAAGACATACTAAGGATAAGTTCTTAGTGTACGGTGGAAGTGATGTGCTTAAAGTCAGTGGATTCACGGACGCAAGTTTCCAGACAGACACAGATGATTTCCGGTCACAGTCCGGTTATGTCTTTTGTCTGAATGGCGGTGCAGTAAGTTGGAGAAGCTCCAAGCAGGACACCGTTGCTGATTCCACTACAGAAGCTGAATATATCGCCGCCTCAGAAGCAGCGAAGGAAGCTGTTTGGATTCGAAAGTTCATTATGGAACTAGGTGTGATACCAGATGCGGCTGAGCCTCTGGCACTATTTTGTGACAACAATGGTGCTATAGCTCAGGCAAAGGAACCAAGATCACACCAGAAATCCAAGCATGTTCAAAGAAGATATCACTGGATACGTGACATCATTAATAGAAAGGAAGTCAAGATCAGCCGAGTTCCGACAGATGATAATGTCGCTGATCCGTTGACAAAGCCACTCCCAAGGCCTAAGCTCGAGTTCCTGACTGAAGCTGTAGGCATTAGAAACATTGAAATGTAATCTAAATTTGAGTGGGAGTTTTGTGAGGTTTATTTTAGTTATTTGATATGTTCTTGTAAAACATTAATATTTATGTTTTAATGAAATTATTATTTCAAGATTATTTTAACTGTGATGAAATAATCGTTCCAAAATGATATGAACCATTTTATAGGTCATCGAAGTAAATGATTTGATCTTGAGTCATCGAAGTCATTTAGCTTGATCATGAGATCCTATATTTGATAAATGTTTTATATCATCCTGTCCCTAGTCGAAGGTTGTTGAAATTGGAACACCAACAACCGTGTAAGATTGGATTGGTACGTGACTTATGACAAAGTCTCAGTGTGTCATAGATGCTCGGCATCAAAGTCAGTACATAGGTGTATGTTGGGAACATACGACCGGACAAGACCCGCTAATAAGAACTCTTCAGGATATTTATATCTGTGTCATAAGAGATTCTTACTACGACTATAGAGTATAGTCCTTAGACCTGAGTTCGCATGCATGTGACTGCATATGGACTGATGCACTTTGATCATTGTCTAACGCTATCGTTCTGCGATAGCTATAAGGACCTTGTTTGGGTACATCATGAAATGAGTAGTTTACAGTGATGGAACAAGATGGGATTTGTCCCTCCAATATAAATGGAGTGAATATCTCTAGGCCAATCGGAGATTTGAATACTGGAAAACGCATGGCCATGCTCAAACGGACTTTCCCGAGTCGTTTGTATT
Source organism: Orychophragmus violaceus (assembly GCA_030180135.1). NCBI lineage: Eukaryota > Viridiplantae > Streptophyta > Magnoliopsida > Brassicales > Brassicaceae > Orychophragmus > Orychophragmus violaceus. The sequence continues at coordinate 78,018,282 of CM058235.1, read as the reverse complement.
GTCAGTATCAAATCAGAGTCCGATGAACAAGATTAGGCTTTATAAGGATGACACTAATCTTGCCTTATGACTAATCGAGATATTGAGACGAAAGGGATTATGAATACAGAGATTCCAGTTCAAGTGGGAGATTGTTGGAATTGTGTCCAGCAATCTCTGTACTGTCTCTATAACGTAAGAGTATGTCAGTGATCAGACATAAGTCATACAATGCTGGGGGTCATGATGGCTTGCTAGAGTCCGCTCATGATCTATAAGTCTTGGACTTATTGCCTTTATTGTATGATCCCATATGGGTCACACGCTTAAGCTAGCAGGAAATAATGTTGGAACGGCTTAGCAGAAGTACGACAAAAGTGCTAGGCATTTGTCGTACTAAGAGAGAAAGACTAATGGGTCTGATTAAATGGAATTTAATCAGATTGGGCCCAAAAGCCCAAAAGGGAAAGAGAAGGCTTTAAATGACTAAAAGCCAATTCTCTTCTCCCTTAACCCAACCCTAGCCGCGATTTCTCTCCTCTCTCTGCGCCAGCCTCCTTGTGGTCTAGCAGCCAGTTTCCGGTGATTGCGTGTGTGAGCCTTTGGAGGATCCATCTCTCGGTGTATCTCCCTGATCATTGACCTGTTCTCTATTCCGCTGCCAAACAAACAGGTAAAAGGTGAGATCATATGATTCTAAATAAGAACACCTAGATCTAATGCATGTTTAGGTTGATATCAATTAGGTTGTTTAATCAGAGCCATTGGTTCTTAAACAACCTAAACATGAATCTAAAACATGAATCAGTGGTGAAGGATCTTTTGGTGTTAATCCTGATTCAAATCATCAGATTAATAGATCCTAAACATGCCAGATCTAGGTTCTCTTGAATAGAAACAATATAGATCTCACCTTTTACCTGTTTATGCAGCGGAAGGAGATAGAACAGGTCAGAGATCAGCAGAACCACCAAGGGATGGATCCTCCAAAGGCTCACACACGCACACCGGGAATTTGGCTGCTAGACCAGCTGAAAGAGGAGGCGCAGAAGAGAGGCTGGGAGGCGCAAATCAGCTGAAGAATTAGAGAGCTTTTAGGTCAAGTTTTATTCATTAAAACTCCCTTTAGTTCTCATGGGCTTTTGGGCCCAATTCTCAGTTCTGATTAAATCCCTTGGATTTAATCAGGCCCTTTAGTCTCTCCAAGTACCGTAAATGCCTAGCACTTTTACCGTACCTCTGCTAAACCGTTCCTTCGTATTTTCCCGTTAGCTTAGGCGTGTGACCCATATGGGATCATATAATAAAGGCAATAAGTCCAAGACTTATAGATCATGAGCGGACTCTAGCAAGCCATCATGACCCCCAGCATTATATGACTTATGTCTGATCATTGACATACTCTTACTTTCTAGAGACAGTACCGAGATTACTGGACACAATTCCAACAATCTCCCACTTGTACTGGAATCTCTGTATTCATAATCCCTTTCGTCTCAATATCTCGATTAGTCATAAGGCAAGATTAGTGTCATCCTTATAAAGCCTAATCTTGTTCATCGGACTCTGATTTGATACTGACAATACAAACGACTCGGGAAAGTCCGTTTGAGCATGGCCATGCGTTTTCCAGTATTCAAATCTCCGATTGGCCTAGAGATATTCACTCCATTTATATTGGAGGGACAAATCCCATCTTGTTCCATCACTGTAAACTACTCACTTCATGATGTACCCAAACAAGGTCCTTATAGCTATCGCAGAACGATGGCGTTAGACAATGATCAAAGTGCATCAGTCCATATGCAGTCACATGCATGTGAACTCAGGTCTAAGGACTATACTCTATAGTCGTAGTAAGAATCTCTTATGACACAGATATAAATATCCTGAAGAGTTCTTATAAGCGGGTCTTGTCCGGTCGTATGTTCCCAACATACACCTATGTACTGACTTTGATGCCGAGCATCTATGACACACTGAGACTTTGTCATAAGTCACGTACCAATCCAGTCTCACACGGTTGTTGGTGTTCCAGTTTCAACAACCTTCGACTAGGGACATGATGATATAAAACATTTATCAAATATAGGATCTCATGATCAAGCTAAATGACTTCGATGACTCAAGATCAAATCATTTACTTCGATGACCTATAAAATGGTTCATATCATTTTGGAACGATTATTTCATCACAGTTAAAATAATCTTGAAATAATAATTTCATTAAAACATAGAATAATGTTTTATAAGAACATATCAAATAACTAAAATAAAGCTCACAAAACTCCCACTCAAATTTAGATTACATTTCAATGTTTCTAATGCCTACAGCTTCAGTCAGGAACTCGAGCTTAGGCCTTGGGAGTGGCTTTGTCAACGAATCAGCGACATTATCATCTGTCGGAACTCGGCTGATCTTGACTTCCTTTCTATTAATGATGTCACGTATCAAGTGATATCTTCTTTGAACATGCTTGGATTTCTGGTGTGATCTTGGTTCCTTTGCCTGAGCTATAGCACCATTGTTATCACAAAACAGTGCCAGAGGCTCAGCCGCATCTGGTATCACACCTAGTTCCATAATGAACTTTCGTATCCAAACAGCTTCCTTCGCTGCTTCTGAGGCGGCGATATATTCAGCTTCCGTAGTGGAATCAGCAACGGTGTCTTGCTTGGAGCTTCTCCAACTTACTGCACCGCCATTCAGACAAAAGACATAACCGGACTGTGACCGGAAATCATCTGTGTCTGTCTGGAAACTTGCGTCCGTGAATCCACTGACTTTAAGCACATCACTTCCACCGTACACTAAGAACTTATCCTTAGTATGTCTTAGATACTTCAAGATGTTCTTTACGGCAATCCAATGGTTTTCACCTGGATTTGACTGGTATCTACTCGTCATGCTCAGTGCGTAAGCAACATCAGGACGAGTACAGATCATGGCATACATGACAGATCCTATTGCAGATGCATAAGGAATATTCTTCATGCGCTCAGGCTCAGCAGCCGACGTAGGGCTCTGCTTCTTGCTTAGCGTTGTGCCATGTACCATTGGCGTGAAGCCTTTCTTGGAATCTTTCATGCTGAATCTTTGTAGGACTTTGTCAATGTATGAGTCTTGACACAAGCCTATCAGCCTCTTAGGTCTATCCCGATAGATCCTAATTCCAAGAACGTATGCGGCTTCACCCATGTCTTTCATGGAAAAACAACTTCCAAGCCAGTCTTTTACAGACTTCAGCATTGGAATGTCGTTTCCGAGAAGCAGTATGTCATCAACATACAGAATAAGAAAAACGATTTTGCTCCCACTAGTTTTCTTATACACGCATTGTTCTTCTTCGTTTCTGATAAAGTCAAATTGCTTGATCGCTTCATCAAAACGAAGATTCCAGCTCCTCGATGCTTGCTTCAGTCCATAAATGGATTTATGAAGTTTGCATACTTTCCCAGCATTCTTTGGATCTATGTAACCGTCAGGTTGCGTCATATACACATCCTCTTCCAGAATACCATTCAGGAAGGCGGTTTTCACGTCCATCTGCCAAATTTCATAATCATGAAAAGCTGCAGTTGCTAGTAGAATCCGAATAGATTTCATCATAGCCACCGGTGAATAGGTTTCATCGTAGTCCACACCGTGAACTTGTCTGAAACCTTTTGCCACCAACCTGGCTTTATAAATCTGGACATTTCCATCTACGTCAATCTTCTTCTTGAAGATCCATTTGCACTCGATGGCTTTTACACCAACGGGTAAGTCAACCAACGAAAATACTTGGTTGACCGACATGGAGTCCATTTCGGAATCAGTGGCCTTGCGCCACTTAGAGGAATCTGGGCCCATCATAGCTTGATTGAAGTTCGATGGTTCATCACCATCAATGATCAAAAGATCATGACAGTCAGTCACGAGGAATCCCTGATATCTCTCGGGTTCGTGACGGATCCTCCCGGATCTTCGAACTTCAGGTACTACAGGTTCAGGCTCTACAATTTCTTGTAGATCCTCCTGCTGCTCTTCCTCATTAGGTTGAGCAGTATCCTGTTCATCTTGAATTTCTTCAAGCAGTACCTTACTCCCACTGTCTTTCTTAGAGAGAAACTCTCTCTCAAGAAAGTTACAATCCCGGGCAACAAAGATCTTGTTCTCGGAACGTAGATAGAAGTAATAAGCCTTGGTTTCCCGTGGATAACCAATGAAGTAGCATTTATCAGATTTTGGTGTAAGCTTATCTGAGATTAATCTCTTAACATAGGCTTCACAACCCCAAATTCTTAGATAAGACAGCACTGGAGCTTCTCCAGTCCATAATTCATATGGTGTCTTTGCTACTGCTTTTGATGGCGCTCTGTTTAGTGTGAACACTGCTGTTAGCAGAGCATATCCCCAAAGGGATATTGGAAGGTCTGTGTGACTCATCATAGATCGAACCATATCCAATAGGGTCCGATTTCTCCTCTCAGACACACCATTCCATTGAGGTGTTCCAGGAGGAGTGAGTTGGGATACAATCCCACACTTTCTCAGATGATCACTGAATTCTTGGCTTAAGTATTCTCCTCCTCGGTCGGACCGAAGAGCCTTAATGCTTTTGCCAAGTTGGTTCTGTACTTCATTTTGGAATTCTCTGAACTTCTCAAAAGATTCAGATTTATGTTTCATCAAGTAAACATATCCATACCTACTGAAATCATCAGTGAAGGTAATGAAGTACTGATAGTTTCCTCTTGCATTAGTGGACATTGGGCCACACACATCAGTGTGTATCAGGCCCAATAAGTCACTGGCCCTCTCGTTAGGTTTATTAAAGGGGGCCCGTGTCATTTTGCCCATCATGCAGGATTCGCATTTCTCACATGACTCAAAGTCAAATGAGCCAAGAAGTCCATTCGAATGGAGCCTCTTGATGCGTTTCTCGCTGATGTGCCCTAAACGACAATGCCATAGAAACGTTCGGTTTTCCTCATTAGGTTTAAACCGTTTTGTATTGATGTTATAAATTGGCGCGGATTGATCGAGTATGTAAAGCCCATTCGTAAGAGGGGCCGAACCATAGAACAAATTGTTGCGATTGAAGGAACATAATTTATTCTTAACTGAAAAATCATAACCTTCCAAATCCAACAAAGAAATTGAAATAATATTTCTGCTTATAGCAGGTACAAAATAACAATTATTAAGTTCTAAAATCAATCCCGAAGGTAAAGACAACAAGTAAGTTCCTACAGCTAGTGCTGAAACTTTCGCTCCATTCCCAACTCGTAGTTCCACTTGTCCTTGCTTCAGCCTTCTACTGTTGCTGAGTGCCTGCATATTAGTACAAATATGAGCCCCACAACCAGTATCCATGACCCATGAGGTATTATCAGAAGTAGTTGTATTAACTTCTATAACAAAAATACCTGATGAAGAAGTCTCGAAAGTCTTCTTCTTTAATTCCTTTAGACCTTCCTGGAATTTCTTGCAATCTCTTCTCCAATGCCCCAGTTCTTTGCAGAACCTGCACATGTCAGTAGGCCCAGCCTTGGACTTGGGCTTGGGCTTTGGCGTGTCTGAGTCCACGACTTGGACACCCTTGGCCTTTCCCTTATCCTTAGCAGAAGACTTCTTAAACCCCTTGCCCTTTTGTACCATAAGTACATTGGGGTCCTTGGCGGTTTTCTTCAAGTTGGGCTCTGCAGTCTTGAGCATTCCGTGAAGCTCAGGTAGTGTCTTACTCAAGCCATGCATGTTAAAGTTCAGAATGAACTGATCATAGCTTGCAGGTAAAGACTGCAGAATGATGTCGCAGGCAAGTTCCTGGCTGATTGGGCAGTCGAGTTTGTGAAGATGATCGAGATAACCCATCATCTTCAACACATGAGGACTCACTGCCGCATTCGCAGCCAACTTACAGTCCAAGAGGTTCTTAACTGTCTGGAACCTCTCGGTCCTAGCCTGCTCCTGAAAAAGCGATTTCAGGCTTGCCATGATCTCGATTGGAGACAATACACTTTCGAACTGCTTTTGCAGCTCTGGAGTCATTGTCACCAACATCAGGCAATAAACATCATTTTCATCTGACGAATGCTTTTCCCAAGCATTGTGCAGAGTCCTGGCAGCATTGGCAAGAGGCCTCTCGGGGAGGGGATCTCGAAGGACATAATCCTTCTTCTCCTGCTTGAGGACCAGCCTCAAGTTCCTTGACCATGTCAGGAAGTTCGTTCCAGTCAGCTTCTCCTTCTCGAGAACAGACCGGATCGAGAACGTGTTTTGTGTGCTTGTAGTAGTCATATCTGAAATATATAAATAAAAAGGTTATTAGTTATATGTTCAAAATGATTAATCTCGTATTAAAGTATAATATGATTAATCATGCATTATATTCAATAACCTAAGTTACCCTCAATAGAATATAATGATTCCAAGATCCACATATAACTAAGATCAAAGTGGGCCACTGGCCGTCACCCAACCTTAGCTTATATCGGTAAGCCCTATTTCGGCTAATTATATCCGTGATATAACTCTTGGTTGTGAATCTGGGCCCGAGGCCCAATCCACCCTGATGTCTCAAGGCCCGGGACTCCCGATGGCCTAGTCAAGAAAACCGGACTATACAGTCATGTAATCATTAATGTCTGGGACTCCCAATGACATTTATGAATCACAAACCGTCTTACCCACGCAAAAGCAGACATCCTCACACTGTAAGGCCATGAATGCAATTGAATGGGCTTTGACAGCTGACATAGCCTGGACAAGACATCCAACGCTTGATATTATTTGAGGTTCGTAGGTTTATTAAAATTCATTCCCAAAATAAAAGATTACTATTTCGGGAAACTTTCCATTTTTGGAAACCTACTATTTTTGGAAACTTTCTAAAATCGGAAACTTTCTAAAACCGGAAACTTTCTAACTTTAGAAATTTCTTAAAATCCAAAACCCGCAAATCCAGAAACTTCTATTTTAAGAAACTTTCTAATTTCAAAATTTCGGAAACTTTAATTTAAAATCGACTTTATAATTTTATAAAATAAATTTTAAATTGATCTGAAGAAAGACTCAAATAATTGGCCCAATTGTTTTAACTTCTTGGCCCGAGGCCCAAGAATTGGTCCATGTCCAAGACATGACCCAATTGTCCAATTATTTGACATAACCGGTCTGGTTCATTAAAACTGGTCTAACCAAGTTTTAATTACTACGATGACCACAATTGTCAACCGGTTATTTACTAAACCGGAATTTCTCAATTTATTTGGTCCAACCAAATCAAATTAGAAATTCCTGGTTTAGGCACTAAATCCAATATTTCTTTCGACATTGGATTTCTTATCCCGGTTTAACCAGACTTAATAAATTTATTAAATCTGTTTATTAAACCAGAACGAATAATTTTAATCAAGTTTTAAACCGAACCGAAGACACAAACCAAAATCGAACCGATTAGGTCACGGCCGCTTACAACGCTCGATCGTGAATGATCGCGGCAGCCGCAAACCTTACGGTCGGGATGAGCTCGGGACAGTCGGGCCGTGAGATCGGGACGAGACGGCCGGGCCATCTCTCGCGATCGGACGGGACGAGACGCGGCGTGAGCTGGACTCGATCGGATCGATCCATGCCATCGATCCGTGATCAACGCATGCGATCGGCTCACCGATCGGTTCATTACTCACCGCGAGCTTCAAGTGATCGGCGTGATCACGCGATCGGTTCACGACCGGCCCGTGCATCAGGCGATCCACTCGGCTCTCTCTCGGACGTGTGATCCAACCGGGCAAGCCGATTGGTTCAACACTCGGCCAATCACAAAACGAGTCATATAGCTCGGTTTTGCGATTTCATACGTTTGTTCAGGATTCAATTCAGTTTCTTAAGTGTTTTTCTTATCAGTAGATGATTCAGAACACTTCTAAACAGAATAAACAACCTAAACATGAATCTAAAACAAGAAATCCTAAGAACCAATGGCTCTGATCTAGATGATTCAGAACACTTCTAAACAAAATATCAATTAGGTTGTTTAATCTGTTTAGAATTGTTTTTGAATCAATTACTGATAAGATAAAACAGTTAAGAAACATAATTGAACCCTAAACACACAAGAGAAATCGCAAACCGAGCTATATGACTCGGGTTTGTCGATCGGCCAAGGAAGAGATCGACCGGCTTGGCCGGATCGATCGCGCGGCTGAGAGCTAGGCCGGCCGGATGAGCGATCGCGAGAGATGGGCCGATCGGTTGTACCGATCGCATCTCGTCCGATCGTCCGATCGCGTCGTCCCGGCTGTACCGTCCGAGCATCCCGATCGCGTCCCGAGCTGCGCATGAGTCTCGATCTTGGATCGTTGACGGCTTGCGGCTAGGGTTTGGTTACGTGAAGATCACGGCTAGGTCGTGATCGGTTCACGTGATCAAATCGTTTCGGTTCGGTTTAAGATTTAATTAAAATTGATTCGTTCTGGTTTAATAAACAGATTTAATAATTTTATTGAATCTGGTTAAACCGGAATAAGAAATCCAATGTCGAAAGAAATATTGGATTTAGTGCCTAAACCAGGAATTTCTAATTTGATTTGGTTGGACCAAATAAATTGAGAAATTCCGGTTTAGTAAATAACCGGTTGACAATTGTGGTCATCGTAGTAATTGAAACTTGGTTAGACCAGTTTTAATGAACCAGACCGGTTATGTCAATTAATTGGACAATTGGGTCATGTCTTGGACATGGACCAATTCTTGGGCCTCGGGCCAAGAAGTTAAAACAATTGGGCCATTAATTGAGTCATTCTTCAGATTTAAATTTAAAACTTATTTTATAAAATAAAATTATGAAATTCGATTTTAAATTTTATAAAGTTCCGAAATTTCGAAATTAGAAAGTTTCCAAAATTAGAAGTTTCTGAATTTGCGGGTTTTGGATTTTTAAAGAAGTTTCCGGTTTTAGAAAGTTTCCAAAAATAGTAGGTTTCCATAAATAGACAGTTTCCCGAAATAGTAATCTTCTATTTTGGGAATGATTTTAATAAACCTACGGACCTCAAACAATATCAAGCGTTGGATGTCTTGTCCAGGCTATGTCAGCTGTCAAAGCCCATTCAATTGCATTCATGGCCTTACAGTGTGAGGATGTCTGCTTTTGCGTGGGTAAGACGGTTTGTGATTCATAAATGTCATTGGGAGTCCCAGACATTAATGATTACATGACTGTATAGTCCGGTTTTCTTGACTAGGCCATCGGGAGTCCCGGGCCTTGAGACATCAGGGTGGATTGGGCCTCGGGCCCAGATTCACAACCAAGAGTTATATCACGGATATAATTAGCCGAAATAGGGCTTACCGATATAAGCTAAGGTTGGGTGACGGCCAGTGGCCCACTTTGATCTTAGTTATATGTGGATCTTGGAATCATTATATTCTATTGAGGGTAACTTAGGTTATTGAATATAATGCATGATTAATCATATTATACTTTAATACGAGATTAATCATTTTGAACATATAACTAATAACCTTTTTATTTATATATTTCAGATATGACTACTACAAGCACACAAAACACGTTCTCGATCCGGTCTGTTCTCGAGAAGGAGAAGCTGACTGGAACGAACTTCCTGACATGGTCAAGGAACTTGAGGCTGGTCCTCAAGCAGGAGAAGAAGGATTATGTCCTTCGAGATCCCCTCCCCGAGAGGCCTCTTGCCAATGCTGCCAGGACTCTGCACAATGCTTGGGAAAAGCATTCGTCAGATGAAAATGATGTTTATTGCCTGATGTTGGTGACAATGACTCCAGAGCTGCAAAAGCAGTTCGAAAGTGTATTGTCTCCAATCGAGATCATGGCAAGCCTGAAATCGCTTTTTCAGGAGCAGGCTAGGACCGAGAGGTTCCAGACGGTTAAGAACCTCTTGGACTGTAAGTTGGCTGCGAATGCGGCAGTGAGTCCTCATGTGTTGAAGATGATGGGTTATCTCGATCATCTTCACAAACTCGACTGCCCAATCAGCCAGGAACTTGCCTGCGACATCATTCTGCAGTCTTTACCTGCAAGCTATGATCAGTTCATTCTGAACTTTAACATGCATGGCTTGAGTAAGACACTACCTGAGCTTCACGGAATGCTCAAGACTGCAGAGCCCAACTTGAAGAAAACCGCCAAGGACCCCAATGTACTTATGGTACAAAAGGGCAAGGGGTTTAAGAAGTCTTCTGCTAAGGATAAGGGAAAGGCCAAGGGTGTCCAAGTCGTGGACTCAGACACGCCAAAGCCCAAGCCCAAGTCCAAGGCTGGGCCTACTGACATGTGCAGGTTCTGCAAAGAACTGGGGCATTGGAGAAGAGATTGCAAGAAATTCCAGGAAGGTCTAAAGGAATTAAAGAAGAAGACTTTCGAGACTTCTTCATCAGGTATTTTTGTTATAGAAGTTAATACAACTACTTCTGATAATACCTCATGGGTCATGGATACTGGTTGTGGGGCTCATATTTGTACTAATATGCAGGCACTCAGCAACAGTAGAAGGCTGAAGCAAGGACAAGTGGAACTACGAGTTGGGAATGGAGCGAAAGTTTCAGCACTAGCTGTAGGAACTTACTTGTTGTCTTTACCTTCGGGATTGATTTTAGAACTTAATAATTGTTATTTTGTACCTGCTATAAGCAGAAATATTATTTCAATTTCTTTGTTGGATTTGGAAGGTTATGATTTTTCAGTTAAGAATAAATTATGTTCCTTCAATCGCAACAATTTGTTCTATGGTTCGGCCCCTCTTACGAATGGGCTTTACATACTCGATCAATCCGCGCCAATTTATAACATCAATACAAAACGGTTTAAACCTAATGAGGAAAACCGAACGTTTCTATGGCATTGTCGTTTAGGGCACATCAGCGAGAAACGCATCAAGAGGCTCCATTCGAATGGACTTCTTGGCTCATTTGACTTTGAGTCATGTGAGAAATGCGAATCCTGCATGATGGGCAAAATGACACGGGCCCCCTTTAATAAACCTAACGAGAGGGCCAGTGACTTATTGGGCCTGATACACACTGATGTGTGTGGCCCAATGTCCACTAATGCAAGAGGAAACTATCAGTACTTCATTACCTTCACTGATGATTTCAGTAGGTATGGATATGTTTACTTGATGAAACATAAGTCTGAATCTTTTGAGAAGTTCAGAGAATTCCAAAATGAAGTACAGAACCAACTTGGCAAAAGCATTAAGGCTCTTCGGTCCGACCGAGGAGGAGAATACTTAAGCCAAGAATTCAGTGATCATCTGAGAGAGTGTGGGATTGTATCCCAACTCACTCCTCCTGGAACACCTCAATGGAATGGTGTGTCTGAGAGGAGAAATCGGACCTTATTGGATATGGTTCGATCTATGATGAGTCACACAGACCTTCCAATATCCCTTTGGGGATATGCTCTGCTAACAGCAGTGTTCACACTAAACAGAGCGCCATCAAAAGCAGTAGCAAAGACACCATATGAATTATGGACTGGAGAAGCTCCAGTGCTGTCTTATCTAAGAATTTGGGGTTGTGAAGCCTATGTTAAGAGATTAATCTCAGATAAGCTTACACCAAAATCTGATAAATTCTACTTCATTGGTTATCCACGGGAAACCAAGGCTTATTACTTCTATCTACGTTCCGAGAACAAGATCTTTGTTGCCCGGGATTGTAACTTTCTTGAGAGAGAGTTTCTCTCTAAGAAAGACAGTGGGAGTAAGGTACTGCTTGAAGAAATTCAAGATGAACAGGATACTGCTCAACCTAATGAGGAAGAGCAGCAGGAGGATCTACAAGAAATTGTAGAGCCTGAACCTGTAGTACCTGAAGTTCGAAGATCCGGGAGGATCCGTCACGAACCCGAGAGATATCAGGGATTCCTCGTGACTGACTGTCATGATCTTTTGATCATTGATGGTGATGAACCATCGAACTTCAATCAAGCCATGATGGGCCCAGATTCCTCTAAGTGGCGCAAGGCCACTGATTCCGAAATGGACTCCATGTCGGTCAACCAAGTATTTTCGTTGGTTGACTTACCCGTTGGTGTAAAAGCCATCGAGTGCAAATGGATCTTCAAGAAGAAGATTGACGTGGATGGAAATGTCCAGATTTATAAAGCCAGGTTGGTGGCAAAAGGTTTCAGACAAGTTCACGGTGTGGACTACGATGAAACCTATTCACCGGTGGCTATGATGAAATCTATTCGGATTCTACTAGCAACTGCAGCTTTTCATGATTATGAAATTTGGCAGATGGACGTGAAAACCGCCTTCCTGAATGGTATTCTGGAAGAGGATGTGTATATGACGCAACCTGACGGTTACATAGATCCAAAGAATGCTGGGAAAGTATGCAAACTTCATAAATCCATTTATGGATTGAAGCAAGCATCGAGGAGCTGGAATCTTCGTTTTGATGAAGCGATCAAGCAATTTGACTTTATCAGAAACGAAGAAGAACAATGCGTGTATAAGAAAACTAGTGGGAGCAAAATCGTTTTTCTTATTCTGTATGTTGATGACATACTGCTTCTCGGAAACGACATTCCAATGCTGAAGTCTGTAAAAGACTGGCTTGGAAGTTGTTTTTCCATGAAAGACATGGGTGAAGCCGCATACGTTCTTGGAATTAGGATCTATCGGGATAGACCTAAGAGGCTGATAGGCTTGTGTCAAGACTCATACATTGACAAAGTCCTACAAAGATTCAGCATGAAAGATTCCAAGAAGGGCTTCACGCCAATGGTACATGGCACAACGCTAAGCAAGAAGCAGAGCCCTACGTCGGCTGCTGAGCTTGAGCGCATGAAGAATATTCCTTATGCATCTGCAATAGGATCTGTCATGTATGCCATGATCTGTACTCGTCCTGATGTTGCTTACGCATTGAGCATGACGAGTAGATACCAGTCAAATCCAGGTGAAAACCATTGGATTGCCGTAAAGAACATCTTGAAGTATCTAAGACATACTAAGGATAAGTTCTTAGTGTACGGTGGAAGTGATGTGCTTAAAGTCAGTGGATTCACGGACGCAAGTTTCCAGACAGACACAGATGATTTCCGGTCACAGTCCGGTTATGTCTTTTGTCTGAATGGCGGTGCAGTAAGTTGGAGAAGCTCCAAGCAGGACACCGTTGCTGATTCCACTACAGAAGCTGAATATATCGCCGCCTCAGAAGCAGCGAAGGAAGCTGTTTGGATTCGAAAGTTCATTATGGAACTAGGTGTGATACCAGATGCGGCTGAGCCTCTGGCACTATTTTGTGACAACAATGGTGCTATAGCTCAGGCAAAGGAACCAAGATCACACCAGAAATCCAAGCATGTTCAAAGAAGATATCACTTGATACGTGACATCATTAATAGAAAGGAAGTCAAGATCAGCCGAGTTCCGACAGATGATAACGTCGCTGATCCGTTGACAAAGCCACTCCCAAGGCCTAAGCTTGAGTTCCTGACTGAAGCTGTAGGCATTAGAAACATTGAAATGTAATCTAAATTTGAGTGGGAGTTTTGTGAGCTTTATTTTAGTTATTTGATATGTTCTTGTAAAACATTATTTTATGTTTTAATGAAATTATTATTTCAAGATTATTTTAACTGTGATGAAATAATCGTTCCAAAATGATATGAACCATTTTATAGGTCATCGAAGTAAATGATTTGATCTTGAGTCATCGAAGTCATTTAGCTTGATCATGAGATCCTATATTTGATAAATGTTTTATATCATCATGTCCCTAGTCGAAGGTTGTTGAAACTGGAACACCAACAACCGTGTGAGACTGGATTGGTACGTGACTTATGACAAAGTCTCAGTGTGTCATAGATGCTCGGCATCAAAGTCAGTACATAGGTGTATGTTGGGAACATACGACCGGACAAGACCCGCTTATAAGAACTCTTCAGGATATTTATATCTGTGTCATAAGAGATTCTTACTACGACTATAGAGTATAGTCCTTAGACCTGAGTTCGCATGCATGTGACTGCATATGGACTGATGCACTTTGATCATTGTCTAACGCTATAGTTCTGCGATAGCTATAAGGACCTTGTTTGGGTACATCATGAAGTGAGTAGTTTACAGTGATGGAACAATATGGGATTTGTCCCTCCAATATAAATGGAGTGAATATCTTTAGGCCAATCGGAGATTTGAATACTGGAAAACGCATGGCCATGCTCAAACGGACTTTCCCGAGTCGTTTGTATTGTCAGTATCAAATCAGAGTCCGATGAACAAGATTAGGCTTTATAAGGATGACACTAATCTTGCCTTATGACTAATCGAGATATTGAGACGAAAGGGATTATGAATACAGAGATTCCAGTTCAAGTGGGAGATTGTTGGAATTGTGTCCAGCAATCTCTGTACTGTCTCTATAACGTAAGAGTATGTCAGTGATCAGACATAAGTCATACAATGCTGGGGGTCATGATGGCTTGCTAGAGTCCGCTCATGATCTATAAGTCTTGGACTTATTGCCTTTATTGTATGATCCCATATGGGTCACACGCTTAAGCTAGCAGGAAATAATGTTGGAACGGCTTAGCAGAAGTACGACAAAAGTGCTAGGCATTTGTCGTACTAAGAGAGAAAGACTAATGGGTCTGATTAAATGGAATTTAATCAGATTGGGCCCAAAAGCCCAAAAGGGAAAGAGAAGGCTTTTAAATGACTAAAAGCCAATTCTCTTCTCCCTTAACCCAACCCTAGCCGCGAAACATCTCTGTCTCTGCGCCAGCCTCCTTGTGGTCTAGCAGCCAGTTTCCGGTGATTGCGTGTGTGAGCCTTTGGAGGATCCATCTCTCGGTGTATCTCCCTGATCATTGACCTGTTCTCAATTCCGCTGCCAAACAAACAGGTAAAAGGTGAGATCATATGATTCTAAATAAGAACACCTAGATCTAATGCATGTTTAGGTTGATATCAATATGAGAATTGAATCAGGATCAACCAAAACTTCCTACAGTGGTATCAGAGCCAGGTTGCGATCCTGGGACCTGTGGGTTATGGATACTGGTTGTGGGGCTCATATTTGTACTAATATGCAGGCACTCAGCAACAGTAGAAGGCTGAAGCAAGGACAAGTGGAACTACGAGTTGGGAATGGAGCGAAAGTTTCAGCACTAGCTGTAGGAACTTACTTGTTGTCTTTACCTTCGGGATTGATTTTAGAACTTAATAATTGTTATTTTGTACCTGCTATAAGCAGAAATATTATTTCAATTTCTTTGTTGGATTTGGAAGGTTATGATTTTTCAAGTGGGAGATTGTTGATCCTACTTTTTTTATAGATCATGAGCGGACTCTAGCAAGCCATCCTTAGGTCAACAGAGATTCCAGTTCAAGTGGGAGATTGTTGGAATTGTGTCCAGCAATCTCTGTACTGTCTCTATAACGTAAGAGTATGTCAGTGATCAGACATAAGTCATACAATGCTGGGGGTCATGATGGCTTGCTAGAGTCCGCTCATGATCTATAAGTCTTGGACTTATTGCCTTTATTGTATGATCCCATATGGGTCACACGCTTAAGCTAGCAGGAAATAATGTTGGAACGGCTTAGCAGAAGTACGACAAAAGTGCTAGGCATTTGTCGTACTAAGAGAGAAGACTAATGGGTCTGATTAAATGGAATTTAATCAGATTGGGCCCAAAAGCCCAAAAGGGAAAGAGAAGGCTTTTAAATGAATAAAAGCCAATTCTCTTCTCCCTTAACCCAACCCTAGCCGCGATTTCTCTCCTCTCTCTGCGCCCCATCTCAGCTCGGTCTAGCAGCCAGTTTCCTGTGATTGCGTGTGTGAGCCTTTGGAGGATCCATCTCTCGGTGTATCTCCCTGATCATTGACCTGTTCATCAATTCCGCTGCAAACAAACAGGTAAAAGGTGAGATCATATGTTTCTAAATAAGAACACCTAGATCTAATGCATGTTTAGGTTGATATCAATATGAGAATTGAATCAGGATCAACCAAAACTTCCATTCATACAAAGATCGAGACTCATGCGCAGCTCGGGTTTGTCGATCGGCCAAGGAAGAGATCGACCGGCTTGGCCGGATCGATCGCGCGGCCGAGAGCTAGGCCGGCCGGATGAGCGATCGCGAGAGATGGGCCGATCGGTTGTACCGATCGCATCTCGTCCGATCGTCCGATCGCGTCGTCCCGGCTGTACCGTCCGAGCATCCCGATCGCGTCCCGAGCTGCGCATGAGTCTCGATCTTGGATCGTTGACGGCTTGCGGCTAGGGTTTGGTTACGTGAAGATCACGGCTAGGTCGTGATCGGTTCACGTGATCAAATCGGTTCGGTTCGGTTTAAGATTTAATTAAAATTGATTCGTTCTGGTTTAATAAACAGATTTAATAATTTTATTAAATCTGGTTAAACCGGAATAAGAAATCCAATGTCGAAAGAAATATTGGATTTAGTGCCTAAACCAGGAATTTCTAATTTGATTTGGTTGGACCAAATAAATTGAGAAATTCCGGTTTAGTAAATAACCGGTTGACAATTGTGGTCATCGTAGTAATTGAAACTTGGTTAGACCAGTTTTAATGAACCAGACCGGTTATGTCAATTAATTGGACAATTGGGTCATGTCTTGGACATGGACCAATTCTTGGGCCTCGGGCCAAGAAGTTAAAACAATTGGGCCATTAATTGAGTCATTCTTCAGATTTAAATTTAAAACTTATTTTATAAAATAAAATTATGAAATTCGATTTTAAATTTTATAAAGTTCCGAAATTTCGAAATTAGAAAGTTTCCAAAATTAGAAGTTTCTGAATTTGCGGGTTTTGGATTTTAAAGAAGTTTCTAAAGTTAGAAAGTTTCCGGTTTTAGAAAGTTTCCTATTTTAGAAAGTTTCCAAAAATAGTAGGTTTCCATAAATAGAAAGTTTCCCGAAATAGTAATCTTCTATTTTGGGAATGATTTTAATAAACCTACGAACCTCAAACAATATCAAGCGTTGGATGTCTTGTCCAGGCTATGTCAGCTGTCAAAGCCCATTCAATTGCATTCATGGCCTTACAGTGTGAGGATGTCTGTTTTTGCGTGGGTAAGACGGTTTGTGATTCATAAATGTCATTGGGAGTCCCAGACATTAATGATTACATGACTGTATAGTCCGGTTTTCTTGACTAGGCCATCGGGAGTCCCGGGCCTTGAGACATCAGAGTGGATTGGGCCTCGGGCCCAGATTCACAACCAAGAGTTATATCACGGATATAATTAGCCGATATAGGGCTTACCGATATAAGCTAAGGTTGGGTGACGGCCAGTGGCCCACTTTAATCTTAGTTGTATGTGGATCTTGGAATCATTATATTCTATTGAGGGTAACTTATGTTATTGAATATAATGCATGATTAATCATATTATAATTTAATACGAGATTAATCATTTTGAACATATAACTAATAACCTTTTTATTTATATATTTCAGATATGACTACTACAAGCACTCAAAACACATTCTCGATCCGGTCTGTTCTCGAGAAGGAGAAGCTGACTGGAACGAACTTCCTGACATGGTCAAGGAACTTGAGGCTGGTCCTCAAGCAGGAGAAGAAGGATTATGTCCTTCGAGATCCCCTCCCCGAGAGGCCTCTTGCCAATGCTGCCAGGACTCTGCACAATGCTTGGGAAAAGCATTCGTCAGATGAAAATGATGTTTATTGCCTGATGTTGGTGACAATGACTCCAGAGCTGCAAAAGCAGTTCGAAAGTGTATTGTCTCCAATCGAGATCATGGCAAGCCTGAAATCGCTTTTTCAGGAGCAGGCTAGGACCGAGAGGTTCCAGACAGTTAAGAACCTCTTGGACTGTAAGTTGGCTGCGAATGCGGCAGTGAGTCCTCATGTGTTGAAGATGATGGGTTATCTCGATCATCTTCACAAACTCGACTGCCCAATCAGCCAGGAACTTGCCTGCGACATCATTCTGCAGTCTTTACCTGCAAGCTATGATCAGTTCATTCTGAACTTTAACATGCATGGCTTGAGTAAGACACTACCTGAGCTTCACGGAATGCTCAAGACTGCAGAGCCCAACTTGAAGAAAACCGCCAAGGACCCCAATGTACTTATGGTACAAAAGGGCAAGGGGTTTAAGAAGTCTTCTGCTAAGGATAAGGGAAAGGCCAAGGGTGTCCAAGTCGTGGACTCAGACACGCCAAAGCCCAAGCCCAAGTCCAAGGCTGGGCCTACTGACATGTGCAGGTTCTGCAAAGAACTGGGGCATTGGAGAAGAGATTGTAAGAAATTCCAGGAAGGTCTAAAGGAATTAAAGAAGAAGACTTTCGAGACTTCTTCATCAGGTATTTTTGTTATAGAAGTTAATACAACTACTTCTGATAATACCTCATGGGTCATGGATACTGGTTGTGGGGCTCATATTTGTACTAATATGCAGGCACTCAGCAACAGTAGAAGGCTGAAGCAAGGACAAGTGGAACTACGAGTTGGGAATGGAGCGAAAGTTTCAGCACTAGCTGTAGGAACTTACTTGTTGTCTTTACCTTCGGGATTGATTTTAGAACTTAATAATTGTTATTTTGTACCTGCTATAAGCAGAAATATTATTTCAATTTCTTTGTTGGATATGGAAGGTTATGATTTTTCAGTTAAGAATAAATTATGTTCCTTCAATCGCAACAATTTGTTCTATGGTTCTGCCCCTCTTACGAATGGGCTTTACATACTCGATCAATCCGCGCCAATTTATAACATCAATACAAAACGGTTTAAACCTAATGAGGAAAACCGAACGTTTCTATGGCATTGTCGTTTAGGGCACATCAGCGAGAAACGCATCAAGAGGCTCCATTCGAATGGACTTCTTGGCTCATTTGACTTTGAGTCATGTGAGAAATGCGAATCCTGCATGATGGGCAAAATGACACGGGCCCCCTTTAATAAACCCAACCCTAGCCGCGCCTCTCTCCTCTCTCTGCGCCAGCCTCCTTGTGGTCTAGCAGCCAGTTTCCGGTGATTGCGTGTGTGAGCCTTTGGAGGATCCATCTCTCGGTGTATCTCCCTGATCATTGACCTGTTCTCTATTCCGCTGCCAAACAAACAGGTAAAAGGTGAGATCATATGATTCTAAATAAGAACACCTAGATCTAATGCATGTTTAGGTTGATATCAATATGAGAATTGAATCAGGATCAACCAAAACTTCCTACAGTGGTATCAGAGCCTAAGGACTGTTGGAATTGTGTCCAGCAATCTCTGTACTGTCTCTATAACGTAAGAGTATGTCAGTGATCAGACATAAGTCATACAATGCTGGGGGTCATGATGGCTTGCTAGAGTCCGCTCATGATCTATAAGTCTTGGACTTATTGCCTTTATTGTATGATCCCATATGGGTCACACGCTTAAGCTAGCAGGAAATAATGTTGGAACGGCTTAGCAGAAGTACGACAAAAGTGCTAGGCATTTGTCGTACTAAGAGAGAAAGACTAATGGGTCTGATTAAATGGAATTTAATCAGATTGGGCCCAAAAGCCCAAAAGGGAAAGAGAAGGCTTTTAAATGACTAAAAGCCAATTCTCTTCTCCCTTAACCCAACCCTAGCCGCGCCTCTCTCCTCTCTCTGCGCCAGCCTCCTTGTGGTCTAGCAGCCAGTTTCCGGTGATTGCGTGTGTGAGCCTTTGGAGGATCCATCTCTCGGTGTATCTCCCTGATCATTGACCTGTTCTCTATTCCGCTGCCAAACAAACAGGTAAAAGGTGAGATCATATGATTCTAAATAAGAACACCTAGATCTAATGCATGTTTAGGTTGATATCAATATGAGAATTGAATCAGGATCAACCAAAACTTCCTACAGTGGTATCAGAGCCATTGGTTCTTAGGTTTCTTGTTTTAGATTCAAGTTTAGGTTGTTTAATCTGTTTAGAATTGTTTTTGAATCAATTACTGATAAGATAAAACAGTTAAGAAACATAATTGAACCCTAAACACACAAGAGAAATCGCAAACCGAGCTATATGACTCGGGTTTGTCGATCGGCCAAGGAAGAGATCGACCGGCTTGGCCGGATCGATCGCGCGGCCGAGAGCTAGGCCGGCCGGATGAGCGATCGCGAGAGATGGGCCGATCGGTTGTACCGATCGCATCTCGTCCGATCGTCCGATCGCGTCGTCCCGGCTGTACCGTCCGAGCATCCCGATCGCGTCCCGAGCTGCGCATGAGTCTCGATCTTGGATCGTTGACGGCTTGCGGCTAGGGTTTGGTTACGTGAAGATCACGGCTAGGTCGTGATCGGTTCACGTGATCAAATCGGTTCGGTTCGGTTTAAGATTTAATTAAAATTGATTCGTTCTGGTTTAATAAACAGATTTAATAATTTTATTAAATCTGGTTAAACCGGAATAAGAAATCCAATGTCGAAAGAAATATTGGATTTAGTGCCTAAACCAGGAATTTCTAATTTGATTTGGTTGGACCAAATAAATTGAGAAATTCCGGTTTAGTAAATAACCGGTTGACAATTGTGGTCATCGTAGTAATTGAAACTTGGTTAGACCAGTTTTAATGAACCAGACCGGTTATGTCAATTAATTGGACAATTGGGTCATGTCTTGGACATGGACCAATTCTTGGGCCTCGGGCCAAGAAGTTAAAACAATTGGGCCATTAATTGAGTCATTCTTCAGATTTAAATTTAAAACTTATTTTATAAAATAAAATTATGAAATTCGATTTTAAATTTTATAAAGTTCCGAAATTTCGAAATTAGAAAGTTTCCAAAATTAGAAGTTTCTGAATTTGCGGGTTTTGGATTTTAAAGAAGTTTCTAAAGTTAGAAAGTTTCCGGTTTTAGAAAGTTTCCAATTTTAGAAAGTTTCCAAAAATAGTAGGTTTCCATAAATAGAAAGTTTCCCGAAATAGTAATCTTCTATTTTGGGAATGATTTTAATAAACCTACGGACCTCAAACAATATCAAGCGTTGGATGTCTTGTCCAGGCTATGTCAGCTGTCAAAGCCCATTCAATTGCATTCATGGCCTTACAGTGTGAGGATGTCTGCTTTTGCGTGGGTAAGACGGTTTGTGAT
This sequence comes from Orychophragmus violaceus, assembly GCA_030180135.1. Lineage (NCBI taxonomy): Eukaryota > Viridiplantae > Streptophyta > Magnoliopsida > Brassicales > Brassicaceae > Orychophragmus > Orychophragmus violaceus. The sequence continues at coordinate 77,997,210 of CM058235.1, read as the reverse complement.
TCATAAATGTCATTGGGAGTCCCAGACATTAATGATTACATGACTGTATAGTCCGGTTTTCTTGACTAGGCCATCGGGAGTCCCGGGCCTTGAGACATCAGGGTGGATTGGGCCTCGGGCCCAGATTCACAACCAAGAGTTATATCACGGATATAATTAGCCGAAATAGGGCTTACCGATATAAGCTAAGGTTGGGTGACGGCCAGTGGCCCACTTTGATCTTAGTTATATGTGGATCTTGGAATCATTATATTCTATTGAGGGTAACTTAGGTTATTGAATATAATGCATGATTAATCATATTATACTTTAATACGAGATTAATCATTTTGAACATATAACTAATAACCTTTTTATTTATATATTTCAGATATGACTACTACAAGCACACAAAACACGTTCTCGATCCGGTCTGTTCTCGAGAAGGAGAAGCTGACTGGAACGAACTTCCTGACATGGTCAAGGAACTTGAGGCTGGTCCTCAAGCAGGAGAAGAAGGATTATGTCCTTCGAGATCCCCTCCCCGAGAGGCCTCTTGCCAATGCTGCCAGGACTCTGCACAATGCTTGGGAAAAGCATTCGTCAGATGAAAATGATGTTTATTGCCTGATGTTGGTGACAATGACTCCAGAGCTGCAAAAGCAGTTCGAAAGTGTATTGTCTCCAATCGAGATCATGGCAAGCCTGAAATCGCTTTTTCAGGAGCAGGCTAGGACCGAGAGGTTCCAGACAGTTAAGAACCTCTTGGACTGTAAGTTGGCTGCGAATGCGGCAGTGAGTCCTCATGTGTTGAAGATGATGGGTTATCTCGATCATCTTCACAAACTCGACTGCCCAATCAGCCAGGAACTTGCCTGCGACATCATTCTGCAGTCTTTACCTGCAAGCTATGATCAGTTCATTCTGAACTTTAACATGCATGGCTTGAGTAAGACACTACCTGAGCTTCACGGAATGCTCAAGACTGCAGAGCCCAACTTGAAGAAAACCGCCAAGGACCCCAATGTACTTATGGTACAAAAGGGCAAGGGGTTTAAGAAGTCTTCTGCTAAGGATAAGGGAAAGGCCAAGGGTGTCCAAGTCGTGGACTCAGACACGCCAAAGCCCAAGCCCAAGTCCAAGGCTGGGCCTACTGACATGTGCAGGTTCTGCAAAGAACTGGGGCATTGGAGAAGAGATTGCAAGAAATTCCAGGAAGGTCTAAAGGAATTAAAGAAGAAGACTTTCGAGACTTCTTCATCAGGTATTTTTGTTATAGAAGTTAATACAACTACTTCTGATAATACCTCATGGGTCATGGATACTGGTTGTGGGGCTCATATTTGTACTAATATGCAGGCACTCAGCAACAGTAGAAGGCTGAAGCAAGGACAAGTGGAACTACGAGTTGGGAATGGAGCGAAAGTTTCAGCACTAGCTGTAGGAACTTACTTGTTGTCTTTACCTTCGGGATTGATTTTAGAACTTAATAATTGTTATTTTGTACCTGCTATAAGCATAAATATTATTTCAATTTCTTTGTTGGATTTGGAAGGTTATGATTTTTCAGTTAAGAATAAATTATGTTCCTTCAATCGCAACAATTTGTTCTATGGTTCGGCCCCTCTTACGAATGGGCTTTACATACTCGATCAATCCGCGCCAATTTATAACATCAATACAAAACGGTTTAAACCTAATGAGGAAAACCGAACGTTTCTATGGCATTGTCGTTTAGGGCACATCAGCGAGAAACGCATCAAGAGGCTCCATTCGAATGGACTTCTTGGCTCATTTGACTTTGAGTCATGTGAGAAATGCGAATCCTGCATGATGGGCAAAATGACACGGGCCCCCTTTAATAAACCTAACGAGAGGGCCAGTGACTTATTGGGCCTGATACACACTGATGTGTGTGGCCCAATGTCCACTAATGCAAGAGGAAACTATCAGTACTTCATTACCTTCACTGATGATTTCAGTAGGTATGGATATGTTTACTTGATGAAACATAAATCTGAATCTTTTGAGAAGTTCAGAGAATTCCAAAATGAAGTACAGAACCAACTTGGCAAAAGCATTAAGGCTCTTCGGTCCGACCGAGGAGGAGAATACTTAAGCCAAGAATTCAGTGATCATCTGAGAAAGTGTGGGATTGTATCCCAACTCACTCCTCCTGGAACACCTCAATGGAATGGTGTGTCTGAGAGGAGAAATCGGACCCTATTGGATATGGTTCGATCTATGATGAGTCACACAGACCTTCCAATATCCCTTTGGGGATATGCTCTGCTAACAGCAGTGTTCACACTAAACAGAGCGCCATCAAAAGCAGTAGCAAAGACACCATATGAATTATGGACTGGAGAAGCTCCAGTGCTGTCTTATCTAAGAATTTGGGGTTGTGAAGCCTATGTTAAGAGATTAATCTCAGATAAGCTTACACCAAAATCTGATAAATGCTACTTCATTGGTTATCCACGGGAAACCAAGGCTTATTACTTCTATCTACGTTCCGAGAACAAGATCTTTGTTGCCCGGGATTGTAACTTTCTTGAGAGAGAGTTTCTATCTAAGAAAGACAGTGGGAGTAAGGTACTGCTTGAAGAAATTCAAGATGAACAGGATACTGCTCAACCTAATGAGGAAGAGCAGCAGGAGGATCTACAAGAAATTGTAGAGCCTGAACCTGTAGTACCTGAAGTTCGAAGATCCGGGAGGATCCGTCACGAACCCGAGAGATATCAGGGATTCCTCGTGACTGACTGTCATGATCTTTTGATCATTGATGGTGATGAACCATCGAACTTCAATCAAGCCATGATGGGCCCAGATTCCTCTAAGTGGCGCAAGGCCACTGATTCCGAAATGGACTCCATGTCGGTCAACCAAGTATTTTCGTTGGTTGACTTACCCGTTGGTGTAAAAGCCATCGAGTGCAAATGGATCTTCAAGAAGAAGATTGACGTGGATGGAAATGTCCAGATTTATAAAGCCAGGTTGGTGGCAAAAGGTTTCAGACAAGTTCACGGTGTGGACTACGATGAAACCTATTCACCGGTGGCTATGATGAAATCTATTCGGATTCTACTAGCAACTGCAGCTTTTCATGATTATGAAATTTGGCAGATGGACGTGAAAACCGCCTTCCTGAATGGTATTCTGGAAGAGGATGTGTATATGACGCAACCTGACGGTTACATAGATCCAAAGAATGCTGGGAAAGTATGCAAACTTCATAAATCCATTTATGGATTGAAGCAAGCATCGAGGAGCTGGAATCTTCGTTTTGATGAAGCGATCAAGCAATTTGACTTTATCAGAAACGAAGAAGAACAATGCGTATATAAGAAAACTAGTGGGAGCAAAATCGTTTTTCTTATTCTGTATGTTGATGACATACTGCTTCTCGGAAACGACATTCCAATGCTGAAGTCTGTAAAAGACTGGCTTGGAAGTTGTTTTTCCATGAAAGACATGGGTGAAGCCGCATACGTTCTTGGAATTAGGATCTATCGGGATAGACCTAAGAGGCTGATAGGCTTGTGTCAAGACTCATACATTGACAAAGTCCTACAAAGATTCAGCATGAAAGATTCCAAGAAGGGCTTCACGCCAATGGTACATGGCACAACGCTAAGCAAGAAGCAGAGCCCTACGTCGGCTGCTGAGCTTGAGCGCATGAAGAATATTCCTTATGCATCTGCAATAGGATCTGTCATGTATGCCATGATCTGTACTCGTCCTGATGTTGCTTACGCATTGAGCATGACGAGTAGATACCAGTCAAATCCAGGTGAAAACCATTGGATTGCCGTAAAGAACATCTTGAAGTATCTAAGACATACTAAGGATAAGTTCTTAGTGTACGGTGGAAGTGATGTGCTTAAAGTCAGTGGATTCACGGACGCAAGTTTCCAGACAGACACAGATGATTTCCGGTCACAGTCCGGTTATGTCTTTTGTCTGAATGGCGGTGCAGTAAGTTGGAGAAGCTCCAAGCAGGACACCGTTGCTGATTCCACTACAGAAGCTGAATATATCGCCGCCTCAGAAGCAGCGAAGGAAGCTGTTTGGATTCGAAAGTTCATTATGGAACTAGGTGTGATACCAGATGCGGCTGAGCCTCTGGCACTATTTTGTGACAACAATGGTGCTATAGCTCAGGCAAAGGAACCAAGATCACACCAGAAATCCAAGCATGTTCAAAGAAGATATCACTTGATACGTGACATCATTAATAGAAAGGAAGTCAAGATCAGCCGAGTTCCGACAGATGATAATGTCGCTGATCCGTTGACAAAGCCACTCCCAAGGCCTAAGCTCGAGTTCCTGACTGAAGCTGTAGGCATTAGAAACATTGAAATGTAATCTAAATTTGAGTGGGAGTTTTGTGAGCTTTATTTTAGTTATTTGATATGTTCTTGTAAAACATTAATATTTATGTTTTAATGAAATTATTATTTCAAGATTATTTTAACTGTGATGAAATAATCGTTCCAAAATGATATGAACCATTTTATAGGTCATCGAAGTAAATGATTTGATCTTGAGTCATCGAAGTCATTTAGCTTGATCATGAGATCCTATATTTGATAAATGTTTTATATCATCCTGTCCCTAGTCGAAGGTTGTTGAAATTGGAACACCAACAACCGTGTAAGATTGGATTGGTACGTGACTTATGACAAAGTCTCAGTGTGTCATAGATGCTCGGCATCAAAGTCAGTACATAGGTGTATGTTGGGAACATACGACCGGACAAGACCCGCTAATAAGAACTCTTCAGGATATTTATATCTGTGTCATAAGAGATTCTTACTACGACTATAGAGTATAGTCCTTAGACCTGAGTTCGCATGCATGTGACTGCATATGGACTGATGCACTTTGATCATTGTCTAACGCTATCGTTCTGCGATAGCTATAAGGACCTTGTTTGGGTACATCATGAAATGAGTAGTTTACAGTGATGGAACAAGATGGGATTTGTCCCTCCAATATAAATGGAGTGAATATCTCTAGGCCAATCGGAGATTTGAATACTGGAAAACGCATGGCCATGCTCAAACGGACTTTCCCGAGTCGTTTGTATTGTCAGTATCAAATCAGAGTCCGATGAACAAGATTAGGCTTTATAAGGATGACACTAATCTTGCCTTATGACTAATCGAGATATTGAGACGAAAGGGATTATGAATACAGAGATTCCAGTTCAAGTGGGAGATTGTTGGAATTGTGTCCAGCAATCTCTGTACTGTCTCTATAACGTAAGAGTATGTCAGTGATCAGACATAAGTCATACAATGCTGGGGGTCATGATGGCTTGCTAGAGTCCGCTCATGATCTATAAGTCTTGGACTTATTGCCTTTATTGTATGATCCCATATGGGTCACACGCTTAAGCTAGCAGGAAATAATGTTGGAACGGCTTAGCAGAAGTACGACAAAAGTGCTAGGCATTTGTCGTACTAAGAGAGAAAGACTAATGGGTCTGATTAAATGGAATTTAATCAGATTGGGCCCAAAAGCCCAAAAGGGAAAGAGAAGGCTTTTAAATGACTAAAAGCCAATTCTCTTCTCCCTTAACCCAACCCTAGCCGCGCCTCTCTCCTCTCTCTGCGCCAGCCTCCTTGTGGTCTAGCAGCCAGTTTCCGGTGATTGCGTGTGTGAGCCTTTGGAGGATCCATCTCTCGGTGTATCTCCCTGATCATTGACCTGTTCTCTATTCCGCTGCCAAACAAACAGGTAAAAGGTGAGATCATATGATTCTAAATAAGAACACCTAGATCTAATGCATGTTTAGGTTGATATCAATATGAGAATTGAATCAGGATCAACCAAAACTTCCTACAACAAAGAAATCTACGACAGAATTGAATCATTGACCTGCTCTGATACCACTGTAGGAAGTTTTGGTTGATCCTGATTCAATTCTCATATTGATATCAACCTAAACATGCATTAGATCTAGGTGTTCTTATTTAGAATCATATGATCTCACCTTTTACCTGTTTGTTTGGCAGCGGAATAGAGAACAGGTCAATGATCAGGGAGATACACCGAGAGATGGATCCTCCAAAGGCTCACACACGCAATCACCGGAAACTGGCTGCTAGACCACAAGGAGGCTGGCGCAGAGAGAGGAGAGAGGCGCGGCTAGGGTTGGGTTAAGGGAGAAGAGAATTGGCTTTTAGTCATTTAAAAGCCTTCTCTTTCCCTTTTGGGCTTTTGGGCCCAATCTGATTAAATTCCATTTAATCAGACCCATTAGTCTTTCTCTCTTAGTACGACAAATGCCTAGCACTTTTGTCGTACTTCTGCTAAGCCGTTCCAACATTATTTCCTGCTAGCTTAAGCGTGTGACCCATATGGGATCATACAATAAAGGCAATAAGTCCAAGACTTATAGATCATGAGCGGACTCTAGCAAGCCATCATGACCCCCAGCATTGTATGACTTATGTCTGATCACTGACATACTCTTACGTTATAGAGACAGTACAGAGATTGCTGGACACAATTCCAACACACATTCCATGAATGCACATGAGGTAATAGTGTTTGCTACTACTCCCGTGACCACTTCGGAGCTACTAGCTCATCCTCAGTTTATTACTCTTTTTTTACTTTATGGAAGGGGAGAAGGGAACCATACTCGGACAGGTTTACAAGCTGTGTCAGAACTAACAAAGGAATCCGACTCAAGGTATACCAAGCCCTTAGGTGAGAAAATTAAGTCAAATTAAGGGTGAAGTCAGTGAAGGATCCTCTGAATACCTGAATTGATATGGGTGTCCTCAGTAGGTTGATCTGTGTTGGGTTTTCTAATAGTCATAGATAGTTCTTGCAACTTCATCTCAATGGTTACTTAAGTTCCTGCAAGTTGTTGTTAACTTCTCAAAAATTCACTGTTTCTTACTTAAACTTGTTTTGACTCAATAAAACAATTTTTTTTTTGAAAAACAGGACTGACTCTAAGAAAACAGAAAGATAATAGTCAGTACCACCTCCCCCACACTTGAAACACACTGTCCCCAGTAGTGTCAAGCTAAGGATCGGTAAAAAGTAAGAAAATGTTAATGGATGAGTTAAGTTCTGTCTGATTTTTACCTATGTCGCTCATGCATTGATCGATACATAAATGTAACGACCGTTGCAAGGCGATTTGCATCATGAGTCGATCGTTGCTCAGGACCGCAACGATCGCTGCAATGCGATTTTCGTGTTGTGACGATCGACACACAGGGCCGTGTCGATCGTTGCATTGTGATATCCGAGAACAGTCAGCAAGTTAGCAGGTTAGTACGTGAGAAATTATCAAATTTCAAACCTGCAAGCTGAAAATCAATGCAAACAGATAAAATCAAAGCAACTGATAGTCTCAATGTAAAAACATCATCCAAACATAAGAATCCAAAGAAAATCAAAAGAAAAATGCAAAAGAAAAGTAAAAAAAATACAAAACCGATGTCTAGAGAATGCCAATACTCTCACTCGTCATCTATGTCATCATAGCGATCAGTACCGCTCGAAGAACTGGGAGTCGGAGAGCGCTGTCTACGTCGACGTGAAGGTACGGGCTGATGAATCTGCGGCTGTCTCCTGCAAGTGCAGGTACGCATGTAGTTCCAGATGCTCCGTAGAATACCATCCTCACGCTCTCTCCACTCTCCCTCAGACATCTCACCAAGAGGTACCGAAGGCTCAGGATAAGGACCAATATCATCAGCAGGAGCAGCAGGTGCAGGTGCAGAAGAAGAAGAAGCCCGTGTAGAAGGCTCTCCCAGAGGATGGCCCATCGAAGGAACTCTGCGCTGATCTCTCACAGGAGGCTGGAAATCCAAGTCAGACAATGTATCGATCTTAGTCAGATCAGCAGCAGGAAGATCCACACCACGCTTCTGCTCGTGGATGTCATAATAGACCCAGATGCGTCTCTCCTTCAGCCAAGTAGCACTCTACAAATGAGTCAAAACCATGTATACCTTTCTATCATCACGCTCCGCACCCTCTAGAGGGATCCCGCAATGCCTGAAGATGGGAGTAAGCAGACTACCCACTGTCTCAATGCCTTTCCCATCCACTGCTTTCGTCGTCAGTGTGCACAGGTGATGAGCAAACACAGCTCCTAAGTTGAGATCCCTAGCAGGATCTCTCAAATCAGTCTCATCAAACAAATCCTTCACCCCAATAAAGAATACTTCCAACTCATTCTTGCGCATCTTGTTTGCCTCGGCCTTACACAGCAGTGTGTAGCCCAAGATGCGGATCACATATCTGAGCACCGGATGTCTGACCATAATCTGCTTTGTGGTCCTTGAGTCATATGCCCCACTGCCTATCTGATCCCAGAAATACTGCGCCTCCTGTCTATCCCACTCAAGAGCTATACCAGTGCGTGTACGCTCCACGCTGAAACCATAAATACGGCCGATATCTAAGATGGGGATCCGATACCTGACTCCTAAGCTCATGAATGTAAAAATGCCATATGCGGCTCTCTTGCGCTCTGGATCAGGATAGTAGACTCTGCAAGTCGCCAACAACTGTCTAACCAAGTCTGGATACAGTTCATAGTACTGTATAGGCATTGTTCCCAGACCAATGCCCTTAATCAATCTAAGCACCTCCTCATCAATGCCCAAGTACCTGCAGCTCCAATAGTCAACAAACTTAGTCGGCTGAACATCCATATCACACCAGCCATTGTAGAGCAGTGTGTCGAACTCGTCCCAGTAATCATTTATTGGCCTCTCTGTGAACTCAACAGTCTTAATCAGCTTATCAGGTGTCGTGCTCCACACCTTGTCTGTTGGTATCTTCTCCTTATCTGCCCTAAGCCAAGGCAACTCAATGACTTCCCGATCCCTCTGATAAGGCTCAGGATGTGGCGAATCTCGGATAAACCATTCCGCTGGTGGAGGAGTCTGATCCGCAGCTGTAGTAGCTCTGCGTTTGCGAGGTTGTCCGCGAGGAGGCATCTGAAATCAAAATAATAATGCATCATTAGTCACGTAAAATCTCCCTGTGAAGTCGCAATGCAACGACCGTTGCAAGGTGATTTCACAGTCGCCAAACAATCCTTCGAATCCTGCAAAATTCATCCCACAATCTCACAAACAGCCTAGTTCTATCACCAATCAACCCTAATCAAGTCTATAACAGTACAGAATCATCATTGTCAAGCCAAAATCTTCTAATTCCAAAACCCTAGAATCAAATCCGAAAATGATGAAAATGAGAGCTCTTACCTTGGAATCACTTCAAATGGGTTAGAGAAATAGATAAAGCGAGTAAAAACAAGAAGAATGAAGCTTTGAATCAATGAAAATGATGAGGAAATGAGTGATTTAGGGTACGGGAGTCGCGGTTGTACGGACAGCGAAATGGGGAAGAAGAGAAGAGAGAAAGGGTTTAAGGCACTTACCTGGATCGTGGATGCAACGATCGATGCATTAATGCAATGATCGTCGCTGGTGAACCAAATTGATTCCGGTTTAGCATGCGTACCTTAAATTTTGCAATTTGAACCATTTGCAACGACCGTTGCACATGACCGCAACGATCGTCACAAGGCGATCCCATCTCTTCGTCATTTCTCCCTGCAACGACCGTTGTACATATAGGCAACGATCGTCACACATCTCCAGACAGTGTTCTGTATACAAAAACTTAGCAAAAATAAAATAAAAACGTGAAATCATAAGAAAACACCATAAATAAATAAGAAAAACACTAAAACCTAACAGTGGGTTGCCTCCCACTCAGCGCTTGTTTAAGGTCATTAGCTTGACCAGACGAACAAGATCAAGCTCCTGGAGGTTTCAACATAGACTGTGATTGTCTCTGCGAAAGTCTCCTCATCCAAGGCAGAGAATAAGATGTCTCACTGTGAGCTAGTCCAAGAAAAGAGGGAGTAAAATGATCTCCAGGAACTGAAACCAAAGTCTCACTCATCTGCTCTCCATATCCATCCTCAATCCTGAAGGTTTGCCCATCAATCTGCGGCTTGCGCAGCATATCCATCTCAAAGTGCAGAGGCTCATCTCCCAGATAGAGATCAACAAGACTGTGTCTCACATCTATCACTGCTCCAGCTGTGGCTAAGAATGGTCTTCCTAGTATCAAAGCATCATCCTGCTCACTGTCGTACTTAAGCACCAAGAAGTCTGTCAGAACCAAGTAGTTCCCAACTCTTACTGGGACGTCCTCAAGAACTCCTTCCGGAATCCTTATTGACTGATCAGCTAGGACAAGAGAGGTCCTAGTGGGTGAAAAATCCATCATCCCCAGCTTCTCTGCCACAGAGTATGACATGAGACTTCTAGGAGCTCCTAAGTCACACAGAGAGCGCTTGAAACCATCCTCAAAAATAGAACAACTCAGCACAAATATCACAGGATCAGGTAGCTTCTTCGGGATCTTGTTAACAGCACATTACTTATATGTCGAGGGACTACTATAACCAATCTTTCAACATCTCGTCCATTGGCAGCATCTTCTCCAAGTATCTCTGCACACAAGGGTGATATGGTGGATCATCAGACTGTGGAATTTCTTCCAACTCTTCACCAATCTCTCCTATCTGTCGGACCTCATCAATCTCCTGTTGAGTTATCTCAGACACTCCAGGGAATAATCTAATAAGCTCCAGATCCATCTCTGCATCAATGCCTTGAGACTCAAGTGAATCTGTCTGTCCACGGCATGCAACGATCGACGCTATTGGTGCATCGATCGATGCAGATAAGTTTTCACAGATTCCACCTGAGAGATTTTCCTCAGTTTCAGAATTTTCAGCTTCTTCCACCAGTTCAGCTGTGTTTAACTCGAAATTTTCACCTTGGTATGATCCATCATTGATATAGACTGACCAAGCCTTGATGTGGGTGTCCACGACACTCTTTCCCTTAATAGAGCTTGAAATTTGGCTCACCTGAGTGTCCAATTGCTTCACATGAGTACTTAAGGACTCAAACTTCCCATTAAGGTCCTCATACACAGCATCTAGCTTCCTGTTGCAGTCCACATCAATCTTAGCCTGTCCTTCCAATAGTTGATCCATCATACTCTCTATCTTGCTCTCATGAGCATTAGCAGCAGGAGGAGTTTTGTAAGAGGAAGATCCATAAGTCCTCTGATTACCTTGTTGAAAAGGCTTCTGGAAACCATCATTCTGTCCAAAGCCAGAAGAGTTTTGGTTGCTTGTGAAAGCACTCTTCTGTCCACTGAAGAATCTATTACCTTACTGTCCTCCAAACCTGTTTCCTTGGAAACCGGATCCTCCAATGTAGTTCACATCCTCTTCCTGACCATCTTCTTCGGCATTGATCACTTCAACATCTTGAGCAAAATGGACAGCTTTCTTCCCAGCTAGAAGATTGCAAAGAGTGTCCAACTTACTCCTAATATCAGCAATCTCCAGATTCTCTATCTTCCCACCAGACTCTTTCCTTCTCCTATCAGTAGTCTTGCAGCTATTACTGCTTACTAAGTTATCTATCTGTTGCTTAGCTTGCTCAGGAGTCCTAGTATTGAAATTTGCATTGCTGGAATTATCCAACGCGGTCTGGTATGAGAGATCTATACCTCTAAAGAAAATACCCAGCAATGTTACCTCAGTGAATCCATGATGCGGGCAGTCACGTTGGTACTTCTTAAACCTCTATCAGGCAGTCTTAAGAGGCTCTATAGGACCTTGGGAGAAAGTGAGAATGTCCTGTCTCGATTGATCAGAGCGAGCATCATCATAGAAGTGTCTCAGAAACTCACTCTTAACAGCGTCCCATGTAGTAAACTTCCCAGGTGGAAGTTGTTTCAGCCAGGCAGCAGCATCTCCAGCGAGAGAGTAGGGGAAAAGTTTGAGAAACAGATAGTCATAGTTCACTCCATCATACTTCATCCCAGTGACTATGTCCTCAAACTCATCTTAAAAAAACCATGGCTGCTCATTAGGGAAACCATGGAAGGCATTCTGCCTCAGAAGAGAGTAGTAGATGGTCTTGATCTCGAAATCATTCCTCTCAAAACCAGGAGGTACAAGAGCTTATCGGTTAGCATGAAACTCATCCGGACGGTTATAGTCAGCTAAGGTCCTCTCATGAATAACCATTTGTCTACCTTGACCTTGTCCTTGGCCTTGTGCTTGTCGCGGTTCATGCTCAGGTTCAGGTTCAGGATCAGGGATAACATTCCCTTCAGCATCAATCTGTTGCCCAGCAGCATTGTACATATTGTTTTGTCGGTCCCTCAGGGTACCTTGAGCATCGGGCATTATAATCAGACGTTCTTGAACCATCCTTGCTCTTTGAACTTTCCTGTTAGTCCTCTCTCGTCTAGCAAGCTCTTCAAGTTGGAGATTAACGAGGTTAGTATTCAGATTACTTCTGGTATCACGCGTCTGCATAAACCATCTGTTATCGCAGTGCAACGATCGATGCTAAGATGCAACGATCGACTCAACTCCAATCGCTTAGTAACGATCGACACAAAAGAGGCAACGATTGATGCTAGGCGAATGTCAAACCTGCGACAGAGAAAAACAGAGAAAAATTAGTAACTAGAATAAAAAAATAAAAAAATCCTAGTCTAAACCCTAAGTTCAAATCTATCGAAGACTCCAAAGAGTCCCCGCCAACGGCGCCAAAAACTTGATAGGTCGAGTTTTAATCCCTATTCTAACTGCAAGTGCACAGTAATGTGAATGTAGTACTTAGGGTATCGAATCCACAAGGACTCTGGGCAACGATAGATTTAGAACAGTCAAGATTAAACTAGGAGAAAGCAAATGTAGTGAGAAACTAAAAACAAAGCAGGAAAGTAAATCAGTAGCAAGATCGGTTTGTAGGGAATTAACTAAAAGCGCTAAGTCTAGGGAGTTCTCAGGAAATCAAACAAGTAGATAAATCATTCAGTCATGATCAAATTAAGCACAGTTCTAGAACGCAAACACGGAAGTAGAATTAACCAACTTTCATTGTGAGAATTCTCTAAGCCTAATTGCAGAAATCCAAATTTCTTTGTAATTCCTAACAGATTAAACTAGCTTCAAGATTAACTTCGATATGTTCACAATTCAATTAAACCAAATTTCTTTGCGAGTAATTCAATTGCTCAACCTAAATAGTTCAGATTCTAAACCACACTTTCGTGTCAATTTAATAACGTAAGATCTAGATTCTAAGTGATCAGGTTAGAAACTAGTGTTAAGCACAATTTAGATTGAAGAACAATTATGATATGAATCCTTAACTGAATTAATTATATCTAGCAAGTCATAAAATCTTTAATGAGAATCCCTAACCTAACTATGAATCTACTCAAACATAGAATATGAAAACATAATCAATGAATTAATAGATAGCATAAAAGAGAATAAAGAAGTAAAGGGGTTCGAAATCTTCTCCAAAAAGCAGAAAGCAGTACATGATTAGATCAGCCCCAAGCTCTAAAAACTCTATGCTCAAAGTATGAAAGTGTATCTAAAAACTGATGTAAAAACCTAATTATATAAGCTAATCACGTCTTGGGGCTTCTTTGTAATTATCAGGAACTTCTGGGCAAAATTGCAATTTCTTCATTCTTCATTAACCACCGAGGAAAGGCCCATCTCGCTCGTGTGTCGATCGATGCACGATGTGTGTCGATCGATGCATTACTCCAGTGAACTCTATCTCTCGGGTCAAAGCACCAAAATGCTCCAAAAAGCTCCATAAACTCCAATTCCGCTCCAAACGTGTATATATCTAATAACACATGTAAAAGACTCTAAAGAAACACTAAAAGACTCTAAAACACACTTATATCATGGTCTAAAACCGGTAAAAACCATGATATATCATCTAGCAAAACCAGTCTCTATATATCCAATGGAGATGTTTGCAAAACTCTTAGTGCCAAAGGCATTGTGCTACTAATGATGTTTAGAGAGTGTTTGAGTTCAGGTTTAGGTTGAGTTACCTACTTGGGTGCAAGACGTTTTAGACAGGTTTCAAGACATCTTCGTTGAAGAAATTCCACTTGGTTTGCCTCCAAGTCGTGGGATTGAACACCAAATCGATCTTTTACCTGGATCAGCCTTACCTAACAAGCCAACATACCGTATGAACCCTGAGGAGACCAAAGAGCTTGAGAAGCAAGTGAGAGACCTCATGGACAAAAGGTACATCAGGGAGAGCCTCAGCCTATGCGCTGTTCCAGTACTCTTAGTACCCAAGAAGGATGGATCATGGAGGATGTGTGTAGACTGCATGGAAATTAACAACATCACAATCAAATACATGCACCCTATACCTCGTTTGGACGACATGTTGGATGAGCTAAGTGGTTCTATCATATTCTCAAAGGTAGATTTGAAGAGTGGTCACCATCAAGTCAGAATGCGAGAAGGAGATGAGTGGAAAACCGCATTCAAGACAAAGCAAGGATTGTATGAGTGGTTGGTTATGCCTTTTGGTCTAACTAATGCCTCAAGTACATTCATGCGACTTATGAACCAGGTTCTTCGTTCTTACATAATTAAATTTTTAGTTGTCTATTTCGATGATATACTTATATATAGTAAGAACCTAGATGATCATATGTCACATCTTGAACTAGTGCTCAAATGACTTTGAAAGGAAGGCCTTTATGCTAACTTGAAGAAGTACACCTTCTGTACTAACAAGCTTGTTTTCTTAAGCTTTGTAGTGAGTGAACATGGACTACAAGTGGACGAGGAAAAGGTCAAGGCCATTCGTGAGTGGCCTACACCAACCACCATAGGGAAGTTAAGGAGTTTCCATGGCTTAGTTACCTTCTATAGGAGGTTTGTGAGGGATTTCAGCACGGTGGCAGCACCTCTTACAGCCGTGATTTCCTACACCAACCACCATGGTTTGTGTTCCTGATTTCCTGAGAACTACCTTGACCTGACGCTTCACTTGATTTATTCACAAACCATTTGATTTACATAATCTGCTTTGTTTACTGTTTATTATCTTCCCTGTTAAGCTTAATTCAACATTCTATAATCTATCGTAAAATTATTGAGTCACTGTGGATTTGACCCTTATATACTACAGTCATGTTCTGTGCACTTGCAGTATAACTCTAGTTATTAAACTCTGAGCATCAAGTTATTGGCGCCATTGCCAGAGACTCTTTTGAGTCTTTGATATATTTGAGTTTAGAATTAAGACTAGGCTTTTCGTTTTTCTGTTTTACTAACCTTTCTTTTGTTTCTCGTTTCCAGCATTCAGGTTCAACGAAGAACACGTGCATCGATCGACACCCACTTGGCATCGATCGAGACAGGCCCGGCTCAGCATCGATCAACGCTCTACTAGTGTCGCTTGACACACGTCGCATAAATCAGAGAGTTCATGCATGATCGCGCACTAAGGAGTAATCCGGAAAAGATCTCGTTTTTTTCGAAATCAGGAGCTTTCAAGACTAGAGAGAGAAAAGGAAAGCTCAGCAGCCACTGAAAATGTTGAATCCCAACACTGTAATATTGACTCGGGATGAACATGGTGTTCTGAGGGATCTAGAGAACAATGCTTACAACAACCATGGCTAGAGAGTTGATGCGGATGAAAATGTCATTCCCAAGCCAGTTGTTGATGAACCTATTGTGCTTGTGGGCGCAGGAAAACAAGCTGGAGGCGCAGGAGGTGCTAATGCACAGCCTAATGCTCCAGTTGGGAGGACACTTGTTGATTACAATATGCTTGATGAGTTTTAAACTAACAGGTATGCGATTGTACCTCCTCCCATTCATATGAATGATTTTGAGGTGAAGACTTCCTACAACACTCTTGTGGGACATCATCTCTTTTATGAATACCCACATGAGTATCCTATGGACCACATTGAGAAGTTTGAGTCATTGGTAACAGGAATGAAACACAATGCAGTGTGCTATGACTTCTTGCACTGTAAGCTTTTCGAACACTCTCTTGGAGGAGAAGTTTCAAATTAGTTGAAGCAGATTCCACATGGGACTCTGACTACTTGGGATGCAGTTAAGAGGAAGTTCCTTAGACTATTCTATGATGATGCTAGAAATTATTAGCTGAGGGAGGAGCTTCTACGCTTCAAACAAGGACCTACATAGGCCCTCAAATCCGTCTGGGTAAGGTTCAAGATGTAACTGAGAGACTGCCCTCGTCATGGTTTCTCTAAAGTTCAGCTGCTGGCCATATTCTTCAGAGGTGTTGATTTGTGGTATCAGATGGCTATGGATGCTACTAGCAATGAAAACTTCAACACCAAATCTCCAGAGCAAGCTAAGGATCTGATTGAAAAATTGGTGTATAGAAATAGCACTAAGAATGTTGATTTGGAGAGGAAGAAATCAGGTGTAAAGATGGATGGAACACATATCGCAAAGATGAAAGATAAGATTGATTTTGTCCATAGCATTCTAGTTGGGAAGAAGCAAGTCCATTTTCTTGCAGATGTGGAGACTTTTGGACAGGTTGATGAGTCTGAGAACGTCAATTACATAGTTGAAACTGGTTATCAAGTTCAGAGATATGAAAATCAGCAGGGACAAATTTCTGGTTACACACCAAAGCCTGCATTTCAGAGACCATTTCAGCAGAACATCTTATTCTCCAGAGACTATGGTTCTTCTTCATATCAGACTCCTCCTCCACAAAATGAGCAGTCTGATAAGATGACGGGTTTGTTGGAACAGCTTTGGAAGGTCAGCAGAAGAGTACATTGGAATTCAATAGAAAGATAGACGCTTTGTACCTGGATTTGAATGGGAAGATTGAGTCTCTGAGCACTCATGCAAAGAAGCTAGATGTTCAGGTTCAAAAACTCCCGGAGCAGGGCAAAGGAAAAATAGAGCTGGAAGAATTGAGCAGAAACATTACGTCAATGCTGTCATTGTAGAGAATGAAGTTGATCTAATACATGAGGAAGAAGAAATCAGAGCTGATTTTCAGGACGAATTATCTCTGTCCGCCGGATGCGTCGATCGACACACCCTTGGTGTCGATCGACACACAACTGACACGAAGGAAAGACCTGTTTTTGAACAATCAGCATCGATCGATACATCTTCTGCATTGGTCGATGCTAGTCGCAGATGGATTAAAGAACCTGAAACAATACCAAAATGAATCTATAAGCCTCCTTTACCATATCCTAAGGCTCCTAAGAGTACCAAACAAGATTTAGATGAAGCTAAATGCATGGCAGTGATGGATAAGAAGCTTGTTAAGATCTCACTAGCTGATGCTCTGAAGAAACACCCCTCTCTGCAAAGATATGCGAAGAAGATGATATCTACAAATGGAGATTTAAAAGAGGATGTGTGTTGATGCTATCTAAGCAGGTCAGTGTAGTGTTATAGAACCAGATTCGAGAGAAGCTTCCAGACCCATGAGTCTTTGTGCTAGACTGTTCCATCTTCAACGACAGCTTTAAGCGTTCTTTGTGTGATTTACGATCTGGTGTGAATCTCATGCCATACTCTGTGGATGTCAGATTGGGACTGATGGATTTCCAGCCTAATAGAATCTCTCTTATCCTAGCTGATCGATTGAAGAGGATTCCAGAAGGAGTTTTAGAGAACATTCCTATCAGAGTTAAAAACTACTTGATTCCAACAGACTTTGTGGCGTTGAAGTATGAGATTGAACCATATGATCCTCTTCTGCTTGGTAGATCCTTCTTAGCCACTGCTGGAGCAGTGATTGATGTAAGGCGTGGCCTGAGTGATCTCTATCTGGGAGACATGGGTTTGCAGTTCAAGATGGATGAGCTACAGAAATCCACCATTGATGGACAGAGCTTTAGTGTTGAGGTGGAGCCAGATATTCAAATTGGAGAAGAGAAGATAGATGTTCATCCTGAGCCTGCTCTAACATCTTTAGAGCCTGCAATTGTTACTAAGCAGAAAGCTCCAAACATTTCTCCTCCACCAAAGCAAAGGTATGATTCCCCTACTTCAAGCCGATGGTTGTGACATTGTCTCAGGAGAAGTAGTCAAAGGTCTTTCTGAGCGCTTTATCTCATAGTCGCATAGTTCCATTATATAGGGTTTCTTCATATATTAAGTCAACCGTGCTTCCGGATTCAATTAAAACTATAGTTACCTCACAGTCACCTATTCGTACCTCGACAAAGAGCGGACCGTTGTGCGGTTTGTATAATCTCCTCTCGTCACTTTTGGTGAATGTTATATCGTCCTCTTTTCTGAGCTCATAGTTCATGCTTTGCTTGTGTCTTCATCTATACTCTTATTGACCTCACCGAGTCGTTGCAGGTCAGAAGTCCTCCCATGATCATGTTGTTCGTCTAAATCTGAGTGGCAGGGTCGCCGATGGATGAAACGCGGAAGTTTGGAATCGTCGTTGTTATAGTCTTAGTGGTGATGTTTGGTGATGATGGGCTCGAAGTCTGTTCTGGTGACCCCGGGTTGTTACTGGTCAAGGATGGTCCTGTCATTTTGACTTCTTCTAAAGTGTAGAAGAGTTTCTTGATCCCCACAGACGGCGCCAATTGTTGTTACCTGATTTCAAAGAGGTCTAAAAGAGTCGAAGTTATGATCAAAAGGGTCTGAAATCAACAAGTAAAGAAAGATTAAAATTGGGGTCGGAAACTCTCTCTTATTAATGATTAGGCCGGAGCCTAACAATGAACAAGATTACGAGTCCGGAGGTCGTCGATAGACGAGCTCCCTAATGATTGCTTGGGATCATCACTTTATAAGTGTAGTTCGGAGCTTAGAAAGTTACAAAATGCGTAAAATGAACAATAAGGGGTTTATTTATAATAAGCATGGTTAGACTTCCCGCTGAGCTATTGACTCCTTAGTGGGCTCGCTCTTTGGGCCAAAATGCTTTTGATGAGGTGGCAGATTTCAATGGGCTTATGGATGGGATGTTAAACTCATATCTAATAGAAATAAGTCTAGAACGAAAAAGAAAGCTCAGTTAGTTGCAATGGACCGAATCAAGATCAGGTACAAACCAGTGATCCCCCCTACTTAGCCAATAATGGCTGAGAACCTGTTCGGATCTGTAACTCCTCAAATGGAGGAGAGCCATCACCAGCTTTGCTTTCATGAGATTGTTGATCCAGTCGCTGGCGATGAGTTGACTCGTCTGAGTTGCAACGAGGAGAAGTGTAACACCTCCTTCGGATCCTGGAAATAACCTTTCAACTTTCCCAACTACCGTTTACATCAGCGTGAACCTCATCCACAACCACATAACAATCAACAATGTTCCCTTAAACCTAACAATTTATTAAATTCTCAACTTAAAAGTCTTACAAAAAAAAAATCCAAATCAACTTTAAATAAAACCGAAAGATCAACATAAGTCTTTAATAAATGAAATAAATAAAAGACACCATGCTTTCCAAAAACATGGCACTGCACCTGATT
This sequence comes from Orychophragmus violaceus, assembly GCA_030180135.1. Classification (NCBI taxonomy): domain Eukaryota; kingdom Viridiplantae; phylum Streptophyta; class Magnoliopsida; order Brassicales; family Brassicaceae; genus Orychophragmus; species Orychophragmus violaceus. The sequence goes on along the minus strand of CM058235.1, from coordinate 77,977,841 downwards.
GTCTAATCCTCCAACTCCTTGGAATTATCTGGATTATCTGCAAGAAAGAGAATGATGAGTAATTTGTATTACCCCAGTGAGTGCATGTCCTAGATAACACTAATATTACTAGTTTTATCCAGTATTACTAGTGTTACTAGTATTACTAATGTTACTAGTACTACTAGCGTTACAATAAAGCTAGTAGGTCATACCTTCTCATAAACCGAAAAATGGAAGGAATAGATTTAAAATGTTTCCATCGGCTGAGAAAAGGCGTTCAAGAACGCAAAACAAAAGACGGCCAAGACAAAGATTCCAATATTTTTTATTTAGAAGTTTTTCTAGAGTTTGATTGTATCTTCACCAACGACAAAAACAAGTTTTTATCTTCACTTTTTGTTTTTCTAAGACTTGTATAACATGTACGATTTAGTCTGGGTAAAACTAAGAAAGCTGGTATAACTATTTATCGTATTTGTTGCTATCAAGTAATACTAATAATATTGGTATTAACGAGCGAAGTATGTAATACCAATAATATTGGTAAAACTGTGAAAATAGTACAATCATATTAATGCATAAACCAAAGAAAGTATGATTTTAATAAAATATAAATTAGTCAATATATTAATGCATAAAATTATTAGAATTACAGGTTAATTGAATTATATGTAATCGACTTAAAAGAATCTACAAATATAGTCATTATCCTTTTAAGGTCACTTTGTAACTAATAACCAACTTAGGAATAAAAGGTTACGGGAAATTTTATTTAAAACATAAATATTCATAAACAATCAAAATTATATGTTAATCGATGTATATCAAATGTAACACTACAAATACACAATTTTGGGGTTGGGAATACTAAATAATTGAAAATCAGAGTATAACTATTTGCAACTTCTGTAAAACTAATATATTAGATAATACTATGTGTTAATTTTACAGATTTTATTTTGGCGGTAAAATGAAATTTCCCTCCAATTTTAGGTGCCTAAATTTTTATTTCCTTCCAATATTGAAGATCTTAATGCTGAAACCGAATTCTCTTCTCTCTCTTCTACTTTATCTTTATAGTCTCTGATTTGTCTCATTTGTACCAGAAGAATTTGTGAATCTAGTTACAAAATTCCTTCTTTGGTGGTTTTGTTTTTGATGTTCTGTTTCAATTAGGTTTCAAATATTATGAAGCAAGTATAAAAGTGCATGTGATATATTCCAAGAACATTGATTTTATAACGAATCAAGAGTACATCAAGAATCCTAAGAACATTGATTTTATAACGAATAAAGAATACATAACGAATCAAGAATACATAAGACAATTCCCATCTTTGAAATGAGGTCTCACATCAGTTGGTTCTAATTCGTAAGCTCTTCTGAAGCTAACGAGAGCTTCTTTAAATAATTGGTGTTCATATAAAACCTTATTGTCCGGTTGGAAAATGCATTGAGGTTATTGTCCGGTTTTCTCATAATTTGATTTCAATCTCTTCACGAGAATCTCCAAATCGTCGAGAGCTTCCACGGGTCATCGAAAATGATGCTGTGGTTTGGAGAAACCGCCAAGTCGCCACCGTTCACTACTTCTTATGCGCTTCTACAGCTCTGACGTCAATAATCGAAGACAAAAAGTTTCCAAGCCATTTGTCTCCTCGGGATTGAATTCTAGCCATAAAGCGTCAAAATCTCGATTGACATCTCCACCATCGTTGTCGTAGTGCGGAGAACACCATCGTAGGTCAAACCTTTATATACATCAATGAATTCGGCGTAGGTTCGGAACACTTCATCGAGAACCGAATTAATGTGTTCGTCATTGAATTTCAGCCTTGACAACCACGAGAGCAGACATCTCTTCCTGGTTTAACCCATCGTCTTGATTTCCGTCAAATTGCTCAAAAATCCTTTTAACTTTCTCCGATTTGATCGAGAATCGCTTTCAAATTTAGGGAGTTAGGCTGAATTTTGGATACAGTGGCAAGAAAAAAGGCAGAGTTTTCGGAGGGGGATAGAACCCAAATATAAGGTGTAATTTTCCTTACTTGGTCAGAGTTTAGGGTACCTATATTTTACTTAAGAATAAATGAAACGAAATAAGTTTTTAGAATGGGAATATCTCAGATTTGAGTTTGAGATTGAGGTGTATTTGAGACAATATCCCTCAATTACTTCTCGTTTATTTTAGATTTATTAAAAACTTCAAGTTAGTGTTTATTAAATCTATGATTACTGTCGCAAACTTAAGACTTTTATTTTATATAACTATGATAACTTTATAGTTTCATATCCCTCGACTTGTGTTGGTTTGAATCTTATATTTTTGGAGGCAGAAGAAAGGAGTTATATAGTATAATGGCTACATATCGGATCAGAAATCTGCCAGATGATGTTCTTGGCAAAATCCTTTCTTTAGTTCTGACAATAATTTCTGCTTCGACCTTGGTTCTGTCCAAGAAGTGGAGGAATTTTCTTCCTCTTGTAGACAGCCTAGATTTTGATGAATCGATGCTTTTTATCCGACAGGAAAGACGGTGGAGAAGAAGCAACAAGTCGTGAAAGTAATCGTCAACGAAGACATCGCTTCTCCCATTTTGTGGACCAAACATGTAACATGATGATAGATGTTATATAGATTATGATAAAAACACTTCGTCGAAAACCGCACTAATTTCTTCATCGTTTAATTTCAGCCTAGTGGTTATGGCAACAACAAGAGAAAACATCTCTTCCCGGTTTAACCCACCTTTGTCATTTCAGTCGAATATCTCAAAAATCCTTTTAACTTTCTCCGACCTGCTCAAGAATTGATTTCAATAAGGGAGTTAGTCAGAATTTTTGGAGACAGTGCCAAGAAAAAGACTGAGTTTTCGAATTAGATCCAATAGGGTTGGGTGAGTAGATAATCCCAAGTATAAGGTGTATTTTTCCTTGGTCAAAGTTTAAGCTAATTTACTTAAAAGTAAACAAAATGAAATTATTTTTAGAAGGGAGGATATCTTAGATTTGAGCTTGATATTGAGGGGCATTTGAGACGATCCCTCAATTACTTCTCGCGTATTTTAGATTATAAAAAAACTTCAAGAATGGGATCAACTTGTAACTTGTAGAAAGAAGAATGGACAATATCATGTGGATTCTTGGAAAGAAATGAAGAACATCATGAGGAAACGGTTTGTTCCAAGCCATCACCATAGGGAGCTACACAGAGCCTTAGAAGACTCACCCAAGGCAACAGTAGTGTGGAAGGTTATTATCAATATATATCAAGATTTTTGTGATTAGGTCTGATGTTTACGAAGATAAAGAATCAACTATGCCACGGTTCTTGGGATCACTAAATAGAGAATCCAAGATATATTGGAGATACAGCATTATGTGGAACTAGATGAGATTCTACAAAAATCTATCTTTATTGAGAAACAACTTAAGAGGAGAAGTACTTCACGGCCTAGCTATGGAACATGACTTGTCTCAACTAAACCAAGATATCCACGTGAAACTAAGAAGAACACAACACCAAAAGTGGAGTCTAAGCAATTCATTTCAGTTCATGACAAAGGCAAGGGCAAGGCAGAAGTTCCATATCAGGGGCTCGTGATGTTAAGTGTTTCAGGTGTCATGGAATAGGACACTATGCGAGTGAATGCTCCAACAAGAGAGTAATGATTCTCCTTGAAATGGTGAGATAGAGTCTGATTATGAGAAACCAAAATCACTTCCATCTTTAGAGTAAATTGAGGATCATGAAGATAAAACTGCTGCAAAAGATTTGTTAGTAGCTAGAAGATCAATGAGCTTGAAAACCAATACACATGAGCAAGAAAGAAAAAAAGAGAACATGTTCCACATTAGATGCACTGTAAAGGGAAATGTATGCAGCCTCATTGTAGATGGAGGAAGCTGCACCAACGTGGTCAGTGATTACATGGTTCAGAATCTTGGATTGAAAGTACAGAAGCATCCAAATCCATACAGCTCCCGTGGCTCAATGATAGTGGTGCAATGAAAGTAAACAGTCAAGTGCTAGTTTCTATAGCCATGGAAAAGTATGAAGATGAAGTTCTATGTGATGTACTACCAATGGAGGCTGGACAAATAATTCTTGGTAAGCCATGGAAATTAGACCGTAAGGTAATATATTATGGCTTTACTAACAAGCATTCCTTTTTGGTTAATAGCAGAAAAACCAAACTGGTTCCCATGACGCCTCAAGATGTTTATAAAGATCAGATGCATCTAAAACAACAGACATAACAAAATGTTAAGCAATCAAACTTCTTTGTAAAGGTCGTGAGGTTAAGAAATTTTTTTTTCTAAACAGCATATGCATATATTTTTTTTTTATAAAGAAGCTCTCTTGAGCTTAAATGATCTTACACCGGTGCTGCTGAGTGAGATGATCTCTCTATTGCAAGAATATGAGAATGTGTTTCCAATGGACAATCCAGATTGTTTACCACCTATAAGAGAAACAAAACATCAAATTGATTTTGCGTCGGAAGATTCACTTCCAAACCGTCCAGCTTATAGGACTAACTATGTGGAGAAAAGCTAAAGCAAAGATTCAACCCCACTCTTTTTATACCCCTTTACATATTCCTATGCATCCTTAGGTTGACATTTCTATGGATTTTATGCTTGGATTGACTAGAACTAGGACCAGAAATGATTTTAATTTTGTTGATAGATTCTCTAAAATGAAACATTTCATTGGATGTAACAAGAGTGATGATGCATTGCATATACCAAGCTTGTTCTTTAAAGAGATTTCCTTTTGCATGGCATGCCTAAAACCATAGTTTTAGATAAAGACACTAAGTTCTTAAGTTATTTCTGGAAAACTCTTTGGTCTATTTTAGGAACTAAGCTCTTATTTTCTAATACATGTAATCCGCAATTTGATGGGCAAATTGAAGTAGTTAATAGAACTATGTATACTATATTTCATGCATTAGTTAAGAGGTATTTGAAAACTTGGAAAAATTGTTTGCCAAATGTTTAATTTAATACAACTATTCAGTGCATTATTCTTCTATGTTTTCTCTATTTCAGATTGTTTATGGTTTTATTTGCCATGTCTCCTTTGGAACCCCTTTGGTTTTGAGTGAAAGAACTAGTTTAAATGGGGGGGGGGGGAAGCTGAAATTGTTAAACAGATCCATGAGAAATCGATGTTACAAAGCCGATGTTCAAAGTAAATATATAGTGAATTCTAACTTTAATGTTACTGACGTGACTCCTTTTTTTGCATAGAATCCCGATTTGAGGTCAAATCTTCTTCAAGCGAAGAAAGATGATGTGATATTGAATAACATCATTGATAAGTAGTTTAAACATGAGCTAGAACCAGATGATGAGCTTGTAGCTGAGGCACTTGAAATTGAAAATGCATTGTTTGTACCAGAAGAACCAATGATTCGATTTAGAGCTAAGAAGTTCAAAAAAACATAGGATAATTACTTAATCACATTTGAAGAGAACCATTGCCTTTGGACTTGGTTGAAGAAATTTATCAAACTTCAATAGTTTGATAAAGATCCTAAGAAATTAATGAATGGGTAGTGATACATTTTCGTAAGTAAATTGTAGACAAGTTTATACACGAACACTTTCAAATAAAACAAGTTAAAATGTCAAATATTATAATCTTATGCCATCTCTTCTTATTAAGGGCAGGGAAATTGCTAAAGTGAATTAGATTTTTTTTTGCAAGATCAGATTATGCATATCGTTATAGTGACAGAGTTAGCTTATATTGAAAAGAGTCAATTAACCCATGTCAATTTTATTAAATTTTACTTATATATTTATATAGTTGGTTTTAATATATATTTGTTTAAAAAAATTTATAATGTTGACCCATATGAAATTTTTTTTTGCCTCGGCCACTGTATCGCTATATTGATATTTTAGCTTCCTTATTGTAGACCTCATAAGAATAAAAACAAGGGGGAATTGCTAAAAATGCCTTCAAAATTCATTTTAAATAAAAGTGTATCTTCGAAATTAAATCAAATGCAAAACTGCTTTTTCGGCCTATGAAAATTACCGCGAAGCCCTTACGACCAACAAAAAAACGTAATTACCATTATAACCTTCGTATGTGTCAAAAAAAACCGTAGTTTTTAAACCTTAGAACATGCTTTGTAATGGAACATGGTGGAACATTTACATATAACTTACATATAACTTTATGTTATATTCATGGTTTACCAAATTCACATTTGAAAAAAAATTATATTTGCAGATGTATGTTATAATTCGCATATATTAACGAATTTGATGTTTCCTATGTGTTTTGTTTAAATAATTTTTACTATCAAGTAATAAATATTAGATTTAGGGTTTTTCAGACTTCTCTGAGAAGTCTGAATTTTGGGGTTTCGGAGACTTCCGAGAGAAATCTGAAAAGTATTTAACTTGAGAAATTAAATAAAAAAATTTGTTTAACCAAATATACCTTAAATGGTTAAATTTGACTAAATTTTATGTAATTTTAATTTATATATGTCCAAATGCTTATGTTTATTTTATATATCAAAAATTTGTATCAAATTATTTTTTTAATTTAAATTTCCAACTTAAATATCTCTCAGACTTCTCGTAGAAGTCCCAAACACCACATTCACAGTTCTGATGTTCCAAATCGACAACACAATCCCTATATCCTCCCTTAACAACGAACTGATAATTATCTACGCATTCTGCCGTCATCATATCTGCACAATATTGACGATTAGCCATCAAATATTCAACTCCTCGGGTAAATGTTTTTGTGAGACTTATTGCATCTAAGCGCCTTTTACAAAACCACGTCCCTAGTTTCTCTTGTATGAACTCTAAAAGGAAAGATATGGGATATCCTTTTGCCTTCTTAACTGCGGAGTTTATAGATTCAGCAATGTTGCTCGTCTTTATGTTGTACCTATCTCCAACAATTTGAAAGATGTTAACACAAGTAAGAACTAGAAGTATTAAGGAAAACATTACGCTTTCAGACTTCTTATGCAGTCTGGTAAATAATCAGACATCAGGAGAAGTCTGACTATAATAGCAGACATCACTAGAAGTCTGAATAGAAAATATTAACTCTGACACTTACGCGTTCAGACTTCTCCTGCAGTCTAATAAATAATGAGACAGCATGAGAAGTCTGACAATAATATCAGACATCATTAGAAGTCTGAGAAGAAAATTTTAAGTCTGACACATATTGTTAGACCGCACAAGTACATGTTTCTGCCGAAATGCACACATGAGCATAGACTCACATCCGCCTCCTCCAAGTAATCAGTAAGTGCAGGATTTACCGTTCGTAAGGAGGCCATGTTTCGATCAAAATCGTAAATCGTATATGTGTAAGCCGCGTTTTTCACCAAGTATAGAAGATGTTTTTGTTGGGAATGTCCTGAAATCTACTGTACTATCTCTAGAAAGTATGATAAGTGTCGAGATCAGACATAAGTCATAAATACTGGGTGATCATGATGACTTGCTAGAGCCCGCTCATGATCTATAAGTTTAGGACTTATTACCAGTATTGTATGATCCCAAAGGGTCACACACCATAGCTAACGGGAAAGTTAAAATGGAATTAATACGGTAAGATGCAAGGCATTTACTGTATTTGTACAGAGAAATTGGGCCAGACAAAATACAGTCTTTTGTCTGATTTGGGCCTTGGGCCCAAAATCCCAATAGGCCATTAGGTTAATTCCTTGGGCCCATATAAGGAAGAGGAGGCGCCAATAAACCCCAAGGCTCTGCGATTTTCTGAGCTCCAGCCGTCCTCTCTCTCTCTGTTTATTCCAGCTTGGTCTAGCAGCCTGATCCAGTAGCTTGTAAGCGTGTGGATACCTAGGAGGAGCCGGTAATCATCAGCTCTTACAGATCTCGATATTCCTTTGATTAATCCGCTGCAATCACAAGGTAACCCTCCTGATCTGTTTATGATTCATCTGCAAATCACCTAGATCCTAGATGATTATGTGCTAGGATGTAACCTGACAATTACACCATGAATACACATAATCCTACAGTGGTATCAGAGCCCAAGTTGTTAGGTTTTTGCTGTTTGGATCATATTTAGGTTGTTTTAATGTTAAGAATCGAATTTGGCTTAAGAAATTTGATTAAAACTTGTAAAAACCTAATGAGATAATCGCATGTTGACCTTTTTAATCGCTTATTGACTTTGTTTAATCAATCGCTTATTGACTTTTTTGTTACAATTATAAGAATCGTTTTTATCTTTGAGTGATTTGGAAAAAGTCATGGTATAAGCGAATTGGAAAAGTCGATTATTAATGTATGAGACAAACGTGTTAGGTTTGTTAATGTTCAAGCGATTTGAATAAGTTTAAGGTTAACATTTGATGAATTGGAAAAAGGACAAATCGTGTTTGTCTTTTGTTATTGTCACGATCGTTTGTTAATCAATTGTTGATTTTATTTGATGATCATCAAAATCATGGTTTGTTAATTGACTTAAGGTTTATTTAAGTGAATGATCGATTTTGTTTTGGAAAAAGTCAAAAACATGTTTTTGTCTTTATTGTATGATCAAAATTGTTCTTATTGAAGATATTGTTAAGATTCGATTTGTTAAGGTTGTTAAGACAAAATCGTTTCAAAATTTGAATAATTATGGTTTAAGCGGTTAACCCAAATCGCGGTTTGCTGGAAATTATTTAATACAATTGGTATTATTTAATTTATGGTTAAACCGGATTTAAATTCAAAATTGAATTTTAACCTAAACCGAAGGCTGGTCTAAGTTTGATTTGGTTGGACCAAATAATTTAGAGCTGGTCTGGTTTAGTAAATAACCAGTTGGATTTAGTAGTTAATTTGGTCTCGGACCAGAATTAATGAACCGACTCGGTTATGTCAAATTATTGGGCCAATTCGAATTCTGTGGTCTTGGGCCAAGAATTGGGCCTATAATTTGTGACCCAACCGAAAACTTTAATAAAATATTAAATTAGAAATTTCTATTTTTAGTATATTTCTAAATTTAGAAAGTTTCTAAAATAAGTAAGTTTCCAAAAATAGTAATCTTCTATTTTTGGAAAGAAAACCTAAAATCCTAAAAAACAATATCAAGCTTGGATGTCTTGCCCAATCTTGTCAGCTACTTAACGCTTATTCAATTACAAATATGGCTTACAGTGTGAGGTGTCTGTTTTTGCGTAAGTAAAGTAGTATATAGTCACTAATTTCATTGGGAGTCCCAGACTTTAGTGATTATTTGGCTGTAAGAGATTGGTTTCCTTGACTGGGCCATCGGGAGTCCCGGGCCTTGAGACATCTGGTGAATTGGGCCTTGGGCCCAATCCACAACCGAGAGTTATATGGTTATAACTAGCTGTGTGTATGCTTACCAAGTGAAGCTACTTCTGGGTGACGGCCAGTGGCCCACTTTGGACTTAGCTGAACATGGGTCTCGGAATCATTGCATTCTTATGAGGTTAAACAAAGAAATTTTGAATGCAATGCGAGTTTTCTTATAAGTTATTAAGATTACTCTTTTATGAACTGAATAACTAAAACTCTATTTATCTCTAAATTTCAGTTATGAATAGCACAAACAATCAAAACACTTTCTCGATCCGGTCTGTCCTTGAGATGGACAAACTGAACGGATCAAATTTCTTGACTTGGTCGCGGAACCTGAGGCTAGTCCTCAGGCAGGAGAGAAAGGACTATGTCCTTGAGAGAGCTCTCCCCGTGAGGATCGGGTCCAATGCCTCTCATGCAGTATATGATGCTTGGAATAAGCATTATAATGATGCGGTAGATGTGCGTGGTCTGATATTGGCTACCATGGACTCAGATTTGCTGAAGCAATATGAGAACATGGAGTCGCCGATAGAGATGATCAGCAGCCTGAAATTGAAATTTCAGGAGCAGGTAAGAGTGGAGAGATACCAGTTGGTTAAGTCTCTCACTAGCTGCAAGCTACCAAATGATCATCCAGTAAGTCCTCATGTCATTAAAATGATGGGTTACATTGATAACCTGAGGAAACTGGATTATCCAGTTAGCCAAGAATTGGCAACTGAGATCATTCTGCAGTCACTGCCGTCAAGCTATGATAAGTTCAAAAGGAACTATATCAAGAAAGGCTTAACGAAGACGATTACTGAACTGCATGATATGCTCAAGACAGTTGAGCCAAACGTGAAGAGTACCCTGTATAATCTCATAAAGGAGAAGGGTAGGTTTACTAAACCTAATGCTGACAAGGGTGAAGACAAAGTTGTCCATATTTTGAATCATGGCAAGCGTGTGTCTTCTGAGCCCGAGTCAGATACCTCTTACGTTGGTAAGTGCTGCTACTGTAAAGAGACTGGGCATTGGAAGAGAGATTGCATTAAATTCATGGAAGATTATAAGGAGTTGAAGTTGATGTATGAGACTACTTCCTCAGGTATTCATGTTATTACTTCAAGTTCTACCTTATAGGTATTGGATACTGGTTGTGGCACTGATATTTGTTATAATATGCAGAGCCTAAGCAACAGTAGAACGTTGAAGGAAGGACAAGTGGAACTGCGTGTCTGGAAGGAGCTATAGATGCTGCCTCAGCCGTAGGGTTTTCACTTGTAGATGCCTTTGAGGCTTGGTTTTGTATTAAGTAATTGCTACAATGTACCTGCTTTAAGCAGAGTTGTCTTTCATTTTCTTGTAAGAATTTGAATGTTTTTCATTTTGATAAAAGACAAGTTTTGTTCTTTTGATCTCAATGAAATATTAATTGTAGCACCCTATTCAAGGAATGGGTTTTATATCTTAAACCAAAGAGTGCCTAAATGTAACATAAATACCGAATTGGTTTAAATCTGATGAATTAAACCTGATTTTTCTTGGCGTAAATGTTTTGGTCACATAGAGTGAGTCGGATTCAGAAATCCCATAGTTATGGACTTTTGGGCTCATTTGATCGGATATCTTATGAGACTTGAATTCTGCTTACTGGACCAAAAGACAAAGGGCCCATCTTAGCCGAGCTAGAGAAAGGCCCAAAGGCTTATTGGACCTTGAACATACTCATGTATGTGGCCCGATGAGCAGTAATGCCAGAGAAAATTTCCTGTACTTCATTATCTTCACTGATTACTTCAGTGAGTATGACTGTGTTCATTTGATGAGACAAGAGTCATAATTCTTTGAAATGGTCGAAAGAGTTCCAAAATGAGGTATAGAATCTGAGTGACAGAAGTATTGAGACTCTGGATTAGATCACGAGTGAGAATACTTAAGTCATTGATGGTGTGATCATCTAAATGAGTGTGAAGTCGTTTCACAGCTCATTTCTCCTGAAAACCTGGAGGTGTTTCTGTGAGAAAGAATCAGATCTTACTAGAAATGATTAAAGATGAGTCACACGAATCTTCCATAATATTCTTTAAGAATAACGCTCTAGAAATATCTAAGTTTACGCTGAAATAGTTCCACCAATATCAGTTGAAAGACACCACATAAATGTGGACTGGAAATGATCCAAATTCGTCTTTACTGAGTATTTGTACTTGAGCTACTTCGCTGGTTGTCCTAGGGAAACCAAGGCTTGTTACTTTTTACGTCCATTCCGAAAACGAAGTTAGGTTGTTCGGAATTCTGTTTTCTAAAAGGAAAGTTGCTTTCCAAGAAGAACAGTGGGAGTAAAAGTATAACTCGAAGAAATTCGAGAAATACAGGAGGCTGCTCAACCTGTTGAGGGAGAGCAGCGGATGGATTTACAGATTTCTGTAGAATCTACACCTGTAGAGCCTGAAGTTCGCAGATCTGAATGAATCCGTCACTAATCCGAGAGTAATTTCTCGTGATTAGTTGCCATGATCTGATGATCATTGAAAGTGACGAACCTGCGAAATTCACAGAAGCGAAAGTGAGCCCGGACTCCGAAAAATTACACTGTGTGTAAGTTAGCTTCATCGATCCATTCATGGATGGAAGCAAACATATCGGAGTTGGAATCTTCGTTCTGTTGAAGTAGTCAAGGTTTTGACTTGAACAGGAACGAGATGGAACTGTGCGTTGACTAATAGATAAGTGGGAGCGATGTTGCGTTTCTCATAGTGTATGTCGATGACATACTGATTCTCGGAAATAACGTTCCAATGCTGCAGTCGGTAAAGGACTGGCTTGGGAGTTGTTTTTATGATTGACATGGGTAAAGCCACGTATGTTCTTGGATTTTGGATCTAAAGATAGAGATCCAAAAGAGCTGGTAGGACAAAGTCAGGATTCTTAAATTGACAAAGTCCTACACGTTTTCAGCATTCCAAGAAACAGTGTCCTACGATAACTGCTGAGCTTGAATGCATGGATGAGACTCCATATGCGTCGGCAATTGGATCTATCATGTATGCCATGACACGTACTTGTTTTGATGTTGCTTTAATGTTAAGCAAGACAAGTAAAGACCAGTCAAATCCAGCAAAGAATCACTGGATAGACGTAATGAATATCCTCAAGTATTTGGAAAATACTTAGGATAAGTTCTTGATTTACGGAGAAAGTGAGGTGCTACAAGTCGGTAGAGTCTGAAAGGCAAGTTACCAACAGACAAAGATGATTTCCGGTCACAGTCCGGTTATATCTTGTGTCTGTCTGGCGGTGCAAGGCACTGTTGCTGACTCCATGACTTAAGCTGAACATTTCGCAGCTTGGGAAGCGGCGTAAGAGGTTGTTTGGAAAGAAGAGTTCATCACTGAACTTGATGTGATTCCCAGCATAGATGAGGCTAGCTGCACATCAGAGGTCCAAACACCTTGAGGGTAGGTATAACCTATTCCGTGAGATAAATGACAGAGGTGTTAAGTAGATCAGCAAGTTTCAACGAATGAGAACGTTGCTAATCTATTAACGAAGCCACTCCTTAGGCCTAAGCACGAGTCGCGGACTGTAGCTGTAGGATAAGTGAAATTAAGATGTAGTCTTAATTTCAGTGGGAGTTTGTAAAGGGCTTTATTTAGTTGTTTTGAAAGGTTCATGTAAACATAATATTTTATGTTTATAAAATCTATGATTTCTGGATTATTTTAACTGTGATATAAATAATCGTTCCAAAATGATTCATGTCATTATATATGGGCCATCGAAGTACATGAGTAGACTTGATCCTGAAACCCCATGTTTAACGAAATGACATAAATCATAGTGTCCATAGTCGAAGGTTGTTGAAATTGGAACACCAACAACCATTTGAGACTAGAGTGTGTTGAGACTTATGACCAAGTTTCGAGGGGTCATAGATGCGCGGCATCAAAGTCGACACATAGGTATATGTAGGGGAGCATATGACCGGACATGGCCCGCTGATGAGAACTCTACAAGATATTAATATATGTGTCATAAGAGGTTCTCATATACGACTATAGAGTATAGTCCTTAGACCTGAGTTCGCATGCATGTGGCTGCACATGGAGTGATGCGCTTTGATCATTGTCTAACGCTGTTTCGTAACTGGGAGCTATAAGGACCTTGGTTGGGTGTATTATAAAGTGTGTAGTTCATAGTGATGGAACAAGATGGGATTTGTCCCTGCCGTTTAACGGAGGTAATATCTCTAGGCCAATCGGAGACTTGATAGCTGGTAAGAGAGTGGCCACTCCCAAACGGACTTGCCCAAGTCGTTTGCATTGTCAGTATCAAATCTGGTCCGATGAACATGGTCTGGCTATATAAGGATGACACGCATCTTGCCTTATGCCAGATCGAGATATTGAGACAAAAGGATTAGGGAATGTAGGATTCCAGTACAAGTGGGAGATTGTTGGGAATGTCCTGAAATCTACTGTACTATCTCTAGAAAGTATGATAAGTGTCGAGATCAGACATAAGTCATAAATACTGGGTGATCATGATGACTTGCTAGAGCCCGCTCATGATCTATAAGTTTAGGACTTATTACCAGTATTGTATGATCCCAAAGGGTCACACACCATAGCTAACGGGAAAGTTAAAATGGAATTAATACGGTAAGATGCAAGGCATTTACTGTATTTGTACAGAGAAATTGGGCCAGACAAAATACAGTCTTTTGTCTGATTTGGGCCTTGGGCCCAAAATACCAATAGGCCATTAGGTTAATTCCTTGGGCCCATATAAGGAAGAGGAGGCGCCAATAAACCCCAAGGCTCTGCGATTTTCTGAGCTCCAGCCGTCCTCTCTCTCTCTGTTTATTCCAGCTTGGTCTAGCAGCCTGATCCTGTAGCTTGTAAGCGTGTGGATACCTAGGAGGAGCCGGTAATCATCAGCTCTTACAGATCTCGATATTCCTTTGATTAATCCGCTGCAATCACAAGGTAACCCTCCTGATCTGTTTATGATTCATCTGCAAATCACCTAGATCCTAGATGATTATGTGCTAGGATGTAACCTGACAATTACACCATGAATACACATAATCCTACAGTTTTCTCCTGAACTTGGTAACTATGTTATTTTGTAGATGGTAATAGCCTATCCCTCGTTGTGCCCAAGGGAAAACTGCTTCACACACATTCTTGATCGACTCGCATCTGTCCGAGACTATGACCAAAGGATATTGGTCTGAAATGCATTCTTCCAGCTTGGTGAAAAACCACTCACATGAGTCATCATTCTTAGAGTCTACAATTCCGAAAGCCAAAGGAAATATTTGAAAATTTTCGTCTTGTGCGGCCGCCACTAGCATAACACCGCCATACTTTCCATTAAGATGAGTACCATCCACCACAATGACTCTTCTAAGAAACGTAAACCCATGTATGAAAGCTCCAAATGCTATAAATATATATTTAAATCTATTCTTCTCATCTAGTTCAAGAGCAGTTACTGATCGCGGGTTGGTTTGCCTGATTCCAAGCAAAAAAGAAGGCAGTCTCTTGTACCCATCTTCTGATGTTCCTCTCACAATCTTTTTAGCATGTAACAATGATCTGTATGCGTTTGTGTAGCTCATCCTAATTCCAAATTGCTTATTCATTGATACTTTGACATGCTTTGGTGTTATCTGTTCAATTATACCAAAACATTCAGTAAACAACCAACCAATATAAACTGGAGTATAACGTTTATGCGTAGACATCCGGTCTACCACCAAACATGTATGGGTGTTTGAATATATCATCATCCAATACTTGTTTGGTTCGCTCTTCACAGACTCTCGAAGCATCCACTTGCATCCTTCCACACGACATTAGCCACAAAACGTGTCTTATCAGACTTCTCTATCTTGTATGCGAATTTCTTCATTATCGCCGTCAAACGTAGCTCTGATATTAGGTTTTTCTTGCTATCAAAACACTTGTTGAGAAAGATACCCTCGGACAAGTCCCTTTTGCCAACACCGATTAGTCGTACCCTCCAACTCATATTTCTTATAATCTTCATCTTCTTCCACATCTACATCTTCATGTTTTACTTTCCCATATAGGGTATAATCAGCATCGTCACGGTAAGCCCCAGTGTGTTTCTTGAAAACATTCTCAGGCACATCCAAGTTACCAAAACCATCATCATCACCACCAACACAAATAGAATCATCCGAGACTGAGTCCACATTTTCCTCATTCCACTCTTCTTCTTTGTCATCTTCGTCAACATCTTCAGCTTCATATTTTCGTCATGATTAACCGCATCTTCATCTTCCATACCGGATCGCCTCGAGACACAAAGACGGATTAAATGCGTATTAGCTAACTCGACCATGATCCTTACTTGCCTATCA
This sequence comes from Orychophragmus violaceus, assembly GCA_030180135.1. NCBI lineage: Eukaryota > Viridiplantae > Streptophyta > Magnoliopsida > Brassicales > Brassicaceae > Orychophragmus > Orychophragmus violaceus. The sequence goes on along the minus strand of CM058235.1, from coordinate 77,962,132 downwards.
GTTGTGACATAAACCGGAGGGCTATCCGGATCCATTTTTTTCAAGAGTGCTTCCAGCAACGGATATGATAACTCCACCAACTCGGTTTTCTTTTCCAGCATATAATCATCTTGTACCATCTCAAGAAGTTCTTGATGTGTAGAATCATCACGCAAAGTGATAAACCGCCCTCCTTTGATCTTATCAACCACAAAATGTCAAATCTGGTCTCTCACAACCCATTCACCAAAATTAACAGGTAACTGAACCATTATCTGTAAACAAACACGTATAAACCACATTAGAGTATTTTAGGAAAAGTCAAACTTCTTTGTGAAGTCTGATATTATTAGCTACATTACCAATATTATTCAAAAATTGATTTAAAAATAATTATCATACATAAGAATGTAAAACTAACGCATGAGGAACAAATAAAACAAACACACATTTATAAAAACTAAAATCAACGAAATTAATCAAAATTCTACGATAAAACGCATTTTTGAAGTTTTTAAAATTTCAAACGTCGATAGAAGTTTGGTTGTTGTAAAACCAGACCTCTATGGCAGTCTGAAAAGATGGTATTTCTGCAATTGAAATCAAAGTGTCAGACAGTGGATGCAGTCTGAAAGCCATCAGACAGCGTACGCAGTCTGCTTTGAAATTTTTTGACATTTTGTCAAACATCTTATGAAGTCTGAGAACAAAAATGGATAGTTTTGCAATTGACTTTTAAATTTGACTTCTTTGTCAGACTTCTCCAAGAAGTCTAACAACTTTCAGACTACTTATGATGTCTGACAAAAAGTAGAGGGTAGTTTTGCAATTGACCAAAAAAATTTGGGATTGACTTTTTGTAACATAATTTTATTGCTGTATGACAAGATTTTCAGACAGCGAGGGAAGTGTGACAAAAATCTTTGCATTTTCGGTATTTATCCAGCGTTGACCAAAATTTGATTTTTCAGATGTATATAGCCGTCTGGCAAAAGTTTTGAATTTCAGACGTCTAGTGTTGTCTGATACTTTTTCAGACAGATTTAGAAGTCTGACGTTTTTTCCCTTGTTCTGGTCAACATCTGAAAATTTGGGTCAATACAGTTTCTACCCCCTTTTATTTTCATACAACGAATTCCGTCTGATAAAAATTCAAGAATCGGTCAATTTCTTGCCAGACTACATAAGAAGTCTGACTAAGAAAGCAAATTTGAATCAATTGCAAAACTACCTTCTTCTTATTTAGATTTCTTGGTGAAGTCTGATATTTTTTTTTTCAAAGGGATTTCTCGGACTTCTATGGAGGTCTGTCATTTGAAAGTCAATTGCAAAACTACCCTCTCGTTGACCATATTGAAGTTTACAGAAAAAATTAGACTTAAACAGAAGTTTGAGATTACAATTCAGATCTGAAAATCAATGATATGAAAATTCTTACCAATGTCCGTTTTCAGTACTTTTTTTTAGCCTCGTCGATTGCCCAGAACGTCTAATATCACCGAAAACCCAAAATCCGAGTCGTGTTTTATTTTTTTAAAAGATAATAAACCATTTCGCTACTTTTAAATCAAAAAATCGAAGGGGAAAAGGGAGAAATCGGTGAAGAGAACGTCCGAGCTCTATTCTTGAGCTTTACTTGAGCTTTAATGGTAGAAAAATGAGCTAGATTACACATTAACTCGTCGGCGATGGTGGTTGTCGTGGTTGTTGAGCATTTATGGCGATGACATTTTAGTGAATATCCAAAATATTTTTGGAGCCTTTTTTCTTTCGATAAAAGTATCAGACTTCATATAAAGTCTGACGATGACATTACCGTGAATACCCAAATTATTAAAGAGATATATTAGCGAAGGAGAGAAAGGAGAATGCCGAAGATAGTTTTAGGATTAACTTCAATTTCAAGGGTAGTTTTACAATCATCCCTAAAAACAACCACCATAATAGTCATTAGATTAGCATTTTAATGTTATGTGATCTTAGTTTAAAAATAAATGAAGATTGAAGAAAAATGAGGATGTGTGTTTCATTTTACATTGAAACCGCTCCACTAACAAAAAGTACAACTAACGTAGTGGTTCATCTGTATATATGTATTATTTTGCTTAATATGGGTCATTTGTATTTGTTAATTTTATTCTTTGAAAAATCAAAAATTAATATATCGAAACTATCATGTGGTTTAGCTTAACTGAACCAAGTTATTTTTTTCTGATTCAGTTATCTGATTCGGTTATTTAAGTGATATTACAAAATAGTCATGGTTATCGATTCAATTCAGTTTAATCGAACTGATCGGTTATTTGTGTTTTAAATCGATTTATATCGGTTCATATTGAGTTTTTGGTTTTTGTTTATGGTTTGGTTATTTAATTCGGTTATTTTGATAATATTGAAAATTTAATTTTGGTTATTGATTTGGTTTAGCTCAATTTCACTAAACGTATCGGTTATTTAGTTGTCTTTTTTAACTTAAATCAGTTTGCATTGATTTTAAACCAATTATACCGAATTTTACCAAAAAACTAGAAAACAACCGAATCGAACCGAACCAAACTGACCCAAACTAATCTAACTTATCCAAAATTAACTAGATTAACCGATTTTATCCGAAATAACACAAATTAATCAATTTTTAAAAAACTGAAAGTTCAATTTATTTCGTCGAGATCTCAAATAGCTGACTGTAAGGACTTTGGATATTTTGATTAACCAAAGAAGAGGCTAGCAATGAACGAATCACCACTTTCATCTCAAGAGACACGGAGGACGAACGGTGTAGGCAACGTCACCAATACCGCTACGGGAGGAGAGGGGAACCAACCTAATCCGCCCCAACAAGACGACGGAGTGCACGATACGCCAAACCCGGTGCCGCAAGACGACGCACAACTATCAGGAGGCTCAAACGCCACGGTCGCGCCTACGGCGAGGCCGGCGAGCGCAGAAGGTGACATAGAGCCGCCGCCGAGGTTGGTATGCATGAACACTATGATACCTACCAGCAGGATCGGAAACCCGACCACAACGAAGCTGCTTCGCACGCTACTAAGCCGAGTCGAAAACCTAGATAAAACTGGGAACGAGCGTATCACTGCGATCGCCGATCAGCAGAACTTGCTCCGTGACAGCCTGCAAAGACGCCAAAACGTACCTACAGCAGAGCGGACCCCAAATGGAGCGCCACCGATCAGCCGATGTCTTTTCCCGGAAGCACCTCGAAGGACCATGGGATAGACGATCAATCCAACTAGAAGCGCAGCAACCCCAAACAACTCGACGCAGGTGCCCAGTGATCAGTTCGTGGCTATACTAAACCAAATTCAGGAATTGAGCTTCAAAGTTCACCGTCAAGCAAGTTCGGCCCCAGAGCTCGGTCGTTTCCTAGAACAAGCGCAACAAACGCCTTTCACCGCTCGGATCATGAATGTGAGGCTCCCGCGTATCGAGAAATTCAAGTTTCCTCTCTATGAAGGGAAAACCGATCCCAGCCAGTTCATGACTGCCTTTATGATAGCAATGAGTCGTAACCGATTCACTGACGAGGAGAGAGACCCCGGGTACTGCCAACACTTCGTGGAAAACCTCAAAGAAATAACTCTCACCTGGTTCTCGCGACTCAAAACACGATCTATAGACAGCTTCCAGGAGCTCTTAGAACTGTTCCCGAAGCATTACTCGCTCTTCATAACACCCGAGTCATCGGATGTCGACCTATGGGACCTAGAACAGAGACATGAGGAGCCCCTGAATTACTTCATCGATCGATTCAAGGAAGTTGTGTCCAAAATAAACGTGGATGATAGCGCAGCCATAGGAGCACTTCGGAAAGGATTACTCCATCGTTCGGCTTTCAGGACGGACCTAAAACTCAACAAGCCCACTTCCCTGGAAGATGCGTTGCACAGAGCGGTGGCGTTCATTGAACTGGAAGAGAAGGATGCGATATTCTCTAGAAAGCAGTCAAGTTCAGCTAAAAAAAGCCTCTATGGCAAAAGAGAAACCAAAAAATAATTCTTAGGATATCGACAGCTAAACTTTCGCCATTGTGAACACCTCCCAAGGGTGGAATAAGCTCGTTCGAAATAAAACACGCTCGGAAGAAGCTAACGACGACCGACCCTACTGCGAGTACCATAAGAAACACTCTCATAATACCGCGGAATGTCGGAACTTAGCCGAGTACTTGCTGGATCAATATCGAAAAGGAAGAATAGTCAATCCCAAGAGAGGTGACCGACGACCTAAGGGCGGCAACAACAGGCAAGAGAATCAAGAGGAAGCTCCCAGGGAAGAAACGGAAGAGCGAGCTCATGAAACATAGCCCAACAGGCGCCCCCCGGGACCAGGACGATGAAGGGCAAGCTGCTCCCCAACCTCCCCGAAGAATCAATATGATAATGGGCGGACTACAGCTTTGTTCAGATTCAGTAAGATCTATAAAAGAGTACGGTTGAAAGGCTACAACAATTAAGCGTAACCCGCTCCCAATCGAGGAGGGCATACCGCTATCTTTAATTGAAGCTGAAGCAATCGGAGTAGACACGCCGCATAACGATCCTCTGGTAGTTGAAATCCTGATCGGAGATTGCGAGATCTCCCGCGTACTAATCCACACAGGAAGCTCAGTTGACATAATCTTAAAAGAAGCCCTGGAAAAAGCAGAGTTCAAAAACCTATGTGTTAAGCCAAAGGTGCAACCGCTAACCGGGTTCGATGGTGACCAAACTATGACTATAGGCACGGTCAAACTCCTTATCTACGTCGGTGGAATAGCGACAATGATGAAGTTCATCATAGTTGATAAGCTAGCCATCTACAACGCCATCTTAGGAACACCGTGGCTACACGCCGTGAAAGCAGTCGTCTCGATGTACCACCAATGCGTTAAGTTCCCGGCTCAAAATAGAATACACATGCTAAGGGGAGATCAGACTACGTCAAGGCTATGCTTCATAAGCGAACGAAAGCTCCGATATCCCTCTAAACCGAAAGAAAAGTGAAGAATCATACCAGGATCACCCAACGGAGGAAAGGCACCTGAAGGAGACATGCCTCGGCAAGGTCGAGCTTAGACTCAAGCAGCCGAACTACGCTACGATTTTTCCTTTAAAAATAAAAAATAAAAAAATAAAACTATTACCCTATGTAATATGAACTACGAATGACTTGATCCTCGTCTTCGAGGTACGTAGGCAACTCTACCCAGAGTGCAGTCGTAAATCAATAAAAGAAAGACTTTTGTCAAAACAAAATCTTCTCTCACCAATGTCCTAACAGGACAATCGGTTTAATCTTATCCGCACACCAAAACGTGCAAGAAATATCGCTTTCCCCAAACGACAAAGACTACGATCTTAAAGTCAAATTGGCACACGAAAAAGCCGTGAATCGCACCCGAAACCTAACTCAGACGGACTAATTAAGCCAACATGCCTCGCATAACTGATCCCGAGTTAGGAAAAACTCCGAGCTCCGCTCGATGAATCCAGGCCGAGTCTTCACTCTATGAAAACCTTATCCAAGGTACGAAAACTCCGAGCTCTGCTCAATGAATCTAAGACGAGTCTTCACTCGATGAAAACCTTATCCAACGTACAAAAACTTTGAGCTCCGCTCGATGAATTCAAGCCGATTCTTCACTCGATGAAAACTTTATCCAAGGTATAAAAACTCTGAGATCCGCTCGATGAATCTAAGCCGAGTTTCCACTCGATGAAAACCCTTATCCAAGGTACAAAAACTCCGAGCTCTTCTCGATGAATCTAAGCCAAGTTGTTGGGAATGTCCTGAAATCTATTGTACTTACTCCAAGTTAAAGTCGTATTGTCGAGATGAGACAATCATATGACACTGGGCAGTCATAATGCTTTGCTAGAAGCCACTTATGATCAATGAGTTTAGAACTCATTGCTAGTGTTATATGATCCTACAGGGTCACACACCTAAGCAAACTGGACGTTAAAGACGAGGTTGATCATTAATGTAATGATCAACTGAATGCATATTTGATATGCATTTGATATCAATATTCTGGGGCAGTGTCGATCGATGCAGATAGTGCATCGATCGATGCAACTCACGGATTAATCAGATTAATTCGGTTTAATCGTTGGTTATTCCGTTATGGTTTAAGTCGACATATATAAGATATATGGTCGACCTAAACTGATTTCTAACCTAATTTACAGCCACCAGAACTTGAATACAAACCTCTGAAGAGATTGGATCTCTATAGGCACTAGCATCCCTCCTGTTCAGTTGGTGTGCGTGTGGATACCAGTAGAGGCGCAGCATTTGAGGCGCTCTAGATCTCGATTATCTGCAAATCTTCCGCTGCTAATCACCAGGTAATTCTGAGATCCCATTGATTCAATTACATGAACCCTAGATCCTAGGCTTGGAATTCAGACCAGGATTGCCTAATTGGATTAGGATCTGCTAGAAATTCCGTTCAGTGGTATCAGAGCTTTAGGGTTCCATTGAATCTGTAGCATGTTGATTAGATTGGTTGAATCTGGATCTCTGTATGATTGATACAAGCACGCTAAAACTCGTTTTGATCAAAGTAACCTAGTTTAGGGTTTTGTTCAAAAAACGTTTTAGGGTTTTTCGCATGGTGTTGATCGATGCCAATCCGGCATCGATCGATACAGGGCGAAAACCCGAATAAAATTTAGGGTTTTTCGCATGGTGTCGATCGATGCCAATCTGGCATCGATCGAAACAGGGCGAAAACCCGAATAAAACTTATGTTTCGCCTAGTGTCGATCGACACAATAGTTGTGTCGGTCGACACACACCTCGCTAGATTGATGAATCGGTTCAATTGGATTGGACCGGTTATCGAGCTTGGTTAATGATGGTTAAACAATAAGAATGGTTTATTGCGATTGGGTTGGTATCGACCGATGCTAATGTAGCATCGATCGACACTGACCGGTACTCAAAACCGGATCAATTGGATTGATCGGTTATCGCGGATTGTTTTGGTTATTCTGCATCGATCAACACTAAAGTAGTGTCGGTCGACATCAGATACGATGGTTTAGGTTATGGAACCTGAAATCACAGAACCAAAGCAAGATAAATCATTTAATTAGAAGAATTAAAACATAATAAAACTGAACGTTTTAAAGGTTCCGTTCCTCAACTAAATATCAAGTATATTTAGATGTCTTTCCAATCTTGTCAACTGTCAAGACTTGTTTCATTGAGCGATAGGCTTGCAGTGCAAGGTATCCACAATTACATGAGTAAGGCAGGAAGTAATCGTGTTGATGGGCTTGCAGTGCAAGGCGTCAACAATTACATGACTTAAGAGATTGATTTACTTGACTGGGCTATCAAAATCGTTTTGGGCCTAGAGACATCAGGTGGATTTGATATAAGATGTCAATCCACAACCAAGAATTATATTGGATATAACTAGCAAAGAGTTGCTTACCGAGATAGCTAAAATTTGGGTGATAGCCAGTGGCTCACTCAAGTTTAGTGAAGTAAGGGTCTTGGATCATTATATTCATCTGAGGAAACATTGTTTGAATATAATGCGAGTTTTATTAATAGTTAAGACTTCTCATTTCTTGAACATCATAACTAAAACCTCCCTTGTTTTTCAGCTATGTCTAGCACAAACCATCGTAACAATTTCTCCCTGCGATCCGTCCTTGAGAAGGACAAGTTAAATGGATCAAACTTTCTTGAATGGTATCGGAACTTGAGAATTGTTCTCAAACAGGAGAAAAAGGACTATGTCCTTGAGAAAGTTCTCCCCAAGAAGTACCGAGCCAATGCCTGGCAGTCAGATAAGGATGCTTGGGAAAAGCATTCTAATGATGCGGTGGATGTGAGTTGTCTCATGTTGGCTGCCATGAACTCGGAATTGCAGAAGCAATATGAGTACGTGGAGTCACCAAAAGAGATGATCACTGGCCTGAAAAGTATGTTTCAGGAGCAGGCACGAACTCAGAGATACCAGACGGTTAGGTCTCTGATTGAGTGCAAGCTACCAAAGGGCGAACCAGTTAGTCCTCATGTCATTAAGATGATGGGTTATATTGATAACCTGGGGAAACTGGATTGTCCCATTAGCCAAGAGTTGGCTACTGACATCATTCTGCAGTCACTGCCGTCGAGCTATGATCAATTTGTTATGAACTATAACATGAACAACTTGACGAAGACGTTGACTGAATTGCATGGGATGCTTAAGACTGCTGAACCTAACATCAAGAAGGACACCCCAAATGTCCTTATGGTACAAATGGGTAAAAAGTTTAAGAAACTTGGTAACAACAAAGGTGATGGCAAGACGAGCTCGATTGTGAATCCAAGCGAGTCTGGCCATGTTCCTAAGGTTAAAACCAGTCCTTCTGAAGATGTTAAGTGCCGTTATTGTAATGGTTATGGGCATTTGAAAAGAAACTGCAATAAATTCTTGGAAGATTATGAGAAGCTGAAGAAGACGTACGAGACTTCTTCTTCAGGTATTATGTTATAGAAGTAAATGTTACTTCTTATAGTCCTACTTATTGGGTATTGGATACCAGCTGTGGTACTCATATTTTGTGAAAATGTGCAGGGCCTGAGCAAAAGTAGGACTATGGAGAGGACAAGTAGACCTATGAGTGGGAATGGAGCAAGAGTTGCTGCATTAACCGTAGGAGTATTTCGTTTGTTTTTTCCTTTTATGGCATGTTTTGAACTTAAAATTGCTACTATGTACCTGCTATGAGCAGAAAGATTATTTCTATTCCTTGTTTGGATATGGAAGGATATCAGTTTTCAAGTTAAGAATAAGTGTTATTCATTTGATTACATTGATAGATTTTATGGTAGCAATCCACTAGAGAATGGACTTTATGTTCTAAACCAGAATGTGCCTAACTATAACATTAATACCAAGAGATTCAAGTCAAATGATACGAGTCAAACTTCTCTCTGGCATTGTCGTTTTGGGCTACATAAATGAGAAATATATATTCAGAAGCTCCATAGTGATGGGCTTTTGGGCTCATCTGATTGAGAATCATAATGAGTAAAGTGGATCTTGTTTATTAAGTAAAACGACAAAGGCTCCTTTCAACAGAGGTAGTGTCGATCGACACAAATGGTGCGTCGGTAGATACAGGTTGCGAACGATCAAAATGAAAGGGCCAGAAGCTTATTGGGCTTTATACATACGGATGTATATGGACCGATGAGCACTAGTGCTAGAAGAAAATTTCAGTACTTTATTACCTTTACTGATATTTTCAGAAGGTACGGTTATGCCTTGTTTATAAGGCATAAGTCAGAATCTTTGAAAAGTTCAAAGAGTTCCAAAATGAAGTACAGAATCAATTTGGCAAAGGTATTAAACCTCTACGATGAGATCATGGAGGTGAATACTTAAATCAAGAATTTAGTGACCATCTGATAGATTGTGAAAGTGTTTCACAATTCACTCCTCCTGTATCGGACTTTATTAGATATGGTTCGATCAATGATGAGTCACTTAGATCTTCCATTATCCTTCTAAGAATACGCTCTAGAAATGTCTGAGTTTACTTTAAATAGAGTTCCATCAAAATCAGTTACAGAGATACCACATGAGATGTGGAATGTAAATGTTTCTGATTTATCCATCATGGAGATTTGGAGTTGCGAGACTTATATAAAACGTTTAATCTCTGATAAGCTCACACCCAAGTCTGATAAGTGCTACTTCATTGGTTGTCCTAACAAAACCAAGGCATGTTACTTTTACAACCAGTTCGAGAACAAATTGTTTGTTGCTCGGAACTATGTTTTCTTGAGAAGACTTTCTTTCCAAGAAGAACAGTGGGAGTAAAAGTACAACTCGAAGAAATTCGAAAATCACAGGAGACTGCTCAACCTGATGAGGAAGAGTAGCAGTTGGATCTACAAAGAGTTGTAGAACCTGCACCTGTGGTGCCTAGAGTTTAATAAAGGATCTGGTGAATGTATATTCGATATACATTTAAATGGCGAGTTTCTGAAGAAGTGTCGATCGACACAAAAGTTGCATCGATCGACACAGATCGCGAACCAAATATTGATTTTGGTTTATGATTTAATTAACTACGGTTTAAATCTTGGTTAATTAGGTCGTGGTAAAAGTATACATATGAGATATGTGTGCGCAACTTTTACAGAAAACTGAAGCTCGCAGATCCGAAAGGATCCGTCACGAACCTGAGAAATATGGATTTCTCGTAAACAATTGCCGTGATCTACTGATCATTGAAAGTGACGGGCCTGCGGATTTTGAAGAAGCAATGATGGGCCTTGACTCCGAAAATGGCTGAAAGCTGCTGAATCCGAAATGGGATCCATGTCACAGAACCAAGTATGACTTGGGTTGATTTACCCGATGGTGTAGAAGCCATTGTGAGTAAATGGATTTTCTAAGAAGAAAAGATGACATGGATGGTTATATTCATATGTACAAAGCTAGGTTGGTGGCAAAAAGGTTTCAAGTAAATTTATGGTATTGAATGTGAAGAAACCTAATCCCAGACACCGTGCTTATGTCCATTCGGATTCTCCTAGCAACCGCCACTCATTATGATGACTGGAAGATGGATGTGAAAACAGTTTTCCTTAATGGAATTCTGGAAAAGGATGTGTACCTGACACAACCTGAAGTTTTCATTGATCCTAATGAAGCTAGGAAGATATGCAAGCTTCATCGATCCATTTATGGATTAAAGCAAGCATCTCGGAGTTGGAATCTTCGTTTTGATGAAGTAGTCAAAAGGTTTGACTTTATCAGAAACGAAGAGGAACCGTGTGTTTACAAGAAGACTAGTGGGAACGCAGTTGCATTTCTAGTATTATATGTTGATAACATACTACTTTTCGGAAATGAAGTTCCATTGTTTCAGTCTGTTAAGACTTGATTCGAAAGTTGTTTTTCGATAAAATTATGGGAGAAACCGTATACATTCTTGTAATAAGAATCTATAGAGATAGATTGGATAAGCTAATTGGATTGTGTCAAGATACTTATAGTGATAAGGCCTTGCACATGTCCAATATGCAGGATTCCAAGAAGGGTTTCGTGCAAATGACTCTTGGTATTACTCTTAGCAAGACGCAGTGTCTTTCGACACACGCTGAGCAAGGGCGAATGAGGATCAGGCTACTGCTAAAGGCATTAGATGTCTTAAGATGTGATCTTAATTTTAGTGGGAGTCATTGTTATTAATTTTAGTTATGATATGATGTTCGTATAAACATAATTTGATTATGTTATTGAAATCTGACATCTGTATTATTTAATAATTGTTATTAAATAATAGTCCCAAAGTAATTTATGACATTTTATAGGTCATCAAGTATGTGACTTGATCATGAAACCCTATAGACAATAAATGACATAAATTATGTTGGTCCCTGGTCGAGGTTGTTAAAGTGGGACATTAACAACCGCGTGAGACTAGTATGTGAGGTGACTGATGACTAAGTTTCATGGAGTCATTAATAAGAGTATTAAAGTCAATCACATAGATATGTGTTGGAGAACACAGGATCGGAAATGACCCACTGATGAGAACTCTACGGGATAGTTATATAAGTGTCATGAGAGTTTTCATTACGACTATAGAGTATAGTCCTTAGACCTGAGTTCATCATGTTTTCTTACTTGTGAATTGGTCCGCTTTAACCTTGTCAAACGTCAGCCGTAACTGGTGACTATAAAGGCATTGATTGGGCGTATCATGAAGCGTGTAAAGAGACAGGGATGGAACAAGATGGGATTTGTCCCTCCTATATAACAGGAGATAAATATCTCAGGGCCCATCGAAGATTTGATACTGAGAAATGTGTGGCCACACTCAAACGAGGTGATTGTCAGTCGTTTGTCTTGTCAGTACAAATCGGAGTTCGATGAACATGATCTTGGCTCAATAAGGATGACACGGTTCTTGCCTTATGCTAGATCGAGATATAGTGACAAAGGGATTAAAGGAATAGATGATTCCAGTACAAGTGGGAGATTGTTGGGAATGTCCTGAAATCTATTGTACTTACTCCAAGTGAAAGTCGTATTGTCGAGATGAGACAATCATATGACACTGGGCAGTCATAATGCTTTGCTAGAAGCCACTTATGATCAATGAGTTTAGAACTCATTGCTAGTGTTATATGATCCTACAGGGTCACACACCTAAGCAAACTGGACGTTAAAGACGAGGTTGATCATTAATGTAATGATCAAGTGAATGCATATTTGATATGCATTCGATATCAATATTCTGGGGCAGTGTCGATCGATGCAACTCACGGATTAATCAGATTAATTCGGTTTAATCGTTGGTTAATTATGTTATGGTTTAAGTCGACATATATAAGATATATGGTCGACCTAAACTGATTTCTAACCTAATTTACAGCCACCAGAACTTGAATACAAACCTCTGAAGAGATTGGATCTCTATAGGCACTAGCATCCCTCCTGTTCAGTTGGTGTGCGTGTGGATACCAGTAGAGGCGCAGCATTTGAGGCGCTCTAGATCTCGATTATCTGCAAATCTTCTGCTGCTAATCACCAGGTAATTCTGAGATCCCATTGATTCAATTACATGAACCCTAGATCCTAGGCTTGGAATTCAGACCAGGATTGCCTAATTGGATTAGGATCTGCTAGAAATTCCTTCACAAGTTTCCATTCGATGAAAATAAAACCCTTATTCAAGTTACAAAAACTCCGAGCTCCACTCGACAAAATCAAAACCGAGTCTTCACTCGATAAAAGCAAAACCCTTACTCGCTAAGGTACAAACTATATCGTCAAAGAACAAACACTTAAAAGGAGCTAAGCTCCGACCTGCAACAATCGAAAATTCCTGAATCCTTAACAAGAGATTTTAGGATGAAAAGATAACTCAGATAAAAGGGCACGGCAACAGAGTCTTATCGGACAATGCCAGCACAAACCAAAAGCAAAGGCATAACTCTCCCAAAAGAAATACCAAAGGCAAATTCAAAAAAAAAAAGAGAACGTAAACTCCATTAAAAAAAAAGAGGACAGCGTCCCAACAAAAGTCTTACAAAAAAGGGGGACATCGTCACTCCACGACAAGTATCACAAAGGGGGGGGATCAAACCACCCCAAAAAAGCAAAAAAAAATATACAAGACTAAACAAGTGGAGGAAGATTTTGAGCCAAATCGACCAGAGGAGCATCCAACGCCAAGGTAGGCACCGCCCCAGGCAACGACGAGGAAGTCTCAGCCGCCACGGGGCGCTCACCCTCAGGACTCTTCAGAGTCTCGACCACCTCCGCCAACATCACATTCGCATTAGTTCCAAACGCATCAAGTAGGGCCACTTCGTCTACTTGTCGATTAACGGACGGAGAATGAAAGGCGCGAGAGGAAGGAGGATTGCAGTCGCCAACCCTCATCGGAACCGGGGAGATCACAAAGAACTCTTCGATAATATCGGGAGCATTTATCTCATCGATCTTCCTATCCCACCTCCCATTCTCCATCGCGAGCTCCTAGAAGACCTCGTCAGGAACGGCCACTCCCCTCTCATCTCGAAGCGACCGAAGATAGTCTAGAGTCTCGGAATACTGGTTGAGCTTCATGTACGCGTTGTTTTCCTCCTCTTTCAAGGCAAATGCTTTCTTTAGCTCTTGAAGACAAAAGTCGTACTTCTCAGTCAGAACCTTGCGACCATTTATGAGCTTGCAGACCTCCGTCGACGAGACATTCAGCTCTTTTGAAACTTCCTCAATGCGACGAAGCTTTTCTTGTGCAAGCTTGTCAGAGAGAGTCTCTTTATACGCCGCAAGCTCTTGGTTGTGATTCTCGAGCAGCTTGTTGTGCTCATAAGAGGTAGCAACCTTGCTCTTCAAACTCTCTTCGCTCAATCGGAGGAGCTCGGCACTAAGTTTAAGCTTCTCCAACTCTTTCGTCTTCTGAGCAAGATCTCTGCTAAGCTCGGCAGTGCGCGAGTGCAGCTGACGATACATATTGAAGATGTATGAATTCATCAGCGAGACTCCCTGAAAAGACAATAAGATTTAAAACAAAAAGTAAAAAAAAAAACACAACAAGACATCAAACACGGGTACTCACATCGACGAAAACTTTGAGATGTCGCAATACACGTTCGACTTATACATCTCAATCACCGGACAGGATGGGATAGCCTCAAAGGAGATATTCCGAAGTACTTCCCCGCAGTAGTACTCGTTTGGGTTCTTCAGCTTCTCTCCTTGAAGAGGAAAAGATCTGTTCTTCCAACATTCCAAAGTACTCTCGACCCTCGGGGGGTTACTCGGATCCGAACCGTCGGAATAACCAATCGCCTCAGAAGTCCTTTTCTTTGCCCCCAACAGGCAATGCCGATGTCCCAGAAGGATCAGAGGTCGAAACCCGCGAAGTGGGAGAAGAAGGAAGACCCCCTTTATCAGGCAAAGAAGGTACCTTGGCAGAATTGCTAGACTTCGATTTCCTCCGAAGCAACCGGGTCTACGCTTCCTCCATCTCATCCGCAGCATGGGGAGCGCCGTATTTCTTCTTCGAGGCATCGGTGCAGTCAGCCAACTTCTTCAACCTCGGCTCGGATGAATGTTTTATGGACTCCTCAGCCTTTTTCTTATCGGCATTATCGGAGGTCCGCTTCTCCCCTCTCCTGGATTGCGATCTGGAGAAGCCAGTTTAGCAGCCGAAGGACAGCTGGAACCATATGGACGTTTGACTTCGGAAGACTTCGAAGTCTTCTTCAAATCAATCACCATACTCGGGATAACTTTTCTTGCCTTCCCAATTTTCCTCGCTGCTTGAGACGCTGCAAAATTAACGCATAAGAACAATAGCAACAAGATGAGTTCAATCGCGAATCATCGGTGAACTCACTAGTTTTCTTGGGTCCTTCGGTCTTGGGCCAAGTCTGCCAGCCAAGCTCAGAAAACTTTTGGCCAACGTCGTCCAAATACTCTTTATTGAGAATATTCGGATTAAGGCGTGCTGCAAAGATAAGAAATATCACGATGAGCATCGATGATGTAAAAGAATACTAATCGTCTAATCGATCGGCCAACTACCAACGGAGAGGTTCCATTCATTAACGACTAAGGCTGCAGGATCAGGGAAAGAATGCTCGTTGACCTTGACAAAGAAATATCTCCTCTGCCAATCATGAGTCTTACTGGATTTAACGCTAGTTCGTAACTTATACTGAGGACGAAGGTTAACTTGAATCCACTCCGGCCTCTTCGTCTGAATATTTAGTTGGCCAAAGCATTCGAATAGCTCGGCTGTGAGCGGAATCCCAATAGGCACACTGAGCTCAAGGAGACCGGTTAAATTAATGATACCAGCAAGGTTGAGCTGGGTGAAAGCAATCTTGAACTTCGCGCAAAAGTCGACCAGCACCTTCGGCAACGAAAATCGGAGATTCCCGACGTGAAAGAAAGACTCGTAGAGACAAGCGAATTTTAGAGGAGCATTCTAGGGACGTTGAGAAGCGGAAGGCAAAAGAACCTCGACGCTTCCACACCCAGGGAGAGCCTTCAACAAAGCCAGAGATTCCTCAGAAGAGGAGGTCGGCAAAACACCAAAGTCATACACGGATCAAGAGGAGGATGCCCGTTGCGCATGTTTCTGGGAAGTTTCCTTTTCCTTACCTTAGCACGAGGTCACTCTCAACGTAAGAGGAACGTGCTCATCAGCATGATCAGCTGCATCATCACGAAGAGATGCAGAATGCCTCCGAGATAAGTCATGTCTAAGATTGACAGAACCAGAGCTGTGCAGAGAATAGGAAGGGGTGCTTTCCCCATCAAAGGTACCCGCACTCGCAATACTGGCGGAATTCTCACTGGACTCGGCACGGATGTGCATATCGGCGGAAAATTTGATAAAAGAGGAAAGGATATAAAAAGAGATGATCATAAAGGTTTAGAGGGAGGGATACCTGAATTTTACTTCTGATGAGCGAAATGACGAGAAGTGAAGAAGAGGAGCAATATTTATAGAAACGAGGAAGTGGGATTCTTCCGAGGGACGCAACTTTACCTCTCAACGGGTGCGACCCTGTATGTAACGCCCCTTTCCCATTCTCCGCTGACCGCCGAGCTGACCGGTCAACAATCAAACAAGAACATGACCGATCGAACCCGAGCAAGTCGAACGGGAAAAGTTCGCTACAGGACGAAGCCAAAGATAGTTCGGTTTGAGACAAAAGGCTCGCACCGATCTATTTCCGACTCCGCTATCCTCATATCCGTAGCGCAAGCAGTACTACTTGCACTACTTCAACGAGTTGTGTCGGTTCGGACCAAACCTCATATCAGGAAAACAATTTCATTTTTAAGTAATTAAACATCGAATACAACGTTTAACGGTTTTACAAACAATCGTCAATAACAATACATAACAATCAAAATCATAAAAGGCGCAGCTGCCAAACCGAAAATCAAACATCCAAAAACCACGAATCAAAACATGTCAAAAGCAACCCGAAGCTACATCGAGGACCTCCCACGTCCGTCGCTGATAATCTGGAAAAAACACAAAAAGAGTCTAATGAGCAATCTAAGATCACCCAGTGAATCGGCTCCCCACTAAAGGCTGCTCCTCTATCTAGAGTCTACAAATCCCGCCCAAAACCCCAAAATAACAAGCAACAGAAATAAGCGGTCAATCACGCACTATCACGTCGTGATAAACCCACACACAATCAATGCCAAGATAACAAGAATTAAGGAAAACGAAGGCACTGCGGTACATGTCCTCGATTAGACTCGGTCTATCTAACGCGCGATAAATAAAAGATAATAAAACAACATTGGGCCCTACGAACTCGGTAACTCCCACGGGTTACAACGTCGCCTATATGGTAACTAACCCTCGACTCCTATACGTGCACACAAGGACCCACGTATAGGACACCGTTCTCTGTCCATCGATACGCGGTGACTCCTGTTACCCCAGGTAACCTGAGTTTCCATGCGACCCGGCCCTAGGACATGACCCCGTATTCTCCGAATCGCACACCTACCGGCGTCACCCGATAGGTTAACACCATGACCGGAACCACCATGGCCCGGTTAGGTCAAACCCGAGGATCCAATCGGGTCGGAAGTACTGGAACGTAAACAAAACCTAGGCTTGCGGAATCTAACGCACCCTAGAGTCCTAGTGCATGATTCAATTTACAGATTCATATCAACCTAAACATACAGATCTAGGTTCTCTTGAATAGAAACATTAGATGATCTCACCTTTTACCTGTTTGTTGCAGCGGAAGGAATAGAACAGGTCAGAGATCAGAGAGATACACCGAGGGATGAATCCTCCAAAGGTTCACACACGCGATCACAGAAAACGGCTGCTAGACCGAGCTGATGGGAGGCGCAGGGAGAGAGGAGAATCGGCGCTGGGGCTAGGGTTCGGAGAAAGAGATTTGGCCTTTTGTTTATTAAAAGCCTTCTCTTTCCCTTTTGGGCTTATGGGCCCAAAACACCAATCTGATTAAATCCCATTTAATCAGACCCATTAATCTTTCTCTCTTAGTACGACAAATGCCTGGCACTTTTGTCGTACTTCTGCTAAGCCGTTCCAACATATTTTCCTGTTAGCTTAGGCGTGTGACCCATATGGGATCATATAATAAAGGCAATAAGTCCAAGACTTATAGATCATGAGCGGACTCTAGCAAGCCATCATGACCCCCAGTATTCTATGACTTATGTCTGATCATTGACATACTCTTACTTTCTAGAGACAGTACCGAGATTACTGGACACAATTCCAACAATCTCCCACTTGTACTGGAATCTCTCTGTATTCATAATCCTTTTGTCTCAATATCTCGATTAGTCATAAGGCAAGATTAGTGTCATCCTTATAAAGCCTAATCTTGTTTATCGGACTCTGATTTGATACTGACAATCCAAACGACTCGGGAAAGTCCGTTTCAGCATGGCCATGCATTTTCCAGTATTCAAATCTCCGATTGGCCTAGAGATATTCACTCCATTTATATTGGAGGGACAAATCCCATCTTGTTCCATCACTGTAAACTACTCATTTCATGATGTACCCAAACAAGGTCCTTATAGCTATCGCAGAACGATAGCGTTAGACAATGATCAAAGTACACCAGTCCATGTGCAGTCACATGCATGTGAACTCAGGTCTAAGGACTATACTCTATAGTCGTAGTAAGAATCTCTTATGACACAGATATAAATATCCTGAAGAGTTCTTATAAGCGGGTCTTGTCCGGTCGTATGTTCCCAACATACACCTATGTACTGACTTTGATGCCGCGCATCTATGACACATTGAGACTTTGTCATAAGTCACGTACCAATCCAATCTCACACGGTTGTTGGTGTTCCAATTTCAACAACCTTCGACTAGGGACAGGATGATATAAAACATCTATCAAATATAGGGTCTCATGATCAAGCTAAATGACTTTGATGACTCAAGATCAAGTCATTTACTTCGATGACCTATAAAATGGTTTATATCACTTTGGAACGATTATTTCATCACAGTTAAAATAATCTTGAAATAATAATTTCATTAAACATAAAATAATGTTTTACAAGAACATATCAAATAACTAAAATAAAGCTCACAAAACTCCCACTCAAATTTAGATTACATTTCAATGTTTCTAATGCCTACAGCTTCAGTCAGGAACTCGAGCTTAGGCCTTGGGAGTGGCTTTGTCAACGGATCAGCGACATTATCATCTGTCGGAACTCGGCTGATCTTGACTTCCTTTCTATTAATGATGTCACGTATCAAGTGAAATCTTCTTAGAACATGCTTGGATTTCTGGTGTGATCTTGGTTCCTTTGCCTGAGCTATAGCACCATTGTTGTCACAAAACAGTGCCAGAGGCTCAGCCGCATCTGGTATCACACCTAGTTCAATAATGAACTTTCGTATCCAAACAGCTTCCTTCGCAGCTTCTGAGGCGGCGATATATTCAGCTTCTGTAGTGGAATCAGCAACGGTGTCTTGCTTGGAGCTTCTCCAACTGATTGCACCGCCATTCAGACAAAAGATATAACCGGACTGTGACCGGAAATCATCTTGGTCTGTCTGGAAACTTGCGTCCGTGAATCCACTGACTTTAAGCACATCACTTCCACCGTACACTAAGAACTTATCCTTAGTATGTCTTAGATACTTCAAGATATTCTTTACGGCAATCCAATGGTTTTCACCTGGATTTGACTGGTATCTACTCGTCATGCTCAATGCATAAGCAACATCAGGACGAGTACAGATCATGGCATACATGACAGATCCTATTGCAGATGCATAAGGAATATTCTTCATGCGCTCAAGCTCAGCAGCCGTCGTAGGGCTCTGCTTCTTGCTTAGCGTTGTGCCATGTACCATCGGCGTGAAGCCCTTCTTGGAATCCTTCATGCTGAATCTTTGTAGGACTTTGTCAATGTATGAATCTTGACACAAGCCTATCAGCCTTCTAGATCTATCCCGGTAGATCCTGATTCCAAGAACGTATGCGGCTTCACCCATGTCTTTCATGGAAAAACAACTTCCAAGCCAGTCCTTTACGGACTTCAGCATTGGAACGTCGTTTCCGAGAAGCAGTATGTCATCGACATACAGAATAAGAAATACAATCTTGCTCCCACTAGATTTCTTATACACGCATTGTTCTTCTTCGTTTCTAATGAAGTCAAATTGCTTGATCGCTTCATCAAAACGAAGATTCCAGCTCCTCGATGCTTGCTTCAATCCATAAATGGATTTATGAAGCTTGCATACTTTCCCAGCATTCTTTGGATCTATGTAACCGTCAGGTTGCGTCATATACACATCCTCTTCCAGAATACCATTCAGGAAGGCGGTTTTCACGTCCATCTGCCAAATTTCATAATCATGAAAAGCTGCAGTTGCTAGTAGAATCCGAATAGATTTCATCATAGCCACTGGTGAATAGGTTTCATCGTAATCCACACCGTGAACTTGTCTGAAACCTTTTGCCACCAACCTGGCTTTGTAAATCTGGACATTTCCATCCACGTCAATCTTCTTCTTGAAGATCCATTTGCACTCGATGGCTTTTACACCAACGGGTAAGTCAACCAACGAAAACACTTGGTTGACCGACATGGAGTCCATTTCGGAATCAGTGGCCTTGCGCCACTTAGAGGAATCTGGGCCCATCATGGCTTGATTGAAGTTCGATGGTTCATCACCATCAATGATCAAAAGATCATGACAGTCAGTCACGAGGAATCCTTGATATCTCTCGGGTTCGTGACGGATCCTCCCGGATCTTCGAACTTCAGGTACTACAGGTTCAGGCTCTACAATTTCTTGTAGGTCCTCCTGCTGCTCTTCCTCATTAGGTTGAGCAGTATCCTGTTCATCTTGAATTTCTTCAAGCAGTACCTTACTCCCACTGTCTTTCTTAGAGAGAAACTCCCTCTCAAGAAAGTTACAATCCCGGGCAACAAAGATCTTGTTCTCGGAACGTAGATAGAAGTAATAAGCCTTGGTTTCCTTCGGATAACCAATGAAGTAGCATTTATCAGATTTTGGTGTAAGCTTGTCTGAGATCAATCTCTTGACGTAGGCCTCACAACCCCAAATTCTGAGATAAGACAGCACTGGAGCTTCTCCAGTCCATAATTCATATGGTGTCTTTGCTACTGCTTTTGATGGCGCTCTATTTAGAGTGAACACTGCTGTTAGCAGAGCATATCCCCAAAGGGATATTGGAAGGTCTGTGTGACTCATCATAGATCGAACCATATCCAATAAGGTCCGATTTCTCCTCTCAGACACACCATTCCATTGAGGTGTTCCAGGAGGAGTGAGTTGGGATACAATCCCACACTCTCTCAGATGATCACTGAATTCTTGGCTTAAGTATTCTCCTCCTCGGTCGGACCGAAGAGCCTTAATGCTTTTGCCAAGTTGGTTCTGTACTTCATTTTGGAATTCTCTGAACTTCTCAAAAGATTCAGACTTATGTTTCATTAAATAAACATATCCATACCTACTGAAATCATCAGTGAAGGTAATGAAGTACTGATAGTTTCCTCTTGCATTTGTGGACATTGGGCCACACACATCAGTGTGTATCAGGCCCAATAAGTCACTGGCCCTCTCGTTAGGTTTATTAAAGGGGGCCCGTGTCATTTTGCCCATCATGCATGATTCGCATTTCTCACATGACTCAAAGTCAAATGAGCCAAGAAGTCCATTTGAATGGAGCCTCTTGATGCGTTTCTCGCTGATGTGCCCTAAACGACAATGCCATAGAAACGTTCGGTTTTCCTCATTAGGTTTAAACCGTTTTGTATTAATGTTATATATTGGCGCGGATTGATCGAGTATGTAAAGCCCATTCGAAAGAGGGGCAGAACCATAGAACAAATTGTTGCGATTGAAGGAACATAATTTATTCTTAACTGAAAAATCATAACCTTCCAAATCCAACAAAGAAATTGAAATAATATTTCTGCTTATAGCAGGTACAAAATAACAATTATTCAGTTCTAAAATCAATCCCGAAGGTAAAGACAACAAGTAAGTGCCTACAGCTAGTGCTGGAACTTTCGCTCCATTCCCAACTCGTAGCTCCACTTGTCCTTGCTTCAGCCTTCTACTGTTGCTGAGTGCCTGCATATTAGTACAAATATGAGCCCCACAACCAGTATCCATAACCCATGAGGTATTATCAGAAGTAGTTGTATTAACTTCTATAACAAAAATACCTGTTGAAGAAGTCTCAAAAGTCTTCTTCTTCAATTCCTTTAGACCTTCCTGGAATTTCTTACATTCTCTCCTCCAATGCCCTGGTTCTTTACAGAACCTGCATATGTCAGTTGGCCCAGCCTTGGACTTGGGCTTGGGCTTTGGCGTGTCCTTGTCCGCGACTTGGACAGCCTTGGCCTTTCCCTTATCCTTAGCAGAGGATTTCTTAAACCCCTTGCCCTTCTGCACCATAAGCACATTGGGGTCCTTGGCGGTTTTCCTCAAGTTGGGCTCTGCAGTCTTGAGCATTCCGTGAAGCTCAGGTAGTGTCTTACTCAAGCCATGCATGTTAAAGTTCAGAATGAACTGATCATAGCTTGCAGGTAAAGACTGCAGAATGATGTCGCAGGCAAGTTCCTGGCTGATTGGGCAGTCGAGTTTCTGAAGATGATCGAGATAACCCATCATCTTCAAGACATGAGGACTCACTGCCGCATTCGCAGCCAACTTACAGTCCAAGAGGTTCTTAACTGTCTGGAACCTCTCAGTCCTAGCCTGCTCCTGAAAAAGCGATTTCAGGCTTGCCATTATCTCGATGGGAGACAATACACTTTCGAACTGTTTTTGCAGCTCAGGAGTCATTGTCACCAACATCAGGCAATAGACATCATTTTCATCTGACGAATGCTTTTCCCAAGCATTGTGCAGAGTCCTGGCAGCATTGGCAAGAGGCCTCTCGGGGAGGGGATCACGAAGGACATAATCCTTCTTCTCCTGCTTGAGGACCAGCCTCAAGTTCCTTGACCATGTCAGGAAGTTCGTTCCAGTCAGCTTCTCCTTCTCGAGAACAGACCGGATCGAGAATGTGTTTTGTGTGCTTGTAGTAGTCATATCTGAAATATATAAATAAAAAGGTTATTAGTTATTATGTTCAAAATGACTAATCTCGTATTAAAAATTTAATATGATTAATCACGCATTATATTCAATAACATCAGTTACCCTCAATAGAATATAATGATTCCAAGATCCACATATAACTAAGATTAAAGTGGGCCACTGGCCGTCACCCAACCTTAGCTTATATCGGTAAGCCCTATATCGGCTAATTATATCCGTGATATAACTCTTGGTTGTGAATCTGGGCCCGAGGCCCAATCCACTCTGATGTCTCAAGGCCCGGGACTCCCGATGGCCTAGTCAAGAAAACCAGACTATACAGTCATGTAATCATTAATGTCTGGGACTCCCAATGACATTTATGAATCACAAACCGTCTTATCCACGCAAAAGTAGACACCCTCACACTGTAAGGCCATGAATACAATTGAATGGGCTTCGACAGCTGACATAGCCTGGACAAGACATCCAACGCTTGATATTATTTGAGGTTCATAGGTTTATTAAAATTCATTCCCAAAATAGAAGATTACTATTTCGGGAAACTTTCCATTTTTGGAAACCTACTATTTTTGGAAACTTTCTAAAATTGGAAACTTTCTAACTTTAGAAATTTCTTAAAATCCAAAACCCGCAAATCCAGAAACTTCTATTTTAAGAAACTTTCTAATTTCAAAATTTCGGAAACTTTAATTTAAAATCGATTTTATAAATTTATAAAATAAATTTTAAATTGATCTGAAGAAAGACTCAAATAATTGGCCCAATTGTTTTAACTTCTTGGCCCGAGGCCCAAGAATTGGTCCATGTCCAAGACATGACCCAATTGTCCAATTATTTGACATAACCGGTCTGGTTCATTAAAATTGGTCTAACCAAATTTTAATTACTACGATGACCACAATTGTCAACCGGTTATTTACTAAACCGGAATTTCTCAATTTATTTGGTCCAACCAAATCAAATTAGAAAATCCTGGTTTAGGCACTAAATCCAATAATTCTTTCGACATTGGATTTCTTATCCCGGTTTAACCAGATTTAATAAAATTATTAAAATCTGTTTATTAAACCAGAACGAATCAATTTTAATTAAGTTTTGAACCGAGCCTTGAACCGAACCGAATTGGTCACGAACCGAACCGAATTGGTCGTGACCTAGTTTCCATGAAACTATCGTCCAGCCGCGAGCCGCAAGCCAACGATCCGAGATCGAGACAATGCCAAGCTGCGGTCGGGACGATCCATCGGGACGTTCGGGACGGTGCTGGCCGAGTCGTCCGCGAGCGAGCCATGATCCGGACGGCGTGAAGCCTCACGCGATCGAGCAAGCATAGGGACGGTCGGGACGTGAGAGAGGCGGAACGGGACGATCCGTGATCGGGACACGATCCGTCTGTCGATCGGGACGAGCCACGATCGGGACGCGATCGATCCGATGATCCGACCCAATCGGCCATGCTCTCGGCCGATCAACAAACCCGAGTCATATAGCTCGGTTTGCGATTTCTTTAGTGTGTTTAGGATTCAAATTTGTTTCTTAAGTGTTTTATCTTATCAGTAATTGATTCAAAACACTTCTAAACAGATTAAACAACCTAAACATGAATCTAAAACAAGAAATCCTAAGAACCAATGGCTCTGATACCACTGTAGGAATTGTTTAGTTGATCCTGATTCAATTTACAGATTCATATCAACCTAAACATACAGATCTAGGTTCTCTTGAATAGAAACATTAGATGATCTCACCTTTTACCTGTTTGTTGCAGCGGAAGGAATAGAACAGGTCAGAGATCAGAGAGATACACCGAGGGATGAATCCTCCAAAGGTTCACACACGCGATCACAGAAAACGGCTGCTAGACCGAGCTGATGGGAGGCGCAGGGAGAGAGGAGAATCGGCGCTGGGGCTAGGGTTCGGAGAAAGAGATTTGGCCTTTTGTTTATTAAAAGCCTTCTCTTTCCCTTTTGGGCTTATGGGCCCAAAACACCAATCTGATTAAATCCCATTTAATCAGACCCATTAATCTTTCTCTCTTAGTACGACAAATGCCTGGCACTTTTGTCGTACTTCTGCTAAGCCGTTCCAACATATTTTCCTGTTAGCTTAGGCGTGTGACCCATATGGGATCATATAATAAAGGCAATAAGTCCAAGACTTATAGATCATGAGCGGACTCTAGCAAGCCATCATGACCCCCAGTATTCTATGACTTATGTCTGATCATTGACATACTCTTACTTTCTAGAGACAATACCGAGATTACTGGACACAATTCCAACACTTACGGAACTAACCAAACCGGTCCAATTCACCCTAAGAACCGGTTTGACTAAACCGGTTTAGGGTTAAACCGTTGACCGGTTCAACATCCTTTGACCCGGTTTAGTCAAACCATAAACCAACTTTAATTTCAACACCAACTGTACCAATGGGCTCTATGAAGAACCGGCTGGCTTTTGGTGGTGGCGAAGCTTCCCGGCGGCGTTGACTCCGGCGTTGACTCCGGCGTTGACTCCGGCGGCGGCGGCGTAGACCACGGCGGAGCTAGCTTTTCCGGCGGCTTCTTCGGCAGATCTTTATACCAAACTGATCAGAACCACTAGATCTACTCACATCCATCCTCAAAACAGCTAAAATCTAAGAAGAAAAGGTGAGATCAACAAACCCTAGAGAAACGGTTGCTTCAAGGCGGTTCTCCGGCGATCTCCGGCGGTTTTAACGGCGGCGGTTCACTGGAAATGATAGAGGAGATCAACACAAGACTATAGCACTTAACAGATCTCAATTTGAGCTTATAGAAAGAAAGTTACAAGATTTCTTGCTCAAGAAGCTTTGATGATCAAACTAGGGTTCTTGGGCTTTTTCTTGAAAATTCAAAGGACATGCATGGATTTCTGGGCAAAAACTTGCATGATCTTGAGTGACATAGAGGGAGAAAAGGCCGAGAGTGAGAGGAGAAGATTTGGTGAGGATTTGAGCTTTACTTGCTTCTTAAGGTACCATGAATCAAACAAGGTTTTTGTTTGGATGAATCTCTCAAGAACACCAAGAATATCAAGCAAAGCTTATTGTTTCTGGAAAAGAGAGTGTGAGAGATTCAGAGAGTGTTCGAGAGAGAGAGATTAGAGAGAGAGGGTTAGATTAAATGAATGAGATTAGATGTTTACTTGCATAATGAATGATTCATTGAATCACACACATGCATGCATGAAGAAAGAAAGAAGTGGCGCCTTGGGGAAGAGACAGGCGTCTTTCTGGGAAAATATTTGCTGCCAAATTACCACTTAATCCCTTCTTAGACCACTCAATAATCCCATTCTTCCTAAAGCTCGGTTTTGCGATTTCTCGGGTTTTATATTTTAGAACGGCTCCGGATGATCCCATAAATTTCAAAACCTCCAAAATCTGATTCTCCATTCTTTTTGATGAATTTAGCATTTTGAATTACTCCGATCGGGCTGACGTAGCTCTAGATATGAATTTCCGAAGTTTCTTCGGTTTAGTCGGTTTCCGTTCCCGACAAGCCGAAAAACTCGTTTCTGCTCCGATTTCTCCAATTCTGGTCTTCTAAACATTCTTTATGATAAAACATAAGAATATTTGGCCCGTCTCGGTTTCCGTCTCGATTTTTGGTAAAATGACCATTTTACCCCTGACTTAGGTAAAATGACGATTTTACCCTCGGTTGACTTTCTGTTGCCCGTTGACCGTATTTTTGATACGGGTTATCACATTCTTCCCCACTTACAGGAATTCGGTCCCCGAATTCTGCGTCACTTATAGACGTCAAATCGATTCCGATTCCGGTGGACTGCTTACCAACTCGTTCTGATGCATCCCCACTTTGATTCGACTTCCACATCTCTCTGATGGCATCCTTCCCTCCTTTTTCTGGGACACTCTTCAAGAATCTGATCATCGGCTTCCTTCTCCCTGATTCTCACATCGGCGTTACTCCTTCCAAATCTCTTTGCTAACTCCTCATGCGTCTCGGCTCCTTTCCGTCGTTCGCGATGGCGGCTGCATTCCCACTGATGATATTCCCACTACTTCGTGGTCCGGTGCGCTCGACTAGCAACATCTCATCATCTCGACACTTTACCTTGCTTTCGGGTTCGGGTTCGGTCTCGGGTTCACATCGCTTTCTCGCTCTATCCCCGATATCACTTCCCTATAGATATATGGTTACTTAATCACGGACCCGACGGTCTCTCGTGATTAAATAACGATACACTATAAGTCTGTTCTCTCGCGGAGGGATGGTTGAGCTCAACCGTTCGCAAGTCAGCTCGAACTTGAAATATAACCAAAATAAACTTACGACTTATCTTTCTATCAAGATCAAAGGAAAACGATCGATCACTACTTACACATTCGAACTAATAACAATTTAATGGTCGCTATGACCCAACGCAATCAATCTATCAAAACCACGCACACCAACGTCACGCAGTCTACCGCCCCACAAAACAATCAATCAAAGAAGCAAGAAATAAACAAGCAAGATCACGCAATCTAATGATCGGCCGGATGCGTCGTCATTCCGGGTTTAGGTCATGATGAACGGTCGTCAGTTCCGCCCATCATTTAGTTTCACACAGTAAACCATTTGCTTTTTGGACCATCTCAATCATGCAAATAGTTACTATGCTACTATAAACGATTAGCCAAACACTCTGCATCCACCATATACATAAAACGATATATCATACATTATAAGGTTTTTTAGTACACGGTTAAGATCAGAGTTCCTACATAAAGCCGTCATCATATACCAAAAACTGATACGACGCCGCTGCACAACAAAAATCAAAGACGACACGCAAGTCGCCTATCCGCCGATCTATCTACAAGTCAAAATAGAGTTAGTGCCCCCAACTTACCTAGCCTAACTACCCCTACCCTAACCTAACGCCTCCAGTAAGACCGAAATGCCCCACACCACTGGCAATACGGCTCACTGGAGTATCCGCTTACAGGCGCGCCGGGAGGGTGTGGTGGGTGTGCATCTCGAGATGGTGCTCCGACGTGCTGGGGCTCGGCGATCGGACAGAGGTAAGCATCGTGACCTGCGCGGCCACAAACTGAACAGACTGAAGGAGCTGCTGGGTACGGTCCTCGATAACAAGCGGATGCCGGATGTCCATAACCTCCACACATTTGGCAGGGCGAAGTCGGCGCTGATGGGGGATCCATGAAACAATCTGAGGCAAGATGACCCTGACCTCTGCATAACTGGCACCTCCTCACTGGCTCGGGCTGAGGCGACCGAACGATCGGCATCTGGATCATAGGTAGCTGTCTGGCGGGCGGCGAACTAGGCTCGGGATCTCTGCGGCTGGGTCCGGCTCCCATGTCCCTGGGTACCGATGCAGGGTACGGCTCCCCATCGGGCATGTACAGTCCTGCTCTGGCGACTGGGCAAGTCATCTCTCCGTGGTCTGTCTGGCTGCATAGAGGACAGCGAGCTGGTCCAGATAAGGGGTGGTACACCTCCCGAAGGTGCGGGGTCCACTACAAGCTCGGCTCTCGGGTACGACCGGTGGGGCCTCTATCGTCTCGGCTGGTGGCGTAACTGCCTCAAACTCTGACTCAGAAGATCCTGATGACCTCTCAATATCCAACGGGGTACGGGGAGATCCTGGTCCAACCTGCTGTGCCAAGATATCCTCTACCATCGCTACCTGCTCCCCTACCTGCTGCTCCCACTGCTGATGCTGCTCGGGGTCTACTGGCTCCATCTCTAGATCAAAACCAAACGGTAACGGGTCCATCAGATAATCCTCCACATGCGGCTGCGGGGGAAACTCGGGTGCCTCAAGGAGTGGCGCCTGGTACATCGGTAGCGCATCTGTCGCTGCAAGTATCTGCGGCACGTCCGGCTCGGCCCACTGTGGTGGTACCTGAAACTCCACATCTGCTCCGCCCAGAAATCCCAACATGTCAGCATAAGGGTCTTGGCTACCTGCATCATCCATCATCACTGGAGGCAAAGGGTCCGGAAGAGGGGACCAATCTATCTGTGCCGCTCTTGCACCCTGCAACTGGCGCACTGGAACTGGCGGATGCGCGGACGTACGTGAACCTCGTGTATGTCCTGGTGACACTGGATACCCCTGAAACTGCTCTACCTGCCCCTGCTCGGAACCGACTGATCCCTGCTGACTCATACTGCTCGGCTGTACTGCTCCGTATACACACACACACCCAACCACTCTGCCCGGGACACACTGCTGTAAGACTGCAATCAAAAAAACACGAAACGAGTTAGTACGAATAATACGAAAATTCTACTTTCCCATCCCAACCCCGGGTTTAACAGACGCGGCTCGGTTTCCTAACGGATACTTGTGTGACACATTTGACTTGATAAAACACGGAAAACACTCAAAAATGAAATGTTTCGAAACCCATGCAGAACCATGCTCTGATACCACCTTTCTGTAACGCCCCTTTCCCATTCTCCGCTGACCGCCGAGCTGACCGGTCAACAATCAAACAAGAACATGACCGATCGAACCCGAGCAAGTCGAACGGGAAAAGTTCGCTACAGGACGAAGCCAAAGATAGTTCGGTTTGAGACAAAAGGCTCGCACCGATCTATTTCCGACTCCGCTATCCTCATATCCGTAGCGCAAGCAGTACTACTTGCACTACTTCAACGAGTTGTGTCGGTTCGGACCAAACCTCATATCAGGGAAACAATTTCATTTTTAAGTAATTAAACATCGAATACAACGTTTAACGGTTTTACAAACAATCGTCAATAACAATACATAACAATCAAAATCATAAAAGGCGCAGCTGATGAACCGAAAATCAAACATCCAAAAACCACGAATCAAAACATGTCACAAGCAACCCGAAGCTACACCGAGGACCTCCCACGTCCGTCGCTGATAATCTGAAAAAACACAAAAAGAGTCTAATGAGCAATCTAAGATCACCCAGTGAATCGGCTCCCCACTAAAGGCTGCTCCTCTATCTAGAGTCTACAAATCCCGCCCAAAACCCCAAAATAACAAGCAACAGAAATAAGCGGTCAATCACGCACTACCACGTCGTGATAAACCCACACACAATCAATGCCAAGATAACAAGAATTAAGGAAAACGAAGGCACTGCGGTACATCTCCTCGATTAGACTCGGTCTATCTAATGCGCGATAAATAAAAGATAATAAAACAACACTGGGCCCTACGAACTCGGTAACTCCCACGGGTTACAACGTCGCCTATATGGTAACTAACCCTCGACTCCTATACGTGCACACAAGGACCCACGTATAGGATACCGTTCTCTGTCCATCGATACGCGGTGACTCATGTTACCCCAGGTAACCTGAGTTTCCATGCGACCCGGCCCTCGGACATGACCCCGTATTCTCCGAATCGCACACCTACCGGCGTCACCCGATAGGTTAACACCATGACCGGAACCACCATGGCCCGGTTAGGTCAAACCCGAGGATCCAATCGGGTCGGAAGTACCAGAACGTAAACAAAACCTAGGCTTGCGAAATCTAACGCACCCTAGAGTCCTAGTGCAGAAATATAAACACGCAGACTCGCTGGGACTCTAGCACAGATCACGCAATCAATATCAACAATAACAATCCCAACCATTCCGCAAGCCACTACACTACCCAACTCACCGCTCTGACTAGGTAAGATACCTAGTCAGCACCACTAACTTACCCGGTCCCGAAACTGGAGTAAGTATCCACAATGACTACTCGGCCCAACACCGAGCAGTCTAATAAACCTGCACAAAAATCTCACAACAACCACAACAACAGATCACACAATCACAATCCATCCCATACCAATACCACAAGCAGGCCTATTAGGTTTCTAAGTCTTTTATGTTATTCTTGTCCGCTACCTTGGGTTAGCGGATTGCGAACCCGTAGACGGCTCACGTCACACGCCACTTCTAATTAACCCATCCTAAGTATCTTTTAACAACATTCTCGATATGTCGGTTTAGAGTTAGCAAACTTGCTACTCCCCGACATCTCATTAGTAAATAATTGATTCATTTCCCAATTCCCGATGATTAGTCTAAAACCCAATCCCGTTATTATACTCTATACGTTTGATTAAGTTTAACTCATATGTCACTACTGTCGTAATTTCCCGTTTATAGTTCATTAATACTTGTTCTTTATACTTATATAAATGCATACACGGTCCCAATCAAGTGAACTTTACGATGATATCAGTCAAGCTCCACTAACAACCTAGCGGCACGCAATCGGTTAACCTTTTTAATTCTAAATCCTAATCGCGTTTAATTGGTTCTATCCTATTAAACACCTCATTAATTATTAATTATTATTTAATTCTCGTTAATTGGATAAGCAACTTAGTACTACGGTTTAGGATTCCCGATTAATTAAGACTACGCGTTTTCGAGCCGACTCACAGAATACGGGATGACGGTTAACACAGAGGAGGGTTTCCGAGGTATCCAATACCAATCACGAACCTCCGAATACTCCTGAAAACACAGAACCACAGATTCGTCAAATTACGGAACTAACCAAACCGGTCCAATTCACCCTAAGAACCGGTTTGACTAAACCGGTTTAGGGTTAAACCGTTGACCGGTTCAACATCCTTTGACCCGGTTTAATCAAACCATAAACCAACTCTAATTTCAACACCAACTGTACCAATGGGCTCTATGAAGAACCGGCTGGCTTTTGGCGGTGGCGAAGCTTCCCGGCGGCGTTGACTCCGGCGGCGGCGGCGTTGACCACGGCGGAGCTAGCTTTTCCGGCGGCTTCTTCTGCAGATCTTTATACCAAACTGATCAGAACCACTAGATCTACTCACATCCATCCTCAAAACAGCTAAAATCTAAGAAGAAAAGGTGAGATCAACAAACCCTAGAGAAGTGGTTGCTTCAAGGCGGTTCTCCGGCGATCTCTGGCGGTTCTAACGGCGTTGGTTCACTGGAAAAGATAGAGGAGATCAACACAAGACTATAGCACTTAACAGATCTCAATTTGAGCTTATAGAAAGAAAGTTACAAGATTTCTTGCTCAAGAAGCTTTGATGATCAAACTAGGGTTCTTGGGCTTTTTCTTGAACATTCAAAGGACATGCATGGATTTCTGGGCAAAAACTTGCATGATCTTGAGTGACAGAGAGGGAGAAAAGGCCGAGAGTGAGAGGAGAAGATTTGGTGAGGATTTGAGCTTTACTTGCTTCTTAAGGTACCATGAATCAAACAAGGTTTTTGTTTGGATGAATCTCTCAAGAACACCAAGAACATCAAGCAAAGCTTATTATTTCTGGAAAAGAGAGTGTGAGAGATTCAGAGAGTGTTCGAGAGAGAGAGATTAGAGAGAGAGGTTTAGATTAAATGAATGAGATTAGATGTTTACTTGCATAATGAATGATTCATTGAATCACACACATGCATGCATGAAGAAAGAAAGAAGTGGCGCCTTGGGGAAGATACAGGTGTATTTCTGGGCAAATTTTTGCTGCCAAATTACCACTTAATCCCTTCTTAAACCACTCAATAATCCCATTCTTCCTAAAGTTCGGTTTTGCGGTTTCTCGGGTTTAATATTTTAGAACGGCTCCGGATGATCCCATAAATTCCAAAACCTCCAAAATCTGATTCTCCATTCTTTTTGATGAATTTAGCATTTTGAATTACTCCGATTGGGCTGACGTAGCTCTAGATATGAATTTCCGAAGTTTCTTCAGTTTAGTCGGTTTCCGTTCCCGACAAGCCGAAAAACTCGTTTCTGCTCCGATTTCTCCAATTCTGGTCTTCTAAACATTCTTTATGTTAAAATATAAGAATATTTGGCCCGTCTCGGTTTCCGTCTCGAATTTTGGTAAAATGACCATTTTACCCCTGACTTAGGTAAAATGACGATTTTACCCTCGGTTGACTTTCTGCTGCCCGTTGACCGTATTTTTGATACGGGGTATCACACTATAGCTTCCCAGGACATGTGTCCCTATACGATTGGACGAAGTAGAAGTGTCCTTAATAAGTGATTTGATGAAGGAACACGTGGAAGCAATCGACCCAAATCAAATCTCGGTTTGCAACATCTCGGTTATTGGGACGAAGTCACAAACAAATTCGCCGACCTGTGTACCACCCGATGCGACGAACTGGGGGGGGGCTTACTGTTAGTGGCGATTAGCACCCCTCTAAGGTCCGGCCCAATAACAGAGACATCCAGCAGTGATTCGGCCTAGAAGGAATAAAGGCCCACCAAGGCAAGGCCCGCCAAGATCAAAGGATTTCGGCAGCGATTGACGGAGCTCGACGGCACGCTTGTCGACCTGCAAAAGAGAAGAAGATAATGTTAATTTGACATTTATCTTGAAAGAGATAAGGAAAAATATTTTTTAGGGAATATTTCAATTATTAATTGATTATTATGTAAATAATATCAGAGAGAATCTAAGGAGAAACCCTAGATCCTCTGATATAAATATCCTTCCCCTGCGCGGAAAAAGACTAAGTTCACAATCCATATTCTTGTACTCAGAAACTCTAAGAGCTAGCAATCACAGATCGATTCCGGCTCGTATTCTAATAAGACTGGATTTTCCAGTCAAACGGTTTTTGCTCTCTAATTCTTGTTTAAACTCATTTCCAGATCCCTAAATTTCTATTCGAATATTAAATTCAATATTGTTTGATTTTCTGAATCAACACAGTAAATTATTTTAATTTAAATATTTACTTTAATATGTATTCCGCATATCTTGTCTTCTTTTACTATGAAAACTTTTATGTACCACATACAATTTTTTTACCATTCAAACATTATTTTGTATTGCTTGTTCCGCATTAACCGCACTTATTCCGCATAATGTGTTTATCTCGTCTAAACCGTACTTAAACTTTTCTGCGCCGTCTGAACTGCTTGTTCCGCACCACTTAATCCGCTATTTCCATTCGAAGTCTAATTCCCTATCGGATATTTATGAATTTTTTATAGTTTCAATTCTAGAGCTTTCTGGGATAAAATATCACATTTATCTTACTTTTATGATTCCATTTCTGTATCACTAATTAATATTTTTTCTCCAAATCGCATAAAGAAGTAATTTTTAGATTTTTATCCAAAATCGCACAAAAAAATATAGATGATTAATATGAGGTTAAGCTTTTAAAATTTTCTGATTTAAATCTAACGAAACAGCTGCTGAAGTATGTCATCAAACTGTTGACAAAAAAAAAGTATGTCATCAAACTAATCAAACATTATAGATTCACATTTTTACCACAAAAAAAAACATTATAGATTCACCCAGTGTATTCATTTTAAAAAAAAATCAATTAGTTTATTCATATAATCATGCAAACAAAACCACTTATATCATTATTCAATCCAATATCTATTTATAAAAATAATAATTAAAGTTTTGATATACATTAAAAACATTCAGAGTTATATAAACGATAAATAATATTGCGTGTATTTAAAAATAAACACATAATGTTGCATATAATAACATGACATATTAATAAAAATTTGTAAATACTTTAACTTAATTTAAACTAGTTTAGACAACGTAATAACATTATATATTTTCATAAATATTTATAAGCACTTATAAATAATTACAGTTTTGATATACATTAAAAACTTTTTCCTGTTTTATTATATTTTAAGATATATATTCAGCAATCCAATAACCAGCAAATATTCTATCCTATATATAAAAGATGAAGAGGGGGATCTCTCCAGCTGCCACATCAGCCCCCTCTTGATTGGTCATTTTCAAACAAAAATTTTCACATCATCATTTAAAGTAAATTAAATATAATAATTAATGTAAGTCATTTAATTTAAATTAATTAATTAAATTTTTTGAAATATGAATTCAAAATTTGAATTTCAATTACAATCTCATAAATTTATAAATACTATAAATACTATATATTATAAAATTTAAATACATCTTTTATATTTTTATGCAATAAGTAAAGAAAAATAAATACATCTCAATACAAGTGAAATATCAAATTATAAGACTAAAATTAAAGATAACATTATTAAAAAAAATTCAATTATTGAAAACTAAAAACAAAGAACCATAAAAAATATAAATACTAATTATTGAAAATAGAAAGAAAATATTATAAAATGAGATACAATGACTATAAAATAAAACAAATATACAAAATATAAAACATAAGAAATAAAATAAAATTAATGAAATATATATAAAAAATTAAATAAATCTAAAATGATAACTAAATATTAAAATATAGAAATAATAATTATTAAGAATAAAAAGAAAATGTTACAAATGATATAAATGATAATAATAAAAATTTATAGAAAATACAAGAACATAAGAGAGAAAATAAAATCAATGAAATATATATAAAATTAACAAAATTTAATAACTAAAAATTAAAATATTATGAATGGAAACTAAAATTAAGAGTTTTAATGAATGAAAATGTATAAAACAAATATATATATTTTAAATAGTTTATATTAAAGGATGACAAAAAAGTTGAAGTAATAAAATTTTATTAAAAAAGTTCACTAAAAATTGATTAATAAAAACATTTATTTATTAAAAAATTCAATTAATAATAGTATATTAGCACATATTCTCTCCTACAAATCATTGTAATATTAAAAAAAAAAAATACAAATTTATAAATTAAAAAGATAAAAAATATTGATATTCAAAATAAATATAAAAAATATTAAATATCTACAAAATTAAGCAAAATCCGCGTATTTGCGCAGGTTCTCTTCTAGTTTATAGAAAAGTTGAACAAATAACTACACATGGTTAATTATGGTTACCGAACAAATGAGTTTTATCTAGTCTTGGTAAATGTCAAAATTATTTTCTTTAGTTAAATATCATAAAATTCTTTTCTTTAGTCAAATATCACAAATTCTTTTAAAAATGGCAACTCTCGGGAGTAGATTAAAATCTCCCGAAGTCTTAATTTAATTTTTTTTGTCAACTAATTTAATATTATTCAAAGTCTTATATTAACACTATTTCCTACCAAAGTCTTATGTTAGTAATAATCCTTCAAAAGTCTTACAGAATTTTCACTTTACTCGGAAAGGGGCAAACCTAATGCCATAATATATTATTGTCTACCTTTACATAAGTGTTCAATCGGTCTATCTATTGGTTTACGTGATCGGACTAATAAAATTAAGTATCGAGAAGCCACTTATAATAAACCCGAAAGTTTAAAAAAAAAAAAAAAAAACCCGCCGAGTATTGGAAACAGGCCAAAACGCTTATTTGGTTAATTCTTGCTCAAATTAGATGATGAAAAATTATCAACTCCGCTTCCCTAGAGCATCTTTGCCATTACCCATTTATCTTTTATTGAAACTTCGAATTTTCTTTTCCAATCGAGTTGCTAGAGCATCTGTTAGTAGATCTATAATAAAATAAAGTCTTTGAATGTTCCAGAAGAAATTAACCCATTTCCAGCACATGTCAGGTCGAAGTTACTATAATAAAAAATGTTTTTCTCTACTACGAATAAAACTATAATTTTATGCAAATACAGAAAACAATCCTTCGTATTTGTGCATAGAATTGTTGTCATATACTATAACGCAATATCTCCTTTTTTGCTTTCGGATTTTTCTAGAGTACAAAATGTGTAACCAAAATTTAGTACACTACGATAAAAACGATTTAATAACGAATGAACAATAAACGTTAAGGAAACGGTATAAAAATGATTTAACAGAAAGAGTATAAATAAAAATATATGAAAACGAGATTTGATCTATTTCCTTAACTCAAAGAATCATCCGGAGCATTACATGTCAAATCAAAATTCATGAGTCCCAGGATACAACCATAAAAATCGCAACATTCGATATCAGTTCTGTCGAACATATTAAACTATGATACTCTAGAATTTAGATACAAATCTAAAATAGAAAGGAATTGAAAGAACTTCTTTTGAGTTTTACTCTATGTGATTTTCGTTGTGAATGCTCTACAAGAAAGGCTTATGAATCATTTATATAGGATTAGAGAAGGCTAGGTTTAGGAAATAAACCGATGTGTGTAACAAGTCCGCAGACTTGACCAAGTTTTTCGACTTGGGTCGCAGAGAAATTTGTCCACCGAGTTTCCACAAATTGGAAACTTTCCATTTTCAATAAAGTTCATGTCTTTATGGGCTTAACTCATTTCTTTTCACACAAACACATTTTTAATAAAGTTCATGTCTTTAACATGTCTTTATTAAAAAAAATTGTTCCAACATTCCCCCACATGAATAGCAATGACTCTAAACATATGCAGATGCAACTATCTAGACAGACTCAACTTACTAGATAGACTCGACCAGACTATACTTGACTTGACAAGAAAGACTTTCGAGAGTATACGAAAATGTAACTGTATCTGAGAGGTAGCATTTTCAGCTTTGAACCAATCATTTTAATATATATCGGGTTTACTCGGCCAGGAGACGAACATGATGTCTTGAACCATCTGAATTTTAAAAACCGAGACAACATGTATTGCACAACGACATTTTCTCGTAGATGTATTCTCTATTGTGTTCATTTTGGCCTTGAACATGTCTGATATTCATGAGTGAAGTTGGAGAGTATAACTTTACATTCATTCTCCTAGAAACGGTCCCATTTCACACTCCCTAAATGATCTGCCATCGGCTTTCTTCTGTACTCCACTATTACAAGCTATGAAATCATTAAAAGTCAACGCCTAACCTTATTACACATTGATATATCATGGTTTTTACCCATTTTATGCCATGATATAGATGTCTTTTTAGTGTCTTTTGTGTTCTTTTTAGTATGTTTTCAGGTTTAGACACATTTGGAGCCTAATTGGACGTTTTGGGAGCATTTGGAGCAATTCTGCACTACTTAGAGATTTCACAGAGTTCACTGGCTGCATTTTCGCAGTGCAACGATCGTTGCAGTCTGTGCAACTGTCGTTGCAGTTCTGCGCCCAAAAATCTGCATTTTCCAGAAATTACAGTTTTTGCCCAGAAACTTCCCAGACTTGCAAAAAGGCCCCCAGCCGACTTTAGACCATTATATAAGAGTTTTTAAGCCATTGTTTAGGCTACGCTTTTACTACGCTTTATTTTATTTTCAGAGAGCCTTAGGGGCTGATCTTGCTCTCGAAAGAGAGAGGATTTCGAACCCCAGTTCTTTATTTGATTTTATATTATTTGGTTTTCTATTCAAGATGTTTTCTGTTTCGATGAACATGTCTGAGTAGTTTACCTGTTAGGTTGAAGGATTCTCATTAGGGATTTCAGAGAATTCTAGTTTAATTAATCTGTAGAGATTTATATCTGCTAGTTCTTTATCTAAAGTTGTTCTTAATGCTTAATCTGAAGTAGCTAATCAGAGTTATGATATTAGGTTGATTAATTCAGCGGAAGTTGGTTAATTTAACTAGAAAAAACTTAGATAAGCAATTAAACTTTGCGCAAACGGAAGTTTGGTTTAGGATAATTGTGAACATATCAAACTTGGAATTAAAGCTGGTTTAATCTGTTAGTTCTCGCAAACGAAAGTTTGGTTTGCTGCACTTAGACTTAGAGAATTATCGCAAAGGAATTTGGTTAATTCTATATCAGTGTTTGAGTTCTAGAATAGTTATTGATTGGATCTAGATAGATTGATTGCTTGCGTTCCTGATTTCCTGAGAACTCCTGAAACCTAACGCTTCGCCTCCTTGCTCACAAACCACTCTTGCTACTGATTTACTTTTCTGCTTGCTTTAGTTTCTCATTGCTTTCCCCTAGTTTAATCTTAATAGTTTTTAATCTATCGTTGACCGGAGTCCCTGTGGATTCGATACCCTAAGTACTACAACTACATCACTGTGCACTTGCAGTTAGTATAGGGTTA
The DNA here is from genome assembly GCA_030180135.1 of Orychophragmus violaceus. NCBI lineage: Eukaryota > Viridiplantae > Streptophyta > Magnoliopsida > Brassicales > Brassicaceae > Orychophragmus > Orychophragmus violaceus. Next base: position 77,923,627 of record CM058235.1, on the reverse strand, counting down.
AAACTACACCTATCAAGTTTTTGGCGCCGTTGCCGGGGACTCTTTTGAGTCCTCGATAGATTTGAACTTAGGGTTTAGACTAGGTTTTTCGTTTTTTATTTTTTGTTGCTAATTTTTTTTTTCTTTTTTTTGTTTCTGCGTTTCAGGTACGCCTGTAATCGCCTTGCATCGATCGACACCCCCTTAGTGTCGATCGTTGCATTCTCGAGCTTGCATCGATCGACGCTTCTCCTGCATCGATCGACACATATCATAAGGAAGATGTCTTGTTTCTTCAATCCAGGGATTGATAACTCGCAGATAACTTGGTTAAAGAGCAAAGTAGAGTCTCTGCATAGTCTTGTACTTGAAAAGTATGGGCAAAAAGCTATCAACTGCATTGGAGGGAATAAATTCTACAGTCAGGAATCAGCTTTTCAGGGACCTTTCCAGCAACAGGGCAACGCCTTCTCGAGGAACTGTGGTGTTTCTTCTTACCAAGCACCGCCTGCACCTACAGCTCATGAGAGCAGAATAGAAATCATGATAGAGCAGTATCTTGAGAGGCAACAACAGATCAATGTGTCACACCACTCAAAGATGGATGCATTGTATAAAGATCTGAATGAGAAGCTCGAATCTTTGAGCACACATATGGAGGAGCTGGATGCAGCAATAGAAAGGCGAAATGAAGCTAGGGAAGCTGAACAGCACAGATCCATCAAAGTTGTGACCTTAAGGGATGAGATTAAGTTGCTGGATGAAGAAGAGAGCATAATCTCGGATTTTCTGGATGAATATTGTCTGCCTGATACATGCACCGATCGACACCCCCTTAGTGACGATCGACCCGCCGTTCTGACGGCAATTTCGAGTTCTTTCGAGAAACAGAATCGCCTTGCATCGATCGATACACATTATGCAACGATCGATGCAGAACGCACACATGTCCAGAAACCTGCAACAGTGCCAGAACGAGCTTACAAGCCCCGAGTGCCATATCCTAAGGTTCCTAAACCTTCCAAACAAGAGCTAGAAGTGGCTAACTGCATGAAAGTGATAGATAAGAAGGTGAATAAAACACCACCAGTTGAAGCTTCGCGAGTTCACGCAAAGAAGATGATCTCCACTAATGGTCATCTGAAAGAAGAAGTTCATATTGGTGGAACTACAGTATCTGATAGTGGAAAGAAGAAGATGGCAGTTTCTCTTGAACCTGCTCTAACATCTTCAGTACCTGCAACTGCTCATAAGCAGAAAGCCCCAAACATCAGATCTACATCAAAGGTAAGGAACAAATCATCTAAGCTTAAACCTTCTAATCACATTGTTTTGAATGCAGGAAAACGCAGTAGACCGCCCAAGCTTCGCTCCCGCCCTGATTATGATTTCTCATTCCTTGGGAAGCCTCATGATCTGAATGCCTATACACCTCCTTGGATGAAGAGATATTCACAGAGACACTCAAAGTCTCTGTTGAAACCGCCTTGAATCAAATCTCTTCCAATAGTCAAGCTAATGACTAAAAACAAGCGCTGAGTGGGAGGCAACCCACTGTTAGGTTCGTTTTAGTTTTCATTTTCCGTTTTTATTTTTGGTGTTTTGATTTTCTATTTAAGTGTGTTCAGAGCCGAGAGAAACAGGAAAAATCGCATTGCATCGATCGACACACATTGTGCATCGATCGATGCGGTTGCGATTCACGGTTAAACGAATTGATTGCGGTTCAGACATCGGTTATCTACATAACCGCGAGCATATTCGCCTTGCATCGATCGACACCCTTGTGGCATCGATCGACGCAGGGCGACGACAGGTAAGTATTCTGCAACTTTTCGGTTTGTTCTTCAATTTGATTATTCTTTCACCGAGCTCATGCTTCGATTACACTGGGGACAGTGTAGTTTAAGTGTGGGGGAGGAAGCTACTGACGCACGCTTTTGTTTTCTTAGTTTTTCAAAAACTTTGTTTTATTGAGTCAAAACTTGTATGAAACTATGATTTTTCGAGGAAAATTTTCACTTGAACAGGAACTAAGTGACCATTGGACAGACTTGCAGAGCCTCTATGACTGTTAGAAAACTCAGACACAGATCAACCTACTGGGAACACCCACATCACTTCAGGTATCAGAGGACCCTTTTACTGACTTCAACCTTAATACTGACTTAGATTTCTCACCTAATGGCTTGGTATGCTTTATGTCGGATTCCCTGTTAGTTCTGACACAGCCTGTAAACCTGTCCTATTTAGTCCCCTTCTCCCCTTCTATAAAGTAAAAAAAAAATAATAATAATAAACTGAGGATGAGTTAGTAACTCCGAAGTGGTCATGAGAATAGTAGCAAACACTATTATCTCTCATGTGATCCATGGAATGTGTCCAAAGTATACCCCATAACGGGAAGAACACTGATAAAAAAAAAAAAATGATACCCAATGTGGGAAAAATCAGTTGTTAAGGAAGGGAAAGAGAAGAAAGGGACTAGAGAAAGATAGTATGGTGGTCTAGAGCTGATAAGGTAAGAATCCATGTGCCTTTGATCGATACTCCTTAGGTGAGACCGCACTTAAATACTTGCAGAAGTCAGTAGGGAGAATTTGAATGCTTGAATGTGATTGTGGAGTTTACTTAGGACAGTTGCTAAGTGTGGGGGAAGTACATTGTGGTCTTGAGTTCTGTAGGAAAGTTTTCAGTGGCTTACTAAGTGAATGTGATTGTGAAAGTTCCTAGGACGAAATGAGTTTCTGAGTTTTCAAACTTCTTTTCTTATGCTTTGGTTCTTTACTTGCTTGAGGACAAGCAAGAGCTAAGTGTGGGGGAGTTGATATATCATGGTTTTTACCCATTTTATGCCATGATATAGATGTCTTTTTAGTGTCTTTTGTGTTCTTTTTAGTATGTTTTCAGGTTTAGACACATCTGGAGCCTAATTGGACGTTTTGGGAGCATTTGGAGCAATTCTGCACTACTTAGAGATTTCACAGAGTTCACTGGCTGCATTTTCGCAGTGCAACGATCGTTGCAGTCTGTGCAACTGTCGTTGCAGTTCTGCGCCCAAAAATCTGCATTTTTCAGAAATTACAGTTTTTGCCCAGAAACTTCCCAGACTTGCAAAAAGGCCCCCAGCCGACTTTAGACCATTATATAAGAGTTTTTAAGCCATTGTTTAGGCTACGCTTTTACTACGCTTTATTTTATTTTCAGAGAGCCTTAGGGGCTGATCTTGCTCTCGAAAGAGAGAGGATTTCGAACCCCAGTTCTTTATTTGATTTTATATTATTTGGTTTTCTATTCAAGATGTTTTCTGTTTCGATGAACATGTCTGAGTAGTTTACCTGTTAGGTTGAAGGATTCTCATTAGGGATTTCAGAGAATTATAGTTTAATTAATCTGTAGAGATTTATATCTGCTAGTTCTTTATCTAAAGTTGTTCTTAATGCTTAATCTGAAGTAGCTAATCAGAGTTATGATATTAGGTTGATTAATTCAGCGGAAGTTGGTTAATTTAACTAGAAAAAACTTAGATAAGCAATTAAACTTTGCGCAAACGGAAGTTTGGTTTAGGATAATTGTGAACATATCAAACTTGGAATTAAAGCTGGTTTAATCTGTTAGTTCTCGCAAACGAAAGTTTGGTTTGCTGCACTTAGACTTAGAGAATTATCGCAAAGGAATTTGGTTAATTCTATATCAGTGTTTGAGTTCTAGAATAGTTATTGATTGGATCTAGATAGATTGATTGCTTGCGTTCCTGATTTCCTGAGAACTCCTGAAACCTAACGCTTCGCCTCCTTGCTCACAAACCACTCTTGCTACTGATTTACTTTTCTGCTTGCTTTAGTTTCTCATTGCTTTCCCCTAGTTTAATCTTAATAGTTTTTAATCTATCGTTGACCGGAGTCCCTGTGGATTCGATACCCTAAGTACTACAACTACATCACTGTGCACTTGCAGTTAGTATAGGGTTAAAACTACACCTATCACACATATATAGCACTATTTGATCATCCTAGGAACTAGGTAGAGTTATAGTGCTCAATCTTGAATCAGCTTGATTTCGTTTTCCCTTTGAACCTTGATCTTGGGATCTCCAATCACATAGGTCGAGTGTCCATCAAACATCATCTTTGTTCATAGGTTTTAAACCCATTCCTTTTGATGATTTCAAAATTTGATCTCGCAGCAAGCTTTTTGTGAACGGATCCGCTAAATTATCAGTCGACTTGATGTAATCTATCGTGAGGACACCACTTGAGATCAAATGTGTAATGGTCTTACGTCTTCTTCGTATATGACGAGATTTGCCATTATATAGACTACTCAGTGCCCGAGAGATATACGATTGACTATAACAGTGTACACGTTAAGCTGGCACTATTTTTTCCCACATCGGGATATCTTCTAAGAAGTTCTGAAGCCATTATGCTTCCTTTGCGGCTTTGTCTAAAGCTATGAACTCTGACTCCATGGTTGATCTGGCTAGGATTGTTTGCTTGGAAGATTTTCAGGATACTGGTCCACCAGCGAGAGTTAATACATATCCACTCGTAGATTTGGAGTATCTTGAATCTGAAATCCTATTAGCATCATTGTACCCTTCTAGTACTGATGGTTCTTTTCCAAAATGAAGCCTATAACTCTTAGTATTTCTCAGATAATTCAATACTCTAGTTGTGCCTTCCAGTGAGTATGACCTGGATTACTCGGGTAGCGACTTAGTACATTTACTAAGTGCGCTAAATCGGGTCTAGTACAATTCGTCAGGTACAATAGACTCTCAATCACTCTTGCATACTCCACATGTGACACAGGTTCACCTGAATTCTTTGTCAAATGAAGTTGAGGGTCAATTGGAGTTTTCGCTATTCCGTTTGAGTAGTTCTTAAACCGCTCTACGATATTTTCAGCATAATGATCTTGAGATAGGATTATTCTTCGGAGTTTCGACTTATTTTTATTCCCAGAATTACATCTGCTAATCCCAAGTCTTTCATCTCAAACTTTCCACTAAACATATTCCTAGTTTGTTGGACTATGTCCCTGCTGCTTCCCATGATGAGCATGTCATCGACGTAGAAACAGAGCAAAACATATCCATGAGGAGTAGTTTGATGTATATGCACTTATCACATTCATTTGTGTGAAACCTAATTGACATCATTACATTGCCAAATTTTTCGTGCCATTGTTTCGGCGCTTGTTTAAATCCATATAACGACTTCACAAGTCTACACACTTTCTTTTCTTTCCTAGGAGCGGCATAACCCTCAGGTTGATGCATGTAGATTTCTTCTTCTAAATCTCAATTTAGGAAGGCAGTTTTTACATCCATTTGATGGATTTCAAGATATCTTAATGTTGCAATTCCATTCAGCGTACGAATCGAAGTTATTCTCGTTACCGGAGAACAGGTGTCTAAGTAATCCAACCCTTCTTTTTGTTGGAATCCTTGCACCACAAGTCTAGCCTTGTACTTGTCTATGGATCCATCTATTTTGAAATTTGAAGTGAAGATCCATTTGCACCCAAGAGGTTTACACCCTTGCGGTAAATTAACCAACTCCCATGTATGATTTTTGATAATGGAATTGATTTCACTGTTTGCAGCCTCTTTCCATGAAGGTGCATCAAGTGTAGATATGGCTTCACTGAAGGTTCTTGGCCCACTTTCTGCTAGAAATGCTGTTATTAACTCTGAACTGAATGTCTTTTCTTTACGAGCTCTCTTGCTTTGTCTAAGTTCAATTTCTTATTCTACTTCTGCTTCTTCGTTTGTAGAAGTGTCAGAAGTGCTTGCCTCATGGCTAGTATCTTGTTTATCACGAGTTCTCTTAGGATTTCCCTTATCCTTGCATGGAAACACATCTTCGAAGAAGGAAGCAATCCTTGACTCCATTTTCGTGTTCACATGGATATCTAGTATATATGACTTATGTACCATAAACGATAGGCACTACTATTATATGCATATCCGATGAATATGCAGTTCACCGTGTTAGGTCCAATGGTGACCTTTTACGGGAGTGGTACTGCTACTTTTGCCAGGCACTCCCACACTTTCAGGTATTTGTACGAAGGTACTTTACCTTTCCAAAGTTCATATGGAGTTTTTCCAGTAACATTGTGTGGTATCTGGTTCAGGATATAATTAGAGGTAAGTAGAGCCCCCCCCCCCCCCCCATATGTTCTGGGATAACCCAGATTCCTGCAACATTGTGTTTATCATTTCCTTAAGAGTTCGGTTCTTTCGTTCTGTAACTTCATTAGACTCTGGTGAGTAAGGAGCAGTAGTTTGATGAATGATATGATGTTCTCTACAGAACGCATCGAAGGGTTCATTGTATTTACCTCCTCGATCACTTCTAAACATTTTTGTAGTTTTATCAAATTGTTTTGAACTTCAAGCTTATACTCTTTGAACTTTTCCAAGGCTTCATCTTTACTTCGTAATATATACACATAGAAATATCTAGTGCAATCGTCTATGAAAGTTATGAAATGCTTATTTTCACCTCTAGTTGGCATAAAATTTAAATCACACAAATCCGTGTGAATTAAACCTAGAGGTTCGGTTGTTCTTATTACGCTTGGTGATGGCACTTTTTTGAGTTTGGCTTGGACATAAACTTCACATTTATCTTTGCATATCTTGCTTTTAGGAATCAAGTTCATGTTCATCAATCTGCTCATAGACTTGAAATTAACATGTCCTAAACATTCGTGCCAAATATTACATGACTCTGCAACATAAGTAACTGGTTACTTTTCATTCATCTTAAGATTCTTCGAGGTAGAATCCTCGGTTACATTGTTTTACGAATGACTGCCACAACATACGTTTTAAACAACCTATCAGAAATGAAACCCTTTCCCAAAAACATTCCATTCTTGGATAAGATCAGCTTTTCTCCCTCCAGCTTGATGGTGAATCCATGCATGCTCATAAGAAACCTAGAGATCGGATTGTTGTGCATGTCTGGAACGTGGACCACATTCGTAAGTGTGAGCTCTTTCGCAGAGGTGAGATTTTAAACAACCTTTTTGTGATCTTCAATCTTCGAAGTCGAATTTTCCATCAAGAGTGTGTCATCACTCTTGCTCTTTGTGTAAGTCGAGAACATCTCTCGATCATACATATGTGCATTGTTTCTCCAGTATCAAACCACCAACTCTTTGGGTGGCTTTCAGCAACGTTAGCCTTAGTGCCTACAGCACATATATAAGATTCGGTCAAGTTACCTTGAGCCTTATTGCTATGACACTCGAACGCTTTGTAACCTTGCTTTTCCCAGAATTTACACGTTCCCAAGAACCTTTGAGAGGTTTGACCATTCTCACCATTATTGTTCTTGAACTTCTGGGAGTTCTTCGGTGCATCTTCCCTTTGCATTTTCCAAAGCGTTCTTTGTTTTTGCATTTGCCTTTCTTATGGCTTTGGTGTTCATCCATATACATGTTTTATCGAATTTGAACACCTTTTCCAATTTGTTTCCGATTTGTAGACTCCACACGAAGTCTCACAATCAAGTCTTCAAGGCTCATCTTCTTTTTCTTAAGTATGAGGTAGTTTTTGAAGTCTGACCATCCAGGAGGAAGCTTCTCAATGATGCAGCATCCTTGATAGGATTCACACAATTCCATACCTTCAACCTTGATTTCATGGAGAAGTTTTTGGATTTATCCAACTTGCTCCATCAGTGGTCGTGAATCCACCATCTGGTACTACTGAAATCTCGCCACAGTGAATTAATGAGTATTAGAATCCTCGATGTGATACTTCTTGTCTAGATCATCCCACAATTCCTTAGAGGATTCAGCATTGTTTTGCACCTCGTAGATTCATAAAGGCGATTCAGGATGTAGCCTTTGCACATGTAGTCGCCTTGTCTCCAAGCATCAACACTTGTGAGAGCATGCAGACTGTTGTTGTCTTCTGGGAGGACATGTATCACCTCACTTTGATACTTCTGCAGGTTGAGCATTGTCAGATAGAAAATCATATTCTTCTTCCAATTCTTAAATGATATCCCCTCAGTAGTCCCGTCGAACTTGGAAGGAGGGACTCCCAGGTGAAACTTTGACCATCATGTCAGTCGTCTCCTCATTTCTCTCAGCCACTTTTGAGTTGTTTAGTGCTTCGTTAGTCATCCTAAAATAGAAAGGAACACAAACTCTAATTAGTCATATTGAAATCCCAGATAATTTAAATCGTATTATACTTCGATTACATGGAATTAAATCGCAATTTAAATAACCGATATCGAACCGCTAAAAGCGCATTCTCAACATCAAACCACTGTAAAGCGTTCGTCAAAGCGTCAAAACGCGTTTGATAATCGAGTTTATGATTTCATAAACTGCGATTTTAAAGAAATGATTTGAAACCGTTCGGTAATCGCAGTGACACAGTTTATCGATCGCAATCAATAAACTTGTATGAAACGCACAAAAGTAATCACGAAGATCGCTAGGAAATGATTCTTTCAAAACCGTTTAGAAACTGGTTTTAAATCGGCCTCTACATTAACGAATCCCATTTGCTACATTTAGCGTTGATAACGTTCTTAGTGTCATAAGCGGAAGAGAAATCATGTGAAAAAGTTTATTTACTCACGATTAAAGTTCGTTTGATGTTCATGAAACAAAAATAGATTTCTTTGAGTTAATATTGTAGAACCAAAATTTAGTGCACTATGATAAAAGCGATTCAATCACGAATGAACTATAAGCGTTAAGGAAACAATATCAAAATGATTTAACAGAAGGAGTAGAAATCATAATATATGGAGGCGGGATTTGATCTCTTCGCTTAACTCAAATAATCACCCATATTGTGATAGGTCAAATCAAGATTCATGAGTCCCATGATACAACCATAGGAAACCGTATCGTAACACTCAACATCGGTTATGTCGAACATATTGAACTACGATACTCTCGAATTTAGACATGAACCAAAAATAGAAAGGGATTGAAGAAATTTCTTTGAGTTCTACTCTGAGTGATTTTCGTTGTGAGTGCTCTACAAGAGAGGCTTAGGAGTCCTTTGTATAGTATTAGAGAAGGTTAAGTTTAGGAAATAAACCGACTTGTGCAGCAAATCCGCAAACTTGTCCACCAAATTTTTCAATTTGGACCGCACACAAACTTGTCCACCAAGTTTCCATAAATTATAAATTATAAGCTTAACTCCTTTCTTTTCACACAAACACATTTTTAATAAAACACATGTTTTTAACATTTTTTTATTAAAAAATTGTTCCAACACCAAAAGCAAGCAAGACATCATTATGAACATCAAGATCAATTCAAAAATCCCTCACATGCCTCCCTTTTACTTTTATATTTCCTCCAGTAATTTAACGACTAAAATGCAATACAAGCAAAACCATCGCTATAGAGGGTTCTAGCACCATGTTCTATTCATTTACGTGTTGGTTTGGCGGCGTCATCCTGTCGGTGTTCCACCTATAGTGAGGAAATATTGTTTGGGTTTGTTTGGGTTATAACTAATATTTCTGACCCATGTATATATTTTTTTGTTTGGATATGCCTGTTAAGTGTGTTGTAGTATTATTCTGTGCCCTCAAGAAAAGCAAAAGAAAAAGCAGAGAAAGAAAAGAAAGGAGAGAAGAAGAAGAGAAAGGGGAGAAAACAATTTCGCTCGTTTTGGTCAAAGCCACGATCGGACATTCAAACGTGTTCTGATCTTTCTGAAACTTTGAAAAAATCTTTATGACTCAGCGATCTTCAGAATCAACGGTGGGTTTGGAATTTCAACGGTTTGTTTATTGTAAATCGGATTTTTAATGGAGTTGTTCTGTTTTGAAGCGAGCTGAGACCAGTCTTCAGTGTTTGGGAAATCCAACAGTGAGATCTTCTTTTCTTGAGCTAAAATTTGGCAGAGGTGTTCTCGGCTCGTTTATCTAAGATTTTTACGGTGGATATTGGAAATAGTGACCGAAATCTTAGTGAACCTAGAGTCATTTGGTACTGCTTATTTCGAGGCTCTTGTATCGCTTTCTTGTTGAAGTTCTTTTGTTGGAGATTGCTCTTGTTGAACCTTACTATCTGTATTTGTTCTGTGGAACAGAGAGGACGTGATTGTACTCAAAGCTATTTGATATAGTGGATTTGTAGTGGACTATGGTCCCGTGGTTTTTCCTTCTCACATCGTGGAGGTTTTTCCACGTAAAATATTGTCGTCCTTGTTTCATTGCGTTTTTAGATTGTTTCTGCCATCATCGTACGTATTTTTCTCACAGACTCACACAAGTGCGGGAAACTATATTCCGCTGTGTCATTATCGTGTTTCGTGTTTTCCCAATAGAGTAGTATCAAAGCTTGAGGTTGTGAGCTTTGGATTTCGGTAACTTTGGTTATTGGTTCTGCTTGTGTGAGAGATGGAAAATATTGGCAGAATGATAAGTCTGAATGGTGCTAATTATCATGTATGGAAAGGTAAGATGGAAGATTTGTTTTTCGTGAAAGAATTCCACGTACCGATTTTTCAGGAGAAGAAACCCGATGAGAAAACGGATGATGAGTGGAAGTTGCTGCATCGACAAGTTTGTGGTTCGATAAGGCAGTGGATAGATGATAATGTTTTGCATCATGTTGAAACATAAACTAACACTTGTTATTTTTGGTTGAAGCTGGAGCAGTTGTATGCTCGGAATACCGGGAATAATAAGATGTTCATGATCAAGAAGTTGATTGAGTTGAGGTATCAGGATTTTACTCCGATGACGGATCACTTGAATGCGTTTAAGGGATTGATCAATAAGCTGTCTGACTTGCGTATTCATTTTGAAGATCAGATTCACGGTTTGCGGCGTCTTGGTACATTACCTGATTCTTGGGAAGTGTTCCCGATGTCTCTTTGTAACTCCGCGTCAAATGGTGCTATTTCGATGAACGTAGTGAAGAACAGTGTCTTGAATGAGGAAACGAGAAGGCAACCAAATCCTAGTTCCTCGCGTTCAGATGTTATGGTAACTGAGTCAAGGGGGAGGAGTTCATATCGAGAGCCCAAGAAGGAGAAGAACATGAGCATAAGCAAATCTAATATATTTGAGAATTTGGAGTACCACTATTGTCATAAGAAAGGGCACATGAAGAAAGATTGTTGGAAGTTGAAAATACAGCAAGCAAGGAAATCGTCAAAGAGATGGTGAAGATCGGGTGACTATCATCGATGATCAATTTCTTATTCTTCTTGAGGGTGATGCAATTAATGTTGCATGCGAGGACACCAATTGGGTTGTTGATATTGGAGCTACTACTCATGCTACATCACATCAGGATTTGTTCACTAGCTTTACTCCAGTTAGTTATGGTTCGGTGAAGATTGGTAATGATGGTTTGGCTCAGGTTGTTGGCATTGGTGATATTTGCTTGGAGACTAGTCTTGGTACAAGACTTCTGCTTAAGGGTGTTAAGCATATCCCAGATATTCGGTTGAATCTGATTTCTACGGGAAGACTTGATGATGAGGGTTTCTACACTTTATTCGGTGCTGGTAAATGGAAGCTCTCACGTGGTTCTATGGTTATGGCTCGAGGTGATAAGACTTCATCTTTATATTGGATGCAGGCTAAGGTCTCCAAGACATTGTTAGTACATTGGAGAATGATGATGCCATGGAGTTATAGCATAAGAGACTCGGCCACATGAGCGAGAAGGAATTGTCTCTGTTGTCAAAGGAGGCTATTCCAGGGATCTCCGGTATGCACTTATAGAAGTGTGAGCATTGTTTTGCTTGGAAACAACACAGAGTCTCGTTTAAGTCTTCTGCACCTTTTAAGAAACCTGAGATACTTGATTTGGTGCATTCAGATGTGTGTGGTCCAATGAAGACAAAATCTCTTGGTGGTGCATCATATTTTGTCACATTCATTGATGATCATTCAAGGAAGTTGTGGGTTTTCACTATGAGGACGAAGGATCAGGTTCTGGGATATTTCAAGCATTTTGTGGCAGTGGTTGAGAGACAAACGGGAAAGAAGTTGAAGTGTATTCGTAGTGATAATGGTGGTGAGTATTCTTAACCATTTGATGCTTATTGCAGGGAACATGGTATTAGGCATCAGGTTCACGCCGCCTAAGACTCCACAGTTGAATGGGTTGTCTGAGAGAACGATTGTCGATAGGATCAGATGTTTGATTTTGCAGTCATGCTTACCGATGACTTTCTGGGGTGAAGCTTTGAGCTCAGTTGTTCACGTGTTGAATTTGTCACAAGTGCTCCATTGGATGGTGACATTCGAGAGAGATTTTGGACCGGTAAGGATGTTTCTTATGGTCATTTAAGGGTCTTTGGGTGCAAGGCTAATTTCATGCACATTCCTAAAGACGAAAGGTCAAAACTTGAGATGAAGTCGCGACAATGTGTGTTCATTGGTTATGGTCAGGATGTGTTTAGATACGGATTTTATGATTCCGTTGAGAAGAATCTCTTAAGGAGAAGAGATGTTGTGTTCATGGAAGATCAAACGATTAAGGACATTGAGAAGTCCGAAAAACCAGCTCAGAGAAATGAAAGTTTGATTGATTCAGCGGTTTCTCCTTTTACATCAGTCCACATTCATAATGAGGGTGAAGTTCATGTTGATACACCTGGTGCAGATGATGCTTCCGCACATGATGATGACGGTATTGGTGATCATGGTGATGATCATGGTGAGACACCAACTACCGAGAACCTACCTGCTTTTAGAAAATCCGAGAGAGGTCCAAAGTCGTCGACAAGGTATAAGCCTAGTGAGTATGTGTTACTTACTGATGGGAGAGAACCAGAAAGCTTTGGTGAAGCTTTGGAGGATGAACACAAAGATAAATGGTTGGAAGCCATGAGAGAGGAGATGAGTTACACATATGAGTTGGTGAAATTTCCTAAGGGTAAAAAGGCGTTGCTTAATAAGTGGGTGTATAGGATTAAGCATGAAGATAACAATTTGCTACCTCGCTACAAGGCTAAATTGGTTGTGAAAGGGTTCAGCCAAAGGAAAGGGATTGATTATGATGAAATATTTTCTCCTGTTGTGAAGATGTCATCCATTCGAGTTGTACTTGGATTGGCAGCGAGTCTTGATTTAGAGGTTGAGCAGATGGATTTAAAGACAACTTTCCTTCATGGTGATTTGGAGGAGGAGATTTGCATGGTACAACCAGAAGGCTTTGTGAAAAAGGACAAAGAGGAGTTAGTTTGTCGCTTGAAGAAAAGTCTTTACGGATTGAAGCAAGCATCTAGGCAGTGGTACATGAAGTTTAAGTCGGTTATGGGGGAGCATGGTTATAAGGAGACTACTTTAGATCATTGTGTATTTGTGCAGGTGTTTGGTAATGATGATTTTATCATCTTGTTTTTGTATGTTGACGACATGTTGATTGTAGGCAGAAACTTGAGCAAAATTCAAGAGTTGAAGAAGCAGCTGAGTAAGTCCTTTGTCATGAAAGATTTGGGTCGAGCAAAACAGATTCTTGGTATAAGAATTGTTCGAGATAGAGGTGAGAAGCTGATTCACTTATCTCAAGAGAAGTATATCGAGAAAGTACTTCAAAGGTTTCACATGGACAAGTCTAAAGTTGTAAGCACTCATCTTGCTTCACACTTTAGATTAACCGGTAAACAGAGTCCGAGTACAAATGCAGAGAAGGAAGATATGTCAAGGGTTCCATATGCTTCTGCAGTTGGTAGCTTGATGTATGCTATGGTTTGTACACGACCAGATATAGCTCATGCAGTTGGAACAGTTAGTCGTTTTCTTTCGAAACGGGAAGAGAACATTGGAATGTTGTGAAGTGTATTTTCAGATATTTTCGAGGAACTTCTAGTTTGAATCTTACCTTTGGAGGTGATAAGCCATTGCTGGTGTGTTACACAGATGCTGATATGGTTGAGGATGTTGATTTCAGTAAGTCTACTTCGGGTTACTTGGTAACATTTGCAGGAGGAGCTGTGGCATGGCAGTCAAGGTTACAAAAGTGTGTTGCACTTTCTACCACTGAAGCTGAGTTTATAGCCGCAACGGAAACTTGTAAGGAGTTGTTGTTGATGAAGAATTTTCTTGATGAGATTGGTTTCAGGAAAGAAAGTATGAGCTGTTTTGTGATAGTCAAAATGCAATTTGTCTCGGGAAGAACTCGACATTTCATTCGCGTTCAAAACACATCAACAAAAGGTATACTTGGATACGTGATGTGGTTGCTTCTAAGGAAGTGGAACTTGTGAAAGTTCATATGGATGATAATGGAGCTTATATGATGACCAAGTCATTGCCGAGATGGAAGTTTGAGGTTTGTCGAGAGATGGCCGGTATGGTTGTTTCCTCCACTTAGTCGGATGGGGAGTTTGTCGGTGTTCCTCCTATAGTGGGGAAACACTGTTTGGGTTATAATTAATATTTATGACCCATGTATATACTTTTTTGGATAAGCCTCTTAAGTGTGTCGTAGCATTATTCTGTGCACTCAAGAAAAGCAAAAAGCAAAAGCAGAGAAAGAAAAGAAAAGAGAGAAGAAGAAGAGAAGGGGGAGAAAACAGTTTCGTCCGTTTTGGTCAAAGTCACGATCGGACATTCAAACGTGTTCTGATCTTTCTGAAACTTTGGGAACGCTTTATGACTCAGTGATATTCAGAATCAACGGTGAGCTTTGAATTTCAGCGGTTACTTATTGTAAATCGGAGTTTTAGTGGAGCTGTTCTATTTTGAAACGAGTTGAGGCCAGTCTTCGGTGTTTGGGAAATCTAACGGTGAGATCTTCTCTTCTTGAGCTGAAATTTGACAGATGTGTTCTCGACTCGTTTATCTAAGATTTGTACGGTGGAGATTGGAAATAGTGACCGGAATCTTAGTGAATGTAGAGTCGTTTGGTACTGCTTATTTCGAGGCTCTTGTATCACTTTCTTGTTGAAGTTCTTGTGTTAGAGATTGCTCTTGTTGAGCCTTACTCTCTGTAGTTGTTCTGTGGATCAGATAGGACGTGGTTGTACTCAAAGCTATTTGATATAGTGGATCTGGAGAGGACAACGGTCCCGTGGTTTTTCTTTCTCACATCGCGGAGGTTTTCCACGTAAAATATTGTCGATCTCATTTTATTACATTTTTAGATTATTTCTGCCATCAGCGTACGTATTTTTCTCACAAACTCACACAAGTGCGGAAAACTATATTCCACTGCACCGTTGTCGCATTTCATGTTTTCCCAACACATCCCTCGTGTATGAATCCGAAATCGCGGCTCGACTTTGCTCCGTGCCTTTGCACTTCGATAAATCCTTTTCCTTCATTTTGTGGCCCTCGTGGTTATGGGTAACCTAAAACCAGAGCTTTTACTTACACGCATGTCAATTCAAAGATATGTTCAATACATTCAATTTGAGAAAAGAAATCTTACAACTGGAAAGACACTGCATATCAATCCAACTAAAAGAACACTCGTGGTTTTGATCAATTTTAACATCATGTGGCGCTTAGTTTTTCTATTAGGACAAATCGCAAAAATAGCACCAAAAATATGCATTGTTACAAATATAGCAACAAGGAAGAAAAATCACAAAATAGCATTTATTAAAGGGATAAGACAAAATTAACCCTAACCTTAAACTCTTAAATACTAAACTCTAAACCCTCAATACTAAACCCTAAACCCTAAATAATAAATCCTAAACCCTAATACTAAACCCTAACCCTAAAAAATAAACCCTAAACCCTAAATAATAAACTCTAAACCCTAATTTATATAATACTATAAAAAATTTTGTAATTAAAATAATGCTAAAAGTGTCAATTATTTTTTTTGGTGCTATTTTTATGAAAAGGTATGTTTTTGTGCTATTTTATGCGTTTTCTCTTTCTATTATATATCATGCAATTAGCTTCAATTCTTACTTATGTTAATTCACCAGCTATCACAGGAGGATATAGACTCATAAAGTGGTCAAACACTAATTCAATCGTTTGATCTGTCTCGCCTATAAAGAATTTGAACACAAAGATAGCCTTTCTATAATAGAAGACAATTTCGTGGAACAAAAACGGAAACTAAACACCAGAATTGCTGTCTCAATCAAAGCAATAAGAAGACAAGAACAAAATTATAGTAAGGAAACCAATTCAAATTCAGCCTTTATTCACTGTTTTATTTTTAATTTACAGTAGAGTCTCAACTCCTACACACTCGGAAGCACAAAGCAGAAAAACGAAATGTGGATGTGCCCTAAAAGATAGGAACATAAATCCACTGTATTATTTGCAAAAAAAAATGTAAAAGGAGACTTAGTCAAAGACTTAGCCTTGCTGGTGCTCTGTATTAGGCCGTCTTATGCATCTGGACCTTTCGTGCTCGCTGATGCTTCTTCCCCTTTCACGTCATCATCTGCTTCTACATGCTCACCTCCCTGAACTGTAGTTCCTCCTCCGGACACATGTCTTGCAACAACAGATCTATAATATATTGGATGACTATCTGGCTGATATATCCCTAAATTATTACAATTTCCCGATAAATGCATTTCCCTTTCAAATATTTGTATTCGAACAATCTGATCAGAAAGCTTTGTACTTATAGCCGTATCTGCAACGCCATTATTCTTGCCAAGAGCATCATTAATCAAAATATTGTCATTTTCGTACCTCAACCGATATCCTTGTATATCTTCAGAATTAACTCTGTCAATCTTCGTATACCCATCAGTAGTGATAGAAATATCAATTGGCTGAGACTTATCATGGTCAATAGTAAAAGAACTACCATCAATATTTACTAGTACACGCTTACCAGAAACATTGAAAACACTTTTTAGAAATGGAGCCATCTGTAGTGTAGAAATATTAGAAACAGAATTTTTTTTTTGATCGAGATGTTTCAAATATTTTTCTCTGAGAAATAGTGAAGGAAACCTTCCTCTTAAATAGATTTCTCATTTTTAACTAACGGTGCTTCGCGTGTAAAATACAACTACACCCAACAACCAAGATTAAAATATTCAGAGAAAACACGCCCTAACAAACACATATAGACAAAACCCAAGAAGAGGACAATCGTTCCCGTTTTCTTCTCTCTCTACTTTTCTCCCTAAAAGCTTTGTAACCTTCGCCTTCTTTCCCCTCCGGTTTCCAGCAAACTACCGGTGTTGTGAGGGGCCCCTCTTCTTTTCCTTTTGCCTCTGTGTTTCTCTTCGTGGGACTGTGGGGGAAGGGCGGGGGGTTTGTTTAGGTTTGGTGGCGAGCTTTGAGATTCTCCGTTAAAGTCGCGGTGGCTTTTCTTCTGGCAGTCGCAGAAGCCTTCTGCTGGCCAGATCTATTAAGGGTGAGATCTGGGAGTTCTCTCAAAGGCAGATGTCGCCGTCGTGGGTTGAGCTCGCCATGGGATCTGGTAGGATTGGCGTGCGGTGTAGGAGGCAGGTTGGTTTTGGAGTTGGCGGAGAGTTGCGGCGTGGAGTGTAACGCCCCTTTCCCATTCTCCGATGACCGTCGAGCTGACCGGTCAACAATCAAATAAGAACATGTCCGATCGAACCCGAGCAAGTCGAACGGGAAAAGTTCGTTAAAGGACGAAGCCAAAGATAGTTCGGTTTGAGACAAAAGGCTCACACCAATCTATCTTCGACTCCGCTATCCTCATATCCATAGTACAAGCAGTACTACTTGCACTACTTCAATGAGTTGTGTCGGTTCGGACTTAAACCTCATATCAGGGAAACAATTTCATTTTTAAGTAATCAAACATCGAATACAACGTTTAACGGGTTTTACAAACAATCATCGTCATAAACATAAAATCAATCAAATACAAATCACGAAAAGGCGCAGCTGGCGAACCGAAATAAGAACATCCAAAAACACCCAATGAAAACCCGTCACAAGCCATCCCGAAACTACACCGAGGACCTCCCGCGTCCATCACTGCTAAACCTGAAAAACACAAAAGAGTCTAATGAGCGATCTAAGATCCCCCAGTGAATCGGCTCCCCACTAATGGCTTCTAATCTATCTAGAGTTTACAGATCCCGCCCCAAAACCCAAAATAACAATCAACATAAAATAAATGGTCGATCACGCATTACCACGTCGTGATAAACCCATACACTCAATCAATTCCAAGATAATAAGAATTAAGGAAATCGAAGGCACTGTGGCACATGTCCTCGATTAGACTCGGTCTATCTAACGCGCGATAAAAGAATAATAAAACAACACTGGGCCCTACGATCTCGGTAACTTCCACGGGTTTACATCGTCACCTATATGGCAACTAACCCTCGACTCCTAAACGTGTACACAAGGTCCCACGAATAGGACACCGTTCTCCGTCCATCGATACGCGGTGACTCCTGTTACCTCCGGTAACCTGAGTTTCCATGTGATTCGGCCCTAGGACATGACCTCGTATTCTCCGAATCACACACCTACCGGCGTCACCCGATAGGTTAACACCATAACCGGAATCACCGTGGTCCGGTTAGGTAAAAACCCGAGGATCCAATCAGGTCGGAAGTACCGGAACGTACAAAGAAAACCTAGGCTTGCGGAATCTAACACACCCTAGAGTCCTAGTGCAGAAACGTAAACACGCAGACTCGCTGGGACTCTAACACAGATCACTCAATCAATAACAGCAATAGTAATCCCAACCATTCCGCCAGCCACTACACTACCCGTATCACCGCTCTGACTAGGTAAGATACCTAGTCAGCACCATTAACTTACCGGAGTAAGTATCAACAACAACTGTTCGGCCCAACACCGAGCAGTCTAATAAACCTGCACAGAAACTCACAACAGCAACAACACAGAATCACACAATCAAAATCAATCACACAATTACCACAAGCAGGCCTATTAGGGTTTCTAAATCTTTTACTTCATTCTCGTCTGCTACCTTGGGTTAGCGGATTGCTAACCAGTAGACGGCTCACAACACACATCACTTCTTTATTATCCCATCCTAAGTATCTTTTAACAACATTCTCGATCTGTCGGTTTAGAGTTAGTAAACTTACTAACTCCCCGACATATCATTATTAACTAATTGATTCATTACCCAATTCCCGCTAATTAACCTATAACCCGATCCCGTTATAATACTTTGTACGTTCGTTTAGGTTAAATTCATATTTTAAGGTGGTCTTAATTTCCCGTATATAGTTCATTAATACTTTATCTTCATACTTATATATATGCATATACGATCCTATTCAACGGTCTATATGAATGCAACAATCCATATTTTACTAGCAACCTAGCGGCACACAATCGGTTAATCTTTTTAATTCTAAAACCCTAATCATGCTTAATCGGTCCTATCCGGTTTATTATTAAACGTCCAATTAATCAATTAATTATGATTCATTTATTAATGGGTATGCAACTTAATACTACCGTTTAGTGTTCTCCCGGCTATATGAATTTACGAGTTTTTGAGCCGACTCACAGAACTAGTCGTGGAACGACGGTTTGACGCAGATGTGAATTCCCGAGATACCCGATACCAAATCCGAACTTCCGAACACACCTGAATCACAGAACCACATAACCAATGAACCACGAAACTAAACCGATCCAAATTACCCTAATAAACCGGTTTGATTAAACCGGTTTGATTAAACCGGTTTGAGATTGAACCGTTGACCGGTTCAACTCGCTTTGACCCGGTTTAATCAACCCCAAATCAATTCCCAAATTATGATCAAACTGTACCAATAGACTCCCTGAATAACCGGCTTCACTTTGGTGGCGGAGGAGCTTCACCGGCGGCGGAGATCCGGCGTTGACCGACGGCGGAGGAGAGTTGACCGCGATGGAGCTAGCTTTTCCGGTGACTTCCGACGGCGAACCACCTATCAATCTGCTCATAATCACCAGATCTACTCGTTTACAACTCAAAATACTCAAAACTGATGAAGAAAAGACAAGATCTCACAAACCCTAAAGAAGCGATTTCTCCTTGGCCGGATTCTGGCGACCTCCGGCGGTTACAACGGCGGCGGCTGACTGGAAAAGATAGAGGAGGTTAAGATGAAGCTATAGGGCTTTGTAGATCAAGATTTGGGTTTAAGGAGAGGAAGTTATGGAATTTCTTGTGGAAGAAGCAAATGAAGAAGAAGCACCGGCGGCTTCCTCCGGCGACTCTCCGGCGGTTCTCCGGCGGCGATGAGGCGGCTAACCGGCGGCGGTTTAATAGGGGAACAAGGTGAGCTCAATGGTACAAGTGGTTTGAAGAGATTTGGCTTAGATCACAAGATGTGGAATTTCTTGTTCTTCAAGTTATGAAGAACAAGTTAGGGTTCTTGATAATTCTTGGGAGATTCAAGAGATAAGATGATTTTCTGGGTTTCTTAGGTGCATGAAGGTTGAGTGAGAGAGGGAGTGTCGAGAGAGAGAGCTAAGAAGCTAGAGAGAAAGTGGTTAGATGCATTCAATTGATTAGATGGCCATTTGCATGCAATTAGATTCAAAGAACCTCATGCATGCATGCATCACATGGGTAGGTGGCGACCTGGGGAGTGAACACCTGTCTCCCTGGGTGATTTTGTTGTCCAAAAAATCTGATTAATCATCATTAATCAGCCACTAATCTCCCTTCCTTCCATTGCTCGGTTTAACGGTTTTTCGGGTTTAATATTTTAGAAATATTCCGGACAATCCCATAAATCCTCAAACCTCCACAAAAATATTCTTCATGCTATTTGATGAATTTAGCATTTTGAATCACTCCGTTCGGGCTTACGCAGCTCCGGTTATGAATTTCCGAAGTTTCGTCGGTTTTGTCGGTTTTCATCCCGACAAGCTGTAAAACACGTTTCTACTCCGATTCTTCCAATTCTGGTACAATGAAGAAATGTAAAGTTATATTTTATATGATTTTTTATTTTATAAAAAAGTCTTAGAACTAGAGGAAATAACATCATATATAAAACGATGAAACTAATAGTAAATTTTGATATTTGCATAATAAATTTTATCTTTTATTTACAAAGAATTTTGTTTAAATAGACTATATAAATCATTTTTGAATTACTAGAAGTGATTAATTTAATTAGTTGGACAATGTTATCTTTCAAAACTTAGAACTTTTTAGTCATTTTCACAATATATTTTGAGTTCGTCTTATTTAATATTTGATATAGTTAACTAAAAATGAATACAATATTTTGATATTTAATTTTGAATCATATAATTTTTAATTATGGGTTATATTATATTTTAATATATATATATATACATATATATATACATATATATATACATATATATACGCTTCCAACACGTACCCGCTTCCTATATATTTCGGAAAAGTCGCTTCTACGTTTCTATGCAATTCCGCTTCCGCGTACCCGGTTCTGATTCTATATAACGTAGGTTATTAACAAGTATAGAGCTACTAAGAAAAGTGAGTAGGATGATTAAAATAAGGGTAGAGTTAGTCGGCCCATGTCTTGTGTTTAACGTCTTCATTTACTCCGTTTCTTTTAACAGATTTTGCATTTAATTGTACTGTTTGGAGAAAGAAAATTGAGCAAAATATAAAATTATGGAGGACATATGGCAGTCTTAAAATTTTCATTAAAATATTTTATTCACATGCTAATATCAAAATTTGGATTAAAAAAATGTGTTACGTCTGAAACTGAAACTATCAAATTATAGAAATTTTATTGAGAGTATCAAAAACAATAATTTCTTCTAAAATTATAATATTTTCTAAAAAATAATAATTTAAAAAAATATAATGTTTCTGTTTTTAAAGAAAAAACCATAAAATTACCAGTGGATAGAAAAAGAATAAGAAACATATAAAATTTTACAAACAATAGAAATTCTCTCGTAACTTGTATATAGTGAAAACTTTGAAATTTTATATAAATTTTCCGCTCTAATGTATGTGTTTGTTTTAATTTTAAAATACATGACATGTTTAAAATTATTATTTTGAATACTAAACTCTCTTATGTTTTATTTTTACATTTGTCTTTTATTTTAATTTTGATGACCCTAATAATTCATAGGAATGAACATGTACTAACATCCATATTTTTAGTTTTTGTGTTAATAATATAATTTATTTCGTGATTTTTATGATTTTCTATTCTGTTCTTGATTTTGTGGATCATTCTTCTAATCTTTTATATATATTTTATAATATTTACTTGTATTACAATGATTTTATTTTTATTTTTATCAGTTTGTTAATTTTTAGATATATTTATACTAATTTTTTTTCTTTGTTTCTATATTTTCAAATATTGTATATTTCTTTGATTATATTCTTTTTCTATTTGTCATTTTTAATAATTATCACTATCACTTTAATTATTTATTACATATATTTTGTGTCCTATAGTTTTTAAGTTCTATGGGTTTTTTTTTTATTTTTTAACGTATTTTTTTAATTTTGATCTTATATTATCTTCTTTTTACTTATAATAAGATTTAAATATTTTTATTAACTGGAAGATAATAATTAATTCACAAAATAAATATAAAAAATCATTTTAATTCTTATATTAATATATTTATGATATTTTAAATTAAATTTAAATTTAGTTTGTTTTATATTATTTTAAGGGGTTTTATATAATTGAAATTTATGTTTGTAAATGAAACAATTAATATCGCTGAAATAAAGGGAAAAAAATCATTGAAATGAAAAGTCTTCTTATTAGTTCCTTTTTACCAAAGTTAAGAGTATAAAAGATTTATAAATAGTCTGAATAGATACGCTGATTGCTGATTTAATATTTATATATCTAAAGATAGATTAATAATATATCATGAGAATAGCTTGGCCCTTTCCAAATAAAATCGAAAATGTTTAAGACTTTTGTTGGAATTGTTGTTAAAATAAGACTTTGGTACTGGTAGTCTGGTGAATTTATAATCCAATTTATAAAACCATAAGAACTAATATACATCACAAAGTTTTATAAGTTCATATATAAATTTATAAATATTAATAAATATAAATATATATATATATATATAAAGAAGACTTTTTTTCTCTTCTCCTTAAGTCACATCATCAACCACCTCATCATCTTCTTCTGATTATTTTATTAAGTTAATAAATTTATAAATTTAATTACTCACTTAATACACATAATAATAACATATCTCAATACAATGCACCAAAACTAAAATCCACACATAACCAAATCCAGCACTAAAATCTATACATAGGGGTTGATTGGAAGAACTGTGGCTTTTATTTTTTTTTGCTGTATAAATTATGATGTAGATTTTTTTGCTTTGACTTTAAATTTAATTAATGTAGGTTTTTGGCTGTGAAAATATTTTCATTTTCACAGCTCAATTTTTTGCTCTGCATATTTAGCTTTGTACAGCCAAAACAAAAAATAATAAATAATAAAAAGCTTTGGACAGAAAAATATTTACAAAGCATAATTGGATTAGGTTGTGTGCTTTGGAGAGAAATTAGGCTTTAGAGAGATTCTAAAGCCATTACCAATCACCCCCATAATCAAATCTAGCTATATGCAACCACACAATTATAAAATCCATCAATGTCTATCATCAAATTAGCACATAGGTTTGTCAACATAATTGTTTCAAGCTGACGTCCATAAATCGATCTATATCAGATTCCTAGAAAATACATAATATTTACTTTTTTCAATATACATACATAATCATCCATCTCACAAAAATCAAATTCTCCATTATTGTCTGCATTAAAAAGGGTCTCTGGAATTTTACACATCCATCAATCGTCTACATTAGTAACACTGAGTTGGAAAATTTAATATATAATATTATGCACATATTTATAATAGAACAAACAACGACTTCCGAGGAAAAAACGACCCATCATATATTATAAGTCATGGTCCAACTTGCTTAGTAAAACAACAACTCAAGATTCCAACAAAACTATCTTACACTTTTATCAGATTTACCGAGCCATGAAATATCTAAGAACGGTTATGACTACAGACACCAAGACGTGACAACAATCCGCAGAGAAGCACAAACATCAGGTTAACCAACTGAATACCACACACACTAATATGCTTCTTTCGCGAATTCGTATTTATAATTGAATGTGCGTTTAAAAAAAACAGACTTTGTACTCATAAACAAATCCAAACCACATAAAACATAAGACAATTTCAAAAAACTATTTCAGAGAACACGATCTCTCAACAAAATTATTGAAAGAAGAGCAATTTCCAGACTATTATACAATTGCAAACAAGGGAATTTTCACCACAAATGGATCAACATTTAAAACAGTGGAATATTCAGAGAAACTACAAGGATGGGCCTGAGGGAAAACTCACTTTCACAGTGGCTGAGAACCCGAGGATGAGAAGAATCGTTAAGGCAATGAGTATAACTGGAGAAGAAGTCAACCAGTTAAATAGATGGGAATCGTTTCATTTAAAGTTAATATGCACACGAAATCGAACGAAGATATTGAATTAGACACAGTCCCACAGCTGACCACACCATAAAACGAGGACTGGAATAAACAACTAAACACAAGTATGAAGTCCAATAAACTTATCCACAAAACAAATGATATGCCAAATATTATTGATAAAGCAACTAATCATGGAACAAAACACCTTACACTAATTTTACTACAAAGAAAAGAAGGTCAAAGAAAAAGGATAAAATAAATCATCCACCAAGATATGAGGATTCAGGTTTTTGCTCGGGAACGCCCCGGTTATAGTTAATTGGGCTTCTAATTTTACGATCTATGTGCGCCATCATAGATCAATGGATGATCAAAAGATACGTAAAGATCATCCATATATAACGGTTATTTTAAATTTAAAAACAACTACATTACCTACATATGAATTACATTTGGGATAAATAAAATAAACATTCTGTTTATTATTCATAAACTTTCCCCGCGAAGCGCGGACTAACCACTAGTTTATATATATTATTGGATATGAGTTTATTACCCATCTATAAGCACATTGGAAATCTTGCCACGTAAACAAAAACATTTCGGCCCAATGAACAAGTCTGTTAAGGAGTCAAAACGGCCCAACAGAAAGTTAAACCTTTTACACTATAAATAGACCTTTCATTCTTCATTTTGAGACATATTGTATTCAGTGAAGGCTCCGAGCAACTTCTATAAAGCTATGAGCCCGAGCAACATTTAGAGAGCACGTCATTTGACGGACTCCCACCTCGTCCATCATGTTCATTGTTCGGCTTCGGCCTTATTATTAATAGAACAGTTTCCGATCTCACTTAAATTTTATTTCTCACCTCATTAGTTCGGACTTCTTTGATCGTAACCTGAGATATTTGGACTAGATCGAAATTCTATAACAACAATTGGCACCGTCTGTGGGGACGAGAAAATTTTCTAAAATCTAAGACAAAGCTGAAATGATAGGACCAGTCTCAGTCGGTAACAACTCCAAGTCATCTGAGCCGACTCCGAGCCCGCTCCCTCCGAACTCGACCTCCCCGAGCCCGATGGACGAAACATTCTCACTAATCTTACCAATCGACACTCCAGTTAACCAAATTAGGGTAACCGACACCCACCAGAACGGAGTATGTTCAGACGCTCAAAACCAGAATGTCTCCTCCCTCATAAAGACCCTGATGACAAATCGACGAGTTGACTTGAGACAATAACACCCGCTTCGATCTACTCACGAGCAACCATAACACATGCAAAGAATGGATTAACGACATCCAAACGCCCGGGCATCGGACATCCTAAACGACAGGACACACCGCCCTGCAGCTCCAAAGGGTTCTGTTCGATGAATCACCAGCTCTAAACACTGAATCGAGCAGACGACCACCCGCACCTCCAGCACCATCGCCGGCCAGATTTTCTCAAAGTCAAGCGGAATCCAGCAGAGCTAGTGAGCTCGAGTTACACGAGACAACCAGATCGGCCCCCAAAATAGACCGAGTCCTCAAAGAGACACAAAACATACCATTGACGGACAAAATAACGGGTACACCGATCAGGCACCCTGGGAAAATTAAGTTGCCGATCTACGAGGGGAACTCAGACGCTCTGCAATACCTAACAGCTTTTAGTATTGTAATGGGACGAGCCCAGTTCTCGTCCGAATAACGTGACACTAGCTTCTGTTAACTCTTCGTCGAAAACCTAAGCGGTGCCGCCCTCAACTGGTTCTCGCGCCTGGAGGCGCACTCTATCGACAACTACCACTAGTTGACAACTATCTTTCTCAAGCACTACTCCATGTTCATCCAGGAGGGAGCCTCAAGTGCCGACCTCTGGGCTGTGAGCCAAGGACCAAAAGAACCTCTCAGGTCGTACATCGACAGGTTCAAGGTTATCGTCTCAAAAACCACAGTGACGGATAACGAAGGACTTTCGGCGTTACGAAACAAACTTTGGTACGAATCACCATTCCCCGATGAGCTGCCATAAACAAAACACAAACCCTTGAAGACGCCCTTCAACGAGCATCCGTCTTCGTCGAAATAGAGGAGGAGAAGGATCTGCTCGCCAAGAAGTTCGCCTCAGCCAAAAAGGGGAAGGATTCAGCATATGAGTACCTCAATGAAAAAGGGAAAAATGCAACAACATGCTACGTGAGCAAGCAACAAACGAACCAACAGACAACCAAGCAGCAGCTGCGCAACCAACCAAACAACCAAAAAAATCGAGCATGGAGCAAATACGTGCAAACCGACGATAGAGAAAGGCTTTCTGTACCTTCCATCAGCGCTGCGGGCATAGCACCACCGAGTGTCGACACCTCC
Organism: Orychophragmus violaceus; assembly: GCA_030180135.1. Taxonomy (NCBI): domain Eukaryota; kingdom Viridiplantae; phylum Streptophyta; class Magnoliopsida; order Brassicales; family Brassicaceae; genus Orychophragmus; species Orychophragmus violaceus. The sequence goes on along the minus strand of CM058235.1, from coordinate 77,896,895 downwards.
AAAAGTCTCTTTCTCAGCGAATATCAAAAAGGAAAAACGAATATAAACAAATTGGAACGCGCTAACAACACCCCTTGGGAATCGAGAATCACTGCGACAACCCAAAATTGAGGGGGAGCGGTTCAAGCTAGTCCAGGAGGAATAAGCGAGGCAAGCCGGCCAGCAACAAGCAGAGCAGGGGATATCGAAGCAGAACCACCAAAGCTAACTCGCGACGACGACGAAGAAGATACGACCATTCCCTGAAAACTTATCAACATGATAACAACTTACAGTCAGAAAGCCGACGTACGGCAGCAGTGGAATAAGAACTTCACCGAAGAGCTGAAAATCGGTACCGAGATCACCTCATCGCGGAAGATGAAGAAGGCTTCGACAAACCACATAACGACCCAATCGTCGTCGAAATCCAGATTGGCGACTACGTAGTCACCAAAATCCTGATCGTTACGGGAAGCTTGGTCGACCTCATATTCGAAGAAACCCTGCAAAGGATGGATTTGCGGGACTACATGATGAAGCGTTCGGAAAAGCCTCTCACCGGGTTCGCTGGCAACAAGACCACCACGATCGGGACAATCAAACTGCCGGTACACGACAGACGCATAACTAAGGTCATCAAGTTCGTCGTCATAGATCGACCTGCAATTTACAACGTGATATTAGGAACTCTCTGGATCCGAGCCATGAGAGCAGTACCCTCAACCTACCACCAATGCGTAAAATTCTCGACCCAGGAGGAATCTTCACGCTCCGAAGCAGTCATAAAATATCGAGATACTGCTTCACAGTAGAGCGCAAGATAAGACAGATGTCATGCCTCATAACCGAGCAGACGACCACAACCTCGACATCGGAAAAAACGGACAAGACTTGTCCCTCGGTTGAGAAGTCTCCCTAGCAAGCTTCGTCTCCTAGATAAATAAAGTTGTAAAGCTCTAACCAAAATATATATAAGTAATCGAGATCCAGCTCAAGACTTGTAAAAGAAAGAACTACGCTCGGCTTGATCTCGCCTCAGAGAGTATATAGGCAACCTCTACAGGGTGTAGCCACCTCTATATTTTAATCTAAAAACTTCCTTTTCTTTTTAGATACAACTACGCTCTCCAGCACTTGACAATCGACATTCTGGCCAAATGATCAATCAAACAAACACGTGTCCCATGCACAGTGATGTTACGTCACATCGTCGATTTCAGCAACCTCAAGCCGGGGCCAGACCCGCATAAGTCCTTAGAAAAGGTTTCGTAACCCGAACCTCCTTCGCACAAGTATGTTCAAGGACTTCATTGGATAAGCCGAGCACGTACTCGCACCTAGGAAAATTAAAGAAATGACGAGATAAGTCGAGCCAAAGCTCGCACTCACTAAAATTTGTAAAAAATGGGCGAGCATAGTTTCGATTCGGGAAAATCGAAAACATGATAAGCCGGGCATGTACTCATACCTAATTTTGATCTCGCCCAAATCCGAGAAACGCCTCGCATTCACTTAAAAGAAAAAGGAGGAGAGAGAGAGAGAGACGAACACAAGTCGAACATAAACAAAATCTTTCCCTTCTTTTATTCCATTCTTGCAAAGTTACCAGAAAACATAAAAAAAAAAGAAAAGAAAGAAAAAAAATCTAATTTCTTGAAAGACAATTTCATCAGAATCGGAGCTTGTGTGTTGAGCCCGATTTCATCAAGCAAGGAGCCGAGCTCCTTTCTTGAAAGACGATTTTGACGTCAGTTCCTGGTACGACTATCCTCGAAAGGCAGAGGCCCAGTTGGAAATAGCGAAGAAACCAATCCAAGGAGGATCGTCATGGGTGAAACGAACCCGGAAAAGCCGACCTTAGCAAGCCTAAAAGATCGGCCGGCCCCCGGAGCCGAACCCCATGGTTCCCCTGGACATTCTGACATTGATGGCCCCCTCCGAAGGAAAACTCCTCCTACACAAGAGAAAAAGGGACAGTCTGACGCACCGACCGTCGCCCTGCGAACAAAAAAAAAGAGATGCATCAGAACAAACTACTAACATCAAGGTCGAAAAGGTAAGACCCTAGCACTTACGCGAAAATCGACAAGTTTAAGATGGGACAACCCCTTGCATATTACCGAAACCAATGACGCATCAGACCCACCCAGACCAAGGACTATGTGTCGCCCTTAAGTTCGGAAAGGCGACAAACAGGGGCAGCCGTCGGTATATTTTAACATACCGATAAGCTCCCCTTTCGCAGAAAAATACGAGCTCACCCAATAACAAAAAACCCTGAAACTCCAGAGGTCGGAAATCACCAAAACTAAAGAAGAACGGGAAAATCTTTGGCAAGCGGCCTTCCTGCCACAATCCACTGAAACTCGGCCCTCCGCCGTCCAGAAGTTGAACTTACTCAGGAAGACAAGGCACAAAAGGAGGAAAAGATATCTTGAAATAAAAGCAAGGTAGAAAGCGAAGAAAGATGAGTTATGCAAAGGAAGGGCGGTATTTATAACCAAGGAAAGAAACGGTTATCGAGAGCGCATTCAAAGCAACGCGGCGGTTACCAACGCAACCTTTCATGAAAAACGGCGGTCCACTTTCCCAGAAACACGCAAAGCAGTTATTAAGAAACAATAATGACGCGTGGACCAAATCTCGGAAATCAAAAGACATGTCCGTCGAAACACTGTAAGCATACGAAAATATCTCCAAGTCAACAGCGTGGTCGCATCGACGAGCAGAAGCCAAGTTCCGAGCACCAACCGACAAAACGATCACAAAAATCATACAACAACCAAAAAACGTAAGATTCAAAAACTGCGAAAGGTCAGGGCCTCAAAGATAAAAGAACCCGAAATGGGACATTGTTTACACAACAGTCAGAAATACAAAAAAAAACTACTACTACAACAAGAAGTCTATTCTAGAAGCTCGGACACACGAGGAGAGACTACATCCTCAACACTCGTAGACAGCACATTCGTCCCTCTTTTGTCCTCTACTGCTCCCTCGAAAGCAGCAGCACTACTCGACGAATCACGAAGAGGCAACATGCACAGGTCATCAGGATTCAAGGCATCGGGTCGCAGCTCGTCAACCTCTTGCTCCAAAAGTGGTTTTTCCTTTTCAAGCAAGGCAATCAGTGCAAGAGGAACCGGCACATCGCTCTGCACAAGCAGCTGATAAGCGCCAAGAATGCCAACCACATGGTTCAGCTCCAAAAGCTTAGAAGAAAAACCCTCCCCTTTCTCTCTCTTCGACATATAATTTTCTAAACGATCAAAGGCCTTCCTATGCAACGCCTCTCGCTTAGTACGGAGACGCTCGTCAAAGGAAGTTTGGAGTTCGCTGCGTCGAGAGACCAGACGGTCGATCTCAGACCTAAAGGATTTGGCCTCGCACTCGGCCTTGTGTTTAAGATAACGTTTCTCACCCTCAATCTCGACCAGATTCTTCTCGAGGACTGCAAACTTTTGATTCTCCAAGAAAAGAGCAGCAGCGACCCCCTTCGCCTCGTCAAGTTCCTTACGAACCAGTTTAAGCTCTCGAGCCGAACGTCACATCTATGAACTACGGACTCATATGAATCCATGAGCTGGTTCAGGATAGCGTTGAACTACGGAGAAAAGAAAAATAATCAACTCAGGCGCCTGTTTACGCCTCAAAGAAAAAACCAAAAACAAAAAGAAAACAACTACTGGCGCGTCATAGCAAGACACATACCATGACGAGATGATGGCTCAAATCCTCCTGAAGATGGGGCATGTGCATCTCGGCGACGGAAACCAGCTTTCGGGGCACCACTACCGTGATCTTTTGGATAAGGTTGGCACATGATAACTTGTCATTCACCAAGGGATTCTTCCCCTTGTCAAGAAACGACCAAGAAAAGTCCAACGAATCAGGCTCACAGCTCACCCCCAGCCCGCTGCCGTCCACCTCAAGAAAACGGCCACCAGCAGAAGGAACGCCATCAACGAGCCCAACGCGATCCGGTCTGACCGTCGGCTCATCAACGCGAGTAGAGATAGGAGCAATTCCCACACCCTCAGAATGATTGATCTCGTTCCCAGAATCTGACCTGCGCCTTTTGCCGCCCACCCGGTGGCGTAAACTACCATAAGCCTCAGAACCAGTATTTTCCCCCTCATAACGCATAGCGCCCCAGTCCGCGACTTCTCGCTCAGAAACTATCTCGTGACCACGGTCGGCCTCCCGACTACGGTCGAACTCCATCTCCTTAATCACAGCTCCTCTCCTATCATAGGTAGCATGCTGCTCTTTCCCTTCAACAACAGTCGGCCTATCCTCAAGAACAATCACTGGAGAGCCCTCTGTAGTCGAAGATTTCTCGACATTACCATCAGATATTCTACGTCTCTTTCTAAAAAACCGAGGAGACGTCAACCCATCGCTGGATCCAAAGAAGAAGTCGATACCAGAAACGCTGAAAAACAAGCGGCATATCAGCAAAAAACACCCTTCTCACCTTTTTCAAAAAAGAGGGGGAGAAGGGAATATGCATACCCGAATCAATCTTCTCAAATCAAGCTCGGACCTTTCGATCAAACAGAGCCTTGGCCTCTTTATTCTTTGACGGAGGCCAATCTATCGCACCTTGAACTTTCAACTTATCCAAATCCTTGAAAAAATCCATGGTCCAGCGACCCGAAGTAGAGCGAACTGCAAAACAAAAAAAAAGGAAGAGAATATGAGGCAGTCAATATCAGTAAACAAGCGCATAAGAAAAGAAAACTACCAGGATCATAGTTCCAGGCCGATCTAAAAACCATGCTCGTATCAAACGTCATCGTGTTATTAGCCCGCACAAAGAAGTAGCTATCCTGCTAGTCAGAAGTCTTGTCTGGAGGAGCAGACACGACCTTCAAACGATGACCGGGCCTAAACTGCACGTAAGAAGGCCCAGGCGTCCCATGATTGGTCGAGATCGACGTCAACTCCTCGAAAAAGCCAGTGGATACATCAACACCACTATCAGCTGCCATGATCAAAATGCCCCGCATGTTACGAATGGCAGCAGGCAAAGCTGAGAAATGGCCATCTTTCTTGCCTCACAATATTCGACCAAGATTTTGGGAAGAGGGAAGAGAAAATGACACTCAGTGAATCAGCACTCGTATAGACAAAACCAACCATGAGGAGCATCCCAAGGTCGTTCGCACAAGGTCGGCAGGAGAAGCTCAAGACCGGAGACACATGAACAATTTTGTTGGATATTATCCAGAGAGGGTTGTTCGCAAACAGACAAATGAATCGCTTTGGGAACAACAACCTTCCCTTCTGCCGCACCTTCTCCCTCCACCGCCTCCTTCGATCTCTTCTTCCCTTCCCTCGAGGTATTCGTCCTAGAGCGATTACTAGAAGCAGTCGCACTATGCCTCAAACGACCTCCCGAATCAGCAGTCTTAGCACCTTCGCTTCGACGACCGGACTCGTCGCCACCGCCCAGAATTCGCTCTCCCTCACTTCCCTGACTCTCTCCACCAGGCAAATTTAAATTACCCCTTTCAGAAGATAGGGGAAAGAGAAGCATCAGCGAACGGCCGGGAATTGGGAGGATTCATTGCGACAGAACCGCCACGAAACCGACGAGGTTTTCACCCAGCACGCGATTTAAAAAATTCTTAGTCTCCTTCGACCGGCCCAGATTAATAGAATTTTCAACCAATGACTCGGAGAAATCAAAGCCGCCACTACTAGTAGAGGAATGATAATTAGAATCTACTCGAATGCTAACAAATCCAAAAACAAAGCAATGAGAACACGACAACTAGAAAATAAGATACGGAGCAAGAGCTTGTAGAGGAAAACAATTACCTGAAGAAATACGACGGGAACTAAAGAGACGAAGCCTCGGAAAAAGGGGGTTTTTATAGAAACACGAAAATCGCACCTTTCTTGGCTCGCGTCCTTTTGTTACCCTAAAGCCACAAAAGAATCCAACGATCCAAGATATCGCCAATTGAAAAAAGACAAGCCGACCAGATTTCCGCCTCACTTAAATGCTCAAAGAAATTCACCAACCCGAGCCAAAGATCGCCAGACTGGGGCGGGACTAATTGTTGGATATGGGTTTAGCACCGACCCATAAGCCCATTGTAAATCTTGCCACCTCAACAAAAGCATTTCGGCCCAACGAACAAGCCCGCTAAGGAGTCAAGTGGCCCAGCAGAAAGTCAGACCTTTTACACTATAAATAGACCTTTCACTCTTTATTTTGAGACATCTTATATTATGTGAAGGCTCCGAGCTACGAGCCCAAACAATATTTAGGAAACACGTCATTTGACGGACTCCCACCTCGTCCATCATGTTCATTGTTCGGCTTCGGTCTTATTATTAAAAGATAAGTTTCCGACCTCACTTAAAGTTTATTTCTCACCTCGTTAGTTTGGACTTCTTTGATCGTAACCCGAGATATTTGGACTATATCAAAATTTCGTAACAATATATATATTACTGGGGTATAAACACAACCAAAAACTATATAAATTACAAATATTGCAGCAATTTACCTTTTAAAATTTATAAAATGTTTTTAATTTGTTTTGTGCATGTTTATTTTTAAATCATTCGATTTTGTGGTTTATACTGGAACTAGATTATGGCCCGTGCGTTGCACGGGCATTGAGCTTCGGTTCCATTAATTCAAATTACATTTTTAAGTTTGACTAACCAAGATAACCATGCAATATAATATTCTATTTGAAAGTATACTTTAATAAAGTGTTACAGAGTCATATTTTGTGATTATATTTAACGAAACACTTAAACATGAAAGATGGTCGAAAAGAATCAACTTCACATTGGATCGACCAAAATATTATGGTAATAACGTACTAAACAAACTCGAGATCAATGTTTTGAAGCATTATAATAATCGTATAGTATTAGTTCTTTTCATTTCTCGAAAAACCTGAATATTATGTTTTGATATGTTGTAACATTGTCTACAAAGTAGGAAAAAATGTTAATGTCTTAAAAAATAATCAGTTTTAACACATTTTTAGATAAATAGTTTACGGAAATAAACATTTGAAGACCGAGTCGATCCTTATAAATTTAAAAAATCGAATAGACTAATTCAATATTTGGTTGATCATATTAAACATTAGAATTATTCTTTTGGATCCAAAAATTTAGGATTTAATAAAATAAGGTCGAAACATTTACCAATTCATAATTTGGGTTTAAAGCTCTGAACAAAACAGCTATGGTCTATAAATAGCTTTAGGTTCTCACGATATTAACAAATATAGATCGTAACAGTTTAATATTCTAACTATTTTATTTTCAAAATATTGTTACAGAAAAACAATTTTTAAATAAGAAAACATACTTAAATACGTGATATAGTATCATTATTTTCAGAAAAATAAGACTTGAGATAACAACTTCTAAACAGCTTCCATTTTTTTATTTTAACCACTATTAAAAATTAAATATCAAAAAAATGTCTTCCTTCTTTGGATGATATACTGAACCAGATGGTATGTTTTCTATATGGTATTCTCTGTATTTTGTTATCAAATGCATCACCCGTTCATAAGGAGTTATAAGACAACCTGTCATGTAATAATGTTCGATGCTTGTTAAAGCTACATTTTAGTATTAAAAATAGCTATGTTGAATGTGGACAATTAATAAGGTGAGAAAGGATATAGTAAGAAATATCATAAAATAAAGTATTCAATTTGATAATCAGAAAATCTTAACAGCAGGATACTCTAAGATACTCTTTAAAAAAAAAATAAGTTGAATAACATATTTTTCAGAACTGAGAGAAAAATCGAAAGTCCCTTTGATGCCATCAAACTTGTCTCATCTCAAGTACTGCTATAATCCAAGTTTGAAGAAAAGATAAAAATCTTATATAGGGTAGATGTGAATTCATATACATTTGGTTCTGTAATGTGTCATTACTCATTCCACGTTAAGATCTAATGTTCTTTTGGTTACTTAAAACAGGTGATATGTGTTGTCTGTCATTAGCTCAGATCGGTTTCCCTACACAATCGAAGTCATATATTGCAGTGGAGCTCTATCTCGTTGATCACACGAGTGAATAACAGAATTTGAGAGAAGAAAGAATATCCAGATCGACATCATAACTCACGCATATCCAGTTCGTGGGCATCTCTTATTTCTACAATCATGGTGACTAAACTCTATTTTGTTCATTATTTGGTATGTTTGATTCATTTGTTTGCAGACATACTGAGACTTCTCTATGTCTAATTCATTCTTAAAAAAAAGATTGCAGAAAGGCAAAGGGATACCGAATAAATAACAAAACAATGAAGTAATTGAGGCGGATAACCAAGAAAGGATTCCTGCTTAAGGTCAGCCGAGCTAAAAATGATCTTGCTTTGGGTGGATGAAAATTCAGTCACACCAAGTTTCAGATTTTGATCTAAAACATATTTTAATCACCTATATATTATCTTAAAAATATAATATGCCATGACATTATTTATATTTGAAAAAGATATTTATGTATATATATAATATTTGATTTAATATTTGATTTTTAGCTGTTAAATAGAAATGATACAATTATATATTTTTAAACCAAAAAGCATAAGGAGATTATCTACATGGTGAACGTAGGAGAAAACAAAAAATATACAAAGGGTAAAAGGTAAAGGGTGAAATATGAATATTTCAAAAGAAAAATTCGCACATCCCCTTCATTTTGTTCTAGTTATATCCAATATTAGTGGCTTATTTTTGTTTGTTGTAAAGGAGGATCATATAATACAACACTGGAAGGGATCTAATCCCAAGGTGGAGGCTTCCCAGTCCCTCAGACATGATTACTTTGCGCCTTTCTTTGAGTGTGAATGCAAAGCAACGGCAAAGAATAACGAATAAAATCAAACATGTACATATTGTCCAGTGAGAGCATCGGAGATGCAATGACCCATCTTTCATCAAGTTAAGAGTTAAGCTTTTGAACCTCTCTCTTGAGAATTGCCTTGACGCCTTTCTCCAATCGGTTCCTGATTTCATCATCGTCACGAACTCGCCGTAGTTTATACGCCCATCTTGCCAACACAAACAACCACAACAGTAGTCCCACTCAGAAACTGATATATACTACTCTTCATCAGCTTGAACGTTAGGCCTTAAGAAAGACTATTTTAAAAATTTGAAAGAATCTTGTCCGCATCAACTTCAAGCTTGTTGTCGTGTAGAACACTGACATCTGGTTCGCCTAACACGTTAGCTTAAGCTTCTTGTAGCTCATCAAGTTAGATGCACGCACTTTCATCTTTGTCGTCATTCTCTAGCTTCTGCACGTGATGCCAACAAAACAAAAATCTCATGTGTGATCAGGTGCTCACGTCTCCTTTCTTCTTCCTTCTCCTTGTTTGTTTATGTTTCTTTCTCTTTCTTTTCATTGGATTTCTCTTCACTTGTCTTATCCTCAGCTGAAAGATTCTCAAGTTAACCAGCAGTCTCGTCCACCTCTTTGGTATCTTTCCCTACTTGCTGGCTTTCAGCTATTTCAGTGAATTTCTCCATAGACGTTTTGCAATCTGTTCATGCAACACTACCCATTTAGCATTTAAGAATCTAAAACCCAAATAAAATAACGCAGAGATCACAATGCCTAAGGAGATTCTTCTACTCTCATAGATTTCCAATCACCACATCTAAGAAAAAGTACATACCATGCATCTTACAGATTACGTCAACGTAAATACGATATGGTAGTTATTATAGCATCTGCCGTATTACAAAATTATATTGCCTTTGAGTTTAGCGATAAGACCGACAATCTCAGACACCAAACCAAGTCTTGGACAATGGCCTGATGTCATATCACAAAGCTTTTCAAGAGTAAAACACTTCCACAAGTAATCAAAACGATTCATCTCCTTGAAAACTATAACATGTTGCAACACTCCATGTATCACCACTACAAAAGCACATAATTCACAGCTACAAAATAGTGACTTCAATCATCACTATCAGTTTCTTATGGAAGATACATCAAAATAACGTTCGTTGATTTAGCTACCACATATTACTATCAACTACACTGCAAATGACATAAACAAAACTTCTAAAGGTTCAAAGACTTGAGGGTCATCTTCGGACGTGTAAAGTATTTACTCCCTCTGGATTTAAGAGCTTGTCCAAATAGAAACTGATATATCATCTTAAAGGTTTTCATCAAAAAGTGGAAAAATATTTTTCACTTTTTCCATCTGTTCGGATGATCATCAACAACTTGATGAAATGTTCTTCAAAAGAACAAAATATATGATCTATACAAAAATCAAACAATAGATCAACATAGCCCACTAACCAGTAAAACACAAGATGTAATAAGGACTCTCGAACCTCAAAATTCCCAATTCAAATTTGAAAACACCTACATAGAGGAAAGGTGATTGTGGCCTAAACAAAAAGGGGTTAAAGTAAGTGTACCTAGAGAGACGGAGACGTGTGAGGCCAAGAGTTATGGCATCTCTCCAGCCACTGCAAACATCAGAAGAACCAATGACTTTCCGACCATGGATAAGGGAAAGGATTCTCATCAGAAGCTCCACAGGGATATCTTTCTACTCTTTGATCGAGATCCCTTCCATATTCATCTTCTCTTCTACCATTACCATCTTTAATGACTACTAAAGCGGTTTTTTGGTCCTTTCGCACAAAGGATGTGAGAGAATTAAAGATAGGAAGGAAGTAGAGAGAGTTAAATAGCCGGCGTTCACCAATTGTAGACCTCGTAAGACGATAAAGCACTGTGTTTGAATAAAGAACAAATGCAGGAAAAATACAAACTTTCGTTCTCAGTCGAGAGTGAAAGAAAATATTACAGTGAAAGAAAATATTACAGTGTTATTCATCATCTGTGGTTTAGGTGGATTGCCTTAGTTGCATACGGCTGTATTTCTCCTTTCCAGTCTCCAGTCTTCTCTTCTACACCAATATTCACCGGTTTCAAAGCTGCACCAATACCTCTGCTGACGTTGCAGATTTTCTTATCTACCTTTCAGCTTCAAATACCAATCACTTCTACACCAACATTGACCGGATTCAAAGCTGCAACAAACATAAAGAGGGCTTAGGGTTTTGAAAACTTACGAACCTAATAAACAAATAGTTGATAACAAACATGAATCGGATGGATGGTTGATTCATTAGGGTGGAGGATATGTGAGAATCGAAGCTCAGTGGACAATTTTATTTCGATTTTTACAGATCTGAAACGACATGCAAACGAAGCTAAACAAAATAAAATCAAACGGGATGATGAGAATTGGAATTCGGAAAAGACATGTATGATTTAGTACCCTTTTACGGAGAGAGATTCCGAGCTCGACGGAGATGGAGAAGCGGCTTGGAAACAAAGGAAAATAGGGATTAGGGTTGTGAAATTCCAGGACGTTAATGGAGGATGTGGTTGGATTTATCTGGAAATCGATGAAAGGAGAATGATTTCGGAGCTTCAAACGGTGAGAGAATGAGAGACGAAGGCGAGGGCGATGATTTTTGGGAGAGAACGTTGAAGAGAGACGGTTTCTTCGGGAAATTGTGAGAGAGAAGAAAAAAAAATCGAAAGTAGACATCAAAAAAAATTTTGGTATAGACACCAAAATTAGATGACACGTAAGCAAAATGGGAAAATCTGATTGGAGGGGGTGAGAATTTTCTCTCACATGCCTTCTGATTTATATAAATTAGATGTTTATATTGTATATAAATTAGTTCTAGTTAAGAATTTCGAAAGAGATACTCCATTGGACCAACGAATATTAATAGTAGCCGATCATCCTTGCATGTCGAATTTTCTTTGATCTAGTTCATAAAATGTATGAGATTTTTCATCAAGAAAAAAATAGTTTTCGCAACAAATTGGTCTGAGTTAATAAAAATGGTGTATAAACAAAAATAATAATCTGTATTTGCAATTCATATTGAGAAGCTCGAGAAAAAACGAGTTTTTCAAACCCTTCGAGATTTCTTGTATCCTAACGGAAAAAGACACACATTTTAATAAGTTAGCAGGAAATACTTGCATTCAACCCTGATATATTACCAGCATTAATCTGAAGCCACCGATCTGAATGACGGAGTAGTTTTAGATCTATTGGTTTCCAAAAAAGAAAAGAAATAGATACGATCAATTGAGTGAGATACTCGTTTTTATGGTTAAATGAACAGTGTAATTGAGTTCCGATTTGACGCAATGGGTATCTCTAATGTGTGGTTAGTTTGATGATATCCTTCAACTGCTGTTATGTTACACTTATATTCAGTATTTTGTTATTCTTATGCCATTAATCACCAGTTTTATCCTTTTTATACCAAAAATATTTTGGAGATTAATTTCAAATTCACTGATTTAGTGATACAAAAGTGGGATAATAAAAGTGATACTTTTTTTTTTGGCAACATAAAAGTGATACTAACACAACCGCTCACGTCTCTTCATCCCAGGCGATTTTTCAAGCGATTATTCAAACTCGACGTTTTCCTGTAATTTCCGTCGGCCGGCGTCGACTCCGACGTCGGCCGTACTCTTCATTTTTCTCTTTATCTAATTTAAGTTCTATCCAATAAACCTGCATCATATTGTCATATTTTCATCTTCTCCTCAAAAGAAAATTGTTGCAGATCTCCACAATTGACGTTAATGGCGTGTGATTTGGCGATGAGTTTGTCAATCATGAGGCAATATTTTTACCGATCTGCTCATGTCTCTTTCATGATGGAGATGGTTGTGAGTGAGGCAACATCGACAAAGTTGTTCAACCGTTTTTTGGTTCAACAATCACGAGAAAAAGTTCTAAATCCGAGTGAAACTAAACTTCCACCGGTTTCTTGTTTTCCCCGTGGATTGTTGGGCATCAACATAAAGAGGTTAATTTGGTTTGCTTCAGGCGTCCTTTCCCTTTGGGAGAGAAATTTTCCGGCAAATGCACGCCGATATTGGTTGTGTAATATTGCTGGTGTTTTTCCGGTGCAGTCCATGGCCGGTGAATGTCTTCCGCTGATAAAATTTAACAGTGGATGTGTTTTCCACTTTTTTCGTCGGAAAAAGTGTCATTCCAAACCACCATGGCCATGGATTGGAGGTCTGATAATGATGATATCCTTCTCCTATGGAAGTGTTTTACAACCGATGATGAACACACGGGGATGTTTCATACTGCCTAACATCGAATTGATTAGGAAGACAAAGGTAGAGTCATTTACATGGAGAAGTCGATACAATGTTGACTTTGTGGGGAATATAGTGAAGCCGGATTATATTAGGGTTATGTTAAGGTCAAAGATATTTATCAAAACACTGATGCGGACTAATTGGTATCAGATCGTTGTATTTCCATGGCTAGTATCAGGCATAATGGATTTTACTAATACGAGTAAAAAGAAGCCTCAAGATAAAGAAAGGCAAAATAATCGTATTGGAGCAAGATGGTATCTGAAGAAATATTACGAATATGCATATTCGTTAGTGAGTAAGGCGTTTTCGACCAGAACGCGTCGTGAAACCTGTTTCTTTATATTATCTTCAAGAGATGGCGCACATAGCTGCTTGTGTAATAATTTATGTTCTATAGTTATGTATGACTTAAACATTGTTCTTTCGATATAATGAAATGATAGTTGGCAATCAAAAAAAAAAAAAAAAGTGATACTAACACTATAAGAAAACCTGTTCTAACCGACAAAAAAATACTGTTGAATTTCTGAAAAAAAATCTAACAATGAAATACCGTCAAATTACCAACAACCACGTATTGGCGAATTACCACTGACCTATTGCCAACAGGTTACCAATGATCTATTACTGACGGGTTAGATACAAATTTTCGATGGCCGATTACTGATGGAAACGACTAAGGGATTAACCAATGGATTTTAACGACGAATTATCAAAGACAAATAAAAATATTAATTAATAAAAACAATTGTTAATATTTATTAAAACGAAAATAAAATGGAAAATTAAAAATCAAAATTGAAATTAAATATTCTAAATATTCATAAGAACATAAAAGTATTTTATTACAAATTAATAGGAACCATCCCGAACTTTTTGCGGCGAGGAGATCCAGATTGGCTTGCATTGCCACTATCATACTGGGAAACTAATCTTGACCAGCGAGGAGGGTTTCTTGAGTCGCCTTCAAGCTCGAGATTTCCTCGCCTTTCTCGCATGCCGTAGTCACACATCATTCATAGTAGCTCAGAGCCACCGTTTTGGGGGCTGTCCCTCTCTCTAGGTTTACAAAAACATATATATTTTACAAAAGAAACTTAAACTTTGTAAAAATGTAAAATTAAACTTACAAAATCAATTTCGGGTTGTATCATGCTTGTTTCCCATGCATTTTGGGTCGCTATTGTGATGCCGTGTCTGGTTTTTACCAATGGACCTTCAACCGTTCACATACGACATCGAACGGCCCCTTAGCTCGCTTTCTTAGAACCCATTGTTTCTCCACTCGTTTGACGGTCCCCGAGTAGTGTCATGCGACTTTATGGTGGAACTTGTAACCGAGAGAGGCCTTGGACTTTACATTTTCAGCATCTCGGGCTCCATTCGCTCATCATTCAATAAATGGACCACTAAATATAAATAGGAGTCGAACCGGTGCCGTGTATTCAGCAACACAGGAGAGGAACACCATGAGGAAACTTCTATACATATCCAGTAAGAGACAAAAAGCACTACTTGAAATAATCACTGATAGAGCTATCGGAGAACAGTAAAAGCAAGACGTACCGAGCATACCATAGAAAGACACGTTCGCCCACCATCGATAGACCTTCGTTCCTAAGGACACGTTATGAACTTCCCTATTGATCGATAATTAAGTATAAAAGAGGATTCTCTTTCCAGTTAGCTATTAATCGAGAGCTACTTCATTCTGGTTCATCATCTCAACTCAGGGCGTCTAGGTCAGCAGAGAAAGTTATTTTACAAGGGCACCCGATTAATGAGATTTTTAGCTATGACGAGATATATAAATATATACTTCTGCACCCTTACTACTGTTCAGCAACTGTGAGCCTACCTGGGGAATTGATAGACCCGATTATTATGTACAAATTGACTAAGTTAAATCATTTTTTAGTCCATGTCCGGCATGAATTTTTTAAAGGGGCCATCCAGCCCACGTATACCCAAGCCCTACAACGAGAATTGAATCAGACCCCTGCCGAATTACTCCGTGACAAGCTTGACTTTATTTATTTCCAGGAATTCGGTAATCTCTCGAACTCTCTCGAGAGCCCCGTCTTCTTAGGCAAGGAAGCGGCTTAACATCTGATCAATCGATCTCCCAAGTCTAGCTTTCTCAGCGAAGGAAACAGATATTCTCAACAACAGAGTCTGGTTTAGGAGACAGAGGTTTCCATCTCCTCACCAAGTAGAATCCAGGAACTAAGGTCCTATGGTTGAGGGGAGAGGCTCATACGACTTACTAAAAGAGGAATATGTTTTTCTCTTCTGCTTAAATCAAAGCAATCGTACTAAAGGTCAAAGATATGTTCTAAGTCTTGCTTCTTGGTCCTATAATCTCTCAGAGGTATCAGCACTAGCTTAGTTAGTTCACTCTTTCTTTCTTCTTTTGCATTTCCTGCTGAGAAATCCATTGCAAGAGCTTTTCTTCCCCCAAACCTATTTTCTTAGACACATGGCCCTTCACCTTAAGGCCCGGTTCCAGTAAACATAGATAACGGGGCATGTCGTGGAAAGAAGTCTTTATCAACGCAATTCAAAGCTGTGAAAGAGAATTATCCTTACTTTAGCTTTTCACTCCGTCGTCCCTAACGTGAGGTGGCGTTTAAGGAAGGAAGAGCTATAAGACGTGAATTTATGTTCGGTTTGGTTTTATTAATTACATAGTTTGTATTTAAATTAGATTTCGGTATAATTGTTAATTAAGCTTGGTTTTGTTTGGTGTAGTAATAGTTAATTAAGTATGTGGTCAAAATATTAAACAAATCAGTAAAAAAAATAAGTAAGTTTGTCACCAAAGTCAAAAATATGAAAACCTAATAAATCTGTCAAATATAGATAAATTTGTGGTTAAAGAAGAAATCAATCCGTCGAAACCTTAATATCTCTGTCAAATCTAGATAAATTTGTGGTCAAAGAAAAAAATAAATCCGGCTAAACTCTAATAAATCTGTCAAAATCAAGTAAGTTTGTTAGCAAAAACAAACAAATCTATGAATCCTTAATAAGTCTGTCAAATTGGTATAATTTTGTCGCTAAAAAATAATAGATTTGTTAAAGAAATATGTAGAAACCTACTTAAATCAGTCAAGTCTAATTAAGTTTGTCGCTTAAATAAAAAAAAATTGTCTAGAATAAGTCTGTTATTTCATGTAACGATGATTAAAATAAGTATGTGGAATGACAATTTCGTAATATTATGATTCTGCTGAGTTAGAAATTATAGTAATGGAAGTTTTGTAAATACGATTTTCGAGTACAAATGATTTAATGGCAAAATAATTAACAAAAACTAATTAATAATTAAAATAAAATTAAAGTTAATCTAGTAATTAAATGATAAATTAAGGGCTAACTAACTTTTTTCCCCATAAACATATTATGGTTTCAGAATTATTAACTTATAGAGGTTTTACTACTGTACGTAGTTCTCTACGAATTTTACTTCCGAAATTTTGTTCGAGGGCGTAAGAAAGAGT
This sequence comes from Orychophragmus violaceus, assembly GCA_030180135.1. Lineage (NCBI taxonomy): Eukaryota > Viridiplantae > Streptophyta > Magnoliopsida > Brassicales > Brassicaceae > Orychophragmus > Orychophragmus violaceus. The sequence continues at coordinate 77,880,212 of CM058235.1, read as the reverse complement.
TAGCGAAGGTTGGGACTCCGATTGACTTCCATTGGTTGTCCACAAAAACTTGAAAACCACTGACGTGGTCTTGTTGAAGTATGATTAGAGAAGTTGAGTCGCAGTTTGGTAATGGCCCTAGTACAACATCACGTTGCTTGAACTTTGGGTAGTAAATCAATCTCAATACTGATTCATTGTCTTCGAAAAACTCTTGAGGTATTTGGACTTGCAGGATTGTAACGTTTGCAGAGGGTTTCCGATGGTCAGGCCATCAAACTCTTGAGGTATTTGGTTTTGTAGATTATTTAGGACAGTTGAATCAAAGATGATCACAGGGTTAACTTCGGTTTCACTTTCATTGAGAGTGAACTTTCTGATGCATTTCATTTCAACTGGAAATGAAAGGATGTTAGATTTAGGTTGGCATGTAAATGGTACATTTCTAGGAGCAAAGAAGAAAATGTGCGCCCATGGATTGAGTATTCACGTAAGAAGAACAAGTGAAACCCGTTTTTTTCTTCTTTCCATTTGGTAGATTATATTAAAAATAAAGAGGAATACATAGTACAATCTCGAAAGACTAACAATTAAAATGAAAGTACTAACGGCAAGAAACCAACACGATACCGGAGAACATAAAATCAAACTAAATCCAAGAGAACAACGGGAAGCAAAAGTGGCAAAGAACAACTTCTTTCCGCAGTCTAAAACCACAAAAGGCTAACAAAACTCCTTTTAAAACTTGACATACAGAGAAAACTCTACTGGCGATGGGAAGGTGGAAAAGAGAGATAGACACATCAGTACTACAACTTCGTAGACAAGGATAAAGGGAAAACCCCGAGAAGTGGAGAAAACAACCGACAAAGGAAAGCCGCAAACTATAATCCCAAGAACACCGATTAGACGACACATAACAACGAAATGCGAATCTTCTTCACACCAAATCTTAATCCTAACAAGTCTAAACCGAGCATGATGCATCCTCACGAGGTTATCCTTACAAGAACCGGTAAAAGAAACGACTAAAGGAAAAGATTAATTATTCTTCAAAAGTAAAAGCGGCATGAAGGAGATTAAGGTTCTTCCTAAATTCAACGAATAAAATGTAACTCTAACCGAAGCAAACCAAAATCCGAACCCTCAGACTAAGACCACAAATCCACAAACCAAAAGAACAACCCCATGATCTAGAATAAAGGGTTGAGAATATTCACAAACAAAAACTATCCACCGGAAAATAGGTACCAAGACAGGGAAAGGCACGGAAAAACCGAGACTGACTTCACCAGTGGGAACCGAGAAACCCAAACTCGCAAGAAAAGGAAAGTGGAGGAGCACAAATATTCCCCAAACCACGATCAAAACCGGAGTTCGTCACACCACCTTGGACTGTCCAATATTGTTGAAGATTGAAAAACCAAAGATTTATACTCTAAAACAACGACCCGAATCAACCACAACAAAGTAAGAGAAACCGATTTTACCACCTAGACTGGGAAATGATCGGAGCTTATGAAACACCCCAACCCAGCTCCTAAGCCGATAGAGGCCTCCCGTCCGTCCACTACTGGATCCAGACGGTCCATGCTACCTTAATACCTTATTCTGTTAATAGATTCCATTAGCCTAAGTCTATTATCAACACATATCAATATCTAAGGAAAAAATTCATATTTATTAATAACAAAACAAGGTATTGATACAATAGTATATTCATTCACTTAAGTCATTACATTGTCCAGTCCAATCTATCCAAACTAATCACCACTCGTCTGTCAATTCTTGTGTTCCCACGCCTAAGACTGGCCATCCTTACGATGAACCTCAAGTCCTTTGGTGTGCTGGTCGTCTTAGTCTGACCCCGATATGCACTTGGATCCATGATGATCCTTTGTTGCTTCCTTCCTGGTCATGCTCGTAAGCCTCACACCGTCTCCCTCAATCGCCGGCGATCCTTCTCTAAGGATCCGGCCTTTCTTCTCTCTTACTTGCCTTGAACTCTCTTGGTTTTTATTATGAACTTTCTGGGAATTTTCCATATTGTTCGAATGCCCCTCATGCGCAAAGGTGAAGGTTTTTATACCCTTCCTCTCTCTAGAAACCGCCCATGGGCGAATGGGTGTCATTTGGCCAAAAGGGCACCATTTGTCCCTTGTGACTCTTCGCGCCCAACCGCCCTGGTCAGCTAGTGTCACTAGCTGACCCGAGCCTCCCACACTCCAGTCAGCTAGGTTGAGCAGGCCGACAGCTGACCCAGCTAGCCAGCTCGACCATTCAGCTCATCTCAGCTGAACACTCTTCGCCCAGCTCCTTGTTATCTAGCCGAGCTCCTTCTCCCACTGAAAACTCCGTGTGATCTCCCTCGACCGTCTGCCATTTTTACGGTCCCATGGTCCGTGCCGCCGACCCTAGCGCGGGTCGTGGGTGTTACAGCTTAACCGGACACAAAGAGATCTAACGCGACAAACCACACCTGAGAAGCATCACCGGAGGAGCAGGGACATAAAACAGGGACCACGCGCTAGATCTGCAGCAGAGCGACCCGTAAAAGATGCCGTTCACCGCACACCAAAGCTTCAAATACCCCAATGCCTAAGACAAGCATTACCAAACCATAACAAATCGACATCCAGCAGAATCATCAGAAGTATTCGTCATCGAACACTGGGAGGAGGGGACCAGAAGACCGCCGAGAAGCAAGCAAAAAATCTAACGAGGGACGAGGACGGCGCCAGTGCTGTCAGAGCCACCACGCGCCGTCCAAGAACAAGCTCTGAATCTTCCCACCCGGTCTCTCGAAGGACACCCGTCCACGGTGACAATCGATCAAGGCTTGGTAATGTCCCAATTAGCCCATTCCCAAAATCACGTCATTGTGCTTGAGCTGAATCACGTATAGATTGGCCGGAATGTTCACGTATCCAATGGAAACCGGTATGGACCGCACCAATCCTTCGGCCATCATCACCTGGCCGCCGGCCGCATTGACCCCAAAACCGATCACTTGCTCGATTTGGAACAAGCCTTTACTCATTATCTCTGAGCTCACAAAACTATGTGTTGCTCCAGAATCGAATAGAACATGCATCTCCATTCCTCCTATTTTCACGGTACCTTTTGTCACTTTGATCGTTCACTATGGCATTTTTCCATTTAACCCCTTATGACCTTTTGTCACTTTGGCGTTTGCTATGGCCTTTTACCATTGCTCCTTTATGACCTTTTGTCATCTTTACTGTTTACCATGACCTTTTTCCATTGCTCATTTATGACCTTTTGTCATCTTGAGCGTTTTCTATGGCCTTTTGCCATCTGCCCTTTCATGACCTTTTGTTACTTTGGACGTTTACCATGGCCTTTTGCCATTTCGCTCCTTCATGACCTTTTGTCATCTTCGGCACTTATTACGGCCTTGTGTCATCTTAACCTTCTTAAATTAACACTTTAAGTCAATAAGTTATTACTTTATTAAGGAACCCAATGTATACATCACCGTGTGGTATACACACTAAGTCAAATATGTTCCATGTATACAATTTGTTCCTAACCCTAACACAAAGCACATGTGAAAGAGTCATAGACGGTCGTCATACCTGTGATTGCATTGAATTCCTCGGCTTCATCGAAGTTATTAACTAGCTGGTACACTCGCGGTGAACCGGCCTTAGCCGTTTGATCACGTCCACGCCCTCCGGTGTCGCTTAGGACAATCCTTAGAGTAATGTCTGATCTGACCTCACTGGAAGCAGTTCCTGGTAGATATCTTTTCCTTAACCACTGTGAAATCCCTGACCACATGGTCCTTACTTCCACAACTCGCACAGCCCCCGCTTGCCTTCCAGCAAACACCGAGATGCTTCTTCCCACAAGTGGAGCAGGCTGGCCGTTCTTCCTTAGCTGATGTGGTACTCTCCTCTTGGTTCCACTTTCTCTTCAGATCCTTCCCGATGCGGTCGGCCGCCTTTTCCCTGGTCCGCGCTCTTGCCTTTTTCTCTTCCAACAGGTTGGACTCCACGGTGGCAGCCCGTTCGACCAGCTCGGAGACGGAATCATAAGAACAAACTGAACAATGAGTACGTAAGTCTACCCGCAGACCGCGGAGGAATTGTCGCACCAATTTCGTTTCATCCTCTGACTCACATCCCACAAAACGTCGGAGTCGGTCAAACTCTGCCTCGTACTTGCGAACCTTTCGAGTACCTTGAACCAAGCTCAAGAACTGGCCATCTAGTCTCTCCCATGCCTCGGCAGGAAAGTATTTCCAGTTAAATTCAGTTTCAAAGTCCTCGATCGTCACGATACTTCCCCTGGTGCATCGCTCGACCGCGAGCCACCAGTTGTGGGCGTCCCCCTCAAGGAAGTGTATGGCAATATCCTTCTTGTAATCCTCTGGACAACAAGTGGAGAGGAAGTTCCTGGTCAACCAAATCCTCCATTCATCTGCCTCCACAAGATTTGCACTTCCCTTTAAATGCTTAGTTCCTAGCTTCGTGATGTTCCCTAAAACGGTTAGATAGTCCACCCGCCGAACCGTCCTGATCGGGGGCGGGTCTATCTCGACCACCTCAGGCCGATTGTCCTTTGCCTCGTCATCGACTGTTTGGTCGACACGAGCCTTAGGTTGATCCACCACAAGCCTCGCCGCTGGTTGCACATGCTGTGTCATATCCGACAATTGGATCTTGACCGTTTTCATTAAGTTCCACATCTCCCTGATGTTTGGAACTGTGGTCTGAAGAACCTCATCCTCCACACAATTCCTTGCACCGGTCTCGTGGTGAGCCGAGTGTGAGGAGTCGGCTGCGTCCTCAAGCTCCACCATTTCTTGGTCGCCGGGATTACCCATCCCAGTCCCAACGGGTGTAGGGGAACCGTAGGTAACGCGCCTGGATGAACAACCTCAGGTCCGGTTAGTTCAGCGGTGTTTGGAGCGGTCGGATTCTTAGCAACATGCCCTGTACCCGTCGGCTCCTTATCCTTCTGGCTCTTTCCTGATTTGCTCCTTCCAACCTGAAGATTCAACAAGTTAGCTTTCCTAACATTAGATCCTCAAGTCTAAGCAAACCTTATCTATCGCGGAACATCTTACTTTGGACGAGTGGTGTATGCCCTAACCCAAAATTGTCCTAGAAACAACTCCGCTCTGATACCAACTTGAAACACCCCAACACATCTCCTAAGCCGATGAGATTTCCCGTCTTAAGACCTAATTCCGTTAATAGATTCCATTAGTCTAAGTATATTATCAACACATATCAATATCTAAGACAAAACATTCATTTTTATTAATAACAAAGCAAGGTATTGATACAATAGCATATTCGTTCACTTAAGTCATTACAATGTCCAGTCCAATCTATTCAAACTAATCACCACCCATCCGTCAAGTCTTGTGTTCCCGCACCTAAGACTGGCCATCCTTACGATGAACCTCAAGTCCTTTGGTGTGTCGGTCGGCTTAGTCTGACCCCGAGATGCACTTGGATCCATGATGATCCTTCGTTGCTTCTTTCCTGGTCTTGCTCGTAAGCCGCACACCGTCTCCCTGAATTGCCGGCGATCCTTCTCTAAGGATCCGCCCTTTCTTCTCTCTTAATTGCCTTGAACTCTCTCGGTTTTTTGTATGAACTTTCTGGGAATTTTCCCTGTTGTTCGAATGCTCCTCATGCGCAAAGGAGAATGGTTTTATAACCTTCCTCTCTCTAGAAACCGCCCATGGGAGAATGGGTGTCATTTGGCCGAAAGGGAACCATTTGTCCCTTGTGACTCTTCGCGCCCAACCTCCCTGTTCAGCTAGTGTCCAGCTGACCGAGCTTCTCACAATCCAGTCAGCTAGGTTGAGTTGGCCAACAGCTGACCCAGCTAGCCAGCTTGACCATTCAACTCATCTCAGCTGAACACTCTTCGCCCAGCTCCTTGTTATATAGCCGAGCTCCTTCTCCCACTGAACATTTCGGTGATCTCCCTCGACTGTCTGCCATTGTTACGGTCCCATGGTCCGTGCCGCCGACCCTAGCGCGGGTCGTGGGTGTTACAGCTTAACCGGACACAAAGCCATCTAACGCGACAAACCACACCTGATAAGCATCACAGGAGGAGCAGGGACATAAAACAGGGACCACGCGACAGATCTGCAGCAGAGACGACCCATAAAAGATGCCGTTCACCGCACACCAAAGCTTCAAATACCCCAATGCCTAAGACGAGCATTACCAAACATAACAAATCGACATCCAGCAGAATCATCAGAAGTATTCGTCGGCGAACACTGGGAGGAGGGGACTAGAAGACCGCCGAGAAGCAAGCAAAAAAGCTGACGAGGGACGAGGACGGCGCCAGTGCTGTCAAAGCCACCACGTGCCGTCCATGAACAAGCTCTTAAAATTGTATTGTAGTTAGCGGCTGGAGGTGTCCGAGAACACGTGAAACTCGTTTTGTTGGTCTTTGTTTTTTGAGGAAAGCATTTATATTTAATGTATAATTAAGTGTGAAAAAGATTACAAGTCTAAATTGTTATTGTACATAAGTCCATTTTCAAAAATCCCACAATACATAAATAAAGATTGAGCTTTTGTTAAAGGCCTAACTAGTGAACGAAACCAACGATGAGGAAGGGGAAAAGTTAATAATTGATTCTCAATCAACCATATTTGCGTGTGGGTCTTATGCACAATCTCTGTGGTAGGCGGTAGAACTCCAGTCTCAGCCTCCTACAAAAAAACAAAAGGCATTAATATAGCTGATTGAATATAGAAGAAAATAAAACTTGTTGAATATCATAAACAACTTACTATCTCATAAGCAACACGACTATGTGTTTTAGATCATGAAGTATGTCGGCGAGATCCTAATCCATCTGGATTTGAAAAAGCATTCTTTAAATTTGTCATGCTCCTTTTTTGATGTAGCTTTTCCTTCCAAGTCTCGAACATAATATTGCAATCAGCCGGGCAGTGAAATCATGCTTCTTTCGAGATTTCCTCCTCTTGCTTTCAAGGTCTCCAATTGAATGTTGGAAAACCATTTTCCAACAATCAAGACCATTTCATGATACTTAGTTTTTCAGTAGTACTTTCGCTACAAGAAAAAATACAGGAATTAGAGTATCTCTAACCCAAACATCAAATTTGGTGTTTTGGTGTCTCAAAATTTTTCTCATCTTCAACCACAACATCAAATTCTACACCAAAAACAATATTATCTATTATTATTTTATTAAATTAAGATTTTGTTTATTTTTAATAATAATTATTATTTTTATAACTAACTAATTATAATTATAAGTAAAATATATTACAATTAATTGGTATGACCAAAAAAAATTCATGAATTATTATTCTTAATTAATTTATTTATTAGTATAGTTTTTAAATTAATATTCAATATTATTATTTATTAAAAATTATTATCAAAAATAAAATTTTAATCATTCGAAAATAAAAATTTAATCACATTATTAAAATTTTATTAATTGATAAACAATAATTTAAATACAATCTAAATAAAAAAAAAGATGAATAAAATATACATATTTTGGTGTTTTATGAACAGTGTCGCACCAAATTTAGTATGACACTGTTCACAAAACACCAAAAAAAAAATTATCGTCAAAGATGCAATCCGATTGAAGCAAGTAGGACTACATATTTGGTGTTATGCAATCCCATTAGAAATGCTCTAATGCTTGATTGGTCAAGGCTGGTTTTATGATTTTTTTCTTAGAAATTAATCTGTAAATTTTTTTAACCGTGACTTTAAAATTTTTAGTGTGGAATTATTACAAAAGATATCTAAAGCACTAAGTATTAAGCGGGAGAAAAATTGCTTTACAGAACTAATATAACCCCTCTTAAAACTTTTTGGTTGTAGACTCATTTCTTAAAAATAGATTATGATTGGTTTATAATTATGTTGTAGAAAAGATTTGCTGTCTACAGCTTCGAAAGCCGAATCATCCCCTTAATTAGTCTTGTAATGGGGTTTTTTTTCTGATTTGACTCTCTTCTCTCCTTAAGATCTTTTAGAGAGTGATTTTTTTTCCCTTTCGGCTTGGTTCTTTGGCCGATCTTTTCGATGTTTATGGTTTTAGTTTCGATCGGTGTTCGGTGGGTCTGATTCGGATTTAGTCCGATTTGGGTCGGGTTTCTTCCCGGCTGTTCTGTTCCGTCGTCTCGGTACTTTCCCGATCACCCTCCTTTTCTTCATATCGTCGCGCAGTCCGATTTCTCTCGTATACTCGTCGGCGGCTTCATCCCCTTGGAGTAATTCTTCGCAGCTAAATCCCGATTAGGCTGGGGTTTAATGGTCGATCCACTACTGTTTGATTGGCCGGCGGCGGAGCTTCCTTGGTGTAGAGTTTCTGGCGACTTACTGAAGCTGTTCTTCACCTCTTGGCGGATCTTCTTCTGACGTTTTCTTTCGTGGAGTGGTGCAATCGGCTGGAAGCATCTTTCGCAGCTACAGACTTCGGGTTTGGTGGTGGTTTCCTGCGCCTTCTGCGGCGCTCGCTCTTCAGTGGTGGTTGCATGCCGGTCCTCTTCCGTTGGCGAACACGTGTCCCTGCCGTCTTTATCTTTTTTTGGGTTCGGTTTTGGGCCGGTTTCGAAACCCACTTCCCTTTGTCTGTTTGTATCTTCTTGTAACTTGCAGGTTTGGCCTTTTGGGCCTTTTCATATATCAAGCGTAGTTCAGTGTTTAAAAAAAAAAAAATTAGTCTTGTAAAAAGAAACGTAGTTAATAGACAAATGATAAAATTAACACAAAACTTGATCATTATCCTAACGTTTCTTCTCCTTTTTGGTTGCACGTCCAATAAGAATACAAAAAGTCAACTTATCCATAATTCTCCACCTTTGACTTTTAGTCTTACGATTTCTCTTGGTCCACTTTTATTTTTTTCGATCAAAACTTATTTCAAGCCCGTGAACAACTCTTTTACGCCTAATTGAAACCAGCACATTTCAGACTTTATCCTTCTTTCCCGGCCATAACCGATCTTAACTATGCATTTATTTCTTGCACAATTTCTCGGCCAACCTCGAGAACGACATTGAGAAGCAATCTTCTAGTTGTGCATTACCTCAAAGGTGCACCTAGTCCAGGAATTTTGTTAATATCTAAACTGGGTCACTAGTCCGAGTCGGAGTGAGGAAAAGATTAACGACCCATACAGTGGAAGTCTGGTTCCACTTGTTGTGATTATGACTCGAAAGGTTATGTTGTTCTACTTGGCGATTCTCTAGTTTCCTTGAAAACCAAAAATCTGGAAACTGTTTGGCAATCCTTTCCTGAAGTTGAGTATTGTGTCATGTCATTTACCTATTGAGAGATGTCATTTACTTATGTAGAGATACAATGACTTGATCAGAAAGAAGCACTCGCTCTCTGTTGAGATAAGAAAACAGCTCTCCATTTGGCCGCCAAAATAAGTTTTTTGTTAAGATATGATATTATCTTGTTAATATCTTATCATATCTTATAACTACTTGTGTATATCTTTAACTTGTATAGCAAGAATTAGTTTAGATTCTCGTAGATCTTAATATCTCCTTCGCAATGTATATATAACGAGCTGAGTTCAGCTGAATTAATATACAAAAAACCTTCATACTTTACGGTTTCTGTCTTGTTAATATCTTATCATATCTTATAACTACTTGTGTGTATCTTTAACTTGTACAGCAAGAATTAGTTTAGATTCTCGTAGATCTTAATATCTCCTTCGCTTTGTATATATAACGAGTTGAGTTCAGCTGAATCAATTTATAGAAAACCATACTTTACGGTTTCTGACATGGTATCAGAGCAATAGCCATACACAATCAGGCTTTTGTTCGATCTAATTCTCTTTTCTAAACCTATTCTCTCGGTGTTACCCCCAAATTCACATCGAAAATTTACTCTATGGCTGACGAACAAGAAACACTTGTTAAACATGAGAAATCCAAGGTTGAGGTTAAATGAAGAACAATCTCTCCCTATGATCTCTCCGTAAGCGACAACCCCGGTTGTGTGATATCAAAACCGCTTCTGCTTGGACCAAACTATGATGAATGGTCCATCAATCTCGCTGGTGCCCTAAAAGCAAGGAAGAAGTTTGGGTTCGTTGATGGATCTATTCCCAAACCTGATGCAGAGTCAGAAGATTTTGAAGACAAACAACGCTTTACTAGTCTCATGGATCAAACTCACAATTGATCCGGTCTTAAGCTCAAACATCTCACACTATGATGTTGCAAAAGACTTATGGGATCATATTCAGCGACGATTTGCAATAAAGAATGGCCAGCGAGTTCAGAGACTCAAAACAGAACTCGCTAACTGTCGACAACAAGGACTTGCAGTAGAAGCTTACTATGGAAAACTCACAAAACTATGGACATCTCTTGGTGACTATCAGAAGGGGAAAACTATTGAAGAAATCGAAAGGGAAAGAGAAGAAGATAAGCTGCATCAATTTCTTATGGGAGTCGATGAAACTTTATTTGGCTCTGTCAAATATTCTCTCTTGTCCTGTACTCCACTTCCTTCTGTTGATGAGGCATACAACGTGCTAACACAGGATGAACAATCCAAAGCTAACGCACGATTACAAGAAGAACGAGCAACATAGATGAGTTTTGCTATTCAAGCATCATCTAAAACTCGGAGTGCTAGATGAAGTGATCTTCGAAATCCGAATGTCACATGTACAAGTTGTGGACGCACTGGTCATCTAGCAGAAAGTTGTTTTCGCACACTTGGCTACCCGCCATGGTGGGGAGACAGACCACGCTTCAAACCTACAAACAACACACAACAAAGTGCATGCTCATCTTCTTCTTCTCAGGGGCGGTCATCTTCTTCTCAGGGACGCACAATCTCTGGGACATCTGCAACACACAATGCAAATCATGTTGTTGCGGCTAACTCCATGATCACCAACAATGATCGTGTTGGAATAACAGGACTTAGTGACTCCCAATGGCAGACGCTCGTGCAGATGTTAAACGAACGTCATTCCAATGCTGGTTCACAGCTTTTTGGTACGCCTTTCTCTAACTCCTGGATTATAGATACATGCGCATCTAACAATATGACTGATTCTGCGGATTATCTTGATAACTTATCTGCTATGCAACCCGTTCTGATAAAACTATCGGATGGAAGATTTACTACGTCCACACATAAGGGAACAGTTAGATTGGGTTCACAGCTCAGTCTCAGTAATGTTTTCTTCGTAGATGGCTTACACTGTCATCTCATATCAATGTGTCTCAGTTGAATAGAGAAAGAGCCACTGTTTTTCAGATTACTGACAAGCTATGCATTGTCCAGGACCGCATATTGAGGACCCTGATTGGAGCGGGTAGAGAACACAATGGACTTTACTTCTTTATGGGAATGGACAATGCGGCGGAGTTGTACACAACACATCAAGGCTCTTTGGAAGTTTGGCATCGTCGCTTAGGTCATGCTTCTCATAAAGTTGTAAAGCTGTTGCCGATCTCTGGTTTTAATGGTGTTACTAGTAGTGGTGTTTTAGATAATAAAGCTTGCGAGATTTGTATTCGAGCAAAACAAGCAAGAGATTCATTTCCGATTAGTTTGAATAAAACGTCAGATGTTTTTCAGCTAGTTCATTGTGACCCTAGCAAACAAAGTGCACCATCTAAGCTTAAGCACTTCATCGCTTTAGTATAAAGACAGTTTGAGAAAAAGGTTAAGTGCATAAGAAGTGCCAACGGTTATGAGTTCTTATATCTGATATACCATGGATTTTAGGGTTTTTAACCATGGTATATATCTTATTTATCGAGTCTTATGTTATGTTTTGGAGTCTTTTTAGTATGTTTACAGGTCTAGGTATGTTTGGAGCAGAATTGGACATTATGGTGCATTCTGGAGCATTTTGGAGTATTGACCCGAGAGGAAGAGTTCACTGCCCGTTTCACAGACCTGTGTCGATCGACACAGAGGGTGCAACGATCGACACAAGGTCGACACAGACTTCTCGCGAGCGTTTAATGAAGAGAATTGGAAATTGCAACTTTGCCCAGAAGTCTCTCATAATTACAAGGAAGCCCCAGCCGACTTTAGACCATTATATTAGGGGTTTTAAGCCATTGTTTAGGCTAAGTTTTATTCTACGCTTTATTTTATTCTCAGAGATCCTGTTCTCGAAAGAGAGAGGATTTTGAACCCCAGCTCTTTATTTGATTTTATGATATTTGGTTTTCTATTCATGACGTTTTCTGTTTCGATGATTATGTCTGAGTAGATTACCTGTTAAGTTTAGGGATTCTCATTAGGGATTTCATGGAATTATAGGTTGATAAATCTGTAGGGATTCATATTTGTTAGTTCTTCATCTAGGATTGTTCTTACTGCTTAATCTGAAGTAGCTACCCAGATTTATGATGTCAGGTTGATTGATGCACCGACAGTTGATTAATTAGCTAGAAAGAACCTAGATGAGCAATTTATTTACTCGCAAAGGAATTTGGTTTAATTAGATTGTGAACATATCGAACTTGGAATTAAAGCTGGTTTAATTTGTTAGTAATTGCAAAGGAATTTGGATTGCTGCACTTAGACTTAGAGAATTCTCGCAACGACAGTTGGTTAATTCTATATCTGTGTTTGAGTTCTAGAATAGCTCTTAATTAGATCCCGATTGATTGATTGCATGTGTTCTTGATTTCCTGAGAACTTCCTAGACTTAACGCTTCGCTTCCTTACTCACAACTCGCTTGATTTACTTTCTGCTGTCTGATTTACTGCTTTCTCATCACATTTGCTTTCTCCTAGTTTAATCATTTCAATTCTAATCCTATCTTTGACCGGAGTCCCTGTGGATTCGATACCCTAAGTACTACAATTACATTACTGTGCACTTGTAGTTAGAATAAGGATTAAAACCTGACCCTATAAGTTTTTGGCGCCGTTGCCGGGGACTCTTTGAGTCTTCGATAGATTTGAACTTAGGGTTTAGACTAGGTTTTTCGTTTTTTTGTTTTTTGTTATTAATTTTTTTTTCTGTTCTTGCGTTTCAGGTATGCCTATAATCGCCTTGCATCGATCGACACGGTCATGTGTGTCGATCGACACATCTTCGAGCTTGCATCGATCGACACTACTCTGCATCGATCGACACAGCGCGTAAGATGATGGGAATGATGGAACGGATGTTGGAAAATCAGCAGAATAACTTGTTCTGCAGAGGCTATAGTTCCTATTCATTCACCAGAGATTATGAATCTCCATCATATCAGCATGTTCCTCCTCACAATACACAGTCTAATAAGCTGATGAGCAGGATGGAGCAATTATTGGAGAAGCATGAAGAGGATTTAAACTACATCAATAGCTCTGGATTTCAAGAAAACAGGTTTGGTAATCAGCAAGGTAATTCTTATCAGAGAACCTATGGATCGTCCTCATATCAGACACCTCCTGCTGCTAATGCTTATAAGAGCAAGATGGAATCCATGATGGAGCAGTTACTAGAGGATCAGACCAAGACTGTTGTAGACTTCGACAGAAAGTTGGATGCTATGCATGAAAATCTGAATGGGAAGTTTGAATCTCTGAGCACACATGTGAAGAACCTGGATGTTCAAATCCAACAGACATCTCAAGCAATACAAAGGCATAATGAAGTTGGGAAAGCTGAACAGTACAGATCCATCAAAGCTGTGACCTTAAGAGATGAGATTGAGTTGCTAGGTGAAGAAGAGAGCATAATCTCGGATTTTCTGGATGAATATTGTTTGTCTGAGACATGCATCGATCGACACCCCCTTAGTGTCGGTCGACACGCAGTTTTGACGGTAATTTCGAGTTCTTACGACGAACAGAAATCGACCACGGTCGACACTGAAGGTCGACATCAATTCAATGTCGACCGACACCACTTCTGCGTCGGTCGACGCGACAGTCGGACAGACCCAATTTCGCCCAAATCTGATGTTTTTGCTAAAGAACGGGTTTACAAACCTCCAATACCATTCCCAAAAGTTCCTATAAGGTCTAAACATGGGCAGAGTGTAGAGAAGTGCATGGTGGTGGTGGATAAGAAGATGATCTCCACTGATGGTTATTTGAAAGAAGCAGTTCAGATTGGTGGAACTACAGTATCCGATAGTGGAGAAAAGAAGATGGTGATTCCTCAGGAATTTACTCTAACATCTTCCGAGCTTGCAACTGCTCATAAGCAGAAAGCTCCAGACATCAGATCTGCACCAAAGATAAGGTATAAATCACCTAAGCTTAAACCTCCTAACCACATTGTTTTGAATGCAGGAAAACACAGTGTGCCACTGATATATCATGGTTTTTACTAGTTTTAGACAATGATATAAGTATGTTTTAGAGTCTTTTTGTGTTCTTTTAGAGTCTATTACAGGTATAATCAGGTTTGGAGCAGAATTGGAGATATTGGAGCATTTTGGGGATTTTTGGAGTGTTTAGCCTAGAGATTAAGCTCACTGTCCAGAAAACAGGATTGCATCGACCAACACACATTGTGCATCGATCGACACACTAGCGAGATGGGCCAGACTCGGCGGTTTAATGAAGAATGAAGATATTACACTTTGGCCCAGAAGTTTCCAGTATTTACAAAGAAGCCCCAGCCGAGATTTAGCCTATATAATTAGGATTTTGGTGTTTTATTTAGATACGCTTGGATATACTTTTCATATGCTTTCATAATTAAGAGCTAAGGGATTTCTAGAGCTTTTGGGGCTGATCTGATCCTGTACTTCATCTATTTTGGAGAAGATTTCGAACCCCTTTATCTATTTAATTTCTTATATGCAATCTATTAATTCTATGATTTCTGTTTCATTAATCATGTCTGAGTAGATTCATTGTTAGGTTTAGGGCTTCTCATTAAGGATTTCATGACTTGCTAGACTTGTTTAAATCAGTTAAGGATTCACATGAATATAATGTTCTTCGATCTAAATTGAGTTTAATGCTAGTTCTAACCTGTTCAATTAGAATCTAGATCTTAGGTTGCTAAATACGACACGGAAGTGTGGTTTAGAATCTGAACTATTTAGGTTGAGTAATTAAACTTCTCGCAAAGGAATTTGGTTTAGTTTAATTGTGAACATATCGAACTTGAAATTAATGCTGGTTTAATCTGTTAGTAATTGCAAAGGAATTTGGATTACTGTACTTAGACTTAGAGAATTCTCGCAACGACAGTTGGTTAATTCTATATCCGTGATTTGAGTTCTAGAACTGTGCTTAATTAGATCCTGACTGATTGATTTGTCTGCTTGTCTGATCTCCTGAGAACGCCCTAGACTTAGCGCCCTTAATTAACTGCTTTCACAACCGTTAATCCTGCTGCTTATTTACTTTCTCGCACTTTTATTTAGTTTACTTCACATTGCTTTCTTCTTAGTTTAAATCTCTATAGTTCTTAATCTATCGAGACCAGAGTCTCTGTGGATTCGATACCCTATATACTACAATCACTTAACTGTGCCCTTGCAGTAGAATAGGATTAAAACCTGACCCTATCAAGTTTTTGGCGCCGTTGCCGGGGACTCTTTGAGTCTTCGATAGTATCGAACTTAGGGTTTTACTAGGATTTTTATTGTTTTTGTTTCGTTTTGTTTTTATTTTTGTTTTTAGTTACTAATTTTTCTCTGTTTTCTCTCTGTCGCATGTACCGATTTCGCATAGCGTCGATCGTTGCACCTGTGTGTCGATCGTCACTAAGCGATTCTGAGATTGAATCGATCGTTGCACTGATAGCATCGATCGTTGCTTGACGATTACAGACAGTTTATGCAGACGCGTGAAACTAGAAGTAATCAGAACTTGAACCTCGTTAATCTCGGACTTGACGAACTTGGACGACTAGAGAGGACTAACAGAAGAGAAAGAAGAGCAAGGATGGTGGTACAGAAGGTAATCATAATGCCTGATGCTCAAGGTACCCTGAGGGACCGAGATAACAATCCATACAATGCTGCTGGGCATAGGATTGATGCTGAGGGACGTGAGATCCCTGAGGTTGAGGAACCTGAACCACAGCCGCAGGCGCAAGGTCAAGGACAGAACCGAAATAGACAGATGATAGTCCATGAGAGGACTTTAGCTGACTACAACAGACCGGATGAGTTTCATGCAAACCGGTCAGCTCTTGTAATGCCTGGTTTTGAGAGGAATGATTTTGAGATCAAAACCATCTACTACTCGCTGATGAAGCAGAATGCCTTTCATGGTCATCCGTCGGAACAACCTATGGATCACATTGATCAGTTTGAGGACATAATCACTGACATGAAGTATGATGGAGTATGCCAGGATTATTTGTTTCTCAAGCTCTTTCCATACAGTCTCGCTGGAGACGCTGCTGCATGGCTGAAGCAACTGCCACCTGGGCAGTTTGATACTTGGGAAGCCCTGAAGAGTGAGTTCCTGGGTCACTTCTACGATGATGCACGTTCCGATCAGTCCAGATAGGACATACTCACCTTTTCCCAAGGTCCTACTGAACCGCTTAAGACTGCCTGGATGAGATTCAAGAAATACCAACGTGACTGCCCACACCATTGATTCACTGAGGTAACACTTTTAGGCATCTTCTTTAGAGGCATAGATCTTCCATATCAGACTGTGTTGGACAACTCTAGCAATGCCAACTTTAACACTAGGACTCATGCTCAAGCTAAGCAGTTGATTGATAACTTAGTGAGCAGCAACAGTTGCAAGACCACTGATGAGAGGAGGAAGAGATCTGGTGGAAAGGAAGAGAATTTGGAGATTGCTGATATTAGATCTAAGCTGGACACAGTTTGTAATCTTTTAGATGGTAATAAAGCTGTCCACTTTGCCCAAGATGTTGAGGTAATTCAAACTGAGGAGGACACTCAGGAAGAAGATGTGAATTACATTGGAGGATCTGGTTTCCAAGGTAATAGATTTGGTAATCAGCAGGGAAACATGTTCTTCAATGGAGGATAGAAGAGCGCCTTTACAGGCAATCAAAACTCCTCTAAATTTGGACAGACTAGTGGTTTTCAGAAACCTTTTTTGGACAAGGTACTCAGAGAACCTATGGGTCTTCATCTTATCAGACTCCTCCTGCAGCCACTGCTCATGAGAGTAAGTTGGAAGCAATGATGGAACAGCTGTTGGAGAGTCAGACCAAGATTTATGTGGACTGCAATAAGAAGTTGGATGCTGTCTATGAGGATCTCAATGGAAAATTTGAGTCTCTGAACACTCATATGAAGCAGTTGGATACTCAGGTGGGTCAGATTTCCAGTTCTATGAAGGAAAAGGAGTGGCAGACACCCATATTAAGGCCTGGTCTGTGTACATTGATGATGGATCTCACCTAGGTGAAGGATTTGAGCTAAGCACAGCTGAGTTGGTAGAAGAAGGTGAAATTTTGGATTTTGGTGAAAATCTCTCGGGTGAAAACAGTGTTGCATCGATCGACGCACCCTTAGCATCGGTTGTTGCAGGTCGTGAACAGACAGACTCACAGGATTCTGAAGGCATTGATGCAGATTTAGAGCTTGATCGTCTATTCCCTGGAGTTTCTGAGATTACTCAACAGGAGATTTATGCACAATTCATTAGATTATATCCCTCAGTGTCTGAAGTGATTAAGCAAGAGATTAAAGAGCTTAAGAAGTTGGAAGAGATTGGTGAAGAGTTGGAAGAAATTCCATCATCTGATGATCCACATTATCACCCATGTGTGCAGAGGTACTTGAATAAGATGTTGCCTTTGGATGAAGAGCTGAAAGATTGGGTGATTGTGGTCCCTCAACAGATAAGCGATGTGCTGTTAACCAAGGTTCCAAAGAAGCTGCCTGACCCTGGTGTCTTTGTGCTTAACTGTTCTATCTTTGAGGATGGTTTTAGGCGTTCTCTGTGTGATCTGGGAGCTGTTGGAAGTCTTATGCCATATTCTGTGGCAGAGAAGCTGGGTATGCTGGATTTTTTGCCCACTAGGACCTCTCTTGTCCTAGCTGATCAGTCTATAAGAGTTCCAGAAGGACTCCTGGAGGACATCCCGGTGAGAGTTGGAAACTACTTGGTTCCAACAGACTTCTTAGTGCTGAAGTATGACAGTGATCCTGATGATGCATTGATACTTGGGAGACCATTTTTGGCTACAGCGGGAGCAGTAATAGATGTTAGACACAGTCTAATAGATCTCCACCTGGGAGATGAGCCGCTGCATTATGAGATGGATAAGCTGCGCAAGCCACTGATAGATAGGCAGACCTTCACCATTATGGATGGAGATGATAAGCAGCCAAGTGATACTGTGATTTTGGGTCCTGGAGAGCAGTTTACTCCTTTTCTTGGACAAGTTCATTTTGATACAGCTTACTCTCCGCCTTGGATGAGGAGACTTGCACAGAGACAATCAAAGTCTCTGTCAGGATCTCCAGCATACTGATCTTGTTCGTCCGGTCAAGCTAATGACCTTAAACAAGCGCTGAGTGGGAGGCAACCCACTGTTAGGTTTAAGTGTTTTTCTTTCTTATTTTTGGTGTTTTTCTTAGGATTTCACGTTTTTTTGTTTTTGCTAAGTTTCAGATATAGAACTCGAGTCTGGAGATGTGTGACGATCGATGCCCTTGTGCACCGGTCCTTGCAAGGAGATTACGACGAGGATATAGATCGCATTGTGACGATCGTTGCGGACATGTGCAACGGTCGTTGCAATTGGTTCAATTGCAAAATTAAGGTACGTGCGTTAAACCGAAATCAATCTGATTTAACCAGCATCGATCGTTGCTCACTAGCAATGGTCGTTGCACCCACGATCGAGGTAAGTTGCCTTAAACCCTTCTCTTCTCTTTTCTTCTCCATTCTCGCTGTCCGTACAAACCGAAAACCTCACTCGCCTAAAACTCTCATTTCTTCGTCATTTTCTTCGATTCCAAGTGCTATTCTCTCGATTTTACACTCTTAATCCATTCCTATAACCCATCTATCACGAATCCAAGGTAATGTGTCTCGATTTTATGATTTTCGGATTCATTTTTAGGGTTTAGAATTTGAGAATTTTTGGATTGAAATTGATGACTGCATGCTGAATTAGACTAAATTTAGGAATGGTTGGTGGTGATTTTAAGCTGTTGGTGATAATGTGGAACGAATTTAGAACGATTTTAGGGATTTTGTTGACGGCTGAAATCGCCTTGCAACGGTCGATGCATTTATGCAACGGTCGTTGCTTTGCGATTTTAGGGATTTGTTCGATAATGCGAAATCGCCTTGCAACGATCGATGCCTTAGTGCAACGGTCGTTTCTTCGCGATTTCACAGAGAGATTGCCGAGACTTATTAATGTTTCAATTTTTTCTTATGCAGATGGCAACTCGCAGACAACCCCGCAAGCGCAGAGCCACAACAGCAACAGCCACACGACAGTACATCCCACCACCAGGGTGGTTCCATAGAGAATCACAGCCACCTGAGCCTTATGTGAGAGTTGGTCCAGCAGTAGCATTGCCTTGGCCCCGAGCAGATGAGACACCGATCCCGACAGCCAGAGACTGGCCATGGAACATTGCTGAGTTCCTCAAGACTGCTGAGTTTACAGAGGGGCCACTGCTTAACCAGTGGGATGATTTTCATACGCTGCTATACAACGGTTGGTGTGGGATGACTATTAAACCAACCAAGTTTGTAGACTACTATACCTGTAAGAGTCTGGGGATAGATGAGCAGGTACTTGCAGTGTGCAGAGGCATTGGTCTAGGGACAATGCCTATGCGTCCTTATGATTTGTATCCAGAGTTAGTCAGACAGCTGCTAGCCACTTGTAGAGTGGTTTACCCGGATCCAGACAGCAGGAGCGCTACAAGAGGTATCTTTACCTTCATGAGTTTAGGAGTCAGGTATCGGATTCCTTTACTCGATATCTGCAGGATCTATGGTTTCAGCACTGAGCCGAGACGCATTGGCATGAGTCTTGAGTGGGATCCAGAGGAGGCTCGGTTATTCTGGGAGTGTATTGGCAGTGGTCGATACAACTCGAGTACTACACCAGTGAATCAGGTGAGGCATCCTGTACTGAGATATGTCTTGCGTATCTTGTGTTGGAGTTTGTTGTGCAAGTATGAGGCCAACAAGATGCGCAAGTATGATATGGAGATGTTGTTCATCGGGCTGAGGGACCAGTTTGAGGGTTTTGGCGTTAGAGATCCCACTAAGGGTCTCAACTTGGGAGCTGTTTTCACTCAGCACTTATGCGATCTGCAGTTGAAGCCATTTGATGGTGTTCTTACTGAGACAGTGGGGAGCCTGCTTACTCCCATCTTCATGCACTGCGGGATTCCCCTAGAGGGCACATAGTGTAACACAGCCAAGGAGTTCCTTGATTTCAGCCACTTGCAGAGCGCTACCTGGCTCAAGGAGGGGCGCATCTTGGTTTACTATGATCAGAGCTCTGGGAAGTGTGGTTTGGATCTTCCTGCTCCTGGATTGACACAGATTGATACGTTGGAAGCCCTGAGATTCCAGCCTCCTGAGACCGAGCAGCGCAGAGTCCCTTCTATGGCTCATCCGCTGGGAGAGCCTTCCACACGAGCTTCATCTTCCTCTGCTCCTGCGCCTGCTGCTGCCCCTGTTGACGACATTGGCCCTTTTCCTGTCTCTGCAGTTCCTTTGGGAGAGATGTCTGAGGCTGAGTGGAGAGAGCGCAATGATGGGATACTGAAGACCATTTGGGAGTGGATGCGTGGCTGCACTTGCAGGAGACAGCCACAGATCCATCAGCCCGTCCCTGCTTGTAACGCCCCTTTCCCATTCTCCGCTGACCGTCGAGCTGACCGGTCAACAATCAAACAAGAACATGACCGATCGAACCCGAGCAAGTCGAACAGGAAAAGTTCGCCACAGGACGAAGCCAAAGATAGTTCAGTTTGAGACAAAGGCTCGCACCAATCTATCCTCGACTCCGCTATCCTCATATCCATAGCACAAGCGGTACCACTTGCACTACTTCGATGAGTTGTGTCGGTTCGGACTAAAACCTCATATCAGGGAAACAATTTCATTTCTGAGTAATCAACGTTGAGCACAACGTTTAATATAATTTACAAACAATCGTCAAGTCATAAATACAAATAAATCAACACACGAAATAAAAATAACGCTGAACAGAGAAAACACCCAAAAACCCACGAATCAAATCCCGTCACAAGCCATCCCGAAACTACACCGAGAACCTCCCGCGTCCGCCGCTACCTAAACCTTAAAAACACAAAAGAGTATAATGAGCGATCTAAGATCACCCAGTGAATCGGCTCCCCACTAACGGCTTCTAATCTATCTAGATTCTACAATCCCCGCCCCGAAACCCAAAATAACAATCAGCAGAAATAAATAGTCGATCACGCACTACCACGTCGTGTCAACCCACACACAATCAAGCAATAGCCAAAACAAGAGAATTAAGGGAATCGAAGGCACTGCGGCACATGTCCTCGATTGGACTCGACCTATCTATCGCGCAACGAAAGAAATAACAAAACAACAATGGGCCCTACGATCTCGGTAACTTCCACGGGTCTACATCGTCGCCTATATAACAACTAACCCTGGGCTCCTATACGTGCTCACAAGGACCCACGCATAGGACACCGTTCTCTGTCCATCGATACGCGGTGACTCTGACTACCCCTAGATAGCCCGAGTTTCCATGCAGTCCGGCCCTAGGACATGACCCCGTATTCTCCGGACCGCACACCTACCGGCGTCACCTGATAGGTTAACACCATAACCAGAACCACCATGGCCCGGTTAGGTCAAACCCGAGGATCCAATCGGGTCGGAAGTACCGGAACGTAACAAAATAACCTAGGCTTGCGGAATCTAACGCACCCTAGAGTCCTAGTGCAGAAATGTAAACACGCAGACTCGCTGGGACTCTAGCACATATCACGCAATCAATATCAATAATAAATCCACAACCATTCCGCAAGCATCTACACTACCACCGCTCTGACTAGGTAAGATACCTAGTCAGCACCACTAACTTACCCGGTCCCGTGACCGGAGTAAGTGTCCGCAATAACTGCTCGGCCCAACACCGAGCAGTCTAACAAGCCTGCACACAAAGCTCACAACAACAACAATACAATCACGCAATCACAATCAATCACTCAATCATAATCAATCACACAATCACAATCAATCACACAATCACAATCAATCACACAAACACACACAAGCAGGCTTATTAGGGTTTCTAAGTCTTTTAATCCATTTCACGCCCGCTACCTTGGGTTAACCGCTTGTTAACCCGTAGACGGTTCACCAATCATAACACTTCTCATTTCTTAACCCAACCTAGTCATCATTTATTAACTCCCCGATCTGTCGGTTTAGAGTTAGTAAACTTACTAACTCCCCGACGTCTCATTATTAACTTAATTTGATTCATTACCCAATCCCGCTATTAAACCTAAACCCCAATCCCGTTACAATATTCTATATGTTCGTTTAGGTTTAACCATATTTTAATGTCGTCTCAATTATCGTATATAGATTCATTAAGTATCGTTCTTATACCATATATATGCATATACGATCCTAAACAACGGTCTATATGAATGCATCACCCAATCATTACTAACAACCTAGCGGCACACAACCAATTTACCTTTTAATTCTTTAAACCCTAACGTGCTTATCCGATCCTAACCGGTTTAACATTAAACGCCCAATTAATTAATTACTCATTAGGTTAAGTAACGGGTATGCAAACCTAGTACTACGGTTTATCAATTTCCGGGTCTATATGAGTCTAAAGGTTTGTGAGCCGACTCACAGTGAGATAGGCGCGGAAATGGCGGCTCTGACACAGTATGAATCCCGAGACCCCCGAACTGGAACCCGAACCTCCCGAATGCACGAACTCGAACTTGACCCGCACTTGAACTTGGTGATTCCGAACCTCCGGATAACCCTCATATGATGGCTACTACAACCGTCTATCCTATTTCTAAATAAAAGAAATCCGGTTTATCGGGAAGATTATTACGTCGGAAAAATTCCTTTCCGAAGAATATTCTTTAGAATATTCCGACGTATTAATATTCCTTTCCCCATCTTTCTTCTATTTTTCTCACTCTCTCTCCTCCTTTTCTCTCTCTCCTCCCTCTCTCTCCCCTCCGGATCCTCCTTCTTCTCTCCTCCCTCCGGCTTCTCCTTCTTCTCTCCTCCCTCCGGCTTCTTCTTCTTCTTCTCCCGGCTCCTCCTCCTCTTCCTTCTTCTTGCCGCCTCCTTCTTCTTCTTCTTCCTCCCTTCTCCCTCTCTTCTTTCTCTCTTCTTCACTACTCTTGTTGAGAAGTGTTTTTGGTGTGAAGAAAAGTGAGGGGTGGAGGCCTCCTTTTATAGCTAAAGTGAAGAGATCTCCACCTTCCACTTGTCACCTCTTCTTCTCCATCTTAAGCCACGACCTCTCCACAAAAAACCATCCACAAACAATGAATTTGATCATCCACCATCCACTTGTAGCCTCCTCCATGCAGCCCTTGGATTGATGACAACACATCTTTGGAGATTCATGCACCTAAGAAGCTTCTATTTCTTGGGCTCAAATTTCGTGGCCCATGCTTCATACTGAGCTGGATTTAGGTCCAATATGGTCTTGGTAAACTGTCCCAAATACCCTGACTCAAGCCCAAGCCTCAAGGAATTTATTTTGAATTTTTAAGCCTTAATAACCCATTAAGGACTCAAAATTCATAACTTGATCTAGACATCAAATCTTGCTGAATCCTTTTAACCATATCTTCTTCATCTTTTAATGTAGCTTCGGTCAAATTTTCATAATTTTTGGTGGACTTTATAGGGTCTTCTTTCTTGCCCGAACGATGTATCGGTTTCTCGGAAAAACCAGCTTTACGTTGAATATTTTAAAAAATCCTTTAGATACTTCTACAAATCCACCAAGTCTCATTTTCAGATTCTAGAAGATCTTAGATGAATTTAGAAATTTGAATCGCCTCAAACAGAAACCCGTAGCTCCCGTTATGGATTTTACAAGTTTTATCGGTTCTATCGGTTTCCTTTCCCGATAGTCCGTAAAACTCGTTTAATCTTCGTTTCTTCCACGTCTGGTTTTCTAAATGTTCTTTTGGACAAAAATAAGAACACTTGGCCCGTCTCCACTTCCAGATCGCATTTTGGTAGAATTACCAAAATGCCCTTCATCTTCTGAAAATTACGAAAATGCCCTCCGTTGACTTCTCTGCTGCCCGTTGACTATTTCTTGGAACAGGATATTACATTCTTCCCCACTTACAGGAATTCGGTCCCCGAATTCTCCGTTACTAAAAACTTCGAGTCGGAAACTGAACTCTGTAAGTCGCCACTCTGGAACAGATTCCACTGCTCCGATGCTCGAACGATGAACCAACTTAACTGGACTCCCGATACTTACTGACCTCTGAAACACCGTCTTGAACAAACCCAAAATACTGACGCCTTGAACACTCCACACTGAGAACTTGGATCACGATCACTCCTGATTCCTCACCTCATTGCTTCACTGACTTTAATCTGGATTCTTGAAATCACTGATCCTGACTGAACTGCTCCACTCGAGTTTCTGATTCTATCTGCGCCAACTAATGATCGTCTTGAATCGACACTTTTGACTTCCCCACTTTGCTTCGACCTCCGTGAATGGCACAACACCTACTCTCCCTCCACTCTCGATACTTGTTTCATCTTTACTGCTCTCGCTCTCCATCGGTATTATGGTAATATCGATGTTCCTCCTCCCAACTGAACCGCCATACTCATGCACTCCTCGACCCTCCTCAATCACTGATACCCACTCTGGTGATGAAACTCCACTGACTCACTTGCAGGTTCAGGTTAAACTACTTCTTGTAACACCATCTTGTTTCTAGGGTTCGGGTTCGGTCTCGGATTCACATCGCGTCGCCATTCCGTCCTACATTCAATACAACAACTCACTGAAACAATTAGTTTCATCCCGATCTATCCTCGATATCACTTTCCCATAGAAATATGGTTACTTAATCACGTACCCGATGGTTACCCGTGATTAAATAACAATACTCTATAAGTCCGCTCCCTCGTGAATTGTCGGTTAAACACAACCGTCCCCCAAGTCGGCTCAACTCGAAGTAAAATTAAAATAAAAATCAACACTTTACCTTTTTTTTTTTAACAAAACCGAAGAAAAGCGATCAACCCCTAATCAAACTTCCGAACAACTATCAAACCAACGATCTCTAAAACCAAAACAATCAGTCTACTAAAACCACGCATGCTAACACTACGCAATCTACCGCACAAGAAAATCAATCAATCAATCAATCAAGCAACAGGAAGAGAAAAACAAGCAATCACCACACAATCACGCAATCTAATGATCGGTCGGATGCGTCGTCGGTCCGGGTTCCGGTCATGATGAACGGTCGTCAGTTCCGCTCATCATTTAATTTCACGTAGTAATCTACTTGCTTTCATAACCATCTCAATCCGGCAAATAGGTACTACGCTACTCAAAACGATCAGCGGAACACTCTGCATCCACCACATACATAAAACGATATATCGTACACAATAAGGTTTTCAGTACATGGTTATGATCAGAGTCCACACATAAGACCGTCATCACATCCAAAAACCCATACGACGCCGCTGTACATCAGAAAAGTCAAAGACGACACGCAAAGTCGCCTATCCGCCGATCTATCTACAATACAAAAAGAAGTTAGTGCCCCACTTACCTGGCCTAACTACTCCTATCCTAACCTAACGCCTCCAGCAAGACCGAAATGCCCAACACCACTGGCAAAACGGCTTGCTGAAGTATCCGCTGGCAGGTGCGCCGGAAGGGTGTGGCGAGTGTGTGTCTCGAGATGGTGCTCCAACATGATGTGGCTCAGCTATCGGACAGAGATAAGCATCGTGACCTGCGCGGCCACACATCTGACAAACTGGAACGGACGCTGGGCGTACTCCACGGTAACATACGGACGCATGATGATCATAATCTCCACACAACTGATAAGTCCTCACTGGCTCGGGTCTGGACAACGAAACAACCGGTACTGCACAACGGGCGGCTGAATGGGCTCGGGATCTCTGCGGTTGGGTCCCGCTCGATAGTCCTCTGGTACTGGTACTCGGTACGGCTCTCCACCTGAAGTATACTCACCTGATCTGATGGTAGGGCAAGTCAGTGCTCCATGGCCCTCGTGATCACAGAGCGGACAGTCGTCTGGTCCGGGCAATGGATGGTATGGTTCTCGAAGACGCGGGTCTACTGCTCGGGGATACCAATGTAAATTAACTCATACACTCCACATTCGTTGCACGTCCTGTACTCTGGTATTGCTGGCGGCGAGACTGACTGGTCCCTGCTGACTCATGACGCTCAACTGTAACTGCTCCGCGCGCACACACACACATCTCCACTCCTTCCAGGACACACTGCTGCACGACTGCAATCACAACGCAAAGATAAGTTAGTTCAAATAATACAAAAATGCTACTCCCCATCCCAACCCCGGGTTTAACGGACGCGGCTCGGTTTCCTAATGGATGCTTGTGTGACACATTTGACTCGATAAAACACGGAAAACACTCAGAAATGAAATGTTTCGAAACCCATGCAGAACCATGCTCTGATACCACCTTTCTGTAACGCCCCTTTCCCATTCTCCGCTGACCGTCGAGCTGACCGGTCAACAATCAAACAAGAACATGACCGATCGAACCCGAGCAAGTCGAACAGGAAAAGTTCGCCACAGGACGAAGCCAAAGATAGTTCAGTTTGAGACAAAGGCTCGCACCAATCTATCCTCGACTCCGCTATCCTCATATCCATAGCACAAGCGGTACCACTTGCACTACTTCGATGAGTTGTGTCGGTTCGGACTAAAACCTCATATCAGGGAAACAATTTCATTTCTGAGTAATCAACGTTGAGCACAACGTTTAATATAATTTACAAACAATCGTCAAGTCATAAATACAAATAAATCAACACACGAAATAAAAATAACGCCGAACCGAGAAAACACCCAAAAACCCACGAATCAAATCCCGTCACAAGCCATCCCGAAACTACACCGAGAACCTCCCGCGTCCGCCGCTACCTAAACCTGAAAAACACAAAAGAGTATAATGAGCGATCTAAGATCACCCAGTGAATCGGCTCCCCACTAACGGCTTCTAATCTATCTAGATTCTACAATCCCCGCTCCGAAACCCAAAATAACAATCAGCAGAAATAAATAGTCGATCACGCACTACCACGTCGTGTCAACCCACACACAATCAAGCAATAGCCAAAACAAGAGAATTAAGGGAATCGAAGGCACTGCGGCACATGTCCTCGATTGGACTCGACCTATCTATCGCGCAACGAAAGAAATAACAAAACAACAATGGGCCCTACGATCTCGGTAACTTCCACGGGTCTACATCGTCGCCTATATAACAACTAACCCTGGGCTCCTATACGTGCTCACAAGGACCCACGCATAGGACACCGTTCTCTGTCCATCGATACGCGGTGACTCTGACTACCCCTAGATAGCCCGAGTTTCCATGCAGTCCGGCCCTAGGACATGACCCCGTATTCTCCGGACCGCACACCTACCGGCGTCACCTGATAGGTTAACACCATAACCAGAACCACCATGGCCCGGTTAGGTCAAACCCGAGGATCCAATCGGGTCGGAAGTACCGGAACGTAACAAAATAACCTAGGCTTGCGGAATCTAACGCACCCTAGAGTCCTAGTGCAGAAATGTAAACACGCAGACTCTCTGGGACTCTAGCACATATCACGCAATCAATATCAATAATAAATCCACAACCATTCCGCAAGCATCTACACTACCACCGCTCTGACTAGGTAAGATACCTAGTCAGCACCACTAACTTACCCGGTCCCGTGACCGGAGTAAGTGTCCGCAATAACTGCTCGGCCCAACACCGAGCAGTCTAACAAGCCTGCACACAAAGCTCACAACAACAACAATACAATCACGCAATCACAATCAATCACTCAATCATAATCAATCACACAATCACAATCAATCACACAATCACAATCAATCACACAAACACACACAAGCAGGCTTATTAGGGTTTCTAAGTCTTTTAATCCATTTCACGCCCGCTACCTTGGGTTAACCGCTTGTTAACCCGTAGACGGTTCACCAATCATAACACTTCTCATTTCTTAACCCAACCTAGTCATCATTTATTAACTCCCCGATCTGTCGGTTTAGAGTTAGTAAACTTACTAACTCCCCGACGTCTCATTATTAACTTAATTTGATTCATTACCCAATCCCGCTATTAAACCTAAACCCCAATCCCGTTACAATATTCTATATGTTCGTTTAGGTTTAACCATATTTTCATGTCGTCTCAATTATCGTATATAGATTCATTAAGTATCGTTCTTATACCATATATATGCATATACGATCCTAAACAACGGTCTATATGAATGCATCACCCAATCATTACTAACAACCTAGCGGCACACAACCAATTTACCTTTTAATTCTTTAAACCCTAACGTGCTTATCCGATCCTAACCGGTTTAACATTAAACGCCCAATTAATTAATTACTCATTAGGTTAAGTAACGGGTATGCAAACCTAGTACTACGGTTTATCAATTTCCGGGTCTATATGAGTCTAAAGGTTTGTGAGCCGACTCACAGTGAGATAGGCGCGGAAATGGCGGCTCTGACACAGTATGAATCCCGAGACCCCCGAACTGGAACCCGAACCTCCCGAATGCACGAACTCGAACTTGACCCGCACTTGAACTTGGTGATTCCGAACCTCCGGATAACCCTCATATGATGGCTACTACAACCGTCTATCCTATTTCTAAATAAAAGAAATCCGGTTTATCGGGAAGATTATTACGTCGGAAAAATTCCTTTCCGAAGAATATTCTTTAGAATATTCCGACGTATTAATATTCCTTTCCCCATCTTTCTTCTATTTTTCTCACTCTCTCTCCTCCTTTTCTCTCTCTCCTCCCTCTCTCTCCCCTCCGGATCCTCCTTCTTCTCTCCTCCCTCCGGCTTCTCCTTCTTCTCTCCTCCCTCCGGCTTCTTCTTCTTCTCCCGGCTCCTCCTCCTCTTCCTTCTTCTTGCCGCCTCCTTCTTCTTCTTCTTCCTCCCTTCTCCCTCTCTTCTTTCTCTCTTCTTCACTACTCTTGTTGAGAAGTGTTTTTGGTGTGAAGAAAAGTGAGGGGTGGAGGCCTCCTTTTATAGCTAAAGTGAAGAGATCTCCACCTTCCACTTGTCACCTCTTCTTCTCCATCTTAAGCCACGACCTCTCCACAAAAAACCATCCACAAACAATGAATTTGATCATCCACCATCCACTTGTAGCCTCCTCCATGCAGCCCTTGGATTCATGACAACACATCTTTGGAGATTCATGCACCTAAGAAGCTTCTATTTCTTGGGCTCAAATTTCGTGGCCCATGCTTCATACTGAGCTGGATTTAGGTCCAATATGGTCTTGGTAAACTGTCCCAAATACCCTGACTCAAGCCCAAGCCTCAAGGAATTTATTTTGAATTTTTAAGCCTTAATAACCCATTAAGGACTCAAAATTCATAAATTGATCTAGACATCAAATCTTGCTGAATCCTTTTAACCATATCTTCTTCATCTTTTAATGTAGCTTCGGTCAAAATTTCATAATTTTTGGTGGACTTTATAGGGTCTTCTTTCTTGCCCGAACGATGTATCGGTTTCTCGGAAAAACCGGCTTTACGTTGAATATTTTAAAAAATCCTTTAGATACTTCTACAAATCCACCAAGTCTCATTTTCAGATTCTAGAAGATCTTAGATGAATTTAGAAATTTGAATCGCCTCAAACGGACACCCGTAGCTCCCGTTATGGATTTTACAAGTTTTATCGGTTCTATCGGTTTCCTTTCCCGATAGTCCGTAAAACTCGTTTAATCTTCGTTTCTTCCACGTTTGGTCTTCTAAATGTTCTTTTGGACAAAAATAAGAACACTTGGCCCGTCTCCACTTCCAGATCGCATTTTGGTAGAATTACCAAAATGCCCTTCATCTTCTGAAAATTACGAAAATGCCCTCCGTTGACTTCTCTGCTGCCCGTTGACTATTTCTTGGAACAGGATATTACACTGCTACTCGACGTCGACAGCGTTCTCCTGCGGCCGCCAGTGACACTGAGCGCTATGGTGGGATAGATGATGATGAGAGCGATAGTGCGTAGTCTCCATTTTCAGACATTCGGTTCTGTATTTTCTCCTATTTTTCTTTTTCTCTTAGCATGTTCTTTTGATTTCCTTAGGATATTTATGTTGTTGGGATAGTGTCCGGAAATCACACTTGTACTCACTCCTGTGATAGTTGTGTGTCGAGATCAGACATTCGTATAATACTGGGTGGTTGCAATGTTTTGCTAGAAGCCTCTTGCAGTCTGTAAGTTGTAGACTTACTACCAGTATTATATGATCCTATAGGGTCACACACCTAAGCGAACTGGAAGCTACGACATGGGAATGATCATTATGGTAATGATCATATTAATGTGCATTGGATGCGCATTATAATCGATATAATGGTGTTGTGTCGATCGACACAGCTTGTGTGTCGGTCGACACAGTTCGGAATTTCCGAAAGAGCTTTTCGGGTTGGGACTTAATTAAGTGTGGCCCGTTAAGCATGTTTAGGTCGAATAAAACTCGAGAATTTCGACCTAAACAGTAAGCGGTCCACTTTTCTTGACAGAAATAGTAGACACACCAAAGAGATTCGAATCCCGTTGATCCGGCACTAGCATCCCGTTTCCAGAGAGCGTGCGTGTGTATCTGGTAGAGGCAAGGCATTTGCGTTGCTCCACTGATCTCGTTCACCATTCTCATTCCGCTGCCAGTTCAAAGGTAAGAATGAGGTTAGTTTTCATTCAATATATCAAACCCTAGATCCTAGGGGATCAAACAGTGGTATCAGAGCGTTGTTAGGGTTTAGCTATTGAATCTGATGCAAATAATTCGAAACTTGACGTTGTTGAATTGATTGTTTCATATTGAAATCGTGTTTTCATGTTTTATTCTCGTTTTTTTGTTCCTGTTGAAAAATCGATGAACTTTTGAAATCGCACTGTGTCAATCGACACAAAGCGTGTGTCGGTCGACACACCGCGAAATAACACGTAAAATTTTAGGGTTTGTCGCAGGGTGTCGATCGACACAAAGCGTGTGTCGGTCGACACAGAGCGAAAACTCGCAATAAAATTTTAGGGTTTGTCGCAAAGTATCGATCGACACAAAGCGTGTGTCGGTCGACACAAAGCGAAAATCCGCAAATAATTTTAGGGTTTCGATCTGAGATCGAGTACCTGTATTCCTGCTGTGTTGATCGATACACTGGGTGTGTCGGTCGACACATGCAATGCGATTAGATAGATCGGTTCAATTGGATTGAACCGGTTATCTCGCTCGGTTAATTTTAATTAACCAATTGGTTCTGGTTTGGTAATGTCGAACGACACACAGTGTGTAACGATCGACATGGACCATTAAACCGAACCGGTTCAATTGGATTGAATCGGTTAAGTAAATTCGATCCGGTTTGACCAGTTATCGAAGACCGGTTTAAGTTGAGTTGCGTCGACCGATGCCAATGGTTGGCGTCGATCGACACAACATTCCCAGATATATTGGTTGGACCACAAATTTGCATATACCATAACAGTTTAATCCTAAAAGTTCTAGATGAACCTAAAACTGATAGTTTTAAATAAACTTATTACTTCTTGGATGTATATTGGATATACATCAAGATAAAATAATTCTTTTCCTCAACCAAATATCAAGTGATCTTGATGTCTTGCCCGATCTTGTCTACTGTCAAGACTCGTGTCGTTTGTTGGATATTCTTGGAGTCCTTGATATTCACTGCAACATGAGTAAGGCAGGTGGTCATTGACAGACTTGCAGTGCAACTGTCAGTGATCGCTAGACAGAAAAGGATTGGTTTTACTTGACTGGGCTAACGGAAGTTCTGGGCCCAGAGACATCAGAGTGGATTGGACATAGTTTGTCTTATCCACGACCAAGAGTTGTACTGAGTACAATTAGCAATGATTTGCTTACCTAGATAACTAAAGTTTGAGTAACGGCGAGTCGCCCACTCGAATTTTAGTAATATGAGGATCTTGGCTCATTGTATTCATCTGAGGAAACATAGTTTTGAATACAATGCGAGTTTTCTTATTAGATAAGAATTCTCATTCCTTGAGCATTATAACTAAAATCTACCTATTTTGAATTACAGCTATGTCTGACTCAAATCACATCAACACTTTCTCACTAAGATCCGTCCTTGAGAAGGACAAGTTAAATGGATCTAATTTCTTGGAATGGTATCGGAACCTGAGAATAGTTCTCAGGTAGGAGAACAAGGAATATGGCCTTGAAAGAGTTCTCACCGAGAGGCCACGTTCCAATGCCCCGCAGACAGAAAAGAATGCTTGGGATAAGCATTCAGCAGATGTCAAAGATGTTAATTGTCTAATGTTGGTGACTATGAACTCTGAGCTGCAGAAGCAATATGAGAACGTGATGTCACCCATTGAGATGATTAACAGCCTGAAAGCTTTGTTTCAGGAGCAAGCTCGCACAGAGAGATACTAGACGGTTAAATCTCTCATGGATTGCAAGCTGGCTAAGGATAGTCCAGTAAGTCCTCATGTCCTTAAAATGATGGGTTACATTGATAACCTGGGGAAACTGGACTGTGCCATTAGCCAGGAGCTAGCCACTGACATGATTCTGCAGTCTTTGCCGTCGTGTTTTGATCAGTTCATCATGAACTACAACATGCAAAACATGACTAATACATTGACTGAGTTGCACGGTATGTTGAAGACAGCAGAACCGAATCTCAAGAAGGCTACTCCCAGTGTCCTGATGGTACAAGGTTTAAGAAACCGAAGAAGGGTAAGGGTAAGGCCCAGGTTGTCCAGGCTGAAAGTCAGGACAAGCCCAAGCCGAAGCCCAAATCCGGGCCTTCTCCGGAGGATAAGTGCAACTACTGCAAGCAGTTGGGGCATTGGAAGAAAGACTGCAAGAAGTTCACGGAAGATTACAAGAAGCTGAAGAAGACGTATGATGCGTCTGACTCAGGTATTTATGTTATCGAACTTAATGTTATGTCTTCTAGTCCTACTTCGTGGGTATTGGATACCGGCTGCGGTGCTCATATTTGTACAAATGTGCAGGCACTAAGAAACAGTAGGACGCTGAAGAAAGGACAAGTGGAGCTACGGGTCGGGAATGGAGCCAAGGTTGCTGCACTGGCCGTAGGCACCTACGAGTTGTCCTTACCATCGGGCATGGTTTTAATTTTAAATAATTGCTACTTTGTACCTGCGATAAGCAGAAACATAATTTCAGTTTCCGTTTTGGATTTGGAAGGTTTTGATTTTGCTGTTAAGAATAAAGTTTGTTCTTTTAATCGTGATGGTACTTATTATGGTAGCGCCCCATTAGATAATGGGTTATATGTTTTAAACCAAGAAATGCCTGTCTTTAACATAAATACAAAGCGGTTTAAGTCCAACGACGAAAACCCGACTTTCTTATGGCATTGTCGTTTGGGCCATATCAATGAGAAACGCATCCAAAGGCTCCATCGAAATGGGCTTCTGGGCTCATTTGATTTTGAATCATGTGAGAAATGTGAATCTTGTTTGATAGGCAAGATGGCTAGAGCCCCTTTCAACAAACCAAATGAAAGGGCCAGTGACTTATTGGGCCTTGTTCATACTGATGTATGTGGGCCGATGAGTACTGTTGCCAGAGGAAATTACAAGTACTTCATTACCTTCACTGATGATTTCAGTAGGTATGGCTATGTCTATCTGATGAGACACAAGTCAAAATCCTTTGATAGATTCAAGGAATTCAAGAATGAAGTACAGAATCAACTTGGCAAAAGTATCAAAGTTCTGCGATCGGATCGCAGAGGAGAATACTTGAGTCAAGAATTCAGCGACTATCTGAGCGAGTGTGGAATTATTTCACAACTCACTCCTCCTGGTACACCCCAATGGAATGGAGTGTCGGAGAGGAGGAATCGAACCTTATTGGATATGGTTCGGTCTATGATGAGTCATTCAAATCTTCCATTATCCTTTTGGGGATACGCTCTAGAAACGTCTGCGTTTACACTAAATAGGGTACCATCTAAATCAGTGGAAAGGACACCACATGAACTGTGGACTGGGAATGTTCCTAGTCTGTCTTTCCTGAGGATTTGGGGCTGTGAAGCTTATGTCAAACGTTTAATCTCTGACAAGCTTGCACCCAAAACAGATAAATGCTACTTCGTTGGTTATCCTAAGGAAACCAAGGCATACTACTTTTACAACCAATCTGAGAA
Source organism: Orychophragmus violaceus (assembly GCA_030180135.1). NCBI lineage: Eukaryota > Viridiplantae > Streptophyta > Magnoliopsida > Brassicales > Brassicaceae > Orychophragmus > Orychophragmus violaceus. Next base: position 77,845,789 of record CM058235.1, on the reverse strand, counting down.
CAAAGTATTTGTTGCTCGGGACTGTTCTTTTCTTGAGAGGGAGTTTCTCTCTAAGAAAAACAGTGGGAGTAAAGTACATCTTGAAGAAATTCAAGATGCACAGGAGACTGCTCAACCTGCTGAGGAAGAGCAGCAGTTGGATCCACAAAGTTATGTGGAACTGGCGCCTGTGGAGCCTGAAGTTCGCAGATCCGGAAGGATCCGTCACAAACCCGAGAGATACTATGGATTTCTCGTGGCCAATTCAAATGATCTGATGATCATTGATAGTGACGAACCAGCGACCTTCGCGGAAGCAATGATGGACCCGGACTCCGAAAAGTGGCTTGGAGCCTCTAAATCCGAAATGGGAGTAAAGTACATCTTGAAGAAATTCAAGATGCACAGGAGACTGCTCAACCTGCTGAGGAAGAGCAGCAGTTGGATCCACAAAGTTCTGTGGAACTGGCGCCTGTGGAGCCTGAAGTTCGCAGATCCGGAAGGATCCGTCACGAACCCGAGAGATACTATAGATTTCTCGTGGCCAATTCAAATGATCTAATGATCATTGATAGTGACGAACCAGCGACCTTCGCGGAAGCAATGATGGACCCGGACTCCGAAAAGTGGCTTGGAGCCTCTAAATCCGAAATGGGATCCATGTCAGAAAACCAAGTTTGAACTTTGGTCGACTTACCTAATGGTGCAAAAGCCATTGAGTGTAAATGGATATTCAAGAAGAAGATTGACGTGGATGGCAATGTACAAATTTACAAAGCGAGGTTGGTGGCTAAAGGTTTCAAGCAAATTCATGGTATTGACTATGATGAAACCTACTCCCTAGTCGCTATGCTTAAATCCATTCGGATACTTCTAGCAATTGCCGCTCATTATGACTATGAGATTTGGAAAATGGATGTCAAAACCGCATTCCTGAATGGTATTCTGGAAGAGGATGTGTATATGACACAGCCTGAAGGTTTTGTCGATCCTAAGAACGCTAGGAAGGTATCAAGCTTCATAAATCCATTTATGGATTGAAGCAAGCATCACGGAGTTGGAATCTTCGTTTTGATGAATCAGTTAAACAATTTGGTTTCATCAAGAACGAAGAGGAACCATGTGTTTACAAGAAGACTAGTGGGAGCAAAATTGCGTTTCTTGTACTGTATGTCGATGACATACTCCTCCTCGGTAATGACGTTCCATTGCTTCAGTCTGTTAAGACTTGGCTCGGAAGTTGTTTTTCCATGAAAGACATGGGAGAAGCCGCGTATATTCTTGGAATCAGAATCTGCAGAGATAGAGTGAACAGGCTGATTGGATTGTGCCAGGACACTTATATTGATAAGGTGCTGCACAGATTCAGGATGCATGATTCCAAAAAGGGCTTCATACCGATGTCTCATGGCACTAGTCTCAGCTAGAAGCAGTGTCCAGCGACACATGCTGAGCGAGAACGCATGAATAGGATTCCTTATGCTTCTGCAATAGGATCTATTATGTATGACATGCGCTGCACTCGTCCATATGTAGCTTACGTGTTAAGCATGACGAGTAGATACCAATCTGATCCAGGTGAAGTTCACTGGACAGATGTCAAGAATATTCTCAAGTATTTGAGACATACTAAGGATAAATTCCTTGTGTATGGAGGAAGTGAAGAACTTGTGGTGAATGGATTCACCGATGCGAGTTTTCAGACGGACAGAGACGATTTCCGATCACAATCTGGATATGTCCTCTGTCTAAATGGCGGTGCAGTGAGCTGGAAGAGCTCTAAGCAGAATACCGTAGCTGATTCCACAACGGAAGCTGAATATGTTGCTGCTTCAGAAGCGGCAAAGGAAGCTGTTTGGATCAAGAAGTTCATGACTGAACTTGGTGTGGTTCCTAGTATCTTGGAGCCAGTGGCTTTGTTTTGTGACAACAATGGAGCCATTGCTCAGGCGAAAGAACCCAGGTCACACCAGAAGTCCAAACACGTTGAGAGGAGATATCACCTGATTCGTGATATCGTCAATAGAGGTGATGTGAAGATCATCCGAGTTCCGACAGACGATAATGTCGATGATCCTCTGACCAAGTCACTCCCAAGGCCTAAGCATGAGAGTCATACGACTGTTGTAGGCATTAGAGATCTTAAGATGTAATCTTGATTCTAGTGGGAGTTTCAGTTTTGTTTTAGTTATAATAAGATGCTCTTGTAAACATTCTTTGGAAGTGTTTTAATGAAATTTGATTTCAACATTATATATTGTGATCTAAATAATGGTCCCAAAATAAGTTTATGACATATTATAGGTCATCAAGTTGAGGACTTGATCATGAAACCCTGTAAGTTAAATATGACATAAATTATGTTTTGTTCCTAGTCGAGGTTGTCAAAGTGGGACACTGACAACCGTGAGAGACTAGATTGTGAGGTGACTGTTGGCTAAGTTTCATGGAGCCAATGATATGATTATCGCAGTCAGTCACATAGATATATGTTAGTGAACATATGATCGGACATGACCCACTAATGAGAAGTCTACAAGATAGTTATATCTGTGTCATAAGAGGTTCTCATTACAACTATAGAGTATAGTCCTTAGACCTGAGTTCATCATGCTTTCTTGCATATGAATTGGTATACTTTGACTTTGTCAAACGTCGACCCGTAACTGGCGACTATAACGGCACTGTTCAAGTTTATCATGAAGTGTGCGTTGAAACAGGGATGGAACAAGATGGGATTTGTCCCTCCTGTATAACGGGAGATAAATATCTCAGGGCCTATCGAAGATTTAATACTGAGAAAAATGTGTGGCCGCACTCAAACGAACTGTAGTTCAGTTGTTTGTAACGTTTCAGTATGAGATCAGGAGTTCGATAAACACGATGTTGGCTTAATAAGGATGACACCAATCTTGCCTTATGCCAAATCGAGATATAGAGACAAAAGGATTATAGGAATTGATGATTCCATAACAAGTGGGAGATTGTTGGGATAGTGTCCTGAAATCACACTTGTACTCACTCCTGTGATAGTTGTGTGTCGAGATCAGACATTCGTATAATACTGGGTGGTTGCAATGTTTTGCTAGAAGCCTCTTGCAGTCTGTAAGTTGTAGACTTACTACCAGTATTATATGATCCTATAGGGTCACACACCTAAGCGAACTGGAAGCTACGACATGGGAATGATCATTATGGTAATGATCATATTAATGTGCATTGGATGCGCATTATAATCGATATAATGGTGTTGTGTCGATCGACACAGCTTGTGTGTCGGTCGACACAGTTCGGAATTTCCGAAAGAGCTTTTCGGGTTGGGACTTAATTAAGTCTGGCCCGTTGATATATCATGGTTTTTACCCATTTTAGACCATGATATAGATGTGTTTTAGTGTCTTTTGTCTTTGTTTAGAGTCTTTTACAGGTTAAATCAGGATTGGAGCTAATTGGAGATATTTGGAGCATTTTGGGACTTTTGGGACGTTTTGGCCGAGAGCTTAACTCATTGTTCGTATAATTGATCATGCGTCGATCGTTGCACTCAAAGCATCGATCGATGCAGTCGCGAGATGGGCCGTACACGTCGGTTTGACAAGTATTGAAGATTTACAAAGAAGCCCAAGATAGTTCCAGTATTTACACAGAAGCCCCATCCGAGATTATGCCTATATAATAGAGTTTTTAGAGTTTTTATTAGAAGTTTTGACATACGCTTTATAGTTGGCTTTCATAATTAAGAGCAGAGGATTTTTAGAGCTTTTGGGGCTGATCTGAACCTGATTCATCATCTGTATTTGGAGAAGATTTCGAACCCCTTTTACTCTTATTCTTTTATGCAATTTACTTATCATATGATCATGATTTCATTATCTATGTCTGAGTAGATTCCTAGTTAGGCTTAGGGTTTCTCACATAGGATTTCATGACTTGCTAGACTTGTTCAATTTCAGTTAAGGATTCAAACTATATCTGTTCTTCAATTTAATTGTGCTTAAAGCTAGTTCTAACCTGATCAATTAGAATCTAGATCTTAGGTTGCTAAATACGTCACGGAAGTGGGGTTTAGGAATCTGAACTAATTAAATTGGGCAATTAAACTTTGCGCAAACGGAAGTTTGGTTTAGGATAATTGTGAACATATCAAACTTGGACTTATTGCTAGTTTAATCTGTTAGTTCTCGCAAACGGAAGTTTGGTTTGCTGCACTTAGACTTAGAGAATTATCGCAAAGGAATTTGGTTAATTCTATATCTGTGTTTTGAGTTCTAGAACTGTGCTTAATTAGATCCTTGCTGAATGAACTGTCTGCTAGTCTGATTTCCTGAGAATACCCTAGGTTTGACGCTTTTAATTACTTGCTTTCACAACCAATAATCTCTGCTACTGATTTACTTTCTCGCACTACTTTCAATACAATCACATTGCTTATTTCTAGTATTCATTCCCTACAGTTTGATTCTCTTGAGACCAAGTGTCCCTGTGGATTCGATAACCCTATATACTACTTTGACATTGCTGTTCACTTGCAGTTTAGTATAGGGACAAAAACTTGACCTATCAAGTTTTTGGCGCCGTTGCCGGGGACTCTTAGAGTCTTCGATAGGACCGAACTTAGGGTTTTACTAGAAATTTTTCGTTTTTCGTTTTTGTTTTTCGTTTTTTTTATTTTATTTTATTTTTGCTGACTTTTCTCTGTTTCTCTCTGTCGCAGGTACGAATTTCGCCTTGCGTCGATCGTTGCACCCTTTGCATCGATCGTCACTGAGCGATTTGAGATTGAATCGATCGTTGCACTGATAGCATCGATCGTTGCTGGACGATTACAGACAGTTTATGCCAACGCAGAACACTCGAAGTAATCCGAACTCGAGCTTAGTTAATCTCAACCTAGAAGAACTTGGACGTCTAGAGAGGACTATCAGAAGAGAAAAGAGAGAGAGAATGGTTCGAGAACGTCTGATCTTGATACCAGATGCTGAAGGTACCCTGAGGGACCAAGATAACAACCCGTACAATGCTGCTGGGCATCGGGTTGATGCTGAAGGGAATGTCATCCCTGACCCCCCTGAACCTGAGCAACAACCGCAAGATCGAGCTCAAGGTAGAGAGATGGTAGTTCATGAGAGGACACTAGCTGATTACAATAGACCTGATGAGTTTCATGCAAACCGAGCAGCTCTAGTGCTTCCTGCCTTCGAGAGGAATGATTTTGAGGTAAAAACTATCTACTACCAACTGATGAGGCAGATTGCTTTTCATGGTCTTCAATCAGAGCAGCCTATGGATCACATTGACAAGTTTGAGGACATAGTCACTGGCATGAAGTATGAAGGAGTATGCCCGGACTATCTGTTCCTTAAGCTGTTTCCGCACAGTCTTGCTGGAGACGCTAGTGCATGGCTGAGACAACTGGCACCTGGTCAGTATACTACTTGGGCAGCCTTAAAGAGTGAGTTCTTGCGCCACTTCTACGATGCTGCGCGCTCAGATCAGTCCAGACAGGACATACTCACTTTTTCCCAAGGAGCTGTGGAGCCTTTGACAACTGCATGGATGAGATTTAAGCAGTATCAGCGTGATTGTCCACATCATGGATTCACAGAAGTACAGCTGATTGGTATTTTCTTCAGAGGAATAGATCTTCCTTATCAGACTGCTCTGGATAATTCCAGTGATGCCAATTTCAGCACCAGAACTCCTACACAAGCTAAACGGTTGATAGAGAACCTGATTGGCAGCAATAGTTGCAAAACAATGGATGAAAGGAGGAAGAAATCTGGTGGAACCGTAGAGAATTCTGATATAGCTAACATAAGATCCAGATTGGACACAGTTTACAATCTTCTGACAAGTAAAAAAGCTGTCCACTTTGCCCAAGATGTAGAGGTGATTCAGACTGAGGAGGACACTCAGGAAGAAGATGTGAATTTCATAGGAGGTTCCAGTTTCCAAGGTAATAGATTTAGTAATCAACAGGGGAACATATTCTCAAATGGAGGACAGAATGGTGGTTTTCAGAAGACCTATGGACAAGGTACTCAGAGAACCTATGGATCTACATCTTATCAGACTCCTCCTGCACCTACAGCCCATGAGAGCAAAATGGAGGCTATGATGGAGCAACTGATGGAAAGTCAAACCAAGCTTTCTGTAGACAACAACAAGAAGCTGGACGCTGTCTATCAGGACCTCAATGGGAAGTTTGAGACATTGAGCACTCACATGAAGCAGTTGGACACTCAGGTGAATCAAATGTCCAGCTCACTGAAAGGAAAAGGAGTTGCAGACACTCATATTAAGGCCTGTTCTGTACTGATTAATGATGGATCTTATCTGGGGGAGAAATTTGAGCTAAGTACAGCTGAGTTGGTGACTGAGGAAGAATTTTCGGATTTCTGTGAAAAACTCTCGGGTGGAAGTTGTGATGATCGCGATGCAACGATCGATACACAACTGGCATCGATCGATGCAGGTCGTGAACAAGCAGAGAATCCGTGGGATGAAAATGAGATTGATGCAGAACTAGCCCGCCTATTCCCTGATACATCTGAAATCACTCCAGAGGATGTTTATGCACGAGCTATTTGGCACTGTCCCAAGGTGTCTGAAGTGATTAAACAAGAGATTGAAGAGCTGAAAAGGCTAGAAAAGAGTGGTGAAGACTTGGAAGAAATTCCATCATCTGATGATCCACCTTATCATCCATGTGTTCAGAAATATTTGAACAAGATGTTGCCATTAGATGAAGAGCTGAGAGAATGGGTGATAGTAGTTCCTCAGCATATTAGTGATGTTCTGTTAACTAAGGTCCCAAAGAAACTGCCTGATCCTGGAGTCTTTGTACTTGATTGTTCTATCTTTGAAGATAGTTTTAGGCATTCTCTGTGTGACTTAGGAGCTGCTGGGAGCATAATGCCTTACTCTGTGGCAGAGAAGCTGGGTATGTTGGATTTTGCTCCTACTAGGACGCGTCTTATCCTAGCTGATCAGTCCATGCGAGTTCCTGAAGGGCTCCTTATTGATATTCCGGTAAGAGTTGGAAACTACTTAGTTCCAACGGACTTCCTTGTGCTGAAATATGCCTGCGATCCGGATGAAGCTTTATTGCTTGGGAGACCATTCTTGGCTACAGCAGGAGCTGTGATTGATGTTAGACAGAGTCTAATAGACCTCCACCTGGGAGATGAGACACTGCGATATGAGATGGAGAAGCTGCGGAAGCCACTGATAGATGGACAGACTTTCAAGATCTTGGAAGCAGATGATGAGCAGCTGAATGAGACTGTGATAATAGATCCTGGAGCGCATTTTACTCCATCTTTTCTTGGACTGAAGCATTCTGCAACAGCCTATTCTCCACCATGGATGAGGAGACTTGAACAGAGACAGAAAAAGTCTCTGTCAGGATCTTCCGGAGCCTGAAAGATCTTGCGCGTCCGGTCAAGCTATTGACCTTAAACAAGCGCTGGGTGGGAGGCAACCCACCATTAGGTATTAGTGTTTTTCTTTTTAATTTTTGGTGTTTTTGTTAGGATTTTACGTTTGTTTTTGTTTCTGGTGCAGTCATGTTTGCAGGTCTCGGATTAAATCGCAGTGCAGCGATCGATGCATTTCTGCATCGATCGTCACAACACGAAAGGAATCGCATTGCAGCGATCGTTGCGGTCCTGAGCAACGATCGACCATACACGAAAGTCGCCAAGTAACGGTCGATGCATCTAATGCACCGATCGATGCTGTGCGACAGAGGTAACCCGACAGACATAAACTCGCTTTTTCAATTTTTTTTTATTTTTATTTTCTTTTTACCGATCCTTCGCTGGACACTACTGGGGACAGTGTGTCTTAAGTGTGGGGGAGGTGCTACTGACGTTTATCTTTCTGTTTTCTTAAGAGTCAGTCCGTTTTTCAAAATTTTTTGTTTCATTGAGTCAAAATCGTTTAAGTAAGAAACTATGATTTTCTGAGGAGATTTACAAGACTTGCAGGAACTTAAGTAACCATTGGGATGAAGTTGCAGGATCTATCTCTGACTATTAGAAAACCCCATCACAGATCAACCTACTGGGAACACCCATATCACTTCAGGTACCAGAGGATCCTTTACTGACTTCACCCCTAATACTGACTTAGATTTTCTCACCTAAGGGCTTGGTATACTTTATGTCGGATTCCCTGATAGTTCTGACACAGCCTGTAAACCTGTCCTATTTAGTCCCCTTCTCCCCTTCTATAAAGTAAAAAAAAAAAAAAAAAAAAGATAATAAACTGAGGATGAGTTAGTAACTCCGAAGTGGTCATGGGAATGGTAGCAAACACTATTTTCTCTCATGTGATCCATGGAATGTGTCCAAAGTACACCCCATAACGGGAAGAACACTGATAAAAAAAATAAAATGATACCCAATGTGGGAAAAATCAGTTGTTAAAGAAGGGAAAGAGAAGAAAGGGACTAGAGAAAGATAGTATGGTGGTCTAGAGCTGATTAGGTAAGAATCCATGTGCCTTTAGATCGATACTCCTTAGGTGAGACCGCACTTAAATACTTACAGAAGTCAGTAGGGAGAATTTGAATGCTTGAATGTGATTGTGGAGTTTACCTAGGACAGTTGCTAAGTGTGGGGGAAGTACATGTTGGTCTTGATATCCTGTGATTGATTCTTTCAGTGGTTTACTAAGGGGAATCTGAGTATTGTAGCTTCTAAGATGAAATGAGTTTCTGAAGAGTTTTCAAACCTCTTCACCATGTTTTAGTTCTATGTTTTGCTTGAGGGCAAGCAAAAGCTAAGTGTGGGGGAGTTGATATATCATGGTTTTTACCCATTTTAGACCATGATATAGATGTGTTTTAGTGTCTTTTGTCTTTGTTTAGAGTCTTTTACAGGTTAAATCAGGATTGGAGCTAATTGGAGATATTTGGAGCATTTTGGGACTTTTGGGACGTTTTGGCCGAGAGCTTAACTCATTGTTCGTATAATTGATCATGCGTCGATCGTTGCACTCAAAGCATCGATCGATGCAGTCGCGATATGGGCCGTACACGTCGGTTTGACAAGTATTGAAGATTTACAAAGAAGCCCAAGATAGTTCCAGTATTTACACAGAAGCCCCATCCGAGATTATGCCTATATAATAGAGTTTTTAGAGTTTTTATTAGAAGTTTTGACATACGCTTTATAGTTGGCTTTCATAATTAAGAGCAGAGGATTTTTAGAGCTTTTGGGGCTGATCTGAACCTGATTCATCATCTGTATTTGGAGAAGATTTCGAACCCCTTTTACTCTTATTCTTTTATGCAATTTACTTATCATATGATCATGATTTCATTATCTATGTCTGAGTAGATTCCTAGTTAGGCTTAGGGTTTCTCACATAGGATTTCATGACTTGCTAGACTTGTTCAATTTCAGTTAAGGATTCAAACTATATCTGTTCTTCAATTTAATTGTGCTTAAAGCTAGTTCTAACCTGATCAATTAGAATCTAGATCTTAGGTTGCTAAATACGTCACGGAAGTGGGGTTTAGGAATCTGAACTAATTAAATTGGGCAATTAAACTTTGCGCAAACGGAAGTTTGGTTTAGGATAATTGTGAACATATCAAACTTGGACTTATTGCTAGTTTAATCTGTTAGTTCTCGCAAACAGAAGTTTGGTTTGCTGCACTTAGACTTAGAGAATTATCGCAAAGGAATTTGGTTAATTCTATATCTGTGTTTTGAGTTCTAGAACTGTGCTTAATTAGATCCTTGCTGAATGAACTGTCTGCTAGTCTGATTTCCTGAGAATACCCTAGGTTTGACGCTTTTAATTACTTGCTTTCACAACCAATAATCTCTGCTACTGATTTACTTTCTCGCACTACTTTCAATACAATCACATTGCTTATTTCTAGTATTCATTCCCTACAGTTTGATTCTCTTGAGACCAAGTGTCCCTGTGGATTCGATAACCCTATATACTACTTTGACATTGCTGTTCACTTGCAGTTTAGTATAGGGATTAATTCTTGACCTATCACCCGTTAAGCATGTTTAGGTCGAATAAAACTCGAGAATTTCGACCTAAACAGTAAGCGGTCCACTTTTCTTGACAGAAATAGTAGACACACCAGAGAGATTCGAATCCCGTTGATCCGGCACTAGCATCCCGTTTCCAGAGAGCGTGCGTGTGTATCTGGTAGAGGCAAGGCATCTGCGTTTCTCCACTGATCTCGTTCACCATTCTCATTCCGCTGCCAGTTCAAAGGTAAGAACGAGGTTGGTTTTCATTCAATATATCAAACCCTAGATCCTAGGGGATCAAACATATGTTTGGATGGTTGTGCTTGATTTGATACATCAGTTGCTTTGATTTTACTCTGTTTTCAGTGTTTTCAGCTTGCAGGATTCGAAATCTGACAATATCCAACAGACTAACCTGCTAACTTGCTGACTGATCCGAAATACGCAGTGCGTCGATCGACACATCACTGTGTCGATCGTCACAACCCGATCGAAATCGCATTGCAGCGATCGTTGCGGTCCTGAGCAACGATTGATCATACACGAAAATCGCACAGCAACGGTCGATGGACCTAGTGCAACGGTCGTTGCACCTGTGCGACAGAGGTAAAACCCGACAGAACTCAACTAATCCTTTTTATAAATTTTTCTTTCTTTTTACCAATCCTTCGCTTGACACTACTGGGGACAGTGTGTCTTAAGTGTGGGGGAGGTGCTACTGACTCCTGTTTTCTGTTTTCTTAAGAGTCAGTCAATTTTCAAAAATTTTGTTTTATTGAGTCAAAATAGTTTAAGTAGGAAGCAATGATTTTTTGAGAAGATTAGCAGCACTTGCAGGAACTTAAGTAACCATTGGGATGAAGTTGCAGGATCAATCTCTGACTATTAGAAAACCCCATCACAGATCAACCTACTAAGGACACCCACATCACTTCAGGTATCAGAGGATCCTTTTACTGACTTCGAACTTAATACTGACTTAGATTTCTCACCTAAGGGCTTGGTATACTTTGTGTCGGATTCCCTTTTTAGTTCTGACACAGCCTGTAAACCTGTCCTATTTAGTTCCCTTCTCCCCTTCCATAAAAAAAAAAAAAGATAATAAACTGAGGATGAGTTAGTAACTCTGAAGTGGTCATGGGAGTGGTAGCTACAACTTTCATATCCTGTGCATCCATGGAATGTGTCCAAAGTACACCCCTTAACGGAAAGAGCACTGATAAAATAAAATAAAATGATACCCAATGGGGAAAAATCAGAATGCTAAGGAAGGGAAAAGAGAAGAAAGGGACTAGAGAAAGATAGTATGTTGGTCTAGATCTGATAAGGTAAGAGTCCATGTGCCTTTGATCGATACTCCTTAGGTGAGACCGCACTTAAATACTTGCTGAAGTCAGTAGGGTGAATTTGAATGCGTGAATGTGATTGTGGAGTTTACTTAGGACAGTTGCTAAGTGTGGGGGAAGTATATGTTGGTCTTTATGTCTTGTGATTGATTCTTTTAGTGGATTACTAAGGGGAATCTGAGTGCTGTTGCTTCTAGGATGAAAAGAGTTTCTGAAAAGTTTTCAAACCTCTTCACCATGTTTTAGTTCTCTGTTTTGCTTGAGGGCAAGCAAAGGCTAAGTGTGGGGGAGTTGATATATCATGGTTTTTACTAGTTTTAGACCATGATATAAGTATGTTTTAGAGTTTTTTGTGTTCTTTTAGAGTCTATTACAGGTATAATCAGGTTTGGAGCAGAATTGGAGATATTGGAGCATTTTGAGGATTTTTGGAGTGTTTAGCCGAGAGATTGAGCTCACTGTCCAGAAAACAGGATTGCATCGACCGACACACATTGTGCATCGATCGACACACTAGCGAGATGGGCCAGACTCGACGGTTTAATGAAGAATGAAGATATTATACTTTGGCCCAGAAGTGTCCAGTATTTACAAAGAAGCCCCAGCCGAGATTTAGCCTATATAATTAGGATTTTGGTGTTTTATTTAGATACGCTTGGATATACTTTTCATACGCTTTCATAATTAAGAGCTAAGGGATTTCTAGAGCTTTTGGGGCTGATCTGATCCTGTACTTCATCTATTTTGGAGAAGATTTCGAACCCCTTTATCTATTTAATTTCTTATATGCAATCTATTAATTCTATGATTTCTGTTTCATTAATCATGTCTGAGTAGATTCATTGTTAGGTTTAGGGTTTCTCATTAAGGATTTCATGACTTTCTAGACTTGTTTAAATCAGTTAAGGATTCACATGAATATAATGTTCTTCGATCTAAATTGAGTTTAATGCTAGTTCTAACTTGATCAATTAGAATCTAGATCTTAGGTTGCTAAATACGACACGAAAGTGTGGTTTAGAATCTGAACTATTTAGGTTGAGCAATTAAACTTCTCGCAAAGGAAATTGGTTTAGTTTAATTGTGAACATATCGAACTTGAAATTAATGTTGGTTTAATCTGTTAGTAATTGCAAAGGAATTTGGATTACTGCACTTAGACTTAGAGAATTCTCGCAACGACAGTTGGTTAATTCTATATCTGTGATTTGAGTTCTAGAACTGTGCTTAATTAGATCATGACTGATTGATTTGTCTGCTTGTCTGATCTCCTGAGAACGCCCTAGACTTAGCACCCTTAATTAACTGCTTTCACAACCGTTAATCCTGCTGCTTGTTTACTTTCTCGCACTTTTATTTAGTTTACTTCACATTGCTTTCTTCTTAGTTTAAATCTCTATAGTTCTTATTCTATCGAGACCAGAGTCTTTGTGGATTCGATACCCTATATACTACAATCACTTAACTGTGCACTTGCAGTAGAATAGGATTAAAACCTGACCCTATCAGCCACCCAAGCTTCGCTCCCGCCCTGCTTCTACTCCTTCGTTCCTTGGAAAACCTCATGATCTGAAAGCCTATACACCTCCTTGGATGAAGAGATATTCACAGAGACACTCAAAGTCTCTGTTGAAACCGCCATGAGTTCAATCTCTATCCCATAGTCAAGCTAATGACTCAAAACAAGCGCTGAGTGGGAGGAAACCCACTGTTAGGTTTGCATAATTTATTTTTGGTGTTTTCATTAGCATTTTACGTTTTTGTTTTTGGTTTTTGGTGAATTTTGTCTGCAGGTTTCGACAGATTCGCAGTGCGTCGATGGACACACCTTGTGTCGATCGTCACAACACAAAATAAATCGCATTGCAGCGATCGTTGCGGTCATGAGCAACGATCGACACACGAAAAAATATCGCCTAGCAACGGTCGATGCATTTATGCAGCGATCGATGCATTTGCGACAGAGGTAAAAACCCGACAGACATAATCTCATCTTTTATCTATTGTTTTCTATTTATCAACCCTTAGCTTGACACTACTGGGGACAGTGTGTCTTAAGTGTGGGGGAGGTGCTACTGACTTTATCTTTCTGTTTTCTTAGAGTCAGTCCGTTTTTCAAAGTTTGTTTTATCGAGTCAAAACAGTTTAAGTAAGAAACAATGATTTTTTGAGAAGATTAACAGCACTTGCAGGAACTTTAAGTAACCATTGGGATGAAGTTGCAGGATCTATCTATGACTATTAGAAAACCCCATCACAGATCAACCTACTGAGGACACCCACATCGCTTCAGGTATCAGAGGATCCTTTTACTGACTTCAAACTTAATACTGACTTAATTTTCTCACCTAAGGGCTTGGTATACCTTGTGTCGGATTCCTTTGTTAGTTCTGACACAGCCTGTAAACATGTCCTATTTGGTTCCCTTCTCCCATTCCATAAAGTAAAAAAAAAAAGAATAATAAACTGAGGATGAGTTAGTAACTCCGAAGTGGTCACGGGAGTAGTAGCAAACACTATTGCCTCCTGTGCATCCATGGAATGTGTCCAAAGTACACCCCTTAACGGGAAGAACACTGATAAAAAAAATAAAATGATACCCAATGGGGAAAAATCAGTTGTTAAGGAAGGGAAAAGAGAAGAAAGTGTTGGAATTGTGTCCAGTAATCTCGGCACTGTCTCTAGAAAGTAAGAGTATGTCAATGATCAGACATAAGTCATATAATACTGGGGGTCATGATGGCTTGCTAGAGTCCGCTCATGATCTATAAGTCTTGGACTTATTACCTTTATTATATGATCCTATATGGGTCACACGCCTAAGCTTACAGGAAAATGTGTAGGAACGGATTGACAGAAGTACGGTAAAAGTGCTAGGCATTTACTGTACTTAGAGATTAAAGGGTTCAGCAATCGTGTGTCGATCGATACACAAGGTGTGTCGATCGACACAGTGCGTGAACGCCTAGGAAATAATAAGACCGAGAATTGGGCCCGAAAGCCCATGAGAACTAAGACAGGTTTTAAATGAATAAGACCTGACCTAGCTCTCCAATTCTCTCTAAGTCTGCGCCTCTCTCTCTCTCTCTGTCGCCTCCCTCCTCGTGGTCTAGCAGCCAGATTCCTTTGCGTGCGTGTGTGAACCTCTGGAGGAGTTATCCCTCGGTGGCTCTCTGATCTCTGACCATACCATCCCTTTCCGCTGCATAAACAGGTATAAGGTGAGATCAACAATTGTTTCTAATCAAGAGAATCTAGATCCGCATGTTTAGGATAATCTGAATCAGAGAATTGAATCAGGATTCACCTAAACATTCCATCAGTGGTATCAGAGCTATTGGTTCTGGTTTTTCTTGTTTAGATTCATGTTTAGGATTGTTTAAAGAGGTGTTTTTGAATCAATCTACTGATAAGATTAAAACACTTAAGAAACAAGAATTGAATCCTAAACAAACAGTTGAAAAATCGCATGACCAAGCTATATTGATTTGGTATGCGACCTAAACTGATTTTTGCATCGACTGAGATCGCATTGCATCGATCGATGCAATGCATGGATCGATCGTTGCAACCGCGAGAGATTGACCACGATCGCATGGATCAATCAAACGATCGCATGGATCTCGCGAGAATCTCTCGGCCAAATCTGTTAACCGTTCGTGCACGCGTGAGAGCATCGATCGATGCAGGATCGATGCACGATCGATGCAGGATCGATGCTGAGAGCGTCGATCGATGCGGTTAGGGTTTTGGCTCGGTTTAATTTAATTAAAACTTAAAAACGTCACGGTTTAATAAACAGACTTAATAAATTTATTAAGTTCTGGTTAAACCGGGATAAGAAATCCAAAGTCGAAAATTGGATTTTGTGCCTAAACCAGGATTTTCTAATTTGATTTGGTTGGACCAAATAAATTGAGAAAATCCGGTTTAGTAAATAACCGGTTGACAATTGTGGTCATCGTAGTAATTAAAATTTGGTTAGACCAATTTTAATGAACCAGACCGGTTATGTCATTTAATTGGACAATTGGGTCATGTCTTGGACATGGACCAATTCTTGGGCCTCGGGCCAAGAAGTTAAAACAATTGGGCCAATTATTTGAGTCTTTCTTCAGATTAATTTAAAATTTATTTTATAAAATTATAAAGTCGATTTTAAATTAAAGTTTCCAAAAATAGAAGTTTCTAGATTTGCGGGTTTTGGATTTTAAAGAAATTTCTAAAGTTAGAAAGTTTCCGGTTTTAGAAAGTTTCCAATTTTAGAAAGTTTCCTAAAATAGTAGGTTTCCAAAAATAGAAAGTTTCCCGAAATAGTAATCTTCTATTTTGGGAATGAAATTTTAATAAACCTACGAACCTCAAATAATATCAAGCGTTGGATGTCTTGCCCAGTCTATGTCAGCTGTCGAAGCCCATTCAATTGTATTCATGACCTTACAGTGTGAGGGTGTCTACTTTTGCGTGGATAAGACGGTTTGTGATTCATAAATGTCATTGGGAGTCCCAGACATTAATGATTACATGACTGTATAGTCTGGTTTTCTTGACTAGGCCATCGGGAGTCCCGGGCCTTGAGACATCAGAGTGGATTGGGCCTCGGGTCCAGATTCACAACCAAGAGTTATATCACGGATATAATTAGCCGACATAGGGCTTACCGATATAAGCTGAGGTTTGGTGACGGCCAGTGGCCCACTTTAATCTTAGTTATATGTGGATCTTGGAATCATTATATTCTATTGAGGGTAACTTATGTTATTGAATATAATGCGTGATTAATCATATTAAATATAATACGAGATTAATCATATTGAACATAATAACTAATAACCTTTTTATCTTATATATTTCAGCTATGACTACTACAAGCACACAAAACACATTCTCAATCCGGTCTGTTCTCGAGAAGGAGAAGCTGACTGGAACGAACTTCCTGACGTGGTCAAGGAACTTGAGGCTGGTCCTCAAGCAGGAGAAGAAGGATTATGTCCTTCGTGATCCTCTCCCCGAGAGGCCTGCTAACAATGCCGCCAGGACTCTGCATAATGCTTGGGAAAAGCATTCGTCAGATGAAAATGATGTGTATTGCCTTATGTTGGCGACAATGACTGGTGAGCTGCAAATGCAGTTCGAGAGTGTGTTGTCACCAATTGAGATAATGGCAAGCCTGAAATCGCTTTTTCAGGAGCAAGCAAGGACTGAGAGGTTTCAGACTGTTAAGAACCTCTTAGACTGTAAGTTGGCTGCGAATGCGGCAGTGAGTCCTCATGTCTTGAAGATGATGGGTTATCTCGATCATCTTCAGAAACTCGACTGTCCTATCAGCCAAGAACTTGCCTGCGACATCATTCTGCAGTCATTACCTGCAAGCTATGATCAGTTCATTCTGAACTTTAACATGCATGGCTTGAGTAAGACATTGCCTGAGCTTCACGGAATGCTCAAGACTGCAGAGCCCAACTTGAGGAAAACCGCCAAGGACCCCAATGTGCTTATGGTGCAAAAGGGCAAGGGGTTTAAGAAATCCTCTGCTAAGGATAAGGGAAAGGCCAAGGTTGTCCAAGTCGCGGACAAGGACACGCCAAAGCCCAAGCCCAAGTCCAAGGCTGGGCCAACTGACATATGCAGGTTCTGTAAAGAACCAGGGCATTGGAGGAGAGAATGTAAGAAATTCCAAGAAGGTCTAAAGGAATTGAAGAAGAAGACTCTCGAGACTTCTTCGACAGGTATTTTTGTTATAGAAGTTAATACAACTACTTCTGATAATACCTCATGGGTTATGGATACTGGTTGTGGGGCTCATATTTGTACTAATATGCAGGCACTCAGCAACAGTAGAAGGCTGAAGCAAGGACAAGTGGAGCTACGAGTTGGGAATGGAGCGAAAGTTCCAGCACTAGCTGTAGGCACATACTTGTTGTCTTTACCTTCGGGATTGATTTTAGAACTCAATAATTGTTATTTTGTACCTGCTATAAGCAGGAATATTATTTCAATTTCTTTGTTGGATTTGGAAGGTTGTGATTTTTCAGTTAAGAATAAATTATGTTCCTTCAATCGCAACAATTTGTTCTATGGTTCTGCCCCTCTTACGAATGGGCTTTACATACTCGATCAATCCGCGCCAGTTTATAACATTAATACCAAACGGTTCAAACCTAATGAGGAGAACCGAACGTTTCTATGGCATTGTCGTTTAGGGCACATCAGCGAGAAACGCATCAAGAGGCTCCATTCGAATGGACTTCTTGGCTCATTTGACTTTGAGTCATGTGAGAAATGCGAATCCTGCATGATGGGCAAAATGACACGGGCCCCCTTTAATAAACCTAACGAGAGGGCCAGTGACTTATTGGGCCTGATACATACTGACGTGTGTGGCCCAATGTCCACAAATGCAAGAGGAAACTATCAGTACTTCATTACCTTCACTGATGATTTCAGTAGGTATGGATATGTTTATTTAATGAAACATAAGTCTGAATCTTTTGAGAAGTTCAGAGAATTCCAAAATGAAGTACAGAACCAACTTGGTAAAAGCATTAAGGCTCTTCGGTCCGACCGAGGAGGAGAATACTTAAGCCAAGAATTCAGTGATCATCTAAGAGAGTGTGGGATCGTATCCCAACTCACTCCTCCCGGAACACCTCAATGGAATGGTGTGTCTGAGAGGAGAAATCGGACCTTATTGGATATGGTTCGATCTATGATGAGTCACACAGACCTTCCAATATCCCTTTGGGGATATGCTCTGCTAACAGCAGTGTTCACTCTAAATAGAGCGCCATCGAAAGCAGTAGCAAAGACACCATATGAATTATGGACTGGAGTGGCTCCAGTGCTGTCTTATCTTAGAATTTGGGGTTGTGAAGCCTATGTCAAGAGATTGATCTCAGACAAGCTTACACCAAAGTCTGATAAATGCTACTTCATTGGTTATCCGAAGGAAACCAAGGCTTATTACTTCTATCTACGTTCCGAGAACAAGATCTTTGTTGCCCGGGATTGTAACTTTCTTGAGAGAGAGTTTCTCTCTAAGAAAGACAGTGGGAGTAAGGTACTGCTTGAAGAAATTCAAGATGAACAGGATACTGCTCAACCTAATGAGGAAGAGCAGCAGGAGGACCTACAAGAAATTGTAGAGCCTGAACCTGTAGTACCTGAAGTTCGAAGATCCGGGAGGATCCGTCACGAACCCGAGAGATATCAAGGATTCCTCGTGACTGACTGTCATGATCTTCTGATCATTGATGGTGATGAACCATCGAACTTCAATCAAGCCATGATGGGCCCAGATTCCTCTAAGTGGCGCAAGGCCACTGATTCCGAAATGGACTCCATGTCGGTCAACCAAGTGTTTTCGTTGGTTGACTTACCCGCTGGTGTAAAAGCCATCGAGTGCAAATGGATCTTCAAGAAGAAGATTGACGTGGATGGAAATGTCCAGATTTATAAAGCCAGGTTGGTGGCAAAAGGTTTCAGACAAGTTCACGGTGTGGATTACGATGAAACCTATTCACCAGTGGCTATGATGAAATCTATTCGGATTCTACTAGCAACTGCAGCTTTTCATGATTATGAAATTTGGCAGATGGACGTGAAAACCGCCTTCCTGAATGGTATTCTGGAAGAGGATGTGTATATGACACAACCTGACGGTTACATAGATCCAAAGAATGCTGGGAAAGTATGCAAGCTTCATAAATCCATTTATGGATTGAAGCAAGCATCGAGGAGCTGGAATCTTCGTTTTGATGAAGCGATCAAGCAATTTGACTTCATCAGAAACGAAGAAGAACAATGCGTGTATAAGAAAACTAGTGGGAGCAAGATAGTATTTCTTATTATGTATGTCGATGACATACTGCTTCTCGGAAACGACATTCCAATGCTGAAGTCCGTAAAGGACTGGCTTGGAAGTTGTTTTTCCATGAAAGACATGGGTGAAGCCGCATACGTTCTTGGAATCAGGATCTACCGGGATAGATCTAGAAGGCTGATAGGCTTGTGTCAAGATTCATACATTGACAAAGTCCTGCAAAGATTCAGCATGAAGGATTCCAAGAAGGGCTTCACGCCAATGGTACATGGCACAACGCTAAGCAAGAAGCAGAGCCCTACGACGGCTGCTGAGCTTGAGCGCATGAAGAATATTCCTTATGCATCTGCAATAGGATCAATCATGTATGCCATGATCTGTACTCGTCCTGATGTTGCTTATGCATTGAGCATGACGAGTAGATACCAGTCAAATCCAGGTGAAAACCATTGGATTGCCGTCAAGAACATCCTGAAGTATCTAAGACATACTAAGGACAAGTTCTTGGTATACGGTGGAAGTGATGTGCTTAAAGTCAGTGGATTCACGGACGCAAGTTTCCAGACAGACCAAGATGATTTCCGGTCACAGTCCGGTTATATCTTTTGTCTGAATGGCGGTGCAATCAGTTGGAGAAGCTCCAAGCAAGACACCGTTGCTGATTCCACTACAGAAGCTGAATATATCGCCGCCTCAGAAGCTGCGAAGGAAGCTGTTTGGATACGAAAGTTCATTATTGAACTAGGTGTGATACCAGATGCGGCTGAGCCTCTGGCACTATTTTGTGATAACAATGGTGCTATTGCTCAGGCAAAGGAACCAAGATCACACCAGAAATCCAAGCATGTTCTAAGAAGATTTCACTTGATACGTGACATCATTAATAGAAAGGAAGTCAAGATCAGCCGAGTTCAGACAGATGATAACGTCGCTGATCCGTTGACAAAGCCACTCCCAAGGCCTAAGCTCGAGTTTCTGACTGAAGCTGTAGGCATTAGAGACATTGAAATGTAATCTAAATTTGAGTGGGAGTTTGAGGGCTTTTATTTAGTTATTTGATATGTTCTTGTAAAACATTCTTATGTTTAATGAAATTATTATTTCAAGATTATTTTAACTGTGATGAAATAATCGTTCCAAAGTGATATAAACCATTTTATAGGTCATCGAAGTAAGTGACTTGATCTTGAGTCATCAAAGTCATTTAGCTTGATCATGAGACCCTATATTTGATAGATGGATTATATCATCCTGTCCCTAGTCGAAGGTTGTTGAAAGTTGGAACACCAACAACCGTGAGAGACTGGATTGGTATGTGACTTATGACAAAGTCTCAGTGTGTCATAGATGCGCGGCATCAAAGTCAATACATAGGTGTATGTTGGGAACATACGACCGGACAAGACCCGATTATGAGAACTCTTCAGGATATTTATATCTGTGTCATAAGAGATTCTCACTACGACTATAGAGTATAGTCCTTAGACCTGAGTTCGCATGCATGTGACTGCACATGGACTGATGCACTTTGATCATTGTCTAACGCTATCGTTCTGCGATAGTTATAAGGACCTTGTTTGGGTACATTATGAAATGAGTAGTTTACAGTGATGGAATAAGACGGAATTTGTCCCTCCAATATAAATGGAGTGAATATCTCTAGGCCAATCGGAGATTTGAATACTGAAAATGCATGGCCATGCTCAAACGGACTGTCCCGAGTCGTTTGGATTGTCAGTATCGAATCAGAGTCCGATGAACAAGATTAGGCTTTATAAGGATGACACCAATCTTGCCTTATGACTAATCG
Source organism: Orychophragmus violaceus (assembly GCA_030180135.1). Lineage (NCBI taxonomy): Eukaryota > Viridiplantae > Streptophyta > Magnoliopsida > Brassicales > Brassicaceae > Orychophragmus > Orychophragmus violaceus. Next base: position 77,824,825 of record CM058235.1, on the reverse strand, counting down.
AGATATTGTGACAAAAGGATTATGAATACAGAGATTCTAGTACAAGTGGGAGATTGTTGGAATTGTGTCCAGTAATCTCGGCACTGTCTCTAGAAAGTAAGAGTATGTCAATGATCAGACATAAGTCATATAATACTGGGGGTCATGATGGCTTGCTAGAGTCCGCTCATGATCTATAAGTCTTGGACTTATTACCTTTATTATATGATCCCATATGGGTCACACGCCTAAGCTTACAGGAAAATGTGTAGGAACGGATTGACAGAAGTACGGTAAAAGTGCTAGGCATTTACTGTACTTAGAGATTAAAGGGTTCAGCAATCGTGTGTCGATCGATACACAAGGTGTGTCGATCGACACAGTGCGTGAACGCCTAGGAAATAATAAGACCGAGAATTGGGCCCGAAAGCCCATGAGAACTAAGACAGGTTTTAAATGAATAAGACCTGACCTAGCTCTCCAATTCTCTCTAAGTCTGCGCCTCTCTCTCTCTCTCTGTCGCCTCCCTCCTCGTGGTCTAGCAGCCAGATTCCTTTGCGTGCGTGTGTGAACCTCTGGAGGAGTTATCCCTCGGTGGCTCTCTGATCTCTGACCATACCATCCCTTTCCGCTGCATAAACAGGTATAAGGTGAGATCAACAATTGTTTCTAATCAAGAGAACCTAGATCCGCATGTTTAGGATAATCTGAATCAGAGAATTGAATCAGGATTCACCTAAACATTCCATCAGAAAGGGGCCAGAGAAAGACAGTATGGTGGTCTAGAGCTGACAAGGTAAGAGTCCATGTGCCCTTTGATCGATACTCCTTAGGTGAGACCGCACTTAAATACTTGCAGAAGTCAGTAGGGTGAATTTGAATGCGTGAATGTGATTGTGGAGTTTACTTAGGACAGTTGCTAAGTGTGGGGGAAGTACATGTTGGTCTTGATGTCTGCAGGTGAAATCTTTCATGTTGATGACTAAGGGGAATCTGAGTGTTGTTGCTTCTAGGATGAAAAGAGTTTCTGAAAGTTTTCAAACTTCTTCACCATGTTTTAGTTCTCTGTTTTGCTTGAGGACAAGCAAAGGCTAACTGTGGGGGAGTTGATATACCATGGATTTTAGGGTTTTTAACCATGGTATATATCTTATTTATCGAGTCTTATGTTATGTTTTGGAGTCTTTTTAGTATGTTTACAGGTCTACGTATGTTGGGAGCGGAATTGGACATTATGGTGCATTCTGGAGCATTTTGGAGTATTGACCCGAGAGGAAGAGTTCACTGCCCGTTTCACAGACCTGTGTCGATCGACACAGAGGGTGCAACGATCGACACAAGGTCGACACAGACTCCTCGCGAGCGTTTAATGAAGAGAATTGGAAATTGCAACTTTGCCCAGAAGTCTCTCATAATTACAAGGAAGCCCCAGCCGACTTTAGACCATTATATTAGGGGTTTTAAGCCATTGTTTAGGCTAAGTTTTATTCTACGCTTTATTTTATTCTCAGAGAGAGTTGAGGGGCTGATCCTGTTCTCGAAAGAGAGAGGATTTTGAACCCCAGCTCTTTATTTGATTTTATGATATTTGGTTTTCTATTCATGACGTTTTCTGTTTCGATGATTATGTCTGAGTAGATTACCTGTTAAGTTTAGGGATTCTCATTAGGGATTTCATGGAATTATAGGTTAATAAATCTGTAGGGATTCATATCTGTTAGTTCTTCATCTAGGATTGTTCTTACTGCTTAATCTGAAGTAGCTACCCAGATTTATGATGTCAGGTTGATTGATGCAACGACAGTTGATTAATTAGCTAGAAAGAACCTAGATGAGCAATTTAATTACTCGCAAAGGAATTTGGTTTAATTAGATTGTGAACATATCGAACTTGGAATTAAAGCTGGTTTAATTTGTTAGTAATTGCAAAGGAATTTGGATTGCTGCACTTAGACTTAGAGAATTCTCGCAACGAAAGTTGGTTAATTCTATATTTGTGTTTGAGTTCTAGAATAGCTCTTAATTAGATCCTGATTGATTGATTGCATGTGTTCTTGATTTCCTGAGAACTCCCTAGACTTAACGCTTCGCTTCTTTACTCACAACTTGCTTGATTTACTTTCTGCTGTCTGATTTACTGCTTTCTCATCACGTTTGCTTTCTCCTAGTTTAATCTTTTCAGTTCTAATCCTATCGTTGACCGGAGTCCCTGTGGATTCGATACCCTAAGTACTACAATTACATTAATGTGCACTTGAAGTTAGAATAGGGATTAAAACCTGACCCTATCAATATCTTACAGAATATTTCAGAGACAATGGGATTATTCATCAGACGTCATGCGTCGGGACTCCGCAGCAAAACGGTAGAGTTGAACGCAAGCACATGCATATTCTAAACGTAGTCAGAGCCTTGCGTTTCCAAGCTTCCTTACCCGAAGAATTCTGGGGTGAATGTACACTAACAACATGCTACTTGGTAAACAAAACTCCTTCTTCGGTTCTAAACGGGAAAACACCATTTGAAGTACTCTACAATCAGCCTCCACCGTTGTGTCATCTCAAAGTCTTTGGTTGTTTATGTTATGTGCATAATCAGAAGCATGGAGGCGACAAATTGGCTAGCAGAACCACGAAATCAATTTGTTTAGGCTATCCGTTTGGCAAAAAGAGATGGCGTGTATACAATATCGAAACTGGACAACTTTTAGTCTCTCGTGATGTGATATGTTTGCAACATATGTTTCATCTTCAGATATCGCTAACTCGCTCAGTCCATGGATCACTCCTGATGAAGGTGATGATCTGTTTGATCACACTTTAACACCAGAACCAGAGCTCAGTGATTCACCACAGTCGGATCAGATCATTGAAGTTGCTTCACCTGAACCATTGCAACAGTCTCCTCTGCAGTCTGTGATTATACCAACACCAGTGTTATCATCCGACTCCACTGTTGTCCCTACTTTTTTCTCTGCTGATAATCCTGAAGCTGAAACAGAGATACTCGGTTGAGGACATCGTCAACGTTTTCGACCAGCTAAACTGGCAGATTACTGCACTGCCACTATTGCAGGAAAATCACTAGAAGAAACTGCATATCCTTACGACATCGGTTTCTATGTCTATTCCTCGCAATTTGCTGATCATCATCGTGCATATCTAACGGCAATATCAAGTAAGCCTGAACCACAATCATATTCTCAGGCAATAACTGATCCGCTTTGGCAGAATGCAGTGGGCAATGAGATAGAAGCACTTGAGCTGAATCGCACCTGGTCAGTGGAAAATCTTCCACCATGGAAGAAGGCAATAGCATGTAAATGGGTGTTTCTTCTTAAATACAATGCTGATGGTACGCTAGAGAGACATAAGGCTAGACTGGTGGTCATGGGCAACAGACAAGTGAAAGGAGAAGACTTCTCTGAAACATTTGCTCATGTTGCGAAAATGACTACCATTCGATCTTTTCTGTAAATCTCTGTCTCTAACAATTGGGAGATTCACCAAATGGATGTTCACAACGCATTCCTGCACGGAGATTTAAAGGAAGAGGTTTATATGCATTTTCCTCTTGGATTCCGCAACTCTGATAAATCAAAAGTCCTTCGCCTGCACAAGTCACTCTATGGTCTTCGTCAAGCCCCTAGATGTTGGTTTACCAAGCTCACTGCATCTCTACTAGACTACGGTTTCATTTAGTCTATCCCATATTACTCATTGTTTGTACTCAACCGTGATAACTCTAGACTCCACGTTCTCGTATACGTTGATGATTTTATCATCACAGGAAGTTCTCTGCAGCTCATTAAAGATTTTAAGAACTATCTTAGCTCTTGTTTCCACATGAATGATCTTGGCGTTCTGAAATATTTTCTCGGTATTGAGGTCGCACGCAGCTCTTCTGGACTCTATCTCTGTCAACAAAAGTACTCTCTTGACATCATAACTGAAACAGGTCTTCTTGGAGCCAAACCTGTTGCATTTCCCTTGGATCAGAATCACAAACTAGCACTTGCAGACGATGCTTTCTTGACTGGTCCGGCTCGTTACAGAAGACTGGTTGACCGCCTGATATATCTCGGTACAACTTGTCCTGAGCTCTCCTACTCCATCCATATTCTCTCACAGTTTATGAAAATACCGGGACAATCTCACTGGGATGCAACAATTTGAGTAGTGAGGTTTCTCAAAAACAGTCCAAGGCAGGGGATTCTTCTCTGAACTGGCGATCCACTAACACTAACAGCCTGGTGTGACGCAGACTAGGGAGGATGTCCGATCACACGCTGGTCACTGACATGATGGTTTGTCCAGCTCGCTGGCTCTCCTATCTCCTGGAAGACGAAGAAACAGGATCCAGTCTCTCTATCCTCAGCAGAGGCTGAATACCGGGCGATGCTTCTCACTATCAAAGAAGTTATTTGGCTCAGAAACTTACTTGCTTTCATTGGCATAAAGATCACTACTGCAGTACCTCTTTACTGCGATAACATGCCAGCAATACATATCAGCAACAACCCGGTGTTTCACGAGCGTACAAAGCATGTTGAAATGGCGTGCAATTTCATCCGGGAATCCATAGTCAAAGGCATTGTCACTACACAACATGTCGGTTCCAAATCGCAGCTAGCAGACATAATGACTAAAGCATTTGGGCGCCGAGAATTTGAAAGTTTTCTTCTCAAGTTGGGCATTTCGAATCTCCATGTTCCAACTTGAGAGAGGTGTTAAGATATGATATTATCTTGTTAATATCTTATCATATCTTATAACTACTTGTGTATATCTTTAACTTGTACAGCAAGAATTAGTTTATATTCTCGTAGATCTTAATATCTCCTTCGCTTTGTATATATAACGAGCTGAGTTCAGCTGAATCAATATACAGAAAACTTTCATACTTTACGGTTTCTGACATTTTTCATGAATAGAAGTTGATTGTTCATGACGCAATAAAAGATAGAATTCTTTCAACAAAACATGTTTGTTGAACACAAATGTTGGCCAATAGACTTCTAGATTTCTCAATGAAGTCTTCTATGGCAACAAAGATCGAAAATTTGAAAAAAACTACACAAAGGCGATATTACTTTTTTTAACTGCCCAGAATTTTAAGTTCAGTCACCAACAAAAAACGCCAGCCGCTTTGAATGCAAGTGGTAAAGTTTCAAGAGATCAAAAATCTTAAAACTAAATTAGAGATTTTTTTAGATGAAAAAGATGATTGAGAGGAATATATAGTTTTTGAAATAAATAATGAGTTATACAAGATTAAATTTAGGTAGTTGAAGTATTTATAGTTTCAAAATCAGTTGTCTATGGTGGTTGGAAGAATTGATGATGATGACATTGTAGTAAGTAGGAGGTAGAACAAAAGTTACTCAAGTCATTTATATGCCCAAAATTATTAGTAGACTTTTCAGAAAAATATAACTATAAAATTAATAAATAAATGATAAATATTATGGATTGTTGAAAGTTTTGGGCAGTTTTAAAATTTTGAATAATTTTATGAATATTTTATAACAGAGATTTTAAGAATTTATTTAAAAAAATTATAAGCTTCAAAAATAATAATTATCTAAGCTAGTAATTTTTACATCCTCAATAATTGTTCTACCATATCCTTATCTATTGGAAATACTTATATATAATTTATTTTACACTTTCAATATTTTTGAGAATTCATAGTTTCTACGGGAAAATGCGTATAAGATGATAATAAATGTTCATGATCAGCTGTTATACGTTGTCTATGTTAATTCTAAGTTGCTGACTTAGATAACTGAGTTTTTTTTAATTTATATTTTTTGCGGAAAAAGTAATATTATCATAATGAACTGTGTTATATTTAGAACATATCCAACTCAGTTTTTTTAAAAAATATATATATATATACATATAATTTAGCGTAATTTTTAATTTAAGAATATTAATTTATATTTTTAAATATATATATATATATAAATATAATCAAACAAGTGGATTATGTTTTTGAAAATGATTATTAATTTGGAGCCTTTTAATTTTCTTTTGGTTAATTGTAAATGCAAATACTAAATGGAATACAAAGTTCTCGTTTTTCCAATGTTATTTACGTTTGCACTTAGTATATTATGAAATCTAATAATACTGATGATAATTTATTGCTGACTTAAGAATACCTTTTGACTAAAAGTGAACTTTCTTTTAACTTTTCTGAAAGATACTCGTACAAATATAAAAACATAAAAACATAAGATTACCTACGATGGTTTCAACAATCAACACACTCAACATCATTTCTCTCTCGTTCACATTTTCTCTTCGTTCTTCCATCTAGTAATTCAATACCCACTAAAATGTTATACTCTACAATAGTTTGTTTAAAAAAAATTCAACCTCTCTCTCTCTCTCTCTCTCTCTCTCTCTCTCTCTCTCTCTCTCTCTCTCTCTCTCTCTCTCTCTCTCTCTCTCTCTCTCTCTCTCTCTCTCTCTCTCTCTCTCTCTCTCTCTTAGTTAGGCTTCAAATCTACTATCCACCTTTAAAAAAGGCCTTGCTTCGGTCTTCTCGGCTGTATAGGTCTCCAGGTTTATTTCTTTTTGTCGTTTCCAAGCATCCCACGTTGAAGTATGTTCCTGTTATATATGGTTTTAGCACCCATCCATTTAGCAGGGCCCAATACATGTTCTCTAGACAAAAGTCGGCTCAACATAAACAAACTCGGTCCAACAAGCAGAAGGCCCGAACGACGCATCCAACCGAGCCCGTCATCAAAGGCTCGGCTCGGCTCGGCTCGCAACATCATCTCAGCTCGGCTCCACTAACAGACAAAAGAATGTTCGGCTTGGCCCATCTCGTCATCAAGTACGGCCCATCCGCACGAGCTCGACAAGGAGTCAACGGCCTGTAAAAAGTACGACCGTATTTTACTATAAATAGGAGTCGTCACTGTACATTAATGTAATTTTTTGGGATTTGTGCACTTTGCACTACTGTCTCTCTCTAGAGTAAATATCTCCTGAATTGTAACTCGAGCTCTTCTCTTGACTTGTTCGGACTCTCTTTGACATCTAAATATAAAACATGCTCGTTCCCGAGCAACTCGCTCTCTCATGTTCGTTATCGAACTTAGTCAGTTCCTCTCTAAAATAAACTTTGACCCATTTGTCCCCGAGCGCGTCAGCCTTCTGAGCAAGACGAGCATTTAACCTTCGTGACAAACCCAGTTATCACAATTGGCGTCGTTTGCTTTGTATTTATCTCTCGATATGGTAGTCTGATTGGTTTCCTCATGTTTGGGTTGGTCCTCTCAAGTTTCTCACCAAGTGGTAGTGTATGGTTTGGCTTAGCAGTGTTAGAGTGACTCTTCTAGACTGTGTGGTTCGATTTACGCTACTGAATTTTGATTTTTCTTTCCTTGGTGAGGGTTGGGCACTAAGGATTTGTTGAGTCCTTTCTAGATGGTATCTATGGTGCCTCTAAGGGATAGATCAAAGGTGCAGTTTTGTTTGGGATCACTTTGCTTGTCCGGTGTCGATCCTGCGTTTTGAACATGTTGCTTCAAAACGGAACATAGCAGTCTCAGCTATCGCTGAAGGTGTAACCCGGGATCATAGGATCCGTTCCGACATTGTTAGTGGTGGACTTTTGTTGGCTTTAGAACCTGCTAACATCAGAAGCTTTGGCAGGCACCATCCAGTGATTCCTGCTCGTTGTTAGTAGGTTTGGATTTGCTGATATTATGTCATATTGTAACTTCAAATTGTACGGCTAATAGTATTTATGTTTCAGAAGGGAAGGTACCTATTGGTATCTTGTTTCCATGTTTTCTCTATCTTTTCTCTCTCTATGAAGTTGTAATAGAGTGTCGAATAATTCTGATGCAATTTGAATACAATGTTAAAAAAAAAAGATTCAACACCCTATCCCACCATTTTTATTACCTTATTTATATTTTATTTATGTTTTTGTGATTACATATTAGTAACAATCACTGATTAAAATTAAATTAAAATAATTAAGAGTTAAATAATTTTTTTATCTTTTTATTTTATATTCTTAATTTAAAAAATTGCGAGAAATAAAGATGAAAATAGAGAAAGTCAATACTAAATAAAATAAATTACGAAAAACTTAAAATATAATACAATACATTAATAAACACACGACACAATCAAAACACTATTGGTGATGTACACTTGAATCACGCAACTTGGATATAGTACGCACATGATTTGCAAATGCAAGTAGCACCTCCGTCTAGAATTGTGGTATACTAGACCCACTTGCCTCAGATTGATCATAATTCCAGTTTTGAGAATATGTATCTCGTTCATGCGCTTTCGTCAACACATCCTGCTCGGACCACCCGTTTTGTTACATACGATATCGTCATTGTAAACGCCAACCCATTTTGCCAATTTTCTGTTGACGTAGTTGTAATGATTTATGCACCAAACTCCACTACGTGGAGGATAAAATGAGCAATGCTTATTACAATACTCAACAATTTGACCCCAAAATCTTTACTTTTTTGGTTTCTTCCAATAACGTTGTATGTTCCATATTTGATTCACCCACTCAGTAGCACTAAATTTCACTTGGAATGGCTTTATTAACATCACTCATACCACCAAGAGTCATTTGTGTACAACATTCAGGAAATTCAATTGTTCCAACATTTGGAACAATTTCATTACCCAGTGAAGTAGAAAATAAGGAGATGGTTGAGATGAATATAACATCAAACTGTAATATGGACGATAGTTCAGAATAGTTGACGGCATAAAGAAATTTGGTGGAAAATCATAATTTGGTATATTTTGGAGTTGGTTAAAAATTGATTTTGAAATGAATAATTGTTGGAATTTGGATAGTTAAAAAGTTAATTAGAAGAATTTTGGATGTTTGAAGAATTATTGTTGGGATCCATTTTGATAGAAAGACGAGAAAAGATAAAAAATAAAAAAAAACAAGAGTATTGAAGGTTAATAGAAATTTTTTTTTATAAAAATGTATTTGGTTTTATTTTTTCAAATCTAATAAAACAAGTTTATATTTATCGAATATAAAAAATAACAAATTTTTATAAGAAATTAATAATTTAATATACAATAATTGATTTTAAATAATTTAGATGAAAAAACTAGAAATCTCAGCACCCATTTAAAATACAACACGAGTGCACATTTTATTTAATTATCTAAAAATATTTTTGTACCCAATGACATGCAGACATGTGGCCACTTAATTTCGTTTTCAACGAGTTAAGAAACTAACTTCAAACAATACACATCAAATGTGAAGAGTAACTGTTGAAGAGTAACTGTTAAATAAATAATTTAACATCTCCATTGTGCGTGATCTAAGTTTTGGGCTTTAGTGTTCGGTTAATCTAGCAATGTTGTAAATTTCAGCTCGAATTAATATAAATAATCTTTAGATGAAAAAAAAATACAAACTCAAAATATTTGAGTTTGAAACAATGCATTCCTTAACATCTACATTATTGATTTTGAATTTCTAAGAAAGAGGTTTGAAGGTTAATAGAAAATTATTTATATAAAATGTATTTGTTTTTTCTGTCTAGATCTAATGAAAAACCTCTATTTATTGAGAATAAAATAAAGAATTTGTATATAAAAATAATAAATTTAATAATTGATTTTAAATAATTTAGATGAAAAATTAACTAGAAATCTCAGCACCCATTTAAAATACAACATGTGTACACATTTTATTTAATTATCTAATCTTCACACTTCCCCCCCCCCCCCCCGCGTGCGCGGGGTCCATTGGCTTTCTTGTATTTCTTTCTTGTACATAAGTTCAAATTCAGAATAACGTAAGTTGTCTAAGTCCTTAGCATCCCTCTCGCCGACCAAGTCGCTACATCACCTCGCTTCTTATTTGGGTTCTGGAAACTCAACACTTGGAATCTGTTCATTCTCATTTTCTTGTCCTTTAGTGCTATGACTAACTTCGTTGACTTGTGAGACCTTAGGCTCAAACTGTAGCTATTCGTACATGTCTCTTGGATGATCTTTCTCTTTAAGACTTTCTTCCAGAAATTTTTATCATCAAAGAGGACTTGTACTCAGTGTTTAACATATATCAGTCTTCATGCTTTGAGTCTCATACTCATTCAAATCTAACTTGAGTGTTAAACCAAAACTCGACTTACCTCTGCGTGTTTTTCTACTTTGGCAGCGTCTATTCGGCCCATCAGACGAGACTGGTAGACGATTGGACAAACGCAGATCACACTGCAAACAATAGAGACATAAGCTTCAGGTTCAGCTTTATATTTACCCAACTTGTCCTTTTTTATTCATGTCCATGTACTCCTCGGGATGGTCAGTGGTTCTTGTGAAAGTTCTGGTTTCTTGAAAATGGCATCAATCCATTCTCTATAGGATAGAATTTAGGACCATTAGAAATGAGAACACTTCGATTTGGCATAGTTAAGAAGTCCCAATTTGAAAGGTTACCTAGCTTCTTTAGGGGCAGAAAACTCGGGGGTTTGGTGAACATACACTCTGCATTCGGGTGACCATTATCTTGAATGATGTCCTCTTATATATGTTGATCATCAAGCAGAGCCTGTTTCAATAATAATGTATCATTAACCTTTCATTTCACGTTGAGACTCTAGAGTTGAGGCAGTAACAAACTTTACTTTTCTGTGAAACCAGAAATTTTAATCCGACTATCAAACTCCGAAGTTCGTGTCCGTAAACAAACTTAAGAGAAATCCAAATCTCATCAACTTACCTCTGCATGTTTCTTAATCTTAACAGCATGCTTTCGGCCCATCTATGGAAAAAAAGGTAGGCCATGTGGATGCGTTACTTGGAAAGATATACAAATATAAGAACTCGCCAGTGGCTGGATTGTTCAAACGCAGTCACATACGGAGAAATGCATTCTCGCCAGTGGATTAATTTTGGAAAAGTTCTCGAGGGAACTTTTGGAGTCCTCTTATCACCTCGCCTGCCATTACAGCTACTTTGTTGCTTCACTGCTAAGGGTTTATCTACGTAGCATTCTACATAATATGATAAGTAACCTTGCCAACAAAATTAATACACAAACACTATTTTTTTCAGGGATGAACCAATCAACACAGACATACGCTTTGTTCATGCGTGAGCCAATTAACTTTCACCGACAGATTACATACTCTACTGTCTAAATGACAAATTCATACACCTTAAAGTTACCAACTTTTAACTGTCCAAGGCTTATTGAAGAAAATAAAAAATTGTGGGTTGGCTGAGAGTTACCTGAGTGAGTAGATCCTTGTCCACATATCTCCTTTGTATCATTTTCTCTCACCATGTCATCTAAAAGAGTCAAACTTAACCTTTCCGAAGTCACATTACTAACTTCTGGACATTTTCCCTCTTTTTCTTGGAGAGTCGACACTTTCTGGATTGGCAACTGTATATAACCGTTTTGCGGCTCGGATGCATTTTCAACCCGGAGTTTGGTAAGCATATCATGTACACAGTCGTGTGAGTGCATTAATTTGCTCCATAGCGATGAATCTGAACCCCCCCCCCCCCACTGATACTTCCTGCTCATGGATCGAGTAGAAGAGTAAATGGAGGATATAAGCATCGTTATTGCGTAAGAAAGTCCTTACCAAACTTGAGCAAACGCAAAACCCAAAAACCTAAAATTCTCCTACGAATCTTGGAATTTTTTTTTTGTGCAAATTTACCAAAAGTACTGAGGACAAAACACATTTGGATCTACAACTAATAATTGTACCCACTTCATAACATCTATATGAAAAGTCCATCTCATAAACTCTAAATCGATTCAAGCTTTAGTTGACCCAGATGAATTTGAAAGTCAAGAAAGAAAGTAAGCAGAGAAAGAAAACATAACAGATTACGAAGAACATCAATTAAGAAGTTAAAAAAAAACAATAAATTAGCCCAACCTTTCTTGCTAATTGAAGCACTACAACGCTCAATCGATGAATTCATACCAATCGAGACACGACCCTTCTCATAGTTGTTATCTGTTTGTTTGGTGAAACCCTAACTCCACCACACCCTTCATATCCCATAAGCTTAGCCGGTACGGTAACGTCAACTGTGAGGTCATTCGATGTTGGTTTAAGTGCGGATGGCTCGTAGGGTTGAAGGGACATTTATACTGACGAGAACCCAATAACCTGAAAGTGATTGGAATCGAGAGGTCATGGGAATTGAATGAGGCTTAGAGGAAGTGTTTAAGTCACGGTGGGAAGCGAGGCGATAAATCTGGAGTTACTTGGCGACGGTTACTTCACGTTGTCAAAGACGTCGGGGGGGTTGGCGGCGATTTAGGGTTACGGAGGACGAACACAGGAGAAAACATTTGGGCCTCGAACAGATCAAATGAAAGAACAGATCTATTACTTAATTGATGACCGATAAGTGGAATCGAAGGCCCAAATATTTTTTTTATAAAAAAGTACACGTGGCAGAGAAAATGGTTTCTCATTATATATTAGATTATCTAAGAATATTTTTGTACCCAATGACTGCTGACATGTGGCCCATTCAGTTTCGTTTTTAAAACATCAACTAAATTTTAATCCGCGCTAAAAAAGCGCGGGTATATGTTTCACTGAAATTTTATTTTTTTATATATTTTTATAATATAATTTAAATATCAACAAACAAATATTGGCCTAAGAGTTGAGTAGTGATAATTATGAACTAAATAAAGATATGCATTATAGTTTAGGGCGTTTGTGTTTATTTTAGGATTTAGTATGTTTGTAGTTATTTTGTTTTTTAGAACCTAATTTGGAAAAAAATTCCAAATTTATATATGTTATTTTTTATTGATTTATATACCAATTTACAATTAACAATTTTATAACAAACTTTAAATTTAAAGGTCATAAATCTATTAAATAAATTTTCATTGAAATTTCATACTTGATATTATTTAAATTATTCTTATTATTTAAATTTTTTAAGATAACCAAAAAATAGTAATAAAAAATAAATTCATTTAAAAATCAATACACACATAAAGGGCCCAACAACATTTTGACGCAATATTATTATAAAAAAAATTAACCACCTTGAAGATATTTTTTCAACAGTATCTCTTCATTTTTTTAGATGCACAAAAACCCTTCCTTATCCGATTAGATCCTCCAGATTCGGGTTTGCAAATCGCCTCCGACAACATCTAGATTCCTCTGTGGCTTTCTATCTTTTGACTTTCTTTTTATCTTGTTTTCATCGTTATTCTAATTTTTTTTGACATAAAACCTTTAAATTTTAAGGCTTACAAAATTAGGCCGAGCTGCCAAATCTGCTAAATTCGGCCCGTGTTTTAGCTCCCTTTTGACTTATTAGACCTGAGCATATTTGTATATGGGCTTGCCAAATAATGTCTTGGCCCATTTTATTATTTTTTCGGTCCAAACAAAAAACTTTATCTTCTCCTTTGCCGACAAACCTTTCAGCTTCTCTCTCTCTAACTCTCCCGACCTTGTTGCTTTTTCTCTCCTCTCCTTCTCAGCCGACAACTCTCTTTGCGACTTTCGTTGCGTTTCCACCTTGAATCCTGGTCATCTTGTGCTTACGAACTTTCAACTAAGACCTTCCTCTCTTTGCGTTTAGTTCCGATAGCCTTTCTCTGCAACTTTTCAACCTTCAGAGGTTTTAAGTTTCGCCCGTTTACTTCTGAAGCTTCCACAACCAATTTTACCAGCTGCATGCCACCTTAGGTACACAATCTGACCCTTTTTCCTTCGATTGTAGCTTATTCCTTGCGAGACCTTGACCATGTCTCTTGTTGGTGTTTCAGTCAATTCAAAATAACTAACCCGACTTACTATCGTTTCTTTTCAGGTAACTTTTGAAGAGTATATCGATCCATTCCTTCCCTTAGAGAACTTAAAGCTAAGTTCCTCTATTTCCTTTGTACGTAAGACTTAATGCTTGATATTTAGATACTTCATTTTGTGATATGCTAATCGCCTCTGTTGTTAAACATGACTTACTTCCTTTGACTTATGATTGTGTAAGTAGTTATTGTCTGTTCTGAAAACGGAATCCTTTTCGCCTTTAACTTTGGATTTACATGATTCACGCCTCTTGGCAATCGCAGAAGCTGAACTTCGGATTTAAGAATTGGAATATGATGATTATACAGCTCCTGATACCAGTCTAGGTAGATTTTTCCGTATATTTGCTCTAATTGTAAGCCTAAAGCTTCTTCTCTAGAACTTTCATTTATTTACTGAGTTATAAACGCAATAACATCCCTTCTCATGATGATTTTTCTATTGTGATACGCACTGGATATACCTTTCTCTTACAATGGATACACAAAATCAAATGGAAAGCTATCACCTTTCACCTTTCATCACAAAACCCACTAAAATTGTGAGTATTAGGAATACTTCCTTATTGTTTACATACTGCTATTTCTCAACCTAGAAAACAAAGATAAAGCCTATTAATATATTAACTCTATAAGATAAGAATATGTATATAGATGAATACCTGAGAAGAGCATATAACTTCTGAAATGTTTTTGTTTGGATGTTGGGACCATTTCTCCCGCATAAGCTGAAGCTATTTCTATTCCTCTTTGTTTTCGAAAATAATTATTGAGTTGTCATTCTCCTTAAACCTACAACAATAAAAGTTCATTGTATTACTTCATGCTCATAGTTGGCCTATAAGATAAATATTAGATGATTAAATACAGTACATGTAATGTTAATGGACTTACATTTGTTTCAACTCATCTGTATCAGGGTTGAAGAGTACCAGTGAATCATCAAAAGCATTGAAATTTGGATATCTCCTGCACACATTTATACAAGTAAGTATACCAAAATTATCAACTATAGTTTTAGAATTACGTTTCTATATATAAGACATAGATAAAACGGATATAAAGACATGGATTCTCCAGCCAGTCTTATATGGCTTGATCTCGTTGAGATTATTGATCTTCATGAACAGTGACATTGTTTGGAAGATAACTTTAAGTGGTTTCTTATATGTGAGCTTTTTGGTATCGTGTATGTTTTGGAGTTGGGATATGCAACTATATATACAAAGTCAATAACCTAATGCCCAAGCCGACGCATATATAGTAAGTATATTTGCTTTTTAAATTTTAAGATATTTAAAGAATCGATTAAAGATTATGGCTATCTATGATTTTGAAAAGATCTTATATTCAGATTGATACATTTTCGAAATTGGTATTTTTTCCGGAAAATCAAGTATATTAATATCAAGAAATGTTTACAAAGTACATAATCATTCTAAAACAATCGTTATTCGCAAATATAAGAAATTGAAACAATTTCAATGAAAGAGTGGAAAGTGACCATGCTATCCAAGCGGTAGGCTTATAGGCTAGCAGATTTCATCTGCTATGTCCCCCTTTCATAATCTCATTGGCTAACAGCTTGGTGCTGAGACTCCAAAATGCACTTGGCATAACTTTAATAATTAAATTTGATTTTGGTGTTGTTGGAGATGATTCTGAAAAAAATCTTCTATGACTTGATAAAATGGGTCGAACTCCCTTTAGTAGTTTGAGGCCTAACTCAAAGATATAATGATGCATTCATGGAAGAGGGGACAAATCAAATCCAGAGGACGTGGATGAGATATTCCTCAAGAAAAAGTCATCATTCTTCACTCTATTTCCATATCCAGAGGACGTGGAGGAGATATTCCTCAAGAAAAAGTCATCATTCTTCACTCTATTTCCATGACAGTCTTGATATAGGCATCGATCATAAACACTCTCATGGTTCTTGGTCCACAAATGTAAACCAAATTCATGTAGTACAACAGATTCACGGCCGTGTATTCCTGGCTCCCAAATTCTTGTATGAAATACGTATCTTATAACTCGTTGATATTGAGTAAAACATATTTCATTAACGCAATAATGTACGCCGTTCGTCGACGGAAGGAAGCCGACACAGATACGCTCGGTTTGTGGCCGGAGTAAGGTCGGAAGAACACTCTCCGAGTAAGAGAGAAGGAGGGTGCGACCGTGAATGAAATTTTTCATTCACGCTCGCTACAAACATGTAATAAAAGATGAAATCTGGTTGTACCTGAATCCAAACTATCTGCATAAGGCACTGAGAATTGGGTTTTGTGACCAGAAGCTTCGATCCTAGACATGTACACATCCGAAATCGAAACTCCAAATTGATGGACTCTGTTAAATCTGGGAAATTGATACAAACTCACCACCAGACTTTTGTAGCCGAAAATGAAAATCTAGGTTTGATGATTTGTCGAAGGCCTGATCCGAATCCAATCCGGGACCGTAAAGTGAAGAAACACGATCCATGCAGGGATGAAAAGAAAGTGATTTGCCATTATTGAAACGAAATCTCTGTACAAACTAGAGAACTGAGAAAATCAAATCGAGATAAGGTTGTGGCCGAAAGGAGTGAAGGGATAAGACGAAGTTGATGAATGTCTTTTTTGGCCAGAGAGAGAAGCGGTTACGATTATTTGTCTATTTTTGAAATTGGTATTTATATTATGATTGGTATTTATATTATTATTGTAGATTTTAAGTCGACTTGTTAAAAAAGGTAAATATATGAATATGCTTGTTACCTAAAACGTAGGGGTTGTAAGTGATTTAACAAAAGAAACTAGATTTTGACCCGCACTTAGAAAGTGCGGGTTTAATTTTCTTTACAAATTTTATTTTTTATTCATTTTGTTAATAGTAGTTTAGATTTTTAATTATGTAATCTAATTTTGATTATAATTGTTTAACCAACATTATAAACATTGAGTTAGCAATTTAGTTTTTTTTTTTAAATAAATTATGTGTTATTTGGAGGAGATATATCGTAAGGATTAAGAGATTAAAATAACGATTTCACATTATATATTTTAATATGTGTTGTATCGTAAGATCATAGTTTGGAAAAAATATATATATATGTGAAAACAACTATTGTAAAAGTTATGTGGTATATGTTTAATTGTTATTATACTTATCTAAAATATTATTTTATAAAATACATGTTGTAGTCGTATATATAATTTGCAAATTTGATGGAACTATCCGTTAAAAACTCAATTCAAACATAAATCATAATTTGACGCTTCAAATATTTGAATAATATAAGTATGAAATCATTTTATTATTTTTATTAAGTTTAAAATATATCAACTGAAATTATTTACTATATTATTTACTATATGCGAATTTTTTTATAGAAAATTTATAATCGAGATTGGCTAATTAATTTTTCAACCCGTTTAATTAATTAAATATTTTTCAGTTTGATGGAAAAACTTGCTAAAAAGTACAATCGTAAAAACATCAATCGTAATATGTATATATATATATATATTTTAAAAAGATATTAAAATATATTATAAATATATTTTGAATTAAATCATAAATTAGAGAATCTTAATTTATATATAATAGTTGATGTATAAATTATTAATTATATTTATCAATTAATTTGTTTTGATTTTAATTAATTAGGAAAGTGGGACCCATTAGAATTTGGTTGTTTGGCTACATGTTTAATAATTGTCTTGTTTGGAAACATGGATTGTAGAGATAATGTTATATTCCCTAATTACTCTTAATGAAATTTAATTAAATCATTAATATACATTGTTTTACAGTTTTACCCTTAATGAAGGTTACAAATCCTAGGAATATCAAGGGCAAATTCCGGGAACAACATTTATGTACCATGGCAAACCTTCTTGTTTTAATAGATTAGATAACCGCTTTCCTCTCTGAACTGTACGATCACAAAGGCGATCATCACCCAAACTTCGTAACTCTTCCTCTTTTTTGGCCGGCGTCGGCCTCTCCGGCGTCGGCCATAGCCATTTTCGTTTTATTTACCTTTGCTTTACTCATTTCTCTAGTATCTACAAAGCTTCAGATTATTAATGGCAGATCAATCTCGTTGTATACATCGTAACCGCTCAATGCCATGGACTGTGTTTCTTCAATTATCAGTCTTGCACTTCACGTTCTCGATATGTCAACATACCCAGATCCTTTGGCCCTGCGACAAATGCGTGGATTCAAATGCGGTCGGTTTTCATTATTTATTTTGTATATATCATGTGCGTATTCTTCATCAGATTCGCTTACTCCTTCTCTCCTTATGGGAGAGCGTCTTTCCGACATTATTCCGATCACAAACAAAAGGTGTATATGTCGGCCTCCTTCCGTCTTTGAACGGTGTCCGTCGTTCCATATTTGGAATGCATTTATTTCAATATCAAAGAGTCTATGACTCGATGAGAAATGAAATTCATGTCCGGATTTGGGATCCTGGAGTAAACGATACTGACATTAATTTTTGGATGATGAAAATATGGATGCATCATATTTTGGTTTCAAGGCTGAAACGATCTTTATTGGTGAAGTTTGGATTGACATCCATTAACATATCCAGATCTATTTTCAGTGCATTTAGGAGATTCTGGCAGACTTTATCAAGATTCAGAAGACAATTCTCCGGATCATCTCCAACAACATGTAACTCAAATTTACTTCTTATTGTCATGCCAAGAGCATTTTGGAGTCTCAGCAGCAAGCTGTTAGCCAACAAAAAGTATATGAAAGGGGGACATAACAGATTACATCTGTTAGCCTATAAGCCTACCGATCGGATAGCATGGTTACTCTCCACTCTTTTATCGAAATTGTTTCAATTTCCTATATTTGCGAATAACGTTTGTTTTGTAATGATTCTGTACTTTGTAAACATTTCTTGATATTAATATATTCAATTTGCCGGAAAAAAAAAAAAAGTGATTTAGGAGATATTCTGTTAATGAGATTTTTGTCTACGTATTCGATTATTTGTCCTCTTGTGTTTATTATTTTATTTTTTACCTAATATTACGATCTTTGGAACAAATGGTTGTTACAAAAAAAAAACAGATGCAAGTTATTAGAATTATATTTGTTACCTAAATATTAATATGTATAACCATTATTTCATTTTTTTTGTTCAGCTTTATAGAGATATGGATGTGTGGACAATCAAATGGGCTATAAAGTGATATGGGCTTAGCAATCGTTTTTGTATTTCAAATGTAATCTGTGTTATTGGATGGTTAAGATTATATTTATTAAAATTAAAGATCCAGATTTTACCATTTAAAGGATCCGCGTGTATCCATATCCATAGGGAATTACCCGGATCCGCGTTTTATAATTCGTTTAGGTTAATTTCAAAATCTCAAATTTACCCTTAATGAAATTTTAAATTTCTTTAATAATTTCAGTGACAGAACCTATAACTAACTCATGAACAAAATGTTAGTTTTCTTTTGACTCTAATTTTTTAATAGTATTGATTTCACAAATTATTCAACAACCTGAATAAACAATTCAACATTTTTAGAGTTCGATTAATCCGACAATGTTGTAAATTTCAGCTAGATTTAATATAAATAATCTTTAGATGAAAGAAAAAAAAAAACAAACTCAAAACATTTGAGTTTGAAACAATGCATTCCTTAACATCTACATTAACTGTTGTTGCCAAGCAGTCCTTCGTTGGAAGAATCAAGAAAACATCTTTTCACTAGAAATTTTGAATTTCGAAGAATGATGATTCTAAAACTATACATATTATTTGTAGAAGAAACAAATGGAATGTTAATCTAGGCCCAAATAGCAAGAGAAGACATGAGTCCAGCTCCAAGGAACAACATCATATAAGAAACAATTTGAAGTCTAAAGTTACAGCTCATCCTCTTACTCAAGAAATCAGCAGCTATAAGATCCACTAAAGCCATGTACACAAGAATCCCTGCCGACAGAGAATCCAAGACACCTTCCGTGACCAATGCTCCGACGCTGTGAGAGTTGAATGACGACGCCACTGCTGTTCCAATACCGATCCCTATCGGTGTTGTCAGGGCGAAAAAGCAAGCCATTATGGTCGCTGATTTGTTCCTGAACTGCGCTTGGGAGATGCATCCACCGAGCGCAAACCCTTCAAAGAACTGGTGGAATGATAATGCTGCGATGAGAGGCCGGATTGTGCATGGAGATTGTGATACTCCAAGTGATATACCGATGATAATCGAGTGTGACACGATCCCAAGCTCCAAAACCTAACAGTATTCACAAGATGAGATAAATAAAGGCGTCATTTTTGGACATTTGTACAAGAATCAAGAAAAAGGGAACAGAGATTTGTACCTGAGAAACAACAACATGCCTTGCTCCACTTCCGAGCTCCATACCCCCATGCGCATGTCCATGTCCATGAGCATGACCAATTTCGATCTTATGGTGTCCATCACACGAGCCATGTCCTTGAGGGTGACTATGTCTATGATGAGCAGCATGAGCATGAATGCCAACAATGTGAATCCCGCCATTATCTTCTTCTCCAAACACTTTATCATCATTCCCTCCTTCCGGAGCCACGGGAACAACAATACCACCCGGTGATTGTTCACGACCAAGCTGTTCATCAGACTGATCAGTAGCTTCCCTCTCTTGCTTCCTCTCATAGTACTGAGTCCCCATGAAATCCACAAGCAGAGTGATCAAAGCAGCAACCATGGCAAAGAAGCCGGGGAAAGGAAACTTAGACCAAGGGAACTTCGGTAAGCAAGGGTTAGTCAAAGCTTCCGTGCCACCGGCTAACATGTGAACAAACCCCGTAGCGAGGATCACACCGGCTGCAAACGCTTTAGCAGCCACAAAGAGGCTACCTTCGGTTTGAAGGAACCGTCGGTTCTTGCCAATGAGTGGTATAGCTACACCTGCAGCACCAGCTAAGAGAATGGAAGCAATGGCTACTAATTTAAGCAGAAACGCAGCGGAATCGTCACGACAAAGGTCTGACTCTCCCGCATTGCAAAGGATGCTTGATGAAGAAGCAGCCATTGTCTCAGGAAGCAAAATGGATTCTGTTGCTGTTTTTTGTGACCATTGCAACAAAATCAAACATATCAGAACAAAAGTATGAATCCTTAATCAGAGAAGTTCGTATAAAATCCTAGCAATCGACGGGAAATTACGAGAACCTAGAGAATCAAACTTCAATCACATGCAAAGACTTTGAATTGAGAAGAAAAGAAAAAGTATCAATCTTTATCTCAAAGGAGATTGTTGACGATATGATCGTTGAAATACCTGAGAGAGAATCTGTTTCTGATCCAAATAAGTATAGAGGAAATAATTTCCAAAGAACCTAAACCACAAAACCCAGAATCAGTTTCCCGCAATTCAAAAATGTTCAATTGAAAATAAGAATCGGAGATTGACGAACATCGATGAAGAACATTGGGTGACTAAGAAGATTTCGTCGGGATCATGAAAAAGTGGAGAAATTTGCGTAAAGAATTTTTCTCGTAAAACCCAAAAAGATGAATGAGAGTTAAATACGAGAATCTCGGTAGGATGAATAACAAGTTGGAGAAAAATACAAGTAATGTCGACATCGTGATGGAGTTTGCAGTTGAGCAACGGGTTTAGACTTTCAGAGAAGAGAGACATTTTTTAATGATTCTCGAGAATTGTAGGCACACGCCAATTATGTCGACATTTTTACGTAATTCTTCTCTTTTTTTTTAATTATTGTTTTTGTTGATTGTAAATTTCCTTCTTAAAATGATATTGACAACGATGTCCTTGACCTTCACCAATTTATTGCACTGGAGAAAAACGAAACGGACGAATATTAGTATCCCTACCAAACCAATTTAGGCCACTAAAAATAACATATTTTTTTTTTAATAATTATTAGCATCTATGTTATTAAAATAGTCATTTATAATACAATTTTTAGTGGTGAAACTCGAGAGAAACAAACTGAGGTATATATTGGATGTTTTAGGATAAACTTTATCGAGACAAAGATGACTAAAGCATTGATTTTAGGGTTTTCACATATATAAATACAATTTTTTTTGCCAAACATTTGTAGAGCTTGATTGATAAATCAGATTTTCTTCCTAACGTTTTTAAAGGTATATATGAAAAAGCAGAAATGATATGATATATAATCAACTTGATCGAAATCCTTAAGAGACATTGTTGTTAGCAGAAACAATTTGTAACTTGGAAAGATATACTGATGATCATTCTTCTGTTTGATACACTATCTTCACCAACTTTGAATAGTCCGTCGCAAATGTTATATGTGTTTGTTTGAAAAATATCATGCATTCCATAACCCAAATCAAGCATTGAATTCTGCATTAAGAGTGGACAAACTTGTTCTCATGTTCATTACACCCATCATAACATTTATGTTCAAAAAAAAAAAAACTTGGAAAGATATAAAATTAATTGAGATAAAAAAACATTATGAACATATGGGAGGGTCATGTAGCCTCAAAAACATGCTCAAAGAGGGGTAATTATGTTTTGTTGAAAGATCTTCGAAAGAGGGAGATATACTTTTGGGACAAAGATGGTATAATTGTTATAAGAGATATGCAAATGTTATGATGGGTGTAATGAACATGAGAACAAGTTTGTCCACTCTTAATGCAGAATTCAATGCTTGATTTGGGTTATGGAATGCATGATATTTTTCAAACAAACACATATAACATTTGCGACGGACTATTCAAAGTTGGTGAAGATAGTGTATCAAACAGAAGAATGATCATCTTTCTCAATTATTTTGGAGGAGTCGAACGAAGAAATAGTTCTTCAAAGACATTTGACCTCAAGCATATACCTTACACAAGCAATGTGATAGCAGATAGACTAACACAAGGTACTTATATCAAGCAGTCAAGCAATGTTCATATTGGACCGTAGCAAACAACATAGATGATTGAAAGATAGAGTTCTTTTTAGTTGTTAGAAAACAATACAAACTTGTTACATATGTTATAAATTTTTTTGCTATTGCATTTATTTGAAATTTTATTATTCATTAAGAATATTTTCAGTTTAATAAAATCATACTACATGTGAGACATCTTAAATATTCTCTAATTTATGATTTTATTTTAATATATATTCATAATATCTTCAAAATCTTGTTGTTTCAAATATAATTAAATATATATATATAGAAATTTATTTAAAAATATATTTATTTTCTAAAAATAATTATTAATTTCGTATTTATTATTAAAATAGTTTTAGTTACATTTTAATCTAAATAGTATTAAATTGATTTGATAAAATATTAAAATTATTCATTATTTATATTATTCGAGTATATGATCAGATTACAGTTGATGTTTTATAACAACAATTTTAAAGGGTTGTTTTATCAAAATTTTAAAATACTTAAACTAATATAAGATAGGTTGAAGTATAAATTAATTTGTTTCTACTATAAAAAATATTTAAAAAGATTTACGTCCATTAAAAGATAAATTAAAGAGATGAATTAACGGATTTTAATTATATAAATATTAAACTGAGCTTAAATCAATCTAAAAATGTTAAATGAACATATTATATTTTGGTTTTCAGAAATCTGTAATTATATTTATATGATATATTAAATTTAATTATTAAAATATTAAAAACAAATAAATTCCATATATGAACATATGATGTCCTTTAACAATAAATAATTTAGATCAATGCAATACATATTAAACCAATAACACATAACTTTTATAATGACTTTTAATAAAAACAAAATATAATAAAATTATTTTTCAAACAAAATTTAAAATGCATTCCCGCATTGAACACACAATTATAATATTCAGTTAATAAAATTGTGTTAAATAATTAACAAATTTATTACAAAACAAAAGTTGATTAAAAACTTATTATTTTAAAGAAAAATATAATCGTTCTTCTTTTACATGTTATTTACTTAATATGTCAGTGTAAATTAAATTTAAGTAATGTCAAATTAATTTATAATTACTTTATTCATAATATATTTTATTATCTTTTATTTTATTTTATTTTTTCTGTCATAATAAAATCTTATATTTTTCAAAACTTTTGAAAATAATTAAATTAATTCGTAATTATTATTAAAATATATTAACTTGACAAAATTAAAGTATTAAAAATAAATCAATACATATTATTCAATTTTAATAAGATAAATTGATTTTCTTACAATTACAAGATTTTACAGTTTTTTACAATGATTTTACAGTTTATTCCATCAAAGTATATAAAATATTTTAGCAATTAAAAAACGGGTTAAAAATTTTAATTAACCCGTTTTGTTATAAATCATTAAAAATAACTAATAGAAGACAATTTTAGCAGATATATTATCATATTTAACTTTTATAAATATTTAATAATAATTATATAAAATATTATTTTAATTATAAACATATTAAAAAAATATAATATATTAGTAAATTAACTACTTAAAATTAAATTGGTCACCACATCTCAAAGTATAACTTACACAATTATATTTTTCCATAAACTAAAGATGTAAAAAAACAGTTAAAATATAATTCATTCTTAGAATATATTAAAACTATATAATAAATTTATACAAGTAAAACTGTTTTCATATCTTAAACTTTTAAATTTATAAATACACATTTTTATGGAAAAATAAACATAAAAATTCCGTCTTTTAAACAAATTAAAATCTTAATTATAAAATCGTAGATGAAATCCATTAGAAAATATCTGAACTTGATTATTTCAAAAGTTCTAGAAACAAAAAAACAATAAAATCCAAATTCATGCGCTCAGAATTCATAGGATCTAAACATTTTGCGATTCGTAGTTAGTTGCAAGCCAGTTCAGCGGAGAATACGAAACAAGAGATGAAAGAATGAAAAAAATATCTGAAGGTCGTTCGAGGTCTAGTAAATCCGCTTAAAAAATTTAAGCTGACCCAAATTTCAAACTATGATTCATGGCTTGATCCCCAATAGGGGTACGTAGGCAGCCGATCTTTTGATCGATTCAGGTATCCCCTCTCTCCAAAAAAGGGGCGAGTGGGTCCGTATACACTTCTGCAGGTTGAAGATTAGAAGATCAACGGATGCGAGAAGAACACATTCCGAGCATGAAGCATTGCTCGAAATTTCCGAACAGGAAGCATTGTTCCGAAATTTCCGAGCAGGAAGCACTACTCGGAATTTCCTAGAAAGAAGCAATGCTCGGAATTTCCGAGCAAGATGCACTGCTTGGAACTTCCGAGCATGATGCACATTCCAAGTATTATCAGTATATACCCATACTTTCGCATAGGGAATTCCGAAATTTTCAAAGAAAAATCCGGACTCAAACGCAACCTTCTTAGAAATTCCCGTTCGCATCTCGCAATGAGAAGTGATTCTATCCTACACGGCAGGTCCATACTCAGACACATTCGGACCACAGATCGGATCAATGATCCGGCACGTTTGGTCATTTTATTGCTCGCGATCTCGCTTGGAGGATTCAAATCCAGACGCGACAATCTCTTTTTAGAAAAAGCTACTCGGATGTCCGAAACAAAGCTGCTCGGCTATCCACAACGAAGCTGCTCGGATACCCACATCAAATCTGCTCGACTGTCCGCAACAAAGGCTTCTCGGCAGATTGGCTTCTCCACGACGAAAAACCCGCTCGAATCAATTTGTGGCATGCTCGGTGGCACACCACGCTGTTCGGCTAGCGACAAAACTTGCCGGCTTTCCCGCTTGGCAAGCTTAAAATGTTCTCGGATGATCCAATCCTTGCAATTAACCCATGAAACGTTTCATTCAGCATTCCCTCAAAAGGCTTGGCTCACGAGATCACGACCATGTAGCTTGACGCATCCGCAAACGCTCAGCTCATCAATCTTTTGCTTGGAATTGTCCGGTAAAAAATAAAAGATTTTTTTTTTTCATTCGATTGACTTTTCTATAAAGAAATTAAAAAAATTCGAAATTCGTAGCATAGCTAACCAATTAGTTAACTATTCCACTAGCATATCATTGCTTGTCAAGTTTAGTGCATTTGCATTTTTCTCAGCATTCTCTTTCTCATCTGTTGCTGGCCACAACAGACGAATAGTCGCATCCTTTACGGATTAACCAATACCTCCTATAAGGATTGAGGTTCGATTACATCCTCCAAACGGATAAAAGCGCGTTATACAAATTCTGACAGAGTATACCTTGGTATAATATCTTCTAGGTATATCCTAGTTGATATTCATATTAGTTTACTATCAACAACAGGAATGTAAGTCGAAAAGTCTCGCAAAAATCCCAAACTCGAAGTAAACCTCTATACCCAGTAAATGCTGCCTAGCACACTAGTCTACGACGTCTCAACCTAGTATACCTTGGGCTAATACCCGCTAGGTATATCCTAGTTGACATTTATATCAGTTTACTATCAAAATTGGGAATGTAAGCCGAGATGTCTTGCAAAATTCCAAACTCGAAGTAAACCTCTAAACTAGTAAACACTGGCTAATACACTTGTCTACGACGGCTCGACCAAGTATACCTTGGTCTAATATCCATTAGGTATATCCAAGCCGATATTCATATATAGTTTACTACCAAAACGGAACCGTAAGTTGAGTATATCTCGCTAGCCTTCAAACTCGAAGTAAAACTCGAAAACCAGTAAATTCTTCTAAGCACTCTCGTCTTAATCATCATAGGTCTGTAAGTCGAGTATCTCTCGCCAAACCCCAAACTCAGAATTTGTCTCAAAACCCAGAAAAACGCTTCTAAGCACGTTGGTCATAATCATTAGATCCTCACCAAAATGGGTATGTAAGTTAAGTATATGTCGCCAACCCTCAAGCCCAGAACTTGACTCAAAACTCGGAAAACGCTTTTAAGCACGCCGATTTTAAGTATCATCTCATTACCAAAATAGGTTTGTAAGTCGAGTATATCTCGCTAACCTTCAAGCTCGGAAAATGAGCCGAAACGCTTCCAAGCACAACTATCCTGAATAATATAGTCTAAGCACAAAGGATCGAACATAAAAATAAAAAACTACACGTACTCCGTACAAGAAACGTTTTGTAGCAAGCACACAAAACTGCTCGAAAAGTTTTTGATAAATACAGAACAAACTTGGACAACCTTCTAATCAGGCGGATTACTTGGAAATCCTCCTCAGTAACCTTCTTTTCAAATGTTGTACTTTCAGTTCGGCATTTCGTCCCGCAAACTTAAATCGCCGCCATACCATGCAAAGATCTAACATGTTTGAGTTATACTCGACATGTTCGGATTTTGGCCGGCATGCTCGGATCCTTGCTCGGAAAATTCATATACTCTTCTCAGACAATGGGACTATCGATTTTTACGTCAAAATAGGGAATTTAAATCGAGATACCTTACAAGCTTTAGATAAGTAAATCTCTAAACCCCGTAGACGCTTCTTAGCACACTGATCTACGACATGTTCATTGTCAATACAGACATGTAAGTTGAAACAAAATTGCAGGTTCTAGGCTGACAACAATACTCGAAACATAGTAAATGCTTCCTAGCAAAATGGTCTATAAATCCTTAATATCAAAAGAAGGACTATCAGAGCAACGCTCTTTGCGCTCGTCTTAAAATCGAGACCCAAGATAACTGGTCGAAATCCCCTCGACGAAAGAAATAGTAAACGGTCCAAGTGTTATGTTTGGGCTTAACTAGATTTTCGTATGCTTTTCATAGTTGGCGTTTCTTATAACTATATGTATCACATAGCGCTTCGTATAAAATGTACAAAACTACTCAGAAAAGCTTCAGAGCAAACAGATTGCTTGGATGGACCGCTCGGACAGACGTGCTGCTCAGCAAAATCCACAAACAAGCTTGTATAATCGAACAATCCGGGATGTTCGTTTGCTCAAACGATCTGACCAGCTCGGCCGATTGATGCTCGGATGATTGGATTCTCACCTGACTCTCACCTGCTCGGACAAAGCTGCTTGAAAAAAAAGTATGTTCAGCATCTTGGCGTGCAAGTTATGATCGGAAGAATCATGTCTTATAAACTGCTCTTCGTATAGACTGCACTTCGGATGAAATGTTTGTTTCATATATAATATATGAAACTGCTCGGAAGACCATCCTTCGGCAACTCCGTGTGTGAGCTCTGCACGAACGATCCTAGTTGCTCGGCTGCTTGTGTGCTCGGACGGTCCGAGCAGACATGTTCGTCACTTCCGCGTACAACTTGCTCGACGAATTAGTATGCTCAGAAACATTATGATCAGCAACGTCCTGCTCGGCAACATCATGCTCTCCTCCTCAACGAACTGTGCTGCTCGGAATTTCCGATCAGTCCCTGCTGCTCGGCATTCCCGATTAGTCCATCATGCTTTGCGCCATGAAGTGATGGTCTAATTGGCAGAAATTCCTACTCGGCGTACTGACCTTACCTGTGACGAGCTGCTCGGTGCACTTTCTTTATCTAATCGACATCATTGTAATCCATCTTGCTCGATGCCGAGCAAATTGCCGAGCATAATCTCTCAATTTATCGATATTTACCTTCAAAACACGATCGAGAAATAAGCACTCTCGTATAAGTATTTCGTTTATGCTCGCATATTCAAATCATTTCAAAACTAATCATTCTCGGCTTGATGACGTATGTTTGGCGAACCGCATGATCATCCTACTCGGCATCCGCATGTTGATCGACTTAGACAGATTTCGAACATACTACTTGAATGGTTTGCTCAGTTTAATTACCCAATTAAACATGCTCGGCGTCCGATCAGCCTCCACAGAGCAACAAAAAAAACATTTTGACAACTTCCGGCGAAAATGTCTCAACAAAATTTTGTTGGAACAGCTGAAAACAAGAACACCTTTGACAACTCCTGACTATAAAACCTTTAGGGAGAAATTAGCTTGGATACTATCCGAGAGGAAACCAACTTAACATCTCATCTATGAGAACTTACTCTGAAGCAATTCAATGACTTACGACAGATAGGCCGAGCACATATGAGCCTCGTAATCATTCTTTTTCTTTCGTATAAAAAGCCTAGCACCACGCCTCGCACAATTTCTGAACTCAATCATAATTCTCTATGCATCTCTGCATCAAAATGTTCATCTCACATTCATCAAATTTTCAGTAAAAACGGTGCCCAAACAGCTTCTCAATGCTAAACGGCTCGATAACGACGATAACCTCACCTAAACAAATTCTTACATCTAGATGGAACCAGAACTTCATCAATAATGCCAAAACGACCTTTCACGGCTAAAACAATTCACTAACATCGCAAGAAATGCTTCAAAAAATTTCGATGGGATATTTCCTCTCAGAAAAATGAAATCCTAATGCTAATACGATCATTTTGTCACAGCTAAGCAATTAGACTTTTGTACAAAACACAAAAATCTAACTTTAAATGTTCAGAAAATGTCACAATATGCACGACAAGCATTGGCATATTAGCTTGTTAAAAACGCTTCTAAACCAATTCAACACTAATCCATCTGATAGGATATTAAAGCTGAGCAGTGTGCACGATCATTCCGCAAACTAATATTCCGCATAAGTCCCACTCGGATGAATTACACATTTTATGCTCGGCGAGAAAGCTTCTACACGCGTGATGACCTGCTCAATTCGTCCTGTTCGGAAATCATGACGAATCATGCTTGGGACATTTCATCTCCTGTCATTACATTGTACTCGTCATTACCGCAAACCAATCTTGATCGGCATGCCAATACGTGGTGAACTATGACGAGAATATTCGTGAAATATTTTGTTATGACTAATCAATAAGTGAAGAGAAAAACGGCCAAATGAAAACTTTCGAACAATTTTTTTGCCACGACTACTTAAATCTCGCCATCTTCACACTCGATTTTGGCGGGATGGGGCTAACTGTTGGGGTAAAAATCCCGACAAAATCAATAGTCGAATACCGACTAAGCAATCAGACATAGCTAT
This sequence comes from Orychophragmus violaceus, assembly GCA_030180135.1. Classification (NCBI taxonomy): domain Eukaryota; kingdom Viridiplantae; phylum Streptophyta; class Magnoliopsida; order Brassicales; family Brassicaceae; genus Orychophragmus; species Orychophragmus violaceus. Next base: position 77,795,011 of record CM058235.1, on the reverse strand, counting down.
GTTCTGTACAAACAATGCTTCATATGAATGACACTTAGTGTAAATAGCATTTTGTCTAAAACATACGAAATTGCTTATCCAACCGTCCGAGCAATCAAACTGCTCGGATGAATCACTCGGACATGCATATCACTCAACATAATCTACGAGCAAGCGCATAAGCTCATACAACCTTCTCAGAATATCCGAGTAGGCAAGGCTGCCCAGACAATCCAAGCAGACCAAACTGCTCAGACAACCCAAGCAGACCAAACTACTCAGACAATCCGAGAAACTTAGCTGCTCAGACATTCCGAGCAGACCAAGCTGCTCGAACAATCAGAGCAGGCCAAGCTACTCGAAAAATCCAAGCAGAACACAGTCCTTGGATAATCATATCAGAACAAAGTCCTCGGATAATAAGAACGAAACACAGTCCTCGGACAATACAAGTAGACACAATCCTCAAATAATCTCAGGAAAAAACATTCCTCTAATAATCCGAGCAGAACACAGTCCTCGGATATTCCGAGCAGAACACAATCCTCGGATAATCTGAGCAGAACACAGTCCTCAGATAATCCGAGCAGAACACAGTCCTCCGATAATCCGAACAGAACACGGTCCTCAGATAATCCGATCAAAACACAATCCTTGGACATTTTGAGCAAAGCACAGTCCTCATACCTTCTGAGTAGAACACAATCCTCGGACGTTTCGAGCATAATGCAGTTCTCAGACGTTCCAAGCAGAACACATCCTCAGACGTTCCGAGCAGAACACACCTCTAGGAAATTCTGAGCATAACACATTCCCAGACATTCCGGGAAAGTCACATTGCTTGGACTAACTGCTCGAACACTTGCTGATACCTTCCTATGAATGTGTGAATAGCCGCAAACCATCTTCATAACGACAACTTATGCATACTAAAAATTACTAGCAGTTGACAGAATTGTCGAATAAGCTATACGAAATACAGACTTGGGCCATATTCGTAAGGTCCATATCATATAGGATTTGGACCGGACTAAGAAGGCATATGCTCAACGGTCGGATCGTTCTTTATCGGCCCAATCAGAAGATAAGGATAAGTCACGAAAAAATAAATACAAAAATGGGAAGATAAACTCATACAAGAAAAGAGGAAGATAAATCCGAGCAAGAAGAGGAAAATCCGAACAGAAAAGTAAATCTGAACGCAAATGAAAGGACTTCCGAAAATTTTGCAGATAAATATCTTCTAAATTGACTCGCCTTGACTATACAAGACGAAAGACTTCCTACGATCAAAGACATTATGAAAACCCTAGCAAAAATACTTAGATTTTTGTTTTTGGCTCTTACTCTTTGTACTCTGTTTTATGTCAAACACATCAATAAAACTATTCTACAGATCTCTTAGAATCTTTTATTCCCTATAAGTTACTACACAAGAATCGACCGTGCGAGTTTCGACTCTCACATATATTTTTTAAATTTTTTTGGATTTTATTGTTTTTTGTTTAAAATATATTTGAAATATTCTGAATTTAAGTTTCAATCAATTGAGTTTCATAAACAATTTAAAATTATGATTTTAAACTTTATATTTGAATCATAATTATTTACTAAATTATAATATATAATTTTATTTATTTATTGTATAATTAATATTTTTAAGGATGAAAATGTTTGTGTTTAGTTTTTTTTGAAAAATGTGTGTTTGTAATTGGAAAGATTAGGATATGAAACATTTTTATTTTTGTATAAGATATTGTATAGTTTTAATATGTTTGGAGGATGATATTTTAATTGGTTTTTGTTTCTATAATTTTTACATTATATGAAAAATATATTTATAACAGTTATAATTCTGATAAAACATTTACTAAACTTATATTTTATTAGTTGTTTCTAATATTTTTATACTCCAAATGTATTAACTAGTCTTTTTAACCAATTTTAGAAATTATTTAAATATTTTATATATTTCGATAAACTACACTGTAAATACAGTAATTGTAAAATCATCACTCTATCTCACTATATGATTGAATAATATATATTTAGTATTTTATTTTTATCAATTTAAAAATATATCGACTTCATTTTGATATTTTAAATTTTGTTAGAATTTACATCTTATTAAATAGAAACTTATGACTATAACATTTGCTTTTTCAGTTTTTTTTTTATATTTTTTTTGTTAGTTGAAATAGATTTATTTATGTTAATTTATGTGTACATTTACCAATATTTGTTTTTATTATTTATAAAATAACTGATATATTAAATTATTTAGTTATATATATCATCTGATTTAATATTTTTTGATAAAAATATTTTGAATATCAAAATACAATAGTCTTAAATATACTATATATTTTACTATTTTATTTTTATATAAAAATAATTTAATTTAAATAAATGCAATTAAATATTAATGAAAATAATACAGTAGCCCATCAAAAAAAATTCATGAATATTTATTTAAATTAACTTAAATAATTAATGTTTGTTTAAGTACTTATTTTTTAATATTCAATTTTGAATTATATCGAAAAAGAGTTTGTGTTGTTATAGTGTATGTTTACTTTAAGTTAATTTTATAGTTTATACATTTAATTTATGTATTAAATTATATAACTATATTTACCAATTGATTCACTAACTTAATTATGCTTATATATATAAATATCATATGATTTTTAGTTTTTGATAGTCAAAATTTAGTTAATATTAATTTATAATAATATATTAATAATTAATTAGGAATTTATTTTTTAGAAAGTTTTGAAAAAATATTTTATAAGATTTTTTTTTTCCGACAAATTTGATTTATTATTGATGTAAAATGTTTACAAAGTCATTAACAGAGACTGAATACAACCATGGTGGTATTGTAGCAAAATCAGTACTTGAAAAAGACATGTATCTTGCACGTAAAGCAATTGAATGAGCAGCACTATTACCCTGACGTCTTATAAAACCAAAGCTTGTTTGATGGAGAACCGAAGATTGTAGGATGATATCATGACAAATATGTTGGAGTGAATAATCAAAAGCTCGACCCATCAAATGGTTAATGAGAGTCTGAGAGTCACCCTCAAAATGAACAACTGGATAATTTATCATTCGTGCATGATCAACAGCTAGAAGAAGACCTAACACTTCAGCTTCAAGAGCCGAGGAAGGATGTGGTAAGTTAGCAGCTCCCCAATAAACTATTTGTCCCAAGTGATCACGGAAGAGCCAGCCGGCTGATCCAGAGTTAGTTGTACGATCAAAAGAGGAATCAAAATTACATTTTAGAGAATGTTGAGGAGGTGGAGACCAAGTCACATTAATTGTAGAAGCGTTTAGAGTAGTTGAGGTTGAGTCGTCATGCAGTAATGAAATCCAGTCTGAAGTGTCCGTAAGACATAGAGTGACCTCGTTTCTTACATTGATCGGTTGATTAGCGAAGATGAGTTTGTTTCGTGCTTTCCATACCTCCATAGGAGCATAAAAGGCATTAGTTGCTCAGAAGTAGTCTCTGTTCGACAGTTTACGGCGGCCAAAAGTTGCGATATATTATCATGTAGATCCAGCAAAGGTTGATTAAAATGTGGTATCCGAGCTAACGACCAAAATTCAACTGATTGAGGACAGAAAAAATTATAAGATTTATTATGATAGAAAAAAAAAGGAATAGATATTAGAAAATATTATGAATAAATTATTTATAAATGGATTTGACATTTTTATCTTTAATGAAATCTTAAAGACTAATGGTATATATTTTAAATAACACGTAAGGATAAAGTTTCTTCTATAACTATCCTTTGTTTTAATAATATTGATACGGTTGCAACAACATTTTCTTTTCTTTTTTTCCACTGAATTTATCATAAATACGAAAGAGGCTGAAGCCTTAGAATGTACACGGAAGTCTTACAGCAGAGGATTGTAGACAATCAAACTCTGACCCAAAAATATGAGTACTGTTAGCTAAGAACTTGTTCCGATCGAAATAAATCGATCAACCAAAAAGGAAAGCCAGAAGCGACATAAGATTGTCGGAAATTCTCTCGAGTCGCGCTCTTTGCAATCAGTGAAGCACCTTTGTTAGAACTCTTGGATTCCAAAAACAGACTCCACTGGGAAACTCTGCTTAACATGCTAACCAGAGTCTGAGATTGGAACTTGAAGGAAGGCCAAGCCGCTGGACGGTTTAAAGCTCCTATAAGGTCAGATGCTTCCGAAGCAAAAATAACTCTAACCACATTCAAGGAAACCATGCTCTCAACAGCCCACCTCCAACTAGCAAGATTTGCTTCGAGAGAAGAGTGAATACCTGTAAATGATGCTCGGCTGTGGAGAGTAACTGCTCCTGTGTCGTTTCTTAAAACCCACGAAACACCAACCGTATTAGTATGCTTATTCCAGGCCATTCCTATATTGCACTTTTGCCAGGACTTGGGAGGTTTCGACCAACGCTTATTTCTGTCATGAGTACCTGCAGTTTCAATTCTCACGTCATCATTGTCTAACCTTTGACATAAAAACCATTGGTGAGCATCCTCAGTAATCTTTCCCATTGTTGTTGTTGCCAAGAAAGTCATTCCCTCAAAAATGAGGTTGTTGCGATTCTTCCAAAGCATCCATAAAATCCAGGGAAAATATCTTCTTATTTCAATAGGAATCCCAGTTGATCTTTGAACTTGAAATAAGTAGGAAAAATTCTGGTATATTGATTCCTTACTGAAACCACCTTCGGGAGTAGGGATATTAGACAGAGCCCAAACCTGTCTAGATAATGAGCAGACAAATAATAGGTGATTTGTTGATTCTCCTTCTTCGCCACAAATCTGACATCGACTGTCCACCCTCATACCCCTAGCTCTGAGATTATCCGACACGGGAAGAGCCCCACTTAGCGCCTTCCACATGAAGACTTGAATCTTCGTTGGAGCTGGCACCTTCCAAACCTGTTCCTTAAGACTATTTACTGATGGTAACATCATTGCTTCCGTGATGATCTCAGCTTTGTTAAGAAGGTTTGCAAGCCAATAACCTGATTTGACAGTGTAATTGCCATTCCTGGTAAGATGCCAAACCCAATAATCCAAGCTCTCAACCACCGGGTTCAGCTTCAAAATGCAATTAACATCATTCACAAGGAAGTGATCATTAAGTTTGTCAATATCCCACCACCTAGTTGAAACATCCAACAAGTCTGAGACTCTTAACTCAAGGTCAACCAATGAATGTTTCCTCAAGGGAGCTCTCGGCGCCACATCAGGGATCCATTTATCAGTCCAGACTAATATGGATTGCCCATTTCCAACCATCTGTTGCAGGCCTGATTTAAGGAGATCCCTTCCATGTAAAACACTGCGCCACACAAAGGAAGGTCTCCTGCCCAAACCTGCATCAAGGAAGTTCCCATTCTCAAAGTACCTACTCCGTAAAACCTCTGCAAATAAAGAACCAGGAGCCTGCAACAACATTTTCAAAAAGGTTTTTTTTTCTCTCCTGCGAAAATGTCGTTAGGCGATTAAGGCTCCTCCTCATACCACCGTTGGTGCTCGGCCACACGCCGAGTAACGAGAATCTCCTTTCTCCCCGATTTATGACTATCATGAGTCCTCCTGTGCAAGAATCCCCGATTACACCGGATCTGCCTTTTCTCCAACCGTTTTCAGTGGTAGATCATGTGGGTCGACCTCCCCTTCAGCCTTCGACTCAATCGAATCTCCCCTCCGTCCCTGCTCCCTTGCAAACTCCGACTGGAATCGACTCCATTCCTTTGGTTCAGGCGGCTGTTTCGGGCCGATCTCCTTGGATTTCGACGTTCAAAGCCTCCTACCAACCTCTTGTCAAAATAGCTTCTCCTTCCTTTGCTCCTGATGGAATACCAACGTGTGAAAGCTCCTGATTCAATCACCCTTGGTGGCTTTCTTTCACGGAACCCCCCCCCCCCTTCCACATCAAAAATCTTCTCTGATTCGAACCTGATATGGGTTAAACAAGGTCCTATCTCGGTTAAAACCCATTGTAAGGGAATCTGCCTAAATTACATTCCTAGGGAAGTTATCAGGAATTGGGTTTTAGATGTGGAATTTTGGTATTCATGAAATTGTTCCTTCTCAGTCTTCTTGTGGTCTCCTTCTCTTGATTTGTCTCCGCAGAAATTGGAATTCGCTCCAACTTGGGTTCTCTTCAAACATGTTCCGCCTGAGTTATAGTCGGATGTTGGTTTTAGCACAATTGCCTCTGGAGTAGGTCTTCCACTTCACCCAGAGTCATCAAAACTCAAGCCTTACTCTAATGGGATTATTAAGCTAAAGATAGTAATTGATCTACACAAAGCTCGTCCAAGCAGCGAAAAAAATTCCGTAAGAAGCATAGGCAAAGGATCTATGCGTTATCTCTCTAATCCTCGGCAGGATCTGATTATGATCACTCAGATTGTCTCACCTCGTTCTGTTAAAAGCTCACCTCTAAGTAGACAGGAACCTTCGTGCTCTACCCCATTTTTCAAAGCATAAGTACTTCTCACCCCTTTTTTGGACTTCTTATGAAGTGTTTCTCTTGGAACATTAGGGGATTAAACAGCTACTCTCGTCTGCTTTCGGTTAAGAGATGGTTATCTCTAAATAAACCTTTATTAGGTTTCTTTTTGGAAACTCATGTGAAAGAATAAAATATGGACGCAATTATGAGAAGTAATTTTGCTGGTTTGAGTTATGAAGTCAACTACTCATCCTCTTCTGATAATGAAAGAATTTTGGTGGTTGGAATCCTATGATATTAGTCATTGCCTATCTGAAAACGGATGATCTTATTCTCTGTGCAGTCTTTAACCCTTCAACAAAGGAATCCTTCATTGTTGGCTTTATTTATGCCCGTAATATTGCTGCTGATCGTGCATCCCTCCGGAATTGTCTGAAGAATCTTAACTCCTCATCTCTGGTTCAGAATTCTCCTTGCATCTTCATGGGGATTTTAATCAGATTTTGAGTTTATCTTAAGCTTATTCTATTGTTCCTTTTTCAATCCCGCTTCAAGGCTTAGCCGACCTCCAAGACTGCTTTGAGATTTTGGGACTCTTTGATATGGCCTTTAGAGGTTGTTTTCACACATGGAGCAATCATAATACTCTAAATCCAAAATCAGGAAACTAGATAGGGCAGTAATCAACGAAGCATGGCAGGACACCTTCCTTAATTCCAGTGCCTTGTTTGATGTCCAAGAGGATTGGACCACTCACCCTGCATAGTAACGGTTTCTGCTGAGAATGGCTGAAGGAAAGCAAGGCTTAACTTCTGCTCCTTTTATACAACGCATCCAGAGTATACGAGTTTGATCTCCGAAACTTGGAATCTCCTAGACTTACCCGGCTTCTCTAATGGGCACTCTTTATCATAAGTTGAGAGCGGCAAAGTTGTGTTGTAAGAGAATCAGTGGAACCTTTTTTTAGTAATATTCAGCTTAGAACTAAAGAAGCTTTTCAAGAGTTAGAAGCTATTCAAAACGAGGTTTTAAACAGTCCTGCCTCGGATCTTTTTCTACGTGAAAAACCGGCTAAAGACAAATGTCTTCTCATATCGTCAGTTGAAGAATGTTTCTTTAGACAAAAATCTCGCATACGGTGGATGAAGGAGGGAGATGCAGGAACAACTTTCTTCTATAAGTCACTGAAAGCAAATCTTCTGAGGATTACGGTTTATTTTCTGTGGGGCGACTCATGAAGGAAAATCTCTGTTGGCATAGAAATTAAAGAGATGGTCTCTCAGTACTACTTGAACCTCTTGGGCACAAGGAACGATTCTGGTTAGCCACCATCGATCGCTTATATCCAGGAACGCCATCCCTTTCGCTGCAGTGCTTCTCCTGCAGCTCAACTCACGAGTATTCATACAAATGATCAAATTAAAGCAGCAGTCTTCTCCCGACCGGATGGACTCACTGTTGAGTTCTTCACTACTTCTTGGGATCTTGTTGGGGCAGAGGTTATTTCAGCGGTTAAGGATTTTTTCGTAAACTCAACCCTTCCAAGACAAGTTAATTCAACAGTGATTTCTTTTATTCCAAAATTCCCCGGAGCAGCTAGGTTATCAGAATTTAAACCGATATCTTTGTGTAACACCATATACAAAGTGATCTATCAAATTATTTCACACAGGCTGAATTAATTTGTTTTCTTCAGAAGCTGTTCAAAGAAATCAATCGAGGTTTGTTGAAGGAATACTTTTGTGTGAAAACTTCCTACTAGCTTCATAGTTGGTAGTAGACTTTCATTAGGAGGGACAAACATAGAGAGGCTATCTACAGGTTGATATTACAAGCGTAGGACAATGTAAGTTGGACTTTTGTCCTGCACATTTTGGAAGCCTTTGAACTGCCGGCTATTTTCAGAAGCTGGATAATATGTCCAAGTCTTGTTTATTCTTGGATGGGAACAATGATAGCCTTATCAGGGATATCTCCGCAGAATTAGGACTTCTACAAGGCTCTCTCCCGGTTAGGTACCTTGGGTTACCTTTAATGCCGCATAAGTTAAGAACGATCGATTATCAACCTTTGGTGGACAAAGTAAAGGGCCGAATGAAATCGTGGACAGTCAGACATCTCTCAATTGCACGCAGACTACAGCTACTGCAGTCAGTTATTTATGGCATTATAAACTTCTGGACAAGCATCTTTCCACTTCCTAAATCGTGTTTGGACACTTTGGAGAAGCTTTGTAATGCATTTCTTTGGAATGGGAATTCCAACTCTGCTAGATGGGCAAAAGTTTCATGGGAAATTGTATGTACTCTAAAAAAATCAGGCGGCTTGGGACTTAGAAGAGTTATGGGTATGAATAAAGTTTATGGGCTGAGGCTCATTTGGCTTTTATTTGCGATGAATGGCTCCCATTGGGTGGCCTGGGAACATCATCATCTCATTAAGGACAAGCTTTTTTGGACAATTCAATTCCATAAATCTTGAACCTGGCTATGGAGACGTATGATGATACTTAGAGATTTGGCTCGCCCATATCTCTTTTGTCAGATTCAGTCTGAAAATTCCGCGTTATTTTGGCATGATGATTGGACAACACATGGTCTTTTAATTTATGTCACTAGACCAAACGGACCGCACGTTTCCGGATTTCCGTCCATGGCAACAGTTTCTCAGATAACTTCAAATGGTTCTTGGACAGTTTCGCAAAGTAGGCATCGTGTGTTGCGTGTTCTACGAGCAGCATTGTCTCATCCACCAGATCCTATGAATGATCAGCTAGACAACTTTCTCTGGAGGAACACTTTGGGTCAACAACCTGGTACCTTCTCTTCCTCTAAAACTTGGTTATCTCTTTACCCTGCTACAACTGATGTGCCTTGGTATAAGACTGTTTGGTTTAAGGAGAGAATTCCAAAATATGTCTTTCTTCTTTGGTTGGTTATTCTCAATTGTCTGCCCACCCGTGACAGGCTAAGACGATGGGGGTAATTACGGTTACAAGCGAATGTCTTCTTTGCAATGATGAAGCTGAGTCCACACAACATCTTTTCTTTGAATGTGGATTCTCTTCAGAAGTCTGGTTTTCTTCGCCACAATATTCAGGGCTGTCACCAACAGATCGATTTGTTGTAGTCTACTCTCTATGGAGAGAGTGAAATCTCAGACTCCATTCTGCGATCCGGAAACCGGTTCACGTTGTTGTTAAAGATATTCATCTTCTTCTTAGAGCAAAAATGGCAGCACTGGACAGAGACCCGGTTCTTAGAATGACCACTTCCACTGTTAATTCTTCTCAAAGGTCACCACAATCCTTTCGTGCTACCTCGTTTGACTTCATTCAGCCGTAAGTTCTTTCTCAAGCGGAAGTTCACATGTGTTTTTATGTAATTTTTTTGCACCAATCTTTTTCATCTATGTTTTTGTAAGACAAACTTTACCCTGTTTTGGGAAGAAATGAATGAAAAGCGTACTTCTTAAAAAATAAAATAAAAATAAAAAACATTTTCAACTTATGCAAGCTGGTCGTACATTTATAGAAAGTCAAAGTTCATAAGATCCACCGAAGATGTCATTTTCTACACCTGATCAAGGCGAGGTAAAGTGCAAGTGCTCTATTAAATCAGATGCGTAACCTGCAATCATGAGATTCATATAGTTTTTGAAAATGGATGTAAGATTTTGCATGTGATGATTATTGTTTTGTTAAACAACACACGGTTTTCTGAACAAAATAACTTACTTGAATTGCATAACTGCCAAATTATTGTCCTAGCGTCAAAGGTGTAGCATTTTGATGGTGAGTCTTCCGGTTTTCATAATATCTTTGAACTCAAAGGGCTGCCAAAGAATCGAGCAAACATGAGGTCGTAGGTTAGAAAAAAGAATGTTAGAGTGCAGAGCAGACAGTGTTCAAGAAAGCGCTAGGCGCTAGTCGGGTGGTGACCCACCGCCTAGCGCCTAGAACGCCTAGTCGGGGCCTAGTCGGCGCCTAGGCGTTATATGTATTTATAAAAGAAAACGATATATATTAGATATATTATATAATATATGTCATATAATTCACATATTCTTAGTCTAAAAAATAGATTAAAACTCAAAGTACATCGAAATAACAAAAAGAATATTAGCTAAATTTATCAGCACACGACATTTACTATCAAATCTGTTAAATTTACAATATTTTTTATTGATAACCATTAATTTATGAAGTAAGAACTTATAAATTTAGTTATATGTAATAAATTTTTAAAATTATACCGAAACAAACATGAAAATTAAAAATCAAATGATAATTGGTTAAAGATTGTGTGTAGCCGCCTAGGACCGCCTAGACCCGCCTAGGACCGTTTAAATCCGCTTAATAACATAAACGCCTAATTCGAACGCCTAGGAGGAAATCGCCACGGTCAAGGACCGCCTAGCGCCTAGGCTCCGCCTAGGCGGCCGCCTAGACCGATTTTTAGAACACTGAGAGCAGATATAGAACATGAAGCCAGAGTTAATATGCATCATAAAATGTGAAAATGACTAAGAAAGGTCTAGAAAAGCTGGATTAAATAACGACAAGGTCTACCACTCAGAAGCTGTTCCCACCAAATATCTTCATGAATTGGGAGGAGCTTGATCACTTGGATCTCCTCCATCGTTTAATGTCCTTCTAAGTTGAAGCTTTTTTGAAGGTCAAGCTACCATCTGCGTTCTGTGGTACCATAATGCCCTCTCAACCATCACAAGTCCTGTTTCGTCAACTGGACAAGGTCTACTGATAAGAGTATTGCTTATCAAACTTGTAAACACTGAATCAAAGAGATAACAAGTACTTTTATTAATCAAATCACCATTGTTACAGAGGAGAAATCCCCAATAACATGATGATACAATTCTTTGATAATCCTCAATGAAACAAACGACACTGTTCTTATACTCTAGACACTCATCACTAATGATCCTCTCTTCTTGGGCTTGTATCCATTGGGCCTTCCTCTTCTACACGTATCAATACCGCCCCCTTTTAAACTGACCTTGTCCCCAAGGTCATGCTGAACAAATTGTTGCCCCCTGCTGCTCCCTTTGATGAAGACTTCCTCCTGTCCAGATGTGAGGTTTCTTGGATAGCTCCCTTTAGCATCTAGCTCTGTCTCTAACAGCCCTCTTCCAATCAACTTACTTAGAGTAACTGCATAATTTATTGGTTCCCTCAATGTCTTTATCAGTTGCGCCTCTTGGAGAGAAGGATTAATTGTTGCACTTGGTGACAATTTGAGCTGATAAGTCGCTTCTGGAACAAGCAGAAGACACCCATACATTGCAGAAAAATCTTGTTTGATACCCCTTATAACATTAACCATCTCCTTCCTCTCTGCAGTCCCTTCTTTTGTCTTCAAAACACTTCCAATACTTCATAATTCTCCATCACAGAATCCTTGCAGCCATACTCCAATTGGACTGGAGTTAGTGGGCATCACCAACTCAACTTGGCAGAGTAATATCCCCTGTATGGTAGAAAATCCCAGATGAGGGTTGAACCCTTTCTGTAGAACTGCAGGATCACACAACTCCGAAATCCATGTTGCAAGTTGTAGAGTCTGAATTCTTCTGTTCTCCACATGCTCCTTCCCATCCATTCCTGAGTTTTTCAAAGTTACAACCCACTGTAATTTCAGAATTACCTTTGTGCTGTCCAACTTTGGAGGTAAAACCTCGTCAGTCCCATTGTGGTTTTGGAAAGTGAGCTCTACTTTCTTGCAATTATCTTCTCCTTGCACTGCCTTATAGCCCCTGTGTTTAACATCAATCAGAAGCGAAGCCAATCCCCTTATCTGATTTTCAGAGATACACCTCCAGACATAACGTAAGCTCTTGATCATTCTGCTCTTCCTTGCAACCTCTGGCGTAGACCTCATTTCCATTACACAGAACAGATTGACAACCCCATATTTGGTATCCTTCCTCATGATTTCACTTGTTCTCCCTTTAGGCAACACATCACTAAACTGGTGAACGCTCTCTGTTTTGTTCCCAACTTCTAGTTTCTTGTTCTTTACCCAAGTTCCCCTCCGAAACAACTCATCAAGCACAAGGAAACAGCCCTTTACTCTCTTACATCCCTTCATTCTTCTCATGTTCTGACTCATGAAGTTTTTATTATTAAAGAACTGATAGTTAAGTTGCTTTCTTTTCCAACGTTTGTTCATACCCAACTTCCTAAGGTGTTCTTCAGGAGATTTCCAACTCCCTTTAGAATTCGAAGTGAACGCAATGAGATTCTCTGAAAACTTCTTTTTGTGTCTAACCTTGTGCATGTTCTTGTACTTGTATTTAGCCTTTTGTTTCTTCCATATGACCATGAGCTTTCTCCAAACTGGTATTGCCAACAAGAGAAGATTTCCATCAGCCCCAAACTTATACCTCGACTTGGCTTGCTTATTTGTCTTGGCAGCTAACATCATCCAATTTTCCAGCACTAGGCCATTTCGCAGTGGTACTTTAACACACCTCCAATAGGTTCTCACACAGCCACACTTCTTCTTACACCACCACTGCCTAAAGATCTTGATAAACAGCTCATGCACAAGCTTAAAATTCCAAAGACAAGCAATCTGGTGACCTGATAACCTTTTCTTAAAGAGCTTATTTGCTCGGTCGTGCTTCTGTTTGAACTTGAATTTCCTCCCTTTGACAAGCTGCTTCTTATCTGATATATATCCCCATGAGTGCTTGACAAAAATCCTCGGATAAACCTTCTTATTGTGCTTGATACCCTTCCTTACATTCTCCCATTTTGCTCTTCTTTCCATCATTTCGAAAGTCAACAATAGCCTCCTATCCAATACTAGGTGGTGATGTATCCTAGTCTCCACACTCGTCATCTTCTCAGCATTACATTTCATCACCATGCAATGCAACCACCTAGCCCATTTTGTAACCTTAACTCCTTCATTCTTCTTGCTCATCTCTGATTTTTTACAAGGTCTGAAGTTCTTCTCTGCAATCTCTTTCCATCTCTTCTTCTTCCTCTTCTTCATTACCCTCTTTCCTCTCATAAGCATTTTGTCGAGCACCTGGCAGTCATATTTTACTCTCTTGGTCTCTGTTGGATTTTCTCCGTCGTGCTGATGCGTACCTCCTCTATTTGTATCAACAAACACAAACAACCCCTCTTCCCTGAATTTACCCCTCTCGAAATACTGACCCACTCTGCCATCCCTGGTCCTTGAGTCTTCTTCCGTTTTCTTTGTGTTCCTGTTGAGCTCCTCCGATCGTTCTTCTCTTTTTGCTACTGCCGTCGCTTCCGTCGTCGTAACCCTCTGACCCAGGCACAGAATCTGATCGACACCCTTCCGAGACTCTCCGACGACACTCTCGGTCTCCTTTGAGGTCTGGATCTCTTCTTCTGTGGGTTTCTTCTCCTCAGGAGATCGTTGAATCTGATCCATGATCGGATCGATATTACTCGGGTACTCACCAAGGTGGCTCACGATCTGGTTCGAGTCTTCATAAGCCAACGTCTCTTGCTCCTGTTGTTTCTTCACATCTTCTACCTTCTTGCCGGCATCTCCGCCCAAGAGTTTTTGAGCAATAAGGTCCAACAACCCCAACTTCTCATGAATCCCAGCAATACTTCCTCGGATGTCTGCGATGTAACCCTTGATTTCTGCGAAATCTTCTCCTACCCCAGACTTCTCGTTCTTCTTCGCGGGAGCCATTTTCCCACAGTCGCAGGTCGAGGGCTCTGATACCACTGATAAGAGTATTGCTTATCAAACTTGTAAACACTGAATCAAAGAGATAACAAGTACTTTTATTAATCAAATCACCATTGTTACAGAGGAGAAATCCCCAATAACATGATGATACAATTCTTTGATAATCCTCAATGAAACAAACGACACTGTTCTTATACTCTAGACACTCATCACTAATGATCCTCTCTTCTTGGGCTTGTATCCATTGGGCCTTCCTCTTCTACACGTATCAAAAAGCTGGATTAAATAACGACAAGGTCTACCACTCAGAAGCTGTTCCCACCAAATATCTTCATGAATTGGGAGGAGCTTGATCACTTGGATCTCCTCCATCGTTTAATGTCCTTCTAAGTTGAAGCTTTTTTGAAGGTCAAGCTACCATCTGCGTTCTGTGGTACCATAATGCCCTCTCAACCATCACAAGTCCTGTTTCGTCAACTGGACCGAATCACCCGAGATATTCTCCTATCAATACGTCAAAAGAAAAGCTGCTCAAAACTTCTCTCCTGGCTCTCTCGTTCGTACCTAGAGCTGTATGACTACTAAAAACTTCGTAATTTGGGGGAGATAGGACCAATGATGGCAGAAAGGCAAGCTTCATTTCGATGCTTTTTCAATTGGATACGTGTAAAATGGTCACCACAAATGGTTCTTCCATGCTTTACAGTTTCACTTATAAATGAAAAGAAAAAATATGTTACAAGAGAATAAGAAAAGCAAATGGAAGTTTTATGAACCATCATAAGTCCCGTCATGTGGTTAATAAACTACCATCGCCTCTGCCAAATCAACAACAACAACAGCAAACGGTACAAAAAAATCAACAATTTTTTGGTATTTTTCTATGTCTTTTGGTTTAACTCGCCACCTTCAGCTTCTTCCATATTGATCCGACCTAAAGATAACATACAAACCATCACTCCTTTTGCGTTTCACTAAACAAATGGAGACAGGCGGTTTACAGTTTCGTTACTTACCTAACAATGATATCAACGACGGGGCGTCCCCTGATCCATTTGATTTCATCTCCGCACCTACGTTTCAATGTCACGGCTAAAACTTACAACTATTGTATCAACTATTCGACCTTCTCTCCATAAGAAAGATCTTGGCTTAAGACCAAATTATAAGCAACACACATAACCAATAGAGAAAGAAGCGTCACCTGTATTTTCCATTGATCTTGTGATGTCTGACTTCTTAAATGTAAATCCTATGAAGTTGGTGTCCTTGGACGTCAACATCTGCTCAACCAACCCCAAAAGTTATTATCAAGAACAGTTTTTTCTTCTTTCTTTCTTTGTTACGTTGATAATCTTTAAACATAACAAAACAGAATCTGCTAGCTTTATCTAGTCCTGGCAAACGTCATTTTGCAACACAGATTATATTACAGGAATCCAGTGGAGTGCGTCACCTTTCTCCAAGGACCAACTTGTGGTGCTTCGGATGGCGATCCTTCAACCTACAAGATATCAAAATAACTTGATGAGGATATCAGACGGACAACTGCTTCATGCCAGAAAACATGTTCATGACAAGCATTTTCAGATTCCATCTAACTTACTTCAGGGAACTTTTCAAAATTCTGTGTGTCTAGTTCTCCATCAACAGTTGGTCTATAAGCTGCCTCCATGTCATACAGTTTGTCCCATTGGGTGCCATTAAACCAGGGATGCGTCTGAAACATGAACAATGATGTCAAGGCTGAAAGTGAGGAAAATGAAATGCATCTTTAACGATCTTATTCAGAAGTCTCACCCTTATCTCCTCAGCACCTCTGGTTCCCAACCTTGACTCAACATCACATAGCAAGCGCAAAATCAAGTCCCTCGCTTCATCTGATATTTTTGGTTCTTCAGGGAATTTCAAGCACACCCTCCAATTAATTATCTGACAAAAGAAGTCCAATTCTTCAGCAAGTATGAACACTTCTATTATAGATACTAAAAATGCATGCCTAACCAGCTATATACACCTTACCTTGCGGCATGTAATACGTGGGTCATCAGAACAGAATGGGGGATACCCAACTAACATCTCATACAAAATTGCACCAAGAGACCACCAGTCGCATTCCATTCCATATCCTTTCTTTAGTAGTACCTCTGGAGCCATGTAATCAAGAGTTCCAACAGTTGAATAAGCCTATAAAAGTGAAAGATAAACATGTACAAATATTGATTACTCAAGATATATTGGATGGGGTAATCGATCTTTATCGGCTAGCAAAAATGAGTAAACCCATTCGAGAAAAAGTATATATACCAATGCGCGGCGATTGCGCTTCCACTGAAGCAGCTGCTCTTTAGGCATTTGCCAGGGTGCTTTGTCAGAGTCTGATTTTCCTGACTGGCTCTCTGCTTCCTGAGAAAGCATTTCTTCCTCTTCTAATAGCAGTGAAGAATACTTATCATCTAGTGGCTTACATAAGCCAAAATCTGAAAGCTTTAAATGCCCACTTTTGTCTAGTATCAAATTATCAGGTTTGATGTCCCTACAGGCAAGAAGAAGTAACCTCAACAACGATAACCAGAGAATATAAATGTTCTCTGTTCCCAAGAATAAACGAAGGTGTACATGACTTTTGCGGAGATCTCCCCCATAGATTACTAGGCATAAACAAACAGTAGGTTTGACAGGTATAAACACTTATTATACCTGTGAACATAGTTGTGTTGATGGATTGAATGGATAGCAAGAATGCTCTCAGCAAGATAAAAGCGGGCAACATCTTCGGAAAGAATGTCTTCTCTCATGAGTAAAGTCATGATGTCACCTCCAGGTAAATACTCCATAATAAGATACAAACATTCGGAATCTTGAAAAGAGTAGAATAGCTTTACAATGTAACGGCTGTCAACCTCTGCAAGTAAGTTCCTCTCGGACCTTACATGCTCAACCTAGAGAGAAGAAGAAAAGGACGGCAAACCAATTAAGTAACAAAAGAAAACAAACTTGCAAAACTGAAACCTGAAGCCGTCCAATGAATCCTGTCTTGCATCAACTTTGCACTTACTGTACTACTAGTCTACTTACACTACTACTCTGAAACATGTTATAGATCCCTTTTTTACTTGAATATGGTGAAAGCAAGATGAGTAAAAGAAGAAAGTACCTGTCCACGGCTAAGCATCTCAGTTTTTTTCAATTTCTTCATGGCATAAACCTCACCTGTAGATCTCAAACGGCATAATCTAACCTGAGATACATTTTTAGAGATTAAACATAACCGGAGAGTTAATTCCTTAACTAAACATGTCAAATTCTAGAGGAATCACAATTGGGAAAATATTAATAATGTTGATGTACCTCACCAAAGGCACCTTTGCCGATAACAGTCAATAGCTCAAAGTCATCAATCCCAATTTTACGTCTCTGAAGCCTCATGTACTCAGTTTCGCGACGAGCCAGACTCCTCATCATCTCGTCTTGTTCTTCAACAGGTAACTGAGCTTCTTGAACTTTCCTCTGAAACTCTCTGCGTCTGCAAGTAAAGACAGAGACGAAACTAAGAGATAAGAGATCAATCTCGTCTTCAATCAATTTTTTTAAATAAAATTCTCAAGTCAAACACAAGTCAACCCTATCCAAAAACCATTCTGATCCGAAATAATTTCTCAAAACCTCTCCATTCGTTCGTGCAAGCCTTGCAAGTAATTCTTGTAATGATTCTCGATGAATTGCTTAGCGGCAGCTGCTTTCTGACGCGTGACCGGAGATGAAACCGCCGCATCTGTTTCCAATTCGAATCCGCGGCCTGGTTTGGCGTTTAGACCACCGACGCGAACGGTTCCATCGGCTCCTTCTTCCATTTGAAGCAGATCGAAGAAGAGAACAAGAATTGGTGTGTGTGGAGACTGGAGAAACAGAGGAAGAGTGAGATTTTATTAGAGAGCCATGAGTAATGAAAGAGTAATCGAGGAGAGATCTAAATGAGCTGGGAAAGGAGGAAGAACGTGGACTATTTAGGAGAGATGAACTTGCAGAGCTGTCTCCTTGTATGGTTTTCGTTTTTATATTAATAAATTTATTATTCAAAATAATACAATTTAAAGAAACAATAATAATTTTAAGTATTTAGAGAGTTTTTTTTTTATCGGCTGTATTTAGAGAGTTTCTATGAAATTTTTGGAAGCAACTTTTTATTTTATTTTATGTTCTGACTTCGTGTCAGCGGAAGGCTTGGATCTCCCGATGACGGAAGAAGATTTCATTTTTATTCTTTCTTTCTTTTTTCTCTCATTCTTGTCTTTAGTTATTAAGTGGATTGTATAACTTGATTTTATTAATCTTTTTGACGACAAAAAAAAAAAAAAAAGATACAGTTCAGTATATGAAGTACTAGATTTTAGGAAGACTACATCATATTATTTTTTGGTCAACCATTGGAATGAAGATGTAAAATTAGGGGTAAATAAACCAATCCATATTCAAATGATTTAAGTTTATATGGGTTATGGATTGATCAAATCTATTTAACCTATTTATTTTAATAGATTAACTAGGTGATCGACCGGCACGCATGTGCAGACTTTTGTCTGTTATTAATTAATTTAGGAGTATCTCTCGATTAGGGTGAAGATAAAACGTGATTTTAATTTTTTTTCTGGTCGGGATTGGTTAGAGATTCAAGTAATCGTTTTATATAAACATGATTACATTCGAATTTAAGTAATCGTATTTTGATATGGGATCGATCCGCACGCATGTGCGGGCATTTTTCTGTTGTTAGTTAATTTAGGAGTATTTCTCGATTAGGGTGAAGATAAAACGTGATTTTAATTTTTTTCTGTTCGGGATTGGTTAGAGATTTAAGTAATCGTTTTATATGCACATGGTTACATTCGAATTTAAGTAATCGTTTTCAAATGTGCAGACATTATTATGTTGTTAATGGACTTAGGTGTATTTCTCGATCACGAATATAAAAAGTGATATAAGTTTTTGTCTATATCGTGATGATGTAAGATTTAATTCATCGTTTAATATGCATATCCGAATTATTACGTTTGGATCGGATGCATAAAATAATAAGTATATACTCATACGAATATTTATAACGGGTTTATATAAAGTTACTAAATATTCTTACAAACATACAAATCTGAGCAAGACATTAAACATAAGTTTTAGTTTAGTTTAAAACAGGATTCCGACATTGGAAGAGTTGGAGAGTTTAAGAATTGGAGGAGGAAAGCATCAGGAATGGAGTTGTAGCATTTTGCCAGAAAAGCTTAAGTGTGATTCTCTGCTTCGCCTTGATATTATTTGTTGTCAGAAATTCTCTTAATCCGCCAGCCAAACGAATACGTCCCCTATTAGTATCCGAATGGAATGCAAGCTCAACAGACCATTTCTGTCCATCATCATTGACCATCAAAATGGTTTTGCCAGCAACCGTCCACAAGTCGTTTGCATCCAGAAAGAACTTAGGAAGATACTGTAAAATGAACACATATGAATCATGTAAAAATATTTAAAACATTGATAGAAAAGAATAACTTACGATTCTGCTTCGCTTTATGCCGTCACTCGTGACGTTTAAGGTAACAAACTTCTCATTAGCTCCTTCAAAAATCATCTCGATTATTAGTCAAAACATTAAAAAATCATCATTTATTGTCTGGAAAATAAGTGGAAAAACACTTACTCGTGCTACCTTCTCCAGTCTCCATTGTGTGTGATGTATTTCCTTTAAAACAACAACTCGATAATTATTCAAAACATTAGAAATCATCAGAATTGCATGGAAAATAAATGGAAAAACACTTACTCGTGATACCTTCTCCAGTCTCCTTTGGATGTGCTGTATTTATTTCAAAAATCAACTCTATTATTAGTCATAACATTAGAAATCGTCATTAATTTTATGCAAAATAAATGGCAAAAATACTTACTCGGGATACCTTCTCCAGTCTCCATTAATTCTGCTGTTTTTTTATATGTGATCTCACAAGCGTTTGATCCAAACTGGTGTACCATATGGAAATCATCACCTCCACGATACTCGAAAATCAGAAGATCTAACTCATCTAATGCATGAGCTCGGAAGAACCGTTTCCAACCATTTTTAATCCTATTACCCATTCGTTTGATTGGGAACTCTTCTCGCCTTAAATCAGATGTGAGTACACCGATTGTAACATCTGTTTTTTCAAGTATAAAGCTATTAAAGAACTTTTCTGGTATAATCTGCAACACAAGTTTAAACAATTATTGCCATAAATAAAAACAACTTAAAATTAAACCTTGATGAGATTGTCATAGTAAGATTACATACCAAACTCCTTCTACACTTGCGTGGAAGCATATACACGAAAAAGAGTGGGTGTTTCATCCTACGATTTGTTATCTGCAAGTTTTAATAAGTAAGTCTAAACCCACAATAATTACATGCATGTATCAAAATAGATGAGTTGAAGGAACCATATTCAAGTTGCAGAATAGATGACTAATTGAAAGACGACACTATCGGTTTATCTCAATATAAATCTGAAATTCTAAGAAAACAAACCCTAATGCTAAACATCGTTCTAATGCAAAATTATGGGTTACCTTTTTGGATCAAGTCTTGAGTAACCACAAATCTCTTACTATAACTCGTTAGATTGCAGCGCAAAGATTGAAAAAGTTTATTTCAATCGCCACTGCGCTTTACCGTTTTTTTGCTTATTTCAGAATGACAAATAAACATAGATCGTTTCAACTTCATTCTTAATAATCTGGGCCATAATTAATTTGGGCTTTAAATAGTTTTTTAGTATTTTAATAAATTAGCCCAAATGGAAGTTTAGATTGTAAAGAACAAATACTTCTTCACAAATAAGTCTTTTCTATTTAGGCTAAGTTCTAATAATTATGGTTAGATGGAAATTACAAAAATTATATGTAATAATGATGAATTTTTTTTATTATTCATAAGAATTTATTTTTGCAACGAAAGACAACAATTATTTAAAGTAAATAACTAAATAGATGATTAGGAATGGAACATAAATTAGTGAATTTCAATATTTTGCAAGGCAAACCATGCATCTCGCACTACAAGAAATAAAACGTGTTACATCATTTATTTTATTTATTAACATCGATTTTTGATTGATACAAATTCATTAGCATCACTAATATAAATGACTTTTGAAGTGATTAATCTAATGTTTGTATCATTTAAAACCGATTGATGCAACTATTCTCATCAGTTCGTTTAAGTAACGTTAATTTCTATCACTTGCTATAAGTGATGTTAAAATTCGCATCAATCAAAATAAATGATATAAACATTAGTTTCAGTTATAAAAATTGATTTTAAATATTTATATCATTTATGTTAATTGATATAATGGTTATGTAAATTATAAAAAGTGATACCAAAATCAACGTCATTTTCAATAAATGAAATGATCATTTATATGTCGTTTGTATATCTGATATAAATCAATATATTAGATAATCTATTTTTTCCTTTTCCTAAACATGATTATTTTTTAATCTACATTAACTTTATATTCTTTTATAGAATAAATATCTACTAAAATATTTATTTTTGGCAACTTAGACATTTAAAAAAAAAATATTTTTATTGGTTGTCAGTAATATAACCAATTGTCCTACATAGATGAAAGACATGATATTCCATTATATAGTAAAAATCTTGTGCTCCTTCCTCTTTTTCTAACCAATGTGGAACAAAAGTAAATTACTATAGATTTGTATCATTTTAAGTGAACTGATGTTATGCAAGTATCAGTAACCATAACTGATGTTAAACCACATATGTTCTGTCATTTATTATTTATGCTAATTTTATATCTTTTATTTAAGTGATACTAATAAAATTGAGCAAATGTTTCATTTAGGCAACTGATATAAATATAGATATTTGTGTTAGTTCTTAAAAATGATGTAAATTAATATTGATTTGTATCAGTTTTATTTTAAATAATATTAATCATCTTAATATACTATCAATTATTGCAAATGATTTAAAATCACATATTTAATGTCAATTTTTAATAAATGATTTTAACTATCATCAATTATTTTTTTGACACTATATAAGTGATTCTGTACACCTTATTTGCTGTAGTGTCAGAATGTGTCATAAACAACATTATTAATAGTCTTTAGATCCGAATAGCCACATGGTCCCCTTATTACATCCAATAGACGACCTAAATAATATAATTCTCCAGCTTCTTCTGCAAATATTGGTAAAACACATAAACCCGTTCTACCTTGTTTGCGGTGTTTCCACTGTAGAGTTTTTTTATTCCAAACAAATTTAGTTGTTATTTGTGAATATAGAAGACATCTTGCTTGAGGATGAACTCGATTGCATTCCATCCAAGCCAGAAATTTATTTTCTTTTTCCTTATATGCGAAACTATCATCTTCGTCGAAAAGAATTTGTGGTGAAGGAAGAACAATAGGTAAAATATCAATTGGTTTAATAGAACGTTCGGAATAAGCTGTTAAAAATAAATTTGTTAACTATAATAGTAAGACTTGTTCAACAGAAATAAAAAAAATGTAATGTTAAAAAATAAAGATACCAAAGAGTTCTCAAATTTACCTATAGTTTCCATTAGCAACTCGAGATAGAAATGATACTAATAGAAGATGATATCAAAATATATAGTACTATGATGTTAGAGTTTCTTAGGGATAATA
Source organism: Orychophragmus violaceus (assembly GCA_030180135.1). Lineage (NCBI taxonomy): Eukaryota > Viridiplantae > Streptophyta > Magnoliopsida > Brassicales > Brassicaceae > Orychophragmus > Orychophragmus violaceus. Next base: position 77,772,137 of record CM058235.1, on the reverse strand, counting down.
TCTCTTGTTACGATTTTGTTTACTAATATCGGTACATAAATTATACCAAGAATACCACACTTTACAAATTAGAATATCATAGTTATTATAATATCTTCTATTTTAACAGAAAGAATATCTCATTTTCTACCAGGATATAGTATAAATTGTTAATTTATAAATGTATTCGATAAGTGGTTCCATATTTGACTTGTAAGAGATATTCAAATTTTGTTTAGGGAAATTTTAAACAAATATATTCCATAAAATAATTTTTATATTCTATAAACACACGGAATTACATTTGGTATGGTAGTAGTTAAATTTTTAAATAAATATATAAATATTAACTTCTAATATTGTACAAAAATCTAGTAGCAGTTCAACAAACAAACAAAACGAAGCACTAAAAAGTTTTTGAAAGAAAAAAAGAAAATTAAAACGTAGGAGCAATAGTGAGTTAAAACTTGAAATAGTGAGATAGACCAAGTCAGACATTCTTAGAGGAGAGTCTGAGGACATGAGCAGTTGGATTTTGCCAGAAAGGTTGAAGCATGATTGTTTGGTTGGCCTTTACATTGTTTCCTTTCAGGAATTCTCTTAATCCGCCTGCCAAATGAATACGTCGCCTATCAATATCAGAATGGAATGCGAGCTCAACAGACCATTTCTGTCCTGCATCATTGACCAACGATATGATGTTGTCAGCAACCTTCTCTAAATCGTTTGCATCGACAAAGGACTTGGGAAGATACTGCAAAATGAACAAATATGGATCATGTAACAATATTTTAAACCAAACTACAAATGAATAACTTACGATTCTGCTTCGTTTAATGCCATCACTCATGACTTTTAAGGTAACAAACTTCTCCTCTGTTCCTTCAAAAATCAATTCCTTATTAGTCAAAATAGTAGAAAGCGCGAAGAAAATGTCTCGAGAATAGGTGAAAAACACTTACTCGTGCTAGATTCTCCAGTCTCCATCTGAAACATTTTTTCATATGTGATCTCACAACCGCTTGGTCGGTACTGTTCTACCAAATGAAAATCGGAAGCCCCACGATACTCAAAAATTAAAAAATCTAAGTCGTCTAATGCATGAGCTTTAAAGAACCGTCTCCAGCCATCTATAAGCCTATCACCAACTCGTTTGATAGGGAACTCTTCTGGCCTCGCATTAGACGTGAGTTTACCGACTGTAACATTGGTTTTTCCAAGTATATAAATCTTAAAGAACCTTTCTGGGATAGTCTGCACAACAAAATTTAAACAATGATTGCAAGAGGTAAAATCACCTTAAAAAAAAGCTCAGTATAAAGGACTAAGATTACATACCATACTCTTTCTACATTTGTCTGGAAGCATAGGCTTGCAAAATTGTGGGTTTTTCATCTTCCGATTTGTTTTGAGAAACTACTATGTTTTCATAAAAATCAAAGATCATTACATGAATGTATCAAAACAATATGATCTAAACCCGATCTAAAAATAGAGAACTGTTTCTAAAGGATAGTTTCCATATATACAAACCCTAATTTAAAATATTGTTCTGTGTTGAATTAGTTGTTGATTGACCCCAATTCTCGAACAATATACTCAATATAATTCGCAGCGCCAAGATTGAACTGGTTTTTTTTGCGTCGATATTCTGAACACTTGAACGATTTTTGGAATGATTAGAATGACTAAAATATACTGAAACGTTTCATCTTCAGTCATATTACAATGGGATTTTCATTTTTGGGCTTTAATAGTACTGATTATAACATCATGTTATGTTAACATTATATTAGCCCAAATGGAATCTTAGACTGAAAATAACCAAGACTTGTTGATGCGTGAAATTTTTTTGAAAGTTTGTGGAGCCATAGTTTAAAATCAGAAAAATTAGCGGAGAAATTAAATTGAAAGGAAGTTTATTTTCTCTCAGTAAGAGACAAGAAAATAAAGCGTTTTAGGGTTTTAAATTTAATAGTTTCCAAATTTGTTGAGTAAAAGATGTGAACAATTAAATGATAACCATTGAATTAATAATAGTAAAATGTGTAAAAATGTGAAGTCCAACCCATTGGTTTATGAATAACTTTTGGGCCACAACCACTAATGATATTTTTTTTTCTCTTAGACCAATTTTTTTTTGTTTTCGAATCACACTAAGAAATGCCAATAAGAATGACTAAAGACTTCCTATTCTCGATAAACACAATACAATTTTTTATATTTAGATTTAAAATTTGTATTTCATAAGTTTCTAAACATATATGATCTTCTTTATATTAATAGGTAAAACTTTTCATATTTATTCATATCAAAGTTTACAAAAAATATTATATTTAACACAAACGAACCAAGTGAAGAATTACAATAACCCTTATCCATATAAAAAATGTAAACATAAGCATCATGTAAATTGAACACATTTGTAATTGTTGTCTTTTGTATCGATTTTACTAACGTTTGTTCGTTAAACAAAACAAATTAGCATCTCACATTTTAATTAGTTGGAGAATATTTAGTTATTAAATTTAAATACACCATTTACATATGTACATATTCATCTATATATATTAATCCCCGCACAATACTATACTATGTACTACATGAGTTCAATTTATTTTATTTTTAGACATACTAAATGAGTTAACTTAATTTGCAAAATCATAATTTATTTTTTAGGTAGGCTGCAATAACGTCTTTTCACTTCATTGGAAGTTGCGGCTATTATTGCAGGTCATGATCACTTATGCAATTGGGAATGTAAAAGAACTACTAAATAAATCATAGAAACATGTTCAAATCAAGACAAACAATCTGTTCACAAAAACATAACAAAGTTCCTAATGCAGTGGAAGAAAATTAAAAAGAAAAAATAGATCTTCTTAACATAGAGGAGGCTTAGGGTACCTGTAGGAAAAAAAAATCATACCAACAATAAAAACATAAGATTACTGGAAAAAACTTCCAATAGTCAAATCCGTAGATATTTTACAAATACCTCTTCACTAAGTCACGTAATTCTTCAACTTCATACGCGTCAAACCGTAACTTAGAAAGCCGTTGAATAGCCTCCAATCTTACCAACCCTAACCCAGAAATACTTATAATCAAATGTCATTTTACAATAACTGAAGAAATTAATAAAACGTTTGGAAATCTTTCATACCACCACTATCTTTGACAATGTTAAAGCATTGGAATAAGCAGAAAATATCCCGTTAAGACTTTTGGCCCATGCCGTCACCAAAATAATAGCTAGATCCCCATTGACGACACAATCCAATGCATTGTTTCTGCCAAAAATAAGTACTAATAAGCTTCTCTATATTCAATGAATATTCTTCATCTAAATAAATGATATTTCTACTTACTCCAAATCATTAATTGCAAATTTTATTTGAAGACGCCTTCAGAAATAAGTTTCCCGGTCATTGGTATGAAAAACTGGATTTATTTCAAAGCCATCAATTCCAAGAACAACACCAATCAAATCTATACCTCAAACAACAAAAACAAATGAATAACCTAGTCTAATAAACAATAGTATTCCAGACCAATATAATAACATGTTCAAAAAAATCATACCGATTAGATAGATGCTAGTTATACTGCCATTTGAAATGGCTTTTATTGTCTTCAAGTCTAAGTAGTGTTCACCATTAAGGAATGAAATTCTCCATATTATACTCGAACGGATTCGATATAAAGAGTATAAACTATCTGTCAAGCAGCCCGACATCGGCATATCAACGATAAGAACATTATCCCATTGAATCCAGTGGCCTTCAGATTTTAAGAGCCACTCGAAAATTTCAACAAAATCACCCCATAGTTGTCCTTCTATCATGTGACCATATTTGTAATAAAGTGAATCACAAAGAAAACATCAAATACCGTAAGAACAAACATGATCTAACCACTATTAGAATGAAAATATGTACACAAACAGTTATAATATTAAAAGAGACCTGTTCATCCACCAATAATAGTTTTATGGTTTTCGCGGTTATAACATCTTCAAACATCTAACACCGAAGGACCTTCAATCTCAAACTTCATTTGGTGGTAGACTTGTTGATCTCCGTAAGTAACTGGCATTGACTTTGGGCCATATTTTTTTAGAATAAAGATCGAGGACAAAAAATTGGAGGACTGAAATAAAGTTAAAATAGATGCAGTTTCGTGCCTAGGGTTTTAAAATAAATTCTCACCACGATTCCAGGAAGTCACGGTTGTGTATATATTTTCTTTTAAGTAAAATAATGAAAATTTAAAATTAAGTTTTTAAATTAAACATTATATGTTAACAATCTATTCTGTTAATTTTTCACCTTGCTATTTTTGATAAAATTTAGGAATCTTTCGTGTTAGGGTTGAACTTATTTGGCCGCAATCTTCTGCTGGAAGATTAGTATATGCCAATAGTTTTATTAGCTTAAGAGATAAAAACTATATTTCGAAAACAAATATATATATCAAACTATAAAGATTTTCAATACGATATTGCGATATGTTTGAGGAAACTTCGAATAATACTATCAATTTTAAAATAATAGAATTGTTATAATCTTAAGCATTCATATATTGTTAAGATATTGAGTTGATTTGATCCGGAATAATAAATGGAAATTTCCGGTTGTTTAGATTCATTTGAAATGTTTACGATTCGCTAAACCGTTTTATTATTATACAACTCCGTCTGTAACCAAATGTTAAATGTATATTTAGACTAACAAATTATAAATTAATGTTTCGCATATTCTCTCATTTCGATTTCTCATAGACATGTATTTTTTGTTAAAATATATTTTAAACTTTAAAAAATAAGTTTGTCCAAATAGCTAAATTCTCCAATCTATTTAAGTGATTACATTACTGATAAAGAAACCCATACACATTATTGATATATAAGTTTATTATGATAACATTAAAAATCAACTAATACCAAGTAATAAAAAATGCTCAAGGTCTACACATTTAGATTAATAATTTAGAAGATGAAATGCTCCATACGATCTTCTTCACGGTATTGCTCAGGAACCGGATTTGGAAATCTACAAAAAGATAAATACATGTATTACTCCTCCATATATAAATTCAAGATCCATACATGAATTCGATGGTGTATGAACAAAACCTGTTGAGGAACTGAACAAAGTCAGGATTGTTAGTTTGATCATAGACAATCTTCGAAAGCTCTTCTTCTCCTTTAAGCCAGGTAAAACCTAAATAAATACAACAAATAACGAAACTTCTTAAAATTTTATAGAATGCAAAAAAATCTATATGAATCAATCATACGCAATAAAAATTAATACATACTAAAATCATTTTTATTCGATCACACACAAAATTACAATTCTTACCCGCTTCATGTCTAATGAAGAAACATCTAAGAATAACGAAGACATGTTTCTCGGCATCATCTGAAAACCTTTTTATCAACTCCTCACCATATCTACCAATGAATAAACACTGAACGCTCCGGAGGCTAATTAAAAAAATTGATAACTATTATTAGCGACAAAAGGCAAAAAATACACAAAATATAAGATTAAGATCGCCTCAATTTATATCTCGAATGTAAACTGCAACTTTGGCCCTGCCCAATAGTTTTGAAGCTTTCCAACATGGGTTACAACACCAACAACATCTATAAAGTGAAAAAATAAATTATAAAAACATGTAAATAACATGTTTATCATCATTAAAAGCACAATATTGACGTTTAACATGCCTTTAGGATACGTATCATAAGCCCTCCGATCTAAGATATCTGAAATCGATGTGTAAACAATAACACGAACATCCGGAATACCATGATAAGTCACACAAAAATATGTCTCTGATTTCAAAACCAGCTTGAAGTTGTGAGGAGTCAAGGACATATATTCTGGTGAAAGAACTACTTGAGGATTTGTAAGGTTAAACCAACGACTCTCGAACCAAGTTGAATCAATAAATTTGTCAACGTCAGAAGCATGAACGACGGCCTCGATCTTAATACCCTAAATTCCAGAATTACTCATTCAATAAAACATGCAAGAACAAAAGTTAAGAATAGAAAATGGAAAAAGATATTACCTCTTGATCGACTAAAATCATTGACAAATTTTTTTCTCCAACGGTAGAAGCAAATACGGAGCAGAAAAACTTTAGTATCCAAAACAAATGGGACATCGTTGTTGATCTCAGAAAGTTTTCGGATAACCGGAAGAGACATGGTTGATACTTGCTGGTTATTATGGATAAATCTAGAAAGAAAATTGTAAACAGTAAAATATGAATCGTTTAGGGAAAGAACCTTTATAGATTCTAAAAGTTATGAGCAAGAGGTGTAAAGATAGAAAGACAACTCTTGCTTTAGTATAGATGCTTGGGACTTATTCGTCTTTTTACTATTAGTAACATATGTATTTTTATTATTATTAACAATTAATAATCACAGATAAGTACCTATTCGTTTCAAGTTGGTATGTAACATATCTGCAAAACTTTATTCGAAATATAGGGACTAATGAATGTTAGTTCACCTATCATTAAACCTTAGCCTCTCCTTTGATGGGACAGAATAGAAAAACAAAACTAAAAAACATATTAATCAATATGTAATACTGAAGAAGAAGAAAGTAATAGAAATTTTAAAAACAAAAACATAGAAATCCTTACTTTCTATAGAAATTCTCATACGTTTGAGAGTTCAACTCACATCATTAAACCTTGGATTCTTCATGTATGGGACCAAACGAACAAAAGAGAATTAAAAACCAAAAATATAGAAATCCTTTTAAAGAGTATTTGATCGGGCTTTATTCGGACTGAACATTATATAATACTAAAAAAGTATTTACCGAATCAATAGTTTATCACCAAATCCATCTATATAGTAATAGGCAACCCTTATTCGGACCATAAGCTCATTGGGACAAAAGGGTTATGTGATGTGAACTAAAAATGTCTTGCCAACAACATCCAATGAGACTTTTAGATCTCACACTCCTTTCTGTATACAATCTCAAACGTTTGTTAGTTCACATCAAATCATAGATCTTAGCCTTGTGATAACCGAAGCTCTTCTTTCATGGGACTAAACGAACAAAACAATACCAAAACACCAAAAACATAGAAATCCTTTGAAAACCGGCAAGAAGAAGAAATCAATAGAAATGACAACGGATCATTTGACCAAAGTTTTGATGATCCGGAAGAAAACTACCATGGCCAATGAAAAATAAAACAAAAAGAGAGAAAGCTTCTTAAAATTTTGGACGATGCAAACGATTGTGTTAGAGAAGCCACCCCAAGCTCCCCTTATATAGGATTTCAAAACTCCTCTCGAAAGCTTGGAATATGCCCTAGAATATCTTATTTCAAACTCGGAATAGTGGGATATTCACAAAGATATTATGGTTTTTTTAAGGAAATAAATTAATTAATTAGCTTTAAATCGACCTCGATGGCATTCTTGTGAATAAGTCGAACCCCGAGGCCAATTGTTTATTTTTGGCCTTGCCATGTCACACTTCCACGTCATCATTATCGGCCTCTAGAGCCCTCTCGTGACGACACATCAGCAATCGCCCAGAATTACTTCTCATTTAAAGGTATAGATGGTTTTAATAATTAATCCATTTAATAATATTTTCGTAATTTAAATAATTATTAAATTAGTTTTTTTTTGTATTTTAATAACAAAATTAATTAATTGTTAATCTATAAATAAAATAAGGTTTTTGATTTTAACTCAAATCTCATATTACAAGTTTGAAAGAAAATACGGTTTTGGGGAGAAACCATGGTTTATGTTTTGGCGGAAAATAATATTTTACGGTTCTAACAAGAAAATGTGATTTTACAGTTTTGATGGGAAAACAAAATTTTATGATTTTGACGGGAACAACAAAAGTTCATGATTTTGGTGGGGAAAAAACGATTTTAAGGTTTTGGTGGGACACATGATTTTAAGAATGTGGTGGGAAAAAAGATTTTACCATTTTGACGGAAAACACGATTATACGGTTTTGGTGGGAAAATGCGATTTTACGGTTTTGGCAGAAAAACTCGATTTTATGGTTTTGGTGGGAAAACACGATTTTATGGTTTTGTGGAAAAACATGATTTTACAGTTTTGCGGGAAAACATGATTTTATAGTTTTGGTGAGAAAATATAATTTGATGGTTTTTGCAGGAAAATATTATTATACTTTTTGTGGTTTTGATAAAAAATATGATTTTGTGGTTTTTGTGGGAAAATTTGATTTTTGGTTTTGAAGGAAAAAATTAGATTAATCAAAAAGTCAAAACGTGAGATGTGAATAATATGTTAGATTTGGTTTAGTGAAATTGGTTTAGACTTTGTGTTGGGAATTTTTGGTTTATATATTTAATTTCAATTTATGTTGGTTATATTTTTGTTGGTTTAGATATGGATAACTCATTATCCATTTGAATCCAAACCATTTTCAACCCGATTCATTAAACTCATTTATCTATTATCCACTAATCTATTTATACCTAATATTTTTATCTGTTGGTTTGGATTGGATTGATCTATTAACTTTTATCCATTTTGACACTCCTATGTAAAAGTATTACATAATCCAAAAAATTACGAACGGTGAAGAATAAAGACGAGCAAAACGAGCTAAGATGTAAAAGTATTACATATAAGTGTACTTTTCAACACATTCTTTTTTTTCCGGTAAGATGATTATGTTAAACATAAATCCAAATGTACAATACACTCGGATAAACTAGAGTTCAAATCCAAAATATTACAAAAAATTAGATTTTGAGGTATATACTTTTAAAAGATAATTTTTGAATCATTTTTTTTTTATAACAAACCAATTATTCAACACAAACTTTTACTAACTGAATATTATTATGTTTTTATGCTCAAGTCCCGAATATTGAATAAGTTTTTATTTGAAAATAGTTTATATTATTTTTTAAATTAATCAGTCAATATAAAATTATATAATATAAGTTTAATATTGTTTTAATTTTAAATATTTATATTTTATAGAACAACAATGCTCATATAGAATTTATTTATATTTTTAATATTTTAATAAATTAAATTTATAATTTTATATAAATATTGCCGAAAATTATATAAATATAATTATCGATTTATAAAAGTTAAAACAGGATATTACATTCATTTAACAGTTTTGTATTGGTTTAAGATTTTTTTTTTGACAACAAGATAAAACATAACTAAACTATCTTATATCTATATTGGTGGTTTCTGTCTAACATGAAAACACAAACTGCCTGAGACGCGCACTCTGTGCTATCTATCTGCCTTATGATTTCTTTGTGTGGGGTACATGTTTGAGATCAAAGGTGTAGAAGTACACCTTCGTTCGCTCATACTCTTCTCGGAGGATTGAGAAGCTGGCCATCCTTCTGGTTCAGAAACAATCTTCACCAGTTCCAAATAGCCTGTTGCAAATATGAAGTGAGATTGCTGAAGAGTCTTCATACATTCCATAACCCATATTAACCCTTCCAATTCTGCATGAAGTGGGGCCAAACTCGTCCTAATATTAATCGCTCCCATCATAACATTTCCTTCTCCCTCATAACAACTATACCACTCGTCCTGAATAATTGTCTCCTTCTTTCCATGATCCATCGAAAAAATACCATTGTCCCTGTTAAACAAAATCATTTTCACTAATCTGCATATTACCTGAAACTATCGAGTCTTCAGATAATCCAATAGATTGAGCATCCCCCATGTTAATGATTATGTTTCCGCCATTCTAAGTGTTGCCAGTGGGCTCCTGTCAATTTGACTATAAACCATATCATTTCTACTCTTCCATATGTACCAGTACTCTCGAAAACAAAGAATCCATATTAGAATATACAGATTCCGTGGGAAAGGAGCTCGGGTTTGTTGGAATATTTGATAATGCCCATGTTTGTCGACCCGGCGGGTATTCAAAAAGAACATTATTCATTGATTCCTCCATTCCACACCGGATATCATACTTTATTCCTCGGGAATTTAAGTTCTTCATAACTGAAGGACAACCTGAAATTGCTTGCCATATGAAATGCCGTAGCTTAGGGGGACATGTTATCCTCCACACAAATGCTTGCGGATCTTTTATATTTGGCCCCAAAACAAAAGTCGGGGACCCACTATCTGTTAGATTTCTTTCGTATTGTAACCCGACTTCACCAGATATTTTCCAAACTGTGTAATACCTTCCAAGTGAATCTGGTCGTACAAGTCGGCTAAACGGAATGCTTAAAATCTTTGCTACATCCTCCTTATCAATCACCATCTCGATCAGATCTTTGTTCCACACCTGATTCTGCTGATCAATAAGTTGGTCCACCGTAGATACTAAATGAGCAGTATTTGTTTTTTGTTTTGCTGGTCTCGGGTGGTAGACTGGTATCCATGTATTATTCCATATTGAAATGGATGTCCATGTTCCCACCCTCTTAATTAGTCATTTTTACCACAGATCTAGCTGAAGTCATACTCTTCCATCCAAAAGATGGAGATTACGATTTTGTCGGATCCAACGGATCCGTATTCCAAAAATATCGCCCCTTAAAAACCTTTGAGAAAAGTATACCCAGATTATCTTGCAATCTCCATAATTGTTTTGCTATAAAGGCCGTATTAGTATCATTGAAGCTCTAAAACCAATACCTCTATCTTTCTTGTCCTTGCATAATTTATCCCAAGCCATTTAATGCATCCCCGTACTTTGTCCCCCATAACTCCACCAAAAGTGAGACACAACACTGGTCAATTTCGTTGTTATCGTTTTTTGGTAACCTAAAACAGGACATTACATGATTTGGCAGCGCTGTTGCTACCAATTTGATGAGGACCTCCTTACCACCTCCGGAAATTTGCCTAGTTGTCCATCCATTTATCCTTCCATCCAGCTTATCTTGAAAGAAACTAAAAATCTGTGTTTTTCCTCCACTCAAACTTTCTGGAATCCCGAGATAATATCCCATAACTCCAACCGTATTAATTCCGAGGATCAGTTTCATTTCTTCTCGTATTCCTTCATCTACTTTGTGTCCAAACTGAATTGATGACTTCACAAAGTTTATCTTTTTGATCCAAAACATCCTCATACTATTTGAGAATTCTTAGATTCGTCTGACACTCTTCCTTGTTAGCTTTGCAGAAAAAAGCTATCATCCGCAAAGAGAATATAACACCCCGACCCACGCTAGGGTCGGCGGTACGGACCATGGGACAGGAACAAGGGCAGACGGTCGAGGGAGATCATACGGAGTGTTCCATGGTCAATTGGATGCTAGGCTCAGTGAGAGAAGGAGCTTGGATAGGTGATAAGGAGCTGAATGGAGTGTGTTCAGCTGAAGGGAGCTGAATGGCCAAGCTGGCCAGCTGGGTCAGCTACCAGCCAGCTCAACTTAGCTGACTAGAGTGTTGGGTGCTCGGGTCAGCTGGTCAGCTAGTGACACTAGCTTACCAGGCGGCTGAGGGCGAATGGGTGCATGTGGCTTGGTGCGCATTCAGCCACCCAAACACACCCTTTCGCTCGGAGCTCCATGGCTCTCTTTATCACGATCTGATAAAGAAAAAAAATGAAGATGAAGAGGAATGTTTAGTTGAACGGCGTTGGTTGAGGGTGATGAAGAGGGGATTAGGTTAAGGAAGATTACTTTATGACCATTAGATCTAGGATTAATCAATGGTTGATATTAAAGGAGATCTCAATCCTTGTCATTTTCTAACAACCAATAGGAATTAAGCTATTTATAAAATCATTTTACAGCCAATAAAAATTAGTTTTATGTTTTAATGAGAAATTGAAGGATTAAAGTTTATAATGTATAAACTTTTCAAATAAAATATTAAATTAATTAATATATAAGTAAAACGATTTTAGTTTATAAATATAAGGTTTACAATTTAAGGTTAGAGTTTGAAATATAGGGTTTGTGGTTTATGTTTAGAGTTTAAAATAATTAGAGGTTTATTAATTAGATTCTTGTTTATAATGTAGGGTTTGTTTAGATTTTTATTTATAATAATAATTCTTATTAATATAAATGGGGGTTTAAAAGGTAAGAGTTTACGTTTATAGTTTATGATTAAGAATTTAAAGTTTAGAGTTTGATTACAGTTTAGGGTATAAGGTTTAAAGGTTATAAAGGTTAAACACTATCATTCCACATGGAACTAGGAGCTCTTGAAGTAACCAAACTAGAGAAGAATCATTTGTGAACAGTACCCGCGGATGAACAGTAAAAACTGTTTTGTTACTTTAAGATATTTTGGATTAGCTTCGCTTGTAAGCTAAAATAGTCTAATAGCTCTTTCTCTATATTGTAAATTCTGATTTTGAAATTTGAATCTAAGGAGACTTATTCTCTCTCTAATCTCTTTCAAACTCTCTCTAATCTTCTGATCTTATGTTTATGTACTTAAATCTACAAATCTCTGGTTTATTCTTTTAAATTCTAACACCCATAACCTTATTAGAGTAGAAATAGTTGTAGTTCTCCCACCATAACACATCAAAATTCGTTGTTCACCAAATAAACCTTTATAACTAAAAAACTCTAACACCAAAACCGACCTAGTAACCTCATATTCAATAAAACATCTTTACAACAGATAATATAAGAACAGTCAGGTTCAATAAACCTTCAAACTAAATTCACTAACCAAGTCTTGATATATAACACCCAGAACGAACATCCCCCAACTAACCCAAACTTGATTAAGCTTTGTACAATGTACCATTGTGCCGAATATCGAGAACAACCTCCAAGTAATCCAAGCCAGACATCCATACTCACTTTCATATTCCTTTGTTCTGAGTGCCTTACAAACATATTGCAACTACTTGCCCTATAATTGTTTGTACCACCATATTCATTAACAATAAAGCAAAATTTGAATGCTTATTCATTAAAAAAAACAGACAGAGGGAGGGATAATCTCCTCTGCAATAGACTCACAAAAAACTTCAATAAAAAACTTATAAACTACACTAGACACATCAATTGACTCCAACCATAAGAAGCAGAAAGAAATAAAAACCAGACACAAAACATCCAATCTAAGTGCTTAAAGCTTATTGACTCCATAAACTAAGATTGATTATAAGTTGAGAGGCTCGATTTAGGTGGAGGGTCCAACACCATTGCCAATCTCAATTCTTCTCAGGATTCAGCTCCTTAATTCTCTGTTCTTCCTGCATCATTTTCGAATCTGCCTCACCCTTCTGAACATGTTTCTTCATTGGAGAGATGATAATATGGACCTTCCTTTTCTTTGTGATATATCATGGTTTTTACCTGTTTAAAGCCATGATATAATTGTGTTTTAGAATCGTTTGTAGTGTCTATCGAGTCATTTACAGGTGCTTATTGGCTACATGCACGTTTGGAGGATTACTGGAGATATTGGAGCATTTTGGCCAAGATTGGGAGTTTAAGCCGAGAGAGCTAATTTCACCAATTCTGATCGACCTGTGCAACGATCGTTGCACCTTTGGCATCGATCGTTGCACCCTTGGCATCGATCGTTGCATACCCGCGCCAGCACATTAGTGAAGATTTTGGAGATTTGCAGTTTTGCCCCAAGAAGTTCCAATATTTACAGAAAGAGCCCAAGACGTGATTAGGACTATATAATTAGGTTTTTGGTGTTTTGTTTTACTTATGCTTTCATACTATTAGCTATTGAGAAAGAGAGAGCTTGAGGCTGATCGTTCTTGTACTACAGAGAGAAGATTTCGAACCTCTTTATTTCTCTACTCTTTTATTATATGCAATTTACTTATTCATTGATTTCTGTTTCATTGATCATGTCTGAGTAGATTCATAGTTCGGTTTAGGGATTCTCATTAGGGATTTCATGACCTGCTAGATTGATTTATCAGTTAAGGATTCATATCTTATTTGTTCTTCAACCTGAATTGTGCTTAATACTAGTTTCTAATCTGATCACTTAGAATCTAGACTTTAGGTTTATAAATTGACACGAAAGTGTGGTTTAGAATCTGATCTGTTTAGGTTGAGCAGTTTAATTATCTGCAAAGAAATTTGGTTTAACTGAATTGTGAACAAATCAAACCTGCACTTAAGGCCAGTTTAATTTGTTAGGAATTGCAAAGAAATTTGGGTTTCTGCTAATTGAACTTAGTGAATTCTCGCGACGAAAGTTGGTTAGTTCTAGCTTGTGTTTGAGTTCTAGAACTGAACTTAATTTGATCTTGACTGATATTTGATCTGCTTGTCTGATTTCCTGAGAACTTCCTAGACTTGACGCTTTTAGTACTTGCTTTACAAAACCGATTTGCTACTGATTTACTTTCTGCTTAGTTTTAATTATTTCTGATTTGCATCGCCTAGCTTAACCTGAACTTCTACAGTCTATCGTAAGATTTCTTGAGTCTCTGTGTTCGACCCCTAGATACTACAATTGTCCTGTGCACTTGCAGTGTTTACCTATGGAATTAAACTCTGAGCATATCAAGTTTTTGGCGCCGTTGCCGGGGACTCTTTTGAGTCTTCGATAGATTTGAATCTAGGTTTTAGACTAGGTTTTTGTTTTTGTTTTACGTTACTAATTTTCTGTTTTCTTTTTGACTTCGCCTATTTCAGGTCTTACGCATTTGCATCGATGGACGCATACTTTGTAGCGATCGACACAAGGTGATTCCCGAACTGAATCGATCGTTGCATACCTTTGCATCGATCGTTGCTTGACGATTGCCGACGGTTTATGCATAATCGCGCAACCAGAAGCAATCCGGACAAGAATCTTGTGAATCTCAGACTTGAAGAACTTGCAAGGTTAGAGAGGACGAACAGGAAAGCTCAGAAACCAGTGAAGATGGCCAACACAAATATTGCGCCATTGGTTCTGATTATGGATGCTGAAGGTGTTCTGAGAGACCGGCAGAACAATCCAGGCAACACTCAAGGACAGATGTTGGATGCTGATGGTCATGTGATTGAGCAACAAGTTGTTCAACCTGAGCAAGGAGCTCAAGGTGGAGGAGTAGAAGGTGGACAAGGAATCCACAACCAGAAAACCCACCTAGAGCACCTGAGCAACCTGTTAGGAAGACACTACCGGATTACAATCGCCCAGATGAGTTCTACGCTAATAGATCTGCAATTGTTCCTCCTGCGTTTCCGCGTAATGACTTCGAGCTGAAGACCTCATACTACACACTTGTGGGACAGCGAGTCTTCAGCGGACTTACACATGAGCACCCCATGGACCACATAGAGCATTTCGAGTCTATATTGACTGGAATGAAGCACAATGGAGTAAGCTACGATTACCTGCACAACATGCTTTTTCCTCACTCTCTTGTTGGAGAAGCTGCTGATTGGCTAAGTCAGATTCCACCTGGGACTTTGACTACTTGGAATGCAGTGAAGGAGAAGTTTCTGCGACACTTTTATGATGATGCTCGGTCTGATCAGCTTAGACAAGATCTCTTTACCTTCAAGCAAGGATCCACAGAGCCTTTTAAGACAGCCTGGGTGAGATTCAAGAGATACCAGAGAGATTGTCCTTTATGGTTTCTCTGAGGTGCAGCTGTTGTGTATTTTCTTCAGAGGAGTGGATTTGTGGTATCAGATGGCTTTAGATGCTGCAAGTAATGGAAATTTCTACACTAAGTCTCCAGAAGAAGCTAATGAGCTTATTGAGAACTTGGTCACTAGTAATAATGTCAAGAATGCTGATATGGAGAGGATGAAGTCTTGTGGTAAAGGAGACAGTTCCCAGATAGCTGAGATGAACAAGAAGATTGATTCTGTTCATACACTTCTCAAGAAAAGTGTTCACTTTTCTCAAGATGTTGAAGTAGTTGAGCCTGAATTTGGCTGCGAAGAAGAGGATGTGAACTATGTTGGTGGGACTGGTTTTCAAGGGAATAGATTTGGAAATCAGCAAGGTAGAGGTGACTACAATGGAGTGGGGCAGAGAAGTGCCTTCACAGGTAATCAAAACTTCTCCAAGTTCACTTCTAAGCCTCAGTTTCAGAAGCCTTATCAGACTACTAGCAGCCTTGGAAACAACACTAACAGTTTCACAAGGAACTATAAATCATCTTCCTATCAACCTATTCCTCCTCAGAATGAGCAGAATGATAAGATGATGGGAATGTTTGAGCAGCTTTTGGAAGGACAGCAGAAGAGCACAATGGATTTCAATGGAAAAATAGATGCTTTGTACTTGGATCTGAATAGTAAGATAGATGCTTTGAGCACACATGTGAAGAAGCTGGATGTTCAGGTTGCGCAGACTGCTGGGTCTGCTAAGCGGCCAGATGGATCTCTTCCAGGACGGACTGATGCTAATCCTATGTACCAGCGCAATGCTTTGACGTTGAGAAGTGGTAAGGAGCTTGTTTCTGGTCAGAAAAAGCCGTTGAGTTTGGAGAAAATCGTCGAAATTGAAGAAATGGAAGATGGGATATGTGAATTTCGCACTGCGTCGACCGATGCACCACTGCAACGATCGACACAGATACGAGGATTCTGAGCCTAAGCTCGACGCAGAGGTCGTGACTAAATCGCCTAGAAATGATCGACACAAAACTGGCGACGATCGACGCAAAGCGATTCCCGAGAGTTCAAACGCAGAAACATTGAAAAAGGCCGATGAAAGGATCTATAAGCCTAAGGTTCCCTTTCCTAAGGACCCCAAAAGGACTAAGAACGAGAGGCAGCTGGCCAAATGCAAAGAAATCATTAAAAAGGTGTTGATTGAGTGCCTTTGGTTGATTCTATGCAAACTAATCTTGTGATGAGAAGATGTCTTAAGGATTTATTTGCTGGTAACTGGACCGACGAGGAGAGTGTAATGATGATCACAGAGGTTTGTAGTGCTGTGATTCAAGGTACGTGAGATTCAAGAGATACCAGAGAGATTGTCCTCATTATGGTTTCTCTGAGGTGCAGCTGTTGTGTATTTTCTTCAGAGGAGTGGATTTGTGGTATCAGATGGCTTTAGATGCTGCAAGTAATGGAAATTTCTACACTAAGTCTCCAAAAGAAGCTAATGAGCTTATTGAGAACTTGGTCACTAGTGATAGTGTCAAGAATGCTGATATAGAGAGGATGAAGTCTGGTGGTAAAGGAGACAATTGCCAGATAGCTGAGATGAACAAGAAGATTGATTCTGTTCATACACTTCTCAAGAAAAATATTCACTTTGCTCAAGATGTTGAAGTATTTGAGCCTGAAATTGGCTGCGAAGAAGAGGATGTGAACTATGTTGGTGGGACTGGTTTTTAAGGGAACATATTTGGAAATCAGCAAGTTAGAGGTGGCTACAATGGAGTGGGACAGAGAAGTGCCTTCACAGGTAATCAAAACTTCTCCAACTTCACTTCTAAGCCTCAGTTTCAGAAGCCTTATCAGACTACTAGCAGCCCTGGAAACAACACTAAC
The DNA here is from genome assembly GCA_030180135.1 of Orychophragmus violaceus. Lineage (NCBI taxonomy): Eukaryota > Viridiplantae > Streptophyta > Magnoliopsida > Brassicales > Brassicaceae > Orychophragmus > Orychophragmus violaceus. Next base: position 77,754,716 of record CM058235.1, on the reverse strand, counting down.
AGTTTCACAAGGAACTATGGATCATCTTCCTATCAACCTATTGAAGGATTGTTTAGTTGATCCTGATTCAATTCTTAGATTCATACCAACCTAAACATGCAGATCTAGGTTCTTCTTGATTAGAAACAATGATTAGATCTCACCTTATACCTGTTAATTGCAGCGGAAAGGGAGAACAGGTCAGAGATCAGAGAGCCACCAAGGGATGGATCCTCCAAAGGTTCACACACGCACACCAAGCAGGAAGAGCGGCTGCTAGACCAAGCTGAGGAGGCGTCGCAATAGAGAGAGAGTTGGCGGCTCGGTTAGGGTTACTAAGGAAAACAGACTCGAGTTTTATTTATAAAACTCGTCCCGTTCCTCTTGGGCCATTTGGCCCAAATACCAAATAACTCGAAGGCGTTCGCGCACTGTGTCGATCGACACACCTTGTGCATCGATCGACACACAGTGGCCAAACCCTTTTATTCTCTCTAAGTACAGTAAATGCCTAGCACTTTTACCGTACTTCTGCTAAGCCGTTCCTATACCTTTCCTATTAGCTTAGGCGTGTGACCCATATGGGATCATATAATAGAGGCAATAAGTCCAAGACTTATAGATCATGAGCGGACTCTAGCAAGCCATCATGACCCCCAGTATTATATGACTTATGTCTGATCATTGACATACTCTTACTTTCTAGAGACAGTACCGAGATTACTGGACACAATTCTAACAATCTCCCACTTGTACTGGAATCTCTGTATTCATAATCCTTTTGTCACAATATCTCGATTAGTCATAAGGCAAGATTGGTGTCATCCTTATAAAGCCTAATCTTGTTCATCGGACTCTGATTTGATACTGACAATCCAAACGACTCGGGACAGTCCGTTTGAGCATGACCATGCATTTTCCAGTATTCAAATCTCCGATTGGCCTAGAGATATTCACTCCATTTATATTGGAGGGACAAATCCCGTCTTGTTCCATCACTGTAAACTACTCATTTCATAATGTACCCAAACAAGGTCCTTATAACTATCGCAGAACGACAGCGTTAGACAATGATCAAAGTGCATCAGTCCATGTGCAGTCACATGCATGCGAACTCAGGTCTAAGGACTATACTCTATAGTCGTAGTAAGAATCTCTTATGACACATATATAAATATCCTGAAGAGTTCTTATAAGCGGGTCTTGTCCGGTCGTATGTTCCCCAACATACACCTATGTACTGACTTTGATGCCGCGCATCTATGACACACTGAGACTTTGTCATAAGTCACGTACCAATCCAGTCTCACACGGTTGTTGGTGTTCCAATTTCAACAACCTTCGACTAGGGACATAATGATATAAGTCATTTATCAAATATAGGGTCTCATGATCAAGCTAAATGACTTTGATTACTCAAGATCAAGTCACTTACTTCGATGACCTATAAAATGGTTTATATCACTTTGGAACGATTATTTCATCACAGTTAAAATAATCTTGAAATAATAATTTCATTAAACATCTTTAATGTTATTTCAAGAACATATCCAATAACTAAATAAAGCCCTTTAATAACTCCCACTGAAATTAAGACTACATCTTAATTTCACTTATCCTACAGCAACAGTCCGCGACTCGTGCTTAGGCCTAAGGAGTGGCTTCGTTAATAGATTAGCAACGTTCTCATTCGTTGAAACTTGCTGATCTACTTAACATCTCTTTCATTTATCTCACGGAATAGGTTATACCTATCCTCAAGGTGTTTGGACCTCTGATGTGCAGCTAGTCTCATCTATGCTGGAAATCACATCAAGTTCAGTGACGAACTCTTCTTTCCAAACAACCTCTTTCGCCACTTCCCAAGCTGCGAAATGTTCAGCTTAAGTCATGGAGTCAGCAACAGTGCCTTGCACCGCCAGATAGACACAAGATATAACCGGACTGCGATCGGAAATCATCTTTGTCTATTGGAAACTTGCCTTTCAGACTCTACCGACTCGTAGCACCTCACTTTCTCCGTAACTCAAGAATTTATCCTTAGTATTCCTCAAATACTTTAGGATATTCTTTACGGCAATCCAGTGATTCTTTTCTGGATTTGACTGGTCTTTACTTGTCTTGCTTAACATTAAAGCAACATCAAACAAGTACGTTTCATGGCATACATGATAGTTCCAATTGCCGACGCATATGGAATCTTATCCATGCATTTAAGCTCAGCAGTTATCGTAGGACACTGTGTCTTGCTTAACGTAATGCCATGTGACATTTGCATAAAACCCTTCTTGGAATGCTGAAAACCTGTAGGACTTTGTCGGGATAAGAATCCTGACTTTGTCTTACCAGCTCTTTCGGATCTCTATCTTTAGATCCAAAATCCAAGAACATACGTGGCTTTACTCATGTCAATCATTAGAACCAACTCCCAAGCCAGTCCTTTACTGACTGCAGCATTGGGACGTCATTTTCGAGAATCAGTATGTCATCGACATACAATATGAGAAATGCAATATCGCTCCCACTAATCTGTTAGTAAACACACAGTTCCGCTTCGTTCCTGTTCAAGTCAAAACCTTGACTACTTCAACAGAACGAAGATTCCAACTCCGATATGTTTGCTTCCATCCATGAATGGATCGATGAAGCTAACTTACATAAAATGTAATTTTTCGGAGTCCGGGCTCACTTTCGCTTAATTTCGCAGATTCGTCGCTTTCAATGATCATCAGATCATGCGAACTTTCAATGATTATCAGGTTCAACTAATGACGAGAAATCACTCTCGGATTAGTAACTGATTCATTCATATCTGCGAACTTCAGGCTCCACAGGTGTAGATTCTACAGAAATCTGTAAATCCTTCCGCTGCTCTCCCTCAATAGGTAAAGCAGCCTCCTGTATTTTTCGAATTTCTTCGAGTTATACTTTTACTCCCACTGTTCTTCTTGGAAAATAAATTTCCTTTTTAGAAAACAGAATGGACGTAAAAGTAACAAGCCATGGTTTCCTTCGGACAAGGCTCCACAGGTGTAGATTCTACAGAAATCTGTAAATCCATCCGTTGCTCTCCCTCAACAGGTTGAACAGCCTCCTGTATTTCTCGAATTTCTTCGAGTTATACTTTTACTCCCACTGTTCTTCTTGGAAAATAACTTCCCTTCTTAGAAAACAGAATGGACGTAAAAGTAACAAGCCTTGGTTTCCTACAGACAACCAGCGAAGTAGTACAACTACAAATACTCAGTAAAGACGAATTTGGATCGATTCCAATCCACATTTACGTGGTGTCTTTCAACTGATATTTGTGGAACTATTTCAGCGTAAACTTAGATATTTTAGAGCGTTATTCTTAAATAATATCATGGAAGATTCGTGTGACTCATCTTTAATCATTTCTAATAAGATCTGATTCTTTCTCACAGAAACACCTTCAGGTTTTCAGGAGAAATGAGCTGTGAAACGATTTCACACTCATTAAGATGATCACACAATCAATGACTTAAGTATTCTCACTCGTGATTTAATCCAGAGTCTTAATACTTTTGTCATTCAGATCCTATACTTCATTCTGGAACTCTTTCGACCATGTCAAAGAATTCCGACTTGTGTCTCATTAAATGAACACAGTCACACTCACTGAAGTAATCAGTAGAGACAATGAAGTACAGGAGATTTTCTCTGGCATTACTGCTCATTGGGCCACATACATGAGTATGTTCCAGGTCCAATAAGCCTTTGGGCCTTTCTCTAGCTCGGCTAAGATAGGCCCTTTACCTTTTGGTCTAGTAAACAGAATTCAAGTCTCATAAGATATTTTATCAAATGAGCCCAATAGTCCATGACTATGGGATTTCTGAATCCGACTTACTCTATGTGACCAAGACTTTTATGCCAAGGAAAATCAGGTTTAATTCATCAGATTTAAACCAATTCGGTATTTATGTTACATTTAGGCACTCTTTGGTTTAAGATATAAAACCCATTCCATGAATAGGGTGCTACAATTAATATTTCATTAAGATCAAAAGAAAAAAACTTGTCTTTTATCAAAATGAAAAACATTCAAATTCTTACAAGAAAATGAAAGACAACTCTGCTTAAAGCAGGTACATTGTAGCAATTACTTAATACAAAACCAAGCCTAAAAGGGATCTATAAGTGAAAACCCTACGGCTGAGGCAGCATCCCAAGCTCCTTCCAGACATGTAGTTTCACTTGCCCTTCCTTCAAAGTTCTACTGTTGCCCGGGCTCTGCATATTATAACAAATATCAGTGCCACAACCAGTATCCAATACCTATAAGGTAGAACTTGAAGTAATAACATGAATACCTGAGGAAGTAGTCGCATACATCAACTTCAACTCCTCATCATCTTCCATGAATTTAATGAAATCTCTCTTCCAATGCCCTGTCTCCTTACAGTAGCAGCACTTACCAACGTAAGAGGTATCTGACTCGGGCTCAGAAGACACACGCTTGCCATGATTCAAAATCTGGACAACTTTGTCTTCACCCTTGTCAGCATTAGGTTTAGTAAACCTACCCTTCTCATTCATGAGATTGTACAAGGTACTCTTCACGTTTGGCTCAACTGTCTTGAGCATATCATGCAGTTCAGTCAGCGTCTTCGTTAAGCCTTTCTTGATATAGTTCCTTCTGAACTTATCATAGCTTGACGGCAGTGACTGCATAATGATCTCAGTTGCCAATTCTTGGCTAACTGGATAATCCAGTTTCCTCAGGTTATCAATGTAACCCATCATTTTACTGACATGAGGACTCACTGGATGATCATTTGGTAGCTTGCAGCTAGTGAGAGACTTAACCAACTGGTATCTCTCCACTCTTACCTGCTCCTGAAATTTCAATTTCAGGCTGCTGATCATCTCTATTGGCGACTCCATGTTCTCATATTGCTTCCGCAAATCTGAGTCCATGGTAGCCAACATCAGACCACGCACATCTACCGCATCATTATAATGCTTATTCCAAGCATCATATACTGCATGGGAGGCATTGGACCCGATCCTCACGGGGAGAGCTCTCTCAAGAACATAGTCCTTTCTCTCCTGTCTGAGGACTAGCCTCAGGTTCCGCGACCAAGTCAAGAAATTTGATCCGTTCAGCTTGTCCATCTTAAGGACAGACCGGATCGAGAAAGTGTTTTGATTGTTTGTGCTAGTCATAACTGAAAATTAAGATAAAAGGATTTTAGTTAATATGTTCAATATGATTAATCTCGTATTAAATTTAATATGATTAATCACGCATTATATTCAATAACATAAGTTACCCTCAATAGAATATAATGATTCCAAGATCCACATATAACTAAGATTAAAGTGGGCCACTGGCCGTCACCAAAACTCAGCTTATATCGGTAAGCCCTATGTCGGCTAATTATATCCGTGATATAACTCTTGGTTGTGAATCTGGGCCCGAGGCCCAATCCACTCTGATGTCTCAAGGCCCGGGACTCCCGATGGCCTAGTCAAGAAAACCAGACTATACAGTCATGTAATCATTAATGTCTGGGACTCCCAATGACATTTATGAATCACAAACCGTCTTATCCACGCAAAAGTAGACACCCTCACACTGTAAGGCCATGAATACAATTGAATGGGCTTCGACAGCTGACATAGACTGGGCAAGACATCCAACGCTTGATATTATTTGAGGTTCGTAGGTTTATTAAAATTTCATTCCCAAAATAGAAGATTACTATTTCGGGAAACTTTCTATTTTTTGGAAACCTACTATTTTAGGAAACTTTCTAAATTGGAAACTTTCTAAAACCGGAAACTTTCTAACTTTAGAAATTTCTTTAAAATCCAAAACCCGCAAATCTAGAAACTTCTATTTTAAGAAACTTTCTAATTTCAAAATTTCGGAAACTTTAATTTAAAATCGACTTTATAATTTTATAAAATAAATTTTAAATTAATCTGAAGAAAGACTCAAATAATTGGCCCAATTGTTTTAACTTCTTGGCCCGAGGCCCAAGAATTGGTCCATGTCCAAGACATGACCCAATTGTCCAATTAAATGACATAACCGGTCTGGTTCATTAAAATTGGTCTAACCAAATTTTAATTACTACGATGACCACAATTGTCAACCGGTTATTTACTAAACCGGATTTTCTCAATTTATTTGGTCCAACCAAATCAAATTAGAAAATCCTGGTTTAGGCACAAAATCCAATTTACGACTTTGGATTTCTTATCCCGGTTTAACCAGAACTTAATAAATTTATTAAGTCTGTTTATTAAACCGTGACGTTTATAATTTTAATAAAATCATTAAACCGAGCCTTAAACCAACCATATCGGTCGATGAACCAACCGCATCGATCGATCCATCAACCGCATCGGTCGATGCTCTAAGCATCAATCCTGCATCGATCGTGCATCGATCCTGTATCGATCGATGCTCTCACGCATGCACGGACGGTTATCAGGTTTGGCCGAGATATTCTCGGATTGTGTCGACCGATCCATGCGATCGTATTGATCGATCCATGCGATCACAGCCGATTCTCACTTTTGAAAAATCGCATTCCAAATCAATATAGTTTGGTTTTTGCGATTTCAAATGTGTTTAGGTTTCAATTCCTTGTTGCTTAAGTGATTTCTCTTATCAGTAGTTGATTCAAAACACTTCTTAAACAAGAAAACAATCCTAAACGTGAATCTAAACAAGAAAAACCAGAACCAATAGCTCTGATACCACTGAAGGATTGTTTAGTTGATCCTGATTCAATTCTTAGATTCATACCAACCTAAACATGCAGATCTAGGTTCTTCTTGATTAGAAACAATGATTAGATCTCACCTTATATCTGTTAATTGCAGCGGAAAAGGAGAACAGGTCAGAGATCAGAGAGCCACCAAGGGATGGATCCTCCAAAGGTTCACACACGCACACCAAGCAGGAAGAGCGGCTGCTAGACCAAGCTGAGGAGGCGTCGCAATAGAGAGAGAGTTGGCGGCTCGGTTAGGGTTACTAAGGAAAACAGACTCGAGTTTTATTTATAAAACTCGTCCGGTTCCTCTTGGGCCATTTGGCCCAAATACCAAATAACTCGAAGGCGTTCGCGCACTGTGTCGATCGACACACCTTGTGCATTGATCGACACACAGTGGCCAAACCCTTTTATTCTCTCTAAGTACAGTAAATGCCTAGCACTTTTACCGTACTTCTGCTAAGCCGTTCCTATACCTTTCCTGTTAGCTTAGGCGTGTGACCCATATGGGATCATATAATAGAGGCAATAAGTCCAAGACTTATAGATCATGAGCGGACTCTAGCAAGCCATCATGACCCCCAGTATTATATGACTTATGTCTGATCATTGACATACTCTTACTTTCTAGAGACAGTACCGAGATTACTGGACACAATTCCAACACCTATTCCTCCTCAGAATGAGCAGAATGATAAGATGATGGGAATGTTTGGGCAGCGTTTGGAAGGACAGCAGAAGAGCACAATGGATTTCAATGGAAAAATAGATGCTTTGTACTTGGATCTGAATAGTAAGATAGATGCTTTGAGCACACATGTGAAGAAGCTGGATGTTCAGGTTGCGCAGTCTGCTGGGTCTGCTAAGCGGCCAGATGGATCTCTTCCAGGACGGACTGATGCTAATCCTATGTACCAGCGCAATGCTTTGACGTTGAGAAGTGGTAAGGAGCTTGTTTCTGGTCAGAAAAAGCCGTTGAGTTTGGAGAAAATCGTCGAAATTGAAGAAATGGAAGATGGGATCTGTGAATTTCGCACTGCGTCGACCGATGCACCACTGCAAGGATCGACATAGATACGAGGATTCTGAGCCTAAGCTCGACGCAGAGGTCGTGACTAAATTGCCTAGAAACGATCGACACAAAACTGGCGACGATCGACGTAAAGCGATTCCCGAGAGTTCAAACGCAGAAACATTGAAAAAGGCCGATGAAAGGATCTATAAGCCTAAGGTTCCCTTTCCTAAGGACCCCAAAAGGACTAAGAACGAGAGGCAGCTGGCCAAATGCAAAGAAATCATTAAAAAGGTGTTGATTGAAGTGCCTTTGGTTGATTCTATGCAAACTACTCTTGTGATGAAAAGATGTCTTAAGGACTTATTTGCTGGTAACTGGACCGACGAGGAGAGTGTAATGATGATCACAAAGGTTTGTAGTGCTGTGATTCAAGGTACGTGAGATTCAAGAGATACCAGAGAGATTGTCCTCATTATGGTTTCTCTGAGGTGCAGCTGTTGTGTATTTTCTTCAGAGGAGTGAATTTGTGGTATCAGATGGCTTTAGATGCTACAAGTAATCGCAATTTCTACACTAAGTCTCCAGAAGAAGCCAATAAGCTTATTGAGAACTTGGTCACTAGTAATAGTGTCAAGAATGCTGATATGGAGAGGATGAAGTCTGGTGGTAAAGGAGACAGTTCCCAGATAGCTGAGATGAACAAGAAGATTGATTTTGTTCATACACTTCTCAAGAAAAGTGTTCACTTTGCTCAAGATGTTGAAGTAGTTGAGCCTGAATTTGGCTGCGAAGAACAGGATGTGAACTATGTTGGTGGGACTGGTTTTCAAGGGAATAGATTTGGAAATCAGCAAGGTAGAGGTGACTACAATGGAGTGGGACAGAGAAGTGCCTTCACAGGTAATCAAAACTTCTCCAAGTTCACTTCTAAGCCACAGTTTCAGAAGCCTTATCAGACTACTAGCTGCCCTGGAAACAACACTAACAGTTTCACAAGGAACTATGGATCATTTTCCTATCAACCTATTCCTCCTCAGACTGAGCAGAATGATAAGATGATGGGAATGTTGGAGCTGCTTTTGGAAGGACAGCAGAAGAGCACAGTGGATTTCAATGGGAAAATAGATGCTTTGTACTTGGATCTGAATGGTAAGATAAATGCTTTGAGCACACATGTGAAGAAGCTGGATGTTCAGGTTGCGCAGACTGCTGGGTCTGCTAAACGGCCAGATGGATCTCTTCCGGGACGGACTGATGCTAATCCTAAGTACCAGTGCCATGCAGTGACGTTGAGAAGTGGTAAGGAGCTTGTTTCTGGTCAGAAAAAGCCGTTGAGTTTGGAGGAAATCGTCGAAATTGAAGAAATGGAAGATGGGATCCGTGAGTTTCGCACGACATCGACCGATGCACCACTGCAACGATCGAAACAGATCGTGAACAAGGATTCTGAGCCTAAGCTCGACGCAGAGGTCATGACTAAATCGCCTAGCAACGATCGACGCAAAACTGGCGACGATCGACGTAAAGCGATTCCCGAGAGTTCAAACGTAGAAACATTGAAAAAGGCTGATGAAAGGATCTATAAGCCTAAGGTTCTCTTTCATAAGGACCCCAGAAGGACTAAGAACGAGAGGCAGCTGGCCAAATGCAAAGAAATCATTAAAAAGGTGTTGATTGAAGTGCCTTTGGTTGATTCTATGCAAACTACTCCTGTGATGAGAAGATGTCTTAAGGAATTACTTACTGGTAACTGGACGGACGAGGAGAGTGTAATGATGATCACAGAGGTGTGTAGTGATGTGATTCAAGGTAAGATACCAGAGAAGTTGAAGTATCCATGGAGCTTTGTGCTTGATTGTGGCATCTACAGAGACAGATTTGAGAGATCTCTGTGTGATCTTGGTTCAAGTGTTAATCTTATACCTTATTCTGTTGCTGAGAGGCTTGGGATGACTGACTTTATGCCTACTATGATCTCATTAGTCCTAGCTGACAGAACAGTCAAGATTCCTGAAGGAGTGTTGGAAGATGTGCCAATCAGAATTGGTGGTTGTGTGATCCCTACTGACTTTGTGGTTCTGCAGTATGGAGAAGAACCAAGGGATCCACTGATTTTGGGTAGACCATTCTTAGCTACTGCTGGTGCTATGATTGACTGTAAGAAGGGGACGATAATTTTGAATGTGAGTGATCTGAAGATGAGCTTTGATATGGACAAGCTGGTTAAGAGACCAACCATCGACGGACAAACCTTTTATGTGGATACCCTCAGTGATTTGGCTGCGGATTTCTTTCACAAGACACATGCTGAGGATCCACTGGAAAGACTGGGCTCTATAATGGAGCTGGAACATCTGCAAGACGAGCCCGCAATCTGCTATGCGAGGTTGATGGTTCTACTGAGCAAGTGATGCAGTTGGAAGAGTCTGTCGCGACATTGCAACGATCGACACCACCCGTGCAACGATCGATGCAAGTCGCATGCAACTGGACAGAGGAAAAAGCCCCGAAAATTGAGCTGAAACAACTTCCATCCGGGCTAAGGTACGCATTTCTTGGACCTAATTCGACATATCCATTGATTGTTAATGCTAGTTTGAACAACGCATAGCTCACTTTACTGCTAAGCAAGCTGCGCAAGTATCACAAAGCTCTTGGCTTATCTCTTGATGATATTTCAGGTATCTCTCCGGAGCTGTGCATGCATCGGATACATCTTGAGGACGAGTCTAAGACATCTGTTGAGCATTAGAGGAGGCTGAATCCTAATCTTAAGGAAGTGGTAAAGAAGGAGATCATGAAGCTACTAGATGCTGGGATCATCTATCCGATTTCAGACAGCGATTGGGTTAGTCCAGTTCATGTAGTGCCTAAGAAAGGCGGTGTTACAGTAGTGAAGAATGAGAAGAACGAGCTGATTCCTACAAGGACTGTGACTGGACATCGGATGTGCATAGACTACAGGAAGCTCAATGCTGCGACCAGGAAGGATCATTTCCCTTTACCTTTTATCGCTCAGATGCTGGAGAGGTTAGCAAATCACCCTTATTATTGCTTCCTCGATGGGTATTCAAGCTTCTTTCAGATTCCCATCCATCCAGAGGATCAGGGAAAGACTACTTTTACTAGTCCATATGGCACATTTGCTAGGATGCCTTTTGGACTTTGTAATGCACAGCCACCTTCCAGAGATGCATGATGTCCATCTTTACTGATATGATTGAGGATTTTATGGAGGTGTTTATGGATGACTTTTTCATCTACGGGTCATCTTATCATGAGTGCTTGGACAATATGTGCAAAGTGCTAGCTAGATGTGAAGAGAAGCATGATAGGCTCAGAGTTTTAATCCTATTCTACTGCAAGTGCACAGTTATGCAATGTAGTACTTAGGGTATCGAATCCACAAGGACTCACGGCTCACACGATAGATTGTATGTTCTCAAGTTAAGCTAAATCAATCAAAAGAAAGCAGTAAACTAAAGCAAGTAAACAGGGAAGTGTTTTCAATAAGAGAAAGACGTCAGACTTAGGAAGTTTTCGGGAACTATGCGATGTCAGATACTTAACTAACCGGATTCAGATTAAACACAAGTTCAAAAACTAGAAACACAATGCTAAACAATCCAACTCTCGCTGAGATTGTTTCTATATCTAGCAACCTAGTGATCCAAATCTCTTTGCGATCCTAGAGTTTTAAACAAGCATTAAGAACAGGTTCTATCGGTTCACAATTCTCCTAAACAAAATCTCTTTGTATCTAGTCAAATTGCTCTACTAAGTTATTTCAGATTATAACTCACACTCTCTTGCTAAGTTAATTATCTCAGATCTAAACCCTAGGTGATCAGTTCAGAATTCAGTATTAAGCACAACTTAGGTGATGAACAACGGATTGTGAATCCTAATGAATCAGTTATCTAAACAAGCATAAAACCCTTATGAAAATTCCTAAATCTAATTAGGTTACTACTCAGACATATTATCAATCAAGCAAAACATCATGAATAGAAAACCAAAAGACTGGATAGATAAGATAAAAGGGTTCAAAATCCTTCTCTCAAGGTTACAAGTAGCAAGAATCAGCCCCTTAGCAAATCTCTCAATCTCCAAAAGAAAGAACAAAGTAATAACAAGATAAACTGAATAATGATTCTGAAAACCCAATTAAAACTCATAAACTCGTTTTGCGGTCAGATTAGAATTAGGGAAAACTTTGGGGTCTTTATGCATTTCTTCAAAACTTGTCTCAACTTGGCGTATAACTTCTCTCGCGCTCAGTGTCGACCGACACCAAGGTCAGTGTCGGTCGACATCCAGTCGTGGCCGAGACACCAACTTCAGCTCGTTGCACAAATCACCAGAAACTGTTGGGATTGTGTCCTGAAATCACACTCGTACTCACTCCTGATGATAGTTGGTTGTCGAGATCAGACATTTCGTATAATACTGGGTGGTTGCAATGCTTTGCTAGAAGCCTCTTGTAATCTGTAAGTAGTGGACTTACTTCCAGTATTATATGATCCTATAAGGTCACACACCTAAGCAAACTGGAAGCATAAATATGGGAACGATCATTATGGTAATGATCATGTTGATGTGTATTGGATACACATTGATATTGAGTTTTATAGTGGTGTGTCGATCGACACAGTGAGTGTGTCGATCGACACAGATCGGGTTTCGAAACTGACGTTTCGATTTCATGACTTAAACAAATTGGAATTAATTCTGATTTTGGTTTAGTCATTCCAGGTCATATATAAAGGCTTATATGGTCGACATGGAACCTTAGCTGTTGACTTTTTTGTTGCAGAGAAAGCAGAACCACCAAAACTCAGTGATCCCAAGATCCGGCACTAGCATCCCGGCTTTCCAGCTTTGTGTGCGTGTGTATCTGGTAGAGGCGAAGCATCTGAGTCGCTGCTGATCTCGATTACCATTCATTCCGCTGCCATCTCTGAGGTAAACACGAGATCGATTGATTCAATACTATAACCCTAGATCCTAGGCTTTCCAACAGTGGTATTGTTACAGGAATTTCTATTGTCCATCCGGTTTAGTCATTTCCGGTTTAATAATTTCATTTATGTTTCGGTTTGTCTTCTTGGTTTAGCAAACACTTATGTACGTGTTTCTCCTCTACGAAATGAATCAATCAAACAATCAACTTTTATCTTCTTCCTCAAGTTTCTCTCTCTATCATCATCTTCATCGTGGTCATCATTGATCACCATCACTGAATCTCTGTTCTTAGAAACGATCCTTCTTCCTCCGTGATTGTTTCCTAGACCTTGATTTACCTTGTCTTCGATCCTCGGTGGATTCTAGATAGGGATTTATCACTACTTCACAAAATACTGTTTCATTGGTATCAGAGCATCGATTCTCGGAATCGGAAACGATGTGTGATATGTACCCATGATTTGACGGGATGGTGCCGTTCTTACCATCAAATCACCGTGCCCAAGCTCTATTGATTGAAAAACAGAAGAACAAACTAGAGCAAGCTGAGGAGCATAAGCTATGCCTCGATGCCCTGCGAAAAGATTTCGGAAAATATATGTATGAGAAATCCTTTCAAGCTTTGAAACCATCACCGATCACTCCGACGGTGCCACCAATCTCAGCTTTGAAACCTTCACCACCGATCACTCCGAGATGCCGCCAATCACACCAGAACCTCCCGATCCTCCAGGTTTCAACCAATCGGATCCTATCTCTGAGATTAAAGCTGTCACAGAGTTGTCGAGTCTCAAATCAAAAACGAGAAAACTCGTTATCCCTTTGAAGTATTCCTATGATGAAATATATGATAGAATGGCAAATGGGCTGTGTATATTTTGTGAAGAGCAAGACACCCCTGATCATCAGTTGAAGCACAAGGGATTTCAGATTTTCATGAAGGAAGGTGATGAACCAGCGTCAGATGATAAAAAGTTGGTAGAATCTGCTCTTGAAGAAATTTCTAATGAATGTGTGGATAAGTCAATAGAGCATGTTTATGTAGCCTTGGATCAAGAAGAAGAGCTATCCATTGATCAGAAAGACGAGCATGCCAGAAGTACGGTTGAAGGTCATTCTTCACTGCCAAATGAATATCATGAGGATATCCAACTATCATTCTCACAGGAGTATTCTGGTTCTCACAGAAGTACTCTCTCTTCCTTGGAAATGGATCAGTGTATTTCGGACATAAATTGCAATGAAGAGAAACGCTCTAGATGCCTTCCTCGTGGTGTTCGTATATGGGAGCCAAGTGGTTTATCAGCTAAACTGGAACCAGAGAAATACTCTACTAACAGTGATATGTTGGAGTTAATATTGAAGTTAAGAATGGCATGTTTACAACAGAATACAAATGCAGGAAGCATTTCACAGAATTTTGGATTTGATATTGATAGTAGAAGGTTGAATATCTGGATCAGTCAAAGTCCTTCCCAAACTCTTGGAGATCACAACTTCGCGCTCATGACGCCATATCCATCACAAGCGCAATCTCGGTACGAACTTGATACTATTGGCTTTAATGTTTTAGCCGCACATGAAGAGAAGATGTTGGGTGTTTTAACTTCCTGTGAAATGGCTGAGAATTTCGAAAAGCTATCTAAAACATGGAGATTCAAGTTCAAATCCATATCAAAGGCACACATATTAACAAGTAGCATCGTTATCTTGGTGAAAGAGGGAGTTGTGAATCTATCAACATTTATGTTTGTGGATTTTGATGGAGATAATCAGATACTTCTAGGTAGGACAGTTGGGGATGAAAAAGTCTTATTAAAGAAGCTTCACTCAACAGACTCATCTTACAAAGCTCGTTTACTACTGGAATTGGCTTTTATTGAGGTCGTTGGAGGCAGAACACATGGCAACGAGCTATTCGTTGTACGTCAGAAGGTGATTTTTGTGATGAAATTTCACAGAGAGATTCCAATGAAGGTCAAATTTGGTTCAAAGAAGAAGCAAAAGCGCGGTAAGCTTTGGCACTTCAAGTACAAACACAGTACTCAAGACAAAGAGAAGGTTGATACAAATCACCTAATCTTGTTACTGGAACAGAGGGAACTAATAGAAGTTGGGAGAGTGAATATGAATCTTAGATTTGATATTTGTAGCAGAGGGTTGAATCTCAGGATTAGTCAATATGTCTTCACACTCTTACACTTTGGTTCGTGGTTGTCATCATTTAAGTGTCACGCCGGTCATGGTGAACTTACTAAAGCAGCTCAACGGGACTGGCCAGAGCAATATAGCAATCATGGTGACACGTTGAAGTTAACCTCAAAGCTGCAGGGTACTTGTATACACATAACTTTGGTGATGTTACTTAAACCAGCAAAAGAAACTCGAGGTTGGATAGTGAATGGAAAAGATTCAGACACATGTTGTAGCTGTGGGATGCATTAAAAACGTGATAGCGTGCTGAGGTTAATGCAGGAGCTTCAGAAGATAAATTTACAGTGGGTCAGGATATGGGTCCTGCAAGCATTATACCCTGACTATGGAAACAATATTCAAAAGTTGAAGCTACTTATTATCTCAGGTGTTGATCGGCAAAGACTGATAGACATGTTTGATATTCACTTACATAACTGCAAGAGCCAAGATACGCTGGGTTTTTCAGGGATGACTAAACGTCACAACAAGGCTGTGATGAAGGTTCTTACACAGTGGAAGGTACACCCTCCAGATCAGTCCACTTGGGGACTCTACCAAAACTCTGTTAACAAGTACATTCCTTTAGTCTCTACATATTATCCTTTCAAATCCGGTCAATATATTTTGGAGTTGTTAAAGAGACATGAAGATCCTGCAGTGGAAATCACGCCATTAAAGTTAGCCCTTTGTTATTCTGAGAGCTCTTTTGCTCAACAACAATCTTATGCTTTGTTCCATTTACAAAGACCACCAGAGTTGCTAGCAGAAAAGGGTTGTATATCATCTTTGGGACAAGCTATATGGGAGTTCCTCTTTCAGAAAGCAACAAGCAATTCATCCTTGAGGACAAGGATGTTCTCGAGAGGGAAGTAGTGTTACAGGAATTTCTATTGTCCATCCGGTTTAGTCATTTCCGGTTTAATAATTTCATTTATGTTTCGGTTTGTCTTCTTGGTTTAGCAAACACTTATGTATGTGTTTCTCTTCTACGTAATGAATCAATCAAACAATCAACTTTTATCTTCTTCCTCAAGTTTCTCTCTCTATCATCATCTTCATCGTGGTCATCATTGATCACCATCACTGAATCTCTGTTCTTAGAAACGATCCTTCTTCCTCCGTGATTGTTTCCTAGACCTTGATTTACCTTGTCTTCGATCCTCGGTGGATTCTAGATAGGGATTTATCACTACTTCACAAAATATTGTTTCAGGTATCAGAGCTATTAGGGTTTAATCCATTGAATCAAAGGCATGTAATTTGAATAATGATGTATTTGAATAGATTTATGCCTGCTAGATCATGTTTTGAACGAATAAATCTCGGATTAAGTTTCTGCTTTAAAACGATGATCGAGTGTTTTCGCATAGTGTCGATCGACACTAATCGTGTGTCGGTCGACACACCGCGAAACACTCATAAAATTTTTAGGGTTCCGATCTGAGATCGGATTTCTGTTACCCTACTGTGTCGATCGACGCACTGGGTTGTGTCGGTCGACACAGACTGTGCGAAAAGATAAATCGGTTCAATTGGATTGATCGGTTATCTTGCATTGTTGTGTCGGTTAAATCGGTTAATTGGATGAACCGCTTCAATTAGATTGGACTGGTTATCTCAATTATTTTAGAACCGGTTTAATTGGTTGATTTCGGTTAAATTAGATTTACCGGTTATCAACCCGGTTCAATTGGATTGAACCGGAAACCCAATTTGGTTTTGGATAGGTTGTGTCGACCGATACAAGAATGTGTCGATCGACACACCACTCGCAGATTTGGTGGTTGGACCTCAAACTGCGAATACCAAATCAAATCTAATTCCTTGCTCCTAGATTAACTTAAACTTAATGAATCTAGATGTTTTAATTAACTTAAGAACTTCTTGGATGCGTATTGGATATGTATCAAGATTAAATAGTTCTTTTCCTCAACTAAATATCAAGTGATCTTGATGTCTTGCCCGATCTTGTCTACTGTCAAGACTCGTTTCGTTGTTGGATAGTCTTGGAGTCCTTGGTATCCACAACTACATGAGTAAGGCAGGTGATCATTGATAGACTCGCAGTGCGACTGTCAATAATCACAAGACTGAAGAGATTGGTTTACTTGACTGGGCTATCAGAAGTTCTGGGCCCAGATACATCAGAGTGGATAAGACATGGATTGTCTTATCTGCGACCGAGAGTTGTACTGGGTACAATTAACAATGATTTGTTTACCTAGATAACTAAAGTTTGGGTGATGGCGAGTCGCCCACTCAAATTTTGGTGAAGTAAGGATCTTGGTTCATTGTATTCATCTGAGGAAACATAGTTTTGAATACAATGCGAGTTTTCTTATTGGATAAGAATTCTCATTTCCTTGAACATCGTAACTAAAACCTCTACCTCTTTTAATTACAGCTATGTCTGTCCCAACTCACATCAACACTTTCTCGCTAAGATCCGTCCTTGAGAAGGACAAGCTTAATGGATCAAATTTCTTGGAATGGTATCGGAACCTGAGAATAGTTCTCAGGCAGGAGAACAAGGAATATGTCCTTACAAGAGTTCTCCCCGAGAGACCACGTTCCAATGCCACGCAGGCAGATAAGAATGCTTGGGATAAGCATTCTACTGATGTCAAAGACGTTAATTGTCTAATGCTGGTGACTATGAACTCTGAGCTGCAGAAGCAATATGAGAACGTGATGTCACCGATTGAGATGATTAACAGCCTGAAAGCCTTGTTTCAGGAGCAAGCTCGCACAGAGAGATAACAGACGGTTAAATCTCTCATGGATTGCAAGCTGGCTAAGGACAGTCTAGTGAGTCCTCATGTCCTTAAAATGATGGATTACATTGATAACCTGGGGAAATTGGACTGTGCCATTAGCCAGGAGCTGGCCACTGACATGATTCTGCAGTCTTTGCCGTCGTGTTTTGATCAGGTCATCATGAACTACAACATGCAAAACATGACTAAGACATTGACTGAGTTGCACAGCATGCTAAAGACAGCAGAGCCGAATCTCAAGAAGGCAACTCCTAATGTACTGATGGTACAAGGGGGTAAAAGGTTTAAGAAACCTAGTAAGGATAAGGGAAAGGCTAAAGCTGTCCAGACTGAAAGTCAAGACAAGACCAAGCCCAAACCCAAATCCGGGCCTTCTCCTGAGGACAAATGCAACTACTGCAAGCAGCTAGGGCATTGGAAAAGAAGCTGCAAGAAGTTCATGGAAGATTATGCGAAGCTGAAGAAGACGTATGATGCGTCTTATTCAGGTATTTATGTTATCGAACTTAATGTTTTGACTCATAGTTCTACTTCGTGGGTATTGGATACCGGCTGCGGTGCTCATATTTGTACTAATATGCAGGCACTAAGAAACAGTAGAACGCTGAAGAAAGGACAAGTTGAGCTACGGGTCGGGAATGGAGCTAAGGTTGCTGCACTGGCCGTAGGCACTTATGATTTGTCTTTACCTTCTGTCATGGTTTTAGAATTGAATAATTGCTACTTTGTACCTGCGATTAGCAGAAACATAATTTCAGTTTCCGTTTTGGATTTGGAAGATTTTGATTTTGCTATTAAGAATAAAGTTTGTTCTTTTCATCGTAATGGTACATTTTATGGTAGCGCCCCATTAGATAATGGGTTATATGTCTTAAACCAAGAAATGCCTGTCTTTAACATAAATACAAAGCGGTTTAAGTCAAATGACGAAAACCCGACTTTCTTATGGCATTGTCGTTTGGGCCACATCAATGAGAAACGTATTCATAGGCTCCATCGTAATGGGCTTCTGGGCTCATTTGATTTTGAATCATGTGAGAAATGCGAAGCTTGATTGATGGGCAAAATGGCTAGGGCTCCTTTCAACAAACCGACTGAAAGGGCCAGTGATTTATTGGGCCTTATTCATACTGATGTATGTGGGCCAATGAGCATTGTTGCCAGAGGAAATTATAAGTACTTCATTACCTTCACTGATGACTTCAGTAGGTATAGCTACGTCTATTTGATGAGACATAAGTCAGAATCCTTTGATAGATTCAAGGAGTTCAAGAATGAAGTACAGAACCAACTTGGCAAAAGTATCAAAGTTCTGCGGTCGGATCGCGGAGGAGAATACTTGAGTCAAGAGTTCAGTGACTATCTGAGCGAGTGTGGAATTGTTTCACAACTCACTCCTCCTGGAAAACCCCAATGGAATGGAGTGTCAGAGAGGAGGAATCGAACTTTATTGGATATGGTTTAGTCTATGATGAGTCATTCAGATCTTCCATTATCCTTTTGGGGATACGCTCTAGAAACGTCTGCGTTTACACTAAATAGGGTGTCATCTAAATCAGTGGAAAAGACACCATATGAATTGTGGACTGGGAATATTCCAAGTCTGTCTTTCCTGAAGATTTGGGGTTGTGAGGCTTATGTCAAACGTTTAATCTCTGACAAGCTCGCACCCAAATCAGATAAATGCTACTTCGTTGGTTATCCTAGGGAAACCAAGGCATACTACTTTTACAACCAATCTGAGAAAAAAGTCTTTGTTGCTCGGGACTGCTCTTTTCTTGAGAGGGAATTTCTTTCTAAGAAAAGCAGTGGGAGTAAAGTACATCTCGAAGAAATTCAAGATGCACAGGAGAATGCTCAACCTGCTGAGGAAGAGCAGCAGTTGGATCCACAAAGTTCTGTGGAGCCTACACCTGTGGAGCTTGAAGTTCGCAGATCCGGAAGGATCCGTCACGAACCCGAGAGATATTAAGGATTTCTCGTGACCAACTGCAATGATCTGATGATCATTGAAAGTGACGAACCAGCGACCTTCGCGGAAGCAATGATGGGCCTGGACTCCGAAAAGTGGCTTGGAGCCTCTAAATCCGAAATGGGATCCATGTCAGAAAACCAAGTATGGTCCTTGGTCGATTTACCTAATGGTGAAAAAGCCATTATGTGTAAATGGATCTTCAAGAAGAAGATTGACGTGGATGGTAATGTCCAAATTTATAAAGCTAGGTTGGTGGCTAAAGGTTTCAAACAGATTGATGGTATTGACTATGATGAAACCTATTCCCCAGTCGCTTTGCTTAAATCCATTCGGATTCTTCTAGCAACTGCTGCTTATTATGATTATGAGATTTGGCAGATGGATGTCAAAACCGCCTTCTTGAATGGAATTCTGGAAGAGGATGTGTATATGACACATCCTGAGGGTTTTGTAGATCCTAAGAATGCTGGGAAGGTATGCAAGCTTCATAAATCCATTTATGGATTGAAGCAAGCATCACAGAGTTGGAATCTTCGTTTTGATGAAACAGTAAAACAATTTGGTTTCATCAAGAACGAAGAAGAACCATGTGTATACAAGAAGACTAGTGGGAGCGGAATTGCGTTTCTCGTACTGTATGTCGATGACATACTTATTCTAGGTAATGACGTTCTGTTGCTTCAGTCTGTTAGGACTTGGCTCGGAAGTTGTTTTTCCATGAAAGACATGGGAGAAGCCGCGTACATCCTTGGAATCAGAATCTACAGAGATAGAGCGAATAGGCTGATTGGGTTGTGCCAGGACACTTATATTGATAAGGTGCTGCACAGATTCAAGATGCATGATTCCAAGAAGGGCTTCATACCAATGTCTCATGGCATTAGTCTCAGCAAGAAGCAGTGTCCGGCGACACAGGCTGAGCGAGAACGCATGGGTAGGATTCCTTATGCTTCTGCAATAGGATCTATCATGTATGCCATGCTCTGCACTCGTCCAGATGTACCTTATGCGTTAAGCATGACGAGCAGATACCAATCTGATCCAGGTGAAGATCACTGGACAACTGTCAAGAATATTCTCAAATATTTGAGAAATACCAAGGATAAGTTCTTGGTATATGGAGGAAGTGAAGAGCTTGTGGTGAATGGATTCACTGATGCGAGTTTTCAGACGGACATAGACGATTTCCGATCACAATCTGGATATGTCTTCTGTCTAAATGGCGGTGCAGTGAGCTGGAAGGGCTCTAAGCAGAATACCGTAGCTGATTCCACGACGGAAGCTGAATATGTTGCTGCTTCAGAAGCGGCAAAGGAAGCTGTTTGGATCAAGAAGTTCATGACTGAACTTGGTGTGGTTCCTAGTATCTTGGAGCCAGTGGCTTTGTTTTGTGACAACAATGGAGCCATTTCTCAGGCGAAAGAATCCAGGTCACACCAAAAGTCCAAACACATAGAGAGGAGATATCACCTGATTCGTGACATCGTCAATAGAGGAGAAGTAAAGATCAGCCGAGTTCCGACGGACGAGAATGTCATTGATCCTCTCACTAAGCCACTCCCAAGGCCTAAGCATGACAGTCATACTACGGCTATAGGCATTAGAGATCTTAAGATGTAATCTTGATTCTAATGGGAGTTCTTGTGGTTTTATTTATATCAAAATGTTCTTGTAAACATACTTTTGGATATGTTTAATGAAATTTGATTTCAGCATTATTTATTGTGATCTAAGTAATGGTCCCAAAATAAGTTTATGCCATATTATAGGTCATCAAGTTGAGGACTTGATCATGAAACCCTATAAGTTAAAGATGACATAAATTATGATGTGTCCCTAGTCGAGGTTGTCAAAGTGGGACACTGACAACCGCGAGAGACTAGCTTGTGAGGTGACTGTTGACTAAGTTTCATGGAGTCAGTGATATGAGTATCACAGTCAGTCACATAGATATATGTTGATGAACATATGATCAGACATGACCCGCAAATGAGAAGTCTCCAGGATAGTTATATTTGTGTCATGAGAGGTTCTCATTTCGACTATAGAGTATTGTCCTTAGACCTGAGTTCATCATGTTTTCTTGCATATGAATTGGTACACTTTGACCTTGTCAAACGTCGACCCGTAACTGGCGGCTATAAAGGCATTGCTTAGGTGTATCATGAAGTGTGTATGGAAACAGGGATGGAACAAGATGGGATTTGTCCCTCCTGTATAACGGTAGATAAATATCTCAGGGCCTATCGAAGATTTAATACTGAGAAAATGTGTGGCCGCACTCAAACGAACTGTAGTTCAGTTGTTTGTCTTGTTCAGTATAGATCAGGAGTTCGATAAACACGATATTGGCTTAATAAGGATGACACTAATCTTGACTTATGCCAAATCGAGATATTGAGACAAAAGGATTATAGGAATTGATGATTCCAGTACAAGTGGGAGATTGTTGGGATTGTGTCCTGAAATCACACTCGTACTCACTCATGATGATAGTTGGTTGTCGAGATCAGACATTTCGTATAATACTGGGTGGTTGCAATGGTTTGCTAGAAGCCTCTTGTAATCTGTAAGTAGTGGACTTACTGCCAGTATTATATGATCCTATAGGGTCACACACCTAAGCAAACTGTAAGCATAAATATGGGAACGATCATTATGGTAATGATCATGTTGATGTGTATTGGATACACATTGATATTGAGTTTTATAGTGGTGTGTCGATCGACACAGTGAGTGTGTCGATCGACACAGATCGGGTTTCGAAACTGACGTTTCGATTTCATGACTTAAACAAATTGGAATTAATTCTGATTTCGGTTTAGTCATTCCAGGTCATATATAAAGGCTTATATGGTCGACATGGAACCCTAGCCGTTGACTTTTCTGTTGCAGAGAAAGCAGAACCACCAAAACTCAGTGATCCCAAGATCCGGCACTAGCATCCCGGCTTTCCAGCTTTGTGTGCGTGTGTATCTGGTAGAGGCAAAGCATCTGAATCGCTGCTGATCTCGTTTACCATTCATTCCGCTGCCATCTCTGAGGTAAACACGAGATCGATTGATTCAATACTATAACCCTAGATCCTAGGCTTTCCAACAAAAACGTCCTGTAATCTCGCTCTTTGCTCCAAACGCAAGCCTACCTGTAGAAGACTCAATAGACTCGAAAAACTAGGTTAAAGAATCAATATATACAACTATATTATGGTAGAAAACCTAGAAAACCATGATATATCAACTCCCCCACACTTAGCTCTTGATTGCCCTCAAGCAAGTGAAAGAACTAAAGCATAAGAAAGAGGTTTGAAAACTCAGAAATTCATTTCGTCCTAGGAACTTTCGCATTCACATTCACTTAGTAAGCCACTGAAAACTTTCCTGCAGATGTCAAGACCACAATATACTTCTCCCACACTTAGCAACCGTCCCAAGTAAACTCCACAATCAAGTTAGGATATTCAAGTTCACCATACCAACCTCTGTATACAGAGGGAGTATTGATCAGAGAACACATGGACTCAACTCATTCAGTATTGACCACCAAACTGTCGGTTTCTGGTTCCTTTCTTTTCCCTTTCTCCCTTATCAATTGATTTTTCCCTACTAGGTATCATTTTTTTTATCAGTGTTCTTCCTTTTTATTCGGGGTGTAACTTTGGATCTTTCAATGGATACATAGGAGGTAATAGGGGTCTCTACCACTCCTGTGACCACTTCGAAGCTACTAGCTTATCCTCGGTTTTAATCTCTTTTTTTTTACTTTCAAGGGAGGGGAAAATCAGGAACCATACTCAAACAGGATCACAGGCTGTGTCAGCACATCAGAGGAATCCGATCCAGAGATCTCAAGCCCCTAAGTAAGAAATTAGAGTCAAGATTAGAGATGAGGCTAGTGATGGATCCTTTGAATACCTGGTTAGATATGGGTGTCTTTGGTAAGCTGATCTGTTTGGGGTTTTCTAATAATCATAGAATTACTGCAAGTCTGTCCAATGGTTACTTAGTTCCTGTTCCAGCGAAAAATTTCCTCGAAAAATTATAGTTTCATACACTTTTTGACTCGATAAAACAATTTTGAAAGCAACTGAAAACAAGGGACTGACTCTAAGAAAATAAAACACAATGTCAGTAGCCACCTTCCCCACACTTAGACTGCACTGTCCCCAGTGCAACCATAGTATGAGATCGGGAGAAATAAGGTATAAGTAACCGAGAACTTGAGAAACATAAATCTTACCCGCTGTCGCAGTCGATGTCGACCGACACACAGGCTAAGTCGGGAGACATTTCCTTTGGTCAACATCGATTTACTCGTAATCGAGCGTGGTTGATTTCCATCCGTGTTTTTAGTTTGGTGTCGACCAACATCAATGGTGATGTCGACCGACACTAATGTCTGCAAACCGTTTCTTACGGCTCTAACATACAAAAACCAGAAAAATAAAAAGACTCGAGGACAAAGACTCAAAAAGAAACGAAAACTAACCTACAGTGGGTTGCCTCCCACTCAGCGCTCGTTTAACATCAATAGCTTGACCGTAATGCGATCATGCATTAGGTGGATTATCCAGATGGACAATGTTTCCTTCTGGAATTTCAGCCTTCGCCCAGTAATGTTTCACCCTTTGCCCATTGACTGTGAACTTCTCGCCTTTGGAATTCATTAGGATAACAGCTCCGTGAGGTCTAGCCTCCTTAACGGTGAATGGACCTGAACAACGAGAACGCAACTTCCCAGGAAACAATGTTAGACGAGAGTTGTAGAGAAGTACCCGATCATTGGGTTCGAAGTTGCGTGAGATGATCTTCTTATCATGATATGCCTTTGTACGCTCCTTGTACAGCCTTGAGTTCTCATAGGTATGGTGGCGAATTTCATCTAACTCATTGAGCTGTATCAGACGTCTCTCAACTGCAGGCTTGAGGTCATAGTTCATTTGTTTGATAGCCCATCTAGCCTTGTGCTCAAGCTCAACTGGAAGGTGACAGGCTTTCCCATAGAGGATATGGAATGGTGTAGTCCCTAGTGGCGTCTTAAACGCAGTCCTTTAGGCCCACAACGCATCATCCAGCTTAGCATACCAGTCCTTCCTAGTCTTTCCCACTGTCTTCTCCAGAATCTCCTTGATCTGTCGGTTTGAAACCTCAACCTGTCCACTAGTCTGAGGGTGATATGGAGTAGCCACACGATGATTAACACCATGCTTCTTAAGCAACTTCTCAAAGACCTTGTTGATGAAGTGAGAGCCACCATCACTTATCACAATCCTAGGCACTCCAAATCTGGGGAAGATGATAGTCTTAAACAGCTTAAGAACTAACGAAGAGTCATTAGTCGGACTTGCAATTGCTTCAACCCACTTGGACACATAGTCCACAACAACCAATATGTACCTGTTCCCATAAGAAGATGGGAATGGACCCATGAAATCGATACCCAGCAGTCAAAGATTTCAACCTCGAGGATGAAGTTTTGTGGCATCTCATGTCTCTTGTTGATCTTCCCCCTCCTCTGACACACATCACATTGAGAGATGAATAACTGAGCATTCTTGAACATTGTAGGCCACCAGAAGCCTGCTTGAAGAATCTTAGACACTGTCTTGAATGTAGCAAAGTGTCCAGCATACTCAGAACCATGGCAGTGGTATAACACATCATCAACTTCACACTCAACAATGCAACGTCTTACCATCAGAGCAGTGCTTGTACAAGTAGGGTTCATCCTAGTAATAGCGCCTGATTTCCATAAGGAACTTCTTCTTAGCATAGCCTTTAAACACTTCAGGCTCATCATCTGCAGCAAGGTAGTTGGCTATGTCAGCGTACCAAGGTCTACTGGAGAGAGAACCTTGGGCGACTGCAGCTATGAACGCGTCAGCTTCGTCGTCGAGAATTGTAGCCTGCAATCGCAGCTGGTGTCGACCGACATCAACATTGACATCGACCGAGATCGTACCTAATCGGCCAATTGGTGTCGAGGTTGATCGATTATCGTCGGCTTTTTCGATTCGGGTGTCGACCAACATGAACTGGGTGTCGACCGACACCTTCTCTGCAACCCGTGTAGAAGGCAGTGAATTCGCAGAAACTGCCTAAAATCCTGTCTCAACCTTATAGATGTTCTCCTCTGGTAGAAAATTATCTATAGGAACTTCTTCATCGATCCTAATCCGTGATACATGATCAGCAACACCATTTTCTACCCCTTTCTTGTCTCTCACCTCTATGTCAAACTCTTAGAGCAAAAAATCCATCTTAGTAGTCTTGGCTTAGCATCTTTCTTCTGCATCAGATACTTAAGCGCGGAATGGTCAGTATGCACAACTACTTTGGATCCAATAAGATAGGGGCGGAACTTCTCGAATGCAAACACAACTGCCAACAATTCCTTCTCAGTGGTTGCATAATTCCTTTGAGCTTCATCGAGGGTTCTACTTGCGTAATAGATAGCATGGAGTTTCATGTCCTTCTTCTGCCCAAGCACAGCTCCTACAGCATAGTCACTGGCATCACACATTACCTCAAAAGGAAGACTCCAGTCCGGTGGTTGCACAATTGGAGCCGAGATCAAGGCTTGTTTCAGCTCCTTGAATGCAACATGACACTCATCTGTGAACTCAAACTTCACATCCTTGCAGAGCAGTGCGGTGAGTGGTCTAGCTATCTTGCTGAAGTCTTTAATGAATCTCTTGTAAAAACCACCATGCCCAAGAAAACTCCTTATTCCCTTGACTGAATCTAGAGCTTGCAGTCCTGTCATCACTTAAATCTTAGCTCTGTCCACCTCAATTCCTGCCTCAGAAACTCTATGCCCAAGTACAATGCCATTCTTGACCATAAAATGGCATTTCTACCAATTCAAAACCAGGTGCTTTCCCTCACAGCGAGCTAGCACCTTGCATAGATTATCCAGACAAGCATGGTAAGATGGTCCGTAGACAGAGAAATCATCCATGAAGACCTCCATAAAATCCTCTATCATGTCTGTGAAGATAGACATCATACATCTCTGAAATGTCGCATGAGCATTACACAGTCCGAAAGGAATTCTGCGGTATGCAAAAGTGCCATAGGGACAGGTAAATGTAGTCTTCTCCTGGTCCTCTGGGTGGATAGGGATCTGAAAGAAACCAGAATAACCATCCAAAAAGCAGTAGTAAGGAGGATTTGCCAACCTTTCCAACATCTGATCAATGAAAGGGAGTGGAAAGTGATCTTTTCTGGTGGCTGCATTCAACTTCCTGTAGTCTATGCACATCATGTGACCAGTGATTGTCCTTGTAGGAATCAGCTCATTCTTTTCATTCTTCACCACTGTGAACCACATGAACCGGGCTGACCCAATCACTGTCTGAAATAAGGTAGATGATCCCAGCTTGCAGCTGTTGGGATAGTGTCCTGAAATCACACTTGTACTCACTCCTGATGATAGTTGTGTGTCGAGATCAGACATTCGTATAATGCTGGGCGGTTGCAATGTTTTGCTAGAAGCCTCTTGCAATCTGTAAGTTGTATACTTACTGCCAGTATTATATGATCCTATAGGGTCACACACCTAAGCAAACTGGAAGCTAAGACATGGGAATGATCATTATGGTAATGATCATATTAATGTGTATTGGATACACATTATTATCGAGAAAATGGTGTTGTGTCGATCGACACAGTATGTGTGTCGGTCGACACAGTTCGAGTTTTCGAAAGGCTTTTCGAAATTATGACTTAATCAAGTCTGGCCCGTTAAGTGTGATTCTAGGTCGAATAAAACTTAAAAGTTTCGACCTAGAACAGCAGCGGTCCACTTTTTCTTGATAGAAAGAGAAGAAACACCAGAAACTCTCAGATCCCATAGATCCGGCACTAGCATCCCGTTTCTAGCTTGTGTGCGTGTGTATCTGGTAGAGGCGAGGCACCTGTGTCGCTACTGATCTCGTTCACCATTCATTCCGCTGCCAGTAACAAGGTAAGAACGAGGTTAGTGATTCAATATATATCAAACCCTTAGATCCTAGGAGATCCAACAGTGCTATCAGAGCCAGGTTAGGGTTTAGACTATTGAATCTGATGCAATTAATTCGAAAACTGAGTTTGTTGAATTGATTATTGCCTGCTAAAATCGTGTTTTCAAGTGTTAATCTCATATTATGTGCCTGTTGAAAAACGATGAATTGTTAAAAACGCACTGTGTCGATCGACACTAAGCGTGTGTCGGTCGACACACCGTGAAATAACTCGTTAAATTTTTAGGGTTTGTCACAGAGTGTCGATCGACACAAAGCGTGTGTCGGTCGACACAGAGCAAAAACTCGTAAATAATTTTAGGGTTTCGATCTGAGGTCGAGTACCCGTAATCCTGCTGTGTCGATCGATACACTGGGTGTGTCGGTCGACACAGGCAATGCGATTAGATAGATCGGTTTAATTGGATTGAACCGGTTATCTCGCTCGGTTAATTTTAATTAACCAATTGGTTCTGGTTTGGTAATGTCGATCGACACAGAGTTGTGTGACGATCGACATGGACCGTTAAACCGAACCGGTTCAATTAGATTGAATCGGTTAATGAAATTCGATCCGGTTTGACCGGTTATCGAAGACCGGTTTAAATTATGTTGTGTCGACCAATGCCAATGGTTGGCGTCGATCGACACACCATTCGCAGAATTATTGGTTGGACCATAAATTTGCATATACCAGACCAAATTTAATCTTAAGGTTCTAGATGAACCTAAAATTAATAAAACTGAATATTTTAATTAAATTAATAACCTCTTGAATGTATATTGGATATACATCAAGATTAAATAATTCTTTTCCTCAACCAAATATCAAGTGATCTTGATGTCTTACCCGATCTTTTCTACTGTCAAGACTCGTGTTGTTGTTGGATATCCTTGGAGTCCTTGGTATCCACAGCAACATGAGTAATGCAGGTGATCCTTGATAGATTTGCAGTGCAACTATTAGTGATCACAAGACAGAAGAGATTGGTTTTACTTGACTGGGCTGTCAGAAGTTCTGGGCCCAGAGACATCAGAGTAGATTAGACATAGTTTGTCTCATCTAAGACCAAGAGTTGTACTGGGTACAATTAGCAATGATTTGTTTACATAAATAACTAAAGTTTGGGTGATGGCAAGTTACCCACTCAGATTTTGGTGAAGTATGGATCTTGGCTCATTGTATTCATCTGAGGAAACATAGTTTTGAATACAATGCGAGTCTTTCTTATTAGATAAGAATTCTCATTTCCTTGAGCATTATAACTAAAACCTCTACCTCTTTTAATTACAGCTATGTCTGTCTCAACTCACATCAACACTTTCTCACTAAGATCCGTCCTTGAGAAGGACAAGTTAAATGGATCTAATTTCTTGGAATGGTATCGGAACCTGAGAATAGTTCTCAGGCAGGAGAACAAGGAATATGTCCTTGAAAGAGTTCTCACCAAGAGGCCACGTTCCAATGCCCCGCAGACAGAAAAGAATGCTTGGGATAAGCATTCAGCTGATGTCAAAGATGTTAATTGTCTAATGCTGGTGACTATGAACTCTGAGCTGCAGAAGCAATATGAGAACGTGATGTCACCCATTGAGATGATTAACAGCCTGAAAGCTTTGTTTCAGGAGCAAGCTCGCACAGAGAGATACCAGACGGTTAAATCTCTCATGGATTGCAAGCTGGCTAAGGATAGTCCAGTAAGTCCTCATGTCCTTAAAATGATGGGTTACATTGATAACCTGGGGAAACTGGACTGTGCCATTAGCCAGGAGCTAGCCACTAATATGATTCTGCAGTCTTTGCCGTCGTGTTTTGATCAGTTCATCATGAACTACAATATGCAAAACATGACTAAGACATTAACTGAGTTGCACGACATGCTGAAGACAGCAGAGCCGAATCTCAAGAAGGCAACTCCCAGTGTACTGATGGTACAAGGGGGTAAAAGGTTTAAGAAACCTAAGAAGGATAAGGGAAAGGCCCAAGTTGTCTAGACTGAGAGTCAGGACAAGCCCAAGCCGAAGCCCAAGTCCGGGCCTTCTCCCGAGGATAAGTGCAACTACTGCAAGCAGTTAGGGCATTGGAAGAGAGACTGCAAGAAGTTCATGGAAGATTACAAGAAGCTGAAGAAGACGTATGATGCGTCTGACTCAGGTATTTATGTTATCGAACTTAATGTTATATCTTCTAGTTCTACTTCGTGGGTATTGGATACCGGCTGCGGTGCTCATATTTGTACTAATATGCAGACACTAAGAAACAGTAGAACGCTGAAGAAAGGACAAGTGGAGCTACGGGTCGGGAATGGAGCTAAGGTTGCTGCACTGGCCGTAGGCACCTACGATTTGTCTTTACCTTCGGGCATGGTTTTAACTTTGAATAATTGCTACTTTGCACCGGCGATTAGCAGAAACATAATTTCAGTTTCCGTATTGGATTTGGAAGGTTTTGATTTTGCTGTTAAGAATAAAGTTTGTTCTTTTAATCGTGATGGTACGTTTTATGGTAGCGCCCCATTAGATAATGGGTTATATGTTTTAAACCAAGAAATGCCTAACTTTAACATAAATACAAAGCGGTTTAAGTCAAATGCCGAAAACCCGACTTTCTTATGGCATTGTCGTTTGGGCCATATCAATGAGAAACGCATCCAAAGGCTCCATCGAAATGGGCTCTGGGCTCATTTGATTTTGAATCATGTGAGAAATGTGAATCTTGTTTGATGGGCAAAATGGCTAGAGCCCCTTTCAACAAACCGAATGAAAGGGCCAGTGACTTATTGGGCCTTGTTCATACTGATGTATGTGGGCCAATGAGTACTGTTGCCAGAGGAAATTACAAGTACTTCATTACCTTCACTGATGATTTCAGTAGATATGGCTATGTCTATTTGATGAGACACAAGTCAGAATCCTTTGATAGATTCAAGGAATTCAAGAATGAAGTACAGAACCAATTTGGCAAAAGTATTAAAGTTCCGCGATCGGATCGCGGAGGAGAATACTTGAGTCAAGAGTTCAGCGACTATCTGAGCGAGTGTGGAATTATTTCACAACTCACTCCTCCTGGAACACCCCAATGGAATGGAGTGTCAGAGAGGAGGAATCGAACCTTATTGGATATGGTTTGGTCTATGATGAGTCATTCAAATCTTCCATTATCCTTTTGGGGATACGCTCTAGAAACGTCTGCGTTTACACTAAATAGGGTGCCATCTAAATCAGTGGAAAAGACACCACATGAATTGTGGACTGGGAACATTCCTAGTCTGTCTTTCCTGAGGATTTGGGGATGTGAGGCTTATGTCAAACGTTTAATCTCTGACAAGCTCGCGCCCAAATCAGATAAATGCTACTTCGTTGGTTATCCTAGGGAAACCAAGGCATACTACTTTTACAACCAATCTGAGAACAAAGTATTTGTTGCTCGGGACTGTTCTTTTCTTGAGAGGGAGTTTCTCTCTAAGAAAAACAGTGGGAGTAAAGTACATCTTGAAGAAATTCGAGATGCGCAGGAGACTGCTCAACCTGCTGAAGAAGAGCAGCAGTTGGATCCACAAAGTTCTGTGGAACCGGCGCCTGTGGAGCCTGAAGTTCGCAGATCCGGAAGGATCCGTCACGAACCCAAGAGATACTATGGATTTCTCGTGACCAATTCCAATGATCTGATGATCATTGATAGTGACGAACCAACGACATTCGCGGAAGCAATGATGGACCCGGACTCCGAAAAGTGGCTTGGAGCCTCTAAATCCGAAATGGGATCCATGTCAGAAAACCAAGTATGGTCCTTGGTCGATTTACCTAATGGTGCAAAAGCCATTGAGTGTAAATGGATCTTCAAGAAGAAGATTGACGTGGATGGCAATGTGCAAATTTACAAAGCGAGGTTGGTGGCTAAAGGTTTCAAGCAAA
Organism: Orychophragmus violaceus; assembly: GCA_030180135.1. Taxonomy (NCBI): domain Eukaryota; kingdom Viridiplantae; phylum Streptophyta; class Magnoliopsida; order Brassicales; family Brassicaceae; genus Orychophragmus; species Orychophragmus violaceus. The sequence goes on along the minus strand of CM058235.1, from coordinate 77,723,137 downwards.
TTCATGGTATTGACTATGATGAAACCTATTCCCCAGTCGCTATGCTTAAATCCATTCGGATTCTTCTAGCGATTGCAGCTCATTATGAAAATGAGATTTGGCAGATGGATGTCAAAACCGCTTTTCTGAATGGTATTCTGAAAGAGGATGTGTAAATGACACAGCCTGAAGGTTTTGTTGATCCTAAGAACGCTGGAAAGGTATGCAAGCTTCATAAATCCATTTATGGATTGAAGCAAGCATCACGGAGTTGGAATCTTCGTTTTGATGAAGCAGTAAAACAATTTAGTTTCATCAAGAACGAAGAGGAACCATGTGTTTACAAGAAGACTAGTGGGAGCAGAATTGCGTTTCTTGTACTGTATGTCGATGACATACTCCTCCTCGGTCATGACGTTCCGTTGCTTCAGTCTGTTAAGACTTGGCTCGGAAGTTGTTTTTCCATGAAAGACATGGGAGAAGCCGCGTACATTCTTGGAATCAGAATCTACAGAGATAGAGTGAACAGGCTGATTGGATTGTGCCAGGACACTTATATTGATAAGGTGTTGCACAGATTCAGGATGCATGATTCCAAGAAGGGCTTCATACCGATGTCTCATGGCATTAGTCTCAGCAAGAAGCAGTGTCCGGTGACACATGCTGAGCGGGAGCGCATGAATAGGATTCCTTATGCTTCTGCAATATGATCTATTATGTATGCCATGCTCTGCACTCGTCCAGATGTAGCTTACGCGTTAAGCATGACGAGCAGATACCAATCTGATCCAGGTGAAGTTCACTGGACATCTATCAAGAATATTCTCAAGTATTTGAGACATACTAAGGATAAATTCCTGGTGTATGGAGGAAGTGAAGAACTTGTGGTGAATGGATTCACCGATGCGAGTTTTCAGACGGACAGAGACGATTTCCGATCACAATCTGGATATGTCTTCTGTCTAAATGGCGGTGCAGTGAGCTGGAAGAGCTCTAAGCAGAATACCGTAGCTGATTCCACGACGGAAGCTGAATATGTTGCTGCTTCAGAAGCGGCAAAGGAAGCTGTTTGGATCAAGAAGTTCATGACTGAACTTGGTGTGGTTTCAAGTATCTTGGAGCCAGTGGCTTTGTTTTGTGACAACAACGGAGCCATTGCTCAGGCGAAAGAACCCAGGTCACACCAGAAGTCCAAACACGTAGAGAGGAGATATCACCTGATTCGTGATATCGTCAATAGAGGTGATGTGGAGATCAGCCGAGTTCCGATGGACGAGAATGTCGCTGATCCTCTGACTAAGTCACTCCCAAGGCCTAAGCATGAGATTCATACGACTGCTGTAGGCATTATAGATTTTAAGATGTAATATTGATTCTAGTGGGAGTTTTAGTTTTATTTTAGTTATAATAAGATGCTCTTGTAAAACATTCTTTTGGATATGTTTAATGAAATTTGATTTCAGCATTATTTATTGTGATCTAAATAATGGTCCCAAAACAAGTTTATGTCATATTATAGGTCATCAAGTTGAGGACTTGATCATGAAACCCTATAAGTCATAGATGACATAGATTATGTTCTGTCCCTAGTCGAGGTTGTCAAAGTGGGACAATGACAACCGCGAGAGAATAGATTGTGAGGTGACTGTTGGCTAAGTTTCATGGAGCCAATGATATGATTATCGCAGTCAGTCACATAGATATATGTTGGTGAACATATGATCGGACATGACCCGCTAATGAGAAGTCTACAAGATAGTTATATCAGTGTCATAAGAGGTTCTCATTACGACTATAGAGTATAGTCCTCAGACCTGAGTTCATCATGCTTTCTTGCATATGAATTGGTACACTTTGACCTTGTCAAACGTCGACCCGTAACTGGCGACTATAACGGCACTGTTCAAGTATATCATGAAGCGTGCGATGAAATAGGGATGGAACAAGATGGGATTTGTCCCTCCTGATTAACGGGAAATAAATATCTCAGGGCCTATCGAAGATTTAATACTGAGAAAAATGTGTGGCCGCACTCAAACGAACTGTAGTTTAGTTGTTTGTAATGTTCAGTATGAGATCAGGAGTTCGATAAACACGATGTTGGCTTAATAAGGATGACACTAATCTTGCCTTATGCCAAATCGAGATATAGAGACAAAAGGATTATAGGAATTGTTGATTCCAGTACAAGTGGGAGATTGTTGGGATAGTGTCCTGAAATCACACTTGTACTCACTCCTGATGATAGTTGTGTGTCGAGATCAGACATTCGTATAATGCTGGGCGGTTGCAATGTTTTGCTAGAAGCCTCTTGCAATCTGTAAGTTGTATACTTACTGCCAGTATTATATGATCCTATAGGGTCACACACCTAAGCAAACTAGAAGCTAAGACATGGGAATGATCATTATGGTAATGATCATATTAATGTGTATTGGATACACATTATTATCGAGAAAATGGTGTTGTGTCGATCGACACAGTATGTGTGTCGGTCGACACAGTTCGGGTTTTCGAAAGGCTTTTCGAAATTATGACTTAATCAAGTCTGGCCCGTTAAGTGTGATTCTAGGTCGAATAAAAATTAAAAGTTTCGACCTAGAACAGCAGCGGTCCACTTTTTCTTGATAGAAAGAGAAGAGACACCAAAAACTCTCAGATCCCATAGATCTGGCACTAGCATCCCGTTTCCAGCTTGTGTGCGTGTGTATTTGGTAGAGGCGAGGCACCTGTGTCGCTACTGATCTCGTTCACCATTCATTCCGCTGCCAGTAACAAGGTAAGAACGAGGTTAGTGATTCAATATATATCAAACCCTTAGATCCTAGGAGATCCAACAACAGCAGCTTCATGATTTCCTTCTTCACAACCTCTTTCAGGTTAGGATTCAAACGCCTCTGGTTCTCAATTGACGACATGCTCTCATGCTCAAGGTGTAACCTATGCATGCATAAGTCCGGAGAGATACCTGAAATATCATCAAGAGAATAGCCAAGAGCCTTGCGATGCTTCCGCAGCTTGCTTAGAAGTAAAGTGAGTTCTGCGTTATTCAAATCAGCATTGACAATGACAGGATAAGTGGAGTTCTTACCTAAGAATGCATATTGAGGCCTGCAGGTAGCTGCTTCAACTCGATCTTTGGAGCTTTTTCCTCGCTCCAATCCTGCGCAACTGGTGTCGACCGATTAGCTTGTGGTGTCGGTCGACACTGAATGTCATCGGCCACTTCCAAGTTCATAACTTGCTCAATAGCGTCCATTAGCCTCAAATATCCAGTAGCACCTTCATCTTCCAACTCCAACTCATGCTTAGAACTCATTAGAGCTCTCTCCAAAGGGTCCCCAGAATGCATTCGATTTAAGAATTCTGCAGCCAGATTCTCAATTGTATCAACATAGAAGGTCTGTCCATCAATGGTGGGATGTCTCATCAACTTGTCCTTATCAAAATTCATCACCATATCACCCACATTTAGTCCAATCTTTCCTCTCTTCATATCAATGATTGCACCAGCTGTAGCCAGGAATGGTCTGCCCAGGATAAGAGGATCCTTAGGCTCATCATTGTACTACAGGACTACGAAATCAGTTGGGATAACACATTCACTAGTACATCTTCCAAGAGACCTTCAGGAATTCTCATGGAGCGATCAGCTAGAATCAAAGAAATCCTAGTAGTTGTGAAGTCTATCATTCCCATCTGCTTGGCGACTGAATATGGCATTAAATTGACACTTGAACCCAAATCACACAGTGATCTCTCAAATCTGTTGCTGAAGATTGCACAATCTAATACAAAGTTTCCTGGATCCTTTTGCTTCTCAGCAATTCTGTTTAAAATCACAGCACTACAAACCTCAGTGATCGTCATCACACACACTTCATCTCCCATGTCAGAGGTCAACATCTGTTTCAAACATCTTTTCAACACTGGGTTGTTGCTAACAGCATCCATCAATGGCATTGGAAGAGTTAGCTTGCTCAGCATAGCCATGTACTTAGTCTTGAACCGTTCAAATTTGGACTGCTTCGGTTTCTCGGAAAAGGTACTTTGGGTTTATACACTTTCCCACCAGCTACATGGGTTTTCTGTGTAACATCAGAGTCTGTACGTTGTTGGTGTCGACCGACATTAGCTTGGTGTCGGTCGACATCGGTCGATTTTGATCTGTTGTCGACCTCAAAATCGACCTCGATCGATTTTCGTTCGTCATGAGGACTCGAAGAATTTGGTGTCGCCCGACGTGCATAGGCAATGTCGGCCGACGCTCGTTTCGCAGCTTCATACTCTTCGTCAAATTCTTCTATTTCTTCGATCTCCTTATCACTGATCTGCCTAATAGGGATGGTGTGTAGCTCCTTCCCAATCCTCAGGGATATTGCATTGCAGTGATGCTTGGGGTTGCTATCTGTGCTTCCTGGAAGGAACCCGACTTGCCTCTTAACAGCTCCAGCAGTTTGAGCAACTTGAGAATCCAATTGCTTCATATGTGTGCTCAAGGATTCAAACTTCTCATTCAAATCAGCATAGACATCATCTATCTTCTTGTTGAAATCCACAACAGTCTTTGTTTGACCTTCCAGCAACTACTCCATCATAGCTTCCAGCTTGCTCTCATGAGCATTAGTAGCAGGAGGTGTCTGATAGGAAGATGATCCATAAGTCCTCTAGTAAGAGTTGTTCTGCTGAAAAGGCTTTTGGTAACCAGCGTTATGACCATATCCAGAAGAGTTTTGATTGCTTATGAAAGCACTCTTCTGTCCACCATTAAAGAACTTGTTGTTCTGCTGATTTCCAAACCTGTTTCCTTGAAATCCAGAACCACTAATGTAGTTCACATCCTCTTCTGTGCAGCCTTATTCAGGTCCAAACTCTTCAACGTCCTGAGCAAAGTGGACATGCTTCTTACTAGTTAACAAGTTGTGAACAAAATCCAACTTGTTTTGCATCTCAGTCATCTGTAGATGATCCAACTTTCCACCAGACTCTTTCCTTCTCTGATATGCAGTCTTAGCACTGTTGCTGCTCACCAAGTTCTCAATCAGCACTCTAGCTTGTTCAGGAGTCTTTGTGTTGAAGTTGCCATTGCTGGCAGCATCTAACGCAGAATGGTACCAGAGATCCACACCTCTGAAGAAAATGCCCAGCAGCTGAACTTCAGAGAATCCATGATGAGGAAAATCTCGTTGGTACCTCTTAAACCTCACCCAAGCAGACTTAAATGGCTCAGTAGGTCCCTGAGTGAATGTCAGAAGATCCTGTCTGAGCTGATCTGAGCGAGCATCATCATAGAAATGTTGCAGGAACTCTCTCTTCACTGCATCCCAAGTAGTTAACTTCCCATGTGGAAGTTGCTTAAGCCAAGCTGCAGCTTCTCCAGCAAGAGAGTTTGGGAAAAGCTTAAGGTATAGGAAATCATAACCCACTCCATTGTGCTTCATCCCAGTGACGAAGACTTCAAAATCCTCAATGTGGTCCATGGGTTGTTCGTCGGGAAGACCATGCAAAGGATTCTGCCTCAGAAGTGTGTAATAGACAATCTTGACTTCAAAGTCATTCCTCTCAAAAGGAGGAGATACAATTGCTGACCGGTTAGCATAAAACTCATACGGTCGGTTGTAATCAGCAAGAGTCCTCTCAGCAGCAGGAGGATTAGGTTGCTGTCCATTACCTCCAGCATTTACCACCTGCCCCTCACCTTGAGGCTGTTCAGGTTCACGGATTACACGTCCCTCAGCGTCAATCCTTTGCCCCTGATCATTGTACGGATTGTTATGTGGGTCTCTCAAAACTCCTTCAGCATCTGGTCTCAAAATCAAACGGTTGTTCATCATTCTTGTTCTTTGACCCTTTCTGTTCGTCCTCTCAAGTTTAGCAAGCTCCTCAAGTCTGAGGATCAAATGTTCTCTCTTTGGTTGCTTCGGGTGTGACGATTAGGCCAACACAGACTTCAAAACACTGTCTCGAGGTCGATGTCGGGCGACACAATGGAGGGTGTCGGTCGACACTGGATGTGGAAATCGATTCTTGCAGCAACAAAACAAGCCAAACCGAGAAAAATCAGTAACAAATAAATAAAAACGACTTAGACTAAACTCTAAAACAAAATCTATCGGCGAACTCAGTTGAGTCCCCGGCAACGGCGCCAAAAACTTGATAGGCTCAGAGTTTTAATCATATTCTACTGCAAGTGCACAATTATGCAATGTAGTACTTAGGGTATCAAATCCACAAGGACTCACGGCTCACACGATAGATTGTATGTTCTCAAGTTAAGCTAAATCAATCAAAAGAAAGCAGTAAACTAAAGCAAGTAAACAGGAAAGTGTTTTCAATAAGAGAAAGGTGTCAGACTTATGAAGTTCTCGGGAATTATGCGATGTCAGATACTTAACTAACCGGATTCAGATTAAACACAGGTTCAAGAACTAGAAACACAATGCTAAACAATCCAAATCTCGCTGAGATTTTTTCTATATCTAGCAACCTAGTAATCCAAATCTCTTTGCGATCCTAGAGTTCTAAACAAGCATTAAGAACAGGTTCTATCGGTTCACAATTCTCCTAAACAAAATCTCTTTGTATCTAGTCAAATTGCTCACACTAAGTTATTTTAGATTATAACTCACACTCTCGTGCTAAGTTAATTATCTCAGATCTAAACCCCAAGTGATCATTCCAGAATTCAGTATTAAGCACAACTTAGGTGATGAACAACTGATTGTGAATCCTAATGAATCAGTTATCTAAAAAAGCATAAAACCCTTATGAGAATTCCTAAATCTAACTAGGTTACTACTCAAACATATTATCAATCAAGCAAAACATCATGAATAGAAAACCAAAGGACTGAATAGATAAGATAAAGGGGTTCGAAATCCTTCTCTCAAGGTTACAAGTAGCAAGAATCAGCCCCTTAGCAAATCTCTCAATCTCCAAAAGCAAGAACAAAGTAAGAACAAGATAAACTGAATAATGAGTCTGAAAACCTAATTAAAACTCTTAAACTCGTTTTGGGGTCAGATTAGAATTAGGGGAAACTTCGGGCTCTTTATGCAATTATTCAAAAATTGTCTCAACTTGGCGTATAACTTCTCTCGCGCTCAGTGTCGACCGACACCAAGGTCAGTGTCGGTCGACATCCAGTCGTGGCCGAGACACCAACTTCAGCTCGTTGCACAAATCACCAGAAACGTCCTATAATCCCGCTCTTTCTCCAAACGCAAGCCTACCTGTAGAAGACTCAATAGACTCGAAAAACCAGGTTAAAGACTCAATATATACAACTATATTATGGTTGAAAACCTAGAAAACCATGATATATCAAAGCACTTGGTTCTTAATTGGGAGAAGTGTCATTTCATGGTCAGAGATGGCATTGTTCTTGGACATAGAATGTCTGGAGCAGGGATTGATTCTGTGAAGTCTGTGAGGAGCTTTCTTGGACATGCTGGTTTCTATAGAAGGTTCATCAAGGATTTCAGTAAGATTGCTAGACCACTAACTTCTTTGTTGTGTAAGGATGCCAAGTTTGAGTTCACTGCAGACTGTATTTGAATAGATCAAGCAAGCATTAGTGAGTGCTCCTATAGAACAACCACCAGATTGGGATCTACCTTTTGAGGTAATGTGCGACGCGAGCGATTATGTTGTAGGAGCTGTTCTGGGGCAGAAGAAGGACAAAAAGCTTCATGCTATTTACTATGCCAGCAGAACACTAGATGATGCGCAAAGGAACTACGCCACTACAGAGAAGGAGTTGCTGGCAGTTGTCTTTGCCTTTGAGAAGTTTCGGCTCTATCTTGTTGGTTCTAAAGTTATTGTACACACTGATCATTCAGCTCTGAAGTATCTGATGCAGAAGAAGGATGCTAAACCGAGATTATTGAGATGGATTTTGTTGCTTCAAGAGTTTGATATTAAGGTGAAGGAAAAGAAGGGAGTTGAAAACGGAGTTGAAGAAGACGTCCCTATTGATGAATTTTTTCCTGAGGAGAACGTCAACTTGATTTAGACAGTATTTCGGATGGATTTAGACAGGAAGACGCAGAACTGTCGGATTCAGCGCACTGCGTCGATCGATGCCACCTCGGCAACAATCGATGCAGGTATTGAGAGAGCAACGATCGATGCAAACATTTGCAGCGATCGTTACACTGCGCCTACGAACCCTGAATCTTTACATATTCAAATTGGACACTATAACTTCGATGTTCAAGCTGTTTCGACGAAAAATCGACCTTGGTTTGCGGATATTGCTAATTACCTGGCTGCAGAGACTGAACCAGATGAGTTGAAGGGGTATGCTAAGAAGAAGTTCTTCCGAGAGCTCAGACGATACTATTGGGATGAGGCTTATCTGTATAAGCACTGTTCAGATGGACTTTGCAGGAGATGCATTGCGGAATCAGAGGTTCCAGATGTTCTATTTCAATGCCATGGATCAGATTATGCTGGACACTTTGCTACTTTTAAGACTGTGTCTAAGGTTCTGCAAGCAGGTTTTTGGTGGCCTACGATGTTTAGAGACATTCACTCTTTTGTCTCTCAGTGTGATGCCTGTTAGTGGAGAGGGAAAATCAGTATGAAAGCATGAGATTCCTCAGAATTTCATTCTTGAGGTTGAGGTTTTCGATTGCTGGGGCATTGATTTCATGGGTTTTTTGCCCTCATCCTATGGGAATAAGTTCATTTTGGTTGATGTGGACTATGTGTCTAAGTGGGTGGAAGCAATAGTTAGTCCAACCAATGACTCTTCGGTGGTTATTAAGCTGTTTAAGACCATCATATTCCCTAGAATTGGAGTACCTCGGATTGTGATCAGTGATGGAGGATCTCATTTCATTAATAAGGTCTTCGAGAAGCTGCTATAGAAGCATGGAGTTCATCACCGAGTTGCTACTCCTTATCATCCTCAGACTAGTGGGCAAGTCGAGGTCTCTAACAGACAGATCAAGGAGAACTTGGAGAAGACAGTTGGGAAGACAAGGAAGGATTGCGCTGAAAATCTTGATGATGCATTATGGGCTTATTGGACTGCGTTCAAGACGCCACTTGGGACCACTACGTTTCATCTGATGTATGGAAAAGCATGTCATCTTCCAGTTGAGCTTGAGCACAAGGCAGCATGGGCTGTGAAGCAGATGAATTTCGATCTTAAGTTTGCTGCAGAGAGGAGATTGGTGCAGCTTAATGAGTTGGATGAGATTATGCATCATGCTTATGAGAAATCAAAGCTGTACCAGGAGAGGACTAAGGGTTATCATGACAACAAGATTGTCTCTAGACAATTTGAGCCTAATGATTATGTACTTTTGTATAACTCTCGTTTGCAATTGTTTCCAGGTAAGCTGAGATCGAGATGGTCTTGTCCTTTCACAATCAAGGAGGTTCGTCCCTATGGTGCTGTTGTTCTAATCAGCCAAGAAGGTAAGGAATTCACTGTAAATGGACAGAGGTTGAAGCATTATTAGGCTAAGGCCGCTATTCCAAGAGGTCAGATTTTTCCTCTGGATGATGCACCCTCTGCCTGATTCAGCTGAATCGTCAAGCTAATGACGTTAAAAGAGCGCTGAGTGGGAGGCAACCCACTGGTTCGTTTGTACATACTCTTTTTGGTGTTTTTGTTAGGATTTTACGTTTTATTTTCGTTTTTGGTGTGTTTTGTGTGCAGAATACGAAGTCTGAGAACTGCGTCGATCGTTGCACATGTTGTGACAATCGATGCAGGTGGATATTTGACGAAGGAAGAGTCGCATTGTGACGATCGTTGCGGTCCTGTGCAACGATCGACACAACTGGTCCAAATTGAAATCGACGGTACAAGGAGTTTAAACCTAACAATCGGATTGGTTCAATTTCGGTTTGACCAATCACGATTTGCAACGATCGTTGCACATCTGTGACGATCGTTGCACATCTGTGACGATCGTTGCACATCTGTGACGATCGATGCAAACACGCGACAGGTAAGTGCCTTTAATCTTCTTCTTCTTTCTTTCTTCCTTCATTTCGCGAAATCCGCCAAGAACCCTAAAAATCGCCACACTCATATCTCTCTCGTTTCTCACTCATTTTTGACGATTTAAGTGTCTAATCCACTCGATTTTCCCCCTCTACTCATTTCTATCATCCATTTCGACTGATTTTGAGATGCCTTCTCGTGGACAGCCTCGTAAGCGTGGCAGAGCTACTCCAGCTGCTGCAGATCAGTCTCTTCCTCCAGATGAGTGGTTTACACGCGATTCGACACCGCCTGAGCCGTATCAGAGAGACTGTGAGGCCATACAGTTTCCGTGGCCTAAGGGAGAGATGGATCCGATTCCGATAGACAGAGTGTGGGACATTGCGCCTAAGGACTTGGTTATGCGTGCAGAGTTTACTGACAGACCGATATCAGAGCATTGAGATGACTACGACATGTTGCTCTACAACGGTTGGTTGGGTATGGACATTCAGCCCACCAAATTTGCTGACTATCGCACTTGCAGGATCCTGGGCATTGATAGGCAGGTGCACACATTGGTTAAGGATATTGGGTTAGGGACGATGCCTATGCAGTACTACGAGCTTTATCCTGATCTGGTGAGACAATTGTTAGCTACTTGCAGAGTCTACTACCCTGATCTGTCTAGCAGGAGAGCTTCAGAGGGTATTTTTACCTTCATGTGTCTGGGAGCCAGGTATCGGATTCCACTTCTAGATATTTGTCGTATCTATGGATTTAGTGTGGAGCCTACACGATGCTTCATCTCTCTTGAGTGGGATGTACCGAACGCTCACTATTTCTGGGACCATTTTGGTAATGGACCATATGACTCGCGGACTACGAAGCAGATTTCTGTTAGGCATCCGGTTCTACGATATGTGATACGCATCTTGGGTTACACACTGTTATGCAAGGCTGAAGCAAACAAGATGAGAAAGAATGAGCTGGAGGTGCTTTTTATTGGATTGACGAAGCTGTTTGCTGGTACTGATTTAAGAGATCCTACGGCAGAGCTGAACTTAGGAGCTATGTTTGCTTACCATTTGTGCTCATTGACGAAGAAGGCATTTGATGGAGCGACCACTGAGACAGTAGGGAGTTTTCTTACTCCTATCTTTCGACACTGCAGGATCCCTTTGGATGGCAGATCGCGTGATGATAGAGAGATATACATGGATCTGAGTCACCTGAAGAGCGCTACTTGTCTGAAGGAGGATCGCCTGTGTGTTTACTATGACACACACGAACGGAAGCGCGGTGTAGAGCTTCCAGCTGCTGATCTGACCAGGATTAATACATTGGATTCCTTGAGCTTTGAGCCTCCTAGGAACGATCAGCGCATAGTTCCTACGATGGCCCATCCTCTCGGTGAGCCTTCTTCACGAGCCTCCTCCTCTTATGCGCCTGCTGCTGCTGCTGATCTTGGTCCTTATCCTGCTCCATCGATGAGTGTTCTAGAGATGTCTGAGGGAGACTGGCGTGAGCATATTGATAGTCGTTTACATAAGATGTGGGATTGGATGCGTGGCTGCACTTGCAGGAGTCAGCCACAAGTCCATCAGCATGTTCCTAGACGTCGCCAGCGTTCTCCGACTCCTGCTGCTTCGAGTGGTTCTGATCCTTATGCCGGTATTGATGATGAGAGAGAGAGTGAGATTAGAGTTCCATTTCCAGACTATCGGTTCTGTAACTTTTTCACTTTTTCTCTTGACTTCTCTTTTGATTCCTGTTGGTACCTATGTTTGGGATGATGTGCTTGATTTAGACTATATGTTGCTTTGATTATCCTTGTTTGTGATGTTTACAGCTTTCAGGTTTGAGTTTTGAGATTTTTCTCACGAACTAACCGCTGAATGCTAACTGATCTGACGAAATCGCAATGCAACGATCGACACGGTCATGTGTGTCGATCGTCTCTTATCGCAAATCACATTGCAGTGATCGTCACAGTCCTGAGTGATGATCGACTCAAATCGCAATCGCCCCGCAATGATCGTCGCGGTCCTGAGCAACGATCGATGCAGGTGCGAGAGAGGTAAAATCGAAAGAACCCAACACATCCTTTACCATCTTTCTTCTTTACCGATCCTAAGCTTGACACTACTGGAGACAGTGTGTTTCAAGTGTGGGGGAGGTGGTACTGACATTAATTTTTTTCTTTTCTTAAGAGTCAGTTGTGTTTTAGTGTAAGTTTTATCAAGTCAAAACAATTTAAATAGGAAAAAATGAATTTTTGAGAAGATAACAATACTTGCAGGAACTTAAGTGACCATTGGGATGACCTTGCAGATCAATCTATGACTATTAGAAAATCCAATGCAGATCAGCCTACTGAGGACACTCATATCACTTCAGGTATTCAGAGGATCCTTTACTGACTCCACCCCTAATTTTGACATACTTTTCTCACCTAAGGGCTTGGTATACTTTGAGTCGGATTCCTCTGTTAGTTCTGACACAGCTTGTAAACCTGTCCAAGTAAGGTTCCCTTCTCCCCTTCCTTAAAGTAAAAAAAAGAGTGATAAATTGAGGATGAGCTAGTAGCTCCGAAGTGGTCGCGGGAGTGGTAGAGACCCATATTACCTCATGTGCATCCATGGAATGTATCTAAATTACACCCCAATGCGGGAAGAGCACTGATAAAAAAAATAAAATGATACCCAATGGGAAAAATCAGTTGCTAAGGAAGGGAAAAGAGAAGAAAGGAACCAGGAAAAGATAGTATGGTGGTCTAGAGCTAACAGAGTAAGATTCTATGTGCCCTTTGATCGATACTCCTTAGGTGAGACCGCACTTAATAGCTTATAGAAGTAAGTAGGGTGAATTTGAATGCTTTGGATTGATTGTGGAGTTTACTCAGGACAGTTGCTAAGTGTGGGGAAGTACATGTTGGTCTTGATGTCTGCAGGTGAATCTTTCATGTGGCTTACTAGGGGGAATATGAGTGTTGTGCTTCTAAGATGAAAGGAGTTTCTGAAGTTTTCAAACTTCTTCACCACATTCTGGTTTTCTATTTTGCTTGAGGGTAAGCAAAATCTAAGTGTGGGGGAGTTGATATATCATGGTTTTTACCTGTTTTAAGCCATGATATAATTGTGTTTTAGGGTCGTTTGTAGTGTCTATCGAGTCATTTACAGGTGCTTATTGGCTACATGCACGTTTGGAGGATTACTGGAGATATTGGAGCATTTTGGCCAAGATTGGGAGTTTAAGCCGAGAGAGCTAATTTCACCAAGTCTGATCGACATGTGCAACGATCGTTGCACCCTTGGCATCGATCGTTGCATACCCGCGCCAGCACATTAATGAAGATTTTGGAGATTTGCAGTTTTGCCTCAAGAAGTTCCAATATTTACAGAAAGAGCCAAGCCGTGATTAGGACTATATAATTAGGTTTTTGGTGTTTTGTTTTACTTACGCTTTCATACTATTAGCTATTGAGAGAGAGAAAGAGCTTGAGGCTGATCGTTCTTGTACTACAGAGAGAAGATTTCGAACCTCTTTATTTCTCTACTCTTTTATTATATGCAATTTACTTATTCATTGATTTATGTTTCATTGATCATGTCTGAGTAGATTCATAGTTAGGTTTAAGGATTCTCATTAGGGTTTCCATGACCTGCTAGATTGATTTATCAGTTAAGGATTCATATCTTATTTGTTCTTCAACCTGAATTGTGCTTAATACTGGTTTCTAATCTGATCACTTAGAATCTAGACTTTAGGTTTATAAATTGACACAAAAGTATGGTTTAGAATCTGATATGTTTAAGTTGAGCAATTTAATTATCTGCAAAGAAATTTGGTTTAATTGAATTGTGAACAAATCAAACCTGCACTTAAGGCTAGTTTAATTTGTTAGGAATTGCAAAGAAATTTGGGTTTCTGCTAATTGAACTTAGTGAATTCTCGCAACGAAAGTTGGTTATTTCTATCTTGTGTTTGAGTTCTAGAACTGAACTTAATTTGATCCTAACTGATATTTGATTTGCTTGTCTGATTTCCTGAGAACTCCCTAGACTTGACGCTTTTAGTACTTGCTTTACAAAACCGATTTGCTACTGATTTACTTTCTTCTTAGTTTTAATTATTTCTGATTTGCATCGCCTAGCTTAACCTGAACTTCTACAGTCTATCGTAAGATTTCTTGAGTCTCTATGTTCGACCCCTATATACTACAATTGTCATGTGCACTTGCAGTGTTTACTTAGGGAATTAAACTCTGAGCATATTGCAAAGCGCCCCAACAGGAGAGGAGGACCGTTGAATGTCTTCTTTTTGCCCCCTAGCGGTTTCTAGACTCCAACCCTTTTTCTTCTGCCTTCCCCATCAACCTAGCATCCTCCTTTAGTTCCAAAGCATTATCCTGCATCATACCAGATACTCTATCGGCCAACTGATTAACCAAAGAAGATTTCCCCATGTTCTGCTCAATGTTTTCTATGTATGTTATAAAGTTATTTTCTTCAAACTCCATTTGGTCTCCTTCATGCTAATCCATAAGCTCACCCAAGCAATCATCTTCTTCATAATTCTTCTCCATCTCATCATCCTGATCCTTGAAACTACCGTGAGTTTCCCTGCCGAGTGAGGAACCACCATTTCTGAGTAGTTTACATACGTATTTGAGCCCAACAAATCCTCAGCATTATCCTCCAAAAATTTAAGCTCTTTTCTCACCTTGGAAGCCAAATTATCCTCATTGCTCTTCCTCATCAACACCTCCTTCGTCCTAGCCTCCCGATTTTTGTGATAATCCTTAGCCCTTAGCTTATTTGCCCTAAAATCATCCAACATCAGCCTCTCCTGCTCCGTTAAGAATTCACCTTTACCACCATTCATGTAACACCATGTCTCAGGATAACATCAACATGCAGATTACAAATCAACATAGAGTCATCGGATGTCACTTTGGTAAATTTGGAAGCTCAGGGGTATTTTGGTAAATTCACTAAAAGTGAAGACGGGAAGCTTTGACGGGTAGACAGAGAGTTCTGAAATAAGGAATTTTGGAGGTTTTACAGGCTGTCGGGAATGGAAACCGACAAAACCAAAAAGACGGAAACACCTATAAAGTGCTACAAAAAATTATGAAATTTTTACCAAAGCACTATTAATATATATATGAGCTATGGTTAAAAATATTTGGCCAGATTTGACCCCTGGATTAAGTTATAATTTTTTGATATTAAGGAGTAATTAGTGATAAAATAAAAATAAAAATAAAATGTGGGCTTAGACTTGGATCAAAAGAGCATGAGATGAGATATGAAGTAGTATTGGGCCTAAAACCGAGCCTAAAATTTTTTATGGGCCACAAAATTGTAGAGGAGTTAGATCCAATGACTATGGTTTTAGATGCAATGAATCTAAGGGACACCTCACCATTGTGGTGTCAAGCAACCAAGGGTCTTCTAGAAGGTAGAGACAAGTGTAGGGTGGAGAGTGAGATTCATTATTTTTTGCTCATTTTTGGAGTAGAAAATGTGAAGGGTGATGGGGGGGGGGGATGTGAAGTGTAAGGTGATGACCCACTCCATTTTCTATAAAAGGAGAGCTTCCCCTACTCATTTTCCTCACACCGGAACTCATAAAAGTAAAAGAAGAGAGGAATAAGAAGAAGAAGAAGAAGGAGGATGGAACAAGAAGAAGACGAAGAAGAAGAATCTGGAGGGAGGAAGAACAAGAAGAATCCGTAGGGAGGAAGCAGAAGGGAGGAGCCGGAGGAGAGAGAGAGAGAGAAAGAAGAAGTAAGAGAGAGAAAGTGATGAGCGGAATAAGAGATGGATGGTGACAGAGGAACGGTGAAATATTGTTCATCCCACATACCGACTTTCTCTTTCCTTATAGGCGGTTTGTAGTAGACATCGTATGAGATCAGTCCACAGGTTCATGTGGAGGAACGATCGGAATTACCGGGGTCAACGCTTGGGTCAAGATTGGGTTAAATTGGGTTAAGTTCTGGTCATGGTCAGCTGTAGTAAACCCCGGGTCAAGGTCGGGTCAGGAATGGTCGAAGTTCAGGTAAAAGCAAGTCAATGGTTCGAGGAAGGTTCAAGTAAACGTCGGGTTTGTGTCGGGTCCTTGTGAGTTGGCTAAATTATTGTGTGATGCATTTAGGTAGATCATATAGACCTCAGAATTATGGAACCATAAAATCGTAGGAATGCATACCCATTACTTAAATATGATAAAACAGTTAGGTTGATTAAATAATTTGAGAATTAAACAAAACGGATAGGACATATATATTGCATATAGTTATCACTCATTGTTTGATTAATCGTATAGTTGATTGCTTGATTGGGTGATGCATACATATAGATTGACTTGCTAGGAAATATATGCATTTATATGTATTTTATAACGAACGTAATCAAATGAATCTATATACGGAAATTAAGAGTTAAATTAAAATACAGATTAAAAATTTATAACACACCTTAGAATATGATAACCAGGTTGGGTTAGTTAGACGGTATAATCGGGTTAAGTAATTAGTATTGAATTAATTGGAAGTCAAGACATTAGTAAGTTTACTAATATCACTCTGATGGATTGAGGTAATTAAAATATAGAAATAAGGAATGGAATTAAAATATATAATTTAGGGCTGAGCCGTCTAGGGAATTAGTAAGTTTACTAACTCCAAGCTAGCGGTGAAATAACTGAATAATTAAAACTAAGGAATTAAAGATTTAAGTAAATTAATTTGGGGCTGTGGAATTAGTAAGCTTACTAATCCCAATATAGAGGATTAAAAATGAATTAGGGTTTAAGCTAAAAAGATTAATGAAACCTAAGTAATTAATTAATTGGTGGTGTGTGGTTGTTGATTGTGTGATTGTTTATCTACTCCAGTGTTGGGCCGGGTAGACCATTGATTGTGTGATTGTTATCTACTCCGGTGTTGGGCCGGATAGACTGTTGATTGTGTGATTGTTTATCTACTCCGGTGTTGGGCTGTGTAGACAGTGTTAGTGGATACTTACTCCGGTATGAGACCGGTATGTCTGGGTGTGGATACCTATTCTGGTATGGGACCGGATATGTCAGGTTGTGTTGATGAATGGTGGTAGGATTTCGGGATATACTAGGTACTAGGATTGAGATAATGTTACTGTTTGACCTTGTCGGTCTTGCGTGTTAGAGTCTCATCGAGTCTGATTGTTTACATTACTGTTATTAGGACTCTATAGGGTGCATTAGATCCCGCAAGTCTAGAGATGGCGTTCCGGTACTTCCTCCCTGATTGGATCCTCGGGAGTGGAGTTCTTGGTCAGTTCACATACCTTCGAGTAGTGGTTTTGGCAGAAATAACCTATGGAGTGACATCTGTAGGTGTGTAGTCCGTAGAATACCGGGTTGCGTCCTAGGGCCGGACTGCATGGAAGCTTTGGCTATATAGGGTAGCCCGAGTGACCGCATCGATGGACAGAAAATGGTGTTCTAGTCGTAGGACTTCTTGTTTACGTCTAGGAGTCATGGGAGGTTTTAGTTACCATGAAGTAGCTAAGTTTTCCCGTGGAAGTTACCGAGTTCATGTTTGGGCACCTGGTGTGGAGATTGCGATAGAGCCGCGTTAGTTAGATCGAGTCTACTCGAGGGCATGTGCCGTAGTGTTCTCGATTTCCTTCGTTGAAGATGCATTTTTTTAAATGAGTGTTTGTGTGTTGTGGGGCTCATTACGTCTTGGTTGCACGTAATCAGCTATTTTATTTTACTGCTTGTTATTGTTTGTTATTTTGGGTTTGGGTGGGAATCATTTAGCTTGTTTAGAAGCCTATTTAGTTGGGAGTCAACTCACTGGGTAATCTTAGATTGCTCATTAGACTCATTCTGTGTTTTTCAGGTTGCTCATTATCCTATTTTCAAGATACTCTTAAATTTGATTAAAGATTAAAAGATTTAAAGAACTAAAAACGGAATTATTCCTTGATTCTTGGTCTAGTCTGAACCGAATTCAACTCATGGAAGCGGTAAGGGGTTGAAAAGCCTTGTGCCGTGGAAACGAGGTAAACATAGTCAAGAATGATTTGGTTCGAACCATTGACTCAAACCGGACCGTCTCTGGCTTTCGTATTGTGACAAACTCTTCTCATTTGGCTTGCACGGGATCAATTGGTCATGTTCTTGTTTGATTGTTGGCCGGTCATCTCACCGGTCAGCGGATAATGGGAAGGGGGCGTTACAAAAGGTGGTAACAGAGCATAGTTCATCATGGATTCAAAAATTCTAGTTTTTCAAAATTTTCAATGTTTTATCGAGTCAAACTTGTGTCGCCAATGCAACCATTAGGAATCCGAGCCTTGTCCGTCTCTGGGAGAGGGTAAAGTTAGTAGTCTCGTTAGGTGTGTGGTATGACCGTGTTGTTTTTAGTCTTGAAACAGTGTTGCCGACATGAGTGACGATTCAGTGTAACTTGAGTTCGTTGGTTCAGTCCGACTAACCTTGGCCGCATCTTCAGCTAGCAGAATGTTCCCACATTTCTATCCCGGTATATGTTCCGTCAAGGGGGGATATCAATAGCAGCTCCGCCAGTCCCCGGAAGTCCATACGACACAGCTACTTCAGGTGTACCCTCTCAGGAACCTGTACATGCTGCATGCCTCTGACTGCATCTTTATGGCGCTACCGTCTTTGAGAATGCCGCTGCATCCATATCCTCTTCCTCCACATGAGGTCCAAGCTCTGCCGTCTCCATACATCCCTGGTGATCCATTCTTTTTATTTCTCTCAGTTTTTGACTTTCCCGATGGAGCCGATTGAACCTGTCCAATATCTTCATTGGGAGGATCTGATGGCTGACCAGACCTGATGGTTAGCCGAGCCTATCACCCCGATTAGAGGTTCTTACTCACCTATGGAGTTCCCAAGATATACTAAGCAGTACCCACGTCCTCGGGCCATTAGTCTGCCATTGCCACCTTTCTGACCTATTGTCTATGGGCCCGACCGGTCCTGCCTCACATGTCAGTTCCGCCACGTGTCTTTTTCGTCTTTCTACCGCCACCACAACCAGCGTGTGTCATTTATGTCCACTCGGGATACCTCACCCGTCATTCCCCAACGGTCCATTCCAGTAGAGTCGTGCCGCACCAAAAACACCACCACCACACCCAACACACCCTCATGGTGCACATGTTGGTTTTGTTCCACACGTCGAACCGTACTGCACCCCGTGCAGGGCGTATCGCTTTTGGTGGAGATTTTTAGGTTAGGCCAAGGTAAGTAAGGGCGATGTGCGACCGCTCTATATACAAATAGACCTATGTACAAAAATATCCTACGTACATATTTGGTTAGTGTGATATGTGGATATTTATGTACTTGGTGGATGTTGTTTGTTTCAGTTTATCATTTCGAGTAACGGGGTAACTCTATTGCATACATGTGTTTATGATGTTGAGTGGATGGTTTTATCAGAACTTGTAAGGATAGCCGTTTTGCATGTTCGTATGGTTGAATCGATTGCTTTATTGTTTTATAGCGTGTGGTTTGGTTGATTGTTTTTCTAGGGTGCTAGATTGTTTTGATTGATATCATTGCATTGATTGATCGCTAGGTTGTTATATCATCAGATTGGTTAATCGATAAGTTGATAGATGGCTTGATTGCATTGATTGTGTTGTTAGGCTGGTAGATGATAAAACCATAAGCTTTGCATAGTAAATGCGTAGATTGATTAATATTAGATGCATTGGTAAGCGTTATATCATTAGTATTGTGTAGAGGAGATGATAAGTTATCGGTTAGTCTTATTGTTAGATGAAAGGTTAGAAAACCATTTGGATAGAAATAAGCTCGGAATTGATAATCAATTAAGGTAGAATACTTATTTACGGTAATATGGAATTATAAGTTATTGATAGTTAGCCACACGTAAATGATAGGTGTGTGACTAATTACCAATACCTATCTAAGGAAGTTATATCGATGAATGAGTTAAAAAGGTCTAATCATTCCAGTATTATTGAGTATGTTGATACAGGACGTGATGGACGATAAAACGCGAACACGAGAATGAACCCGAACCCCGAAAATCAAGATGGTGATTTTGGATCAGTATGGCAGTTTAACCCGAGTTTACAAAGCAAGTTAGTGTGGCAGTCAAAGCAGAATTGGGTAAATGGACCATTTCAGTGTGGCTTCAGAAAGGAGTTCTTGGTGTCCGAGGTTATCAGAAAAAGGCTCAGAGGTGTCAGTTTGAGATGAGGATCTTTTGGGCACTTCAGTACTGGAAAGTCAGGAATCATTAATGGAGTGAGTTATCTTGGGTATTGGCGAATCTGAAATCGCCCTTGACGAAAGTTATGAGAGTTGCGGTTTTTAGTAAAGTATCAGAATGGCGCAACAGAGTTTCGAAAGCATTGGAATCATGGGATCATGGTTAAGCGATTCAGATGAAGCAGTGGAGTTCTGGAGATCATAATCAAGATTTTTGAAAGGAAGCATTGAAGTTGTGAAGTCAGCTCATAGTGGTGTTATGGAGTTAGTTTGGAATGAAGCAGCGCTGAATGGATTCAGATTCAAAAGCATCAGCTTAGACGAAATGTTTTTTTGAGTCAGTAAGCATATGGGAGCGAAGTAATCCTGATTGGGCAATTTAATATTTTGGTATAGTGGGAATATTTGTGAGACGGTTCTAGTAGAATATCAGATTGGCGAATAAGATTTTGGAGTCAGAGTTAAAGTGATTTAATTGGAGCAGAGAAAGTTTTGGAGCAGTTTCAGAAACAACGAGAGTTGGGTTCAGAGTTAAGTGATACAATCGGAGCAGAGGAATTTCGAGTAAATCAATAGTAATGGGCTTACAGGATTTTGCTTCTGAGTTCGAGGTTTAATTGAACAGAGAATTCGAGGGCCAAATTCATGTAAGTTGGAGAGAATGTAATATCCTGCCTCAAGATAACATCAACGGGCAGATTACAAGTCAACAGAAAAGTCATCAGATGTCACTTCGGTAAATTTGTAAGCTCAGGGGTAAGACGGAAAGCTTTGATGGGCCAAGTAATCTTCTTTTTATTTAAAAAGATTGCTTAGAAGACGGAGAGCGTTGAAATAAGGATTTTTCGAGGTTTTACGGGCTGTCGGGAATGGAAACCTACAAAACCGAGATAAAGACGGAACTGACTCTAAAGTGCTACAAAATTAATGAAATTTCGACCAAAGCACTATTAAAAAATATATATATATATATATATATATATGAGCTATGATTAAAAGGATTTGGCCATATTTGACCCATGGATTAAGTTATAATTTTTTGATGATTAAGGAGTAATTAGTGATAAAAAAAATAAAAATAAAAATATGTGGACTTGGACTTGGATCAAGGGAGCATGGGCTGGGATATGAAGTAGTATCGGGCCTAAAACCAAGCCCAAAAATGTTTATGGGCCACAAATTTTTTAGAGGAGTTAGATCCAATGAATGTGATTTTAGATGCAATAAATGTAAGGGACACCTCACCATTATGGTGTCAAGCATCCAAGGGTCTTCTAGAAGGTAGAGAAAAGTGTAGGGTGGAGAGTGAGATTCATTGTTTTGGCTCATTTTTGGAGCAGAAAACGTGGAGGAAGATGGGGAGGTGGGAGTGTGACAAGCGTATGGTAATGATTGTTGAGGTCAAAAACCTCCTCGACGATAACAATAGCCGAAGACAGGATCAAGCAGTCGGGTACGAGCGAGTGTTTGAATTATACGTTCAAGATTTCGTATAAATGACAAAGTTGTACGAAATGCCGACGATGTCGCCTAAATGATTTATCGGAGAAATGGTTTCGGCAAAACAGACGACATCATAATCGGACAAACATATCTTCTGACAGGAACTACGGATCGACGGAACATCCAAACGAAGCAAAGAACGAGCCGGACCAGCCCAGAAAACCGAGCTGGACCAGCTCGGAATTCCGAGCTAAACCATCTCGGAAAACCGAGCTGAACCAGCTCTGAATTCCGAGCTAAACCATCTCGGAAAACCGAGCTGAACCAGCTCAGAATCCGAGATAAACCATCTCGGAAAACCGAGCTGAACAGCTCGGAATTCTGAGCTAAACCATCTCGGAAAACCGAGCTGGACCAGCTCGGAATTCCGAGCTAAACCAGCTCGGATTTTCCGAGATGAACCAGCTTGGATTTTCCGAGATGAACCAGCTCGGATCTAAACCCATCGCCTCTCGATCTTGATCATGAGTTGCCCCTCTGGAATCCTAAGTTGAACCTTTGAGCCAAACCATCTCGGATTTCCGAACTAAACCATTTCTGGTTTTCCGAGCTGAACTTTCCGAATGGATAACCAAACATTTGCCGATACGCATAACTTGTCGCAACCCCTCTTCGGAAACATCACCCCATACCTTCCTGAGGCGACGATTTGGGCTGATGGATCGAGACGGAGAGAAATGGGGACTTAGGCCCAAGCATACGACAAAATCTAAGCCAAATAAGTGAATTGATACGTAAACGGACTCGGAACGTCCAAATCTCGGGACATCCGGCAAAAGAGTCGAGCCGCGGAAAGACGAATAAGTAAAGAAAGAGATTGGAGAAAGGAAAATCCGAGATAGAAATGTACATTTTAGCGATAAAAGGAAAAAGATAAGAAGAGGAAGATTTCCAAAAATCCTACGGAAATATTCTCAAAAGCCGACGAACAGAAGCTATAAAAGGAGGGAGAGACCAGACGAGAAAGGCAGAGCGAAAAAACCTAGACTTAGACTTAAGAACTTAGCAGTTTCTCTTAGCCGATTTTCGAGTTCTTTTGCATTTCTTTTCCGATTCCTTTACTTTCTTTTACGATCTTTGTACCTTTTCGACTTTTAATCAATAAGACTTCCTCCGGGTTTGCTAGTTTCGTGGTTATCCTTGAAAGTTTCTGTTCCCTAAAAGTTTTGCTCTACATGTTTTGACCGTGTGAGTTTCGACTCTCACAGTTTGGTGCCGTCTGTGGGGAAATAGAAATTTCTTACACTTAAAAACCACCAACTAGCGGATCTGAGGATATGGCCACCGACGGAGAAAAGAACAAATCATCTAGTGGCAATCAACGCTGCAGCAGCCGCAGCCGCATCACACGACACTATGACGGATAAAGCGGCAACAGACGCAGCCGCAACTAATGCAACGACAACCGACGTAGCGCTATCCGATTTTAAGGAGACGACAGCCGTATTGACGCAAAAACTCAGTATCGGGCGAAGGCGAATACCACGCTCACCGAGCAAGTGGAGAGGCTCGGTACAAGAACCTGGAGCACTCATGCAGTAAAGTTCATACCATCAAAGCTACCACAACTTGCAAACAAGCGAACATCTCCTTCGGACAGATATACCACCACCGATCCAACGAAGAAGGATCACGACAACTATCAACGTCGACGGAGAAGACTGCATGAATGCAACCTCAAACAAAAATAATCGTAACAAGGATACCAAACATCGGATCGGAATTCACATATGTGTATATATGAATGTACGTATATATGTGTATATATTAAAAAAAAAAAAAGGAGAGAGCAAAGGAGAAAACACATCCGAACTTCCCATATACTCGGGAACAAGTCTTCCGACCATCATCTCGACGATCATTCCTAGCTCGACAAAGTTACTTTCTGCGACCGTCTCACCACTCGCACAGAACCTGCTTGTATGCATCATCCCCATGTAAAAGGCTCCTCAGCAATAACCTAGTCCTATGGAAAGGTTTCCTGAATGCGGCTGAACGAAGGACATGCAAACTAGGAGTAAACCGAGAAGGAACATGCATAGTTAGTTACCAAAGTAGTTTACCATGGAGCATACGAACTTGCCAACATGGACGATGACAAGAATCCAAGAAGTTGGAATGCAACACATTTCGAAGAAGTACTATCACTAAGACGATATTTCTGAACATCTCAAGAAACAACTCGAACTACGGGATGACTTGATCCCCGAAAGGGGTACATAGGCAGCCGATATCTTGATCGGTTCAGCTGTCCCTCCTTTTATTGTAAAAAAAAAGGGGGAGTGGATCCATATATATCTATACTCTTGCATCAGAATTCGAAAAATTTTAAAATAATTTTCGAACTCGAAAGCTTTTCGGACAAAGTCGCTCGGAACATGCAAACAAATCAGCTAAGAACTTTTTAGCAAGTCAGGTAGGAAATTCGGAGCAAGTTAGCTAGGAACTTCCAAGCAAGTCAGCTAGGAAAATCCGAGCCGTCCGAGCAAGTAAGCTAGGAACTTCAAAAGTCAGCTAGGGAAGTCCGATCTGTTCAAACAAAGTGAGCTAGGAACTTCCGAGCAAGTGAGCTAGGAACTTCCAAGCAAGTCAGCTAGGAACTTCCGAGCAAGTCAGCTAGGAAAGTCCGAGTTAGTCAAACAAGTCAACTCGACACTTCCAAGCAAATCAGCTAGGAAAGTCTGAGCTAATCAAACCAGTCAACTCGGAGCTTCCGAGTAAATCAGCTAAGAAAGTCCAAAATTCGGAGCAAACCAGTTAGGAAATTCCGAGCTGGCCACTCTTCTCGGAAATTCCGAGCTGACCTCTCTGCTCGGAAATTCCGAGCTGGCCTCTCTTCTTGGAAATTCCGAGCTGGCCTCTCTTCTCGGAAACTTCGAGCTGACCTCTCTTCTCGGAAATTCCGAGTTGTCCTCTCTTCTCGGAAATTTCGAGCTGACCTCTCTTCTCAGAAATTCCGAGCTGGCCTCTCTTCTCGGAAATTCCGAGCTGGCCTCTCTTCTCGGAAATTCTGAGCTGGCCTCTCTTCTCAGAAATTCCGAGCTGACCTCTGTTCTCGGAAATTCCGGGCTGGTCTCTCTTCTTGGAAATTACGAGCTGGCCTCTCTTCTCAGAAATTCCGAACTGGCCTCTCTTCTCGGAAATTCCGAGCTGGCCTATCTTCTCGGAAATTCCGAGCTGGCCTCTCTTCTCGGGAATTCTGAGCTGACCACTCTGTTCTCGGAAATTCCGAGCTGGCCTCTCTTCTCGGAAATTCCGAGCTGGCCTCTCTTCTCGGAAATTCCGATCTGGCCTCTCTTCTCGGAATTTCCGAGCTGGTCTCTCTTCTCAAAAATTCTGAGCTGACCTCTCTTCTCGGAAATTCCGAGCAGGTCTCTCTTCTCAGAAATTCTGAGCTGGCCTCTCTGCTCAGAAATTCCGAGCTGACCTCTCTTCTCGGAAATTCCGAACTGGCCTCTCTTCTCGAAAATTCCGAGCTGGCCTCTCTTCTCGAAAATTCCGAGCTGGCCTCTCTTCTCGGAAATTCTGAGCTAACCACTCTTCTCGGAAATTCCGAACTAACCAGCTAGGAAATTCTGACCTGACCACTCTTCTCGGAAATTCCGAGCAAGACACTCCCCTCAACCAAAGAAAAACTTTTCCAACCGATTTTGAGGACTATTCGGACTACTCTCAAGGCACTTGGCTCATACAGACAATTCACTCAAACAACTTGGGAAAACAAATCATAACTAGAAGCACGGCGCGTCCACAAAAGTTTAGCTTCCCAACCATTCTCATGAAGACATCCGGTAACAAAAACAAACTCCCTTTTCTCACTTCCATTATAATTTATTTCTCTTAGATCGAAATTAGGATATGAACATTGTAACTTAGAATCCACCTACTATTACATCGCATGCATAGTCGTTAGGAATAGCTTATCTTGTCCGCTGACGGCCGCAACGGACAAACGCATACATCCTTTACGGATATAAGCCAACACATCCAATATGGATTGAGGCTCTATTACATCCAACAACGGATAAAAGCACGCTATATATGTTTATTATCGGCGAAGGGAACACAAGCCGAGAGGTCGACGTAAGATCCCAAAAATGGGTTGTTGACAGGTCTTCAAATCCGCCGCACCAGTACTGTAGACGATAATAAACCCCAAAAAATCCAGTATAACGCTACTCTGTACACTGGTGAAATGACGTTTTAACCAAATATATCTTGGTTCGGTATCTTTGAAAGGTAGTCCTGCGGATATCGGCTTATTTTTAGTGAACGGAAGACGCAAGGCAAGAGTTTCGCAGAAAACCGGGATCGAAAATCTAAACCCAGTACAATGCAACACACTGGTCTTGACAACGTCATTATTGAGTACACGACCGACTTGGGAATGTAAGACGGAAGACCCCCGCACTAGTACTAAAGTCAACCGTAAAAATCCTCGAAACCCAGCAAGACGCGTCCGAGCACACTGGTCAAAACATTACAAGTCCGCAAGAGGAGTACATCTTGCTACTCCTCGAAATCAATTTCAAAACCCAGTAAGACGCTTCCGAGCACACTGGTCTAATCATTACATGTCCGCGGGAGGAATACGTCTCACTATTCCTCGGACTCAATTTCGAAACCGAGTAAGACGCTTCCGAGCACACTGGTCTCAATCATCTCAGGTTTGTAGGTAGAGTATATCTCGCTGACCTTCAAACTTAACTCAAAACCCAGTTAGGCGCTTACGAGCACGCTGGTCTTAGTCATCACAAAGGCGAATATATATCGCCGACTTCCGGACCCAAAACTTGATTCAAAATATGGCAGAACGCTTCTACGCGCGCCAGATTTAAATGCTGTCCCATTAACCTCAAGACTAGGAATATGCATCTGAGTGTAATGCTCCTAAAACGCAAAGGGTCAAAAGCTAAATCACGCTTTCCTTCAGGAGTTATACGAAGCTTTCTGGAAAAGCCTTCAAGCTCTATGAAACCGACTCGTACAATCTATACGGAGCCAACGAAGGAGATTTTCTCCCGATTAAATTTGCTCGACTTTTCTGCATTAATCAACCTAACGTCAACACGACAGCTGAACTTCTCGGACGTACAAATCGTCCTAGCAGGCTCGACAAACTCACCTGAAAACAAATCATACTCAAAAATCCGAGCATCCTTATTTAGAAAACCCGAGTAGACCTACTCGGAAAGCCCGAGCAGATTTGCTCAGAAAATCCAAGCATGTTTGCACAGGAAATCCAATCAAAATTACTCGGAGAATTCCGAAGACCAACATGATTTCCCTCTCGGACTCGTCACATTTGTAAGCACGACCGATTCACGATTCAATACGAAGCGTTGACGAAAGACCAATAATGGATTTCCAAACATCCAACGACATGACAAGAGAACTACGGATGGCTTGATCCCTTTCTTAAGGGTACGTAGGCAGCCTTTCATAAGGTTCAGCTGTAAACAAAAAATTTCTTCGCTTGAAGTAAAGATGCATCAAGGTCATACACGAGGAACGACCAATGGTTCCGAAGAAAATTTCAATAACATACAGAATTGCTCGGAAGACTCTGCACACAAAAAAAAATATCAACTACGACCGAAAGATCCAAAAGGGTCACCATATACACGCCAATGAATGTGAATCGACTTACTCGAAGGGCCGAAACAAATCCAACTCGAAAATACCATTTCAAAAATTCGTCTAACTTGATGTACAAGACGAAGGCCCAAATGCGACAAACGATTCGGACAATCCTTCGTCGCAAACGGAAGAGCAACAAAACAGAAAGGACCGAACCAAGTCTTTCGGATAATTGCTTTCGCCTCGAATACAAAATAACCTCGCCATCATCGCACTCGAGTCTGGCAAGCTGGGGGACTAATTATTGAGGTCAAAAACCTCCTCGACGAAAACAATAGCCGAAGACAGGATCAAGCAATCGGGTACGAGCGAGTGTTTGAATTATACGTTCAAGATTTCGTATAAATGACAAAGTTGTACGAAATGCCGACGATGTCGCCTAAATGATTTATCGGAGAAATGGTTTCGGCAAAACAGACGACATCATAATCTGACAAACATATCTTTCGACAGGAACTACGGATCGACGGAACATCCAAACGAAGCAAATAATGAGCCAGACCAGCCCAGAAAACCGAGCCGAACCAGCTCGGAATTTCGAGCTAAACCTGCTCGGAAAACCTAGCTGAACCAGCTCGGAATTCCAAGCTAAACCATCTCGGAAAACTAAGTTGAACCAGCTCGGAATTCTGAGATAAACCATCTCGGAAAACCGAGCTGAACCAGCTCGGAATTCCGAGCAAAACCATCTCGAAATTCCGAGCTAAACCATCTCGAAAAACCGAGCTGAACCATCTCGAAAAATCGAGCAGAACCAGCTCGGAATTCCGAGATAAACCATCTCGGAAAACCGAGCTGAACCAGCTCGGAATTCCGAGATAAACCATCTCGAAAAACCGAGCTGAACCAGCTCGGAATTCTGAGATAAACCATCTCGAAAAACCGAGCTGAACAGCTAGGAATTCCGAGCTAAACCATCTCGAAAAACCGAGCTGGACCAGCTCGGATTTCCGAGCTAAACCAGCTTGGATATTCCGAGATGAACCAGCTCGGATCTAAACCCATCGCCTTTTGATCTTAATCATGAGTTGCCCCTCCGGAATCCCGAGTTGAACCTTTGAGTCAAACCATCTCGGATTTCTGACCTAAACCGTTTCTAGTTTTCCGAGCTGAACTTTTTGAACGGATAACCAAACATTTGCCCATACGCATAACTTGTCGCAACCCATCTTCGGAAACATCAGCCCATACCTTCCTGAGCCGACGATTTGGGCCGATGGATCGAGACTGAGAGAAATGGGGACTTAGGCCCAAGCATACGACAAACTCTAAGCCAAATAAGTGAATTGATACGTAAACGGGCTCGGAACGTCCAAATCTTGGCCCATCCGGCAAAAGAGTCAAGCCGCGGAAAGATGAATAAGTAAAGAAAGAGATTGGAGAAAGGAAAATCCGAGATAGAAATGTACATTTTAGCGATAAAAGAAAAAAGATAAGAAGAGGATGATTTCCGCAAATATTCTCAAAAGCCGACGAACAAAAGCTATAAAAGGAGGGAGAGACCAGACGAGAAAGGCAGAGCGCAAAACCCTAGACTTAGACTTAAGAACTTAGCAGTTTCTCTTAGCCGATTTTCGAGTTCTTTTGCATTTCTTTTCCGATTCCTTTACTTTCTTTTACGATCTTTGTACCTTTTTGACTTCTAATCAATAAAACGTCCTCCGGGTTTGCTAGTTTCGTGGTTATCCTTGAAAGTTTATTTTCCCTAAAATTTTTGTTCTACAAGTTTTGACCGTGTGAGTTTCGACTCTCACAATGATCCACTCCATTTCGCTATAAGAGGAAAGCTTCCCTACTCATTTTCCTCACACCAAAACTCATATGAGTAGAAAGAAGAAGAGAGAGAAGAGAGACAAAGAAGAAGTCAGAGAGAGAAAGTGATGAGCGGAATAAGAGATGGATTGGTGACGGAGGAACATTGAAATATTTTCTAAGCGCAGATTTTCAACGTTCATCCGACATACTGACTTTCACTTTCCTTGTTGGGAATGTCCTGAAATCTATTGTACTTGCTCTAAGTGAAAGTCGTATAGTCGAGATGAGACAATCACATAACAATTAGGCAGTCATAACGCTTTGCTAGAAGCCACTTATGATCAATGAGTTGAGAACTCATTGCTAGTGTTATATGATCCTACAGGGTCACACACCTAAGCAAACTGGACGTTAAAGACGAGGTTGATCATTAATGTAATGATCTAGTGAATGCATATTTGATATGCATTCGATATCAATATTCTGGGGCAGTGTCGATCGACACAAAGAGTGTGTCGATCGATGCAACTCGCGGATTACCAGATTAATTCGGTTTAATCGTTGGTTAATTCTGTTATGGTTTAAGTCGTCATATATATGATATATGGTCGACCTAAACTGATTTTTAACCTAATTCACATCCACCAGAACTTGAACAGAGACCTCTGAAGAGATTGGATCTCTATAGGCACTAGCATCCCTTCTGTTCAGTTTGTGTGCGTGTGGATACCAGTAGAGGCGCAGCATTTGAGGCGCTCTAGATCTCGATTATCTGCAAATCTTCCGCTGCTAATCACCAGGTAATTCTGAGATCCCAATGATTCAATTACATGAACCCTAGATCCTAGGCTTGGAATTCAGACCAGGATTGCCTAATTGGATTAGGATCTGCTAGAAATTCCTTTCAGTGGTATCAGAGCTTTAGATTGGTTGAACCTGGATCTCTGTATAATTGATACAAGCATGCTAAAACTCGTTTTTGATCAAAGTAACCTAGTTTAGGGTTTTGTTCGAAAAACGTTTTAGGGTTTTTCGCATGGTGTCGATCGATGCCAATCCGGCATCGATCGACACAGGGCGAAAACCCGAATAAAATTTAGGGTTTTTCGCATGGTGTCGATCGATGCCAATCCGGCATCGATCGACACAGGTCGAAAACCCGAAT
This sequence comes from Orychophragmus violaceus, assembly GCA_030180135.1. Lineage (NCBI taxonomy): Eukaryota > Viridiplantae > Streptophyta > Magnoliopsida > Brassicales > Brassicaceae > Orychophragmus > Orychophragmus violaceus. The sequence goes on along the minus strand of CM058235.1, from coordinate 77,692,880 downwards.
AAAACTTATGTTTCGCCTAGTGTCGATCGACGCAAGAGTTGTGTCGGTCGACACAGACCTCGCGAGATTAATGAATCGGTTGAATTGGATTGGACCGGTTATCGAGCTTGGTTAATGATGGTTAAACGCTAAGAATGGTTTATTGCGATTGGGTTGGTATCGACCGATGCTAATGTAGCATCGATCGACACTGACCGGTACTCAAAACCGGATCAATTGGATTGATCGGTTATCACAGATTGGTTTTGGTTAATCAGCATCGATCGACACTAAAGTAGTGTCGGTCGACACAAGATTCGATGGTTTAGGTTATGGAACCTGAAACCACAGAACCAAACCAAGACAAATCATTTAATTAGAAGAATTAAAACATAATAAAACTAAATGTTTTAAATAGTTCTGTTCCTCAACCAAATATCAAGTGATACTTGATGTCTTTCCAATCTTGTCAACTGTCAAGACCCATCTAATTGTGAGATAGACTTGCAGTGCAAGATGTCCACAATTTCATGAGTAAGACAGAAGGTAATCGTGTTGATGGACTTGCAGTGCAAGACATCAACAATTACATGACTGAAGAGATTGGTTTACTTGACTGGGCCATCAAAATCGTTTTGGGCTCAGAGACGTCAGGTGGATTGGGCATGAGATGTCGATCCACAACCAAGAGTTATATTGGATATAACTAGCAAAGTTGTTGCTTACCTAGATAGCTAAATTTGGGTGATAGCCAGTGGCTCACTCAAGTTTAGTGAAGTATGGGTCTTGGATCATTATATTCATCTGAGGAAACATTGTTTGAATATAATGCGAGTTTTCTTAACTGTTAAGAATTCTCATTTCATGAACATCATAACTAAGACCTCCCTTTTTTTTTAGCTATGTCTAGCACAAACCATCGTAACAATTTCTCCCTGCGATCCGTCCTTGAGAAGGACAAGTTAAATGGATCCAACTTTCTCAAACAGGAGAAAAAGGACTATGTCCTTGAGAAAGTTCTCCCCAAGAAGTACTGAGCCAATGCCTGGCAGTCAGATAAGGATGCTTGGGATAAGCATTCTAATGATGCGGTGGATGTGAGTTGTCTCATGTTGGCTACCATGAACTCGAAATTGCAGAAGCAATATGAGTACGTGGAGTCGCCAAAAGAGATGATCACTGGCCTGAAAAGTATGTTTCAGGAGCAGGCACGAACTCAGAGATACCAGACGGTAAGATCTCTGATTGAGTGCAAGCTACAAAGGGCGAACCAGTTAGTCCTCATGTCATTAAGATGATGGGTTATATTGATAACCTGGGGAAACTGGATTGTCCCATTAGCCAAGAGTTGGCTACTTACATCATTCTGCAGTCACTGCCGTCAAGCTATGATCAATTTGTTATGAATTATAACATGAACAACTTGACGAAGACGTTGACTGAATTGCATGGGATGCTTAAGACTGCTGAACCTAACATCAAGAAGAACACCCCAAATGTCCTTATGGTACAAAAGGGTAAAAAGTTTAAGAAACTTGGTAAGAACAAAGGTGATGGCAAGACGAGCTCGATTGTGAATCCAAGCGAGTCTGGCCATGTTCCTAAGGTTAAAACCAGTCCTTCTGAAGATGTTAAGTGCCGTTATTGTAATGGTTATAGGCATTTGAAAAGAAACTGCAATAAATTCTTGGAAGATTATGAGAAGCTGAAGAAGACGTACAAGACTTCTTCTTCAGGTATTATGTTATAGAAGTAAATGTTACTTCTTATAGTCCTACTTATTGGGTATTGGATACCAGCTGTGGTACTCATATTTTGTGAAAATGTGCAGGGCCTGAGCAAAAGTAGGACTATGGAGAAAGGACAAGTGGACCTATGAGTGGGAATGGAGCTAGAGTTGTTGCATTAACCGTAGGAGTATTTCATTTGTTTTTCCTTTTAAGGCATGTTTTGAACTTAAAACTGCTACCATGTACCTGCTATGAGCAGAAAGATTATTTCTATTCCTTGTTTGGATATGGAAGGATATCAGTTTTCAAGTTAAGAATAAGTGTTATTCATTTGATTACAGTGATATAATTTATAGTAGCAATCCATTGAAGAATGGACTTTGTGTTCTAAACCAGAATGTGCCTAACTATAACATTAATACCAAGAGATTCAAGTCAAATGATACGAGTCAAACTTCTCTCTGGCATTGTCGTTTTGGGCTACATAAATGAGAAATAGATTCAGAAGCTCCATAGTGATGGGCTTTTGAGATCATCTGATTGAGAATCATAATGAGTAAAGTGGATCTTGTTTATTAAGTAAAACGACAAAGGCTCCTTTCAACATAGGTAGTGTCGATCGACACAAACGGTGCGTCGGTCGATACAGGTTGCGAACGATCAAAATGAAAGGGCCAGAAGCTTATTGGGCTTTATACATACGGATGTATATGGACCGATAAGCACTAGTGCTAGAGGAAAATTTCAGTACTTCATTACCTTTACTGATATTTTCAGAAGGTACGGTTATGCCTTATTTATAAGGCATAAGTCAGAATCTTTGAAAAGTTCAAAGAGTTCCAAAATGAAGTACAGAATCAATTTGGCAAAGGTATTAAACCTCTAGGATGAGATCATGGAGGTGAATACTTAGGTCAAGAATTTAGTGATCATCTGAGAGATTGTGAAAGTGTTTCACAATTCACTCCTCCTGTATCGGACTTTATTAGATATGGTTCGATCAATGATGAGTCACTTAGATCTTCCATTATCCTTCTAAGAATACGCTCTAGAAATGTCTGAGTTTACTTTAAATAGAGTTCCATCAAAATCAGTTACAGAGATACCACATGAGATGTGGAATGTAAATGTTTCTGATTAATCCATCATGGAGATTTGGAGTTGCGAGACTTATATAAAACGTTTAATCTCTGATAAGATCACACCCAAATCTGATAAGTGCTACTTCATTGGTTGTCCTAACAAAACCAAGGCATGTTACTTTTACAACCAGTTCGAGAACAAATTGTTTGTTGCTCGGAACTATGTTTTCCTGAGAAAGACTTTCTTTCCAAGAAGAACAGTGGGAGTAAAAGTACAACTCGAAGAAATTCGAAAATCACAGGAGACTGTTCAACCTGATGAGGTAGAGTAGCAGTTGGATCTACAAAGAGTTGTAGAACCTGCACCTGTGGTGCCTATAGTTTATAAAGGATCTGGTGAATGTATATTCGATATACATTTAAATGGCGAGTTTCTGAAGAAGTGTCGATCGACACAAAAGTTGCATCGATCGACACAGATCACGAACCAAACATTGATTTTGGTTTATGACTTAATTAACTACGGTTTAAATATTGGTTAATTAGGTCGTGGTAAAAGTATACATATGAGATATGTGTGCGCGACCTTTACAGAAAACTGAAGCTCGCAGATCCGAAAGGATCCGTCACGAACCCGAGAAATATGGATTTCTCGTAACCAATTGTCGTGATCTATTGATCATTGAAAGTGACGGGCCTGCGAATTTGAAGAAGCAATGATGGGCCTTGACTCCGAAAATGGCTGAAAGCCGCTGAATCCGAAATGGGATCCATGCCACAGAACCAAGTATGACTTGGGTTGATTTACCCGATGGTGTAGAAGCCATTGTGAGTAAATGGATTTTCAAGAAGAAAAGATGACATGGATGGTTATATTCAGATGTACAAAGCTAGGTTGGTGGCAAAAAGGTTTCAAGTAAATTCATGGTATTGACTGTGAAGAAACCTAATCCCAGACACCGTGCTTATGTCCATTCGGATTCTCCTAGCAACCGCCACTCATAATGGTTATGAGATCTGGCAGATGGATGTGAAAACAGTTTTCCTTAATGGAATTCTGGAAAAGGATGTGTACATGACACAACCTGAAGTTTTTCATTGATACTAATGAAGCTAGGAAGATATGCAAGCTTCATCAAACCATTTATGGATTGAAGCAAGCATCTTGGAGTTGGAATCTTCGTTTTGATGAAGCAGTTAAAAGGTTTGACTTCGTCAGGAACGAAGAGGAACCGTATGTTTACAAGAGACTAGTGGGAGCGCAGTTGCATTTCTAGTATTGTATGTTGATAACATACTACTTCTCGGAAATGAAGTTTCATTGTTTCAGTCTGTTAAGACTTGATTCGAAAGTTGTTTTTCGATAAAATTATGGGAGAAACAGTATACATTCTTGGAATAAGAATCTATAGAGATAGATTGGATAAGCTAATTGGATTGTGTCAACATACTTATAGTGATAAGGCCTTGCACATGTCCAATATGCAGGATTCCAAGAAGGGCTTCGTGCAAATGACTCTTGGTATTACTCTTAGCAAGACGCAGTGTCTTTCGACACACGCTGAGCAAGGGCGAATGAGGATCAGGCTACTGCTAAAGGCATTAGATGTCTTAAGATGTGATCTTAATTTTAGTGGGAGTCATTTTTATTAATCTGACATCTGTATTATTTAATGATGGTTATTAAATAATAGTCCCAAAGTAATTTATGACATTTTATAGGTCATCAAGTATGTGACTTGATCATGAAACCCTATAGATAATAAATGACATAAATTATGTTGGTCCCTGGTCGAGGTTGTTAAAATGGGACATTAACAACCGCGTGAGACTAGTATGTGAGGTGACTGATGACTAAGTTTCATGGAGTCATTAATAAGAGTATTAAAGTCAATCACATAGATATGTGTTGGAGAACACAGGATCGGACATGACCCACTGATGAGAACTCTACGGGATAGTTATATAAGTGTCATGAGAGTTTTCATTACGACTATAGAGTATAGTCCTTAGACCTGAGTTCATCATGTTTTCTTACATGTGAATTGGTCCGCTTTAACCTTGTCAAACGTCAGCCGTAACTGGTGACTATAAAGGCATTGATTGGGCATATCATGAAGCGTGTGAAGAGACAGGGATGGAACAAGATGGGATTTGTCCCTCCTATATAACAGGAGATAAATATCTCAGGGCCCATCGAAGATTTGATACTGAGAAATGTGTGGCCACACTCAAACGAGGTGATTGTCAGTCGTTTGTCTTGTCAGTATAAATCGGAGTTCGATGAACATGATCTTGGCTCAATAAGGATGACACGGTTCTTGCCTTATGCTAGATCGAGATATAGTGACGAAGGGATTAAGGGAATAAATGATTCCAGTACAAGTGGGAGATTGTTGGGAATGTCCTGAAATCTATTGTACTTGCTCTAAGTGAAAGTCGTATAGTCGAGATGAGACAATCACATAACAATTAGGCAGTCATAACGCTTTGCTAGAAGCCACTTATGATCAATGAGTTGAGAACTCATTGCTAGTGTTATATGATCCTACAGGGTCACACACCTAAGCAAACTGGACGTTAAAGACGAGGTTGATCATTAATGTAATGATCTAGTGAATGCATATTTGATATGCATTCGATATCAATATTCTGGGGCAGTGTCGATCGACACAAAGAGTGTGTCGATCGATGCAACTCGCGGATTACCAGATTAATTCTGTTTAATCGTTGGTTAATTCCGTTATGGTTTAAGTCGTCATATATATGATATATGGTCGACCTAAACTGATTTTTAACCTAATTCACAGCCACCAGAACTTGAACAGAGACCTCTGAAGAGATTGGATCTCTATAGGCACTAGCATCCCTTCTGTTCAGTTTGTGTGCGTGTGGATACCAGTAGAGGCGCAGCATTTGAGGTGCTCTAGATCTCGATTATCTGCAAATCTTCCGCTGCTAATCACCAGGTAATTCTGAGATCCCAATGATTCAATTACATGAACCCTAGATCCTAGGCTTGGAATTCAGACCAGGATTGCCTAATTGGATTAGGATCTGCTAGAAATTCCTTTCATTCCTTACTGGGGTCAACGCTCGGGTCAAGTTTGGGTTAAAGCGGGTTAAGTTTGGGTCATGGTCAGCTGTAGTCAACCTCGGGTCAAGGTCGGGTCAGCACTGGTCGAAGTTCGGGTCAATGGTTCGGGGAAGGTTCAGGTTAAGGTCGGTTCATGTAGGGTCTCGTGGTTCCGTAAATCCGTCCATCCGTTGTCACGATATCACTGTGAGTTGGCTAAATTATTGTGTGATGCATTTAGGTAGATCATATAGACCTCATAATTATGGAACCATATAATCGTAGGAATGCATACCCATTACTGAAATATGATAAAACGGTTAAGTTGATTAAATAACTCGGGAATTAAAAAAAACAGATAGGACATATATATTTAATATAGTTATGACTCATTGGTTGATTGATTGATTGTATCGTTGATTGCTTGATTGGGTAGTACATACATATCGAACAACATGCTAGGAAATATATGCATCTATATATATTATAACAAACGTAATTAAATGAATATATAGACATGAATTAAGAGTTAAATTAAAATACGGATTACAAATATATAAACACCTTATAATATGATAACCAGACGGTATGATCGGGTTAAGTATTTAGTATTGAATTAATTGGAAGTCAGGAGATTAGTAAGTTTTCTAATCACAATCTGACGGATTGAGGTAATTAAAACATTGAAATAAGGAATGGAATTAAAATATATAATTTGGGGCTGAGCCGTCTAGGGAGTTAGTAAGTTTACTAACTCCAATCTAGCGGTGAAATAATTGAATAATTAAAATTAAGGAATTAAAGATTAAATGAGTTAATTTGGGGCTGCGAAATTAGTAAGCTTACTAATCCCAATGTAGCGGATTAAAAATGAATTAGGTTTTAAGCTAAAAAGATTAATGAAACCTAAGTAATTAATTGATGTTGGGAATGTCCTGAAATCTACCGTACTATCTCTAGAAAGTATGATAAGTGTCGAGATCAGACATAAGTCATAAATACTGGGTGATCATGATGACTTGCTAGAGTCCGCTCATGATCTATAAGTTTAGGACTTATTACCAGTATTGTATGATCCCGAAGGGTCACACACCATAGCTAACGGGAAAGTTAAATGGAATTAATACGGTAAGATGCAGTGGCATTTACTGTATTGGATCAGAGAATTGGGCCAGACAAAATGCAGGCTTTTGCCTGATTTGTGTCTTGGGCCCAAATGATTAATGAGCCATTAGTCAAATGACTTGGGCCCATTAATGAGAGATATAGAAATCGAAAACCCTAAGCATAAGGCCATGGTTTTTGCGATTTCTTTACATGGCCGCGATCCATCTCTCTCTCAAACTCTCTCTTTCTGATCTGATCCATCTCTTTGGTCTAGCAGCCGTCCCTTGCTTGTAAGAGTGTGGATACTCAAGGAGGAATAGGTGATTCATCTGTTCTAAACTGATCTTGTCATTACCATCAATCCGCTGTGCAATCAATAGGTAATGTTACAGGTTTGGTTTTATGATTCGTTTTGCACGAACCTAGATCTGTTAAGATTATGTGTTAGGTTGTAATACGAGAATTAAACCTTAACAAACACGATAATCCAACAGTGGTATCAGAGCCTAGGTTTTTAGGTTTCTTGTGAAATTGGATCATAGGTTGTTTAATAGTTTTTGAATCAATTGAGAATTAAAATTGATTAAAGTTATTAAAACCCTAATCGCATTGCATGATCACATTTGTCTCGGCCGTGTAGTTCGATCGCTTGATTATCAAGCCGATCGGGTTGTTGAACATGGGCCGCGTGATGGAAGGATCGATCTCTTGCTTGAGCCGCAAGGCTTCGATGCCGAGTGATGCGTGATCGGCTTGGATCGTGTATCGATCATGTTTGCACATAGTCTCGGCCGGTCATGATTGATAAACGATCGTTGGATCGATCGTTTTGTGTAATCGATCATGAGCCGAGTGATGCAAAAGCCGAGAGAAGGATCGTGTGATCACGTGTGATCGTGAGATGGTCGTGGGATGGATAGGCCGATCGTGGATCGTGTTCTGTCGTCCCGGCTAGCGTGATCACTCGACCGTGGATCACGGGTGCAAGCAACGGACGATCGTGATCGTGGATCAATGATCGTGGGCTGGCCGTGTGATCATGGGCCGTGAACGATCGTTTGGCCCGTTAAAATTTTACGTCCCGCGAATAGTCAATCAGTTAAACCGAGCTTCGCGGTTCGTTGCCCAAACCACACCGATTTAACCGGTCCATTTAATTGGCAGTTAATTGTGTGTTTAAAGCCTTAAACCGCAAGTTAAATCAAATTGGCTAAAACACTAGGTGTTTCTTCCCGATTTTGGATTTAACTGAACCGATCCAATTTAATTGGTGGTTCAAGCGGTTAACCCAAATCGCGGTTTGCTGGAAATTGTTTAATACAATTGGTATTATTTAATTTCTGGTTAAACCGGATTCAAATTCAAAAATTGAATTTTAACCTAAACTGAAGGCTGGTCTAAGTTTGATTTGGTTGGACCAAATAATTTAGAGCTGGTCTGGTTTAGTAAATAACCAGTTGGTTTTGATAATTAATTTGGTCTTGGACCAGAATTAATAAACCGACGGTTATGTCAAATTATTGGGCCAGCTGGAATTCTATGGTCTTGGGCCAAGAATTGGGCCTATAATTTGTGACCCAATCCCAAAATATTTAATAAAATATTAAATTAGAAATTTCTATTTTTAGTATATTTCTAAATTTAGAAAGTTTCTAAAATAAGAAAGTTTCCCAAAATAGTAATCTTCTAATTTTGGAAATAAAACTTAAAAATCCTCAAAAACAATATCAAGCTTGGATGTCTTTCCAATCTTGTCAGCTACTTAACGCTTATTCGATTACAGATATGGCTTACAGTGTGAGGTGTCTGTTTTCGCGTAAGTAAAGTAGTATATAGTCACTAATTTCATTGGGAGTCCCAGACTTTAGTGATTATTTGGCTGTAAGAGATTGGTTTCCTTGACTGGGCCATCGGGAGTCCCGGGCCTTGAGACATCTGGTGAATTTGGGCCTCGGGTCCAATTCACAACCGAGAGTTATATGAGTTATAACTAGTTGTGTGTATGCTTACCAAGTAAAGCTAATTCCGGGTGACGGCCAGTGGCCCACTTTGGTTTTGGTTGAACATGGGTCTCGGAATCATTGCATTCTTATGAGGTTAAACAAAGAAATTTTGAATGCAATGCGAGTTTTCTTATAAGTTATTAAGATTACTCTTTTATGAACTAAATAACTAAAACTCTATTTATCTCTAAATTTCAGCTATGACAAGCACAAACAATCAAAACACTTTCTCGATCCGGTCTGTCCTTGAGATGGACAAACTGAACGGATCAAATTTCTTGACTTGGTCGCGGAACCTGAGACTAGTTCTCAGGCATGAGAGAAAGGACTATGTCCTTGAGAAAACTCTCCCCGAGAGGATCGGGTCCAATGCCACTCATGCAGTATATGATGCTTGGAATAAGCATTATAATGATGCGGTAGATGTGCGTGGTCTGATATTGGCTACCATGGACTCAGACTTGCAGAAGCAATATGAGAACATGGAGTCGCCAATAGAGATGATCAGCAGCCTGAAATTGAAATTTCAGGAGCAGGTAAGAGTGGAGAGATACCAATTGGTTAAATCTCTCACTAGCTGCAAGCTACCGAATGATCATCCAGTAAGTCCTCATATCAGTAAAATGATGGGTTACGTTGATAACCTGAGGAAACTGGATTATCCAGTTAGCCAAGAATTGGCGACTGAGATCATTCTGCAGTCACTGCCGTCAAGCTATGATAAGTTCACAAGGAACTATATCAAGAAAGGCTTAACGAAGACGTTGACTGAACTGCATGATATGCTCAAGACAGTTGAGCCAAACGTGAAGAGTACCCTGTATCACCTCATGGAGGAGAAGGGTAGGTTTACTAAACCTAATGCTGACAAGGGTGAAGGCAAAGTTGTCCAGATTTTGAATCATGGCAAGCGTGTGTCTTCTGAGCCCGAGTCAGATACCTCTTACGTTGGTAAATGCTGCTACTGTAAAGAGACTGAACATTGGAAAAGAGATTGCATTAAATTCATGGAAGATTATGAGGAGTTAAAGTCGATGTATGAGACTACTTCCTCAGGTATTCATGTTATTACTTCAAGTTATACCTTATAGGTATTGGATACTGGTTGTGGCACTGATATTTGTTATAATATGCAGAGCCTGAGCAACAGTAGAACGTTGAAGGAAGGGCAAGTGGAACTGCGTGTCTGGAAGGAGCTTGGGATGCTGCCTCAGCCGTAGGGTTTTCACTTGTAGATGCCCTCAAGGCTTGGTTTTGTATTAAGTAATTGCTACAATGTACCTGCTTTAAGCAGAGTTGTTTTTCATTTTCTTGTGAAGAATTTGAATGTTTTCATTTTGATAAAGACAAGTTTTGTTCTTTTGATCTTAATGAAATGTTAATTGTAGCACCCTATTCAAGGAATGGGTTTTATATCTTAAACCAAAGAGTGCCTAAAATGTAACATAAATACCGCAATTGGTTTAAATCTGATGAATTAAACCTGATTTTTCTTGGCATAAATGTTTTGGTCACATAGAGTAAGTCAGATTCAGAAACCCCATAGTTATGGACTTTTGGGCTCATTTGATCGGATATCTTATGAGACTTGAATTCTGCTTACTGGACCAAAAGACAAAGGGCCCATCTTAGCCGAGCTAGAGAAAGGCCCAAAGGCTTATTGGAGATTGAACATACTCATGTATGTGGTCCGATGAGCAGTAATGCCAGAGAAAATTTCCTGTACTTCATTGTCTCTACTGATTACTTCAGTGAGTGTGACTGTGTTCATTTGATGAGACACAAGTCGGAATTCTTTGACATGGTCGAAAGAGTTCCAGAATGAAGTATAGAATCTGAATGACAGAAGTATTAAGACTCTGGATTAGATCACGAGTGAGAATACTTAAGTCATTGATTGTGTGATCATCTGAATGAGTGTGAAATCGTTTCACAGCTCATTTCTCCTGAAAACCTGGAGGTGTTTTTGTGAGAAAGAATCAGATCTTATTAGAAATGATTAAAGATGAGTCACACGAATCTTCCATGATATTCTTTAAGAATAACGCTCTACAAATATCTAAGTTTACGCTAAAATAGTTCCACCAATATCAGTTGAAAGACACCACGTAAATGTGGATTGGAAATGATCTAAATTCGTCTTTACTGAGTATTTGTAGTTGAGCTACTTCGCTGGTTGTCCTAGGGAAACCAAGGCTTGTTACTTTTACGTCCATTCTGTTTTCTAAGAAGGGAAGTTACTTTCCAAGAAGAACAGTGGGAGTAAAAGTAACTCGAAGAAATTCGAGAAATACAGGAGGCTGCTCAACCTGTTGAGGAAGAGCAGCGGATGGATTTACAGATTTCTGTAGAATCTACACCTGTAGAGCCTGAAGATCGCAGATCTGAATGAATCAGTCACTAATCCGAGAGTGATTTCTCGTCATTAGTTGAACCTGATGATCATTGAAAGTTGCCATGATCTGATGATCATTGAAAGTGATGAACCTGCGAAATTCACAAAAGCGAATGTGAGCCCGGACTCCGAAAACTGCACTATGTGTAAGTTAGCTTCATTGATCCATTCTGGATGGAAGCAAACACATCGGAGTTGGAATCTTCGTTCTGCTGAAGTAGTCAAGGTTTTGACTTGAACAGGAACGAAGTGGAACTGTGCGTTTACTAATAGATAAGTGGGAGCGATGTTGCATTTCTCATAGTGTATGTCGATGACATACTGATTCTCGGAAATAACGTCCCAATGCTGCAGTCGGTAAAGGACTGGATTGGGAGTTGGTTTTGTGATTGACATGGGTAAAGCCACGTATGTTCTTGGATTTTGGATCTAAAGATAAAGATCCAAAAGTGCTGGTAGGACAAAGTCAGGATTTTTAAATTGACAAAGTCCTACACGAAATCAGCAATCCAAGAAGGGTTTTATGCCAATGTCACATGGAAATTAATTAAGCAAGATACAGTATCCTACGATATCTGCTGAGCTTTAATGCATGGATAGGATTCCATATGCGTCGGCAATTGGATCTATCATGTATGCCATGTCACGTACTTGTTTTGATGTTGCTTTAATGTTAAGCAAGACAAGTAAAGACCAGTCAAATCCAGCAAAGAATCACTGGATTGCCGTAAAAAATATCCTAAAGTATTTGAGGAATACTAAGGATAAGTTCTTGGTTTACGGAGAAAGTGAGGTGCTACAAGTTGATAGAGTCTGAAAGGCAAGTTTCCAATAGACAAAGATAATTCCTGGTCACAGTCCGGCTATATCTTGTGTCTGTCTGGCGGTGCAAGGCACTGTTGCTGACTCCATGAATTAAGCTGAACATTTCGCAGCCTGTAAAGCGGCGAAAGAGGTTGTTTGGAAAGAAGAGTTCATCACTGAACTTGATGTGATTCCCAGCGTAGATGAGACTAGCTGCACATCAGAGGTCCAAACACCTTGAGGGTAGGTATAACCTATTCCCTGAGATAAATGACAGAGGTGTTAAGTAGATAAGCAAGTTTCATCGAATGAAAACGTTGCTAATCTATTAACAAAGCCACTCCTTAGGCCTAAGCACGAGTCGCGGACTGTAGCTGCAGAATGAGTGAAACTAAGATGTAGTCTTAATTTCAGTGGGAGTTTGTAAAGGGCTTTACTTAGTTGTTTTTGAAAGGTTCATGTAAACATAATATTTTATGTTTGTGAAATCTATGATTTCTGGATTATTTTAACTGTGATATAAAATAATTGTTCCAAAATGATTCATGTCATTATATATGGGTCATCGAAGTACATGAGTTGACTTGATCCTGAAACCCCATATTTAACGAAGTGACATAAATCATAGTGTCCATAGTCGAAGGTTGTTGAATTGGAACACCAACAACCACTTGAGACTAGATTGCGTTGAGACTTATGACCAAGTTTCGAGGGGTCATAGATGCGCGGCATCAAAGTCGACACATAGGTATATGTAGGGGAACATATGACCGGACATGGCCCGCTGATGAGAACTCTACAAGATATTAATATATGTGTCATAAGAGGTTCTCATATACGACTATAGAGTATAGTCCTTAGACCTGAGTTCGCATGCATGTGGCTGCACATGGAGTAATGCGCTTTGATCATTGTCTAACGTTGTTTCGTAACTGGGAGCTATACGGACCTTGGTTGGGTGTATTATGAATTGTATAGTTCATAGTGATGGAACAAGATGGGATTTGTCCCTGCCGTTTAACGGAGGTAATATCTCTAGGCCAATCGGAGATTTGATAGCTGGTAAGAGAATGACCATTCCCAAACGGACTTGCCCAAGTCGTTTGAATTGTCAGTATCAAATCTGGTCCGATAAACATGGTCTGGCTATATAAGGATGACACACATCTTGCCTTATGCCAGATCGAGATATTAAGACAAAAGGACTAGGGAATGTAGGATTCTAGTACAATCGGGAGATTGTTGTGAATGTCCTGTGTAGGATTCCAGTACAAGTGGGAGATTGTTGGGAATGTCATGAAATCTACCGTACTATCTCTAGAAAGTATGATAAGTGTCGAGATCAGACATAAGTCATAAATACTGGGTGATCATGATGACTTGCTAGAGTCCGCTCATGATCTATAAGTTTAGGACTTATTACCAGTATTGTATGATCCCGAAGGGTCACACACCATAGCTAACGGGAAAGTTAAATGGAATTAATACGGTAAGATGCAGTGGCATTTACTGTATTGGATCAGAGAATTGGGCCAGACAAAATGCAGGCTTTTGCCTGATTTGTGTCTTGGGCCCAAATGATTAATGAGCCATTAGTCAAATGACTTGGGCCCATTAATGAGAGATATAGAAATCGAAAACCCTAAGCATAAGGCCATGGTTTTTGCGATTTCTTTACATGGCCGCGATCCATCTCTCTCTCAAACTCTCTCTTTCTGATCTGATCTATCTCTTTGGTCTAGCAGCCGTCCCTTGCTTGTAAGAGTGTGGATACTCAAGGAGGAATAGGTGATTCATCTGTTCTAAACTGATCTTGTCATTACCATCAATCCGCTGTGCAATCAATAGGTAATGTTACAGGTTTGGTTTTATGATTCGTTTTGCAAGAACCTAGATCTTGTTAAGGTTTAATTCTCGTATTACAACCTAACACATAATCTTAACAATTGATTGGTGGTTTGTGGTTGCTGATTGTGTGATTGTTTATCTACTTCGATGTTGGGCTGTGTAGACTGTGTTAGTGGATACTTACTCCAGTACCAGACCGGGTAAGTCTGGGTGTGGATACCTATTCTTGTACGGGACCGGATATGTCAGGTTTGTTGATGAATGGTGGTAGGATTGCGGGATATACTAGGATTGAGATAGTGTTATTGTTTGACCTTGTCGGTCTTGTGTGTTAGAGTCTCATCGAGTCTGATTGTTTACATTACTGTTATTAGGACATTAGATCCCGAAAGTCCAAAGATGGCATCCGGTACTTCTTGCGCGATTGGATCCTTGGGAGTTGAATTCCTGGTCAACTCACATACCTTCGGGTAGTGGTTTTGGCAGGTGTTAGCCTTTGGAGTGACGTTCGTAGGTGTGTAGTCCGGAGAATAAGGGGTCGCGTCCTAGGGCCGGACTGCATGGAAGCTTTAACTATCTACGGGTAGCCCGATGGACAGAAAGCAGTGTTCTAGTCGTAGGAATTTGTGTTTACGTCTAAGAGTCGTGGGAGGTTTTAGTTACCATGGGGTAGCTAAGTGTTCTCGTGGAATACCGAGTTCGCGTTTGGGGCCCATGGTGTGGAGATTTCGATAGAGCCGCGTTAGTTAATCAAGTCTAATCGAGGGAATGTGCCGCAGTGTTCTCGATTTTCTTCGTTGATGATGCATGTTGTTAATTGAATGTTTGTGTGTTGTGGGGCTCATTACATCTTGGTAGCACGTAATCAGTTATTTCATTTACTGCTTGTTATTGTTTGTTATTTTAGGTTTGGGTGGGAATCGTTTAGCTTGTTTAGAAGCCTATTTAGTTGGGAGTCAACTCACTGTGTAATGTTAGATTCCTCATTAGACTCATTTGTGTTTTCAGGTTTGGCATAGTTCGGCGGACGCGTAGGACACTCGGAGTAGTCTCGGTTTCACATTTGGCTACGATTTGTTTTCAACTCGATTTTATGGTTCTATTTCGGTTTCAGATTTGGAGATCTCCATAAATTATTTTCAGGATACTTTTAAATTAGATTAAAGATTAAAAGATTTAAGGAACTAAAAACAGAATTATTCCATGACTATCGGTTTAGTCCGAACCGAACACAACTCGTGGAAATGGTACTGGTTGAAAAGCCTTATATCGTGGATACGAGGTAAATGGAGTCAAGGATGATCTGGTTCGAGCCATTGACTCAAACCGAACCGTCTCTGGCTTTCGTATTGTGACAAACTCTTCTCGTTTGGCCTTCACGGATTCGATTGGTCATGTTCTTGTTTGATTGTTGGCGGGTCAGCGGATAACGGAAAGGGGGCGCTACAATTCACCTCACTTCTATCATGTGGACCTCTTCTCCTATACTCTCTGGGCGACACAGCTTTGTTTCTTCTTGAATAAGAAGAAGTGCCTTCACCAGATCTTCTATCCAACTTTGGGAACCCAGACGAGTATCTTTTCTTGAACTTCTGTCAGAATCATTCTCCTCAACCCTTTTCCTTTTCCCTTAATCTGGGAGTGATCATTTGATCTTCCTGATTCTTTCCTTCCATCGCAAGCCTCTTCCCCAACACCATATATAACCGCTCCTCTATTGCTCACTGGACCATCATAAGGGCCTGTTGGATCTCTATTTCCTTTCCTTCGAAAAGTTTCTTCCCCTGATCCTCTCTCCACATTAAGAGGGCACAAATCCTGTTCATGACACATGTTGTAACACGTTCTACAGAAACAGTGAAGCCTCTCATACCTCAATTGCGCCACCGTCTCTTCCCCATACTTGAATTCCACTGATGTTTCAAACACCAAAGGCTTAAACCCATCGATTACCACCCGGACCTTTCCATTAATCAAGTCCACAGCTCCAGCTTTCCAATCACATTTCCTATACTTGTGAACGTCTGATCCACCCACCAATGAAGGGGAATGCCCATAATCTTCACCCAAAATGTTAAAGCCGAAGGGTAAGAGACGTCAATGATTGGCTCCCACCTCACAAGAGACACTATCCAATGATCAAAATGAAAAGGTTCCATGCTGAGGACTTCAACAATATCCTCCTCATTGTCAAATTCCAGCTAGAACCTTCCTAGATCCGCTCCCGCAATCCTTTTCTCCATCTTCCAGATTCTTGGCATCATGTGTATCAGTGATTTTGTGTCTTGACGCCTTGGATTCATGCACCTACCAATTATAGTCTTGGCATACCTCCTGATCAGCGCAAAATTATCAAAAGGAGGAACCGTAATCTTCAGTCGCTGGATTGAAATTGCTGTCATCTTGCCTGCACTTCTAGAAACCATCACATGGCTTTGAGACATTTTTGGAGCTTTCAGAACCTTGCGAGAAACCTCTGTGTTTATGAAGAAAATGGAAGTGATATGATTCACAATCCCACAACAACTCAATTTATAATAAAACCCTCGGTGAAGTTCCTTACTTCTAATCCCCCAACTGATGACGAGGTGATTTGAAATCCTAATCAGATCATGAAAAAGATATCTGATTCTCACAAATATCTTTCCCATATGTTGCACCTTATTTTTACAGAACCCAAATCCTTTCTCCTTAATCAAAATTGACGTCATAAGCTTCCAAACCGTAACATAGACAGTCGGAAAAGCAAGATATAGATGATATCCACAAATCTCAGAAATTCAATTATCCTTACCATAAAATCAGCCATACTATAATTTTATCGCAATTCCATAAAGCTTGGCAAATATCCAAAAGATCTCATAAGGATACCTCAATACTCCGCCCACTAGCCTCATCAATGGAGATCTTACTATCCTTAACTGACCTTTATTGATGATGGCTCAACTCGCTCCGAATCTCCACCGATCCTAATGCCTAAATCGAATCCCTTAACATTCCAAATTATAAGACCCAATCTTCGTGAAAATCAGCATTGTTTCCTCAAAACGCCCGGACTCAAAATCCGTCCATATCGAATACTAGTTTGAGATCCTCACAGATCCCTCTCCTGATGCCAGATCGTGATTTCCATCTCGATCGAGCCCAAAATAAACCAACAAATCTCCCCATCGAAATCTCATATGAAACCCTAAACTGTCTTGTTCAACGCCTTCTCCCTTTACGTTACTTCATGAATGGTATAAGTTTATTTTAATGTTTCTTTAATTAAAATTGGTAAATTCATCTTTTAACTTATCTTTCAATGTGTTGACAAAAAAAAAAAAAACTTATCTTTCAATGAACAGAAATATTTTTAAATATTTTTATAATCGAAACAAATTAACTTATTTTCATCTCATTTTATAATAGTTTAAATATTTTTAAATTTTGATAAAACATTCCATTAAAAACTACGAACTTAAAACATCAAAATAATTTAACCATCATATATTTTAACAATATAAATATTAATTAATTTTAATATATTTATCAAATTAAGAATATATCAATTTTTGGCGTCTTGCAAATTGTCAAGAATATATCCAATAAAAAAATTGACGTCTAGAATATATCAACTAAAATAGTTTAATCCGTCTTTTTATCTGTCTTCGAGTAGGCAAAAGTTTGTTTTTTGATATTTTTATAATTAAAATTAGTTAACCTTTTTTCTAAATTGTCTTGTAATTGTCTAAATATAAAATTTTATATGTGTTTATAGATCAAAATGTAACTAAACCTTTTATAATAAAATTTAATAATAAATAAAAATTTAATTAAAAAAATTAAATCGTAAAGTTATAAGAAATTATAAGATTTTGTTTTAATATAATACATAAATTTCTATTTAAAACAAAAATATTATTAATATATTTAAATAAAATCATAAATTAGAAGATATTTAGTATGATCCACACTTTATTATAATTTAATGAGATAAATATACCCTTAATGATTGATTAATATAAATTAATGCAATGAAAAAAAATGTAATACAACACATAGATAAGTGTTTATTTCAAAAATGTATATATATTTTTAGAGAAATATGTTGACAAAAAAAGAGAGAAATTCATGTCAATATGTAATATACTCCGGAAAACAACAAATGTTTCTATAAAATTTTATGGGAAACAAAAGTTTATATAAGAAAAATTATGGAAAAATTGAATGGTAAAGTGTCAAGATATTATCCACTTCAAATAAATCATGTAAGTAGACTTTGATCCACAATAAAGAAGAGCATGTATTTGTTTCTTTTCTAAAAAATTGAAATAGTTTTTTTATAATAAGTTATTTAATTTTTCAACACTAAATAGGATGATAAGGTGATTAATGCGAGAATGCATTTTATAAGTATTTTTGTTTAAAAATAATTTTATAATATATTGTCTTTTAATAAAATAGCCATTATAAAAATTATGTGATATAAATTTAATATATATTTTATTGAATTAAAATATTTATTTTTTAAAATATCATATGGTCATGCATATAGTTTATTTGTATTTTAATATTTACTAATTTTATATTTTGTTCGAAAACGCGGCCTCCGCGGTCGCATAGGCGGTGAATATGCGGTCTGCGGCCGGGAACCACCGCGAGTTGGTCCAAATCGGAGAAAAAAATAGGCTGTTTAAAAAAACTCGTTTTTGTATTCGTTTTTGTTAAAAACTTAAATAGATTCGGCTAGATTTATGATTTTGGAAACAAACTGAAAGAAAACGGATTGAAATGATATAAATCGTGAAAGAGCATTTGGCAATTGCGTTTCTAGGGTTACAGTTCGCATGAAGAGGATAAAGAGACTTTTGTATCCTTCTTTAAACAAAAACAGAAAAAGAGACTAAATGAGAGCCATTGGCATTGGACTCGCACACCTTTGCTAAAATGAGACTGCATGCCACTGGACAAAACAAATTATTATATTATGTCTAACAATATGTATTATATAGAAATTCGATGTGATCAAAGTGTTTTTATTATTATATTATTATCAAAAGCGAAAAACTAAAAACCCTAGTTCCTCTCTAACCTACAGCCGCCAACCCCTTTTCTCTTTCAGATCCAAGCTCGCCGGCGCCGGAGGCTTCCTTAGCTCCGGCGCCGGCCCCTGTTTTCTGTTTCTTCTTCTCCTCTCCTTTCTCCTCTTGCTTGTGTGACCTCCGGTGGTTTTGGGTTCGGCGTGGCTGGCTTCTCGGCGTCGTCCTCTGGTTCCGGCGGCGCAGAGCCCGCGGGGTCGCGGCTCTGCGGTGGAGGCGTAACCCTTCTCGTCTCTGCGGAAGCTCTCCGCCTCTGCCGCCTCTCCAGATGCGTCTGCTAGCTCCTCTGTTTCTCCGACGATTTTCTCTCCTCCGACGGTCTCGGCGTGTCCTCCTCCTGGCTTCTCGCGCTTGTTGGCAGCGTGGTGGTGTGAGGCTTCTCACTTCTCCGGTCTGGTCTCTCTCACTTGCGGCAGAGATGGTTTAGGACCGGCTTGCTCCGCCTAGTTTCTCCTCTCCGGCGGTTCAGATCTCGGGGACAGGTCTTACGCAGGGTTGGAAGATGACGGTGGTTTGCGGTTTTTGTGGTTAGCCCCGGTAAGGTGGCTCGTGGGTTGCTCAGGATGGTCGGATCCTCCAGTGGTGGTGCCCTGCGGTGGTTCTGGCGGGTGAGACGGCGGTGGTCTGTGTCTCCGTCGCCGACAATCATCGTCGTGGCCAGGGGTCCATTCTCTGGTGTCTTTTTTGGGTCCAGCAAAAAATATGGGTCAGCGGTTTGGATATTAGGTTAGGGCTCGATTGGCTCGGGTTACAACCAGTGGTGATGGTGGGTCAGTTCTGGATCTGAGTTGTAGAGGCGCCGGGGTTTTTAGGACGGCTAATTTTGTTCCTGTGGGGGCTGGTCCCTGAGAGATTCGTTCATTCGGGGATGGTAATTGGAGTTGACACTTCGACAGTCCGCTTCGGCTCCCTTGTCGACAGCGACAAATTAGTCCGTCATAGATCCCGGAGATCCCGTTAGTTTTCGGAGAAGCTGTAGGTTTTTTTCATGTGGGGTTTTGAGGGCTGGCCTTGGAAGGAGGCTCGTGGCAACTATGATGTGAACTCTAACTTCTCGGAGTTATGGCAAAAGCGGGGTGGTCGACGATTTTCGTTTGATTGCTGCTCTCTTGTCCGGAATTTGACTCGGTTTATATTTCCTTCGATCGGGTTGGCCTGTATCTTTCTGTTTGTTTCGTATTTGAGTTGTGTCTGTTTTTAGTTTTTATTTTCGGTTAATCTGTCTTCTTCGTTATCTTTGTATTCTGTAAAAAATCGAAAAGGGTAATAAATCTTAACATTTTTACCAAAAAAAAAAAAAAATATGTATTATATAAATAATAAAATCAGACAAAGCCATAAAATTATGCTCCGATTAAAACTGTATAATCCCCGATTTTTTTGCTACACGCTAGGCCTAGTCCGACCGTCCGACTAACGTCAAGAGATTTTTCAAAAAAGGATTATATATAACTATAAATACGGATTTATAAAATTCGAAACATGATAATCCATTCATTTAACAAATTAATCTATTTTTAACCTATCATATAGTTGTCTTATTTTGAAAATTTTATAAAATAACTCGGAAAATACTGCGATCGCAAAAAATCAACCATAATATAATTAATCATACATACAACTAATATAATATTGAATAATTTATATCAAATTAAGAATATATCAATTGAGATTAGTTAAAATAATATTAATCGAAAATTTTAAAATATTTTCATAAGATTTTTCAAAATATAAAAATAAATATTTATTGGTTAATCTATCTTTTTAACCCGTCTTTGAGTATGAAAATTTTGTTTTTACTATTTTTATAATTTAAATTGGTTTATCTATTTATAACATGTCATATAATTGTCTAAATATAAATATTTTATATTTTCTTTTTAGATCAAAATATATTTAAAACT
Organism: Orychophragmus violaceus; assembly: GCA_030180135.1. NCBI lineage: Eukaryota > Viridiplantae > Streptophyta > Magnoliopsida > Brassicales > Brassicaceae > Orychophragmus > Orychophragmus violaceus. Next base: position 77,671,871 of record CM058235.1, on the reverse strand, counting down.
ATTTGATAATAATTTTAATAATAAATATTAATTTAATAATTTATTTTTCTTAAGAAATTAAATGTATTTTTATAAGATTTTGTTATAATATAAAATATATATTTATATTTAAAACAAAAAGTTATTAAAAAATATTTTGAATACATCATAAATTGGAGAATGTTACATTATATATAAAAATAATTGTTGTACACATTATTTTTATTTATCAATTGATTTAATAGTTTCATGATTATATATTTATTATTTTAATAAATTACAGAAGTGAGATCCATTATATTTAAATTGTTTGGATACATGTTTAATAATTATTTTATTTGGAAACAAGTTTAGGTGAGATAATGTTATATTACATCATTATCCTTCATAAAATTCAATCAAATCATTAACATGTAATAATATTTTATATAATATAACATATGACCAAAAGTTAATGTTTAGTATAGTCTATTTTTTTAATAGAAAACAAGTCACTATTCAGTAGTATATACTCATGTTCGAAAACGCGCCTTCAACGGCCATTTAATCGCGGGATATGTGTTGGACGTCCGTGAACCACAGCGATTTGGAGAAATTCGGTTAAGAAATCGGAAATCTTGAAAACTCAGTTTTTAGTTGTGTTTACTCTAAAAATCGATCAATTGTTCGAAGATCTTTTAGTTTTGAGTTCATATATAAGTAAAAATGAGATAGAACAATAAGAAAATGAAAAAAAAAAAAAAAAAAAAAAAAAACTGTAGCCGCCATGAAAATAGGTTGCAGACGTGAGGGTTTCCAAGTGAAGAAGGTGAATGGGAATTGTCACTTTTATCCTTCAATAAAGAGAGTTGGAAAATATGACAAAGCCCAACATGGGGATCGAACCGTAGACAATAAAATACATTAACTCACTACAACCGCTAGGCTAACTCGTACTTTGTGTAAATTACTAAGATATTTAATTTTTATACGAAAATCTAAATAAATATCTAAAAAGTGGTAAAAAATTTTGTGCCGCATAAATCCCGCTTAGTCCCCGATTTTCTCTGTAGGCACTAGACCCAACCCAACCACTCGACTAGCACCTAGCGCATATTCGAACAATGGTATATACATTTGATTTTATGGCAAGATTTAATCTTTATTTTCACACTGAATTTTGATTTGATAAAAAAATTTAAAACAAGATTTAAAAAAATATATATATAACGAAAAAAATTAACAAACAATAAAAGTTAAAAATCCACAATTGTTCGTACTTTCTCTCTGCTAAACCCTCTCTCAGGTTTCCTATAAATTTCTTTCTTCTTCCTCCCTAGATTTCTCTGTAGCCGGTCTTTCACTAGTCATCTAGTGGTGTTAGTTTTAACTCCCTTAAATTATTATACATAGCTATTATATTTTAGGAAGTTTTTTTTATTGTAATCAAGTAATTAAATTATTTGGAATATGAACTAATTAAATTAATAGATCAGTAAAATAGAAATGAATAGTTAAATGTTTTATGTATTCTTAGGGATTTATCTTCTTTTTTTTTCTTTTTTTTTCTTTTTTTTCTTAGCGATTTATCTGATTATATTATGTTCAATTACTCTTGAGTTATGATGATGGTGATGAGTTATATAATATTTTAATACTCTTATCAACATGCTATTATGATCTTAGTAGCTCTATTGGTTAATATGTGGCAGCAGTCACCCCCACTGACGTAATTTGGGGATAAAGGGTAAGAGTATCATTTTTCCTTTGTATAATTTATTATTTTAATGATATTTACTATTTACAAAAAAAAAAAAATTGTTAATATTTTCTGATTTTGAATTTCAAGATCTTTAAACTTTTGTATTTATTTTTATTTTTAGTGATGTTTTCAAAGTTTCCTTAGAACTTTCCGGGGTTAGAAACATATTTTAGGAGAAGGAATAAGAGTGAATGTTTCAATTATTTATTTGCTAAAGAATAGTACCACTATTATTTGTTTGTTTCATTTTCATACATGGACTACCCATATTATTAAGAGAAATTGTAATCTCCCCTAAGAAGTTTGGAAAATTAAACGAGCATAAAGTGCAGTGTGTAGTCGTTACTGCAACCTTTGATATTACACATGAACCCTTATCGAAATCTAGTCGAATTTGATAATATAGGCGTTAACTGTGCACTGTTTGTCAGAGGATTGAACTCTACCTATTGATCTATAACTGTCGGTGAATCCAATTGGGACCCTCTCTCTCCGGACGACTCCATTTCCCCATCCGTATATGTGTTAGTAAACTCATCCGGGTTAGTAAATCCTTTTGACAAACCTTAATATTGTTGGTTTCTAAATTTATATGATATCAAAAAAAGTTGGTCCATCTCACTTCAACCCTTTAAAGAGCTTAATCCCCTCTAGTTGGAAAGGAAAGTTTGGCCTTTGATTATTTATTCTCCTCCCTCAATTTTTTATTAGAGAAAATCCGCCAGCATTAATTGCAACGGTATAATCATATAATTTCCTCCACCTCCTGTTACCTTTTCTATTTCTCTTACGCTATTATCCCTCGTGAATCTTTCCTTATTATCCCTCTTGCGAGATACTATATCAAAAGATATGGAGAGTTTCTAAAAAAACTGGAGCTGAATTCCAGCCTCTTAATCACAAATTTCTCATCACCCTAATTGATAGCCTTCCAATTTTTTTTCCGACGATTTTAGCTAGCAACCTTTACTCCACCGCTGGAAAACATGTCGGAATTTCTTCACAAGGCTATGCGCTTAATCAAAATCGAGGATCATGAACCCATCACCATCCCTGATGATCCAAAGTTCAAGGTGCAAAACATCATAAGTCTACTTGGAAGACTTCTCAATCCGAATGTGCATTCTATGTCAAAGATGAATGAAGATATGCCGAGACAATGGCGTGTTTATGACAGTGTCTGAGGAATAGCACTCTCACGTGAAAAATTCCAGTTCATTTTCAAAAGAGAAGAAGATCTATTTACAGTCTTGAATGAACGTTTGTGCTCATTTAACCATTGGACGGTGCTTTTAGAAAGATGGACAGACTCTCTGCTAGAGGATTTCCTAACCAAGTTTGAAGTCTAGGTTAGGATCTGGAACATTCTGTGTAACTACTACACGATGGAAACAATGAATGCTTTGGCTAGGGCTTCTGGGAAGATGACTGAGATTGCCTATGATCCCAAAGTCTCTCAAAAAATGGATTTCATCCGAGCTAAATTAGTGTTCGACATTACAAAACCGGCCAGAGATGAGAAGCAGCTGGACTTACCAGCAAGTGAATTTGTAACCATCTCGTATGAGTTCGAGAAACTAAGGAAAAGGTGTTTTATTGTTTACGACTCACACACGACAAGGCAAATTGCCCATTGCTGAAGAAACTGAAATCACCGGTCATCCAAACTAATGATACTTAATCTTAAAAGGGAGATAGCTCAAGAGGGTCTCTTCTCAAAGGGAAGGAAAAAGAAGCTGAACATCTAGATGTACCCCCAGGTTTTCCTCCAATGTTCCCAGAACTCTCACCACAGGCCCAAAAATGGCTATGATATACATCTCACATTCAAACGAAATTGAGCGTTTGGCACGCAATCAACGTGTAAGGCAATCAATCGAGGAAGAAGGGAAATTCGCCGTAAAGATTTTCCACCTTTTACTCAAAACATCAACAAAGAACAAGGTATGGTGTTTGGGTATGTCAAAGAGCTTAACACGCTAAAGTCCATCAGTCTTAAATCTGGTTCTCGTACAGCTTCTGACCCTCTGCAGCTTGGTGAAGCTGGTACACTGACAGAATCTTCAGATCAGTGCTGCTCCTCTCCTCTGATCACTGAGAGCTCAATGGTATTCTTTATTGGCTCATATGATAAAGGCCATACGTCTGGAACCTCTCGTGATCAGAATAAGAAGCGGAACATACCACCAGCTTAGAAGCGCAGGCTAAGGAATTTTTCCAATGCGTCTGGAAATAACAGTAAACTCCCAACCACTCCAATTGCAGGTGAAGTGGCTCCTAAGCGCAAGGCTGAATCTACCAACTGCGAAACATCAAAACGTTCCTACAAACTGTGGCTTCCGATTGAAGCCGCTGCCTCCCAAATGAGCATAATGAGCTGGAACTGTCAAATTCGGGAAACACCGAGACAGTTTAAAACCTCCGGGAGCTTCGTAGAAAGTTCTTCTGGGACCTATTGTTTCTCATGGAGACGAAACAGATATTTGGTTACTTGGATAATTTAAAAACTAGTTTGGGTTATGATGAGTAGATTACAATAAAGCATATTGGTCTAAGTGGGGGCTTAGTTGTGATGTGGAAGAAATTTTCTTATTGTAGTTGTACTTTCGATGAATAAAAGAGTAATTGATTTACGAGTTAAACTGGGTTCCATTGTAATCATCTATCATGCGTGTATGGAGATCCAGTCTGGGGTAAACGTCAATTAGTCTGGGATCAGTTAAGCGACATTGGCTTGGTCCGAGATGATGCTTGGATCTTGTCATGAGACTTTAATGAATTGATGAATAACAATGAAAAGAAAGGTGTGGAAACCAGACATTAATCAAAGTTTTGGAGCTTCAGAAGTATGGCCTCAAGCTGCAAGATAAAGGAGATCAAAAGTGTAGGAAACACTCTATCTTGGGAGGCTTAAGAGACAAAGTTTGGGTTCAATGTCTCCTTGACAAAATCTTTTGTAACGACGAATGGTTTTATCTATTCCCTCTCTACCTAACCGAATATTTTGACATGTGGTCATCGGATCACCAGCCTATTATTTTCAGCTTCGCCTATGAACCTGAAGCGCAAGGGAGGGGTCGGTTTTATTTCGACAAAAGGCTGATCAAGAAACCTGGTATCGATAAAGTGGCGGAGAGAGGCTGGAAGGGTAATAATAATGGAGAGCATATCAGTTGTATGGACATAATAGCACAATGTCGGAAAGAGCTCGCGAAATAGAAGCGCTTGTCGGACGTTAACTCCAGAGACAAAATCACTCAGCTCAAACAGACTCTTGAATCCGAAATTTCTAATCTGCAGCCTAATCCAGAAGTGCTAAGAAGAGTCAAACTAGACTTACCTAATGCATACAAAGAGGAAGAGCAATTCTGGAAGCAAAACAATAAAGAACAGAAGATTAAGGCGGGAGATAGAAACACGACCTTTTTCCATAATTGTGCGAAAGGAAGGAAAATTCAAAACAGATTCCTCACGCTAAAGGACACTCAGGGCAATGAACATTTCTCAGAGGGTGATAAAGGAAACATTTTTGTGGACTACTATAGAGATTTGCTTATGAGCTCTAATCCGTTTGATGTAGAATACCTGTTTGAGAACTTCCAAGGACGGGTTACAGCAGATATGAACACTAAACTGATCTCTCATATCACTGATGAGGAAAACAAGATTGATGCGTTCAGTGTGAAGGGGAGCAGTGCCCCGTGAGAAGATGGGCTAACAGGAGATTTTTACAAAAAAAATTGGCATGTAGTTGTCTGCAAGTCACAGAGGATATTCACAAGTTCTTTGACACGAGAGTGATACCTGCGGGGTGGAATCACACTCAATTATGCCTCTTGCCTAGGATCCATAATCCATCAAAGATAAAAGATATGTGACCTATTAGCCTCTGCTCAGTGCACTATAAAATCATATCGAAAATCTTTTGTGGAAGACTGAAAAACAATCATGACATATATTGTCTCAGACACACAAGGAGCCTTTGTCGTTGGCCGTTTGATCACTGATAACGTCATTGTGGCGCATGAACTGGTCCATTGATTGCAAATCAGAGACAATGTAGCAGACACCTACATGACGGTCAAGACCGACATGTCTAAAGCATACGACCGGGTTGAATGGTGCTTCCTCAAATCTTATGGAAAAGATGAATTTTGACAAGATATGGATACAGTGGATTATTTATTGCGTAAATCCAGTTTCCTACTCGGTTTTTCTCAATCGAAGATCACATGGATTTATTAAAGCAGAGCAACGGCTACAACAAGGAGACCTGCTATCTCCTTTCTTGTTCATCCAATGTGAAGAGGCATTAGTACATTCATTAACCAATGCAGAGCAGAAAAGTAAATTGCACTGCATCAAGTTAACAGCCTCAACTCCTTTAGTTCATCACCTGCTATTTGCTGATGATAGCTTCTAAATGTGTCGGGCCAAAGCTAAAGAGAGCACGGTTCTGATTGACTGTATCAGGAGCTATGGCGAAGCGTCTAGACAGTATGACGTGAAGCGCATCTTGAATATTGATAAAGAAGGAGGAGATGGCACATACTTGGGCCTCCCGAAATGTTTCAAAGGATCAAAAGGTGAGTTACTAAACATCATTCGGGAGAAGCTCCAAGGGCGGCTGAAAGGATGGTTCACTAAAGCTCTTTCTCAAGGAGGCAAAGAAATTTTACTCAAATCCATTTGCCTAGCTCTCCTGATCTACGTTATGTCTGTCTTTAAGCTCTCCAAGGACCTGTGTGATAAATTGACTAGTGAAATGATCGAATTTTGGTGGAGCAGCGGTAATAGCCGTAAGAAAGTCCTTTGGGTAGCATGAAAAAAATTATGCAGGATCAAAGATGAAGGGGGTCTAGGATTTCAGTAGGTTCAACCAAGCGCTTTTGGAAAAAAAAAAAAGCTTGGAGGATCTCTAATAATCTTGAATCACTTCTCTAAAATCCTCAAAGCTAGATATTTTCTGAACAGATCCTTCTTGGAATGTGGAGTAGGATCGAGGCCCTCTTATGCGTGGAAAAGTATCATACATGGGAGATCTCTTTTGAAACAAGGCTTTATTCGCTGAATAAGGAATAGTTTGGACACAAATGTATGGAGTAGTAACTGGATTATTGACCCACTCCCTTGGCCACCAATGTATCGTGATGGTAGTGTCATCGATCTCACGCTCACTGTGGCGAATCTGATCATACCACACACTAACCTCTGGGACGTCCAGAAAGTATACCAAACTTTCTCTGAAGCTGTTGCTGACCGAATGATACTCTTTTCACTAAGTCAAAAGAGTACTCAACAAAAAGTGGATATCTCCTGCTAGATACCATTAAGAGTATAACTTCCCATATACAAAGAACTCTCCCTCCGATCGAGAATCAAGTGTGGAGCTCAATTTGGAAAATAGATGCGCCTCCTCAAAGTAAACACATCTTCTGGAAAGTGTTGTCAGAGGCACTAGCAGTCAAGGAGCGACTCCATTTTAGGGGCATCCAGGTAAATACCTCATTTTCTATGTGCGATTATTCGTCTGAAGGTATCAATCACCTCCTGTTTCATTGTAAATTTGCTAAGGAGACATGGTCAAAGGCGCAGATTGTGTTACATGTTGCACGTTTCTCGAGAAACTCTATTTTCCTCAACATTCACTTATTAATCTCATGCCTGAAAAATCAACATCGAGGTACATGAAATTTTAAATCCATTCCATGGGTTTTGTGACATATTTAGAAAACAAGAAATGCTTTGGTGTTTGAGAGGACAAGGTTGAGTCCAGCTGCAATGGTCAACACGACATGTGAGGAAGCTGATGAATGATTCTCAGTGAACAGTTCAGACAAAGCTATTTTGCCAACCTAACCTCCTGTAGTAGGCAGTGCAGTGCATGGCAGAAACCTCCTACAGGTTTTCGAAATGTAACATCGGTGCTTATTGGATGAGTGGTAACAGACACTGCGGTGCATCGTGGGTATTACAGAATGAAATTGGGACTGTGGTAGAGCATAGCAGACGATCTTTTTCGAGTATCCCATCGTTGACTGAATATGAAGTTCTTGCGCTCCTATGGGCGGTTGACAGCATAGATACGATGAGATTCACAAGGATCATATTTGAATCAAACTTCAGAGGCGCATGAGATGCTCTGTTGTATCCTCACCTATTACTTGAACTCCACACTATTATATAACCCATACAGAGCTGCCTCGTAAAAATCCAAAGCTGGAGCTTGGATTATGTCACTTTGGATCGCAATGCAGTTGCTAATTGTATAGCATTGAGTGTCACGACACATGTATTCTGCAACCAATCTTCAGAGCCGGAGCTGAGATATCCGGGGCCCCATTCAAAAATTTCTTTTTTTACAATTTTTTTATAGTAACAAAAGTTTTATGTAAAAATTACACAAAATAAAGAAAACAGTATAAACATAATATAAAAAGAGAGATAAAAAACAAAGAAATTTTAAAAAATATAATTTAGTACACTAACGATTCATATAATTTTTATTTTTCATAAATTTTTTATAATAAATATATAAAACATAAATATTTTCATAAGGTTTTATAAATTTTGGGGGCTTTATATAAGGCGGGGCCCCATTCAAAAGTTTCAAAAGAATGTGCTCAATTCCGGCTCTGCCAATCTTACATCGCCAAAGGCGTCCCGAGGTGGCTAAAGCAATTGATCAAGGCATAAGCGATAATCACCTCAGTCACCTCTTCACCTCGAGTGTAAGGCGTCAATCTTTCATCTATACTCTGCAACAACAAGCAGAAGAGACTCGCGGGTCTGATGTTGTATGCTCAGTGATGAACCCCATTATGGTACCTACTAGTATCTCTGAACATGTATTTTTGTTTTGTTAGCTTTCCCCTGTTTTTCTCTAAGGCTTTAGTCTTGTACTATGTTTACTTGCTCTTCAAGAGCTTATTTATATCAAACCAGCGTTAAAAAAAAACTTAATATATTGTCAACAGAGAGTTCCAACCTACTTTTGGACGATATGCTTGATGTTTATTGTCAACAAAATGTTCCAGGTTTTGTGCGCCTTTCTAACTACAATGTTCGAGGATTGATTCTAACAAAGTGCAAAAGAATTTTGTTTTTGTTTTTGGAATGCCTTTTGGAATTTTATTATTGTTTCCTCAAAACTTTTAAAAATCCTCTCTCTCCTCTCGGACTCTCCCTAAGTCCTTTCTCTAGATTTGCCGTTTGGGTGAGCCGTCTCCGGCGGCCGGTGTCACCGCCGGCGCGTCTGGACGGCTCGTCGCCTCCTCTTGCTGTAGATATACCTTTTGTCTTGTTCCTCGCTCAGTTTCTTCCGCTCTCAGCTGGTCGGTCCTCCCTTGCTTGGTCGTTTCTTCACGGCGGCTCCAATTGCTGTGTCGGGTGGCTAGTAAGGTGATTGTCGGTTCCTGTTCCGGTGGGTTGGCGTGGTGTGTTGTAGTTTGGTCTTGTTTTCTACTTCTGGGTTTTCAGATTTTCTCCGGTTTACTCCATTCTCTGGCGTTGGTGATGGCTATGCGGTTGGAGGTTTGGTTCGTCTTGATCCGCCGTGTTTGTCCTTTGCTGTGGCGATCCTCCGGTTCTGTTGTGGTGATTCTTATCATCTCTGGCGGATTGCGTGTGGCTCTGCTCCTCCTCCTTCGTCTGTGTCCCTCCGTCTTTGATCCGCGTCGCCGGTGGTGTATCTCTTGCGATTTAATCGCGATGACCATATGCTATTCTCGGGCCATGCTCCTCCCTTGGAGTCTCGTACGGAGGTGGTGGTAAATCGGCTTCTACTTGTTTATATTCTCCCTCAGTGCTCGTCACCATTTTCTCCCATGGCTGCCGGTTGTGGATTGGAGCACGCATCTGAGGTCGTCCTTGGTGGCGAGTCTGTTGTTATGCGAGGGCTTGGATGCCGGTTAGTCCGTGGCTTAGGCTTTGTTGGGTCTTGGAGTTAATGGTATTGTTCTCGGATTCTAGACGATGTTCTGATCGGTTTGAATTATCTTTGAGTTATCCTTGGTTCTATGTTTTGTGTGAGGAGTAATAAGGGTCAAGAATTTGCTTTCACTATCTTGGAAAAGTGCCGGTCTTATCTTTGTCGTGTTTAGGATAGAATTCGGTTACCTCATCTTCATGTTTTGTCGAATCTTTACATCAATATCCTCTCGCCGCCTTTTAGTTTAGTAGAATAACAGGTTTTCTCCCTTGGTCTTTCATAATCTGTTCTTGTTAAGTAAGCCTCTACTGAGGATGCAAAGTTCTAGGTTTAGACCCTTTCGGAAGAAGATTAGGCGGGTAGGACTTAGATTCTCGATATTTGTTCATTAAGTTATGGGTAATCGTTTTGTTTTGGTCTCGTCCGTGGTGTTCTTTCTATCTTCGGATCTCCTCCGTTTACGATGTCAGGTCTTCTCGACAAAGATTTGTGAACTTTAGAGTCTTCTCTCCTTGTTCTTCTCCGACTTTTCTAGTATTTTCGAGAGTTTTCTTATTGGCCATGAAATTCTGTTTGGTGCTTTCTTTGTATTTGGCTTCAGTTATGGAAATTTTATTTCCATTGTTATCTATGTTGTATATGTTTTTACCAGGATTGTATTTTGGTTTTGTATCATATAATAAAAACAGTGTTAAAAAAAAAAACTTTTAAAACTGTGTGTTGTATATGTTTGTATGTTTATATAGTTTTCTAATTAATTTTTTTTTTTTTTAACACTGATACAGATTATATGAGAACTATTACAAGGACAATTTTACAGATAATACTATCTCCGTTCTACGAGAATCCATCAACGGTCACGATCAACGGGTTCACCTGCTTCTGAAAACTTCCTTATAAGCCTGCCTTCATTAATCTTGTAAAACTGCGCCTTCGGAGATTCGAACCCAGTACCTACCGGTACCGGTGTAAAGTTTCCTAATTAATATTGAAGCTTAATAACTACACATCCTCAAACATCTGCCCTTTTGTAATTAATATGTCCAAGGTTTGTTTCAAACGAAATAAAAATTATCTTTGGAAAGTCTTTGTGAAAATGTATTATTATTTTCTAAAATCCTTTAAACCTATGTATTATATTAGTTTGTAAGTTTTTATAATTTTTGAAATAATATTGTAGTTTAGTGGCTACACAACTCCAACTTCAATTCGATTTTAAAGATATGCAAAAAAGTTTTTTTTTGTTTTTTTTTACGGAATACCTTCCTTATACTTATTATTGTTTTTAAAAAATATTTATATAAATTTTAAAAAAAGGAAAAATCAGAAAAATATTTTGAAAATGAGTATTCCGAAAAAAAAATTTGGAAAACCAAAATTTGGAAAAGAAAAATCAGATTTTTTGTTTGGTGGTAAATCTTTAATTTTTGACCAAAAAAAATTATTTTATATTAAAGAGACGTGTTATTTTAAAAGTTAATTTTTATCATTCTCCTTATTTTGGTATATTTTCTTCTCTCTTGCTATTTTAGTCAGGCAAACTAGTTTTGGTGCTTTAGAGAATTGTGCAAAATAAAATATAGACTGACAAATATTAAAATTAATCAATTATTATAATGAATTAATTTTGTAAAAGATCACTAACCCTTTGAACGCGAAATTGCCGCTAAACCCTTTGAACACGGAAATATTATAAGACTTGACTCAGAGACGACAACAAGGTTGACTACAAGTCACGGGATTTTGTAAAAGTCTTGCAGTTTCCTATACGTGGTTGTGAGCCAATCTATTTATTTCCCTTATCCCTTTTAGGTTGCATTACCACTACAGCAATTAAAGGCACAATTTAGCTTCATCTCATATATATATTCGCTTCCTGCAATATATGAGAAGTACGAAAAGCTTTTAGCCCAAAAATAAAAAAAAGATGAGAAGCATTTTTCTTTTATTTTCATTTAGTGCCCTCATGTTACTTGAAGCATATCGTTTTACCGATGAAACCGATAGAAAAGCGTTGTTAGAGTTTAAATCTCAAGTTTCTGTGGACAAAAGAGATGTCTTGTCCTCATGGAATAACTCATTCCCTCTGTGCAACTGGAAAGGAGTTATATGCGGCTCCAGACATAAGAGAGTTAAACAGTTGGAGCTGGCAGGGTTGCAATTGGGTGGAGTGATATCACCATCTATTGGTAATCTTTCCTTTCTCATATCACTCGATCTCTCTAATAACTCATTTGGTGGTACCATCCCTCACGATGTGGGCAACTTGTTTAGACTTGTATTCTTGTATATGAGTTTAAATGACCTCAGAGGAGAGATTCCTATTAGTCTATTTAACTGCTCTAGATTGGTAGACCTTTCTTTACATTCAAATCATCTTGGAGGAAGTATTCCTTCAGAGATAGGGTCACTTACGGGTCTTTTCAATTTGAATATTCGTGACAACAACTTGAAAGGGAAGCTCCCTACATCTCTAGGAAACATGACATCAATATGGCAAGTTAGCATTTATGGTAACAATCTAGAAGGAGAAATTCCAGACGAGATAGCTACTAGTTGGAATCGAATGGTCTTTCTTGATATATCCATGAACAAATTCTCTGGTGTTTTCCCTCCCCAAATCTACAATTTTTCCTCACTTAATTTCTTAATCATCAGTGATAATTATTTCACGGGTTACCTGAGGCCTGATTTTGGTGAGCTGCTACCAAACCTGAAAGAGTTAAATATGGGACGTAATTATCTCAGTGGAGCCATTCCAACAACACTTTCCAATATATCCAGTCTTCGGAGGTTGGGGATCGATCACAACAATCTGACAGGAAGTATTCCTCCGAGCTTTGGAAAATTACGGAATTTGCAATACGTGGCTCTTCTAAATAATTCTTTGGGAAGTCACTCGTCTGGAGATCTTGAATTTCTTAGTGGATTAACTAACTGCACTCAACTAGAAATTGTAACAGTTTCTGGAAATAGGCTTGGTGGTCACTTGCCTACCTTCATTGCGAATCTGTCCAGAAATCTTTACGGCTTAAATCTTGGAAACAATTTCATCTCTGGAAGCATTCCTCACGACATTGGGAATCTCATAAACCTACAAACACTCAGGTTACAAGAAAATCAGTTGACAGGTCTACTCCCGACCTCGATTGGTAAGCTTTTACAATTAGGGTCACTAGTTCTCAGTTCAAATAGTATATCTGGCGAGATACCATCTTCTATCGGAAACATCACTCGTTTAGACACGCTATACTTGTTCAACAATAGCTTTGAAGGAACCATTCCTCTAACTCTTGGTAATTGTACTTCGCTAAGGTATTTAAGTATTGGGCCTAATAAGTTGGATGGGCATATACCTCTGGAGATTATGAGAATTCAATCCCTTGTTGAAGTAGACATGTCAGGTAATTCCTTGACTGGCTCTCTACCAAAAGATGTTGGAGGACTTGATAATCTTGTTAGACTATCTGTTGCGGGTAATAAATTATCCGGACAACTCCCAAATTCCTTGGGAGATTGTCTCTCGCTGGTTACACTTTTGCTACAAGGGAACTATTTTGATGGAGCCATTCCGGATATAAGAGGGTTAAAGGGTCTTAAAAGAGTTGATTTCTCGCAAAATAGTCTCTTTGGGAGTATACCTGGATATCTTGCCGACTTTTCCTCGTTGGAGTATCTCAATCTATCTTTCAACAAATTCGCCGGAAGTGTGCCAATACAAGGGAAATTTCAGAATGCTACTATAGTTTCAGTATTTGGAAACAAAAATCTTTGTGGAGGCATCAAAGAGCTGAAACTGAAGCCATGCTTTACTGAAGCACAACCGATGAGATCAAAGCGTTCCTCTCTTTTAAAGAAAGTTGTGATCGGGGTCAGCGGAGGCATAGCTTTGCTTTTTCTGTTGTTCGTAGCTTCCGTTTCTCTATGTCGATTAAGAAAAAGAAAGAAGAACCAGCAAACTTCATCAACATTGGAGGTTTTTCATGAGAAGATGAGTTATAGAGAGATCCGAAACGCGACTGATGGTTTCTCTTTGAGCAATATGATTGGGTCAGGTAGTTTTGGTACCGTCTTTAAAGCTTTTCTCCCTGCAGAGAACAAGGTTGTTGCAGTGAAAATTCTAAACATGCAGAGACGTGGAGCAATGAAGAGCTTTATGGCAGAATGCGAATCCTTGAAAGACATACGGCATCGTAATCTCGTTAAACTGTTGACGGTTTGTTCAAGCATAGATTTCCAAGGAAACGAATTTAGAGCTCTTGTCTATGAGTTCATGCCTAATGGAAGCCTTGATATGTGGCTGCACCCAGAGGAAGTGGAAGAGAATGGTAGGTCCTCAAGAACCTTGACACTTCTTGAAAGGCTCAACATTGCCATAGACGTGGTTTCTGTTTTGGACTATCTTCATGTTCGTTGTCATGAACCTATAGCTCATTGCGATATTAAGCCAAGTAATGTCCTCCTAGACAATGATTTTACTGCCCATGTTAGTGACTTTGGTCTCGCTCGTCTTCTCCTCAAGTTCGATCAAGAGTCTTTCTTCAACCAACTAAGCTCAGCTGGTGTTAGAGGAACCATCGGCTATGCCGCACCAGGTAAAACTATCACACATTCTGTAATATTCTACGAAGAAAATTAACAAATTTTTATTACAATTTTTTTTCCATGCATTATGGTGCAGAGTATGGATTGGGAGGACAACCATCAATACAAGGTGATGTTTACAGTTTTGGGGTTCTGCTTTTGGAAATGTTTACTGGAAAAAGACCGACTAATGAATTATTTGGAGGGAACTTTACACTAAACAACTATACCAAGTTGGCGTTGCCAGAGCGAGTGTTGGACATTGTAGACAAATCAGTTCTTCACAATGGTCTCAGAGTTGGTTTCCCTGTTGTTGAATGCTTGACAATGGTTTTAGAGGTGGGACTTAGGTGTTGTGAAGAATCTCCGGCGAACCGGTTAGCAACAAGTGAAGCGACAAAGGAGTTAATCTTAATCAAAGAGAGATTCTTTAAAGCTAGAAGAACCGCCAGACGTTGAATTGTTAAGGTTTTCTCTACAAACTTGAAATCAACCCAAAGGTCTAATTATCTTAGGCCTTTATATTATTGTTTCATCATGTGTGATTTTGCTATTTTTATGTATTCATATGATTGCAGAATTTTGTTCACGGGATATTGTGTTATTTTCCAAACAAAAGTTAAATACATTAAAAATCTGGGTGTTGATTAAACAAAATGTTTTTTCTTGTTGTGCTCTAAGATTTTGTTTCTTTGGCATTCTTTTAGGACCACAAGTCACAAGTGTTTTGTGAAATTATTCATTTGATATGAATATAAGAGTGGAAAATTGTACGGATTTTTTTTTGGTAAGGTTTAATTTGCTTTTGAAGAGTAATAACTAATGAACCATGTTAATTAATAGATTTAACCATGTATTGAAGTCATTTTTTGGGTAGTCTTGTTGCTAAACTAAAGAGGTTTTAGTCTACGGTAGACCTAAGTAATATTGTAGATCCGTCCTTATCTTCGTATATTCTTGTATCTTCTACCATCCAGTACTCTCCCTTAAGATAACATGTACAGATTTAGAACACCCATCTTGCCAAATAGATAAACAAATTTCGATAGTCAGAAATTTTGGGTTTAATGCCCTAGACTTTCCGATACTAGAAAAGACTATTTTGGAGAAGACTATTTTTGCATTTAATTTTTTGCAAATATATTTTAGAACTTATTTATGAGGAATTTGTTTTTTCAATTTTTGACATTTTTGGTAGGCGTTGTTGGTACTTATGTATAAGTGTCATAAAATTATTTGTTACTAGGTGAATATCCGCACATACGCGCGAATTTTTTTCTGATTGGTATGTTTTCATGATTTATTCTTGTTACTCCATCTACGCCTAATCAACTTTCTGTATTACCTTGTTGGGATTGGTTTAATACCTATGTGGTTGCTTCTTGTATTGTTGTACTTTGTATATAGGTCGTCATTTTGTAGATGTGTTTATCATAATGTTTTTTTGTGTAGCTGTGGGGTTTGCGACAGCTTAATTCAAATGCAGGTATATTGGTCCTTAATATCCTTTCAACCCTGATGCAAAGTAAGGTTTAAGATTTACAGGCTGAAGCATGAAATGCTAAGTGATGAGTACAGAAGACAACATAGCGGTATCACTGTAGGAAGAGGAAGACCGGCTAAAAATACAACATTGACCTGTTGCAACACTGCGGACTGCGTTGACTTTAACCATACCAGTACCAAACAATACAACCTTGACCTGGAAAACCAAAATAACAAAACTTGTCGAAGCAGACCCTTTAAAACCAAGAACACACTCTTAGAGGAACATAGTGAGATAAACGTCGTTATAAAATAAGACTTGAGCTGATGTAAGAAGTATCACGAGTTGAGAATAGTATACATTCATAAGTAAATGAGAATTTGTAAAGATGTATAGGCATTTTGCTATTACTAAAGAAACCGACACTACAAGAAATTCTGGAAATAGCCACGATCAAGCCACAGATTGGCCGTGGCTATTTTTTTTTCCAGCCACGGATAACCACAAAATAGCCACGAATTTGGAATTTTGAAATTCGTGGCTATTTCGTGGCTATCTGTGGCTATTTTGCCACGAAAACAAATTTGTGGCTATCCATAGCTACATATCCACGAATAGCCACGAATTTATCGTGGAAGACGATAGCCATGACTAGTAACGAATGACAACGTGGCTAATTAGCTACGACAAGAGATCGTGGCTATCCGTGGATAAATTAGCCATGCCCAGCTACAAATTTTTCGTGGAAGACAGTAGCCACGAATAGCCACAAAAATGTTTCGTGGCTACGTTTCCACGAACAGTTTAGTAGCCATTCGTGGCTAACTTTTCCACGAACAGCAACGACATAACATCATAGCTAAATAGCCACGACCATAACGTGGCTAGTCGTGGCCATACCTTTCCACGAGCTATTCGTGGCTAGTTGTGGTTATAGCCACGACTCTATTCGTGGATATCCGTGGATAAGGGGATATGTCATTTTACCAGCTCACGGGTGATGGTATTTTCATTTCGAGTTATAGTCGTGTCAATCATAGCTTTAATAATATTCGATATAGCCACAGATAATTCGTCCGTGGCTAAAATGAGTGACACGACTATAACTCGAAATGACAACACCATCACCCGTGAGCTGATGTTATTGATGAGATGATGATATGAATATATTCTCTGCCAATTGATGTGATTATTTGATGAGATGATGATATGATGTTAGCCACACCTGTGAGGCTCGAGCAAAAGAAATATCCACATAGCCACAGATCGCCACGAAAACTCATTTGGTATAAACGTTCCAAAAATCCAAAAAACGTAAAATGGCCGATTTTTTTCGATCGAGAGAGTGGATGTATAAACGTTTAAAACGTTCTGATCGTAGCATTTGCCCAAATTTTGCGGCGGGAGTAAACGTTTTCATTTCTTTTGCTTCTAATCAACCCTTTTTCTGGAGTGTGGAGTTTTATATTGTCCGTGCAAGAGGTGCAAGAATCAAATGCCCCACGACGTGCAGACCGTGACGACTCACCTCATGTTGAAAGGGTTTATGGAGAATTACTATGTATGGACGTGTCACGGAGAAAATTGCATGTATGACAATGGAGCATCGACAAGTCATCATGTTATCATCGACCAAGTCCAAGAACCCACTGAAGCCTGGAATGATCCTATTCAAATTCCATTTGCTCAAGTCCATGATCCCAACGTAGATTTCAACATGTTACCCGATGGTGCCGCAAATTTCCAAGAACCAATCTACGAGGAATACCATGATTCCGTTCAGCAGGCAATAAAAGATGCAAACCAACCATTATATGATGGGTGTGCTGATGGAATATCTCAATTGTACCTGACTTCTAAGGTCTTGAGTTGGAAGACCAATTACAATCTCCTGGAGGAATGTGTTGACGATATTCCTCACACCTTTAATCATGTCATTCCCTCAGGTATTGTTGTTACTAATAAATTATTTTACGGGACAAGCAATTGAGTTACTATGTGCTTTTATCACTATAACCTTTATTATTTTCTTTTGGTCAGGTAATACTGCTCCTAAGTCTTACTCTGAGACAAAGAAGTTGACACGTTCTCTTGGGTTGCCTAGTCACAAGATCGATGTATGTGAGGATAATTGTATGCTATTTTGGAAGGGAGAAAATCGATATTTGTTATGTTCTCGGTTTTGTCAAAAAGATCGGTACGAGGCAACTGTGGGTCGTTCCGGGAAGACGATACCAAAGCAGATGATGTTTTATCTGCCGATAGCGGATCATTTGAAGCGCCTGTATCAATTAAAGACGACCACTTCACAAATGAGATGACATGCTGAGCATGTATCTCCCGTAGGGGAAATGCATCATCCGTCAGATGGAAGGGCATGAAAGCATTTTAAAGAGGTATATCCTACAGTTGCTTATGAGAGTCGCAATGTTTATCTAGGCTTATCGACCGATGGTTTTAATCCAATTGGTATGAAGGATCAATCGTATTCTGTTTGGCCTGTCATTGTGACACCATACAATTTACCTCCTGGGATGTGCATGAAAAGGGAATTTTTCTTCCTCTCCATATTAGTGCCAGGGCCAAAACACCCGAAGAAAATCTTAGATATATATTTGTAACCTCTAATAGAAGAATTACAAAATTTATAGAGTGACGGTGTGGAGACATACGATGTATCACGGAAACAGAAGTTCACGATGCGAGCGGCCTTGATGTGGACAATCAACGATTTTCCAGCGCATGGTATGCTGTCTGGATGGATGACGCATGGAAGGTTGGCGTATCCATATTGTATGGATGAGATGAAATCATTTTGGTTTCCAAATGGGAGAAAGCATTCTTGGTTTAATTGCCACAGAAGTTTTTTGCGTAAAGATCATCCTTATAGACGGAATGTTAAAGCTTTCACGAAGGGGAAAACAGTTCATGATGATCCTCCGCCATGGTTAGATGGGAAAGAAATTTTACGTGAAAGGATAAACAACATATTATGGCTGTACAGAACGGCGGATTGTGGAGGCAAAGGACATGACAATCCGGCTCGGACAATTGAAGACTACGGCGTTCACCACAACTGGGCTAAGAGGAGTATCTTTTGGGACTTACCGTACTGGGAGCAGCTACTTCTGCGACACAACCTTGATTTTATGCATGTAGAGAAAAATTTCTTCGACAATCTTATTAACACGGTCCTAAATGTTCCTGGGAAGACAAAAAATAGCATAAAATCAAGGTTGGATCTTCCTTTGATTTGCATAAGACCAGACTTGGAGGTTTCCCAAGATGGAAGAGTGCTTGTTCCAATTTTTAGATTGTCCAAGGACGTCAAAGAAAAATTCTTAACGTGGTTGAAGAATGATATCAAAATTCTTGATGGGTATGTATCCAAGTTTTCACATTGTGTTAAATTGGATAGTGGGAAGATTTCCGGTCTAAAAAGTCATGATTTTCATGTCATCCTGTAACGACTTCTCCCATTTGCATTTACGGAACTGCTCCCAAAAACGGTGCATATAGCAATTTCAGGTATCAAAAAATAATATATATATATATATATATATATATATATATATATATATATATATATATATATATATGTGTGTGTGTGTATTATACTCTTTTCTAATAACTTGGTTTTTAATGTCGTTACATAATGATTTATGTAGATATTGCACTCTTCTTTCGAGATATATCGACCAAAATTCTGAAGACTGAAGATGTTGCCATATTGAGAGAAAATATAGCTATGAGGCTTTGCAATCTGGAAAAAATCTTCCCACTGGCTTTCTTTGATGTGATGAAACATTTACCCGTGCATCTTCCAGATGAAGCTGCTTTAGGCGGCCCGGTCGAGTATAGGTGGATGTATCCGTTCGAGCGATACATATATCACCTGAAAAAAAAAAGTTAAAAACAATGCTCGAATTAGAGGATCGATAGTAGCTCAGTGTGTAAACGAAGAAATTTCCTACGTCACTGCAAACTACATAACACCTCAGGAAGTTTTGGACTTTGCAGAAGATGTCCACGAAATTCGATTCACCTACAGATATCCTGATGTTCCGCAAATGTTCCAACAAGTAGGACGAATCAACGGGAGATCTTCAAGGGATTGGTTAGATGATGAGGATTACAATTTCCTTCAAACTTTTTTACTACTCAACTGTAATGATATTCAACCCTACGAGTGGTATACTTTAAGTTTTTTAAGATATATATATAACTATATATATAATTTTGTTGTTATTGTTTATAAACAGGATGTTTGAAGAAGCTATGACAGGACGTCCCAAACATTACTCCAAATGCGATGACAAAAGCAAAAGATGATCATTTTGTTGTTTGGTGCAAAAAATATGTAAGTAGTACAAATTGTGTTTTCATATGTGTTATCGTATATATAAATTTGTATAATGTGCAGATTAATGGTGCGAGCAAGTCATGCGAATAACCATTGTGGATGTTAGAATTTTTACAAGGTCCGAAGCATCAGTTTACATCGTGGCCCATGTATTACTCGAGGGGATACCATTTTTATACTCAAAACCATGGGCAAAACATGAAGACAATGAATTATGGAGTTTTCGTTCGTGGAACAGCTGAGACCGAGTATTATGGATTGATTGAAGATATATTCATGATAGAGTATGCTGGTGCCGTGGGGTTAAAATCAATAGTTTTCAAATGCCAATGGTTTAATTCAGGACGGGGAATACAAAGACATCCATCAGGTATTGTTGATGTATGCCCGCAGCTGCATTACGACAAGTACGATCCCTTCATACTGCCGGAGCAATGTGATCAAGTATGTTTTATTCCTTATCCGCGACTGCGACTAACTAGAGACGCATGGTGGGCAACAACGAAGGTCATGCCTAAAGAATTTACAGAAAATCAAGAAGTTTCTCAAACCGCAGTACAAAACGACTTTGTTGACCACGTGATTCAACATACTGATATTGTACGGGTCGAAGCACATGCAATCCCAGATGCTTCGGATTATGAACCCATGCCAATGGTTAATCCAAACGATGAATATATAGAAGAAGATGAATTCACTGATCAATATAATGAATATTCTGAGTCTAATTCAGAATGATTTCCATTTCATAAAATCATTGTATGATTCCGTTTCATAAAATCATTGTATGATTCCATTTGAATAAAGTCACTGTATGATTCCGTATTAATGAATGCATTGTTTGATTCCGTATTAATAAATTCATTGTATGATTTCGTATTAATAAAATCTAAAAAACTCTAAACCATAAATCTACTTTATAACTTATATCTACCCTAAACCCTAAACATATACCCTAAACCAATATGATATCAAGCCCAAATAATATTCATACATAAGTAATCAATTTTTCAAATCAAAATCCATAAAACCCCTAAACCATAAACCTACGCTATACCCTATATATACCATATACCTTAAAACCTAAAAATAAACCCTAACACTCAAAACTAAACCCTAAACCTAAAAATAAACCCTAAACCCTAACACCCAAAACTAAACCCTAAACCCTAAACCTATACCCTAAACCAAAATGATTTCAATCCCAAATAGTATTCATACATAAGTTATCAATTTTTCAAATCAAAATCCATAAAACCCATAAACCATAAACCTACTCTATACCCTATATATACCCTAAACCTTAAAACCTAAAATAAACCCTAAACCCTAACACCCAAAACTAAACCCTAAGCCCTAAACCTAAAAATAAACCCTAACACCCAAAACTAAACCCTTAACCCTAAACATATACCCTAAACCAAAATGATTTCAAGCCCAAACAATATTCATACATAAGTTATCAATTTTTCAAATCAAAATCCATAAAACCCCTAAACCATAAACCTACTCTATAACCTTAACCTTAAAACCTAAAAATAAACCCTAAACCCTAACACCCAAAACTAAAACCTAAACCCTAAAATCAAATATATTACAAACCCAAATAATATTCATATATATATATATATATATATTTTTTTTTTATTTACTTTTGTATACCCTAAAACATTAACCTATATTATACACTACATACCCTAAACCCTAACACCCTAAACTAAACCCTAAAACCCGAACCTAAAAACAAATCCTAAACCTATACCCTAAACCCAAACCAATTACAAACCATAGTTATTTAATAAATTTTGTAATTAACAAATTGTGTAATTAAGAAATTCTAATTATTCGCATAGCCACGGATTGACACGAAATGTGTCGTGGCTATATGAAAATCAAATTAAAGCGCCCAAATTTCGATTTCGCGGGTATACCAAATCGTAAACCGCGAAATTGATTTGGTATAATTTTATTTCGCGCGTTTGATTTT
Organism: Orychophragmus violaceus; assembly: GCA_030180135.1. Taxonomy (NCBI): domain Eukaryota; kingdom Viridiplantae; phylum Streptophyta; class Magnoliopsida; order Brassicales; family Brassicaceae; genus Orychophragmus; species Orychophragmus violaceus. Next base: position 77,649,801 of record CM058235.1, on the reverse strand, counting down.
TCAGTATAGCCGCAGATAGCTACGGTTGTGGTCGTGGCTAAGCTATTTTCATAACGCGCCAAACATTTGAGCTTCCCCCTTTACAATCCGCGCCAAACATTTGGCCCAAATTGGCCCGCGAAGAAATTTCCCTAACCCTCAATGACTTAGGCATTTTCTTCATATCTTCAACGATTCACCTTCTTCCTCTTCTCTCTCTCTAGCGAAATCTCTCTGAAACCATTGCGAATTTCCCTCGGCGGTCGCCGTCTCTCCTTCTCTAGATCGCTCACCACCTCTCCTTCTCTCTATCTCTTGTTCACTCACCTTCTCTCCCACTCTCTGTCTCTCGATCGTCTCTCCTTCTGTCTCTCTCTCTCTCGCGAATCTTCTGTCCACCGTATCTTTCTCTCGATACCTTGCTGTCTGTACTTATCTCGGTAAGGCTCTCTTCTGCCTCTCTTTCTTCTTGTTGTTAGTTGGTTAGGGTTTGTTAGATTTAGGGTTTTGGGTTGTTCGATTCAGGGTTTCTTGTTCTGGGTAGTGATTTAGGGTTTGGGGTGGTTCGATTTAAGGTTTCTTGTTTTTCGATTTTGGGTTTCTTGTTCTGGGTAGTGATTTAGGGTTTCAGGTGTATCGATTTAGGATTTCAGGTTCTGGGTAATGATTTAGGGTTTCAGGTGTATCGATTTATGGTTTCAGGTTCTAGGGAGTCGATTTAGGGTTTCGGGTTTATAGATTTAGGGTTACTTTTATTTCGATTTAAGGTTTCTTGTTCTGGGTAGTGATTTAGGGTTTCGGGTTATTTGATTTAGGGTTTCTGTTTTTTTATTTAGGGTTTCTGTTATTTCGATTTAGGGTTTCTTGTTCTTGATATGTCTTCTTTTTGTGCTTGCAGATGGATTTGTTTCCCGCGTCAGGATCCACAAGACCTTCCAGAAAATGATAGACGACTCTTCCTCCTGGATTAGCCAGTGTAGCCAGGTTCACTTCCTCGGCTTCTCAACACCCTATGCCGATCCTGACGGCAATCATGAACGCACCAAAGCGTCGGAACATGCCTCTAATCCATCCGCGGAAGCTCAATGGAGGTCTATGGTAAGTGTGAGTTGAGCTTATTTGGTTCGTTTTAGTTACTGCTATGTCTGGATTGCTTAATTGGATTGCTTATGTCTCTTGATTGCTTAACTGGATTGCTTATGACTCTTGATTGCTTAATTAGATTGCTTATGTTAGGATTGCTTAACTCGTCTGCATATGACTCTTGATTGGTTTACTGGATTGCTTATGTATGGATTGCTTAACTCGTCTGCATTGCTTAAATCGTCTGCGTCATCGTTTATAACTCGTCTGCATTACTTAACTCGTCTGCATTGCTTAACTCGTCTGCATCATGGTTTATGGCTCCTGATTGCTTATGTCTGGATTGCTTAACTCGTCTGCATTGCTTAACTCGTTTGCATCATCGTTTATAACTCGTCTGCATTGCTTAACTCGTCTGCATCATCGTTTATGACTCCTCATTGCTTATGTCTGGATTGCTTATGTATGCATCATTGTTCTGGACTGCATTTAGGTTTTTAGATATTCATTATGTTTGTTATGTTTGATTCAATCACTTGCTTGTTATAACCGTGTGAGTTGTTCTTATTTTGTTTTGTTTAGTTCCTGCTATTGTCTCTGGTTTACTTAAATGAATTAGTTTACTTAACTGAATTAGTTCATGCTATTGACTCTTGCTTGCATTCATGAATTACTTGTGTGAGTTGTCTTGCTTGGTCCAATATCACAGTTGTTCCTTATATGTTCTTAGTTTATTTTTGCATCTAGGTTGTTAGTGATTACTTGTTCTGAGATAAACTGATTTGGTGTTCTTGTTCTGATGTCATAATGCTCATGTTTTTGCTTGTGCTTAATTGATGAGTCTTTATTGGTTAAGCTTGTATTTGCTTAATGACACGTACATGCCATTTATTTACTAATCGCTTGAAATGTAAGTTTAACTGTTGTAGGTTTGGAATTGATGACTGTATCCGAAAGGATATAGTCGCTGCTTATCAGGCTAACTTCTGGGGGCCTTGGTGGAATTATAGCATGGTTCCAAAGGAGAAGAAGGATGAATGGTGGGCTGCATTTGTGGTAAGTCTTCTTAGTATTCAGTTCAGTTATTGTTTATATATGTTATCATTATGTCTCTGTTATTTTACATGTGTACTAATGCATTTACTTTTTCTTATGTAGCAAAGATACTATTGGGACTCAAAGCATGAAAACATGGTCTACAACAAGTGGGAGACTATTGTCAGGCTGTCAATCAGTGACCTTGTCAGCAAGCGGAAAAGATCAGGGAAGAAACCAAACTTCATTGGACTAGCAGACTGAACCACCATGCTGGAGATTTGGGAGGAGGAAGAACACGTGAAGAGGTGAAAGATAAATGCTGAAAACGCTGCCTCAAATCCATATGGACACGGCTCTCATCGCCATACATCAGGCTTTGTGCCACACATTCGTGTGGCACATGAGATGGTAAGGTTTCCAATGCATTTACTTTCTGTCATTGTTTCCTGAGATTCATTGCTCTCATTGCTGAATTTGTTTATTTTTTGTTCCAGCAAGTTGAAGATGGTTCACCAATCCAATGACTGATGTGGTGCTAAAGACGCACTCCAAAAAGAACGGCACCATTGTTGACAAACGAGCAGAGGCTCTAGTCAAGGCTGCTGAAGCATTGGCAATGGAGAAAAAGCGATCACAGTCTGGGTCTGATATTGCTTCCTTTGAACTATCTTCGCAGGAGCTCACAGCCCCTTATCTTGAGGTATTAGTTTGGTATTTGTTTTGTTAGTATTTGTTAGTATTTGTTTGGTTAGCATTTGTTTGGTATTTGTTAGTATTTGAGGTATCTGTTAGTATTTGTTAGGAGATCACAGTCTTTTTAGTATTTGTTTGGTGTGTGTAATGCGATTAGATTGTGACTGTTTTATTGTTGTGTTTAGTGACTGTTTTATTTCTTTTTGCAGACTGCTACAAACAAGAAAGGGAGAGTGTATAGACTGAGTTCAATTCAGTTTATAGATGCTGATCCTAATGAAGCCTCTTCCATAACTCTACTGAAGAATGCAGAAACAGAACTTGAGCTCCAGCATGTGAAGGAAGATGTAAATCATGTGAAGGATGATGTATCACATATCAAGAAGGGGGGTAAAGCTTTTGTTGAAGCTGAATGGCATTAGTCCCGTGACTCATGAGGCAGTTCCACCTGAGTCAATTGGTTCTGCTGTAGGAAGAAGCATGCATTCTGAGTCCAGCCAGCAGCCTTATGATCTTGACTAATGTAATATCTTCTGTTTATGTTGATATGTAATGATGCCTTGTATTGTATGTAGTAGAAGAACATTTTTAATGTCTTATGTTTGTAAATGTTGCACTAAACTTTTTGTACAATGTTTTAATATAATCTTGTTTCTATGTATGGTCTTATGTTTAGGTATAGTTCAAATGCATTATCAAATTTATGATAATGCACTTGAATAGTGATTAATAGTAATTAAATTTCGTTTTTTTTTTGTTATTCGAATTGAAATTAGCCACGGATGGCTACGATTTAAGTCGTGGATATAAAAGAATGGCCACGGGTTAGATCGTTGCTATCCGTGGCTATGGCCACGACTAAATCGTGGCTATTTCGTGGATATAGCCACAGACCATTTCGTGGATATAGCCACGAACCATTTCGTGGATACTCGTGGATACAATAGCCACAAAATATTCGTGTCTATCCGTGGCTAATATAGCCACGAATATTTCGTGGCTATCTATGGCTAAGACCACGAAATATATCGTGGCCAATTCGTGGCTATAGCCACAACAAAATTTGTAGCTAATCATGGCTAATATAGCCACAAATATTGTGTGGCTATCGATGGCTAAGGCCATGAAATATATCGCGGCCAATTCGTGGCTATGGCCACAACAATATTCGTGGCTAATCGTGGCTAATCGTGGCTAATAGAGCTATGAATATTTTATGGCTATATATGGCTAAGGCCACGAAATATATCTTGGCCAATTCGTGGCTATGGCCACAACATAAATGGTGGCTATTCGTGGTTATAATAGCTACGAAGCTTTCCTTACTATCCGTGGCTATATAGCCACAGACGAATTCATGGCTATCCGTGGAAGCGTAGCAACGGATAGCCACGAAAAGCTGATAGCAACGGGCTCATAGCCACAGTTTTTTCGTGGCTATCCATGGCTATTGCTAAAATAGCCACGGATGAAGCCCGATAGCCACGAAAAAATCTGTGGCTATCGGGCAGTTTTTTTGTAGTGCGAAGGCATAAGCAACCGCCTGCCAATTTTTTATGAAAGAATGTCCGTCCGTTCCTACAAGTTATGAAAGCATGTGACAACCATGCCTATGAGCATCCCAAATTAGTGACAAATGAAATGAACCAACCAACAAAAAAGTGTGAGATTTTCAACCCAAAAAATCAACTTAGCCGTTTTTTTGCAGTTTGTTCTCGTTCTAACAATCAAAGATGTGAACTTGTAGTATCAGAACGCACGCATCTTTTACCATGCTCTAAAGAGCGGAGAGATCACTTGGTCACAATATATTGTCTACAGATCTAAGAATCACTTGTCACTTCTTAATTTTATCACATTACAAAGTTTCAGAGGAGAAACAGATAAGTCATACTACTTTTTTTTTGTCGTCAAGTCATACTACTTGATAAGGGTCATATAGTAGTAGTTTTTTCATTTGGAAATAATGACTTACATTACCGTAATTAAGCTCTACAGAATCATATCATACTGCCATATATATATGATCCTAAACAATATTAATGACTGTGAAGCAACCGTGGTCTAGTGGTCAAGTGGTTAATGCTTTACACCGGCAGGTACTGGGTTCGAATCCCCGAAGGCGCAGTTTTACAAGACTAATGGAGGCAAGCTTATAAGGAAGTTTTCAGGAGCAGGTGGAGCCGTTGATCGTGACCATTGATGGATTCTCGTAGAACGGAGGTAGTATTATCTGTTAAATTGTCCTTGTAATAGTTCTCATAATCTGTATCAGCGTTAAAAAAAAAACAATATTAATGACTTGGAATTTAAACATTAAAGTTTACAAAAGCACCAACCTGTCCCACGAGCCCGATGGAATTGGTAATATAGTGGGCTGACAACACCTACGACTTACAATATCAACCGAGAAGAAATAAAGTCAATTATAGGCATTACAAAGGAAGGAGGAATGGGTACATACTTGGGAATTCCAGAGAGTCTTGGAGGATCGAAGACACAAATTTTTAGTTTTCTTCATGACAGACTGCATAACAGAGTCAATGGATGGACGATTAAATACTTAACAAAAGGAGGAAAAGAGGTTTTGATAAAGTCGGTTGCAACAGCTTTGCCTAATCATGTAATGTCATGCTTTAGATTACCAAAAAGGTAACAAGCAAACTGACCAGACACGGCACAATTCTGGTGGAGCACAAATGGCAATAATAAAGCGATGCACTGGATGTCTTGGGATAAATTATGTCGCGATAAAAATGACGGAGGGATAGGCTTTAGGGACCTGGCCAATGTTAATACGGCCTTTCTGGGCAAACAATTATGGAGACTGATAGATACACCAGATTCATTATTTGCCAAGGTTTTCAAAGGTAGATATTACAGGAATGGAGGTCCGATGGACCCGATCAGATCATATTCTTCATCTTATGGATGGAGAAGTATCACCTCAGCTAGATCTCTGGTTAAAAAAGGACTAATCAAAAGGATTGGAACAGGGGATACCATATCTGTATGGAATGATCCTTGGATTCCAGGCCACCGCCCGAGATCAGCAACTAGTAAAACAATTTCTTTTGATCCTTCACTCAAAGTGAGCCAATTGATTGACCATACTTATGGTGTATGGGATGAACAGCTTATTCAAAGTGTTATTGTGCCAGAAGATGTGGCACTTATTAGGGGCTTACTGATTAGCAGACATTCAAGACCGGATACAATCGGATGGCATTATACAAAGACAGGAAAATATACGGTTAAATCAGGATATTATGTTGAAAGAAACAATCCGGATAAAGGCGGTATAGAACCTATATATGGACCAGATGTGAAACGACTATAGGGGTTTAGCTGGAGCCTACATTGTCCACCAAAAATAAGACACTTTGTTTGGCAAGCGATATCGGGATGCTTATCGGTTACAAAAAACTTAAAAGCTAGGGGAATCAGGTGTGATACACAATGCGCCAAGTGTGGAGCAGAGGAAGAATCAACAAATCATGTTCTCTTTGAATGCCCACCGGCTTTACAAACTTGGGCTCTCTCTCTGATTCCTTCGAATCATGGAGTTTTTCCTTCGACTGCATTATTCACAAATATGGATTATTTGTTCTGGCGGATCCCTTCGGAGGTAGATAAATCGTACTTCCCATGGATCATGTGGTACATTTGGAAAAGTAGAAATGATAAAGTATACAGTAATATAGATCGGGATCCACGCGAGATCCTACGATTAGCGGAAAGTGAGGCCCTTGCATGGGGAGAGGCACAAAAGTTGGAATCATTGGATTCAGCGATTAATACGGACACACATGGACGACAACAGGGGACTATGTCGGTGCCGAGAAGACTGAATATTCGTGGACGTTGGTGCTTTGTGGATGGATCTTGGAAAGAAGGAGATAAATTTGCAGGACAAGGATGGTACAGTACATATGAAGGAGGAAGAGATGTCATGATGGGAGCAAGAAATATACGATGCAGCTTATCACCACTTCATGCCGAATTCGAAGCACTTATTTGGGCAATGGAATGTATGAAGCGATGGAATCAACAAGACGTAACTTTCGCAACAGACTGTTCAGAGCTGGTGAAGATAGTGTCTACACCCGAAGAATGGCCTGCCTTCAGGATACACTTAGATGAATACGAGAGTCGCAAGAGTTTTTTCACAAGGTTTGTTATCACCTACTCTCCACGAGCAAACAACACAAAGGCGGCCAAGCTAGCACGCGGTGCTCGGGTTTAGCCATCTTTCTTTGTTTTTATTGATTCAGATTCACCACCTTGGCTAACTAGCTGACAAGTGGATGCGTCTACTCTTGTTGACAAAAAAAAAAAAAAAAAAGACAACACCTACGACTTTATCTTGCATATACCTACACTATGTACATTATCGTTTGGCTTACGCTTCACACGGTCTTTCTGAAACTATATTGTGTCATGCAAGCTTTACGGTGAATAATAACAACGTACGTACCAGTAATGTTGTGAAGGTGATTAAGATGCGTATTGTGGAGTTGCTGGGACGTTTGGCCAGCGGAGTCCATGAGTAGCGATTCCTTGACCTTCGGGGAGTTTTGCGGAATATGGAGGGTTTGGGAGGTTCGGGCTCCGAGAATTAGCCATTTTTGGACTTGTCCTTTTGGCTTAGTTCTCTGGAGTTCTCCGGAAGTTTCTAAAAGTCTTTAGAACGTGGTAAAATGTCTTAGAATGTCCAAGAGAGTCTCAGAGAAGTAGATAATAGTGTGGAAGGATCTAGAAGGTCTTAGAATGTCCAAGAGAGTCTTAGGGAAGTAGAGAATAATGTGGAAGGATCTAGATGATCAATCTCCACCGTTAGATTAGATTAATCCTAACCATCCATTGTGGAGGCAATTTTGTATAAATAGGGGTGAGATCCCTCATTTGTAATCATCCAAGTCTTTTCCTAATAAAGAGTTCTCTCTAGTTTCTCTCTAAAACGTCTCTTTCTCTCTCCATAGACCAAGGTTCGAGTTTGGGTGAGGCTGACTTAGCATTTCCAAGAGGGAAATCCGCTAAGGCCGCACAGATTGGATTCACGAGGAATTAGTCCGTGACAAGTGGTATCAGAGCCAGGTTTCGACTAGGGATACATAGAAGAAGTTCGTGAAGTAAGGAGAATGGGTAAGGGATCTAGGAAGGCTGCCAACAACTCCAACGTGGCCGACGATCGTTCGAATGATGCATCATCAGTCCATGAGGAAGAGCTGAACGAGAGTCTGACCTTGGAGTCATTGGGAGAGGCCGTTGGAATGTTGGGAGGTGGCATGGAAGGCGTGAGTTCAAGGATGGAACGACTTGAGCGGGTCGTTTTTGAGTTGTAGAAAACCGCGTTCAAAGAGTTTGGATGGGCTAAGGATTACACGATTTAGACTGACACTCGGGTCGCGAGGTTTGAAGAAAAGACGATGGTGGCCATTGAGACATTGCATAGGGCCGTGGAAGCAATGTTGGGAAGGCTTGACGGGGTTGAGTCGATGAAGGCTGAATTCGACCAAGTGAAGGGAGACTTGGCGTTGTGCAAGAGGGCCATCGTCCAAGGGCTTACCACACCCTCCGAAGTGAACCCGACTAGGATAGAGTATCCTAAGCCATCCAAGTTCAATGGCGTAAGAGACGCCCAAGGAGTTAAAAACTTCTTGTGGGAAATGGAAACGTATTTCGAGAATCTTGGCATGACGGACGAGCCGACCAAGATCAAGACTGCGACTTCTTATCTGATCGATACTGCCATGCTATGGTGGAGGAGAAGGCACTCGGAGATCGAGAGGGGCAATGTCCGGATCGAGACGTGGGACGAGTTCAAGCGGGATCTTAAGAAGCAGTTCTACCCGGAGAACATCGTCTATCAAGCCCGGAGGAAGCTAAGAGAGCTTCGACAAAGAGGTACGATCCGAGACGATGTGAATGAGTTCACCGGACTGAAGTTGCAGATTCCAAGCATGTTAGATGAGGATTCGCTGTTCTACTTCGTGGACGAATTTTAGAATTGGTCCAAGCAAGAGTTACATAGGCGGGGAGTCAAAACCGTTGATGAGGCTATAGCAGCAGCCGAGTCATTGGTTGATTATTTTCTCGATGGCCGGTCCAAGAGCCATGAGAGGCGAGATGGGAATTCGGCCAAAGGTGGGGGAGAAGATCGAAGTTCTAGATCCGCTAGTCCATGGAGGGGCGAACGAGGGCAGGATCGTGAACCGGGGAAGTTTAACTCAAGATTCAGGAAGAGCTCGAGTCGGGAGGAGTTATAAGAAAAGAAGAAGTCATTCGCCCCTAGAGGAAGGTGCTACATATGCAAGGGGGCGCATTCGTACAAGGACTGTGATATATCATGGTTTTTACTGGTTTTCAGGCCATGATATAAGTCTTTACTTAAAGTCTTTTAGGTGTTTTTGTAGTCTTTTGTGTCCTCTACAGGTTTAGGTATGTTTGGAGCTTATCTGGAGATTTTGGGAGCTTTTGGAATGATTTGGCAGCATACATGGATTTCACAGAGTTCATTGGGTGCGTCTGCACTGAGTGTCGGGCGATACTAAGCTGAGTGTTGCCCGACGCCACTAAAAGACGAAATTCCTGCGCGTCAAAAATACAACTTTTGGAGATTTGCAATATTTACCCAGAAGTTTCCCATATTTACAAAAAGGCCCAAAACGTGTTTTAGCTATTAATTAGGTTTTACAGCCACTTGTTAGGCTAAGTTTGATTCTAAGCTTATCTTTGATCTTGTTCTTAACTTTGTTCTTGCTTGAGAGATTTGGAAGGGCTGATTCTTGCTACTTGTAACATTAAGAGAAGAATTTCGAACTATTTTTCTTTATCTATTCAGTCTTTTGGTTTTCTATTCATGATGTGTTGTTTGATTACTAATATGTCTAAGTAGTAACCTAGTTAGATTTAGGAATTCTCACAAAGGTTTTATGCTTGTTTGATAACTGATTGATTAGGATTCACCATTTATTGTTCATCACCTAAGTTGTGCTTAATACTGAATTCTGGATTGAGCACCTATGGTTTAGATCTGAGATAATTAACAATAGCGCGAGAGTGTGAGTTATAATCTGAACAAACTTAGAGTGAGCAATTTGACTAGATACAAAGATTTTTGGTTTAGTGAAATTGTGAACCGATAGAACATGTTCTTAATGCTTGTTTAGAACTCTAGGATCACAAAAAGATTTGGATCGCTAGGTTGCTAGATATAGAAATAATCTCAGCGGGAGTTGGATTATTTAGCATTGTGTTTCTAGTTCTTGAACCTGTGTTTAATCTGAACACTGTTAGTTAAGTGTCTTACATAGCATAATTCCCGAGAACTTCCTAAGTCTGACGTCTTTCTCTATTTGAATTCACCTACTAGTTTAATTGCTTTTGTTTACTGCTTTCTTAAGATTTGATTTAGCTTAACTTGACGGCATATAACCTATCGTGTGACCGTGAGTCCTTGTGGATTCGATACCCTGAAATACTACAATAGAATAACTGTGCACTTGCAGTAGAATAGGGATAAAACTTTACACCTATCAAGTTTTTGGCGCCGTTGCCGGGGACTCAACTGAGTTCGCCGATAGATTTTGTTTTAGAGTTGAGTCTAGGTCGTTTTTATTTTCTTTGTTACTGATTTTTCACTTGTTTGGCTTGTTTTTGTTGCACAGGATTAGACAGACGCATTCAGTGTCGACCGATTTCCCTTATAGTGTCGCTCGACATTGACCTCGAGACAGAATTTTGAGATCAGTGTATGCCAAGTCGACATATCCGAAGCAACCAGAGCGAAGAACTTTTAAACCTCTGGCTTGAGGAGCTTGCTAGACTAGAGAGAACGAACAGAAAGGGTCAAAGAACAAGAATGATGAACAATCGTTTAATTTTGACTGATGATGGGGGTGTTCTGAGAGACCAACAGAACAACGCCTACAATGATGAAGGGCAGAGGATTGATGCTGAGGGACGAGTGATCCCTGAACCTGCACCTGAACCGCCTCAAGGTCAGAGGCAGATGGTTGTTGCTGAGAGGACTCTTGGTGACTACAACCGTCCGGATGAGTTATATGCTAACCGGTATGCAATTGTTCCTCCTTCTTTTGAGAGGAATGACTTTGAGATCAAGACTATCTACTACTCTATGCTGAGACAGCACCCCTTCCATGGTCTCCCACATGAGCAACCCATGGACCACATTGAGGATTTTGAAGCCTTCATCACTGGAATGAAGTACAATGGGGTGGATTATGACTTCTTGTATCTGAAACTTTTCCCATACTCTCTTGCTGGAGAGGCTGCTGCTTGGCTGAAGCAACTTGCACCTGGGAAGTTGACTACTTGGGATGCTGTGAAGAGAGAGTTTATGCGACACTTCTATGATGATGCTCGCTCAGATCAGCTCAGACAGGATATTCTGACATTTGTTCAAGGTCCTACAGAGCCTCTTAAGTCTGCTTGGATGAGGTTTAAGATGTACCAACGTGACTTTCCTCATCATGGATTCACTGAAGTAACTATGTTGGGCATATTATTCAGAGGGATTGATCTCTACTACCAATCTGCATTGGATGCTGCCAGCAATGGCAATTTCAATACCAAGACTCCTGAGCAAGCGAGATTGCTGATTGATAACTTGGTGAGTAGTAACAGCACCAAGACTGCTGATAGGTGAAGGAAAGAGTCTGGTGGAAAGATTGATAATCTGAAGATTACTGATATCAAGAACAAGCTGAACACTTTTAATAGCTTGTTGACCGGTAAGAAAGCTGTCAACTTTGTTCAAGAAGTTGAAGTGTTTGAAGCTGAAGAAGACTGCCATGAAGAGGATGTGAACTACATCAGTGGGTCTGGATTTCAAGGAAACAGGTTTGGAACTCAGCAAGGTAACAAGTTCTTTAATGGTGGACAGAAGAGTGCTTTCACAAGCAACCATAACTCTTCTGGATATGGTCAGAACGCTGGTTATCAGAAACCTTTTCAGCAAGGTAATTCTTATCAGAGGACTTATGGATCATCTTCCTATCAGACACCTCCTACTGCTAATGCTCATGAGATCAAGATGAAGCTATGATAGAGCGGTTTCTGGAGGGTCAGACGAAGGTCACTATGGACTTCAACAAGAAGTTGGATGCTGTGTATGAAGATCTGAATGGGAAGTTTGAGTCTTTGAGTACTCACATGAAGCAGTTGAACACACAAGTGAACCAAATTTCAAGCTCAGTCAAGGGAAAGAGTGTCATGGACACCCACATTAAGGCTTGGTCAGTTCAGATTGATGATGGGTCAAGTCAAGAAGAGAATTTTGAGATTAAGACTGTTGAACTTGTTGAAGATGCTGAAAAACCCGAGGCTGAAATCCCAGTGTCGATCGACTTCGTCCTTGATGTCGGTCGACATCCACTATCAAACGGGATTTCGAGTTCTCATGACGAATGGAAATCGAGCATGGTCGATTTCGGAATCGACATCAGTAGTGAGTTGACTAATGTCGACCGACATCAGTTCAACGTCGGTCGACATCAAGAGCGTAAGGAGCAGGATTTGCCAACATCTTGTGTTATTGCTGAAGAAACAGACCATGAGCCTCATGTAGCTTTCCCTAAGGTATTAATGAAGTCTCAACAAGAGCTTGATGAAGCTAAACAGCTGGAAGTAATGGATAAGAAGTTGAAAGAAGATCCACAAGTTGACACTTCACCCTATCATCCTTGTGTACAGAGGTACTTAGAGATGATGCTGCCTATGGATGAGGTACTGAAGGAATGGGTGGTAGTAAATCAGTGATGTGATGCTCAATCAGGTCCCCAAGAAGCTACTAGATCCTGGTATATTTGTGCTGAGTTGTTCCATCTTTGAGAATGGCTTCAAGCGCTCCTTGTGTGATTTAGGAGCTGCTGAAAATCTCATGCCATACTCTGTGGCAAAGAGACTAGGGATGACAGAGTTTTCACACACTAGGATCTCTCTGGTCCTAGCTGATCAGTCAAGAAGAATTACGGAAGGAGTTCTTGAGGATGTCCCAGTCAGAGTTGGAAACTATCTAGTTCCAACAGACTTTTTGGTTCTGAAATACGATCGTGAGCCATATGAATCCCTGATACTGGGAAGACCTTTCTTAGCCACAGCTGGAGCGAAGATTGATGTAAGGCATGGTCTGATTGATCTCCACCTGGGAGATAAGCCTCTACACTTTGAGATGGATATGCTGTGAAGGCCAAAGATCGATGGTCAGACCTTTAGCATTGAAGATGAACAGGAAACTAAGACTAGAGACGTTCCAGATTCTGATCCTGGAGAAGGGGAGATAGTGATTTCTCAAGATTCCACTCTAGCATCTTTAGAGCTTGCAACTGCTTCTAAGCAGAAAGCTCCAAACATCAGAACCTCACCGGAACAAAGGTACGTGTCTTCCCCACTCGATTCTACTGATTTCACTGTTGTGAATGCAGGAGAACATCACATACCTTCTTTCCTTGGACAAGCTCATGCTGACAATGCTTACTCTCCACCTTGGATGAGGAGACTTTCGCAGAGGCACTCGCAGTCTCTGTCGAAACCACCGGAGTCTAAGCTCCCATCAAAGTCAAGCTAATGACTTAAAACAAGCGCTGAGTGGGAGGCAACCCACTGGTAAGTTGTAAATATTAGGATTTTGAGTTTTGCATTTTAATTTCTTTTGTTTTTCGAGTTTTTGTGTCAAGTTATGCAGAACCCGTAGCACTGTTTGGTCAGTGTCGGTCGATTTCCACTTGGATGTCGGTCGACATTGATTTGAGGGAGTTTCGAGCACAGGCGATAATCGACCGAGGTCGATTTCAGGGTCAATTTGTTCTAAAAAGGTAAGTGTCGACCAAAATCCAGCTCGATGTCGGTCGACATCGAAGAAATTAAAGGTAAGTTTTCTTAAAACCCGAGACCCGAGTCGTCTTCTTCATTCCTCCCTTCCGCCGAAATATTTTCAAAATCGACATCTCTTTCAATTCTTCACTGTTTTTGACGATTCAAATCTCTATTCCACTTGTTTTTCCGTGCTCTATCCATTCCTCTCATCTGTTTAATCGATCTGCGAAGGCATGACTCTAAATCTCTGATTTTCTGTTCGTGTTCATAAGGAGAAAGCTTCGATTTTGGTTCGATTTATTGATGTTTAGGATGATTGATTAGTGGAATGTGATTGCTTTTGATGCTGGGAATGATTGTATGGAGTCTATTCATGAGAATATGTTGATGCAAAAATCCGTATTTTTAGAATCTCATGCTTGTTGATCTGTTGTTCGTTTTGCAGATGGATCCTTCTCTGAACCAAGGAAAACGCCCACGCCGAGGCTCTGCAACCGATGTTTCTGGTTCCTCGTCGCAGCAACGCGATGCTCAGAACCAAGCACCTTGGCCTAGAATGGAAGAAAAGAAGTTCAAGATTGTAACGCCCAAATCCGGCTACTAAGCCGGTTGAGGTTCACCATCAACTTAGCAACGTTCTAAGTATAATATTTCTTAAGTATAAATTCCATTCCTTAACTAAACAATTTTAAGACATGAATGATAAGGAAAAACTGGATATTTTATTAATCAAACCAAAGGTACTGATACAATGTAGTTCGAGTCATTAAATATAAAGAGTATTCAGTCCTATCTATCCAGTCTAATACACACACACACACACACGTCCGTCTAGGTCTCCGTTCCGCGCGCCTAAGCCCGTTCCTCACTACGAGAAACCTCATATCCTGAAGACATATAAAACGCATAAGATAAACAACTTAGATAAATCCAGCAACCTAAATAAATCCAAGTATAGTCTATATGATTCCCCACTTAAACGCTAAGCCTTAAATTCCTCTAGACCGAGAAACGTTCAAGGAAAGGTCGGCCATGACCTTGACCGGTCCATGTCCGCATCCAGTCCCATACGCTCCGCGATCGTCCTTGCGTTCTATCCATGATCGCTAAGCGATCATATCGCGACCGTCCAGTCGTGTCCGTTCTGATCGTCTGTACCGTCCAAATGTCCTGCTATCGCGACCGTATGGTCGTTCTGCGCGCACATGCGTACGTCCGTAAGGATGCTTCCGCGTCCCGCGCGCATGTCCGTGAAGACAAACCGCGATCAGCGCTCGCATCCGTACGTCCGACTGACGCGTACCGTGTACCGTGAACCGACGCAACCTTTCGCTCATACCCCTACGTTCGCGACCGTTCATGACTTGATCGCGACTAGCGACTCCTGCCGACCATGCGATCCCACAGATCCATGGCACGACTGTACCGCACGTGACCCAATCCGACCAAGCCTTTACACAATCTCGGCCACACAAAACTCGCTCCACCGGCCAAAGCCTTATGCGACCGTATGAACTTAGAGCATGAAACCGCTTACAACCTAACGGTTTGATTCCCATAAATCGATCAGAACAAGTAGAGAGAAGATAACGCTCGGCCTTAGGAGCGTTGATCGCATGGCCAGGCCATGATCAACGATCGGCCGGTCGTGAGTCTCTACGCACCTTTGGAGTCGCGGTTAACTTGCCCGGTTCCTTTGAAGTAATTGGATCCATTGTCTGATCCAATCCTCCCTTAAACCACACGCTTGAACCGCCCCTCCTTCTCTTCCAATCCGTCGGCCAACTACTTGAGTTTTCCGGTCTAAATGCTCTCGATTTCCTTGCCTTCAAGCCTTCTTTCTCTCTCGATTTCTCTCTGAATTTATGTGAGGAAAATAGTGCCCAAAAGCGTGCGCCAAGAGGGTCTGGCCGTGGGTATTTATAGGCTGAAGAAGCCCCAAAACCGCTAAGGCCAAAGGATGGTAATGGTACAAGCGAATGGGTGCCTTGTCCATTCGCTTCCCTTGGGCCATAACCGCCTGGTCAGCTAGTGACACTAGTTGACCCTACCCACCAGCTGACCTGAACACTCAACACTCATCCGAGCTGAGTTGAGCTGAGTGTCAGTCTCTCCAGCTGACCTAGCTGGCCGTCCAGCTCACACCAGCTGCTTACTCTCTCTCCTGCTCCTTCCTTACTCGGCCAAGCTCATCCAAGCTGATCCTATCCGCTTCTTGACCATAGAACACTTCCCGTTGATCATCCTCGATCGTTTGTCCTTGTTCCAGTTCCATGGTCCGTCTTCCCGATCCTATCTAGGATCGGGGATGCTACAAGTCTCCCCCCTTGAAAGGGATTCGTCCCCGAATCCGCATCAAGGCGATCCATCTCCTCAAGCCACTCTGGGTAGTCGGCTTGCATTCTGTTCACCGTCTCCCATGTAACTTCCTCGATCCCATTGCAAACCCAAACCACTTTAACCATCGGTATTGACTTTTTCCTCATTGCTTTTTCCGCTCTGTCAATAATCCGTACTGGTCTTGATTCCATAGTCAAATTCTCCTTGAGATCGCTAGGAACCTCCGGTACAATGACATCCCGATCTGTGATACACTTCCGGAGTTGAGACACATGGAATACATTATGGAATGCTTCCATCTCAATCGGCAAGTCAAGCTTGTAAGCGACAAGTCCAACTCTTGCTACAATCCGGAACGGCCCTAAGTATCTCGGATCTAGCTTCCCACGCCTTGAGACTCTGGCTCTACCCTTAAATGTGATCATCTTCAAGTAGACCAAGTCGCCAACTGCAAACTCAATGTCCTTTCGACGCTTGTCTGCATAACTCTTCTGCCTATCTTGGGCTTCCTTCATCTTGGTCTTAAGTAGTCGGATCTGCTATGTGGTCTCCTCCACTATGTCTGGTCCGATCAAACTGGATTCCCCTACTTGTGTCCAACACAACGGGGTTCGGCACGGTCGTCCATACAACGCTTCATACGGTGACATCCCAATACTGGCATGGAAACTGTTGTTGTATGAAAACTCTGCCAAAGGCAAGTACCTCTCCCAAGAATCGCCCCAGTCTAAAATACTTGCTCTCAACATGTCTTCCAAGGTCCATATCGTCCTCTCTGACTGCCCATACTTGCTGGAACTCCATGCAACCGAACGATCTCATCAATGTATTTCCCAACAATCTGAGCAACTCCGTCGGTCTTCCTAATGGCCAGAAAGTGCGCGGACTTTTTAAGCCGATCTACCACGACCCAAACCATATCCTTCCTGGTCCTGGTAGTTGGTAAACCCGTGACGAAGTCCATCGTAATATGATCCCATTTCCACTCCATAATGGGTAAGCTCTGTAGGAGACCGCCTGGGGCTTGATGTTCCGCCTTGACCAACTGGCAAGTAGGACACTTGGCGACCGAAGCTGCTATATCCCGCTTCATCCCGACCCAATGGTAGTACCTCTTGAGGTCATGGTACATCTTCGTTTGACTAGGATGAATCGCAAGCCGAGATTGATGAGCTTCCCTCAAAATCTCTTCCTTCAACTCCTTAACGTCTGGTACACAAACCCTCCCGTTAACCACAATCGTCCCGTTGTTGGAAATCTTATGCTTGGTGTTGATGTGGATAGCGGCCTTAGTCAGCTCTTCGTCCTGTCCTTGAGCCAACCGAACCCTGGTCAGTAAGTCTGCTTGATCCGCAGCTCCCAAACCCAAAGGTTCCTCATCCACGGTCAAAGCATTAAGGTGTAATGCCCCGATCATGCCAACCAACGCTTCTGCGTCCTTCTCTACTGAAACTCCAGCCCTCTTCCGGCTCAGTGCGTCGGCCACTAGATTGGCTTTCCCCGGATGGTAGGAAATGTCCAAATCATAGTCGGCCACGAACTCCGTCCACCTTCTCTGCCTCAAGTTCAGATCTGGTTGAGTGAAGATGTACTTCAGGCTCTTATGGTCGGTGAATATTTGCACTTTAGCTCCGTAGAGGTAAGATCGCCAGATCTTTAGTGCAAACACTACTGCGGCCATCTCCAGATCATGGGTTGGGTAATTGCCCTCATGCTTCTTGAGTTGCCTCGAAGCATAGGCAATAACCTTTCCCTCCTGCATCAACACATAACCCTATCCAGTAATTGATGCATCGGTGTAAACCACATAAGGTACCTCGTTCTCTGGCAAGGCTAGGACTGGCGCCTGTGTAAGCATGTCCTTCAGCTCCGAGAAGCTCTTCTCAGCCTTGTCCGACCACTCGAACTTAACATCCTTCCCGGTTAGTTTGGTTAGAGCTTGCGCCTTACTGGCGAAGCCCTTGACAAACCGCCGGTAATAGCCTGCTAAGCCAAGGAAACTCCGCACCTCGGTTGCATTTCTTGGCCTCGACCATTCCTTAATCGCCTTGATCTTCTCGGGATCAGCAGATACTCCTTGATCCGACACAATGTGTCCTAGGAAACCGATGCTTCTTTGCCAAAAACTGCACTTGCTGAGTTTGGCAAAAAGCTTATGTTCCCTCAAACGTCCCAACACCTTCCTGAGATGCTCCTGGTGTGTCTCCAGGTCTTTTGAATAAACGAGTATGTCGTCAATGAAGATAATCACGAACTCGTCTAGCCAATCATGGAAGATATTATTCATCATCTTCATGAATGCAGCTGGTGCATTCGTCAAATCAAACGGCATCACTACAAACTCGTAGTGGCCATAGCGTGTGCGGAACGCCGTCTTCCGGACATCCTCCGGTGCAATCGGAATCTGATGGTATCCCGATGCCAAGT
This sequence comes from Orychophragmus violaceus, assembly GCA_030180135.1. Lineage (NCBI taxonomy): Eukaryota > Viridiplantae > Streptophyta > Magnoliopsida > Brassicales > Brassicaceae > Orychophragmus > Orychophragmus violaceus. The sequence goes on along the minus strand of CM058235.1, from coordinate 77,631,402 downwards.
TAATCTTCGAGAACACCGTAGCTCCCTTAAGCTGATCCAACAACTCATCTATCCGGGGTAAAGGGTACTTGTTCTTCACCGTGACCCTGTTGATTCCCCGATAGTCAATACACAGCCGGAAACTCCCGTCCTTCTTCTTGACAAAGAGGACTGGCGCTCCCCAGGGTGAGCTACTCGGCCGGATGAAACCTTTCTCTAACAGTTCCTCCAACTGTTTCTTGAGTTCGGACATCTCAGCCGGAGCCATCCTATAAGGCGCCTTAGAGAGTGGAGCAGTCCCTGGTTCAAGTTCGATTGTGAACGGGTCGGACCTATCAGGCGGTAAGCCGGTCAAGGTACCGAACACATCCCCAAACTCTCTCGCAACCGGGATATCTCCAATCTCCGCACTACTCCCGACCTCTGTGGTGGAGATCGTCGCCAGGTAGGCCTCACAACCCTTTTCCAGCATATTCCCTGCTTGGATGGCTGAGACTACCAAACTTCCCGTCGTCGGCCGTACCCCTTGGAACTGGATCTGTCCCTCCGGCCTCTCAAACCGTACTCGTCCCCGGTGGCATTCAAGCGTAGCCCGATACCGACCGAGCCAGTCCATACCCAAGATAACTTTGTGATGCTTGAGCCGAACTACGATTAGGTTGACCGGCATACACACGCGTCACGGAACAGTCCCAACGTAGGCATTGACTGCCCACCGGCCGCGTCCACGCCAAAGCTGTCCACCCGTTCCATCTTGAACGAGTCTCGTTCAATCCATTCCGGACACACAAAGCTATGTGTGGCCCCGGAATCAAACAGCGTATGTGTTTCCACTCCGCCAATGGTTACGGTCCCAGTGATCGCGTTGAAGTCGCTGGCCACCCCAGACATCTCCACTAGCTGATAAACCCGAGGTACACCGGCTTGGCCCATGGCCTGCACCGTATTACCACCCTCGCGGCTCACCCCCGAACGACCTTGCGTTCCACTATGCAACTTGGGGCACTCTCTCTTGAAATGCCCAGCCTTGCCATAGTAGAAGCAGGTTCTAGGGTTATCACTTGCCACCTTGCCCTTGTCCTGCGGACAGCCTTGGACCTCGTGGTCTGTACTTCCGCACCTCGCACACTTGGTGCGACCATTGGAGGGTTGGCGAACATCTACCTGGTCCCACTTCCTCTTTAGGTCCCTCCCGGATCGACCCACCACCTTCCCTTGTGACTGAGTCTTCAACCGGTTCTCCTCGGCTAAATTGGTCTAAACGGTGGCAGCTCGTTCGTCCAACTCCGAGACCGAGTCATAGGTGCAAACCGAGCAATGTGTGCGAAGCTCCACCCGCAGGACGCGGAGGAAACGTCTCACACGAGCTGGTTCGTACTTTAACTCGCGTCCCACAAAACGTCCGAGCCGGTCAAACTCCGCCTCGTACTCTCGTACCGTTCGACGTCCCTGAGTTAAGCTCAAGTACTGACCCTCAAGTCTGTCCCAAGCCTCGGCCGGAAATTATTTCCGGTTGAACTCAGCCTCAAAGTCTTTGAACGATACAAGACTTCCCCTGGTGCGCCTGTCGACCCCAAGCCACCAGTTATGAGCGTCACCTTCCAGAAAGTGAACCCTATGTCCTTCCGGTAGTCCTCCGGGCAACGAGTGGATTGGAAGTTCCTGACCAAACGACTTCTCCACTCATCTGCCTCGACTGGGTCCACACTTCCACTGAAGTGCTTAGTACCGAGCTTAGTGATATGACCTAGGATGTTTAAGTAATCCACCTTCCGAACTGTCTGTCTCGGAGGTGGGACTATCTCAAACACCTCGTCCTGAGTATCCATAAGATCGTTGTTCCCGGGTAAGGGAGCGCGAATCCTAGTCTGGTCACTAGCCGGCCTCAGCACTTGTGGAATGCTTTGAGCCAGTCCGCCCAGCTGGTCCATTACCGCTTTCATCATGTTCCACATTTCCCCGATGTTTGGAACAGCGGTCGGCTGAACCTCCACGTCCATTCCATCACCACCCACATTCACGTCCCCATCCTGGGCCGCATGTGAGGACTCGCCCACATCCTCTACTTCCACGTGGTCAAGATCATTCGGGTCTCCCAACCCGGTCCCGACTTGAGTAGGTGGAATAGTAGGCTGTGCAACGGTCTGAGCAACCACAGGTCCGGTTGCTCCTGGTGGAACCGAACGTGTCTGGTCCCTAACACCGAGACTAGTACCAGCCCGCTCCTTCTCCTTATCCTTCTTACTTCGTCCAGATTTTCTTTTCTCGCCCTGAAGATTCAAACACATTAGTTTACCCTAACCGTTAACCTTCAAGACTAAGCAAATCTACCCAACTAGCATGGAACTTGCGACCTTGGACGTGTGGTGTTGCCCTATCACAGAATTGTCCTAGAATCAACTCCGCTCTGATACCAACTTGTAACGCCCAAACCCGGCTACTAAGCCGGTTGTGGTTCACCATCAACTTAGCAACGTTCTAAGTATAATATTTCTTAAGTATAAATTCCATTCCTTAACTAAACAATTATAAGACATGAATGATAAGGCAAAACTGGATATTTTATTAATCAAACCAAAGGTACTGATACAATGTAGTTCGAGTCATTAAATATAAAGAGTATTCAGTCCTATCTATCCAGTCTAATACACACACACACACGTCCGTCTAGGTCTCCGTTCCGCGCGCCTAAGCCCGTTCCTCACTACGAGAAACCTCAGATCCTGAAGACATATAAAACGCATAAGATAAACAACTTAGATAAATCCAGCAACCTAAATAAATCCAAGTATAGTCTATATGATTCCCCACTTAAACGCTAAGCCTTAAATTCCTCTAGACCGAGAAACGTTCAAGGAAAGGTCGGCCATGACCTTGACCGGTCCATGTCCGCGTCCAGTCCCATACGCTCCGCGATCGTCCTTGCGTTCTATCCATGATCGCTAAGCGATCCTATCGTGACCGTCCAGTCGCATCCGTTCCGATCGTCTGTACCGTCCACATGTCCCGCTATCGCGACCGTATGGTCGTTCTGCACGCATATGCGTACGTCCGTAAGGATGCTTCCGCGTCCCACGCGCATGTCCGTGAAGACAAACCGCGATCAGCGCTCGCATCCGTACGTCCGACTGACGCGTACCGTGTACCGTGAACCGACGCAACCTTTCGCTCACACCCCTACGTTCGCGACCGTTCATGACTTGATCGCGACTAGCGACTGCTGCCGACCATGCGATCCCACCGATCCATGGCACGACTGTACCGCACGCGACCCAATCCGACCAAGCCTTTACACAATCTTGGCCACACAAAACTCGCCCCACCGTCCAAAGCCTTATGCGACCGTATGAACTTAGAGCATGAAACCGCTTACAACCTAACAGTTTGATTCCCATAAATCGATCAGAACAAGTAGAGAGAAGAGAACGCTCGGCCTTAGGAGCGTTGATCGCATGGCCAGGCCATGATCAACGAACGGCCGGTCGTGAGTCTCTACGCACCCTTGGAGTCGCGGTTGACTTGCCCGGTTCCTTTGAAGTAATTGGATCCATTGTCTGATCCAATCCTCCCTTAAACCACACGCTTGAACCGCCCCTCCTTCTCTTCCAATCCGCCGGCAAACTACTTGAGTTTTCAGGTCTAAATTCTCTCGATTTCCTTGCCTTCCTTCTTTCTCTCTCGATTTCTCTCTGAATTTCTGTGAGGAAAATAGTGCCCGAAAGCGTGCGCCAAGAGGGTCTGGCCGTGGGTATTTATAGGCTGAAGAAGCCCCAAAACCGCTAAGGCCAAAGGATGGGAATGGTACAAGCGAATGTGTGCCTTGTCCATTCGCTTCCCTTGGGCCATAACCGCCTGGTCAGCTAGTGACACTAGCTGACCCTACCCACCAGCTGACCTGAACACTCAACACTCACCCGAGCTGAGTTGAGCTGAGTGTCAGTCCCTCCAGCTGACCTAGCTGGCCGTCCAGCTCACACCAGCTGCTTACTCTCTCTCCTGCTCCTTCCTTACTCGGCCAAGCTCATCCAAGCTGATCCTAGCCGCTTCTTGACCATAGAACACTTCCCGTTGATCATCCTCGATCATTTTTCCTTGTTCCGGTTCCATGGTCTGTCTTCCCGATCCTATCTAGGATCGGGGATGCTACAAAGATCACTTGCTTTGATGACGAACATGCGGTAGAGGTGAAGAAGAGAGATTGCATCTACAGGGATATCTCAGAGCAGTGGGACATCTATGATAGCTTGTTCTACAATGCATGGGTTGACGTTAAAATCGAGCCCACACGGCTTCCTGACACGACCACGATGAGCAAGCTGAAGATACGATCAGATGTTGACCGGCCGGTTCACCCTTTTTTCCGGCGACTCATAAGACGATCCACCTATCAAACGGACCGCAAAGAAAAGATCTAGCCATCCATGGCTACAAAACATTCAGATCTGATGAAGGAAGAGAGAGATTACCCAAAACCCTAATCCGCGGATGCTTGCCGGCCAGATTCCGGCGAGCTCCGGCGACGACGACGACGACTGTGTCTGGCTGGAGATTGTATAGGAGGGAGAGAGGAAGCTATAGCACTTTGCATAAGTGGATTTGGGTTTATATTGAGAGAGTTATGGGATTTTTTGTGTAAAAGGATATGAAGAACACTCAAGAACACTTTGAATGTTCTTGAGTTTCTTTGAAGATTCAAAGGATTTATGGGTTTTCTGGGCAAGTGGGATGAATGTAGAGAGAGAGGAGAGAGAGCTCGTGGGTGTGAGGTAGAGAGAGGTTTTTTGTGAGCTCAAATGAAATTTTCTCTTCACATGCTTGTTTTCCTTCCATGCAAAAAGATGCATGAACCACCATGCATTGACACCTAACCATGAGATGTGGCGACCCTGGGGAATAGACAATTGTCCTTATGAGTGTTTTGAGTCCAAAAATCCTTCCCTAAACCGGCCTTGACCAACATTAAACCCCTCTTGACGTGTTGCTTCGGTTTCCTTGATTGTGCGAATATTGTTTTAGAAAATACCAACTGATTCCCATAAATCCCCAAACCTCCACAAATAGATTTTACATGCTATTTGATGAATTTAGAATTTCGAATCACTCCGTTCGGACTTACGAAGATCTGGATATGGATTTTTGAAGTTTCTTCGGGTTTGTCGGTTTCCATTCCCAACAAGCCGTAAAACACGTTTCTGCCTCGTTTCTTCCAACTCCGATCTTCTAAACATTCTTTATGTTGAAACATAAGAATATTTGGCCCGTCTCGGCTTCCGTCTTGAACTTTGTCAAAATTACCATTTTGCCCTTCACTTGGCAAAAATGACAATTTTGCCCTCGGTTGACTTTCTGCTGTCCGTTGACCGTATTTTTGATACGGGGTATCACATTCTTCTCCACTTAGAGGAATTCGGTCCCCGAATTCTCCGTCACTAACAGACTTCAAATCGGTTCCGAACCCCGCAAGTTGCTTCATCACTTCATTCTGACGCTTCTATACTCGAACACTGATGCATACCACTGGCTTCCACACCACCCAAATCCGCTTCACTCTTAACTGACTCCATCGGTCTCGATCCTTACTTAACTCTGGTTATCTTCTTTGCTCTGATTCTCACTTCGGGCTTCCCCACTTCGCTTCGACCTCCATGTCTTTCAGGTCATGACTTCCTTCTTCCTTTCTTTCTGAGACACTCTTCAAGAATCTGACCACCTGCTTCCGGCTGACTGATTCCAACAACATCACTGATTCTTCTTTCCCAAATCTCTTTACTAAATCATCCTACTTCTCGGCTTCTTCCTGTCGGTCGCTTGATAAGCTGATACATTCTCCACTGACGATGTTCACCACTGCTTCACGGTCTGATCTACTGGTCTCACGATGTCTTGACACTTCATCTCGCTTTCGGGTTCGGGTTCGGTCTCGGATTCCCATCGCGTCACCATTCCGTCCTACATTCAACTCAACACTCACTGAAACAATTAGTTTCATCCCGATCTATCCCCGATATCACTTTCCCATAGAAATATGGTTACTTAATCACGTACCCGACGGTTACTCGTGATTAAATAACAATACACTATAAGTCTGTTCCCTCGTGAATTGACGGTTGAGCACAACCGTTCTCAGTTGGCTCAAAACTTGAAATAAAAATTAAAATAAAATCAACACTTTACCTTCCTAATAAAACCGAAAAAGCGATCAATCACTACTCAAATTTCCAAACAACTAGCAATTCAACGGTCTCTAAGACCCAAAAACAATCAGTCTACCAAAACCCTCACACGCTAATCACTACACAATCTACCGCACAACAAATCAATCAATCAATCAATCAATCAACAGGAAATGAAAACAAGCAATCACCACACACACATTCACGCAATCTAATGATCGGTCGGATGCGACGTCAGTCCGGGTTCGGGTCATAATGAACGGTCGTCAGTTCCGCTCATCATTTGATTTCACACAGTAATCTATTTGCTTTCAGAACCATCTCAATCATGCAAATAGTTACTATGCTACTCAAAACGATCAGCTGAACACTCTGCATCCACCACATACATAAAAAGATATATCATACACAATAAGGTTTTCAGTACATGGTTACGATCAGAGTCCATACATAAGGCCGTCATCATATCCAAAAACCCATACAACGCCGCTATACATCAGAAAAGTCAAAGACGACACCCAAAGTCGCCTATCTGCCGATCTATCTACAAGACAAAAAGAAGTTAGTGCCCCCACTTACCTGGCCTAACTACTCCTATCCTAACCTAACGCCTCCAGCAAGACCGAAATGCCCAATACCACTGGCAAAACGGCTCGCTGAAGTATCCGCTGGCAGGTGCGCCAGGAGGGTGTGGCGAGTGTGTGTCTCGAGATGGTGCTCTTGTTGGGAATGTCCTGAAATATATTGTACTTGCTCTTAAGTGAGAGTCGTATTGTCGAGATGAGACAATCATATGACACTAGGCAGTCATAATGCTTTGCTAGAAGCCACTTATGATCAATGAGTTTAGAACTCATTGCTAGTGTTATATGATCCTACAGGGTCACACACCTAAGCAAACTGGACGTTAAAGACGAGGTTGATCATTAATGTAATGATCTAGTGAATGCATATTTGATATGCATTCGATATCAATATTTTGGGGCATTGTCGATCGACACAAAGAGTGTGTCGGTCGACACAACTCGCGGATTACCAGATTAATTCGGTTTAATCGCTGGTTAATTCCGTTGCGGTTTAAGTCGACATATATAAGATATATGGTCGACCTAAACTCGCACTCAACCTAAGACACAGCCACCAGAACTTGAATAGAAACCTCTGAAGAGATTGGATCTCTATAGGCACTAGCATCCCTCCTGTTCAGTTCGTGTGCGTGTGGATACCAGTAGAGGCGCAGCATTTGAGGCGCTCTAGATCTCGATTATCTACAAATCTTCCGCTGCTAATAACCAGGTAATTCTGAGATCCTAATGATTCAATTACATGAACCCTAGATCCTAGGCTCGGAATTCAGACTAGGGTTGCTAATCCTGATTAGAACTGCTAGAAATTCCTTCAGTGGTATCAGATCTTTAGGGTTCCATTGAATCTGTAGCATGTTGATTAGATTGGTTGAATCTGGATCTCTGTATGATTGATACAAGCATGCTTAAACTCGTTTTGTTCGAAAAAAATTTTAGGGTTTTTCGCATGGTGTCGATCGATGCCAATCCGGCATCGATCGACACAGGGCAAAAACCCGAATAAAATTTAGGGTTTTTCGCATGGTGTCGATCGATGCCAATCCGGCGTCGATCGACACAGGGCGAAAACCCGAATAAAACTTATGTTTCGCCTAGTGTCGATCGACACAAGAGTTGTGTCGGTCGACACAAACCTCGCGAGATTGATGAATCGGTTCAATTGGATTGGACCGGTTATCGAGCTTGGTTAATGATGGTTAAACGCTAAGAATGGTTTATTGCGATTGGGTTGGTATCGACCGATGCTAATGTAGCATCGATCGACACTGACCGGTACTCAAAACCGGATCAATTGGATTGATCGGTTATCGCAGATTGATTTTGGTTAATCAGCATCGATCGACACTAAAGTAGTGTCGGTCGACACAAGATTCGATGGTTTAGGTTATGGAACCTGAAACCACAGAACCAAACCAAGACAAATCATTTAATTAGAAGAATTAAAACATAATAAAACTAAACGTTTTAAATGGTTCCGTTCCTCAACCAAATATCAAGTGATACTTGATGTCTTTCCAATCTTGTCAACTGCCAAGACCCATCTAATTGTGCGATAGACTTGCAGTGCAAGATGTCCACAATTTCATGAGTAAGACAGAGGTAATCGTGTTGATGGATTTGCAGTGCAAGACATCGACAATTACATGACTGAAGAGATTGGTTTACTTGACTGGGCCATCAAAATCGTTTTGGGCTCAGATACATCAGGTGGATTGGACATAAGATGTCAATCCACAACCAAGAGTTATATTGGATATAACTAGCAAAGTTGCTTACCTAGATAGCTAAAATTTGGGTGATAGCCAGTGGCTCACTCAAGTTTAGTGAAGTATGGGTCTTGGATCATTATATTCATTTGAGGAAACATTGTTTGAATATAATGGAGTTTTCTTAAAAGTTAAGACTTCTCATTTCTTGAACATCATAACTAAAACCTCCCTTGTTTTTCAGCTATGTCTAGCACAAACCATCGTAACAATTTCTCCCTGCGATCCGTCCTTGAGAAGGACAAGTTAAATGGATCCAACTTTCTTGAATGGTATCGGAACTTGAGAATTGTTCTCAAACAGGAGAAAAAGGACTATGTCCTTGAGAAAGTTCTCCCCAAGAAGTACCGAGCCAATGCCTGGCAGTCAGATAAGGATGCTTGGGATAAGCTTTCTAATGATGCGGTGGATGTGAGTTGTCTCATGTTGGCTACCATGAACTCGGAATTGTAGAAGCAATATGAGTACGTGGAGTCGCCAATACAGATGATCACTGGCCTGAAAAGTATGTTTCAGGAGCAGGCACGAACTCAGAGATACGAGACGGTTAGATCTCTGATTGAGTGCAAGCTACCAAAGGGCGAACCAGTTAGTCCTCATGTCATTAAGATGATGGGTTATATTGATAACCTGGGGAAACTGGATTGTCCCATTAGCCAAGAGTTGGCTACTGACATCATTCTACAGTCACTGCCGTCAAGCTATGATCAATTTGTTATGAACTATAACATGAACAACTTGACGAAGACGTTGACTGAATTGCATGGGATGCTTAAGACTGCTGAACCTAACATCAAGAAGGACACCCCAAATGTCCTTATGGTACAAAAGGGTAAAAGGTTTAAGAAACTTGGTAAGAACAAAGGTGATGGCAAGACGAGCTCGATTGTGAATCCAAGCGAGTCTGGCCATGCTCCTAAGGTTAAAACCAGTCCTTCCGAAGATGTTAAGTGCCGTTATTGTAATGGTTATGGGCATTTGAAAAGAAACTGCAATAAATCCTTGGAAGATTATGAGAAGCTGAAGAAGACGTACGAGACTTCTTCTTCAGGTATTATGTTATAGAAGTAAATGTTACTTCTTATAGCCCTACTTATTGGGTATTTGATACCAGCTGTGGTACTCATATTTTGTGAAAATGTGCAGGGCCTGAGCAAAAGTAGGACTATGGAGAAAGGACAAGTGGATCTACGCGTGGGAAATGGAGCAAGAGTTGCTGCATTAGCCGTAGGAGTATTTCATTTGTTTTCTTTTATGGCATGTTTTGAACTTAAAACTGCTACTATGTACCTGCTATGAGCAGAAGGATTATTTCTAATCCTTGTTTGGATATGGAAGGATATCAGTTTTCAAATTAAGAATAAGTGTTATTCATTTGATTACAATGATATATTTTATAGTAGCAATCCATTAGAGAATGGACTTTGTGTTCTAAACCAAATCATGCCTAACTATAACATTAATACCAAGAGATTCAAGTCAAATGATACGAATCAAACTTCTCTCTGGCATTGTCGTTTTGGGCCACATAAATGAGAAATAGATTCAGAAGCTCCATAGTGATGGACTTTTGGGCTCATCTGATTATGAATCATAATGAGTAAATTGAATATTGTTTATTGGGTAAAATGACAAAGGCCCCTTTCGAAAAAGGTAGTGTCGATCGACACAAACGGTGCGTCGGTCGATACAGGTTGCGAACGAACAAAATGAAAGGGCCAGAGGCTTATTGGGCTTTATACATACGGATGTATATGGGCCAATGAGCACAAGTGCTAGAGGAAACTTTCAGTACTTCATTACCTTTACTGATATTTTCAGTAGGTACAGTTATGTCTTATTAATAAGACATAAATCAGAATCTTTTGAAAAGTTCAAAGAGCTCTAGAATGAAGTACAGAATCAATTTGGCAAAAGTATTAAAGCTCTACGATGAGATCATGGAGGTGAATACTTAAGTCAAGAATTTAGTGATCATCTGAGAGATTGTGAAAGAGTTTCACAATTTACTCCTCCTGCATCGGACTTTATTAGATATGGTTCGATCAATGATGAGTCACTTAGATCTTCCATTATCCTTCTAAGAATACGCTCTAGAAAAGGTCTGCGTTTACATTAAATAGGGTTCTATCAAAAATCAGTCACAGAGATACCACATGAGATGTGGAATGGAAATGTTTCTGATTTATCCATCATGGAGATTTGGAGTTGCGAGACTTATATAAAACGTTTAATCTCTGATAAGCTCACACCCAAATCCGATAAGTGCTACTTCATTGGTTGTCCTAACGAAACCAAGGCATGTTACTTTTACAACCAGTCCGAGAACAAATTGGTTGTTGCTCGGAACTATGTTTTCTTGAGAAAGACTTTCTTTCCAAGAAGAACAGTGGGAGTAAAGTACAACTCGAAGAAATTCGAAAATCACAGGAGGCTGTTCAACCTGATAAGGAAGAGCATCAGTTGGATCTACAAGGAGTTGTAGAACCTGCACCTGTGATGCCTAAGGTTGGCAAAAGGTTTCAAGTAAATTCATGGTATTGACTGTGAAGAAACCTATTGAAGGATTATTATGTTTTTCAAGGTTTAATTCCCAAATTACAACCTAACACATAATCTTAAACAGATCTAGGTTCTTGCAAAACGAATCATAAATCAAACCAAACTTGGATCATTACCTTTCAGATTGCAGCGGATAGTTGATGGTAATGACAAGATCAGTCTAGAACAGATGAATCACCTGCTCCTCCTTTGGTATCCACACTCTTACAAGCAACGTCAGGCTGCTAGACCGGATGGATGATCAGAGAGAGAGATTAGAGAGAGAGAGGCCGCCAGCCACAAAGAAATCGTGTGGGATATCTAATTCCTTCGGGTTTTCGATTTCTTAATCTCTCATTAATGGGCCCAAGTCATTTGATTAATGGCTCATTAATCATTTGGGCCCAAGACACAAATCAGGCAAAAGCCTGCATTTTGTCTGGCCCAATTCTCTGATCCAATACAGTAAATGCCACTGCATCTTACCGTATTAATTCCATTTAACTTTCCCGTTAGCTATGGTGTGTGACCCTTCGGGATCATACAATACTGGTAATAAGTCCTAAACTTATAGATCAAGAGCGGACTCTAGCAAGCCATCATGATCACCCAGTATTTATGACTTATGTCTGATCTCGACATTTATCATACTTTCTAGAGATAGTACAGTAGATTTCAGGACATTCCCAACAATCTCCCACTTGTACTGGAATCCTACATTCCCTAGTCCTTTTGTCTCAATATCTCGATCTGGCATAAGGCAAGATGCGTGTCATCCTTATATAGCCAGGCCATTTTAATCGGACCAGATTTGATACTGACAATGCAAACGACTTAGGCAAGTCCGTTTGGGAGTGGCCACTCTCTTACCAGCTATCAAGTCTCCGATTGGCCTAGAGATATTACCTCCGTTAAACGGCAGGGACAAATCCCATCTTGTTCCATCACTATGAACTACACACTTTATAATACACCCAACCAAGGTCCTTATAGCTCCCAGTTACGAAACAGCGTTAGACAATGATCAAAGCGCATCACTCCATGTGCAGCCACATGCATGCGAACTCAGGTCTAAGGACTATACTCTATAGTCGTATATGAGAACCTCTTATGACACAGATATTAATATCTTGTAGAGTTCTCATCAGCGGGCCATGTCCGGTCATATGCACCCCTACATATACCTATGTGTCGACTTTGATGCCGCGCATCTATGACCCCTCGAAACTTGGTCATAAGTCTCAACACAATCTAGTCTCAAGCGGTTGTTGGTGTTCCAATTTCAACAACCTTCGACTATGGACACTATGATTTATGTCATTTCGTTAAATATGGGGTTTCAGGATCAAGTCTACTCATGTACTTCGATGGCCCATATATAATGACATGAATCATTTTGGAACGATTATTTATATCACAGTTAAAATAATCCAGAAATCATAGATTTCATAAACATAAAATATTATGTTTACATGAACCTTTCAAAATAACTAAGTAAAGCCCTTTACGAACTCCCACTGAAATTAAGACTACATCTTAATTTCACTCATCCTACAGCTACAGTCCGCGACTCGTGCTTAGGCCTAAGGAGTGGCTTCGTTAATAGATTAGCAACGTTCTCATTCGATGAAACTTGCTTATCTACTTAACACCTCTGTCTTTTATCTCACGGAATAGGTTATACCTACCCTCAAGGTGTTTGGACCTCTGATGTGCAGCTAGTCTCATCTACGCTGGGAATCACATCAAGTTCAGTAATGAACTCTTCTTTCCAAACAACCTCTTTCGCCGCTTCTCAAGCTGTGAAATGTTCAACTTAAGTCATGGAGTCAGCAACAGTGCCTTGCACCGCCAGACAGACACAAGATATAGCCGGACTGTGACCAGGAATTATCTTTGTCTATTGGAAACTTGCCTTTCAGACTCTATCGACTTGTAGCACCTCACTTTCTCCATAAACCAAGAACTTATCCTTAGTATTCCTCAAATACTTTAGGATATTCTTTACGGCAATCCAGTGATTCTTTGCTGGATTTGACTGGTCTTTACTTGTCTTGCTTAACATTAAAGCAACATCAAAACAAGTACGTGTCATGGCATACATGATAGATCCAATTGCCGACGCATATGAAATCCTATCCATGCATTCAAGCTCAGCAGTTATCGTAGGACACTGCTTCTTGCTTAATGTATTGCCATGTGACATTGGCATAAAACCCTTCTTGGATTGCTGATTAGGTGTAGGACTTTGTCAATTTAAGAATCCTGACTTTGTCCTACCAGCTCTTTTGGATCTCTATCTTTAGATCCAAAATCCAAGAACATACGTGGTTTTACCCATGTCAATCACAAAACCAACTCCCAAGCCAGTCCTTTACCGACTGCAGCATTGGGACGTTATTTCCGAGAATCAGTATGTCATCGACATACACTATGAGAAATGCAATATTGCTCCCACTTATCTATTGGTAAACGCACAGTTCCACTTCGTTCCTGTTTAAGTCAAAACTTTGACTACTTCAACAGAACGACGATTCCAACTCCGTTATGTTTGCTTCCATCCATGAATGGATCAATGAAGCCAACTTACACATAGTGTGATTTTGGGAGTCCGGGCTTACTCTCGCTTCTTTGAATTTCGCAGGTTCGTCGCTTTCAATGATCATCAGATCATGCGTACTTTGAATGATTATCAGGTTCAACTAAATGACGAGAAATCACTCTCGGATTAGCAACTGATTCATTCAGATCTGCGAACTTCAGGCTCTACAGGTGTAGATTCTACACAAATCTGTAAATCCATCCGCTGCTCTCCCTCAACAGGTTGAGCAGCCTCCTGTATTTCTCGAATTTCTTCGAGTTACACTTTTACTCCCACTGTTCTTCTTGGAAAGTAACTTCCCTTCTTAGAAAACAACGTAAAAGTAACAAGCCTTGGTTTCCCTAGGACAACCAGCGAAGTAGTACTACTACAAATACTCAGTAAAGACGAATTTGGATCGATTCCAGTCCACATTTATGTGGTGTCTTTCAGCTGATATTGGTGGAACTATTTCAGCGTAAACTTAGATATTTCTAGAGCGTTATTCTTTAAAGAATATCATGGAAGAATATTCGTGTGACTCATCTTTAATCATTTCTAATAAGATCTGATTCTTTCTCACAGAAACACCTCCAGGTTTTCAAGAGAAATGAGCTGTGAAACGACTTCACACTCATTCAGATGATCACACCATCAATGACTTAAGTATTCTCACTCGTGATCTAATCCAGAGTCTCAATACTTCTGTCATTCAGATTCTATACCTCATTCAGGAACTCTTTCGACCATGTCAAAGAATTCCAACTTGTGTCTCATCAAATGAACACAGTCATACTCACTGAAGTAATCAGTAGAGACAATGAAGTACAGGAAATTTTCTCTGGCATTACTGCTCATCGGACCACATACATGAGTATGTTCAATGTCCAATAAGCCTTTGGGCTTTTCTCTAGCTCGGCTAAGATGGGCCCTTCGTCTTTTGGTCCAGTAAACAGAATTCAAGTCTCATAAGATATCCATTCAAATGAGCCCAAAAGTCCATAACTATGGGGTTTCTGAATCCGACTTACTCTATTTGACCAAAACATTTATGCCAAGAAAATCAGGTTTAATTCATCAGATTTAAACCAATTCGGTATTTATGTTACATTTAGGCACTCTTTGGTTTAAGATATAAAACCCATTCCTTGAATAGGGTGCTACAATTAACATTTCATTAAGGTCAAAAGAACAAAACTTGTCTTTATCAAAATGAAAAACATTCAAATTCTTTACAAGAAAATGAAAGACAACTCTGCTTAAAACAGGTACATTGTAGCAATTACTTAATACAAAACCAAGTATCAAAGGCATCTACAAGTGAAAACCCTACGGCTGAGGCAGCATCCCAAGCTCCTTCCAGACACGCAGTTCCACTTGCCCTTCCTTCAACGTTCTACTGTTGTTCAGGCTCTGCATATTATAACAAATATCAGTGCCACAACCAGTATCCAATACCTATAAGGTATAACTTGAAGTAATAACATGAATACCTGAGGAAGTAGTCTCATACATCAACTTCAACTCCTCATAATCTTCCATGAATTTAATGCAATCTCTTTTCCAATGCCCAGTCTCTTTACAGTAGCAGCACTTACCAACGTAAGAGGTATCTGACTCGGGCTCAGAAGACACACGTTTGCCATGATTCAAAATCAGGACAACTTTGTCTTCACCCTTGTCAGCATTAGGTTTAGTAAACCTACCCTTCTCCTCCATGAGGTGATACAGGGTACTCTTCACGTTTGGCTCAACTGTCTTGAGCATATCATGCAGTTCAGTCAACGTCTTCGTTAAGCCTTTCTTGATATAGTTGCTTGTGAACTTATCATAGCTTGACGGCAGTGACTGCAGAATGATCTCAGTCGCCAATTCTTGGCTAACTGGATAATCCAGTTTCCTCAGGTTATCAATGTAACCCATCATTTTACTGATATGAGGACTTACTGGATTATCATTCGGTAGCTTGCAGCTAGTGAGAGATTTAACCAACTGGTATCTCTCCACTCTTACCTGCTCCTGAAATCTCAATTTCAGGCTGCTGATCATCTCTATTGGCGACTCCATGTTCTCATATTGCTTCAGCAAATCTGAGTCCATGGTAGCCAATATCAGACCACGCACATCTACCGCATCATCATAATGCTTATTCCAAGCATTACGAACTGCATGAGAGGCCTTGGACCCGATCCTCTCGGGGAGAGCCTTTTCAAGGACATAGTCCTTTCTCTCCTGCCTGAGAACTAGTCTCAGGTTCCGCGACCAAGTCAAGAAATTTGATCCGTTCAGTTTGTCCTTCTCAAGGACATACCGGATCGAGAAAGTGTTTTGATTGTTTGTGCTCGTCATAGCTGAAATTTAGAGATAAATAGAGTTTTAGTTATTTAGTTCATAAAAGAGTAATCTTAATAACTTATAAGAAAACTCGCATTGCATTCAGAATTTCTTTGTTTAACCTCATAAGAATGCAATGATTCCGAGACCCATGTTCAACTAAAACCAAAGTGGGCCACTGGCCGTCACCCGGAATTAGCTTTACTTGGTAAGCATACACACAGCTAGTTATATCCATATAAACTCTCGGTTGTGGATTGGGCCCAAGGCCCAATACACCAGATGTCTCAAGGCCCGGGACTCCCGATGGCCCAGTCAAGGAAACCAATCTCTTACAGCCAAATAATCACTAAAGTCTGGGACTCCCAATGAAATTAGTGACTATATACTACTTTACTTACGCGAGAACAGACACCTCACACTGTAAGCCATATCTGTAATCGAATAAGCGTTAAGTAGCTGACAAGATTGGAAAGACATCCAAGCTAGATATTGTTTTTGAGGATTTCAAGTTTTATTTCCAAAAATAGAAGATTACTATTTTGGAAAACTTACTTCTTTTAGAAACTTTCTAAATTTAGAAACATACTAAAAATAGAAATTTCTAATTTAATATTTTATAAATATTTTCGGGTTGGGTCACAAATTATAGGCCCAATTCTTGGCCCAAGACCATAGAATTCCAGTTGGCCCAATAATTTGACATAACCGAGTCGGTTCATTAATTCTGGTCCAAGACCAAATTAACTACTTAATCCAACTGGTTATTTACTAAATCAGACCAGCTCTAAATTATTTGGTCCAACCAAATCTAACTTAGACCAGCCTTCGGTTTAGGTTAAAATTCAATTTTGAATTTAAATCCGGTTTAACCAGAAATTAAATAATACCAATTGTATTAAATAATTTCCAGCAAACCGCGATTTGGGTTAACGGCTTAAACCATACATTAATTAAATAATTAATGATTCATATATTAAATCACGCTAACCAACCTTAACAAATCGTGATCTTTTATCAAATCGAAATCGTTCACGTTCCTTAACATCCGAACAATTATGATTTTGTTTTGATCATGATTATTCAAATCATATTAAAAATTTGATCGTGACATATACAATTCAAATCAACAAGCGATTATGCTTGACACACGAAGACAAAAACAAAATCGACTTTGACTTTATGCTTGACACACGAAGACAAAAACAAAATCGATTCTTTTGATTAACAAATAAAGTCAACAACACGAATTTAAAGTGATCGATCAAGTCATATTTGATTAACCACTTTATTCATTAAACAATCGATTCTTCTCAAACGATTTTGTCCTTATTCATATGATCATGCGATTTTGTCCTTCTCAAACGATTCTTCTCAAATTATATAGACAAAGCGATAGTGACTTATGATTGCACAAACCGATTCATACAATTATGAAACAAACAATAATCAATTCATAAGACTTTCAATCGTTATCATGAACCAATAATTCGATCGTTAATTAATGGCTTATTCACACGATCCAAAAAGCAAAAACCTAACAACCTGGCTCTGATACCACTGAAGGATTATTATGTTTTTCAAGGTTTAATTCCCAAATTACAACCTAACACATAATCTTAAACAGATCTAGGTTCTTGCAAAACGAATCATAAATCAAACCAAACCTGGATCATTACCTTTCAGATTGCAGCGGATAGTTGATGGTAATGACAAGATCAGTCTAGAACAGATGAATCACCTGCTCCTCCTTTTGTATCCACACTCTTACAAGCAACGTCAGGCTGCTAGACCGGATGGATGATCAGAGAGAGAGATTAGAGAGAGAGAGGCCGCCAGCCACAAAGAAATCGTGTGGGATATCTAATTCCTTCGGGTTTTCGATTTCTTAATCTCTCATTAATGGGCCCAAGTCATTTGACTAATGGCTCATTAATCATTTGGGCCCAAGACACAAATCAGGCAAAAGCCTGCATTTTGTCTGGCCCAATTCTCTGATCCAATACAGTAAATGCCACTGCATCTTACCGTATTAATTCCATTTAACTTTCCCGTTAGCTATGGTGTGTGACCCTTCGGGATCATACAATACTGGTAATAAGTCCTAAACTTATAGATCAAGAGCGGACTCTAGCAAGCCATCATGATCACCCAGTATTTATGACTTATGTCTGATCTCGACATTTATCATACTTTCTAGAGATAGTACAGTAGATTTCAAGACATTCCCAACACCTATTCCCCAGTCAACATGCTTAAAGTCCATTCGGATTCTCCTAGAAACCGCCACTCATAATGGTTATGAGATATGGCAGATGGATGTGAAAACAGTTTTCCTTAATGGAATTCCGAAAAGGATGTGTACATGACACAACCTGAAGTTTTCATTGATCCTAATGAAGCTAGGAGGATATGCAAGCTTCATCGATCCATTTATGGATTGAAGCAAGCATCTCGGAGTTGGAATCCTCGTTTTGATGAAGTAGTCAAAAGGTTTGACTTTATCAGAAACAAGGAGGAACCGTGTGTTTACAAGAAGACTAGTGGGAGCGCAGTTGCATTTCCAGTATTGTATGTTGATAACATACTACTTCTCGGAAATGAAGCTCCATTGTTTCAGTCTGTTGAGACTTGACTCGAAAGTTGTTTTTCGATAATAAATATGGGAGAAACCGTGTACATTCTTGGAATAAGAATCTATGGAGATAGATTGGACAAGCTAATTGGATTGTATCAAGATACTTATGGTGATAAGGTCTTGCACAGGTCCAGTATGCAGGATTCCAAGAAGGGCCTCGTGCAAATGACTCTTGGTATTACTCTTAGCAAGATGCAGTGTCTTTCGACACATGCTGAGCAAGAACGAATGAGGGTCAGACTACTGCTAAAGGCATTAGATGTCTTAAGATGTGATCTTAATTTTAGTGGGAGTTGTTGTTGTTAAATTTTAGTTATGATATGATGTTCGTATAAACATAATTTGATTATGTTATTGAAATCTGACATCTGTATTATTTAATAATGGTTATTAAATAATAGTCCCAAAGTAATTTATGACATTTTATAGGTCATCAAGTATGTGACTTGATCATGAAACCCTATAGATAACAAATGACATAAATTATGTTGGTCCCTGGTCGAGGTTGTTAAAGTGGGACATTAACAACCGCGTGAGACTAGTATGTGAGGTGACTGATTACTAAGTTTCATGGAGTCATTAATAAGAGTATTAAAGTCAATCACATAGATATGTGTTGGAGAACACAGGATCGGACATGACCTATTGATGAGAACTCTACGGGATAGTTATATAAGTGTCATGAGAGTTTTCATTATGACTATAGAGTATAGTCCTTAGACCTGAGTTCATCATGTTTTCTTACATATGAATTGGTCCGCTTTAACCTTGTCAAACGTCAGCCGTAACTGGTGACTATAAAGGCATTGATTGGGTGTATCATGAAGTGTGTGAAGAAACAGGGATGGAACAAGATGGGATTTGTCCCTCCTATATAACAGGAGATAAATATCTCAGGGCCCATCGAAGATTTGATACTGAGAAATGTGTGGCCGCACTCAAACGAGGTGATTGTCAGTCGTTTGTCTTGTCAGTATAAATCGGAGTTCGATGAACATGATCTTGGCTAAATAAGGGTGACACAGATCTTACCTTATGCCAGATCGAGATATAGTGACGAAGGGATTATGGGAATAGATGATTCCAGTACAAGTGGGAGATTGTTGGGAATGTCCTGAAATCTATTGTACTTGCTCTTAAGTGAGAGTCGTATTGTCGAGATGAGACAATCATATGACACTAGGCAGTCATAATGCTTTGCTAGAAGCCACTTATGATCAATGAGTTTAGAACTCATTGCTAGTGTTATATGATCCTACAGGGTCACACACCTAAGCAAACTGGACGTTAAAGACGAGGTTGATCATTAATGTAATGATCTAGTGAATGCATATTTTATATGCATTCGATATCAATATTCTGGGGCAGTGTCGATCGACACAAAGAGTGTGTCGGTCGACACAACTCGCGGATTACCAGATTAATTCGGTTTAATCGCTGGTTAATTCTGTTGCGGTTTAAGTCGACATATATAAGATATATGGTCGACTAAACTCGCACTCAACCTAAGACACAGCCACCAGAACTTGAATAGAAACCTCTGAAGAGATTGGATCTCTATAGGCACTAGCATCCCTCCAGTTCAGTTCGTGTGCGTGTGGATACCAGTAGAGGTGCAGCATTTTAGGCGCTCTAGATCTCGATTATCTGCAAATCTTCCGCTGCTAATAACCAGGTAATTCTGAGATCCCAATGATTCAATTACATGAACCCTAGATCCTAGTCTCGGAATTCAGACTAGGGTTGCTAATCCTGATTAGAACTGCTAGAAATTCCTTCAGCTCCGACATGCTGTGGCTCGGCTATCGGGCAAGGATGAGAAAACCTGGCAGACTGTTGTGGGCGCTGAGCGCGGTCCACGGTAACACGCAGATGCCTGATGATCATAACCTCCACACAGCTGACAAGTCCTCACTGGCTCGGGTCTGGACAATGGAACAACCGGTAACTGCACAATGGGCGGCTGACTGGGCTCGGGATCTCTGCGGCTGGGTCCCGCTCGATAATCCTCTGGTACTGGTACTCTGTACGGCTCTCCATATGGCACACATACTCCGGATCCGACGGTAGGACAAGTCGATGCTCCATGACCCTCTGGTACTGCTGGCGGTCTCTCTATCATCTCGGCTGGTGACGAGACTGGCTCAAACTGCGACTCCGTAGACGCTGGTGACATAACCATGTCGAACGGTGTACGGGGTAATCCAGGTCGTAGGCCCGGCTGGTGATGAGGCCCATCCTGCTGCTCTAATACATCCTCAAGCATCGCTACCTGCTCATCCATCCGCTGCTCCCAATGCGGATACTGCTCCAGGTCTATAGGCTCCATATTTAGATCAAGTCGAACGGTAGTGGACTCAGTAAATAGTCCTCCACATGAAGTGGCGGGGAAAACTCGGGCGTATCAAGAATCGATGACTGAAACATCAGTGGTACATCTGATGCTGCAAGTGTCTATGGCACATCCGGCTGTAGCCACTGCGGTGGTAACTGTAACTCAACATCTGCTCCTCCCAAGAATCCCATCATCCATGAAACTGAACCAACTGACCCTGCTGCGAACCGACTGATCCCTGCTGACTCATGCTGCTCAACAGTAACTACTCCACGCACACACACAGAGACACCTCCACTCCACCCAGGACACACTGCTGTAAGACTGCAACCAAACACAGGAAACATTAGTACAGATCATACAAAAATTCTACTTCCCATCCCAACCCCGAGTTTAACGGACGCGGCTCGGTTTCCTAATGGATGCTTGTGTGACACATTTGACTCGATAAAACACGGAAAACACTCAAAAATGAAAAGTTTCGAAACCCATGCAGAACCATGCTCTGATACCACCTTATCTGTAACGCCCCTTTCCCATTCTCCGCTGACCGTCGAGCTGACCGGTCAACAATCAAACAAGAACATGACCGATCGAACCCGAGCAAGTCGAACAGGAAAAGTTCGTCACAGGACGAAGTCAGAGACGGATCGGTTTGAGACAAAGGATCGCACTAATCCATCTTTGACCTCACTATCCTCACTTCCGTAATACAATTGTACACCTTGTACCACTTCGGTGAGTTGTGTCGGTTCGGACGAAACCCCATATCAGGGAAACAATTTCATTTCTGAGTAACCAAACGTTCAGCACAACGTTTAATAGAATTTTTACAAACAATCGTCATCTCAAAGCACATAAGTAAATCAAACACATAAAATGGCGCCAAAGCCGAACCGAAAATAAAACATCCAAAACCCCGACTCAAATCCCGTCACAAGCCATCCCGAAACTACACCGAGGCCTCCCGCGTCCGTCGCTGCTAAACCTAAAAAACACAAAAAGAGTCTAATGAGCGATCTAAGATCACCCAGTGAATCGGCTCCCCACTAATGGCCTCTAGTCTATTTAGAACTACAGATTCCCGTCCCAAAACCCAAAATAACAATCAACAGGAATAAATGGTCGATCACGCACTACCATGTCGTGATAAACCCACACACACAACCAATGTCAAAGATAAAGAGAATTAAGGGAAATCGAAGGCACTGCGGCACATGTCCTCGATTGGACTCGATCTATCTATCGCGCAACAAAAGAAATATCAAACAACACTGGGCCCTACGAACTCGGTAACTTCCACGGGTTTACATCGTCACTTATATGGTAACTAACCCACGACTCCTAAACGTGTACACAAGGTCCCACGAATAGGACACCGTTCTCCGTCCATCGATACGCGGTGACTCGGACTACCCCTAGATAGCCAGAGTTTCCATGTGATTCGGCCCTAGGACATGACCCCGTATTCTCCGAATCACACACCTACCGGCGTCACCCGATAGGTTAACACCCTAACCGGAATCACCATGACCCGGTTAGGTAAAAACCCGAGGATCCAATCGGGTCGGAAGTACCGGAACGTAAACAAAACCTAGGCTTGCGGAATCTAACGCACCCTAGAGTCCTATTGCAGAAATATAAACACGCAGACTCGCTGGGACTCTAGCACAGATCACGCAATCAATATCAATAATAAATCCCCAACCATTCCGCAAGCCACTACGCTACCACCGCTCTGACTAGGTAAGATACCTAGTCAGCACCAACTAACTTACCCGGTCCTGTGACCGGAGTAAGTGTCCGCAGTAACTGCTCGGCCCAACACCGAGCAGTCTAACAAGCCTGCACACAAAGCTCACAACAATAACATAACAATCAAACACGCAATCACAAACAATCACAACAATCACAACACAAGCAGGCCTATTAGGGTTTCTAAGTCTTTTAATTCATTCTCGTCTGCTACCTTGGGTTAGCGGATTGCTAACCCGTAGACGGCTTACAACACACACCACTTCCTTTATAACCCATTCTAGATATCTTTTATTAACTCCTCGATCCGTCGGTTTAGAGTTAGTAAACTTACTAACTCCCCGATGTCTCATTATTAACTAATTGATTCATTATCCAATCCCGCTAATAAACCTAAACACCAACCCGTTATAATATTCTATACGTTTGTTTAGGTTTAACTCATATTTTAAGGTCGTTTTAATTCCCGTATATAGATTCATTAATTATCGTTCTTATACATATATATATGCATATACGGTCCTATTCAAACGTGTCTATATAAATGCATCAATCAATCGTTACTAACAACCTAGCGGCACACAACCAATTAACCTTTTAATTCTCCTAAACCCTAACATGCTTATCCGATCCTAACCGGTTTAACATTAAACGTCCAATTAATTATTAATTACTAATCAGGTTAATTAACGGGTATGCAATCCTAGCACTACGGTTTCTCGATTCTCGGTCTAAATGAATCTAAAGGTTTGTGAGCCGACTCACAGTGAGATAGGCGCGGAATGACGGTCTGACGCGGTATGAATCCCGAGACCTCCGAACTGAAACCCGAACTTCCCGTACGCACGAACTCGAACCCCGAGGCTTCCCGAACACCCTGACATGAACCGCAAGTAGTCAATGGCCGGAGTCAACGCGTTGACCGACGTTGACCACGGCATTGACCGGTGTTGACTTTGACCTCTGGTTGACCGTTAACTTTGACTGTTGACCGTTGACTTTGACTTGAACCGGTTGACTTCCCAAACCAAACCGGTTGAACCACTGAACCATCAGAACCAACTGAACCGGTCTAATTAGAACCGGTTAGGCTAAACCGGTTTTGGTCAAACATTGACCTGTTTGACCTAACCGTTGACCAAGGCTAAACCAGCCTTAAACCAACCCAAATCTTGAATCAAACCATCCCATCACACTCTTTGAAGAACCGGCTGAAGATTGGCGGCGGTTGGGCTTCTCCGGTGACTTCTCCGGCGACTTCTCCGGCATTGACCGGCGGTGGTCCGGCGTTGACCGGCCGGTTCACCCTTTTTTCCGGCGACTCAGAAGACGATCCACCTATCAAACGGACCGCAAAGAAAATATCTAGCCATCCATGGCTTCAAAACATTCAGATCTGATGAAGGAAGAGAGAGATTCCCCAAAATCCGCGGATGCTTGCCGGCCAGATTCCGGCGAGCTCCGGCGACGACGACGACGGTGTCTGGCTGGAGATTGTAGAGGAGGGAGAGAGAGGAAGCTATAGCACTTTGCAGAAGTGGATTTGGGTTTATATTGAGAGAGTTATGGGATTTTTGGTGTAAAAGGATATGAAGAACACTCAAGAACACTTTGAATGTTCTTGAGTTTCTTTGAAGATACAAAGGATTTCTGGGTTTTCTGGGCAAGTGGGATGAATGTAGAGAGAGAGGAGAGAGAGCTCGTGGGTGTGAGGTAGAGAGAGGTTTTTTGTGAGCTCAAATGAAATTTTCTCTTCACATGCTTGTTTTCCTTCCATGCAAAAAGATGCATGAACCACCATGCATTGACACCTAACCATGAGATGTGGCGACCCTGGGGCATAGACACTTGTCCTTATGAGTGTTTTTAGTCCAAAAATCCTTCCCTAAACCGGCCTTGACCAACATTAAACCCCTCTTGACCCGTTGCTTCGGTTTCCTCGATTGTGCGAATATTGTTTTAGAAAATACCAACTGATTCCCATAAATCCCCAAACCTCCACAAATAGATTCTAAATTCTATTTGATGAATTTAGCATTTCGAATCACTCCGTTCAGACTTACGAAGCTCCGGATATGGATTTTTGAAGTTTCTTCGGGTTTGTCGGTTTCCATTCCCGACAAGCCGTAAAACACGTTTCTGCCTCGTTTCTTCCAACTCCGATCTTCTAAACATTCTTTATGTTGAAACATAAGAATATTTTGCCTTTCACTTGGCAAAAATGACAATTTTGCCCTCGGTTGACTTTCTGCTGCCCGT
Organism: Orychophragmus violaceus; assembly: GCA_030180135.1. NCBI lineage: Eukaryota > Viridiplantae > Streptophyta > Magnoliopsida > Brassicales > Brassicaceae > Orychophragmus > Orychophragmus violaceus. Next base: position 77,606,454 of record CM058235.1, on the reverse strand, counting down.
TGACCGTATTTTTGATACGGGGTATCACATTCTTTGTCGTTCGAGAGAGGATGAAAAGGAGAAGAGAATAACGGCTCGGAAGAAGTTAGAAAGAAATTAGGGATTGAAATCGATTGAAATCCGATTTGGGGGGGGGGGGGGTTTGAATTTTTCGGGTCTGACCCGATTGACTTGGGTTAATGGGTAGGCGGATATAGGCTGGTAGGATAGGTAATTAGATAAATTTGTTCTGGTTTTAATGTCATTTTACCATTTTTCGTAATTAAAAAAATTCAAAAAGAAAACCCTTTTATAACGGGGGTATATGAGATTTGTGCTGGAGATATATGGGCATACGAACCAATTTCCGTGCGTACAGATTTTGTGGTAGCGATGAGTTGGACAACCAAGAGATGAACTTGGATTTGGGAATTTGGGAGCAGATTGATCTAATGTACCTTATTGTGGCGAGTTGACCAGCGTCTGTATCTAACCTTAGCCATCAAATAAGCAGCGACCATACATAAATCAGGCGAAGTTGACTATTTAATGAGAAGGGGAGGTAGGTGTCTGAGCTCTGGAGAACATTGATGCGACGTGAGGGGGAGGATTTTCGGCCGGAGGAAGAGCGAGGCTCTGGTTTCTTCCGGCTGGTTTTGTCGAGCTATCGAAGGTGAGTCGGGGCTACGAAACCAAGCTGTCGTGTGTTTAAGAGTAGGAGATGTATGAGATTGAACGCTGGAGAATTTCTGGGCATGGTGATCAGGCGGATTTCCACACAGCGTCAAAGCTACTCCAGTTACAGCCGTTTGGTTTTTTCGGGTTGTCCAAGGAGAGTCGGGGCTTGCGAGCGAGAGAGAGGTGCATTGATGGCTGATGCGGAAAATTTTGCTGATGTGGACCAATAAAGGGGTAGCTTACGTGTCGACGCTGGATAGCCTCCCCTACAAACATTATATATAGGATAGTTTAGCTTTAATTGATTTAATGATTTTATCATTTTTTTGGTAGATTTTGTTTGGAAATTGACCCATGTAGATATGTATGAGAAGTCTATTAGTTTGACTTATTTTTTCCATCTACATATGAATGAATCTTTTTCTAGTGAAATTGAGAAATTAACTCAATAATAGTATACTTTCTGAAGAAGTCTACTATTTCATTTAAATCTTCAAAAATGCACTTTAGTACTTATTTATGAAGATTTTTTATTTTTCATTTTTGACAGATTGGCTAGATATTTTTGGTATTTATGTATAAGTTTTGTAATATTATTTATTATAATTAAGGTTTAATTGATTTTTTATTTTATGTATATTTACTTTTCGAACTCTAATGTGTTTGGTCTTGTTCTGTTTTACAAGGAATGACTCAGTTGGTGGTTGTTTATGGAAAATGAGTGTTGAAAAACTTATCATGGCAATGTGAGGTGGACAAATTCAGAAAAGGTAGAATGTTCTTCTTCAAAGATGGTTGTACACATTGTAAGCTTCTTTAAATGGCACATGATAATTTTGGTATGAGCAAGAAAACCGATGTAATTAAGGTATCATATTCATTACTAGATCTAATTCTTCAACAACATCCCCATGATATCCCTCTTACATATTTCATAAACGATAGACAAGTTTGGAGCTTGATCCAGTCGAGTAAAATGAAAGTTTTACGGCTTTGCGTTTCGAGTCGGACCATCTGTGAATTATGTTCTAAGTGATCTAGAGGTTGAAGAAGAAGATGATTCAGAGGCGGATACAGATGATGATGAAGAATAACCGACTGATAATGATGAGGATAATGATGTAGAGGCCGAGGGTTCTGCAAATATGAAATTTTGAAGGTGATTTTGATGACACTGATGTAGACTAAAGTGAGTATGGGAAAGTAAAAGATGAAGATGAGGATGAACAAGATCCTCATTTTAATATTTGTGTTGGTCATGTATTACGCCATAAGACCACGTGGTCAGAATACATCTATGTCAACAAGCATTTTGATACATTTATGTCAAACCACTTTGTTTATGACTTATTTGTATCAAATTTTATTTTTCTTATGTGACAATTAACTGTGTTTTGATTATTAGAAAAGTGGTTTGATAAAATTATTTTTTATAAATTTTATAATATAAATTTATGATGTAGAAAAAATGTAGACTTCTCAGAGAGTCAACATTTACGACTTCTATTAGAAGTCTTCCCGTAGACTTCCAGATAATTAGTAGACTTCTTAAGGATTAATACGGTAATTTATATTTCAATTTTATTGTTTGGTCGTGAGGATGCTCAAAGTAATTTCCACCCCCCAAAACCCCTTTTGCATTTCTTTGCTAAATGGGTTTAATTATAAAAAAAAAATTGAGGGTACAAAAGTAGCAATTCTCCCTAATTATGGAAGGTGTCCACATAGATTAAAAACTCAATTTTATTGGTTTACTTAATCATTCAAAATTAAAGAAAATTACAATTTTAATATTTATGTCTAAATTTTGTTTATAGAATTTCGGAACTTTCTATTAACTTATGAAAATAAGATAATAAGATAATTATAGAAAATTATATTAGATTGAAATTGTGAAAATTTTCTTTATAAATTGATTTTTTATAAAACAAATTAGCAATTATTGAAAATTATGTTCTATTAGAAATGTAAAATTTTAAAAAGTTTTAAAAATTTCAAATAATTCACATCTTCATTCAAAATTAGGAAATTTTGAAATTTAAAAAAAAAATATTTTTTTTAGATTTATGGAAGATTATGTTAATATTATAATTGTAAAATTAAGAAAGTTTACATTTTTTAAAAAAAAATTAGCATTTAAAATAATAATAATATATATAAATGTTAAACTTAAAAATTTATGTTATTTAAATTTTAAATTAAACGATATGACAATAATTATTTACATATTGATTATTGTATTTAAATTTTAATAAAAATGTATTGAGTGACATGACAAAAATTGAATAAATCAATTAATTTCATCATAGTAAAAATAAATTTTATTTAAATTTAATAACAAATTTACCAAAAATTCAAACATGTAATTATATGTTTACAAATTTAATGATTTTCATTAATAAAGTGTAAAAGATATAAAATGATGTAAAAATTGTCATTAACAGTAAAAATCAATAGTTTAAAAAGATAAAATAATAAAAAGATTAAAATTACTAAAAAATCTTAAAAATAGTAAACAATAATTTTGGCTAAGTGAAAGTACGCAACTAAAATTATCTTATAAATAATATAGTTACATATGAGTGAAAAATAATGAAATGAAAGCAAACAGTTATATGGTTGTCTTTTATATAATTTAATTGTTATATTTTAACAAAATGAAATTTTTTTTTTTTTTAAATAGCAAAATTTTTGGTCTTAACAAATATAATTAATAGAATATCACGTTTTCAATATCTATATATATATATATATAAATGAGAAGTAATTTTGGAGCTGAATCCTAGGTGTCAACACAAGAGGGTTCTAGAGGAGGATAATGTTGACGTGGAATGGTGACATGGCAAATCAAAAAATAACTAAAAGGGTTTGGACTTGAACTTATTTACAGGAATGTCATTACGACGATTTTTATTCAATTCATTAATTCACTTTCCTAAAAAATCACAATATCTTTCTGAATATCTTATTAGTTCGATTTTGAAAAAAAATATTCTATAGCATATACCAATCTTTCGAGAGAAGTTTGTTAATCTCCAATGAAATCCTATATAAATACATGCTTCGGTGGCCTAGAAACATAACCATTTTCATCCATTTTCAAGAAGTTTCATCTATGTTTTTTCCTCTTTGTTGGCAGTATTTGTTTCAGACGATTAAAAGTTTAATCAGATGATCCGTTATCATTTTGATTACTTTCTTCTTCTCGATTTTTATTATTTTTTATGTTTGCTTTTTAGTTAGCTTTATTTTTAGTCATATGAAAAAGAATCTCGGTAATCTCGAGTTTTGTCAATGTTGTGAGGTAAAATATGGGTATTTGAGATTTTCTAATATTTTTGGTTGAATCTATGAGTCAGAATTGTCCAAGTAAAGGTTGTTGCTTCGACGTCCGATTGATCCTATAAATCCCGATAGTTCGAACCTCCCTATCAATTTTTGTTTTATTCTTTAGTATATGCTGGTTACACTAGTTTATGAGCAGTTGATATGTCCTCTTCAATTTGTATTTCTCATACATTATCATGGCTAATAAACTTTGTTTGTTTTTTTTTCATTTGCGCATAATTATATGAACAAATTAGGGAAGTAAATTAAAATATTATTTTATTTCACACAAAATTCAGTTTAAAAAAGCTTATATCCATCTCAATGCGTATTATGATTTGACCCATATGTTTAATTATGGCTCCGATTGGTGACACAATAGTAAAAGCGTTAGAGGCTTACCGCTTTGTTTGTTACCAATCACCAAAACGTTTTAAAAGCTACAGTAAAAGTGGTTACTCTCAGCTTTTTGTTACCGCTTTCTCTAACAGCTTTCTCTAACAGCTTTCACTTACAGCTTTGCACTATTCAACCGCTTACCACTTCCGCTAACCGCTAATCTAACCGTTCCGCTTTTGTTCACCAATCGTACCCTATATATTTTATATAATGCAACGTTGCAAACATTCTCGACAATGGCGGAAATGTTGCATTAGACTGGTGCCATTTCGAACTCGAGATGGATCATAGTTTAGTCTTATATCGAGGATTCAATACAAATAAGGCATAGAAAACTGATTCCCTCTCATAACAATTAGAATCGAGGTATATACGCATTGAGAAAATACGAACTATTATAACAATTAGAAAACTCGAGATGGATTCAGTACAATTAAGGATATAATTCACTTCTTCTTTTATGAAAATGATATATTTTGATTTCAAAATTTCTTAAATTTCTCATTTAGCTCAACAAAAAAATCAATTTTGAATTACATTTAATTTTATTGATATTTTTTTAATATTCTCCTTAATTTTTTAAATCTTCACCATATTAGAATTATGAAAAACAAATTACTCATTTAAAATAAATAAATAAATCTATAACTTTCAAATCTAATAATATATTTTAAATTGAGTTGATATTTTAATCACAACCGTTTATTTTCAATATTTATTGGGAATATATCAATTGATATTATCTTTCTAATAACCACTTAATAAAATATCCTATTAACTCTCATGAAATTTTTACTTTACTAAAATATTAATATTATTTTGTTCATCATATCTTTTGGAATAAAAACATAAAATCTGTATTTTTAAAATATAATTTACACTTAATATATGCAAATATTATTAAAATGAGGGCTTGGATATACAGTGGCGTTATTCTATCAGTTTTTTATGGGTCCGATTGGTGAACAAAAGCGGAAGAGTTGTATTAGCGGTTAACGGAAGTGGTAAACGGTTGAATAGTGTAAAACTGTAAGTAAAAGTTGTTAGCGAAAACGGTAACAAAAAAGCTGAGAGTAACTGTTTTTTCTGTAACTTTTAATAACGTTTTCGTGATTGGTAACAAATAAAATAGTATGCCTCTAACGTTTTGCTGTAGAGTCACCAATCAAAACCCATATATATATATATATATAATGTGTTAATGTTATTCTATCGGTTATCTAACTAACTATTATAAACAGAGTAACATATTTTATTCAAGTTCCATTCTCTTTGTTTTGAAGAAAATGGCATGCACGATTCACTAGGATTCGTTTTCAGTTGCACGTTTATTGTCAAAAGAAACGAAATTTATTTTGATTTACATATGTGACAATAAAATAACATTAACATGTTTTCCAGATTCACTATGATTTGTTTTCAAATGCTAATATATTTAAGGAAGATTATACAAATATTTGTTAGCTTTTACTGAAAGAAATTAAATATTCCATTAAAAATTCCATTAGACTAGGAAATATAAAATTTTTTAAGCTTGCTCGATACACCAACCTACCTATATAAACCAATGGCTAGTAGTCATGTCTTCTCATTCACAAAATTCTAATCGTCCATCATTTATACTCCGACTAAATTGTTGACACATTGTGTTTTTTATAATCTTTTTTTCTTTGTTTTTTTTTTAAATAGTTTGGATTAAATCGTAGTTAGTGTTATTTGTTTTTTGTTTGTGTTTTTGTTATTGTGGTTTTCATCATTTATTTGTCCCAAATTTTCTGTTTATATTGGCACAAAGAAAAAAAAATTATGTTGCTTCTTGATTTTTGTTATGTTTTGTGTTTGTTTTTGAATTTTGGCTATGTGATTGACGAAGATTTTTATGTGAGTTACCATCAGTGGCGGAACTAGAAAAATATTTTACCGGGGGCATAATTTATAACAATTTTTTATAAATAATATTAGTTATTAACACTTCATAAACTTTTATTTTATATATAGAAAATCTGTCAAAACAATATTTATTTTAATTTTAAATATTTTTGTATTTTTTTGGTCAAAAATATTTTTTTGTATATAATGCATTTATTTTTGATAAATAATAGATAGTTAGATAATATGAATGATTTAACTGAGTTTATATAATTTTAAGATCATAAGTGAAATAAAAACATTAAAAATATGAAATAATTTATCAAAATATGTATAATTATAAGGATATATGTGCAATTGTGATATTTTTAGAAATAAACATTAAATACTAAATCTATTTGGAAACATAAACATTTCAAATAGGATACAAAAAGCAAGATTGGAAAGAAAAAAAAATAGATTAAATGGGGGCAACATATATTTGATCCTAAATTTATAGGGGGCATTAGAAAAAAATTTACTACTTAAACTTAATTTTTTTATGAAAATCAATAGAAATAAAAATTATTTTAAAATTTTATAGGGGGCAGCTGCCCCTCTTACTGCCTTCTTCCCTCTGCCACTGGTTACCATCATTAACTGGGAAGTGATTTGTCCGATAAAAAATAAGTCAGATATGAGAATTTGACGAAAGATGCATTTGAAAATATGAATGGGTAAGACATCTATAGAGATGCGAGTGAAAAGATGAAAGATATGAGATCGATCATCTTTTAAAAAATTTCCATTTTTGTTTGCATTTTTTCTTCTTCTTCTTTTGATATGAATAATTTTTTCTGTTATTTGTTTTTATTATTTAAAATATCTTACGGCGATTACAATCGATAATATATTCGATCAAGATTGTGATAGTTGTAAATGTAATCAAAGGAAGGACAAGAAGAAAATGAGGAAACGGCGTTGAGCTCGCAGACATGGGATTACACACGGATGATAGCTGGAAATGCGTAAAATGTTATTTAAGCCTATATAATATATATTCTTATTACGACTTTCTATAAATATAACAAAAAATAATCATTAGTTCATAAAAAATCAATAAAAGTTGAGAAGATTAATATTTTATTTCTTTATGTACATGGTATACATGTATTGATTTTATTTTTGTTTACAATTTCACTTATACTAATCTTTTGCTTTGTTTTTTCTGTCAAAATAACTTTTCTTTGTTTTTTAATGCCATCTTATGTTATGGTTTTTCATTTATTTGTTTATGGAAGGTTTTGTGATACATAATTATGTATATGTAATGAAAGTATTTTAGATGACTAAAGAAAAAGTTTTTTTTCAGTTATATACTAATGTTAAAAAAAAAACAATTTAGTAGTTAGTTATATTTTTTGCTAAACATAATTCTAAGCTTAGATCCAGTCTCTTATGATAATACATTTTAATAAGATTTAAATCAGATATTTTAATTAAGTGATAATGGATTAATGGTATATACTTAATTGAGGATTGACCTTTTTGGTCTAGGTTAGATTCTCCTTCTCTCCAAATGTGTTATCTAATCACTCTATTGGCCATCTATAATGTCTTAAAAGATTAAATAATCTAGATTTTTGTGTTTTATGGATTAGTTTGAATCTCGTCTAGGATGATACCGATTATAAATTAAAAAATAGAGCTTTCAGACTTAAGACTTGAAATATAGGGATGCGGACGGTAGAATATTAATTTGATCTATTTATTAATAAAATAAAATAAAATATAATATTTCCAATATAAATCGTGTTTTAAATATTATTATTTATTTTCTTATAATTGAATATAATTCTAATTTCAAATATACATTGTTTTGGTGTCAATGATTAGAAAATAATATGTACTATATGACTCGTCCGCACAAGAGTCTGCACCTTGTGCGGAGTAAATTATTTTGTCAATGATTGTTTCATTTTATTTAAGAGACAAACACATATTAGTATTAGAAACCGTACAAATTTGAATATATCAATACTATAGTTATAGAGATTAGAAGATGTTAGTTACTATAAACTCTACTATATTAATGGGTAGAATATGTTATTAGTTGACTGCTTAATCTCCATTTATTCCTTTTATATAGTATAATTCTATTATAATTTTATTAACTTTTGAAAACTACTTCCATAATTCAAGTGATAAAAGATTGGTGTATATTTTGTAAACCGAGAATATAATTTAGAACATTAATTTATCAAAAGAAACGGAATTACTGAAACATTCTTTGCGTCCAGTGGCGGAGGGAAGAAGGCAGTAAGGGGGGCAGCTGCCCCCTATAAAATTTTAAAATAATTTTTATTTCTATTGATTTTCATAAAAAAATTAAGTTTAAGTAGTAAATTTTTTTCTAATGCCCCCTATAAATTTAGGATCAAATATATGTTGCCCCCATTTAATCTATTTTTTTTTCTTTCCAATCTTGCTTTTTGTATCCTATTTGAAATGTTTATGTTTCCAAATAGATTTAGTATTTAATGTTTATTTCTAAAAATATCACAATTGCACATATATCCTTATAATTATACATATTTTGATAAATTATTTCATATTTTTAATGTTTTTATTTCACTTATGATCTTAAAATTATACAAACTCAGTTAAATCATTCATATTATCTAACTATCTATTATTTATCAAAAATAAATGCATTATATACAAAAAAATATTTTTGACCAAAAAAATACAAAAATATTTAAAATTAAAATAAATATTGTTTTGACAGATTTTCTATATATAAAATAAAAGTTTATGAAGTGTTAATAACTAATATTATTTATAAAAAATTGTTATAAATTATGCCCCCGGTAAAATATTTTTCTAGTTCCGCCACTGTTTGCGTCCAAGTCCATATATTTTTTTGGTAGATTTTTATTAATTAATTTATACCATTTGATTAATTTTGGTATCTACTAAATATAGAAGAAGCAATTGTACGAAACAAAAATTTTAACAAATGAGTTGTAGGAAATACATACAATCCGAAACATACACTTAAGTTCGACTTAAAGATGTTTTAAAAGGTACAACAATATAAACTAAAATAACATCAAGTGCGAGTGTTGTTGTTTGAGCAGAGGAATAACCAAGGAGTCGTTGGTTTTCCTAGAGTAACTCCAACACAAAAGTGTTGTTCGGCTTGATGTTGTTTGCCATTAGAAAATCGGTTAAGAAACTTGTTAAACGAAAACGACGTCTAGGTGATCGACCCGCACGCATGTGCGGGCATTATTCTGTTTGTTAGTTAATTTATGTGTATTTTTCGGTTAGTGGCAAGACAATACGTGATTTTGGTTTTTCTTTATGGTCGAGATGGCATAAGATTTAATTCATCATTTAATATGCACATCGAAATTGTTACATTCATATGCATAAAATAATAATTATATACACATACGAAAACACATTATAACATTGTATGTATGGAAAAATTAACAGCTGTAGATAAACATTCATTATTTTTTGGACATAGTTTTGATTTCATATTTGCATATTAAGAATTTTCCGGGTCGTTTAAGACGTCTTTTCTTCCACCAATAAATGTGTTCTGCGTGCGTAAAATGTTGTGTCGCTTTAAATAAGGATTGAACCACTTATTAGGTTTGACATACAAAGCGAACAAATAACTTAAATCAACTTCCAAATAACATAATTTCCGCACGCATGTGCGGGCATTAGACTATTTATGTTATTTGCAAGTTGATATAAGTTATTTGTTAGCTTTATGTCAAAATTAATACGTGTTAGAAGGTTTGTTACGAACATCGTGTATATTTAATACGTGATAGAAGATGACCGGCCCACACGCATTTGTGGACGTTATGTTATTTGGAAGTTGATTTAAGTTATTTCTTTGCTTTGTGTATCAAAACTAATACGTGGTATAAGGTTTTATTCATTGTTTTATATAAATTTCTAAATTAATGTATATTTATTTTTCTAATATAATTGAAAACAAATTAGTTTTATATTTACCAAGAAATTGGTTCTACAAAGCGAAAAATATTGTGTTTAAATAAAGGTTATGTGTAAAACATGCATCTTGTGCGGGCACAAATAGAATTGTCACTATTTATTTTGCCTGATATATTATACCAAATTAAAAATTTCGATTTCATTTATTAGAACTAATTATTTGACATGCCTTTAACAGAAAAATTTAAATAGATCAAAAACGTTTACATGTTTTTACCTAATGGAACCCCATTGTTATGTTGGTTTTAGCAGCGGGTCTTACGGAAGTACAATTATGTTTAGCAATTTCAAAGGTATGTGATGTTCTTCTAAAAGAATTTTCAATAGGACAAACCTCGAATTTAGCGACGACTTTGATTTGTCTCATTTACACAGAGATGTGAAAGGGGCAGACCCAACCCGCTTAAACTTGTTTATATTTAAGACCTATTTAGACTCATCGGTTTAAACATAACACATACATATTTAAATCAGTTCAGATGTGTTTATAAATTTAAAATTTTAAAATTTAATATAAAGTAGAGAAACATTTAACTTTTTATATTTATCAATACATTTTTACTCCGATTGAATCCAATATTTTCGGACTATTTAAGTCAATTTTTTCTTCTTGTAAAAATTATTTAGTAAAACATTTATTTTTGTATTTTTAAATTTTTATTTGGTTTACTAGAGATGCTAAAATAAGCAGAGCTGGCTTGTTTAGTCATATTTATATTTAAAAACAATTTAGACGTGTTTATATTTGTTTTATTGTTGTTCGGATACCTCAATGAAACCGAGCCCGATTCAAATTCTAAAATATCCAATTGGGTCTTGTATCTTTAGACGCAAAACCTCGAAATACCCAAACAAACTGAAAGGATATACCAATGTCCGTACATATATATTATTGTAGTTTTTGTCTTATTATATAAAATTACTTTATTTTCACTTTTAACTTTATTAACGTTATTAATTTAGTTATTTTACGCGTGTAAAAAATATATGTATTTGAATGCAGTTTAATTATTTTGTAACCACATAACCAACTTATTCAATATTTTATGTTTTTAATTTATCCATAAGAGAGTGAAATCAATCGATACTTGTTTGGTTGTTGTATTATACAAACTTGTATCCATCCACTTCCTTAACCATTATTACACACGTATTTTCGTGCCACATTTTCGAACAAAAAAAAAACATTTATTTTTCTATAAACACGACACAACAACACAACAGTTGTTGCCGAGGTCTGAGCCTAGAGCTTTGCCTTTTAAGCTCCATATTTTAGGCAGGAAGGGGATCAAAGTCCATAGCCTATGCTCCTTTGGGTTAGTTAATCTTCTGAGTCAAGGAATTCTCTTCAAACAAATCAGAGGTGTCTAGTGGAGGGCCTTTATTCTCTTACGTGTGGGAGGAGCAGATGGTGAGATTTGGGCTTTGCCTATCTCCTGGTAATAATATCGCTGTGACATCTTAGATGAAATGTACTTCAGTTGTAGAGATTCCTGGTTGGGGGCAGAGTTGTGCGGAGTCGCTCCCATAGATGGTAACAGAGAGTTATGCTAAAACGGTGGTCGAGTGCTTGTCAAGACTACACCAGTGAGAGATCTTGAAGTTGTTAAGCCTTGGATAGAATGAGTATTATAGAAACCATATTAAAATGGAGGTCGAGTACTCGTCGAGACTACTCCACTTTCCGGTTAAACGATTCTTGATAGTTCAGACGGGTCCGGTGGTCAAGGGTGAGGTTTTCTCGGAGAAAAGTGTGGAGAGGCTCTGAATTCCGGCGAGGAGGTGTTTGCTTCTAGACGGTGTTGAGGAGATGAGCAAGAGTTGTCAACATCATAAATTTGAAAACCTTATATTCTTGTGAAGCTCCAAAGTCTAAGAAGGTTTAGCAGACTTAGGAATAGCTAGCGCAGTTTTCATTTTTAGAGAAGTTTGGTTGTTGTGCCATCCTCGACCTGGGTGGCCGTGGACAGTGTTACTCCTCGGGTAAAGTACCTGGGAACATCCTCTCAGTAGAACCTCTCACTAGAACCTCTCACTTTTATATATCAGATCTTGTACTTAACATCGTCTTCTTCATCTGATATATGGTTTGCAAAACTAATTCTTTTTTGTTTCCTTGCTTTAAATCCACTTTTTATTTTATTTGATTCTCAGTTTTTAGCTTTCTACTTTCTCATTCATCATCCTCTCTTTGACTCTCACTTGCAGAAGAATCAGAAAATTTATGCATGAGGAGGATCTCTGAATCTAACTCCTCTCCGACCGCACGGAAAGCAATCCCAGCAGGATCTGTTTCAGGTTCACTCTCATAAGAAAAAAACGAAAGAAACATATTTATTCTCTCCTTTGATTCAAGCCTCAAAGAAATATAGTGAATCTCGTCTTCTACATCCTTTGGCAAAACCAAAAAGGTGAGAATTTTTTCTTCTTCTGGCTTTATGTCGAATGCTTTTAAGAGCCCATTTTGCCAATAACAGAGATGATTTTGTGGGGCTGAACTTCAAATTCAAAGACAAATTCAGTGTTCTTTCATGATGATGGTGGCTATTAGGTTCTTGTAAAAAAATTTGGTCGAGTATGAAATCAATGGTTTGATTAAGGTTAAACATATTCATAATTAAGTCAAGAAATTGTATTTTTTTTTGTGAGGTCGAGGATGTTCTCTAGCCCAAATGTGTAACTAAGAACATCAAAAGGTTAGAGTCCTTTCTATTCGTAAATCAAACATTCTCCTTTCTTCTTAACATTTGTAGTTAAAGAGAATGTTTGATGTACGAATAGAAAGGACTCTAACCTTTTGATGTTCTTAGTTACACATTTGGGCTAGAGAACATTGATAAGCCTGTCAATGTCTGGTTGCATTAAGTAGCTATAGAGATTCAAAGGGCATGAACTCTATGAACTAGACATTGATAGGCTTATCGCGTGTCAACTCCACAAAATCACAAATCTCATCATTATTCAATCCCCTCATGACAACACAGTTTTTTTTTTTTTTTGGTAAAAATGTTAAAATTTATTACCTTTTTCAGTTTTTTACAGCAATACAGAGATAACAAAGAAGACGGATTAAAGAAAAGAAAAACTAAAAACAGTCACAACTCGGAAAACGGGACTACGAAGCGGGACGGATCGGCCGAGCGAAGAACTTTGAAAACCAAGTAAATTCCGGACGAAAGCGCAGCAATCAAACGAAAACCGTCGACCACCCCGTTGTTGCCATAGCTCCAAAGAGCTAGAGTTCACATCATAGTTGCCACGAGCATCTCATAAGGCCAGCCCTCAAACCTCGTTAAGAACACCTACAGCTTCTCCGCGAACTGACGGGATCTCCGGAGCCTATGAAGGACTAAGCTGCCTCTGTCGACAAGGGAGCCCTAGCGGGCCGTCGAAGTGTCAACTCCAATTACCATTCCCGAGTAAACGGATCTCTCAGGAACCAGCCCCCACAGGAACAACATTAGCCGTCATAAAAACTCCGGCGCCTCTACATCTCAGGTCCAGAACCGACCCTACCAACATCACCGGTTTGAACCGGAGCTAACCCGAACACTAACCACATACCACACCGTTAGTCCCGCTTCTAGAGTGACCAAAAACACCGGCAGATGGAGCCCAGGCCACGCCGATAGAGAAACAGCACCGGAGCCACACCGCAGGGAGAGCGCCGCCGAGCCACCTGCTTCACCACCGCCGGGAACCACCACCTGTGGAACCTCGCATCAGGAATAGCGCGAGCCACCTCGATGTGGTGAGCCACGAGACATGAGCCGCATCCGTTACCCTTTGACAGACGAGTACCCGTCCTCAAAGCACTGCAGCCACCGCCGGGAAAAGGAATACAGATCTGTCAACACCACCTTACCTCCGCAAGGAAATCTCCGGGAGACTGACCAAGCAAAAAGAAGCGAACCAGAGAAGACAAAAGAGGAGGAACTCCGCCTCTCCACCTCACCACTGAATCCGACACCGAGCACGCCACGCCGGAGTTGAAGTCGCGCCGAGGGATCCGCCGGAAGAGAAAATCGACAGCCACGAACGAGCACACCAGATCTCAGAGGAGCACGAGGCGGAAGAGAAGAGACGCCGACGACGAAGCACACGACGCCTCCGCTCCACCGCAGCGACCGCGACGCCACGGAAGCCGCGCCACCTGCGCAGGAGAACACCGCCGAAAGCAATACCGCCGAAACCACCGAACCGACAGATCCCGAAGACAAAACACCGCAAAAGACGATAAAGGGAGAGAGGGTCCGGCGCCGGTGCTGAGAGAGCCACCGGCGCCGGTGAGCGAGCTAGATCTAAGGAGAAAAAAAGGTGGCGGCGCTTGAGGAAGAAGGAGAGGTTTTTAGGTTAAGAGAGAGGTTTTTTCCTCGTTCTGTCCCTTGTTGATGTTTTTAATGCCTTAGAAGAAGAGGACACTTCTTGTGTTCTTCACTCTCATGACAACACAGTTAACTTGTAAAGACCGCATAGACCATGTACAAAAGCTCTCGAGCATCAAATATAGTTCTACTGCAATCAAATGGAAACATAAAAAAAACTATTAAGATACCATTACGGGATTGTATCCAAGGGCAATAGCAGAATCAATTGATTGTATAACGTTCTCGTACCCTTCACGTGTAGTCAGAAACTCAAACTTTGCTGCTATTGATCGAATCAAGCCCACATTCTTTAAGCTTTGGTAGCTTTCGCAAGAGTGATACCGTTAAAATTTTATAGTATTGTGTAAAATTCTTCTCAAAGATCTTCCTCATACATCATCGGATTAATTTTCTGATTCTTCTTCAAGTGAGAGTCAAAGAGAGGATGTTGAATGAGAAAGGAGAAAGAGAAAAGCTGAGAATCGAACAAAATCGAAAGTGGATTTGAAGAAAGGAAACAAAAAAAAAATTTACAAACCAGAAAATCTGATGTAGAAGACGATGTGAAGTTTGAGATTTGATTGCATTCCAAGTTTTTGCTTTTTTCCAAACGGAGTTAATTTTTTTTTTCTTTTTTCTTTTTGCTTTTCTTAATTCCTTTTATAGTTTATTTGTTTAGTTCAATTTTATTTATTTATGTGAGGTGACATTTTAATTGGCTATAACAATGGGAAGTAAACAAAAGGGTTCACCCTTAGAAGTGAACCCAAAAATTGTTCTAAGAAATATGGAAAGTAATAATTCTCTTATATGTGGAAATTTCATATCAATCCAATGACAAATTAATTATTTTTTTATTAATTAAATTTCTCATTTCTTTAATTACGGTTGTTACACATCTTAACAAAATTGTTGATATATATTGATTAGTAAAATAGAATTAAAAAAAATCCAACATAATCATGTTTTAAATTATTTTATCTTATCTGAATAAGCTTTTCTTCTTTTTTTATTCCGTTTAAACAGTAATACTACATTTTTAGAATTTTATAAAAATGATCATAATATTTTTTTATTTGATTCGTTTGTTGCGCTTGAGTTATCAATGTAAATATTTTTTTGATCTATTTATTAGTAAATTAAAATCAAATATAATATTTCAATATAAGTAATGCTTTAAATATTATTATTTATTTTCCTTATAACCGAATCTGATTTTAATTCGACTATTCTTCCGTATAAATATTAAATACACATTATTTGGGGTCAATAATTAGAAAATGATATATATTTTATAGGATTTTAATTATTTAATTCACATTTTTATAAAATGACATATCTTGGTTTTAGGATCCTTAAATCTTTCATTTCCCAATTTTGAGCTCAATAAAAAAGTAATTTTAAATTAAATTTAGTTTAATAAATCACACTTCTTTAATATTTTCATCAATTTTTAAAATCTTAACCATATATGAATCATGGAAAATAAAATTGTATAGAGAAATATATAAAGTTAACTTTTCTGTATTTTGTATTAAATTTAAAAATTAAAATTTATAAACACATCTAAACGGATTTAAATAGGTTTATGTTACTTCTAACGGGTTTAAAGGGTTGAGTCTAAATAGGTCTTATATATAGACATGTTTAAGCGGGTCAGGTATGCCCGTTTTAATATCTCTCTGCTAATGAGACAAATCAAAATCCTCGCAAAATTCGAGGTTTGTCCTATAGAAAGCTCTTTTAAAAGAACATCATATACTTTTGGAATTTTTAAACATAAGTGTACTTCTGTAGGACATTTTCCCGAAACTAAGATAACAATGTCGAATAAAATGGAAAAACATAATTTATTTTGTAGACGATATTTTTTTTATTTTGCAGATGCAATTACATTTGTTTAGTAAATATAAAACTAATTTGTTTTCAATCGTATTTAGAAAACAAATATACATGTAATAATTTGGAGGTTTATATAAAACGATGAATGAAACATTATACCACATATTGGTTTTGACATACAAGATGAGCAAATAATAACTTAAATCAACTTTCAAATAACAAAATGTCCGCACTTGCATGCGGTCCGGTCACCTTCTACCACGTATTAACACTACAAGAAAACAACGTTTTTGCGACTGGATCTTGCGACTATACTTGTAGTCGTAACATTTGGCAACTATTAGGGGACAATATTGCTACTATTTTGCGACAACGGATATATGGACATGTATTAGTAGCTTATATACGACCAAAAATGATTGTCGCCAATTTAGTCGTCGATTCACGATTGATTAACGACCATTGTTGAGACCGGAAATAAAAGTCGCAGGCTAGTCGGTGATATGACGACTATTTTTGCGTCTGATGTGAAGAGTCGTAGAAAAATCGTGAATTGGTTAGTACATGGGCGACTAATGCGCTACTTCGGATATAGTAGTAACCAAGTCGTTTATTTGTCGATATTGATACGACTAATATTCAACTCATTATTCGTGTCGCAAAGTAGTCGGGTATGGGTCGTATCATATAGTATTTTTGGATATTTTGAAAGCAATATGAGATAGTTTGGTTATATTTTACATGTTTGTGGTAGGTGTACATGTTTCAAAGCTAATATATACTTGCAATATGTAAAGTGTATAATCGCTTTTTTCCAACTTCTAATAAATACGTATAAGTTGCAATATTATATATTAACTAAAATTTATTGTAAACTTAATTAACCCTTAAATAGAAACCTAACGCTTAGCAATCTTTACACTAGTTTTAAGGAATCAAAATTTAAAAATTCAAGTTCTTAATAGTTATAGAATAAGAGTGAAGGAGAGTTAGTAGCGATCGAGAGTCTCGTGCTCGTTTGAGTACCATGTCGGAAAAGGATTAGGGTGCCTACACGAAATCAAAGAGGGAAATACGTTAGATGTTGTTAATAATTTATATGATCATAAGATGTTCAATATGACAATTTCAAAATATTCATACCTCATACTGTTCCATCAAACTGTTCAACTCATCCAAAGATACTCGATGATAGTCAATTGAAGAAGGCCCTTCTATTCCTCTAAGCCAAGTAACCCCTAGGTAAAAAATATATATATTCTCATAATTTTGTTCTATATTAATGTCTTACTCATATTTTCTAGAAAACATGTCAACATACCACAAAATCTTTCGATCCATAAAAATCGAAGCAAAACAAACAAATGCTTGTTTGGAACTTTTTTCAAAACGCCTCGACAATTCCTCAGCGGGTGGTCAATATGCAACACATTATATGGCCCTCTTCCTTCAATTCCAACATCATTATTTAGTAAGTTTTTTTTTTTGGTCAACAGTAAGGTTTAATTATAAGGTGATTATAAAACTCTGAAACATAAACTTACTCGGCATCTTTTAGCGTGAATTGGACTTTAGCGCGTGTACGTGTGAATATGAATTGACCTTTGAAGAGTCATCAACCCATTCAAGCTCTCCAACCCATGTTATAGCACCAACAACATCTATATGAATTTTTTTTTTAAATATAAGTTAATCCCCTAAAAACAACAACCACAATTCTTCCAAATCCGATGTTAGATTTCTCCACTTAATCTAATAATAATGTATTGTAAACAACACTTGCCAATTGCATATTTATCTGGAACTGTCCCATCATTAATTCCTTAGATTGGTTTGATGCTCAAGAGGTCATCCAAAGTTGGAGGATCGAATTTCTCAGTGATATTTGTCTCGTCAGTTATAAAAAATATCATTATACGTTGGACATACTCTGTCATACTTTGGCTCTAACGAAACCTTAAAATCAGAAAACTTAAACAAGCAACCTTCTTTCTGTAAACGAAAAAGGAACTCCCGGGCATTTTTTTCAAAAGCTAAAGCCTAAATACGACTTCCCTGTTGATTATAACCAAAGGTTACAAAAGGAAGTACACAAATCAAAACGTATGGATTTATGGGTGTCATGTATACCCATTAAAATGAAAGGGGTGAAATTAATTCCAAGCAATAAAAAAATGTAGAAGAAGAATACCGTTTCATCGGATAAAATTAATTCTAAAAGAGCATCATAGTGAGTAAAACACCAGGCTCTCAAAACCTTCGCTCTAACATTCCAGCGATTATCCCTCAAAGTAATATCAACAATTTTGTGAAATTATGAGTTTTCAGAATCGCATGTTATAAGCAGATTCATTTTGTGGATATCTCTTTGAATATCAGAGAATGATAGGGAAGAGATAGAAGAAGAAAGTAAAGAGTTTTTAGGGTTATTGAAATAAATACCCGGTAACTATTTTAACTCGATAAGCATCATTTGCGACTTTACATTAAAATCTACTTACTCGTTTTGGGATTTTCTCGAATGATTACATGAGAATGGCCCATGTATGCTTTTGTTTCATAATCTCTAATAGTTATGCGTTAATTTTACCATAAGAAACTAATTGTTCATAATCCTCTCAGCTTAACGAAATACATTGATTTGTTCTTCAAAAGGGAACATGTTCTCGATCGGTTAGTAAGTTTAAGTACTAAATTTTAATCAATGTTTAATACTCATTGATTATTTTTTTCAGTTTTTGGATATCATGGAATACGAGTAATATACTAAGTTACTAAAGATAACCAAGTTGACAAAAAAAAAAAGAAATACTAGAGAAAACCATAAACAAAGTGTGGGTTATAAATGCAAATTTAATTTAAATTCATAAACCATAAGTATGTTCTTCACTTCCCAAATCCAACAAAACACACCCAACATTCTTAACATAGAGGAGGCTTAGGGTACCTGAACAAACAAAAAAATCATATTATAACAATAACACATAAGATCGCAAAAAAAAACATAAACATCTATACTATATGATTATGAGTTGTGAGATAAATACCTCTTGACAAAATCATGGAACTCTTCAACTTCATAGGCATCAAAGCGTATCTTAGAAACTCGTTGAATTGCCTCCAGCCTCACCAACCCTAATCAACAAAGAAATTTTAATTATTTGTCATTTTACACTAACTGGAACGAATTTACAAACAAAAGCTTTGATGTTTCATCATACCACCACTGTTATTGGCGATATGAAAGCACTGGAATAAGCAGAAATATATCCTATTCGGACTTTTGCCTCATTCCCTAACCAGCCTAAGAGCAAGATCACCATTGACCACACAATCCAATGACTCGTTTCTGCCAACATTTACTGCTGATTAGCTTTCAGACATTCTAAGAATATTGTACATGAAATAAATTGATGTTATACTTACTCCAAATCTCTAATTCTGAATTTTACTTGAAGTCGCCTCCAGAAATAAGTCTCAGTATCATTTGCAGTAACCACTGTATCTCTTACGAATCATCAATTCCAAGCACAACACCAATCAAATCTATATCTCAAACCAATAAACATAACAAACAAATCCATAACAAAATCATATTAAAACAATAATTTCCCATAAAACTTGTAACCTTAAGTCCAAAAAACTATACTGATTGGATATGTGCTAGTTATAGTGTCATTTGAAATGCCACGTATATGCTTCAAGTCTAAGTAGTGCTGGCCATTATGGTATGAAATTTTCCAGATTACACTCGAACTAGTTCGACACAGAGAGAATAAACTATCTGTCAAGCGGTCAAACATTCGCCTACCAAGGATATGAACGTTATCCCATTGTACCCACTGGCCCTCATATTCCACCAGCCACTCGAAGATTTCAACGAAATCACCCCAAATTTCTCCTTCTATCCTTTGGCCCTATCGTTAGAAAGTGCAAGACTTAAAACTTTAAACAGCGTAGGAACAGAATTTTATACAGCGTAACATCAAAACTTTATACATCGCATGGACAGATAGAGAGATAACATATTCATCCACCAAAAGTAGTTTGATGGTTTTGCCGGAGAAGACCTGTTGATACATCCAACACCGAAGGACCTTCAATTTCAAACTCCATTTCGTCGTCGACTTGTTGATCTCCAAGAGGAATTAGTGTTGCCTTTGTGCCATTGGTCTTTTTGCAATACATTTTCCGTTGAGAAAATAAATGTAAGACGAAAGGAATTTGAGAGATGAAGTGAATTTGAGAGAGGTTATAATGGTTAGGGTATTGGCAGTTTATGGTAATTTAGGTGCCATAAATATATTGGGTTTGGCGGGCTTTAATTAGATATATCAGTACGTTAACTTTGGTTTCGATCAATGTAAATATCTTATTGATTCTCGGTGCACATAACGGTTTATTTGTGTCACATAATGGCTAGTCATGAACTAGTGCATTACACATGGCATATTAAAAAACTACTGTTTGACACTTGCCCTCACACTTGTAACTATTGAATTAGATGTCAAAAGATCTTTGGGTTCGTGTTGCTAGTTATGTTGAGTTCTTCTATCAATCATCCATTTGATATTTTATTTATGTTTTAGTATCATATTGTAGGTTTCACGTTTTCAATTATTGGTAAGTTACAAATTGTGAAAAAATTACATCGTACTAATTATCAGAATTAGTATATTTGAACCACAATATTTTAATGTTTGGTGTTATATTAATGTATAGTGTTCTACTGTGACTAGTGTTACACCAAAATTGCATTCCCAATGTTGATAGCTAAAAAAATCTTGCATGACATAATGACTATGTTAGCAAGATTTGACATAAAGTAGTCTAATAATTACGACTACTTAAAATATAGGGTCTACATTCGGCTTCCTACACACGCGCAACCGACATTAGTGGATAGGTGATTATCTAGGGAAATGTGCACTATATACACGATGATCTAGGTTATTAAAGTTAAGTAGATTTTTCGTTTCATTATTTTATTAATTATTCTTGTGCGGGAAAGTGAATAGTCGTGTCTATATGTACGGTTATGTAGAAGAAACTCAGTCAATCAAATTAGGGATTTATAAATACCCAGTCTGTCAAACTCTTCGTTAACCCACACTACAACAACATGCCTATGTCTTATGCATACTGGCCATGGCGTCGATATGATCAGCCTTACTACGAAACCCGCTCAGTGACAAGAAAACGTAGAGCAATCATCCCATTCTACCTTCTAGCGTTGTCTGATGATGTGATAACGAAGATTCTCGCTCGTGTTTGCGAAGGAGACATGCAAGATCTCCGTCATTCGAAGATAGCTTGCAAAACCTTGAAGGAGAATACAGAAACACAAGAGTTCTTCAACTCGGTTAATCTAACACAGATGGCATACCATGCTTGGGCTCCGGGATTTGATTGGACAAAATTCAATGAAAGCTGATACGACGCATGCAACACATCAGCCATCCTTCTCAAAGGAATCTCAGACTTCTTCTTCGATAACAAGAGAGATGAAGGTCTCGCACGCATACAGGCGGCTGCAAAAGATGGACGCATCTTAAGAAAGTATGTGTATGGATGCATACGCAAAGTCTTCGGGGAAGACAGAGATGATGAACTCTTCGGTAGATATGAATTTACTCGAGAAGAGGCAGCGCAACTGCGATTAAAACTACCTTGTCTGGATCATAGTTCATGGGGATGCTCGCTTCCTGATTGGTTCAAAGCGAAACGTGACGAAAATAGTATTGATCGTGTGTGATACTGCCGATGTTCTATCTTCAATCCTTGGCGCTCCGGGTGGCCAATGTTTAAGGACTATTGCGACCAATGTTTCTGGATTATGCATACAACATTCTTCTGCAGACTGAAAGATAACAACTTCTCCCGATTTCCCTGTAATCGATGATGTCGTATTTATGTATGTTTTGCCTTTTTTACAATAGATGTTTACCCGTAGCAATATCTAGTATTTTGTGTCTACCACAACTTCTACGGATTTCTAGTATTATGTTTGATGGTTCAGCGTTATTGCATCCCAAAGAAATCACTTGAGACAGAGAATTACACAAATAAACTACACACTTTAAAAATAACAAGATCAACGAGAACTTGGTTATAAATTATACCCTAAACTCTAAGTAATTGCTAGACCTCATATATTTACCCTAAACTCTAAACCCAAACGTTAAACCCTAACCCTATATATACCCTAAACTCTAAACACAGACAATAAACAATAAACCCTAAATATTAAGGTTTATAACCCTAAGCCCAAATTTTAAGTTCAGATATATATGGGAGCATCATGGAAAAAATGCTCAAGTCAATTGGTATTTTTTATGTAACGTTGTAAGATTTGTGTTTATGGGTGTTTTATTATTACATATGTAATTTATGTAGTCTTTTATGTAATATTATAATTATTAATAATTTTGTCAATATCTACAAATATAAATGCAAATGATCATATACCCTAAACTCTAAATCCAAACATTATACCCTATACATTATCTAGAGAACTGCCAATGCACGATAATCTAGGTTATTAATGTTAAGTGGATTTTTTGTTTCATTATTTTATTAATCATTTGTGTGGGGAGAAATGAAAGGTCATGTCTTTATGTAAGGTTATAAACATGAAGTAAACACATTCAATAAAATAGGGATTAATTAATATCCAATATTCGGTTTAAGTAATTGAATCAACTCTCCACTTCAAAATCACCACCGATTCAGAACGAAACCCAAAAGCCATCTCAAATGCCAAACCCTCATGTATACTGGCCGTTGCCTCGTTTCAACGACCCGCCCTACGAAAGACGGTCGGTGAAAAGAAGGCGGAAGGAGGCAGCGAGACCATTCAACCTGCTCGACTTGCCGGAAGATCTAATAAGGAACATTCTTGTTCGTGTCTGCGAAAATGACGTGTAGGATCTCTGCCACTCGAGGATTACATGAACTTGGTTGAATGGAATATCTCAAACAGACGAGTTATACGCCTATATTAATCTAAAGAACAAGAGTAGTTGGGTTTGGAGTCCCGGTTTTGACAGGACAAAATTCCATGAGAGGTGCTACGACGCAGGCAACAGAAACGCCATCTGCCTCAAAGGAATTCTCAAATGTGTTATTCGAGAACAAGCGGGTTGAAGGAGTCGGTCAAATCAAGGTTGCTGTGGGAAAATAATGCATCATGAGCGAGTATATCTTTGGCATGATGTGCAAAATGTTCAGGGACGACTGGGAGGAAGGAGTCTTCGGTAAGTATCAATTTACTCAAGAACGTGCTACTCATATTCGAAGCAAACTGCCTAAGATCATTGGGAATGGGTGGGAAAGGATGATTCCAGATTGGTTAATTGCAAAACATGACCAAAACGAGCCTCATATGATCACCGAGTGTAAATGTTCGAAATACGATCCAAGTCAACTATGGTGGGAGAAGCCGAAGGGGGACGACATGTGGGATAAATGTTACTGGATTTTGCAGGTTGCCTATGTTTGCAAAATGGTCGCGGAAAACTTTATTCTCTTTAAGTGCAATCGTTGAATTTGAGGATTGTTAGAACTTTTAATTAATTTTCTATTTATATGTTTGAAGAAAATTGCCTAAACCCTAAACCCTAAACCGTAAACCCTAAACCCTAAACCCCAAACTCTAAATGAGAGACAAGGATAATATTCAATGTTCCTCTCAACCGATATTATTTAATTTCCTTCATATGATAAGTTCGTATATACTCAAAACAAAATCACATATATCTAGAAAGATTCACAAATTTATAATTTAATTTCTTGACCACTTCATCTCGCTATGTATGTTTGATTAAGATCATTCGATATAAAAGAAAAGACGAAACCTCAAATTTTAGGTTTTAGCATCTCCAAAAGAAACCTCAAAACCTCATTTTTGAGGTTTGGCTCACTCCAAAAGAAACCTCAAAACCTCGAATTTGCGGTTTCATCTTTTCTTTTGCAATCTAGTCTCTGTAAATAAATATTTCATTAGTTTTGACCATTAATCACTTCGAAATGTATTGATTGATCCTATTTAAGAGTATCACGGAAATACGTTTGTTGGATAATTTTAGTTGTAATATTAAATGTAATTTGTATGTTTCTCAAACTTCAAATTTGAGGTTTCACTATTCAAAATCTAAAAATTTGAGTTTTTGCGGGTGGGTTGGAGATGCTCTATAATGAAACCTCATAATGAGGTTTTACGGATCCTTTTTAGGGTATAGGGTTTTGTTCACTCCAAAAGAAACCCTAAACCCTTAAAATCTAAAGTTTCGTGTGTAACATTCTAGTCCGAAAGCTATTTCTTAAATTTGCTGTGTACTATTTTTAATTTGAGTGTTACCAAAATTGCAAAACTATTTCAAAGAACTTAAACCACAAATTTGCTTTCATAAAACATGTCTTCAATCGTTCTTTATATTGTGAGCAAAACTTGTTCTGATTTTAATAAAGTAAAATAGATTAGTTAAATTTTTAAAACAGAGTCAATAGAAAAAGGAATATATTATGACCACGTTACGCCTACAAGTGGGAAAAAATTCAAAATATTTGCCAAATTAATCCGGGAAATCTAAACCCAATTTTATAGCCCAAAATATTTCAATTACCCGCCTATACCCAAGAATTTTCGACAAAGTGCCGAGAAATCATCAAATACGTCAAAACCATATTTTCTTTTGTTCTTCCCCTTTTCAGAAATCTCCTCTTCTGCGCCCACCCATCTCAAACTGATATCTCTTCTTCGAATCTCTTATTCGAAGCTTTCTATTTCATAGCTTACTTTGGCCGAAACCCTATCGACTCTCTCATATTCTTCCTTGAATATCTCAATCACGAAACCCTCCGTGAATCGATGCCTACGGGTACATGTAGCTATGTCGTTAGTTTTCTTATGCTTTGCTTTGCTTTTGAAACGGGACAGGCTAAATCTCATAGTCGTATGGTAAACATCTTGCTATTAATAGCGACAATGGATTTACGACTAAATCCATTGTCGCTAAATCTCATAATCCAAATACGACAATGGATTTAGCCTGTCCCGTTTCATTGTCGCTAAATCTCATAGTCGTATTACCATACTCGCCGACTAATAATACGACTATGAGATTTAGCGACAATGGATTTACGACTACCATATTTCACTACAAGAAATATGAGTATTGATAGCACTTGAGGATAGCACGATTTTGCTAAATGCTGTTATAGAGAATGTGTTGGGGTAGATACTCTATTACAACATTAGATCAATGCTATGTCATTATTTTATTAAGAGGGAAACTAAAATTACATTTTAGAGCCTAATATCTGCTATGAAAAAAGTGGGCAACAATACTTACACAAAATTTACATATTTTGCGTCCAAATCATTATATGTTTTAGAAAATAAAAATAAAAACTCACTTAGAACAAAAAATTGTCCTCCTTTTGTCGTTCAAAAAACAAAAAATCTCATTCTCTCTCTCGTCTAAGTTTTGGGTCTCCGATCGAAAACCTTTTCTATCACCATCTCCGCCTTAATTCTCCGTTTCTAACACTGCCTCCTCCTTCAAACCTAACCTAGCTTTCAATCGATCTTTCTGATTTTTCTTAATCTGCCATGTGACGGCGACGGTCTGAGAAAAACTGGCATTTTGTGTAGCTGGAATTTTTGAGAAGAGATGCAATTGCTTTGCTGTGAGGTACGACGCCGTGGCTGAGAAGGAGGCTACTGACGAAGAAGGTTCTGGTGAAAAGTTTGAGTATCAAGCTGAGGTTAGTTCCTCTTTCAATTTCTCCACAACTTTCGAACTCTAATTTAGGGCATTTCTCGGTTTGATTGTTAAAATCAATCTTTGTCATGACTTCTCTTTCTAGGTAGATTTTGGATTTGGACATATCGATCATCACTTACCCTCTAGCAGAAGCCCTTTCGCGCATCCACGACGATTGTCTCGTGATACCCAAAACTCTACGACAGTGATGACCGCCTCTACGCCTGCATCACAGAACTCGGAGTTCCTTTGTTCAGAGAGCACTTTCACCAGGTACTTCTTCATCTCTTCTTTCTATGTATCTCTTAGATCTTTAATCTGAACAGACATTGACACTTAATTGCGTAGAAGACATGTTTCAGACTAGAAGTAACCATTTCCATCTCGCTTCTTTGTATATTTTCTTTTTATTATCTACCTTTTCAAAGAGACTAAGACAATCTTGATTGTCCTCAAAATCAACCCTTGTCCAGTTAATGCCATCCTGGATATATTCCTGAAACCGTTGTAAAAAATATTAGCACCTTGGACGGGAGACATTTGGGCTTTTAGAATCTAGTTTATGTGAATACACTATCTAGTAGGTATATTACATGAACCCGTACAGTTCATACAGAAAGAGGAAACTTTACCTCTTCCTCCAGCTTGAATAGATGGCGGTTAAAGTGTTGCTGCAATCTCTCATTTGCATAATTATACATAACTGCTCAAAGCTATTTTTCTGCAGAAGAATGTA
Organism: Orychophragmus violaceus; assembly: GCA_030180135.1. Lineage (NCBI taxonomy): Eukaryota > Viridiplantae > Streptophyta > Magnoliopsida > Brassicales > Brassicaceae > Orychophragmus > Orychophragmus violaceus. Next base: position 77,579,473 of record CM058235.1, on the reverse strand, counting down.
AAGTTGTTCAGAAAATCATTTCTAATAGTTGTTATTATTTAGGGATGAATTGCAAACTGAATGTCTAATGATGTCAGATATAAATCGCTGTTCTTGAGTGTAACAGGCCAACTTTGCTTGGAGATGGTGGAGAGCTTGAGATTCGTGGCAATGGTTGAGCTGACCATATTGGGCGACTTACCTTGTCTTGTGATTTTTCAGCCGCTGCTGGTCATGGGAATCAGAAGATTGTATTGTAAGTTTCAAACTTAGGCTTGTTGGGTTTTAAACTTGATCTTCATGCTTGCATAGCTAAAATGTAGATCATTGGCAGGTGTGGCGGTTGGAGACCTTAACTAGTTTATGTGCCATTTCTTTTGTTAGAGCAGTTTTAATGGATCATGACAACCAATTGCAGGTATTTTCGGAAGCTTATTCTCACATGGTGTCGTCTTTGGCAGGGTTAATCAAAAGAATTTTCCTCCTGGAAAGCTATTGTTTGCTGGAGTTGTTTATGGAAGGAATATTTGGGCGAATGATACTACATACTCTTGAATCTGCAACTTCGTTCTGAATTTGTTATGTTGTTTGCATTAGTTATAATTTTATAATGTTTGTATAAGATAGTTTGAGTTATTAATAAAAGTTCTAAAGTTTCTAATCTATTTTTTAGATAAATCCAATACAGCAACAATATATATATACATATTATAATCTTCAATTGAAAATAATATTTTATTTATATGAAAAAATAAAAAATGAAATACACAATAGTTTACGGTTTAGGGTATATATAGGGTTAAAAACAAATAAAAGTTAGAAACAAAGAAAATTTAAAATATTAATACTAATATTAACAAGTTTAGGGTTTAGGGCATTGGTTTTGATTTTATAGATTTTAATAAAATCATCTTCTAAACAAAATTAAAAATATTAATACTAATATTAAATAGGTTTGGGGTTTAGGGCATTAGAATAAAGGGTTTAGTTTAGTTGGCTATAAATTATATATTTAAAAAATTAGAAGTTTTAAGACATTTTATTTAGAATTTTGGGCATTGTATTATAGATTTAGGGTTTAGAGTATTGGAATAAAAAGTTTAAGATTCACATTTAAATATAGGTTTTAGGATATATGGTTTAAGGTTTATGACTTAGGGTTTAGATAAACAAAGAAAAACTAATCGAGATTCATTTTAGTTTAGATCCAGTTCGGGTTCGGAACAAATTCGGTTAGAACAATAATATTTAATTTATTTTATTAGAAATACTTATGAAATAAATAAAAATGAACAAACAAATTTAAGGTATATATATAGTTATAAACAGGATTTAGGGTTTTTAGAGTTTTGAACATTTTATTTAGTTTAAAACATTTTAATACATGTTTAAGGTTTAGGGTTTGAAGTATTGGAACATAGGGTTTAGGGTTCACACTTAAACATATACTACCATATCATAACCCTAAATCCTAAATTTATATTTCAATACCCTAAACCCTAAACCATCAACTCTAAACATATATTATAATGTCCTAAACTCTAAATCAACAAAAATACATGCAATACTTAATAATCAAAGTTCTAAATATATTTTTTCATCCGAAATTTTAAAACTTTAATTATATACCCTAAACACAAATTTTAAACCCTAAAATGTGAGTAAACTCATAAAATGTTTTAGATTATGATAATAATGGTATGAATGCTTATATTTTATATTTATATATAAGTTAAACGAATATTATTAATGTAAACCATGTTCTATTATCACAATTTGTAATTAGTGTAATTATTATATATTTTTAGTTACAACATGAAACCAATAATTTTAATATCATGGTGGCAAACCAATTTTAGAGATTTACCACCAAAATTTTTGTTTAGCCCAACTTTTCCCGCTTTTATTTTGGATTTGGGGGTAAATAAAAAATTAGGGCAAATTTTAGCCAAGCCCATGCGATTCTCTATGTGAACCCACCATCATATCTCTCTCTTCTCCACCCAGTTTTTCTCGATATTGAGCCGGCGCCGCATCTCTCACTTCCCGAATCCGAACCCACCGTCGACTCTCCCTCTGCCTGAATCCACCGTGGACTCTCCCTCTATCTGAATCCACTGCCGGTTCATTATCTTCTTCTTCCTATCCCTGTGTTGATTTTCCGGTGAACTACTTCAACATCCTTCCGGGATCTGAGTAGCCATTTCCTCCTCCGTCTCCGGCTAAACACATCAGAGGTGTTCTCGCGAGACGACACGGCTCCGTGAAGCCGAATTCTTCGGCGATCCCGGAAGGTAGCGAGGCGGAAGGAGGCGGAGTGGGTCTGGATAAAATCTTTGGATTCTCAAAGAGTTTCTATAGCAAGTACGAGCTCGGTGATGTAAGTCCCCCTTATGCAGTGAAAAGCTATATATGTTTGCTTAAGGCATTTTACCCTCGAGCTTTTATTGTTAATATTATGGAGGCCCAAACTGTCCTGAATGTGATATTGAAGTTATGCTTTATCATTGATAACTTTTACTTGAACAGAACATTTACACACCTGGGCATTTCTCCGCAGAACCTTATGTTTAGACTCTACTCTTTTCCTGATATTATTAATTTCATTATCCTTGGGCTTTTGTGGATCAGGTTCTCTGATTTAACCGGGACTGATCATAGTGAAGGAGCGGTAGAACTCGCTCAACATCTCTCCCAACGTGATGGTTTCCCAAATATATGTTTCATGGTATGATTTGTTTAGCTTCATTACCGAAAAGGTTTGCAAAACCCACAAAAATTCTTCCTTCATAGACGTATAATTAGCTTAATTCCTGTGTCTATTTCTTCTTTTTGGTTAAATGGTAACTGACCATGATCAAGGAGTGGGATATGTTGTTGGTTACACAATCACCATCTAGTAGTACAGAACACAAAGTCTTGTCTATTAACTAGTTGTGCTTACAAAACATCACAAGATTTAACAAAGATTTTTGAAAAATAGTTCCAGGGGGGCTCTTGGTTGTGGGACTAACGGTTTGCTCTCGTAGGTTGATGATATCCTTGATACAAAATTGGAACGACAGTTCAAGCTGGTAATGGGCAAAGGAACTTTAGATGCCATTGGTTTGCATCCTGATGGCCCTGTGAAAAGGTACCTCCTAAGATTGATTTCCTTTATAGAAAATTACTGCACTTGCGACAGGTGAATTATATTAGTTTTGGTTACCAATGACATTCTCATTTCTCTGTTTCAGAGTCATGTATTGGGATTCAGTGTCCAAGCTGGTTGCTCCAGGTGGAATATTGGTACTCGTGAAATACATTTAGTTGAAAGCTGCCGAAATTTCCTGATCCCCTCGCTATAGAACTGTTACCTTTAAGCAAACTGTCTCTATGTTACCTAAACTTTTGTTCCTGCTTCCGCTAAAGGCTATCACATCGTGCAACAACACAAAGGACGAACTCTTGGAAGAAGTGGAGAATTTCAACATCAGGAAATCAAATTTAAGTGGAGCTGGAAATTCCGCCACTTCTTCCTTGGACTTGATAAAGGTACTTAGGAAGACTTTGAGCAGTTAATGCACTATCATTTAGATGTTCCTCATTGCTAAAACCGTAATGCATTTTTTTCTTAAATTTGGTTGAATATTGAAGGAAGCGAAAGGCAAAGGAGACTGTGTTACCGTTGAAACATGCCCGCATTACCTAGCTTTCTCAGCCGAAGAGATTCCAGAAGGTGACATTCGTTTCAAATGCTCCCCGTCTATACGAGAATCCTCCATGGGTAAAGCTTCCTTCTAATGCAGTGGGATCATACTTAAGACATTACAACTATTAAGTTTATGTTTTCAGTTGAACTTGTGTTTATTTTTGTTGGTATACTTGTATTTCTTGTTTGTGGATGTTTATGTTTAAGTTGTAGAAATTTGAATTGTTTGTAATTATATGTTTATAAATTTTAAATATATTTCTACAATTCTAATTGATTTTAAAATAATAATTGAAACCCAGAATTCAAAATATAATTATATAATAAAATTTTATAGCTCCAATTAATATTAAATATGGCAAAATATAAAAGTGTTCATAAAATATACAACAGCCATAAAGATTGGTCATTATAAATAATAATACAGCAAAAACAAAAATGCTAGGATAAAGTATAATACAGCCCTAAAATATTGCCACCACAATATATATTATTGCACGAATAATATGCTGCATTAATTTATAAAATGGCGATAAACCAATGCTACTGAAAACTATATAATCACATCAAAATTAGCGCTATCGTAGACAGATATATGATAGCATGTCAAATTAGTGCTATCGTAGATGGCTGACCTAAGATGGCAGCGGCAAACATAGCGTTTATGGAAACGCTACCATAGACATATGATAGCGTTTTCGTGGTGCTATCAATACCCATATTTCTTGTAGTGTTTTGTCGTATGTTTGTCGTAAACCCTCGATTAACGACTGTTTTGCGATTAAAGGTGCAGTCGTAAGAACGTTGTTTTCTTGTAGTGTAAATAAACAATGTTTTCTGTAACAAACATTCTACCACGTATTAGTTTTTACGCACAAAACGAACAAATAACTTAGATCAACTTCCAAATAACATAAAATAGTCCAGTTCTCGCACATGTGTATGGATAGATCACCTAGAGTGTTCCACAATCCAAAATAATACTTTAAACTATCTACAACCGCTCGCCAGTGTAAACTAACAAAGATGAAGGATATTTTGATTTAGAGTAATCCAAGTGGCACAAAACAATACAAATAGATACAAAATAGTTTCTTACGTTTCAATCCTAAATGACAAAAATTGCAACTGTATACAAATATAATGTTTGCAACGGAGGTAGCAAAAAACTAACATCTAAAAATTACAATAACATAGTTTTATCATAAATTTAATATCCACACATGCGTAGCTAGTATTTTAGTAAATATTAATACCAACAATTTATTTATTTTATTATGAATTTTTTTATAATTTAAATAGTAAAGTAGAAAATTTGTAACATATATAGTTTTTATAAATTTTTTAACTAATTTAAAACTAAACGTTAAAAATACAATAAGCAAATCACATATATATATATATATATATATATATATATATATATATATATATATATATATATATATTCGCATATCACAGGTGGAAAACCTATTATGTAGTTTTCTTTCCATCTAAACCGTCCAGCGACGTGTATCTCTACTTTGAAAGTAAATTAGCCCATTTTCGTTTATTCTTCTCCTGAAAATGGGTCTGCATAGATGAAAATATGCTGGGCCAAATTGGTTATTAATTTGATTTTCTTTGTTTTTTTGTGTCGGGGTAAGCCTTTCAATATATTCATCCTACCAATAAATTTTGTTTCAATTTTCCCCACACATAAAGTTATATTATGATTATTTTATTACGGTTGCTCACGCGCAAGGATCATGTTTTTTTTTTTTTGACATGTTAAATTTATTTATCAATAAAAAAAAGTTTTGGCACAAACTAGTACAAAATATTTTTTCATGACGACAAACTTTTCAAAAGACTATTTAAAGCCTAAGTTTCTCTTCCTAGCCAACGTTGCATCATTTCACTATAATAAATCGCGTTGCGGCTTCTTAGTGAGCTGATACGGTTTATGATCGTCTTATCGATAAGCCCCACAAGTTGTACACAAGATTGGTTTCCACGCCCATGACGTCTACCATTCCGTTCACGCCATAAGGAGTGGATGGTTGTCTGGAAATTTAATCTCAGTTGAAATTGGTCTATAGCTGATCGTCGCGACGATAGTAGTGAAGTAGTGGTGATTGACCAATCTGGATTCGCTATGTTTCCCAAGATAAAACCCGCAAGTTCAATCCAAACAGTGTATGAGTATTGACAAGCAAAGAACACGTGATCACGCGTCTCGTTTGGCTCGCCACATAATGTAAATATTTGGATTTGACCCAAGTACGCATACGGTCTCCAGTGGATAGTCTGTTCTTGAAAGCGAGCCAAGTGATGAAAGAGTATTGTGGTATGGCCTGGGGAAACCAAACGAATTTACTTCATTGATTAACGTCATGGTGTTGACCTAGTAGATTCCATGTGTGCTTGGAAGAGAAGCTTGGTTTGTAGTCATCATCTCCATGTCGCCATAGCATACGATCGTCATGCACCTCATCTACCGGCGGTGAAATAGAAGTGATGCGAGTTATCATCGCCCGTAGGTGATAACTACGACATCGACGAAAATTCCACCCTCCATAAGATGATGCATCGGAGACCTTGCGTAGCGACTTATGACTAGTGAACGAGTGTCGGATACACTTGCAACATCAATTAGTTTACCCATATCAGTCCAATTATCAAATCAGAAAAAAGTTTTTTTTACCATTGCCAATGTCCCATCGGATAAAAGAGGCAACCGTGTCCCTTAGCTTTAGTAGTTTTCTCTAAATTTACGACCCTCCATACTTGTCGCTTACATCCCAGAAACATCGAGATCATGTTTCTTCCTTGTTTGTTGTATTTAATGTAATTGGTATTTGTGACTCTTTTAAAAAAAAAAGATGAAATGATTCGTAATTATTCGTATAACGTTCATGTATGTAAGACACCATTTTTTGGATTTATATTTAAACCGGAAATTTTGTTTGGTTAGACCTTAAAAGTGTTTAGTCTAAAATAAACTTCCGGTATCATATTTGTCCTACATGTTTATAAAAATGAAAAACATATAAGATAATTTGAATATATTGAATAACTATGCGGACTTTGAACTCTTCAAATCGGTCGCCCTAATTTTCTCTCTGTCCCGAATTTCGAGGTCGGCCGTTTTCTCATATCTGCTTCGCCGTAGCCTCCCTGGTGGCCGGATCTCGCTACCGGTGTCGGGGAGGGGTGTCTTATGTGTGTAGTTTTTGTGTTCCGCCTCCTTTTCCGGTGTACTCTGCTTGTCTTCTCGTCACATCTGGTATGTCTTCATCTCTGCTTGCGGTGGTTCGGGGCTGCCTGTGTTCGGACTTGCCTGTGTTGTCGTTCTGTTCGGCAGCGGTGTAGTCTCGATCCGGTCGAGCTGACGGTTCGTCAGTGTGCGTAGCTGTGTACTGTTGGGAATGTCCTGAAATCTATTGTACTTACTCTAAGCGAAAGTCGTATTGTCGAGATGAGACAATCACATGACACTAGGTAGTCATAACGCTTTGCTAGAAGCCACTTATGATCAATGAGTTGAGAACTCATTGCTAGTGTACACCTAAGCAAACTGGACGTTAAAGACGAGGTTGATCATTAATGTAATGATCTAGTGAATGCATATTTGATATGCATTCGATATCAATATTCTGGGGCAGTGTCGATCGACACAAAGAGTGTGTCGGTCGACACAACTCGCGGATTACCAGATTAATTCGGTTTAATCGTTGGTTAATTCCGTTGTGGTTTAAGTCGACATATATAAGATATATGGTCGACCTAAACTAAAACAAAAAACCTAATACACAGCCACTGGAAGAGAAATAGAAACCTCTTGAGAGATCTGATCTCTATAGGCACTAGCATCCCTCCTGTTCAGTTTGTGTGCGTGTGGATACCAGTAGAGGCACAGCATTTGAGGTGCTTCATGATCTCGACAACTTGCAAAACTTCCGCTGCAAATCACCAGGTAATCTCGAGATCTGGCAGATTCAATTATAGGAACCTTAGATCCTAGGCTTGGAATTTATACCTAGGGTTGCTAATCCTGATTAGAACTGCTAGAAATTCCTTCAGTGATATCAGAGCCTTAGGGTTCCATTGAATCTGTAGCATGTTGATTAGATTGGTTGAATCTGGATCTCTGTATAGTTGATACAAACATGCTAAAATTCGTTTTCATGAAAATCTAGTTTTAGGGTTTTTTGCTTGAAAAACGATTAGGGTTTATCGCCCTGTGTCGATCGACACCAATCTGGTGTCGGTCGACACAGAAGGATAACCCGAACAAAAATTAGGTTTTGCCTAGTGTCGATCGACACAAGAGTTGTGTCGGTCGACACAAACCTCGCGAGATTGATGAATCGGTTCAATTGGATTGGACCGGTTATCGAGCTTGGTTAATAATGGTTAAACACTAAGGACGGTTTAATTGCGATTGGTTTGATAAGGTTGATGTCGACCGATGCTAATGTAGCGTCGATCGACACTGACCGGTACTCAAAACCAGATCAATTGGATTGATCGGTTATCGCAGATTGTTTTTGGTTATTCTGCATCGATCGACACTAAAGTAGTGTCGGTCGACATCAGATTCGATGGTTTAGGTTATGGAACCTGAAATCACAGAACCAAAGCAAGATAAATCAATTAATTAGAAGAATTAAAACATAATAAAACTGAACGTTTTAAATGGTTCCGTTCCTCAACCAAATATCAAGTGATACTTGATGTCTTTCCAATCTTGTCAACTGTAAAGACTCTTTTCATTGTGCGATAGACTTGCAGTGCGAGATGTCCACAATTACATGAGTAAGACAGGAGTTAATCGTGTTGATGGACTTGCAGTGCAAGACATCAACAATTACATGACTTAAGAGATTGGTTTACTTGACTGTGCCATCAAAATCGTTTTGGGCTCAGAGACATCAGGTGGATTGGACATAAGATGTCAATCCACAACCAAGAGTTATATTCAAATATCCCTAGCAAAGTTATTGCTTACCTAGATAGCTAAAATTTGGGTGATAGCCAGTGGCTCACTCAAGTTTAGTGAAGTATGGGTCTTGGATCATTATATTCATTTGAGGAAACATTGTTTTGAATATAATGCGAGTTTTCTTAAAAGTTAAGACTTCTCATTTCTTGAACATCATAACTAAACCTTTTTCCTTTCTTTGTTCTCAGCTATGACTAACACTCATAACAACTCTTTCTCCCTGCGATCCGTCCTTGAGAAGGACAAGTTAAATGGATCGAATTTTCTCGAATGGTATCGGAACTAGAGAATCGTTCTCAAGCAGGAGAAAAGGGACTATGTCCTTGAAAATGTTCTCCCTGAAAAACCGAGAGCCAATGCTCCACATGCAGAAAGGAGTGCTTGGGATAAGCACTCTAATGATGTGGTCGATGTGAATTGTCTCATGTTGGCTACCATGAACTCGGATTTGCAAAAGCAATACGAGAACGTGGAGTCGCCAGTGGAGATGATCACTAGCCTGAAAAGTATGTTTCAGGAGCAAGCACGAACTGAGAGATACCAGACGGTTAAATCTCTCATTGAATGCAAGCTACCAAAGGACGGTCCAGTCAGTCCTCATGTCATTAAGATGATGGGTTATATTGATAACCTGGGGAAGCTGGATTGTCCCATTAGCCAAGAGTTGGCTACTGACATCATTCTGCAGTCACTGCCGTCAAGCTATGATCAGTTTGTTATGAACTATAACATGAACAACTTGAGGAAGACGTTGACTGAACTGCATGGCATGCTCAAGACAGCTGAGCCTAATATCAAGAAGGGCACTCCAAATGTACTTATGGTACAAGGAGGTAAGAAGTTTAAGAAACTTGGCAAAGGTAAGGGAAAGGTCAAGGCCGTCCAGGTTGAGAACCAGGACGCGCCTGAGCCAGCCCCTAAGCCCAAGCCTGGCCCATCTGTGACTGATAAGTACCATTACTGTAAAGAGCTTGGACATTGGAAGAGAAACTGCAACAAATTCTTGGAAGAGAAGAAGAAGACTTTCGAGACTTCATCTTCAGGTATTTATGTTATAGAAGTAAATGTTACTACTTCTTGGGTATTGGATACCGGCTGTGGTGCTCATATTTGTACAAATATGCAGGGCCTAAGCAACAGTAGGACGTTGGAAAAGGGACAAGTGGACCTACGCGTGGGGAATGGAGCAAGAGTTGCTGCATTAGCCGTAGGAACATTTAACTTGTATTTACCTTCTGGTTTGGTTTTAAAGCTTAATAATTGCTACTATGTACCTGCTATAAGCAGAAATATTATTTCTATTCCTGTTTTGGATGTGGAAGGATATCAGTTTTCAATTAAGAATAAATGTTGTTCTTTTGATTACAATGATATATTTTATGGTAGCAGCCCATTAGAGAATGAGCTTTATGTTTTAAACCAAAGCACACCAATCTATAACATTAACACCAAGAGATTCAAATCAAATGACACGAATCAGACTTTTCTTTGGCATTGTCGTTTGGGCCACATAAACGAGAAACAGATCCAAAAGCTCCATAGTGATGGGCTTCTGGGCTCATTTGATTATGAATCATGTGAGAAATGTGAATCTTGTTTATTGGGCAAAATGACCAAGGCCCCTTTCAACAAACAAAATGAAAGGGCCAGTGACCTATTGGGCCTTATACATACTGATGTGTGCGGCCCAATGAGCACAAGTGCCAGAGGAAATTTTCGATACTTCATTACCTTCACTGATGATTTCAGCAGGTATGGCTATGTCTATTTAATGAGACACAAGTCGGAATCCTTTGAAAGGTTCAAAGAATTCCAAAATGAAGTACAGAATCAACTTGGCAAAAGTATTAAGGCTCTTCGATCAGATCGTGGAGGAGAATACTTAAGCCAAGAATTCAGTGATCATTTGAGTGATTGTGGAATTGTTTCGCAACTCACTCCTCCTGGAACACCACAATGGAATGGGGTGTCCGAGAGGAGGAATCGAACTTTATTAGATATGATTCGATCAATGATGAGTCTCTCAACTCTTCCATTATCCTTTTGGAGATAAGCTCTAGAAACGTCTGCGTTTACACTTAATAGGGTTCCGTCAAAATCAGTTGCAAAGAAACCACATGAGATGTGGACTGGAAATGTTCCGAGTTTGTCTTTCCTGAAGATTTGGGGTTGTGAAGCTTATGTAAAGCGATTAATTACAGATAAGCTCGAACCCAAATCTGATAAATGCTACTTCGTTGGTTATCCTAAGGAAACCAAGGCATACTACTTTTACAACCAATCCGAGAACAAAGTGTTTGTTGCTCGGAACTGCGTCTTTCTTGAGAGAGAATTTCTTTCCAAGAGAAACAGTGGGAGTAAAGTACAACTCGAAGAAGTTCGAGAACCGTAGGAAAATGCTCAACCCGTTGAGGAAGAGCAACAGTTGGATCTACAAAGAGTTGTAGAAACCACGCCTGCGGAGCCTGAAATTCGCAGATCCGAAAGGATCCGTCACGAACCCGAGAGATATGGATTTCTCGTAACTAATTGTCATGATTTATTGATCATTGACAGTGACGAGCCCGCGAATTTTTAAGAAGCAATGATGAGCCCTGACTCCGAAAAGTGGCTAAAAGCCGCTGAATCCGAAATGGGATCCATGTCACAGAACCAAGTATGGACTTTGGTTGATTTAACCGATGGTGCAAGACCCATTGAGTGTAAATGGATTTTCAAGAAGAAAATTGATGTGGATGGAAATATTCAGATCTATAAAGAAAGGCTAGTGGCAAAAGGTTTCAAACAAATTCATGGTATTGACTATGAAGAAACCTATTCCCCTGTCGCTATGCTTAAATCCATTCGGATTCTCCTAGCAACAGCCGCTCATTATGATTATGAGATCTGGCAGATGGACGTGAAAACAGCTTTCCTTAATGGAATTCTGGAAGAGGATGTGTACATGACACAGCCCGAAGGTTTCATCGATTCTAATGCTGCTAGGAAAGTATGCAAGCTTCATCGATCCATTTATGGATTGAAGCAAGCATCTCGGAGTTGGAATCTTCGTTTTGATGAAGCAGTCAAAAAGTTTGACTTCATCAAGAACGAAGAGGAACCATGTGTTTACAAGAAGACTAGTGGGAGTGCAGTTGCATTTCTCGTATTGTATGTAGATGACATACTTCTTCTTGGAAATGACGTTCCGTTGTTACAGTCTGTTAAGGCTTGGATCGGAAGTTGTTTTTCAATGAAAGACATTGGAGAAGCCGCGTATATTCTTGGAATAAGAATCTATAGAGATAGATTAAACAAGTTAATTGGACTGTGTCAAGATACTTATATCGATAAAGTCTTACACAGGTTCAGAATGCATGATTCCAAGAAGGGCTTCATACCAATGTCTTATGGCATTAGTCTCAGCACGAAGCAGTGTCCTGCGACACCTGCTGAGCGAGAACGCATGAGTCGGATTCCTTATGCTTCAGCATTGGGATCCATCATGTATGCCATGCTCTGTACTCGTCCAGATGTTGCTTGTGCTTTAAGCATGACGAGTAGATACCAATCTGATCCAGGTGAAAGTCACTGGACAGCCGTCAAGAATATTCTGAAGTATTTGAGAAATACTAAGGATAAATTCTTGGTGTACGGAGGAAGTGATGAGCTGGTAGTAAGTGGTTACACAGACGCAAGTTTTCAGACAGACAAAGATGATTTCCGATCGCAATCTGGTTACATCTTTTGCCTGAATGGCGGTGCAGTCAGCTGGAAGAGTTCCAAGCAGGACACTGTAGCAGATTCCACGACTGAAGCTGAGTACCTCGCTGCTTCCAAAGCGGCAAAGGAGGCTGTTTGGATCAAGAAGTTCGTCACTGAACTTGGTGTGGTTTCTAGTATTTCTGAGCCAGTGGCTTTGTATTGTGACAACAATGGAGCCATTGCGCAAGCAAAGGAACCTAGATCACACCAGAAATCCAAACACATAGAAAGGAGATATCACCTTATCCGTGATATTGTTAATATAGGAGATGTGAAGATCAGCAGAGTCCCGACGGATGAGAATGTTGCTGATCCACTGACCAAGCCCCTCCCAAGGCCCAAGCATGAGATTCATACTGCTGCTGTAGGCATTAGATTTCTTAAGATATGATCTTGTTTTCAGTGGGAGTTATATTTGTTTTTTTTAGTTGTGACATGATGTTAGTAAAACATAATTTGGTTATGTTGTTTTAATGAAATTGTTTCAGCATTATTTAATTGTGTTATTAAATAATAGTCCCAAAGTAATTTATGACATTTTATAGGTCATCAAGTATGTGACTTGATCATGAAACCCTATAAGCAATAAATGACATAAATTATAATGGTCCCTGGTCGAGGTTGTTAAAGTGGAACATTAACAACCATGTGAGACTAGTATGTGAGGTGACTGATGACTATGTTTCATGGAGTCATTAATAAGAGTATTAAAGTCAATCACATAGATATGTGTTGGAGAACACATGATCGGACATGACCCGTTAATGAGAACTCTACAAGATGTTATATGAGTGTCATAAGAGCTTCTCATTGCGACTATATAGTATAGTCCTTAGACCTGAGTTCATCATGATTTCTTACATATGGATTGGTCCGTCTTGACTTTGTCAAACGTCAACCGTAACTGGTGATTATAAAGACACTAATTAGGCGTATCATGAGATATGAAAGGGGCATGGATGGAACAAGATGGGATTTGTACCTCCTATATAACAGGAGTTGAATATCTCTGGGCCTATCGAAGATTTGATACTGGAAATGCGTGGCCGCGCTCAAACGAGGTGATTGTCAGTCGTTTGTTTTATCAGTACAAATCAGGATTCGATAAACGTGATCTAGCTTAATAAGGATGACACGGTTCTTGCCTTATGCTAGATTGAGATATAGCTACAAAGGGATTAAAGGAATAGATGATTCCAGTACAAGTGGGAGATTGTTGGGAATGTCCTGAAATCTATTGTACTTACTCTAAGTGAAAGTCGTATTGTCGAGATGAGACAATCACATGACACTAGGTAGTCATAACGCTTTGCTAGAAGCCACTTATGATCAATGAGTTGAGAACTCATTGCTAGTGTTATATGATCCTACAGGGTCACACACCTAAGCAAACTGGACGTTAAAGATGAGGTTGATCATTAATGTAATGATCTAGTGAATGCATATTTGATATGCATTCGATATCAATATTCTGGGGCAGTGTCGATCGACACAAAGAGTGTGTCGGTCGACACAACTCGCGGATTACCAGATTAATTCGGTTTAATCGTTGGTTAATTCCGTTGTGGTTTAAGTCGACATATATAAGATATATGGTCGACCTAAACTAAAACAAAAAAACCTAATACACAGCCACTGGAAGAGAAATAGAAACCTCTTGAGAGATCTGATCTCTATAGGCACTAGCATCCCTCCTGTTCAGTTTGTGTGCGTGTGGATACCAGTAGAGGCACAGCATTTGAGGTGCTTCATGATCTCGACTACTTGCAAAACTTCCGCTGCAAATCACCAGGTAATCTCGAGATCTGGCAGATTCAATTATATGAACCTTAGATCCTAGGCTTGGAATTTATACCTAGGGTTGCTAATCCTGATTAGAACTGCTAGAAATTCCTTCATGTACTCAGTCCGTCTGTCTTCGTAGAGCGTCGGCCTATGCCCTCTCGTCGTGTTGTCTCCGACGTGGGTGTGGATCCGGTGGGTGTCCTTGGAGTTCGGAGTCTCTGCGTTGTGGTGAGTTCATCTCCTTCGTTTAGTCTCTGGTGCTCTGGAAGTTGTTGTCGTGTTTTGCTGAGGTAATTACTGGTTTTGGATTGGTGGGTTTAGTCTAGCTTGTTTTAGGTTTGGTTTGGTTTAGATTTGGTTTTGTGTTGGTGTTGGCCCTTGCCCAAGCTTTTGGTTGGCAATTTACGGATCTTGTACTTGTTTTCTGGCCCCGATGTGGATGGTCGTGGTTCTAGCAGATCTGTGCCTCGGTTGGGTCTGATAGCTTCTTTGTTCCTGTCCTTGGGGGGCTGTGTGTTTCCGTTCTTCTGCTTCTAGTGTTGGGATTGCTCTGAGTGGAGAGTGTGCTCTTCCGGTGGTTTCGTTTGCTTCGGTATAGGCCCCGCGGTGTTCTTGCCGCCTCTTGGTTTCGGACCTCCGGCTCAACCATTAGGAAGTGGAGCTTTGGCTCTCATCGCATCAAGTCGTCAGTTGTCGTGTGGTTAAAGTGTCTTCCCGCGGCGCTCCGGTCTATCTGCATACGATTTGTCACGTGGCTTCTGGGGTGAAGCTATCTAGTGAGTTCCGGTGGATCAGTCCTAATAAAATTCGGCTCTAGGTGTTTCTGATTTTCTTCTCTCTCGGCTCTAGCTATGGCTCGGGTGTCTCGTTTTTAGGTTTTGATCCGATGTTTGCTTCTAGTGGGTGCTTTTTGTTGGTGCTAGCTCGTTCTGGCTAGTTTTTATGTTTGTATGGTTGTAACTGATCATCTTTGACTCCGGGGATTTCCTTATATCCGCCGGCTTTTGTCTCTAGGGATGGCCTTTATCCGCTAGCTATTGTCTCTAGGGGTTATGTATCCCGCCAGCTCTGGTTTCATCAAAGTGTAAGACCTTGTTTTAATGAAAATCCTTTAGTGAAAAAAATAATAATAATAACTATGCCCGGCCACATATTTGGCTGTATTACTCGTTTACTTTTCTTTTGTTGTTATTCCGTCCTATTTTTGGGGTTTACTAATATATTCATATATGGTTGTATATGTATTTTTTTTTTTTGTATACACCCACTCAGCTCTGAGTGGTGATCTGTACGTGGTTCAAAACAGAAGGTCTTTATTTGGTCAACCATTAACAATTTTACCAACACTCTGTAGAGTGAAGATGATAGAGAGTGATGTAGCGGAAGCTTTTAGATAGAACTAGATCCGTTGATTCTAAGAATACCCGGAAACTAGGGTTTGAGAATACTCTTCTCAGTGCTTTATCAAAAGCTCTTTAGGAAAACTCCTTTTATTAATCAAATCATAAACTGAATACAATGAAAGGGCTAAATGCCTTATTTATAATAAATCTCAAAAACCCTAAAACCTTAAAAGATAAACACCAAATATAATTAAAAATATAATTGATAAACATTATCTAAATAGAATATCGAATAGTAAAGATATTTGTGATATTTGGAATATCCAAATATTCTCTCCATCATTCTCTCCGGGTTGAAGAAGATTCGTCCTCGAATCTTAAACCGGTTTTTCGTTGTTGAAATCTTCCAAACTTGATCTTCAAATCTTCCAAACTGCACAAAATTCGCACCAATCTGTTTCTTCACAAAATCAGCAGAACACGAAATTTGCACGGAGACACCACAGATAGAATCCGCGCCCGGATTTTGCACGGACCCGAAATCAGAATCAATCTGTTTTCGCCCGGATTTTGCACGCTTCTGATTCTCAAAAGAATCTTCTTTGAAGATGAATTCGACATGTACGATATCATCTTCATAGATGTCATAGACAGGATCACCATAGACCTCTTTGTAGATCTCTTGGTTTTCTTCTCTCTCGACAAAAGGATAAAAGCAATCACTCACCATGACATCCAGAATCGAGCTTTGATTGAGAAACCAAAGCACCAGCTCTGATACCAAACTGATGTAGCGGAAGCTTTTAGATAGAACTAGATCCGTTGATTCTAAGAATACCCGGAAACTAGGGTTTGAGAATACTCTTCTCAGTGCTTTATCAAAAGCTCTTTAGGAAAACTCCTTTTATTAATCAAATCATAAATTGAATACAATGAAAGGGCTAAATGCCTTATTTATAATAAATCTCAAAAACCCTAAAACCTTAAAAGATAAACACCAAATATAATTAAAAATGTAATTGATAAACATTATCTAAATAGAATATCGAATAGTAAAGATATTTGTGATATTTGGAATATCCAAATATTCTCTCCATCATTGATTCCAAATATAAAAGAACCTGAGTGACATGGTAATTAAAGAACCGTTTCGGCTCTGATACCAAATATAAGTAAACTGTTAATCCCTTGATTCCTCGGAATAGCCGGATAACGAGTTCTTCTTAAATCGTTGATTCGACGAACGAATACCGAAAATAAGGAAACAAAGAGAAACCTCTCAATTTTTATTAATCAAATCATTAAACTCAATACAATAAAAGGGCTAAATGCCTTATTTATAATAAATCTCAAAACCCCTAAAACCTTAAAGATAAACATCAAAATATAAATATTATTAAAATATAAATAAATCATAATTATCTAAATAATTAAGATATTGAGAATATCTCCAAATATCTAGCTGCATCAGTCTCTCCGACGACGAAAAGATTCGTCCTCGAATCTTATTCTTCTGTAGATATTCTTTTTCCATTGCTTTCTGTGATTGCCGGCCCCAAGTTTGATAAATAGTTGAACTATTTTCAATATTCACCTTGATGAAGTCGCATGTCTCTTTACTTATTAATTCATTGCTTAAGGAATAGCCACATGACTCACAATCTTCTAATGCACGTGTCCAATTATCTTCCTCACCGTTAAATTTTGATGTTCCACTTTTTATAACACCTATGAAATCTCTCACGTACCTTTTTGTTGTCTTGAATGCATCCTTCACGAATATGAAATCGATTGGCTTGACAATTATTATGTCATCGCAATATATATCATATATTGCAGGACCAATAATTTCTTTGTACTCTCCATACAAATCGTCTGTCGAACTAAACAGATATTCATCTGTGTGATAATAACACCCGAGTGACATGGTAATTAAAGAACCGTTTCGGCTCTGATACCAAACTGATGTAGCGGAAGCTTTTAGATAGAACTAGATCCGTTGATTCTAAGAATACCCGGAAACTAGGGTTTGAGAATACTCTTCTCAGTGCTTTATCAAAAGCTCTTTAGGAAAACTCCTTTTATTAATCAAATCATAAACTGAATACAATGAAAGGGCTAAATGCCTTATTTATAATAAATCTCAAAAACCCTAAAACCTTAAAAGATAAACACCAAATATAATTAAAAATGTAATTGATAAACATTATCTAAATAGAATATCGAATAGTAAAGATATTTGTGATATTTGGAATATCCAAATATTCTCTCCATCAGAGAGTAGTTATCCGTCTATTATGGGGATGAATATTGTTTTCTTGTTTTTTGGTATAGTATATGTATATGTAGGAAAACAAAAAACAAAAAAACTTGAAATTTTGTACAATCTTGTAATAATATCTTATCGTCCTAATAATATGGGGTTTTAACTCCTCTTGGTATTCTTGAGATTAGGTACAGTCGTGACAAGTTGTTGTCTCTCACCTTCAACTTCAGCCTTAGACTTATCTCTAAATCCTCTCTTGCATGTCCTTTAACTCCATCTCCATCGTTTCATTTTGCTCTTTTAGCGATGCTACTTTATTTACCAAATCTTGAAGATCGTACCTGTAAAAATCAAGAAAAAAACCGTCAGAAATGATTGGTACTTCGGTTTTAATTGGTTCATGAACATACCTCTTGTTGGATGACAATACTTCTCTGTTTTCTGAAGCAATAGCTGCTTTTGGGCCATACAAAGATTCACCAGTCTGTTTATAAAACCAATGTTCTGTTCTCGACTTCTAGTGTTTAGTTAAGGTAGTATGAATGCAATTTAGCACTTGTAAAAGGTTAGTTCTCTTACCTCTAGGCTATTTGGACTTACTTTGTTGAGTTAAGTCTCTAATTCTTCGTTCGGCTATTCAATTCCGTTTCCTTTTCGATGAACACCTTTGAAGAGGTTTCTACTGCATTTTCATTAGTTTGATGTGTTCCTGATTACCAAAAATGATAAAATTGGCATCAACATCAAAATATTTAGCTAAGTAATGAATGTTCTAGTGTAGGATGTTAATATGGGCTTTTGTTTAGTGGGGTTTTAATGGGTATGTGTTAAAATATATGTCCATTTAAACTCATTTATCATATAATTTTTAGTGGGTTTAAACTCATGTGAATTGGTATGCGTCGGATCGTCCGGATCGAGACAGACGCACGAACCGCTCGACGAGGATCGTGTTGCGTGGTCGCGTCCCGATCGACGGATGGATCGCGTCCCGATCGCGTGGATGGACCGAGCTCACGTCGCGTCTCGGCCAAACCAGCATCGTCCCGCTCTCGTCCCGGCTGTCCCGATCGCTCGGCGATCGCGTGAAGCCACACGGGCCCGAGCTTGCCGATCGTCCCGTCCCGTCCCGTGAAGCAGCCGTCTCGATCATTGATCGAACGCGTGCGGCTTGCGCCTGACGTGATCGCGTGAACTCACGGCTAGGTCGTGATCGGTTCACGTGATCAATCGGTTCGGTTCGTTTTATGGTTCGGTTTAAAACTTGATTAAAATCAAAACGTCACGGTTTAATAAACAGACTTAATAAGTTTATTAAGTTCTGGTTAAACCGGGATAAGAAATCCAAAGTCGAAAAATTGGATTTTGTGCCTAAACCAGTGATTTTCTAATTTGATTTGGTTGGACCAAATAAATTGAGAAAATCCGGTTTAGTAAATAACCGGTTGACAATTGTGGTCATCGTAGTAATTAACTTTGGTTAAGACCAATTTTAATGAACCAGACCAGTTATGTCATTTAATTGGACAATTGGGTTATGTCTTGGACATGAACCAATTCTTGGGCCTCGGGCCAAGAAGTTAAAACAATTGGGCCAATTATTTGAGTCTTTTCATCAGATTAATTTAAAATTTATTTTTATAAAATAATTATAAAAATCGATTTTTTAAAATTAATAAGTTTCCAAAATTTTGAAATTAGAAAGTTTCTTAAATTAGAATTTTCTAGATTTGCATGTTTTGGATTTTAGGAAATTTCCATTATTAGAAAGTTTCCATTTTAGAAAGTTTCCAATTTTAGAAAGTTTCCAAAATTAGTAGGTTTCCCAAAAAGGAAAGTTTCCCAAAATAGTAATCTTCTATTTTGGGATGAATTTTTAATAAACCTACAAACCTCAAATAATATCAAGCGTTGGATGTCTTGTCCAGTCTATGTCAGCTGTCGAAGCCCATTCAATTGTATTCATGGCCTTACAGTGTGAGGGTGTCTACTTTTGCGTGGATAAGACGGTTTGTGATTCATAAATGTCATTGGGAGTCCCAGACATTAATGATTACATGACTGTATAGTCTGGTTTTCTTGACTGGGCCATCGGGAGTCCCGGGCCTTGAGACATCAGAGTGGATTGGGCCTCGGGCCCAGATTCACAACCAAGAGTTATATCACGGATATAATTAGCCGACATAGGGCTTACCGATATAAGCTAAGGTTGGGTGACGGCCAGTGGCCCACTTTGATCTTAGTTATATGTGGATCTTGGAATCATTATATTCTATTGAGGGTAACTTATGTTATTGAATATAATGCGTGATTAATCATATTAAGTATAATACAAGATTAATCATATTGAACATATTAACTAATAACCTTTTTATCTATATATTTCAGCTATGACTACTACAAGCACACAAAACACATTCTCAATCCGGTCTGTTCTCGAAAAGGAGAAGCTGACTGGAACGAACTTCCTGACGTGGTCAAGGAACTTGAGGCTGGTCCTCAAGCAGGAGAAGAAGGATTATGTCCTTCGTGATCCCCTCCCCGAGAGGCCTCCTAACAATGCCGCCAGGACTCTGCATAATGCTTGGGAAAAGCATTCGTCAGATGAAAATGATGTCTATTGCCTGATGTTGGCGACAATGACTGCTGAACTGCAAATGCAGTTCGAGAGTGTGTTGTCACCCATCGAGATAATGGCAAGCCTGAAATCGCTTTTTCAGGAGCAAGCAAGGACTGAGAGGTTTCAGACAGTTAAGAACCTCTTAGACTGTAAGTTGGCTGCAAATGCGGCAGTGAGTCCTCATGTCTTGAAGATGATGGGTTATCTCGATCATCTTCAGAAACTCGACTGCCCTATCAGCCAGGAACTTGCCTGCGACATCGTTCTGCAGTCTTTACCTGCAAGCTATGATCAGTTCATTCTGAACTTTAATATGCATGGCTTGAGTAAGACATTGCCTGAGCTTCACGGAATGCTCAAGACTGCAGAGCCCAACTTGAGGAAAACCGCCAAGGACCCCAATGTGCTTATGGTACAGAAGGGCAAGGGCTTTAAGAAATCCTCTGCCAAGGACAAGGGAAAGGCTAAGGCTGTCCAAGTCTCGGACAAGGACACGCCAAAGCCCAAGCCCAAGTCTAAGGCTGGGCCTACTGACATCTGCAGGTTCTGTAAAGAACCAGGGCATTGGAGGAGAGAATGTAAGAAATTCCAAGAAGGTCTAAAGGAATTGAAGAAGAAGACTCTCGAGACTTCTTCATCAGGTATTTTTGTTATAGAATTTAATACAACTACTTCTGATAATACCTCATGGGTTATGGATACTGGTTGTGGGGCTCATATTTGTACTAATATGCAGGCACTCAGCAACAGTAGAAGGCTGAAGCAAGGACAAGTGGAGCTACGAGTTGGGAATGGAGCGAAAGTTCCTGCACTAGCTGTAGGCACATACTTGTTGTCTTTACCTTCGGGATTGATTTTAGAACTCAATAATTGTTATTTTGTACCTGCGATAAGCAGAAATATTATTTCAATTTCTTTGTTGGATTTGGAAGGTTATGATTTTTCAGTTAAGAATAAATTATGTTCCTTCAATCGCAACAATTTGTTCTATGGTTGTGCCCCTCTTACGAATGGGCTTTACATACTTGATCAATCCGCGCCAATTTATAACATTGATACCAAACGGTTCAAACCTAATGAGGAGAACCGAACGTTTCTATGGCATTGTCGTTTAGGGCACATCAGCGAGAAACGCATCAAGAGGCTCCATTCGAATGGACTTCTTGGCTCATTTGACTTTGAGTCATGTGAGAAATGCGAATCCTGCATGATGGGCAAAATGACACGGGCCCCCTTTAATAAACCTAACGAGAGGGCCAGTGACTTATTGGGCCTGATACACACTGACGTGTGTGGCCCAATGTCCACAAATGCAAGAGGAAACTATCAGTACTTCATTACCTTCACTGATGATTTCAGTAGGTATGGATATGTTTATTTAATGAAACATAAGTCTGAATCTTTTGAGAAGTTCAGAGAATTCCAAAATGAAGTACAGAACCAACTTGGCAAAAGCATTAAGGCTCTTCGGTCCGACCGAGGAGGAGAATACTTAAGCCAAGAATTCAGTGATCATCTAAGAGAGTGTGGGATTGTGTCCCAACTCACTCCTCCTGGAACACCTCAATGGAATGGTGTGTCTGAGAGGAGAAATCGGACCTTATTGGATATGGTTCGATCTATGATGAGTCACACAGACCTTCCAATATCCCTTTGGGGATATGCTCTGCTAACAGCAGTGTTCACTCTAAATAGAGCGCCATCGAAAGCTGTAGCAAAGACACCATATGAATTATGGACTGGAGTGGCTCCAGTGTTGTCTTATCTTAGAATTTGGGGTTGTGAAGCATATGTCAAGAGATTAATCTCAGACAAGCTTACACCAAAGTCTGATAAATGATACTTCATTGGTTATCCGAAGGAAACCAAGGCTTATTACTTCTATCTACGTTCCGAGAACAAGATCTTTGTTGCCCGGGATTGTAACTTTCTTGAGAGGGAGTTTCTCTCTAGGAAAGACAGTGGGAGTAAGGTACTGCTTGAAGAAATTCAAGATGAGCAGGATACTGCTCAACCTGAAGAGGAAGAGCAGCAGGAGGACCTACAAGAAATTGTAGTGCCTGAACCTGTAGTACCTGAAGTTCGAAGATCCGGGAGGATCCGTCACAAACCCGAGAGATATCAAGGATTCCTCGTGACTAACTGTCATGATCTTTTGATCATTGATGGTGATGAACCATCGAACTTCAATCAAGCCATGATGGGCCCAGATTCCTCGAAGTGGCGCAAGGCCACTGATTCCGAAATGGACTCCATGTCGGTCAACCAAGTGTTTTCGTTGGTTGACTTACCCGCTGGTGTAAAAGCCATCGAGTGCAAATGGATCTTCAAGAAGAAGATTGACGTGGATGGAAATGTCCAGATTTATAAAGCCAGGTTGGTGGCAAAAGGTTTCAGACAAGTTCACGGTGTGGATTACGATGAAACCTATTCCCCAGTGGCTATGATGAAATCTATTCGGATTCTACTAGCAACTGCAGCTTTTCATGATTATGAAATTTGGCAGATGGACGTGAAAACCGCCTTCCTGAATGGAATTCTGGAAGAGGGTGTGTATATGACACAACCTGACGGTTACATAGATCCAAAGAATGCTGGGAAAGTATGCAAGCTTCATAAATCCATTTATGGATTGAAGCAAGCATCGAGGAGCTGGAATCTTCGTTTTGATGAAGCGATCAAGCAATTTGACTTCATCAGAAACGAAGAAGAACAATGCGTGTATAAGAAAACTAGTGGGAGCAAGATAGTATTTCTTATTATGTATGTCGATGACATACTGCTTCTCGGAAACGACGTTCCAATGCTGAAGTCGGTAAAGGACTGGCTTGGAAGTTGTTTTTCCATGAAAGACATGGGTGAAGCCGCATACGTTCTTGGAATTAGGATCTACCGGGATAGATCTAAAAGGCTGATAGGCTTGTGTCAAGATTCATACATTGACAAAGTCCTGCAAAGATTCAGCATGAAAGATTCCAAGAAGGGCTTCACACCAATGGTACATGGCACAACGCTGAGCAAGAAGCAGAGCCCTACGTCGGCTGCTGAGCTTGAGCGCATGAAGAATATTCCTTATGCATCTGCAATAGGATCTATCATGTATGCCATGATTTGTACTCGTCCTGATGTTGCTTATGCACTGAGCATGACGAGTAGATACCAGTAAAATCCAGGTGAAAGCCACTGGATTGCCGTAAAGAATATCTTGAAGTATCTAAGACATACTAAGGATAAGTTCTTGGTGTACGGTGGAAGTGATGTGCTTGAAGTCAGTGGATTCACGGACGCAAGTTTCCAGACAGACACAGATGATTTCCGGTCACAGTCCGGTTATATCTTTTGTCTGAATGGCGGTGCAGTAAGTTGGAGAAGCTCCAAGCAGGACACCGTTGCTGATTCCACTACAGAAGCTGAATATGTCGCCGCCTCAGAAGCAGCGAAGGAAGCTGTTTGGATACGAAAGTTCATGATCGAACTGGGTGTGATACCGAATGCGGCTGAGCCTCTGGCACTGTTTTGTGACAACAATGGTGCTATAGCTCAGGCAAAGGAACCAAGATCACATCAGAAATCCAAGCATGTTCAAAGAAGATTTCACTTGATACGTGACATCGTTAATAGAAAGGAAGTCAAGATCAGCCGAGTCCCAACAGATGATAATGTCGCTGATCCGTTGACAAAGCCACTCCCAAGGCCTAAGCTCGAGTATCTTACTGAAGCTGTAGGCATTAGAAACATTGAAATGTAATCTAAATTTGAGTGGGAGTTTTGGGGCTTTATTTAGTTATTTGATATGTTCTTGTAAAACATTTTCTTATGTTTAATGAAATTATTATTTCAAGATTATTTTAACTGTGATGAAATAATCGTTCCAAAATGATATGAACCATTTTATAGGTCATCGAAGTAAGTGACTTGATCTTGAGTTATCAAAGTCATTTAGCTTGATCATGAGACCCTATATTTGATAGATGGCTTATATCATCATGTCCCTAGTCGAAGGTTGTTGAAATTGGAACACCAACAACCGTGTGAGACTAGATTGGTATGTGACTTATGACAAAGTCTCAGTGTGTCATAGATGCGCGGCATCAAAGTCAGTACATAGGTGTATGTAGGGTACATACGACCGGACAAGACCCGATTATAAGAACTCTTCAGGATATTTATATCTGTGTCATAAGAGATTCTTACTACGACTATAGAGTATAGTCCTTAGACCTGAGTTCGCATGCATGTGATTGCACATGAACTAATGCGCTTTGATCATTGTCTAATGCTGTCGTTAAGCGATGGTTATAAGGATCTTGATTGGGTGTATTATGAAATGAGTAGTTTACAGTGATGGAACAAGACGGGATTTGTCCCTCCAATATAAATGGAGAGAATATCTCTAGGCCAATCGGAGATTTGAATACTGGAAAATGCATGGCCATGCTCAAACGGACTTTCCCGAGTCGTTTGGATTGTCAGTATCGAATCAGAGTCCGATGAACAAGATTAGGCTTTATAAGGATGACACTAATCTTGCCTTATGACTAATCGAGATATTGAGACAAAAGGATTATGAATACAGAGATTCCAGTACAAGTGGGAGATTGTTGGAATAGTGTCCAGTAATCTCGGTACTGTCTCTAGAAAGTAAGAGTATGTCAATGATCAGACATAAGTCATATAATACTGGGGGTCATGATGGCTTTGTAGAGTCCGCTCATGATCTATAAGTCTTGGACTTATTGCCTTTATTATATGATCCCATATGGGTCACACGCCTAAGCTAACGGGAAAATACGAAAAGAACGGTTTAGCAGAAGTACGGTAAAAGTGCTAGGCATTTACTGTGCTTAGAGAGACTAAAGGGCCTGATTAAATCCAAGGGATTTAATCAGACTGGGAATTGGGCCTAAAAGCCCAATAGAGTTAAAGAAGGGTTTTATAAACTAAAACCAAGTCTTTTCTCCTCTAACCCTTCTCCCCTGCGCCGCCAACTCTCTCTCTCTGCGCCTCCTTCTTGCTCGGTCTAGCAGCCAAATTCCCGGTGTGCGTGTGTGAGCCTTTGGAGGATCCATCTCTTGGTGGTTCTGCTGATCTCTGACCTTACCTCCCATTCCGCTGCATAAACAAGGTAAAAGGTGAGATCCATTAAGTTTCTAAATAAGAGAACCTAGATCTGCATGTTTAGTAGGATGAATCAATTGACAATTGAATCAGGAAACACTAAACGATCCAACACTTTGTTCACCTTTCTCTTCCCCATTGCCTTAGTTTGAATAGCATCTTAATTTGATGCAATCAACGCCTTTCTTCTCCTTTCTAGAGCAGGAATTTGCCCTATCCCGAGGGTAGCAGAGATGTGCTAGTTGGAATCTGGAGATGGGATAGAAGCTGCCGGTTCTGGTTGAGCTACAACTGTCGCATTCCCATGGTTTGACGCTTCAACCCTTTCCCCGATGTCGTCAATACCCTGAAGTCAGGACCGTAGAGAGTTAGAGATACCAGAGTTCCCACGATCTTCATTCTGTTTTTGGTTGGATAGCCGTTCTAGAGCTGAAGGGCAGGATACTTCGTGTGAATTAGGATTTGAAATGCGATCACGAGCAGGACGTCTCTCTCGAGCAGTACTATTCACTTCTCCACTTTCAAGGGCAGATTGTGACACTGCTTCACGGGGAGGCATAGGCGGAGGAGTTCTTGAACTCTGGGACTTATGTGCTCTCCCAGATGAGTCTCGAAGAGAGGGAGGACGATCCTTGTAGTGGTAACTTGGAGAATACTCTCTAGATTGGGTATTGCCCGCAGCTGAGTCTTTGGAGTAGTTAGCCCGTTGGTAGGGGACGGGGACGGTAATGATCACCACGTATGGTATGCGTTACTTTTCCAGTCCCTCTCGGGTCAACAGCGTCAGAGTTCCAATCAAAACCTCTGAGTTTGGTATGGCGCAGATCTTCAGATGGAGCCAGGCGGGTTATGTCCCGAGCAGGTCTTGCTTGTGGACGATAGTCAAGATCTCCACTACCCCTCTGTTCTATGATGTCATAATGTCTGGAATGAGGATGCCTGCTGGAATGTTCAGAATCGGTTAGATGCCTGGCCGAGTGCTTCTGTCGGTGTTCCTCCAAACTCTAAAGAGTATTGATTTGGGAAAGACCAAGCTCATTTTGGGAGCGATTAGAGCTGCTGGTCTTCTTAGGAAAAGTACTTTCCTCAAGCGTGAGGCAATAGCAATAGAAACAATGTTTCTCTAGCTTATCATAAACAAGAGTAACGGTAACAGTTTCTCCCGATGGAGCTTGTACAGGAAGAGACATTTCCAGAGGAGCTAGACCATTCACTTGTACTCTAATGCGTCCTTTTGCGACATTTTTATCTTGAACCGGACCTAGTTCCTTACCAATGGCTTCAAGAGATTCTTCATTCCAAAAATGGAGGGGGAGTCCATTGAGATGAATCCAAAACGATATAAGATTTGGGAAAGTGTTAGACACTATCAGTTCCCACTTTTGTAAGATGAGAATCCATCTTTTATAGTGGTATGGGCCACTTCTAAGCACTGAGTTGAGCGCTTCTTCCATCTGGAAACGAACCTGGAACAGCTCTGGTCCCAGTTCTCGTCCCACCACCTCCGAGTCGAGGTTCCAGTATTAAACCAATCAGTCTATCACCCATAGAGGTTTTTGAAAGACTGGGTTTGTTACTCGGCCAATCAAATTTAATGGCTTCAATGAGTTGAGAGTTGTCGCTTGGCGTTAAAATCACATGGTTCCTCCGTTTTGGGGTTTGGGAGTCTTCAGCCCATTTACCTTTTTCATGTCGTGAAAAACGAGCAATCATCGTGAAGGGAGGAGATATGAATCGTTGAAGAAACTTTGTGAAGTCCTCACTTGGAGGTAGAGGTGTAACTAGTGAAACTGACTATACCGGACTAGAGCTAAAGAAGATGACCGGATACGTAGAAAATGTTCATAGTACGAGCAAGGTCCTCACATGGAGGTAACAAGATGAAAGTCCTCACAAGGAGGTAATAACAGAGTAAGTAGATCTGAAATCCGAGCGGAGGTGAACCAGGTTTGCTTTCCTTAAATAACTTTGAAAACTTGGTTAAACGTTGAGCCTACCAGCTTGCGAAAGCAACGAGCGAGCACTGGTTGACGTAGTGAGATCTGAAGCAGAAATCTTGTACGGATATGGTCGGAGACTCCATATAGAATGGTAAAAAGGACAACAAGGAGAGATCCATGTATTTGATGCGTAAGTACGCCTTCATCAAGGAGCCAGACTAAATAGATTCATCGGAACAAAATGTAAAAAGTCGCCGGATTTTTTTTGGATATGGCCGGAATAAAGTAGCTGCGACGGAGCACTGCTTTTTATGCGGCCGAGAAGGGGACATATGCGGTTGATGTTTCACATCGGGGGACCAAAAAAACTATCCTCGGGATTCGCTCCTAGGAGAAAATTCCGTACTGCACCTGCCTCCTAAACGCCCTTAAATTGCCTGCTCTTAGTGTTTATATTTCTGATTTTAAAAGAGTAACGACTGCTTCTTTCAAGATAGTCTTTTCTTCTTCCTCCTTCATATGTCGACACTTTTACTAACGAAATCCACATTCTTTCTCATTTATCATCAATCAGTGTTACAACTTATTCAAGGTCTTTAATCATGCTTCCATTCAATTATTATGATTCAGTTATGCCTCTTACTCATTTACTAAGTAATACTGATACGATTATGAGTACAAGAAAAATGTACATATACAAAAAACGGATACAGAAACAGGGACGGAAAACGGTACAACAAAAAATTATGAATACGGTATGGCAAAGGTATGTCAAAAACATATAGGAAAATATACATAGAAATATAAATATAAAGAAAAATACACTTAATTTAAATATAATAGACTAGAGGATGCTTTGATTATATACATGACACTCATTTTGAAACTAACTGTCTAAAAATTGTTGGAATTGTGTCCAGTAATCTCGGTACTGTCTCTAGAAAGTAAGAGTATGTCAATGATCAGACATAAGTCATATAATACTGGGGGTCATGATGGCTTGCTAGAGTCCGCTCATGATCTATAAGTCTTGGACTTATTGCCTTTATTATATGATCCCATATGGGTCACACGCCTAAGCTAACAGGAAAATGTGTTGGAACGGCTTAGCAGAAGTACGGTAAAAGTGACAGGCATTTGTCGTACTTAGAGAGAGATTAATGGGTCTGATTAAATCTAAGGGATTTAATCAGATTGGTATTTGGGCCCAAAAGCCCAAAAGGAATTAGACAAGTTTTATAAATAAAACTTAAGTCTGAGTCTCCTTCTAACCCTAAGCCCCTGCGCCGATTTCTCTCTCTCTCTGCGGCCTCCCTCAGCTCGGTCTAGCAGCCATTTTCTGTGATTGCGTGTGTGAGCCTTTGGAGGATCCATCTCTTGGTGGTTCTGCTGATCTCTGACCATACCTTCCCTTTCCGCTGCATAAACAGGTATAAGGTGAGATCCATTAAGTTTCTAATCAAGAGAACCTAGATCTGCATGTTTAGGACTGTTGAATCTGAGAATTGAATCTGGATTAACACTAAACATTCCTTCAGTGGTATCAGAGCTATTGGTTCTGTGGTTTTTCTTGTTTAGAATCATGTTTAGGATTGTTTAAAGAGGTGTTTTTGAATCAATCTACTGATAAGAGAAAACACTTAAGAAACAAGAATTAAAACCTAAACAAACTAATGAAAATCGCAAACCAAACTATATGATTTGGTATGCGTCGGTTTGATGATGCACGGACCGATCGCTTTAGGATCGAGTCGCGTGATCATCCGATCGCGAGACATGGATCGATCGGCCGAGTGGATCACACGGCGATCGTGTCCCGCCTGTCTCGAGCGTCGTCCCGATCGTCTCGTCCAGCTGCTGTCCCAATCGCGTGAGGCTCTTGGCCGTCCGGATCGTGTCTTGCTCTCGGACGTCCCGAACGATCGGCCCGAGCTATCCCGTCCGATCGCGAGAGATGGCCCGGCTGTCTCGTCCCGATCTCACGGCCCGGCTGTCCCGTAGCGTCTCGACCATCGTCCCGTCCGGCTTCAAGTGCGGCTGGTCGATTGTGATCGAAGAACTAGGTCACGGCCGTGAATGGTCCGTGACCAATTCGGTTTGGTTCGGTTTAAAAGTCAATTAAAATTAATCGTCACGGTTTAATAAACAGACTTAATAATTTTATTAAGTTCTGGTTAAACCGGGATAAGAAATCCAATGTCGTAAAAATTATTGGATTTAGTGCCTAAACCAGTGGTTTTCTAATTTGATTTGGTTGGACCAAATAAATTGAGAAAATCCGGTTTAGTAAATAACCGGTTGACAATTGTGGTCATCGTAGTAATTAATTTTGGTTAAGACCAATTTTAATGAACCAGACCGGTTATGTCATTTAATTGGGCAATTGGGTTATGTCTTGGACATGGACAAATTCTTGGGCCTCGGGCCAAGAAGTTAAAACAATTGGGCCAATTATTTGAGTCTTTCTTCAGATTTAATTTAAAATTTATTTTATAAAATTATAAAATTATAAAATCGATTTTTAAATTAATAAGTTTCCAAAATTTTGAAATTAGAAAGTTTCTTAAAATAGAAGTTTCTAGATTTGCATGTTTTGGATTTTAAGAAATTTCTAAAGTTAGAAAGTTTCCGGTTTTAGAAAGTTTCCAATTTTAGAAAGTTTCCAAAATTAGTAGGTTTCCCAAAATGGAAAGTTTCCCAAAATAGTAATCTTCTATTTTGGGAATGAAATTTTAAAATAAACCTACAAACCTCAAATAATATCAAGCGTTGGATGTCTTGTCCAGTCTATGTCAGCTGTCGAAGCCCATTCAATTGTATTCATGGCCTTACAGTGTGAGGGTGTCTACTTTTGCGTGGATAAGACGGTTTGTGATTCATAAATGTCATTGGGAGTCCCAGACATTAATGATTACATGACTGTATAGTCTGGTTTTCTTGACTAGGCCATCGGGAGTCCCGGGCCTTGAGACATCAGAGTGGATTGGGCCTCGGGCCCAGATTCACAACCAAGAATTATATCACGGATATAATTAGCCGACATAGGGCTTACCGATATAAGCTAAGGTTGGGTGATGGCCAGTGGCCCACTTTGATCTTAGTTATATGTGGATCTTGGAATCATTATATTTTATTGAGGGTAACTTATGTTATTGAATATAATGCGTGATTAATCATATTAAATTTAATACGAGATTAATCATATTGAACATATTAACTAATAACCTTTTATATTATATTTCAGCTATGACTACTACAAGCACTCAAAACACATTCTCAATCCGGTCTGTTCTCGAGAAGGAGAAGCTGACTGGAACGAACTTCCTGACGTGGTCAAGGAACTTGAGGCTAGTCCTCAAGCAGGAGAAGAAGGATTATGTCCTTCGTGATCCCCTCCCCGAGAGGCCTCCTAACAATGCCGCCAGAACTCTGCATAATGCTTGGGAAAAGCATTCGTCAGATGAAAATGATGTCTATTGCCTGATGTTGGCGACAATGACTGCTGAGCTGCAAATGCAGTTCGAGAGTGTGTTGTCACCCATCGAGATAATGGCAAGCCTGAAATCGCTTTTTCAGGAGCAAGCAAGGACTGAGAGGTTTCAGACAGTTAAGAACCTCTTAGACTGTAAGTTGGCTGCAAATGCGGCAGTGAGTCCACATGTCTTGAAGATGATGGGTTATCTCGATCATCTTCAGAAACTCGACTGCCCTATCAGCCAGGAACTTGCCTGCGACATCGTTCTGCAGTCTTTACATGCAAGCTATGATCAGTTCATTCTGAACTTTAACATGCATGGCTTGAGTAAGACATTGCCTGAGCTTCACGGAATGCTCAAGACTGCAGAGCCCAACTTGAGGAAAACCGCCAAGGACCCCAATGTGCTTATGGTGCAAAAGGGCAAGGGGTTTAAGAAATCCTCTGCTAAGGATAAGGGAAAGGCCAAGGCTGTCCAAGTCGCGGACAAGGACACGCCAAAGCCCAAGCCCAAGTCCAAGGCTGGGCCTACTGACATCTGCAGGTTCTGTAAAGAACCAGGGCATTGGAGGAGAGAATGTAAGAAATTCCAAGAAGGTCTAAAGGAATTGAAGAAGAAGACTCTCGAGACTTCTTCATCAGGTATTTTTGTTATAGAAGTTAATACAACTACTTCTGATAATACCTCATGGGTTATGGATACTGGTTGTGGGGCTCATATTTGTACTAATATGCAGGCACTCAGCAACAGTAGAAGGCTGAAGCAAGGACAAGTGGAGCTACGAGTTGGGAATGGAGCGAAAGTTCCTGCACTAGCTGTAGGCACATACTTGTTGTCTTTACCTTCGGGATTGATTTTAGAACTCAATAATTGTTATTTTGTACCTGCGATAAGCAGAAATATTATTTCAATTTCTTTGTTGGATTTGGAAGGTTATGATTTTTCAGTTAAGAATAAATTATGTTCCTTCAATCGCAACAATTTGTTCTATGGTTGTGCCCCTCTTACGAATGGGCTTTACATACTTGATCAATCCGCGCCAATTTATAACATTGATACCAAACGTTTCAAACCTAATGAGGAGAACCGAACGTTTCTATGGCATTGTCGTTTAGGGCACATCAGCGAGAAACGCATCAAGAGGCTCCATTCGAATGGACTTCTTGGCTCATTTGACTTTGAGTCATGTGAGAAATGCGAATCCTGCATGATGGGCAAAATGACGCGGGCCCCCTTTAATAAACCTAACGAGAGGGCCAGTGACTTATTGGGCCTGATACACACTGATGTGTGTGGCCCAATGTCCACAAATGCAAGAGGAAACTATCAGTACTTCATTACCTTCACTGATGATTTCAGTAGGTATGAATATGTTTATTTGATGAAACATAAGTCTGAATCTTTTGAGAAGTTCAGAGAATTCCAAAATGAAGTACAGAACCAACTTGGCAAAAGCATTAAGGCTCTTCGGTCCGACCGAGGAGGAGAATACTTAAGCCAAGAATTAAGTGATCATCTGAGAGAGTGTGGGATCGTATCCCAACTCACTCCTCCTGGAACACCTCAATGGAATGGTGTGTCTGAGAGGAGAAATCGGACCTTATTGGATATGGTTCGATCTATGATGAGTCACACAGACCTTCCAATATCCCTTTGGGGATATGCTCTGCTAACAGCAGTGTTCACTCTTAATAGAGCGCCATCGAAAGCAGTAGCAAAGACACCATATGAATTATGGACTGGAGTGGCTCCAGTGCTGTCTTATCTCAGAATTTGGGGTTGTGAAGCATATGTCAAGAGATTAATCTCAGACAAGCTTACACCAAAATCTGATAAATGCTACTTCATTGGTTATCCGAAAGAAACCAAGGCTTATTACTTCTATCTACGTTCCGAGAACAAGATCTTTGTTGCTCGGGATTGTAACTTTCTTGAGAGGGAGTTTCTCTCTAAGAAAGACAGTGGGAGTAAGGTACTGCTTGAAGAAATTCAAGATGAACAGGATACTGCTCAACCTAATGAGGAAGAGCAGCAGGAGGACCTACAAGAAATTGTAGAGCCTGAACCTGTAGTACCTGAAGTTCGAAGATCCGGGAGGATCCGTCACGAACCCGAGAGATATCAAGGATTCCTCGTGACTAACTGTCATGATCTTTTGATCATTGATGGTGATGAACCATCGAACTTCAATCAAGCCATGATGGGCCCAGATTCCTCGAAGTGGCGCAAGGCCACTGATTCCGAAATGGACTCCATGTCGGTCAACCAAGTGTTTTCGTTGGTTGACTTACCCGCTGGTGTAAAAGCCATCGAGTGCAAATGGATCTTCAAGAAGAAGATTGACGTGGATGGAAATGTCCAGATTTATAAAGCCAGGTTGGTGGCAAAAGGTTTCAGACAAGTTCACGGTGTGGATTACGATGAAACCTATTCACCAGTGGCCATGATGAAATCTATTCGGATTCTACTAGCAACTGCAGTTTTTCATGATTATGAAATTTGGCAGATGGACGTGAAAACCGCCTTCCTGAATGGCATTCTGGAAGAGGATGTGTATATGACGCAACCTGACGGGTACATAGATCCAAAGAATGCTGGGAAAGTATGCAAGCTTCATAAATCCATTTATGGATTGAAGCAAGCATCGAGGAGCTGGAATCTTCGTTTTGATGAAGCGATCAAGCAATTTGACTTCATCAGAAACGAAGAAGAACAATGCGTGTATAAGAAAACTAGTGGGAGCAAGATAGTATTTCTTATTCTGTATGTTGATGACATACTGCTTCTCGGAAACGACGTTCCAATGCTGAAGTCGGTAAAGGACTGGCTTGGAAGTTGTTTTCCCATGAAAGACATGGATGAAGCCGCATACGTTCTTGGAATCAGGATCTACCGGGATAGATCTAGAAGGCTGATAGGCTTGTGTCAAGATTCATACATTGACAAAGTCCTACAAAGATTCAGCATGAAAGATTCCAAGAAGGGCTTCACGCCAATGGTACATGGCAAAACGCTAAGCAAGAAGCAGAGCCCTACGACGGCTGCTGAGCTTGAGCGCATGAAGAATATTCCTTATGCATCTGCAATAGGATCTGTCATGTATGCCATGATCTGTACTCGTCATGATGTTGCCTATGCATTGAGCATGACGAGTAGATACCAGTCAAATCCAGGTGAAAACCATTGGATTGCCGTCAAGAACATCCTGAAGTATCTAAGACATACTAAGGACAAGTTCTTGGTATACGGTGGAAGTGATGTGCTTAAAGTCAGTGGATTCACGGACGCAAGTTTCCAGACAGACCAAGATGATTTCCGGTCACAGTCCGGTTATATCTTTTGTCTGAATGGCGGTGCAATCAGTTGGAGAAGCTCCAAGCAAGACACCGTTGCTGATTCCACTACAGAAGCTGAATATATCGCCGCTTCGGAAGCTGCGAAGGAAGCTGTTTGGATACGAAAGTTCATTATTGAACTAGGTGTGATACCAGATGCGGCTGAGCCTCTGGCACTGTTTTGTGATAACAACGGTGCTATTGCTCAGGCAAAGGAACCAAGATCACACCAGAAATCCAAGCATGTTCTAAGAAGATTTCACTTGATACGTGACATCATTAATAGAAAGGAAGTCAAGATCAGCCGAGTTCAGACAGATGATAACGTCGCTGATCCGTTGACAAAGCCACTCCCAAGACCTAAGCTCGAGTTCCTAACTGAAGCTGTAGGCATTAGAGACATTGAAATGTAATCTAAATTTGAGTGGGAGTTTGAGGGCTTTATTTAGTTATTTGATATGTTCTTGTAAAACATTTTATGTTTAATGAAATTATTATTTCAAGATTATTTTAACTGTGATGAAATAATCGTTCCAAAGTGATATGAACCATTTTATAGGTCATCGAAGTAAGTGACTTGATCATGAGTTATCAAAGTCATTTAGCTTGATCATGAGACCCTATATTTGATAGATGGCTTATATCATCATGTCCCTAGTCGAAGGTTGTTGAAATTGGAACACCAACAACCGTGTGAGACTAGATTGGTATGTGACTTATGACAAAGTCTCGGTGTGTCATAGATGCGCGGCATCAAAGTCAGTACATAGGTGTATGTAGGGTACATACGACCGGACAAGACCCGATTATAAGAACTCTTCAGGATATTTATATCTGTGTCATAAGAGATTCTTACTACGACTATAGAGTATAGTCCTTAGACCTGAGTTCGCATGCATGTGACCACACATGGACTGATGCACTTTGATCATTGTCTAACGCTGTCGTTCTGCGATAGTTATAAGGACCTTGTTTGGGTGTATTATGAAATGAGTAGTTTACAGTGATGGAACAAGACGGGATTTGTCCCTCCAATATAAATGGAGTGAATATCTCTAGGCCAATCGGAGATTTGAATACTGGAAAATGCATGGCCATGCTCAAACGGACTTTCCCGAGTCGTTTGGATTGTCAGTATCGAATCAGAGTCCGATGAACAAGATTAGGCTTTATAAGGATGACACTAATCTTGCCTTATGACTAATCGAGATATTGAGACAAAAGGATTATGAATACAGAGATTCCAGTACAAGTGGGAGATTGTTGGAATTGTGTCCAGTAATCTCGGTACTGTCTCTAGAAAGTAAGAGTATGTCAATGATCAGACATAAGTCATATAATACTGGGGGTCATGATGGCTTTCTAGAGTCCGCTCATGATCTATAAGTCTTGGACTTATTGCCTTTATTATATGATCCCATATGGGTCACACGCCTAAGCTAACAGGAAAATGTGTTGGAACGGCTTAGCAGAAGTACGGTAAAAGTGCCAGGCATTTGTCGTACTTAGAGAGAGATTAATGGGTCTGATTAAATCTAAGGGATTTAATCAGATTGGTATTTGGGCCCAAAAGCCCAAAAGGAATTAGACAAGTTTTATAAATAAAACTTAAGTCTGAGTCTCCTTCTAACCCTAAGCCCCTGCGCCGATTTCTCTCTCTCTCTGCGGCCTCCCTCAGCTCGGTCTAGCAGCCATTTTCTGTGATTGCGTGTGTGAGCCTTTGGAGGATCCATCTCTTGGTGGTTCTGCTGATCTCTGACCATACCTTCCCTTTCCGCTGCATAAACAGGTATAAGGTGAGATCCATTAAGTTTCTAATCAAGAGAACCTAGATCTGCATGTTTAGGACTGTTGAATCTGAGAATTGAATCTGGATTAACACTAAACATTCCTTCAAAAATCCCAAATCTATTTTTCTATTTCCGATAATTTTTTTTGTCTCATCTCTCTCGGAGGAATTTTTGAGCTGTCCCCAACTTTCCCGTCCCAAAATGTTTCTGGTACATGGCCGGTATATAGTTAGAAGTACCCGTGCATCATGTCTCATTTAATATATCATCCAGTTGAAGGAATTTCTAGCAGTTCCTAATCCAATTAGGCAACCCTGGTCTGAATTCCAAGCCTAGGATCTAGGGTTCATGTAATTGAATCATTGGGATCTCAGAATTACCTGGTGATTAGCAGCGGAAGATTTGCAGATAATCGAGATCTAGAGCGCCTCAAATGCTGCGCCTCTACTGGTATCCACACGCACACAAACTGAACAGAAGGGATGCTAGTGCCTTTAGAGATCAGATCTCTCAAGAGGTTTCTGTTTCTTTTCTGGTGGCTGTGAATTAGGTTAGAATCGAGTTTAGGTCGACCATATATCTTATATATGTCGACTTAAACCACAACGGAATTAACCAACGATTAAACCGAATTAATATGGTAATTCACGAGTTGTGTCGACCGACACACTCTTTGTGTCGATCGACACTGCCGATCTGTGTCGACCGACACACTTATTGTGTTGATCGACACTGCCCAGAAACTTCGTATTGAATGCATATCAAATATGTATTCACCCGATCATTACATTAATGATCAACCTCATATACAACGTCCAGTTTGCTTAGGTGTGTGACCCTGTAGGATCATATAACACTAGCAATGAGTTCTAAACTCATTGATCATAAGTGGCTTCTAGCAAAGCATTATGACTGCCCAGTGTCATATGATTGTCTCATCTCGACAATACGACTTTCACTTGGAGTAAGTACAATAGATTTCAGGACATTCCCAACAATCTCCCACTTGTACTGGAATCATCTATTCCTTTAATCCCTTCGTCACTATATCTCGATCTGGCATAAGGCAAGATCTGTGTCACCCTTATTTAGCCAAGATCATGTTCATCGAACTCCGATTTATACTGACAAGATAAACGACTGACAATCACCTCGTTTGAGTGTGGCCACACATTTCTCAGTATCAAATCTTCGATGGGCCCTGAGATATTTATCTCCTGTTATATAGGAGGGACAAATCCCATCTTGTTCCATCCCTGTTTATTCACACGCTTCATGATACGCCCAATCAATGCCTTTATAGTCACCAGTTACGGCTGACGTTTGACAAGGTTAAAGCGGACCAATTCACATGTAAGAAAACATGATGAAATCAGGTTTAAGGACTATACTCTATAGTCGTAATGAAAACTCTCATGACACTTATATAACTATCCCGTAGAGTTCTCATCAGTGGGTCATGTCCGATCCTGTGTTCTCCAACACATATCTATGTGATTGACTTTAATACTCTTATTAATGACTCCATGAAACTTAGTCATCAGTCACTTCACATACTAGTCTCACGCGGTTGTTAATGTCCCACTTTAACAACCTTTACCAGGGACCAACATAATTTATGTCATTTATTATCTATAGGGTTTTATGATCAAGTCACATACTTGATGACTTATAAAATGTCATAAATTACTTTGGGACTATTATTTAATAACCATTATTAAATAATACAGATGTCAGATTTCAATAACATAATCAAATTATGTTTATACGAACATCATATCATAACTAAAATTAACAACAACAACTCCCACTAAAATTAAGATCACATCTTAAGACATCTAATGCCTTTAGCAGTAGTCTGACCCTCATTCGCTCTTGCTCAGCGTGTGTCCAAGGACACTGCGTCTTGCTAAGAGTAATACCAAGAGTCATTTGCACGAAGCCCTTCTTGGAATCCTGCATACTGGACCTGTGCAAGGCCTTATCACCATACGTATCTTGACACAATCCAATTAGCATATCCAAACTATCTCTATAGATTCTTATTCCAAGAATGTATACAGTTTCTCCCATAATTTTATCGAAAAACAACTTTCGAGTCAGGTCTTAACAGACTGAAACGATGAAACTTCATTTCCGAGAAGTAGTATGTCATCAACATACAATATTAGAAATGCAACTGCGCTCCCACTAGTCCTCTTGTAAACACACGGTTCTTCTTCGTTTCTGACGAAGTCAAACCTTTTGACTGCTTTATCAAAACGAAGATCCCAACTCCGAGATGCTTGCTTCAATCCATAAATGGATTGATGAAGCTTGCATATCTTCCCAGCTTCATTAGGATCAATGAAAACTTCAGGTTGTGTCATGTACACATCCCTTTCCAGAATTCCATTAAGGAAAACTGTTTTCACATCCATCTGCCAGATCTCATAACCATTATGAGTGGCGGTTGCTAGGAAAATCCGAATGGACATAAGCACGGTGTCTGGGATTAGGTTTCTTCACAGTCAATACCATGAGTTTACTTGAAACCTTTTGCCACCAACCTTGCTTTGTACATCTGAATATAACCATCCATGTCAACTTTTCTTCTTTGGTTCTGTGACATGGATCCCATTTCGGATTCAGAGGCTTTCAGCCACTTTCGGAGTCAAGGCCCATCATTGCTTCTTAAAAATTTGCAGGCCTGTCACTTTCAATGATCAATAGATCACGGCAATTGGTTACGAGAAATCCACATTTCTGGGGTTCGTGACGGATCCTTTCGGATCTGCGAGCTTCAGTTTTTGTGTAAAAGTCGTGCACATATCTCATATATATACTTTTACCACGACCTAATTAACTAAGATTCAAACCGTAGTTAATTGAGTCATAAACCAAAATATTTTGGTTCGCGATCTGTGTCGATCGATACAACGTTTGTGTCGATCGACACTTCTTCAGAAACTCGCATTTGAATGTACATCGAATATACATTCACCAGATCCTTTATAAACTTTAGGTACCACAGGTGCAGGTTCTAAAACTCTTCGTAGATCCAACTGCTGCTCTTCCTCATCAGGTTGAGCAGTCTCCTGTGACTTTCGAATTTCTTCGAGTTGTACTTTTACTCCCACTGTTCTTCTTGGAAAGAAAGTCTTTCTTAAGAAAACATAGTTCCGAGCAACAAACAATTTGTTCTCGAACTGGTTGTAAAAGTAACATGCCTTGGTTTTGTTAGGACAACCAATGAAGTAGCACTTATCAGATTTGGGTGTGAGCTTATCAGAGATTAAACGTTTTATATAAGTCTCGCAACTCCAAATCTCCATGATGGATAAATCAGAAACATTTCCATTCCACATCTCATGTGGTATCTCTGTAACTGATTTTGATGGAACTCTATTTAATGTAAACTCAGACATTTCTAGAGCGTATTCTTAGAAGGATAATGGAATATCTAAGTGACTCATCATTGATCGAACCATATCTAATAAAGTCCGATTCAGGAGGAGTGAATTGTGAAACACTTTCACAATCTCTCAGATGATCACTAAATTCTTGACTTAAGTATTCACTTCCATGATCTCATCGTAGAGTTTTAATACCTTTGCCAAATTGATTCTGTACTTCATTTGGAACTCTTTGAACCTTTCAAAGATTCTGACTTATGTCTTATAAATAAGACATAACCGTACCTACTGAAAATATCAGTAAAGGTAATGAAGTACTGAAAGTTTCCTCTAGCACTAGTGTTCATTGGCCAATATACATCCGTATGTATAAAGCCCAATAAGCCTCTGGCCCTTTCATTTTGTTCGTTCGCAACCTGTATCGACCGACGCACCGTTTGTGTCGATCGACACTACCTTTTGTCGAAAGGGGCCTTTGTCATTTTACCCAATAAACTAGATTCATTTTACTCATTATGATTCATAATCAGATGAGCCCAAAAAGCCCATCACTATGGAGCTTCTGAATCTATTTCTCATTTTTGTGGCCCAAAACGACAATGCCAGAGAGAAGTTTGATTCGTATCATTTGACTTGAATCTCTTGGTATTAATGTTATAGTTAGGCACATTCTTGTTTAGAACATAAAGTCCATTCTCTAATGGATAACTACTATAAAATATATCACTGTAATCAAATGAATAACACTTATTCTTAATTTGAAAACTGATATCCTTCCATATCCAAACAAGGAATAGAAATAATCTTTCTGCTCACAGCAGATACATAGTAGCAATTCTTAAGTTCTAAAATATGCCATAAAGAAAACAAATGAAATACTCCTACGGCTAATGCAGCAACTATTGCTCCATTTCCCACGCATAGATCCACTTGTCCTTTCTCCACAGTCCTACTTTTGCTCAGGCCCTGCACATTTTCACAAAATATGAGTACCACAGCTGGTATCAAATACCCAATAAGTAGGACTATAAGAAGTAACATTTACTTCTATAACATAATACCTGAAGAAGAAGTCTCGTACGTTTTCTTCAGCTTCTCATAATCTTCCAAGAATTTATTGCAGTTTCTTTTCAAATGCCCATAACCATTACAATAACGGCACTTAACATCTTCAGAAGGACTGGTTTTAACCTTAGGAGCATGGCCAGACTCGCTTGGATTCACAATCGAGCTCGTCTTGCCATCACCTTTGTTCTTACCAAGTTTCTTAAACTTTTTACCCTTTTGTACCATAAGGACATTTGGGGTGTCCTTCTTGATGTTAGGTTCAGCAGTCTTACGCATCCCATGCAATTCAGTCAACGTCTTTGTCAAGTTGTTCATGTTGTAGTTCATAACAAATTGATCATAGCTTGACGGCAGTGACTACAGAATGATGTCAGTAGCCAACTCTTGGCTAATGGGACAATCTAGTTTCCCCAGGTTATCAATATAACCCATCATCTTAATGACATGAGGACTAACTGGTTCGCCCTTTGGTAGCTTGCACTAAATCAGAGATCTAACCGTCTGGTATCTCTGAGTTCGTGCCTGCTCCTGAAATATACTTTTCAGGCCAGTGATCATCTCTATTGGCGACTCCACGTACTCATATTGCTTCTGCAATTCCGATTTCATGGTAGCCAACATGAGACAACTCACATCCACCGCATCATTAGAATGCTTATCCCAAGTATCCTTATCTGACTGCCAGGCATTGGCTCGGTACTTCTTGGGGAGAACTTTCTCAAGGACATAGTCCTTTTTCTCCTGTTTGAGAACAATTCTCAAGTTCCGATACCATTCAAGAAAGTTGGATCCATTTAACTTGTCCTTCTCAAGGACGGATGGCAGGGAGAAATTGTTATGATGGTTTGTGCTAGACATAGCTGAAAAACAAGGGAGGTTTTAGTTATGATGTTCAAGAAATGAGAAGTCTTAACCATTAAGAAAACTCGCATTATATTCAAACAATGTTTCTTCAGATGAATATAATGATCCAAGACCCATACTTCACTAAACTTGAGCGAGCCACTGGCTATCACCCAAATTTTAGCTATCTAGGTAAGCAACACCTTTGCTAGTTATATCCAATATAACTCTTGGTTGTGGATTGACATCTTATGTCCAATCCACCTGATGTCTCTGAGCCCAAAACGATTTTGATGGCCCAGTCAAGTAAACCAATCTCTTAAGTCATGTAATTGTCGATGTCTTGCACTGCAAATCCATAAACACAATTACCTCTGTCTTACTCATGAAATTGTGGACATCTTGCACTGCAAGTCTATCGCACAATTAAATGGGTCTTGACAGTTGACAAGATTGGAAAGACATCAAGTATCACTTGATATTTGGTTGAGGAACGGAACCATTTAAAACGTTCAGTTTTATTATGTTTTAATTCTTCTAATTAATTGATTTATCTTGCTTTGGTTCTGTGATTTCAGGTTCCATAACCTAAACCATCGAATCTGATGTCGACCGACACTACTATAGTGTCGATCGATGCAGAATAACCAAAAGCAATCCGCGATAACCGATCAATCCAATTGATCCGGTTTTGAATACCGGTCAGTGTCGATCGATGCTACACTAGCATCGGTCGATACCAGCCTAATCAAACCAATCGCAATTAAACCATTCACAGTGTTCAACCATTATTAACCAAGCTCGATAATCGGTCCAATCCAATTGAACCGATTCATCAATCTCGCGAGGTTTGTGTCGACCGACACAACTCTTGTGTCGATCGACACTAGGCGAAACAAGTTTTATTCGGGTTATCCTTCCGTGTCGACCGATACCGGATTGGTGTCGATCGACACGGGGCGATAAACCCTAATCGTTTTTCAAGTCAAAAAACCTAAAACTAGATTTTCATGAAATTTTAACATGTTTGTATCAACTATACAGAGATCCAGATTCAACCAATCTAATCAACATGCTACAGATCCAATAGAACCCTAAGGCTCTGATACCACTGAAGGAATTTCTAGCAGTTCCTAATCCAATTAGGCAACCCTGGTCTGAATTCCAAGCCTAGGATCTAGGGTTCATGTAATTGAATCATTGGGATCTCAGAATTACTTGGTGATTAGCAGCGGAAGATTTGCATGCATATCAAATATGAGTACGTGGAGTCGCATTGAATGCATATCAAATATGCATTCACCCGATCATTACATTAATGATCAACCTCATATACAACGTCCAGTTTGCTTAGGTGTGTGACCCTGTAGGATCATATAACACTAGCAATGAGTTCTAAACTCATTGATCATAAGTGGCTTCTAGCAAAGTATTATGACTGCCCAGTGTCATATGATTGTCTCATCTCGACAATACGACTTTCACTTGGAGTAAGTACAATAGATTTCAGGACATTCCCAACACCAGTTCCTTCAGTCGTTTCTGATCTTTTTCTCTTTATTCATATAAATAGTCAAAACTGACGCGATAGACTTTCACCTGCATTTTGCACTCATTTAATGTCACTTCAACACCTTTTTACCCTTGGCTATTTTATTTATGATATGTGGCTGCACTCCCGATTACGGTTA
Source organism: Orychophragmus violaceus (assembly GCA_030180135.1). Taxonomy (NCBI): domain Eukaryota; kingdom Viridiplantae; phylum Streptophyta; class Magnoliopsida; order Brassicales; family Brassicaceae; genus Orychophragmus; species Orychophragmus violaceus. Next base: position 77,536,402 of record CM058235.1, on the reverse strand, counting down.
AATATGTTTTTCTCGACAACTTACATCTTGGTCGCCCTTCCCAAGCCTTATGTGGTTTTTGGGATGCAAATAACATTAAAAAGGATTGTGAGTTCATGGAAATTGTGCTACTAATCCTTGATGAAAAGGTAATCATCCATTCTTATTTCTCATGCCACAAATACACCACGCATATAAACCAGGATATTTTTTCCATTTCATATTTTCAACAAATTTTACAATTCACTGTTTCATCTCGCACGAGCCTCCCACTACTTCCTTTGTTAGAGGAAGGTCTCATTTCAATGTAGCTTGTTTCGACGTCTCACGTTTCAAAAATCTCTACAAAATAACAAACCATCCATATTTTCTCACGCCCACGACAATCGTCAAGATTGAAAACCTCGGCTTCGCAATTGAACGTGAGAAAGTCATGCTTCAGAAGCTTGATCAACTTCTGGACCTAGATAATACCAACCTTTAACTCCCAGGTAATTCGACACAAATCATTCTCACACACCATGCCGTTAATTACTTTATAAACGATGCTTACATGCGAGAGAACATACATATATTTCAGACGTCATTGGTCAAATCGTGCGACAAGAAATTAGTTACGCATAGAAATTAATTGGACTATACAATTACTAAGGCTCATATATCAAAATTGTGATATAACACAGACCATAAAAAATGAAGGATACGAAAATCAAGTTATTTCAAAATGTGGTATAAATATAGCTTAACAAAAAGATGGATATTTCAATACTACATTGAAAAATAAGTTTAAAATTTAGATTATAATAAAAATATATATATATATAGTGAGTTTTAGATCATGACTATATTTCTTTTAATAAAAAATATATCAATGTAATCCTATGTCTTGGTCCTATTGGATATAGAATGATGTATTGTTTTTATAGAGAAAACCTTATTTGTTTAAAATACTGCAAACTAGGATGATTTCAAAACCGCACAAAAAAATATCCCCTCTGTTTCAAAATAATAGATGTTTTAAGGGGAAAAAAAAGGTTTCGAAAAGATGTAAGTTCTCAATTTTCTATGCATAATTATCTATATATTTTCTATTGTGTCCTTATTTATTTTTCTTTTATTTGTATTGACATTTAATTAACATTAATAAGAAAAATTAATTAAGAAGATGAAAAGCTATTGTTGATCATAGACTTGGTGCTTCGTTATATGAAAAATCAAAGACTATTATTATTGGCGATCAAATGATTATATATATGCCATAATCATTTATTTTTTACTTTACAAAATTCCTTTTCATTTTTCTTTTACTTCCTACCTTTCCGAATTCATTTTTTTTTCTTTTCTTTATGAATTTTCTGGAAGACAAGATGAAGAAAGAAATATATATATATATATATATATATATGGTGAAAACTGTTCAACAATTTAATGTACATGATTTTAACATTAAACATGATTTTGACTTGAACAAACTTCCCGAGATGAACAAAGAAGTGGATACGTAAGAAAATTTCAACCAATTCATGTAGATCATTTCAGTGTCAAACATGAATTCGATTTAAACAATATCCGGAGATGCCGGAGGAAGAAGATTTGGTGGAAAATTTTCAACCAATTCATGAAGATAATGTCAAACATGGATTCGACTTGAAAAAACTTCCCGACAATGGTTGAGAGCTCCACTCAAACAAAGAGTTCGAACTAGTAAAAGATATGCTCCAAATTTTGCTTCCCAAATATTTTGAAATTTGATTTTGTACGTTTTTTATTAAAAGTTTCTTTGCAGATTTAATTATAATGGTTAAGGCGAGTGATCAAGTAATAATGTATTTTATCAATAAGTGAATAAATATACTAGAAGTATTTTACTTATTTGATTCATTTTCTTTTGTTATATTAGAAAAGCAAATATCAACAACATATATGAATAATTTAGATTGTATCCACATGAAGTTATTGTAATTATGTATGTACGATTGATATAAAAAATGTAAACAAGAAAATAGTATAAAAATCAAATTAGTGAAAGATTTACCAAAGAATGATTGTTTAAAACAATAAAATAGCAAGCTCTAATAAAACGAGAATACAAACAAAGTCATAAAAATTCTTTAGCATGCTAAATAATTCATTACCTCTTTTATTAAGATAGGATCACAAGCCATTTAGGTAGGTAGACGTTCTTCTCTTTCCAATGTGTATTTCTTAAAATGTGGAATTTTGTATTTGTTTAAGCCTTCAACTTTAATGATCTCTTTCATACATGATTGTAGAAAGAAAAAATCCGGTTGACTTGTTTCGTAGAGTATTCATCAAATGATTTCTTTACCGCATTAACAAGTTCTTCTACCAGTTGACCTTTTCGTAGAGTATTCATCAAACGATTTCTTTACCGCATTAACAAGTTCTTATACCGTCTTGGGACAACATTGATGATGTAGTGCCTGAATGGCGCGGAAAATCCAAGATCCAAAATATTCAAATCTGGTGAATTCGGCGGTTGACACATCAACCGAATATCAAACCCATGTTGTGAGGCAGGTTCTTTAAATTCTTCATCTTCTTTATCAACATGTGTCCTTGAATAATCTTGTTGAATAAGAATAGTATTTCCAAAATCTTCTCTCAGCCACTTATTGCGAATTTGCGGAAAATGTTTTCAATCAAGCACGTTTTTATATCATCTCTCTTGATTGATACCATCGGTTTTAACTCCATGGTGCCCACATCTTTGTTTCTACTACGTCTCTGAACTGCTTGCATAGTAACAAATGGAAACACTCTAATTTTCTAGAAAATATATCATTCCCTCATTCGTCAAATCTTGGTCGAGCCATAGCAGCTAAAAACATTACCTTTCCGATATAATGTTTTCTTTGGCAAGTTCACGGCGGATCCTCTTCAAGGGGAAGCAGATAATATGTCTCGGTTTTTTGGTTATGTAAGACCATTTATCATCAATATGTATAACATTTTGCATATCAAAAAATCTTGGTTGATGAGGGAGAGCATTCTTATCAAGCATGGATATGCAAAACTGTAGCCGAGCTTTCATATTTTCTTCCCTTAGTAGTGGTTTGATGGCACTGGAATGGAGTCTCATGAGACCTTGTTTTACATATATGAACACTGATGTTGGATTGACACCCAAAGTTGCTGCTAGAGATCTTATGGTCGGTCGTCTGACGATGTAATGGAACTTTCGAATTTGGCTCAAGTCAACTTCTGTTTTTTTTTTGCGATCACATATCCCTTTTCTCTTGTGTGAGAGATCAACAGCATACCATTAGGAATATTTTTTGCTCTTTGCCAAAAAAAAAATTGTAGCATTAGTAAAGGCACCGAAAGCAATTCAGAAACTTCTCTCGTAGTAGTTTTCTTCAATTTTCCATTGACAATTCTCTCCAAAAAATCATTGTAAACTTCTCATCTTTCTCCATATGTCATTTCTTTTTTCTTAGTGACAATTTCTTGTTGACTTTGGGACGTCTTCCAAACTTTGGGTGTGATTGGATGAAATTAGAGTAATTGAGAGGAATTGAAAGAGAAGAGATATAGAGGGAAGGAAAAAAAAGAGATTGAAAGGGAAAAGGTATAATAAAAAACGTGGAAAAAAATTAATGTGATTGGTAGTTAGTAAAAGTAATTGAGAGGGATTTATTAAAAACATGTTTTATTATATTTCAACTAATAAAATAAAAGAAGTAAGACAAAGAGAAAAGCAATAAAACATAATCAATATTTTTTTTAAATCACAAACTAAAATTAAAATAATTAGTACATGTTCAAATTTATCGACGATTTCGGAATCTACGCTGATTGTCTGACCAAATTTGTTCAGCAATATGATCACGAACTATCCGCATATATATTCCTGTCTCTGATTCTTCTTCAACTCTGGCACCATTGTTGTCTTCATGCTCATCATTCTCATTTACTTGTGGTTGTGCACAATTATTTTCGATATTAATGTTTTCGAAATCTGAGTCATTAAAGTTATGTTGCCGAATAAAATTGTGCAAACCCATCGTAGCGAACACAACATTTCTTTGTGTAGAGATACCATACCTTGAAAATTCATTAAGGACCCTCCATTTCTTCTTCCATATTCCAAATGTTCTTTCTATAACAGAACTTAAGGACGGATGCAACCTATTAAACATTTATTTACTGTTCCGCGTAGGTTCACGGTTGAAAAACTCTCGGAGATGATATCTTGTCCCATCCCCTTGTTCTTGTCGATATGGAGCTAAATATCCACGCCTGTTAGCATATCCTGAATCTACAAGATATTTGCCTTCTGGTGGTACAGGAAACATTAGATCATCTCGTATCGCAGTCACCAACACTCGTGCATCATGGACAGATCCAGCCATCCTGACAAAACTATATGTAAAAAGCAAGTCAAAATCGCACATAGCCAAAACATTTAGACTTGCAATTCCCTTTCTGTTTATAAATCGGAGACCTTCTCGACCTGGTGTCACCATTACTGGCACATGGGTTCCATCAAGTGCACCGATAAATCCATTAAAATAAGGTCAATATGTTCTCTCTCTTTCAAACCGGTTGGATATAGCCATCAATTCTTCGACTGTTCGTGGGCGAATATACTCCACAACCAATCGTACCATTTCATTAAGAACATCATGGAACTTTCGGTTAATAGTCTCTTGTGAATGGCCAAACCTGAGCGAAATATCCCGTTGCGTATCATTTTGAGTACAAATGATGAGAATATTGCGACGCTTTCATCGAGACTTATGTTTCTCGAGTTTTCTAAGCCATATCTAAATATAACTATATATTATATTAAAATTTTAAAATACTTACATCTCAGAAGATAATATGAACGTATTTGTCCCAAAAAGAAGATTACATGAATTTAAAAAAAAAACATTTCAAAGCTGGAAAAAAAAGATGACTGAAGACGTTTGAGTGTTTGAAGATGAAAAAAATGAAGATAGGTAGTAACTGATTTATTAATTTTTTTCTTTTAATTTAAATAATAAAAAATAAGAAAATCTTCCCACTTTCGAATGGGATAATATTCCTCTCCCTTTCATTGGCTGGAAAAATTTTCATGGGGACATAATCATTACTTCTACTTATCCACTTATCAATTACTCTGAATTTCACTTGATTGGTATTTTAACAGTGTGATTCCACGGGGAAAAAAGTCCATCGACTTTCTTTCCTGTATTATAGCTATCCAATCACACCCTTTCTCTTTCATTATTAAAAAAAAATAATAATTACTTATCACATTAAATAATTTAGAATATGTCTTTAAAACATAATAATCAAAAATATTCAGTTATAGATAAGACAATGAATTTAACAATGTCTATGAAACAATTAGTTTAGCAAATGTCTATGTAAGGAGTATAAACAAATGAGTATAAACAAGGAGTAAAAACAGTTACAACTAACGATCCATTGTTTAGTAAGTAGGAAAAAAAATGGGCATAATCTGAAAAATTACAAAAGATAATTATTTTAAAAACGCAAACTATAGTAGAATATATGGATGTATCAAATTATATAAAAAAAACTATGAAAATAATGACATGGTATTGTGAGAGAAGAAACTTCCATTTCAACATGACTTGACTTGGCTAAATCATCTTTAGAAGAACTTGTTGGTGTTTTATTTAAATCAAAACATAAAACTCTCTCATCACTCACATGAGATATGTTGAGATCAATAGTATGAGTAAAACTCATTCGTAAAAGTTGTTGTTACATCCTACCATGTATAGGTAATATATATAACCACTTGAATCTCATATTTTGGCACTAAACTTAATAGTTTGCTAAAAAAAATTGGCTCCAAAATCTTGGCCTAACCGAAAAACTTGAGGCTCCAAAACTTAAATTGTTTAAATATTCAACATTCTATATATCACTAATTACGAATATTGAAGAGAGTTTTATTTGAAGCTAAATTATTATTATTACAATTATTGTGAATGTTGAGTAGAGTAAATAGGGATTGTCAACCATGGAAAATGATGGACAATAAATATGATCACACACTTGTTACGATATAAATTTTTTTTCTTTGCAAGTTTTTATTTAATTTTTGTATTTTCTTTTCCTCTATAAAAATAATAAATAGGGTTAGAAATGTAATTAAACATAATTTCTTAATATGTGTATTAACTTAATCACTATAGTTGTTATCAATTTAGTGTTACATTCCCAAGACTAGCAATCCAACAAGGATGATATGAATACCGCTTTCAACACAAACTAACCTCCGCGTGTTCAAGAAATGCCAACCACTAGTAATTTTAACTATTGGATGCGACTCTTACTCATTATACCCGGTTTTTCTCTCTCTCTAAATTACTTGTTTGAATAGTAGTTTTGGAGATCCTAAATAAATTCATGCTACCTTATCAGCATATTACCAAGACCATCTCCATAATCTAAGGGCCTAGGTTTACGAGCTGGTCTTGGACTCTTAGGTGATTGTGAAAAGATTAAACTTTTTAACCAGTACAAAATTAATATTGTAGTGAAAAATCTAAAATATTTAATAATATAAAACACAAGTAAAATATTTTATAAAAGGGAAAAATGCCAAAAAATACCCAAACTATTTCATTCTGGCCAAAAAATATATGAACTACAGAGCTGACCAAAAAATACCTCAACTTTGATTGACATTTTCGAAAATACTCAAACTTATGGTTGACATGGCCAAAACAGCACATCGTTATCTCATCTGTTAAGATGAAACGACGAATCGTTAACGGTTCCGTTAAGACAAAACGACGTCGTTTTATCCAAAGTTTCTGTTTGGGAAAATTACCAAAAAATACCTGAACTTTTTATTTTTGCTAAACAATACATGAACTTTTTTAGTTTTGGCCAAAAAATACATAAACTATAGAGCTAGCTAAAAAATACAAAAAAAGAAATAATAAGTTTGAAAATAATTTCACACCATAAGACTTCGAACTCATGTTGCATTGAAAGTGTGCTTTACCACTAGGCTATCTCGATAATTCGAGTATTATTTAAAACAAATAATATATAAACTTAACCGTTCAAATCATATATAAATGACCCAATTAACTAAACCCGAAATTAATGAGATCTTCTGGTATACTTCCCAGTTGACTGTAATACCCTGTCTCGAGATATGGTCAACGAGCAATTCAAATGTCAATGGAAAGTCATTAGAGGTCATTTGTGCAATTTTTAGAAAGAAGACCGAAAGATATGGTCAACGAGCAATTCAAATGTCAATGGAAAGTCATTAGAGGTCATTTGTGCAATTTTCAGAAAGAAGGCCAAGAGTTTTGACGGCCCAAGTGACTCTCTTTTTATTTAAAGAAGTTACTTAGAAGACGGAGAATGCAGAAAACGGAATATCTCATTAATTTCGGGTTTAGTTAATTTGGGGTTTAGTTAATTTGGTTCTTATTTATATTTGAACGGTTAATTTTATATATTAGTTGTTTTAAATAATACTCGAATTATCGAGATAGCCTAGTGGTAAAGCACGCTTTCAATGCAACATGAGTTCGAAGTCTTATGGTGTGAAATTATTTTCAAATTTAATTTTTTGGTTTGTATTTTTGGCTAGCTTTATAGTTTAGGTATTTTTGGCCAAGACTAAACAAGTTCAGGTATCGTTTGGCAAAAACTTAAAAGTTCAGGTATTTTTTGGTAATTTTCCCAAACAAAAACTTTGGATAAAACGACATCGTTTTGTCTTAACGAAACCGTTAACGGTTTGTCGTTTTATCTTAACAGAAGAGATAACGGTGTGCTGTTTTGGCCAAGTCAACCATAAGTTTGGTCAGCTCTGTAGTCCAAATATTTTTTGGCCAGAATGAAATAGTTCGGGTATTTTTAGAGAATTTGTACTACATATACAAAACTTATATGTATATTAGTTAAATAGCCACAATTATTTTCAACTTTTTGACAAAATTGCCTCAATCCCTCTAATGATTTACGTAAATTTATTATGCCTTTCAAAGTTGCATATATTAGCGTTCTTATGATTTAATTGTCTTATTACAATTTCTTGGAATCCAAATCATACTTTATTCTTCTCTTTTTATAGATGAGCTATCATATTTTTTTTGTTATTCTCACCTTCAATCTTCTCATCTTCCTAAACTCCACTCTTCGTCTAATCGATGCGCTTTGACATAATCATCTTGACTACATCAACAAGGATTTCTCGTCTCTAGGTGGACTAAGAAATGGGATTAAGTTATTTTTTCCCAAGTTGATTCAACAAATACTGAGTCAGTTCACTATGTTAGGTTTAAAATGAACCGAGTTAGATGTTATTCAATCGATTTAGATAGCCCTCTTCTAAATACATGATTTACTCTTTCAAATACTTTAATATGAAAAGTAAAATATATATGTAAATTTACTAGTTATATAATACAATAACTGTTAATATGTTATAAAACATGTAAGTTAACACATATAATAATTAAGTTGTCATGTTAAACAAAATATTAAATATACAATAACATAATTTAACATGTTGCTAAAAATATAAATTTAAAGAAAACAGATACCAACTTCGTTATCACATTAAGCTAAGTGTTACCGGTAAACTTATATTTTCTTATGTTACGTAGTTAATAATTTGAACGTTAACTAAATAAATTAATGTACACTATAAAATTCAGATGTTAAATATATGTGTTTTTAATATAATAAATAGTTAATATGTTACATGTTATAAATAATTTATCATAAATCATTTAATGAAATCAAATAACTAATAACACAGAAAATAAAAGTTAACATATAATAATTTTGCTATCGCATTAATCCCAAAACATTTCATCAACATATAGATTTTATATGATATACAATAACTTAAACACACACCCTAAACATTGACTAAGTAATAATTGATTAACGCATGATCCATAACACTTTGAGTTGACTAAATGAGTCAACTTGCTAGAAATCTTTGATCAATTTTTCACCGGATCATCGTGGATCTCCGCCAAAAAGTGAGAGATCAAAGTCTTAAGATATATGTGATTTTGTTGTTCCCAAATTAAAAAAAAAAAAAGAGTCGAACAAACTCAATGAATCAACAAGTTATAATCAAGTTTTTTGCTATATTTTCATTAGATTGTTTTTCGATCTTCATTGAGAGGATGAAACTCAAATATTCAAAAAAAGTCTGGTTTATATTATTGAGAGAGAGACAGGAAGATGATCGAGGAAGAAGGAAGGAAAAAAAAACTAGACTTAAGCAATTTATGAGCCTAAAAAATTACATATGGTAGAATTTTAGGTAGCATCGTTACTCTTAGTTTTCAACTTATGTATTTAGTGGGAAAACCATAAGGTTCCAATAAAAATCCCTTAAATAAAAATCTAATATAAAAATCTCTTAATTAATTGTCCCTTAACTTTATAATCCTTCCGTTTAAAATACCGTTAATTAAAATGATGCATTTTGAGAAATAAAAAATGATAAGTATTTTTTTTTAAATGATACGAGGTTTTATTTAAGAAAAATATTTTTAATGAAAATATCCCTCGACTAAAAAATAATTTGGATAAAAACCATTCAACTAAAAAATCTTCTGTAAAAACCGCTCAAATAATTATGTATTAATGTTTTAACCTCATGTTCAAATAAAATATATAATTTGAATCTAGATTCCAAACACTCTCCATCCAAATTGAAAGTTAGAGTTCTTATTCCCATTTATTTTTCTTACAAAGTTAATATAAGTCGTAACTACTCAGCAATTTAATTTTTGGTTGTAGTATATATTTAGACATGCCTTTTGGTTCTAATTTGGTTTCTTATATTTATAATAATTTTTCTATCGCATTAATCCAAAACATTTCATCAACGTATATATTTTATATGATACACAATAACTTAAACACACACCCTAAACATTTTATATGATACACAATAACTTAAACACACACCCTAAACATTGACTAAGTAATAATTGATTAACGCATGATCCATAACACTTTGAGTTGATTCAATGAGTCAACTTGTTAGAAATCTTTGATGAATTTTTCACCGGATCATCGTGGATCTCAAAAAGTGAGAGATCAAAGTTTTAAGATATATGCGATTTTATTATTCCCAAATTAAAAAAAAATGTCGAACAAACTCAATGAATCAACATGTTATAATCAATTTTTTGCTATATTTTCATTAGATTGTTTTTGGATCTTCATTGAGAGGATAAAACTCAAATATTCAAAAAAGTCCGGTTTATATTATTGAGAGAGAGAGAGAGAGAGAGAGAGAGAGAGAGAGAGAGAGAGAGAGAGAGAGGAGAGAGAGAGGAGAGAGAGAGAGAGAGAGAGAGAGAGAGAGAGAGAGGAGAGAGAGAGAGAGAGAGAGAGAGAGAGAGGAGACGAGAGAGAGAGAGAGAGAGAGAGAGAGAGAGAGAGAGAGAGAGAGAGAGAGAGAGAGAGAGAGAGAGAGAGAGAGAGAGAGAGAGAGAGAGGAAGATGAGAGGAAGAAGGAAGGAAAAAAAACTAGACTTAAGCAATTTATGAGCCTAAAAATTACATATGGTAGAATTTTAGGTAGCATCCTTACTCGTACTTTGCAACTTATGTATTTAGTGGAAAATCATAAGGTTCCTATAAAAATCCCTTAAATAAAAAACTAATATAAAAATTTCTTAATTAATTGTCCGTTAACTTATAATCCCTCCGTTTAAAATAATGTTAAATTAAAATGATGCGTTTTGAGAAATAAAAATGATAAGCATTTTTTTAATGATACGAGATTTTATTTAAGAAAAATATTTTATAATGGAAAATATCTCTCGACTAAAAAAATAATTTGGATAAAAACCATTCAACTTAAAAAGTCTAATGTAAAATCCGCTCAAATAATTATGTATTAATATTTTAACCTCTTGTTCAAATAAAATATATAATTTGAATATAGACTCCAAACTCTCTCCATCCAAATTGAAAGTTAGAGTTCTTATTCCCATTTATTTTTCTTACAAAGTTCATATAAGTCGTAACTACTCAATAATTTAATTTTTGGTTGTAGTATATATTTAGACATGCCTTTTGGTTCTAATTTGGTTTCTTATCTTTCACTAGTTAGAACCATTTGTTACAAAAATTGCTGTAAAGTCATATATTCTCAACCATTTCATCTTTTGATTATTTGGAAATATCTTTTAGTTATAATTTTGCATAAAATCTCTCACTATTTACCCATCGATTTGTTACAAAATATTATTGTTGGTTTTTATTTGATTTAAAAGAGCTATAACTTTCATTACAGAGATTTCGAGATCTTGGTTCAAGTTAAAGATTTTGTTTTGATATCCGTAAATGCACAATTTTGATTTAATAATGATCATGTAAATTTTAACAACATTGTAAAACGAGGGGTTAAAATATTAACTTGAGAAAGTTTTACATTAGATTTTTTAGTTGAGAGGTTTTTAATCAATTTATCTTTAGTTAAGAAGTATTTTCATCAAAAATATTTGTCTTAAATGAAAAATCATGTTGTTTTTTGGAAAATTGTTTGTAGTTTTTTATTTCTTAAAATCCACCATTTTAGACAAAGGGAGTAAAGTTAACAAACAATTAATTGATAGGTTTTTATATTAGATTTTTAGCTGAGGATTTTTATGCAAACCATTTTTTAACACTTTTATATTGACTGAAAACCTGAGTACAAATCAAACCGAGAAAAGAAACCACACATACATTACATGAATACAAACCATATTTAGTCGAGGGGTTTTTCACAACATTCCCTATTATTATTTCTAGACCAAATCTGTTCTCTCGCTTTTTGTCTCAACAAATTATATACTAAGTCATAACTAAATAATATTTTAAAATGAACTCTTTTCAATGTTCGGTTTTTAACAAAAATAAATAAAAGAAAGATAAGGTTAGATTTTAATCAAAGCTGCACCACTAAATAGTTTTTTTTTTCCTTCACTAAATAGCTTTCACAAAAACTGTATTTCCAATTCTAAAGACAATTCTAAAGCCAATTCAGATGACCAAAAAAGATAATGTTTAGATTCTTATCAATAGTTCTTCAGAATTTGCATTACCATAAGTTTAAATAGTTATCCATTGATTCTTACCAAAAGGTGGGTCAAACCAAGAACAATTACAACAGACAACAATGGATTTCTTAGTAAGTAACGACAAACTCAACCCAAAATGTAAAACTTTTAGGAGCTTAGACAATGTCTTCTTCTTTGTGGGTCTCAATGGTGACATCAGAAGTAGGATAAGCCGCACAAGTGAGAACAAATCCTTCACCAATCTGGTCATCATCGAGGAAACTCTGGTCAGACTGGTCTACAGATCCAGACACAACTTTACCGGCACAGCTTGAGCAAGAACCAGCACGGCATGAGTAAGGCAAATCGATTCCGGCTTCCTCGGCCGCGTCGAGAACGTAGACGTCGTCGTCACACTCAACCTCTTGCTCTCCTTCTGGAGTGATGAACTTGACCTTGTATGTAGCCATGGCTGTGACACGTCCTCCGCGTGCAGTTCCTGATTTGAGACCGAAGAGGGATTGAGTGTTGGCTGATGGGAGGGAACGGAGGCTTATCGGAGATGTTTGGCGGCGGATGAAGGATGTTCCGACCATGGCGCTTGAGAGAGCTGTTGAAGCCATTTCCTTTATGTTTTGAAAAGATTTGAGAATTGAGGAGTTTTGGTTTCTCTCTATGTTGTGGCTTGTGGAAATGGCGTGGGGAGTGTGAAGGAGAGACGAGAAGATTAAAAGGTGGGATTGCTGTGGAATCCTATCTTCCACGTGGCGGTTATCGTGTGGATTGTTGGATTATCGTTTCATTTTGGGTGAATTGTGATTTGTTTTCTTTTTTGTGAGTGATTGTGTTTGACACACTTGTTGAGGTGAGTTATACGTGGTCTCACATGGTACAGCTCACAACACTATTTCGACTTCTTGTTTGTATCTAAAACAAATACCGAGGAATATTAATTGGGCTGACCATGATTGTAAAATCTACTATATATTATTATATATTATTTGCGAAGTCGAATTATTATATTCGATGTGAATCATTCTTGACCAATCAAAATTATGATGTTATTGATGGTATGACTTTAATGAAATGTTTTGATTAGTTAAGAATATTTTCCAAATTAAAAATAAATCAAAATTCATTTAGAAAAGTTTATGATTAAAAAAAACAAAAATCGACAATTAAACAAATTAAATAATTAAATATGGTTTCCTATACTTTCGAATTGTAATCTTAACTCCTTCCCATAAATTTAGATTACAATTTATATTTTTATTTCATATTTTATTTCCTTACTTTTCAAATTTAAAATTACGTTCGACCTAAAATTTAGCAACTAATAACTATCGACAATAATTATCAAATTTGAAAAATATATTCCACATGATATTCTAATCTTCCAATAAAAGATTTCATAAATTAGTCAAACCCTAAATATTATGAACCTTATAAATAGAACCTCTTCGAGCCTCATAACATTCACATCTCGAAACATTTCTTTTCTTTGAAATTAATATTGTTTTAATTTTGTTGTTTGGTTTTAATGATTTTGCAGTATGTAACATACCAAGCCAAAATATAGGTAACTATATCAATTATAATTAACATGTTTATAACCATTTGTTGTGTGGTTTTGATGATTTTGCAGTTATGTAACATTGCAAGCCAAACGATAGGTAACTATTTTCTTACAATTTACATTGTAATAATCATTTTGTGGTTTTGATGAATTGGCAGCTATATTTCAAACCAAGTCAAACGATAAGTATCCATTTCTGTAGCTTTTATATTTTTCTAATCATTTTGTTTGGATAGGTATGGATTCGCAGCTATATTTTCCGTTTTGTAGGGTTCGTGTCACTAATCATTATTTGCTAGATAATTACTCACCAATCGGTGTTGGTTAAATTTCAATCAGAAAGAAGTCAATAAGCAGAAACCTTGATTGTTGCATTACGAAAGCATATTTGAATAATAAAATTTGTGTTTTTACTACTTTATCTGTCCATTTAATCTTTTACTTTTTTTTGGATTCTTCTTAATAGAATAAAATTTTCTACATCATATACCATATATACAAATCTGATTCTGGTTGTTAAGTTAACCAATATTACTCATTGAATAATCTTCTCGGTGAAGTACGTTATTACTCAACAAATAGAAAACCCATCTTCAAATAAACACTCAAGGTCTTCAGAAGCCCAAATCACATATTGTTAATACAACCCGTTTTAAGATAATTGAGAATTAATATTGTTATATATTCCCATAGTTTTTGTACAAAGGGTTTTGTGTTTCTGTTTATCTTTATGCAGATTTTTTCGATGTCTACTTCAAGGTTCATTGATGTGTCTACCATGAATCCGAACATCAGTGAGCGGAGAATTCGTGTTAAAATATTGAGAAGATATGTTATCAATTGGGGTGTTAAACGAACAATCGGTTTAATATTGGTCAATGAGAAGGTTTTTCTTATATTATTTTAATAGAGCCGGGAATTCGCCTGAGAGCACCTTCTACGAATCTCGCGCAAAGCAATGGGAGTCATGGCTCGGATTATGATCGGACTGGGGGCCTGCACAAGCGGCGGAGCATGTGGTTTAATTCGATACAACGCGCAGAACCTTACCAGCCCTTGACATATGAACGACATATTGGAAGATCAATCGGCCAAAATTTATTATATTTGTATAGTTACTTTGTTTTGGTTGTTCTAAAGTGCAATGATAATGTTACAAGGAACTAAGATACATGGCATTATAGATTGTCATCTTTATATTGACCAATCCTCGGATGTCTTGGTTGAAAAAGTTTATGTAATTGTTTCTGATTTTGACCTAATTCATGCTAGTGGAGATTTTAAACCAACATCTCATCGATTCGAAATAAAGTGGAAGTGGACAACATATGTTGAGAAAATTATTTCAATAAGCACGAGCAGTTTCTATGATTTTGTTGATTTTCAGCATATAAAATCCGGGTGTCACGATCATATTCATTTTGTAGGTATGTAAGATATTGGTATATTGTTCATTTGTATTTTTATATTGTCGATTAAGCTTATTATTTTCTTTGTGTATTTATATAGATTTAATTGGGAGAGTTGATGATTTGCTTGCTTGGTCTCGCGATCCCATAACCTTTAATCTTATGGATGCTAATTTAGTGTTTATCTGTTCTATTATCAAAGATATCTGTATACGTATTTGTATTATAAGGTGGTTATTAATTTTTAGTTAATAGGAAGTGTCGCTTGCTTTGTGAGCTCGGTGGCGACAAGGCTAAAGAGTTTCAAAAATCTTATGAGGATAATGATGACTACATTATGGTTTGCATCTTGAGGTTTGCTAAGGTTATTTTTAGAGATGGTATGTTTGGGATACTCTGTTTATCAACGTTTTCTATCAGTTGTTATAGTTTCCATTATTCACCGACTGTTAAACAATATTAATTTGACAGATGATTGGATTGCAACATCTGCTTGTGATTGTGTTCAGGTTCTCATGGATGGTGCTCTTTCTGAAATTGCAAAGTTTAAAACAAACTGGCTATCAAGGACATCATTAGATTAGAATGTCATATCCATTCTTCTTTCTTGAATATATTTTTTTGGTAATTTTTATTTATTCTTCTTAATATAACAAATGTTTGTGTATACTAGTAAGCATGTTAAATTATCAAGAAACAAAAACCATTGCTCAAACCTTCGTTTTAACGATCAAAATACGTCTTCACAATGTAACTACACATTTTGTGTATACATCCCATTTTTATATATTTACGTATACGTGTTTAAATATTGAGGATATCTACTATATATTGGGGAGCTAATCAATATCTTCGCTTAAAATTTGTGAATGACCCGATTTTTCCCATTAAAAGATTTTGTCACTCATTGATTTCTTTATTTTTCAAATATTACGTAACACTTTACCTAAAAAAACTTAACTATTAACTATCGAGATTAATAAACAAATTTACTGTTAGCACTTCAGATGCAATCGTATATAGCAAATTTCTATTATGTATTCGAAAATTTTATGATCTTGAGTATTCCAATTTAGTTTAAATGCAATATTTTTTTTGTCAATATTCATATTAGGAAGATTGTTTTATAAGGAAACAAAAAACAAAAACAAAAATAATTGAATTCAATTTAATGATATTTACGCAAAAACTTAAGTAATCTTAACTTCTTCCCTAATTTATAGATTACAAGTAATATTTTATCCCCAGTGATCTCAGTAATTTTCAAGTATTAAATAACTCTCTACCGAAACTGAATTAACTCATAACAATAGATACTAATAAACAAAATTAAATTTTAGATAATATGCCCAATCGTATATAGCAAATATCTTATGTGTACCGTAAAATATTTTAATCTAGAATATTCCAAATTAGTTGAAATACAATATTCTTTATATTAATATTGTGCCATGACCCGTTAGGTCTCCGAACCACTATATACATTCTTCTATATTTTAACTTATTTATCATTCACTTTTTAACTATACAGACATTTTATAAAATGACTGAATTAGTTGAGACCAATAAGAACCTTCCTCGCAGACGATGTTAGAGTTATGTTTTGCTGGAAAACATAGACACAAGCCTCTAAACCGAGAAGATCTAGGTTAGGGTATTAGCACAATGGACTTTGTTTAACTCCAAGTTTGGAAACGTGATAGAAATGATTTGGGCTGACATAAAGGTACGAGAAAGACATAAAGGTACGAGAAAGACATATGTTTTGGTTTATGTTCGTTATGATATTGTTCATTCGTATACTTATAGATTTTATTTTCACTCTCTTTAGGGAACAAGAGTTCAAGCATCATGTGAGGAGTCCTTATTCAGCAAACATAAAGCATGTCTTCAGATAGGTAAAATTGTTATGGTTAATGCTTTTTATTCCAAGGAGTATGTTGGCGACTTCCGTCCAAGTGATCTTACTTACAAGTTATCAATCACCCGTACTACAAGAATAAAACCATTAGAAGATTTTGAGATTGAGAATCACGATAAGTATTGTTATACTATTTCTCAAATTTTCGAGGGATCTCTTGACAAAAGAGTTTTTATTGGTAAGATGATATTTTATAATATACCTAATGTCCCTTATATTATACTTTTCAATAAATAGTTGTTAATAATTGTTTCACCGATATAAGATGTTATGGGAGTCATTGTCCACATGGGTGCTATTGAAGATGTCAAGACTAAGAGCAAGTCTGGAAACATCACCAAGCTTGAATTATACCTGAAAGATAATGGGTTAGAATATTAATCATTATAATTCCAAAATAAATAAATACATTTGTATGATTTTTTATCGTCTATTTGAATACAGAGATGATGCATTGCCTTGCACCTTGTGGGGGAGATTATGCCAAACAAGTGATTGACTATACTTCCACCAATCGCTCATATCCTGTAGTGGTTATTATCCGGTTTGCATGGATCAAAGAATATGGAGGTAATTACTCGGTGAATTGTAATGTATAATCTGTTGTGTGTAACATTAATGGTTAAATTTAAATTTTCAAAAAAAATAGTGAAGCTGTACATCTCGAATGCTTATAACTCGACCCAACTCTCAATCGGGGATGAAAATAACCATGATTTCAAAGTGGTTGGATATGTAATGTGATACATTATGTTTTAAAGAAATGTTTGAACATTCTCAATTCAAGAGTACATCTATTCATTCAAAATCTAATTTACAGTATACCAAAATAATCTCAAGCTCTTATTATCAAGTATGAGAAAAGCATGGTTTCTTTTGGATCAGGTCCAGTTTTGGATTTGCGTACTGACTTTTTCATCAAGAATAATAGAATGACTCTACTTAGCATTCTGCAATCCAAAAGGGTTAGTTATCTCTACTTTAACTTGATTTTTTTTTTTGTATTTAATTGAAATCAGTAATATAATTACTTATTTATTTTATTGTTTTTTAACATGGTAAGGTGGTTGCGTGTGCCACAATTGTCTCAATTGACAATTCAAAAATGGTTTTTTCAAGCTTGCAAAGTTTGCAAACTGAAAGTGCTTCAGTATGCATCAGATTCGGAAGATGAGGAAGAGTCAGAACCCGTATATAATTGTAAAACATGTAGCGATGTGGCAAATGTATTTGCAAGGTAATTTGTTTATATGTATGCTTGCAGTGTAATTTGTTTTTAAGTATGTTGTCTTATTTAAGAACTATATCAAATTTTGGTTTATATGTTGTTTATGCATGTTCTAGATATTATTTGATCTTTCGCGTATCTGATATTTTGGAGGGTGAAGCAAAATTTCTCACATTTGATCGGTAGACAATATCTATAAGGAAAACAAAAGGAAAATTGAGGTATTTGAATAGTTAATTACTTTTGAAACTATACAACTTTTTATACTGAGAATTGGTTGTTTTTTCTTCTTTGTGTTCTTAGGAGGATCCATATTATCTCCCTATTGAATTATTCGATTTGATTGGTCGCAAGTGTATTCAAAGTTACCATTCCTAAGGAAAATGTTCATAAGGTGTCAAAGAGTCCATATGTCGTGGAATTATTTTGGGATGATGACTCTGCCATTGGTGAATTTGAGAATTTAGCTAACTCGACTCAGGTACGTAATATATTTGTATCAATTTTAGAAATTATGTTAAACATAATGTTAAACGCTGAATAAAACTTTGCTAATATTTTTATTTGATTAGGGACCTCTTATGCTTACCTCGGGTATGGAGACTGATTCTGATGCTTCAATGGCCCTGGCACTTATACCATCAACATCAAAAAGATCAGAAGATTGCATCTCTTTAAGCAGTGTTGGTGATAATTCATCGGTTATAAAAAATATTAAACAGGAAGACAAGGAAACATTAAAAAGAATGACACTTTAGACTTTTTGTGGCGTATCTTCTTTTGTGTTAGATTGTTATTTTATATTATCTTCATATTATTAAAACAGTTTGGTTATTTTAATTGAATTATCCATTTATCCGGTTAGTTTTGCTTCTAGTTTATCATTATAACACATATTAGCAAATTATCCTCAATAGTAACAACTTCTGTTATATAAGAATGATATAGTTTATATCTAATATATACTATTAATTACGAATATAAATATATTGATAACAAAAATATTCTCCTGATATCCTTACAGAACAGTTAACAAAATTTAGGGAATCATATAACAAAATATGTGGTATCTTCCATAACAAAGATTTGAATATTATGTTTCAGAGGTTCAATATATCTAGAGAATTATTAAAAAAAAATAAGAACAATATATTCTCCACAACTTTGAGTTAGGTATTTTGCGCCGTCAAATTAAATCTGTAACATCTAACCTTCATTAAGTTTGAACTATTCCCCTTTCAATTATTCATCTCTTCACAAACTCATTCTTATTATGAGTGTTTATTTCATCTTTAATATGATTATTCGAAACTTCAACGATATACTTGGAGAGCAAAACATTATTCAATATATATTGTTCACTTTTTCAAGTTCACAATTTTATGTAATTATTTGACTTTCTTAATCAGAATCGTGACGACCACATTTCATTTCATATGAAAAAGGTGGTCCCGATTCTGATAAAGAAAATCAATTAAGTTCATAGAATTGTGATCTTTTAGAAAGGTCTAAAGGTATATATGACAAATACAATGTTTGGTTTATATAGATACCTTGATTGTTATCATAAGTCTTAATATTGTAGTCGCGTATTGTAATTCTTAGCTTGGTTGGGTTTATCGACAATATAATCATATTTTAAAATTTTCACAAGGCTTAATATGAAAATGTGTAAATATTATGCTAAAAATCATATAAGTTCATAGACTTACGAAGCTATCTATTTTCAAATCTAAATTGGATTATTTATGTGGGCTAAAGCAAAAACATTTATTAGCGGTTGTGGCCCAATTAGTTTTTCTAAATCAATGGTTGTGACTTATAATTATTACATCTTTTACTACTTCACAATTTTTACTCACAAATTTGGAAACTATTTAATTTTAAAACCCTAGACACTTTGTTTTCTTACCATTTATTGAGACAAAACAATTAATTTCGAAAAACCTTTATTCTGCAAAATTTTCTCTGAATCTAAACAATGGCTCCTCAAACTTTCAGACAAATTTCTCGCATCAACAACTTTATTCCTTGCTTTTGGGACCTAAAAGTTCTGCTTCTCCGTGTTTGGATGTGTGTTAGGTTTTCTCAAGCAAGAATCCGAATGCTTTTGGTGGATGAAAAGGTAATCTCTCTTTTCCTCTATAATTTTTTTGTTTCTTTGGCTATTGCATATTTTATTAATGTTGACGTTTATTGTTTTAGGGTACCCAAATAGAGGCTACTGTTCTTGAACCTCTTATTGAGAAATTTCGTTACACAACATGGTGTGAGGGTCGTTGGTTTAAGCTTGCGGATGCTCGAGTTATACAAGCACCACTATATTTGTCGTTGACCCCTCACGATTTCAAGTTCATATTCTGGTTAAACACATCTTTCTGCCTTACTTATGATAATATTCCGGAAGGTCATTTTATGCAATTTAATTCAATTCCGGATATAGTAGATGAGAGAGTCTATGATGAATACCCTATATGTAACTTTTAGTGAATACATATTTTTCCTTTATCGGATTATATTAATGCTGTTATTCGAATCTGTGTTGACATTATATTTTTGACTAAATAGAGAATTAAGGTATATAGCTCTTAATTATTTTATTTTCTCCATTATATATGTCCTTGGTATAGTTACACATGTTGGAAACCTTGAAGATGATTATAAAAGACAAAAGCTGCAGTTTACAATTCGCGATCTAAGGTTAGCTAAACAAATGACTATAATCTTCTTCACATATGTTCTGTTATTTGTCTCTAATAAAAATATTGAAATCATTAATTTTTATAGCCTCCAGAGTGTTGAGTGTTTAATATATTGGGAAGATGCTAAGGAACTAAGAAAAAGGTTTTGGAAAGAGGCTGATAGACATATATTTGTTATTCTCCGTTGCTTCTACATAATTCACGTAATGGGTATGCGTATGAATCTCTTAAGCTTGACAGAAATGGTTTGTCGAGCTTGCTTTCCATTCTGATACTAATAGGCGACGTATTTGTTTGGCTGGCGGCTTAAAAGATTTTTTTTGTGGGTAAACAATGTCAAGGCCAACCAAACGATTATCGTTCAACTGTTCTGGGAAAACAGCACTACTCCTATCCTAAAACTCTCCTCCAAAAATCCTGTTTAAGTATCTAAAACTTATGTTTGATATGTATTTTCATTTGTGACTAAAACTTCTCTCTAATATGTTGCTTTGTTTAGTATAAGTATTCACTTTATAACTACTTTAATTTGCATCCAAAGCATTTTTCCAGTGACACTAAATCTAGATAATGTTTTGACCCTTTATGAATTTTCTTTCTAATTTACAAATTCATGATTACAAATTTTACGTTAATAATATATAACATTTGAAGAATTATAGAAAATTACTCTTTATATTTTTACTTACAGTTGTAACTACTAACCTACGAAATGTAATTCCTTTTGTTTATAGAATTTGATACCAAGAAATATAATTTCACTCAACAAAATATGAAAATCTCTTCAAATTCAATTTGGAACTACTTACCGAATGTAAAAATAAATTAACAAATTATACTATATCCTAATGACAAATGAGACATTCTTGACATTAAATAGAAGATACTATAATAAATTTGAATTTCTAATTTCTAAACTATGTTATTTTGTGTATAATTTATGTGGCCGATATTAGTAAACAAAATCCTAAAAAACGATATCATCCCTAAGAAACCCTAAATTCATAGTACTATATATTTGATATCCTCTTCTCATTAGTATCATTTCTATCTCGTGTTGCTAATGGAAGTTATAGGTAAATTTGAGAACTCTTTGGTATCTTTATTTTTTATTTTCCATACTTTTTTATTTCTGTTGAACAAGTTTTATTATTTTCATTAACAAATCTAATTTTTACAGCTTCTTCCGGACGTTCTATTGATTCTATGGAAATTTTACCTATTGTTCTTCCTTCTCCACAAATTGTTTTCGACAAAGATGTTAGTTTGGCATATAAGGAAAAAGAAGATAAATTTCGGGCTTGAATGAAATGCAATCAAGTTCATCTTCAAGCAAGACGTCTTCTATATTCACAAATAACAACTAAATTTGTTTGGGATAAAAAAACCTTCAAAGGAAATATCGCATCAAAGGTAAACATGGTTTATGTGTTTTACCAGCATATTCAGAAGAAATTGGAGAACTATATTATTTAGGTCTTCTATTGGATGTAATAAGGGGACCATGTGACTATTTGGAACTAAGGACGATTAACAATGTTGTTTATGACACATTACGAGATGCATGGTTTGCCCTTCAAAATATTGAAGGGCCCTAATTTATGTTCAATTATCTTCATCATCTATTTGACTTATTTCTTTCAAATAATTGTTGTGTTTTTTTTTCAATAACAGAGAATTCATGTTTCTACATTTTCATTTTTATTCTAAGTTTCTCTTTCTATAAAATCATGCTTCATCTACAATTTCTACAGTTTCAAATACTCGACTACATGTGTTTCTACTAATTTTTAAAAACAATTCCCCGCACAAGGTGCGGATGAGTCATCTAGTTATAGATATTTGAGTTGGGTTCTATTTGAAAAAGTTGAGACCTAGATACCACGGTCTAACTTTAACATATTATAGATTTTTCGAGATTTTTAAGTTTTCAAAAGTTAAATAATTTTTAAAAACAAATAATACAAAATAAATTATATAATCAAAATAAATACAGATAAATTTTAAATAATTTAGATTTTTAAATACAATACGAATCAAAATATTTCAGTTTATAATTAAATGTAGACTAAAATCTCATTCAACAATTTCTAAATATTTCATTGAATATTCATCACAACCAAAAATATAAATAACAAATAAGATTAAAGATTATTATTTTTGATGACTAAAAAATATATAAACAATATCTTATGATTTAGAATTTTCAATAAGCTTCAACAAAATGTTCATTTTCCAATTTTTCAAGCTAGCTCAACCCCATTCAAATTAAAAAAAAAAAAAGGTAACCCAAATACACATATGCAGAAGACCAAACAGGCAATTTCATGGGAAACAAAGTCGCTTTCTCTCTCTTGTCTTAGAGAGAGCTTTTCTCTTGTTTCTCTCTGTTCTCCATCACCATCTTTCACAGAGATGAATCCGGGTTTGATTTAGCGGCTCTGATTACCTCTTTTGTTGTGTTTTCTTTCTCGATCTGCGCTCAATTTGGTTTTGGGCGTAACTATTTCTGATCTTTGCTCTCAATTAACTCATGTGTTGTTTCTATGACATGCTTATCTTTTCCGATTTATCGGACTTTGCCGGATTTTACGGTTCTTTATGACTTTCAGTCTTCGATCTTGCTTCCCCTTTTTCTTGGGCTGGGCAAAATAACCGAACCCGAAGAACCGAACCAGATCCGCACCGAAAAAGTCGGTATCGGTTCGGGTTCGGATCCAGCAAAATAACCGATTTGATCCCAAGTGCAAGTTACTTTGGATATCGAGTATTACCCGAACCGAACCGATATCCAATTGGGTACCCGAATTAACCCGAACTATACCAATAACTCTACTACATTACTAGTTCACTTCTTTTCATTTTTTAAAACTACATAAAAATGCTAAAGAGATATTCACTTATAAGTATTAAAATCTATTACTATTTAATTTACAATATAAATTAGTATTTTTCGGGGCGAGATATTTTTCGGATTTTGGATTTTTTCGAGTTTTGGTTCAGAATTTCTGGGTTATTCGGGTTTTTCGGGTATTTCGGGTTTTACTCCGGGTTTTCCGAATATTTTTCTGGGTTTCCGGATCTTTTTCGGGTTTTCGGGGTTTTTAAGTTATATTGAGTACTTTAGTTACAAAAGTTTCGAATCCGATTGATACCCGAATGTATTTTGGGTTTATTCGGATTTTACATTGAAGTACAGGACCGACCCACACCCGACATGATCCGAACCGGACCGAACCGATTTTTTTGTAAAATATCGATCGAGGCTTTTATGCATAGGACCGAAATACCCGAGAACCGAATGGTTGGAACCGAACACCGATTGGGTATCCGATTGCCCATGGCTACCTTTTCCTTTCGCAGCTCAATCTCTGATCTTTCTATGCTTCGTCTCCGATCTTCCATTCTGTTGGGGTTAATATCGTTTTCGCGCCACCGCTTTCGAGGACAAACTCATGGTGGAATCTGATGGATTTCTAATCCATATGGCGACAGCGTCTCCTTAGGTTTGGCGGTTTCCGGCAGAGTTCTAGTAGCCGTTTTCTTTTTGATGCAGGTGATTCGAACGGTGGTCTCGAGAATCTTGGATCAACGGATGGTCCTCGGTGGCTGTAGTGAAGTGGTACGGTGGGACTCGGCTTCGTTTTCCTCAACGTTCGCCGGCGGTCTCACGGCGGTTCTCTGACAAGTGACGCGTGTCTGCATGTCCAATTTCGAGTGGAGTTTGCCACGTGGCAGTCTTATCGTCCTCCGTTTTGGGCTTTTGTTGGATTACGTCGTTTTCTGTTCTCTGTAACGGCTTCGGTCCATGAAATATACCCTATTGACAAAAAAAAACAGGTAATTTCAAAGCCGGGTCGAGTCAATTAGGGCTTTGATATTAGTTATTAATTTTTTTGAGTGGCTTAGAGAATTTATTCATCGAAAGACAAAAAGGGTTGGGTCTTAAGATTTGGGACCATGGGGAAAAGAATTTGGGATTAATGGTGCTCTAACAACATATCAGCATCCATTTGTGCAAAGAAAAATGTACGTTTTCAGTTTTATTAGGGTTTTAATTTTTAAAACCAAATTATAAAATGGGTTTTTTTGGCTAGAGAAGCAACAATATCTCTGAATCCTAAATTAAATAGTGCAGATTCAACTTTACCAAAAAGGGGAGATTCAACGAAACGAAAAAAAAAAGAGAAAAATATCAAAAATGCTCCCCCTAGCAAAAAGATATTTCAAGAAGAATATAACATAAGTTGGATTTCAATTACCATACAACCTCTTCCTCCATTCATTCCCACTCCCCTCCTTTGTTTATAATAATCTAAACCTGTAAAGAAGCTTCTTTCTAACAGACTTAACTGCCTTCATCTTTCCCGCGTTTTCTTTTCGTTTTTTTGGTTCAGTCACTTATCTCTCTCTAGTCGCACTTGATGTTTCTGTAGATCCTTCTTACAAACAGATTTGATCCCAAGAACCCAACAGCTCCTGCTCATTTTTTTTTCCAATTACCAAAAAAAATATTCAGACCAAACCAATGCCAAGAATCAGTTTTGAGTTTTGAAGTGAAGAAAAAACTAACCGCAAAGGATTCCGAGGCCGAGACAGAACATCAAGGTGTATCCGAAGTAGAAGCTGGTTTGGAAAAACCCAAACATTTTTGTCTTTACGTAGTAGTAATAGATTGAGTATAAGTAGACATAAACAGCAGTCGAAGCAGCTGAGAAGAACGATGTCCATTGCCAATGATAGTTTTCCGCATTCAGCAAGAAATATGTTCCCACGATCGTCACACAGACGGTCACCACAACAAGAATCAAAAACACAAGCAGCATGAACCCGTACACATAGTATACCTGTGTCATGAGACAAAAAAAAAAAAAAAGCCATCAAGAAAGGTAGTTTTGATCTTTTTAACCGAAGTTTGCAATTTGTTAAGAAGTATTTTACCTTGTAATTCCAGAAGGATGTGAAAACGAAGTACATTTCAATAAAGATGCTGCCAAAGGGTAAGAGACCTCCCATAAGAGAGACTACTGATGGAGTCAAGTACCATTTTTTCTCAGGGATTGGACGTGGGATGGTTTTCACACGGCATGGATTGTTTGGAGCACCACTCCAGTTTCTACCAACTACTGTCCCGAGGAGGGCGAGAGGGAATGAAATGAATCCCCAAATTACGAACACTACCACAATTGTTCCAAAGGGAATAGCCGCAAGAGATCCGTAGAATATGGCGACTGTGTTTAGGAGGAATCCGATCCCAAAGCACAAGAATGGGAAGAGAGAAGCTGTGAGGATCATGCACTTGATCCAATGCTTACCTGAACAAACAAGCATACGAGAAATTTGAGAATTGAGTCAAAGGAAGGTATATTATTGGAGAGGTTGCTTGCTGCGTTCAACAAAGAAGGATACAACATACCCCCACTTCTTGAGTACATTCCACCGCTCACATAACCAGAGATAAATGACGTTAGAGCGTAGCAAACTATAAAAGTTGTGACGATGGCTCCTCTCCTGAATAAGATTAAACCAGAATAAGAAGTTTTCATTGCAAGAATGATATTCAGACAAAAGCCAAATTCTTATTCCGCCAGAAATAACAACATGAGAAGTTGATTTTAAGTAAGAGTGTAAATACATACCCAACATAAAGAGTCCCAATGATTGCCATTAATATGACAAGAAGAACAAGCAAAGCCAACTGTGCACCTGTACCAACAACAGCCGAGAGAAGAACCAGACTACGTGGTGGTCGGAACACATCTCCGTGCACGAGTTTCCATCCAGATTCTTCACTTACATCCCGTTCCTGTGCTCAATAATACCAACTGTCAGAAGTTACTCCACACTCTTGCACTTACAATGAAGATAAAATTGACAAGCTGATAACATAAAAGTAACACTAAGAGAACTTCTGCAGATATTCTAGATAAAGGGTTGAGGAGACCATCACCAAGCTCTCCAGGTCGTCATCTTCCCGAGCATATTTAGCATAGTCATTTCTGAGAGTCCTCATTAATATCATTGAGACCAAACCAGTGAGGAAGATAACCATCATGAACGAGTTAAAGATGGAGAACCAATGGATCTGCATGATGAAAAAATCCATTAAAACCCCTCACAAAACGCTTCCCAAAGAAAAAAATATTGAGACAAGGTTTTAGCAGTTTGATCAACAAGCAAGTAAAGAAGCATGCAGTGTAAAACGTATCAATTTATGAAGCAAATATGAATCAATGTCTGATAGCAGAAGGATGAAAACGGTGAGACATCATGCAATGATTTACCTGGTGTTCGAAGAATGGATAGTCTAGATAAACATCAAAACGACGAGCAAATGTGACATTGGTTGGGATCCAATTGACAGAATATGTCAAGTCGACCGTCCTCCCTGCTTCTAACGGCCTTGGGTTGTCTTGTGTGAGATTCACATGAATAATCTATGAAAATAAGAAAAAATCAGATCACAGAGAAGTTCATATGAAATCCCTAAAAATGCTTAATGGCAAACAAGCAAACAACCGACCTGGTCTTTGTTGTATTTGACATTAATATTCTTATGAGTGTAAAGAACATGCTTGCCGTTTTCACTATTTTTCCCAGGAGTTAGATCGCCCACAAAGCCTATAACAACAATGAGATAGTCAAAATTTTATGTCAAGAACAAAAACTTTAGTTGTTCAAAGTGAATATATGGAAATATCATACCCCACAAAGGCAGATCATCTGAACTTGCATCCACATACGCCATAAACATCATTTGCCAAAAAGAAGCAAGACAACAGATTAGCAAGCGAAGGATGCTTAAAGTTTTAGTTACACTGATGTAAGAATAGAGAGTATTAGCACATTTTAAACAATGTTCATTCGCAGCAAGGTGAATTATCTTGATAAGTCCTAAACTTTCAATTCCAAATATAACAAACAACAAATCTTTTACAATTGAGAGTTTCTTTGATACTTCTTATCAGTAATATGTACAAGTAAATGTGATACATACCCATAAATAATTCAAACCAGTAACTATTTTCGATGGCATCTTTGAAATGCTTGACCTTAGCTTCATCGAGTTCCAAATGACAGATCACGCTTCTGTCAACATTTTCTGGGAGTAAAACAGGAAGAAGGAAATATAACAGTTGCGTAATCAAGAGAACAAACTTGACAGAAAAAGTAGCATAATAACTAACATACTCAAGAATTTTATGTCTATCTGGCTGTCGATGAGCTCATTTCCACCAAGAACCTCACCAAGACCACCCCATTT
This sequence comes from Orychophragmus violaceus, assembly GCA_030180135.1. Taxonomy (NCBI): domain Eukaryota; kingdom Viridiplantae; phylum Streptophyta; class Magnoliopsida; order Brassicales; family Brassicaceae; genus Orychophragmus; species Orychophragmus violaceus. The sequence goes on along the minus strand of CM058235.1, from coordinate 77,508,288 downwards.
GTGAATGCTGTTTTCATTCTTGCGACAAAATGGGAGGCTATAATAGTTATATGTCTCTTGTGGATTATTATATGGGCCAACTTTGTTCACCCACAGAGTAACCTGCTCATCAGCTTGATACTGGAAAAAAAGAACAGAGGACCAAATTTCATGACGTGGGATAAATGAGAACGAATGGAAAAACATAACGGATCAAACGAGAAGAATAAACAAAAACCTAAAAAGGATAACAGTTTAAAATATCAAGCCTATATATATATATATATATATATATATATATATATATATATATATATATATATATATATTGGAGCTCTTGTAGTGTAGCCTTTTGTATGTTCGGCACAATAGTAGGCAAATCAGTATAAAGTGCAGATACAAAACAAGGAAGACACCATCCTTAAGAAGAAAAAGGGAAACCATTACAAATCTTGTCATTGCAACACTATCATTTCCTCAAAATATATAGGGCTGTTATTTAACAAAACCATTACAAATTTTACGATTTTAGACAGAAAGATAGCTAAAATCACAACAAACAGAAAGAGTGGAAACTGCAGTTAGGTTAAATACGTATTTTAAGAGTAAACTTAATAAGAAAATCTCAAAGGAAAGAGGGCAGTCTGAAGACCAAGCCTTGCATATCCAGATCTCTAAACCTCAACTAGAACATGAAACCAGAAACTGGCCATAATAGGGGAACACCTTAGATATACCATCAGGCAATCACGATTTAAATTAACTTCGAAGCATCTGAAGCATATTTTTCCCAGCTCTATAATCTATCAGATCTCGATAACATACATGATACAATATCTGAAAAAGCTAGACCTAACAAGGAGCATATTCCAGTCACACTGCTCTCTGCTAAATGTCGCAAATTGAACAGATATGCACACCAGAGAAGATCCACTGACAATGATCGTCGCAAAAACAGAACCAAGGACAAAAGTTTCGTGATTATGAAGGCATTTTTGTACATCAAACAGGCTGCCACAGGCACCAACTGGACTTTGGCGACTCAATCAACGCAAATTAGAAACCATATCAACCTAATCCATAATGCTACGAAAATGAGAAACCTATAATACAGCGGAGAAACAAGCAGCTGGATCGAGCCTCCAATCCCGAACACACACGAAAATTTTAACAGATCCGAGCCCCGAAATAACCCGGAAACAACATGCAAGAGCGAGATCTAGAGAAAAAACTCGAATCGAGCTAGAGCTAAAAAAACGGCAGACACTAGGGATTTAAATCCAACCTTGTGATCTGACTCGGACGCGAAAGCCGGAGAGAGAAGAAGGAAGACGCATGCGACGGCGGAGTAAACGGAGAAGAGAGATTGTGCGGCGGTGGAAGACGGCATATCGGAGTCCGGTGGAGGATCAGATCTGAGGGGGAGGGGGAGAGGGAGAGGAAGACGGTGATCGAAATATGTGTTAGACCAATGACTCGTCTCGGAGATACGATTCAGGTGGCATCTAATCTATTAAAACAGGAAAGTTTGCCATGGTACATAAATGTTGTTTCCGAAATTTGCCCTTGATATTATTAGGATTTGTAACCTTCATTAAGGGTAAAACCGTAAAACAATTTATATTTGATTTATTATCTCTACAATTTATGTTTCCAAACAAGACAATTATTAAACATGTAGTCAAACAACCAAAATCTAATGGGTCCCACTTTCCTAATTAATTAAAATCAAAACAAATTAATTGATAAATATAATTAATAATTTATACATCAACTATTATATATAAATTAAAATTCAAAATATATTTATAATATATTTTAATATCTTTTTATTTTGTTTCAAATATATATATACTCATATTACGATTGATGTTTTTACGATTATACTTTTTAGCAGGTTTTTCCATCAAACTAAAAAATATTTAATTAATTAAACGGATTGAAAAATTAATTAGCCAATCTTGATTATAAATTTTGTATAAAAAAAATTCGCATATAGTAAATAATTTCAGTTGATATATTTTAAAATGGTTTCATACTTATACTTATATTATTCAAATATTTGAAGCGTCAAATTATTAAAATGGTTTCATACACAAAAATATTAAAATGATTTCATACTTATACTTATATTATTCAAATATTTGAAGCGTCATTTATTAAAATGGTTTCATACACAAAATATTAAAATGATTTCATACTTATATTATTCAAATATTTGAAGCGTCAAATTATGCTTTATGTTTGAATGAAGTTTTTAACGGATAGTTCCATCAAATTTGAAAATTATATATACGACTGCAGCATGTATTTTATAAAATAATATTTTAGATAAATAAAATAACAATTAAACATATACCACATAACTTTTACAATAGTTGTTTTCACATATATATATTTTTTCCAAACTATGATCTTACGATACAATACAGATTAAAATATATAATGCGAAATCGTTATTTTAATCTCTTAATCCTTACGATATATCTCCTCCAAATAACACATAATTCATTATAAAAAAAAAACTAAATTGCTAACTCACTGTTTATAATGTTGGTTAAACAATTAAAATCAAAATTAGATTACATAATTAAAAAATCTAAACTACTATTAACAAAATGAATAAAAAGTAAAATTTGTAAAGAAAATTATACCCGCACTTAGAAGTGCGGGTCAGAATCTAGTCTATACTATTAAAACAGGTGACTGACCATGGTACATAAATGTTGTTTCCGAAATTTGCCATTGATATTATTAGGATTTGTAACCTTCATTAAGGGTAATTAGGGAATATAACATTATCTCTACAATCCATGTTTCCAAACAAGACAATTATTAAACATGTAACCAAACAACCAAAATCTAATGGGTCCCACTTTCCTAATTAATTAAAATCAAAACAAATTAACTGATAAATATAATGAATAATTTATACATCAACTATTATATATAAATTAAGATTCTCTAATTTATGATTTAATTCAAAATATATTTATAATATATTTTAATATTTTTTATTTTGTTTCAAATATATATATACACATATTATGATTGATGTTTTTACGATTGTACTTTTTAGCAGGTTTTTCCATCAAACTGAAAAATATTATTTAATTAAACGGGTTGAAAAATTAATTAGCCAATCTCGATTATAAATTTTCTAAACAAAAATTCGCATATAGTAAATAATTTCAGCTGATATATTTTAAAATTAATAAAATATTAAAATGATTTCATACTTATATTATTCAAATATTTGAAGCGTCAAATTATGCTTTATGTTTGAATGAAGTTTTTAACGGATAGTTCCATCAAATTTGCAAATTATATATACGACTATAACATGTATTTTATAAAATAATATTTTAGATAAATAAAATAACAATTAAACATATACCACATAATTTTTACAATAGTTGTTTTCACATATATATATATATTTTCCAAACTATGATCTTACGATACAACACAGATTAAAATATATAATGCGAAATTGTTATTTTAATCTCTTAATCCTTACGATATATCTCCTTTAAATAACACATCATTCATTTAAAAAAATTAAATTGCTAACTCACTGTTTATAATGTTGGTTAAACAATTATAATCAAAATTTAATTACATAATTAAAAATCTAAACTACTATTAACAAAATAAATAAAAAGTAAAATTTGTAAAGAAAATTAAAACAGGTGACTGACCATGGTACATAAATGTTGTTTCCGAAATTTGCCCTTGATATTATTATGATTTGTAACCTTCATTAAGGGTAATTAGGGAATATAACATTATCTCTACAATCCATGTTTACAAACAAGACAATTATTAAACATGTAGCCAAACAACCAAAATCTAATGGGTCTCACTTTCCTAATTAATTAAAATCAAAACAAATTAATTGATAAATATAATGAATAATTTATACATCAACTATTATATATAAATTAAGATTCTCTAATTTATGATTTAATTCAAAATATATTTATAATATATTTTAATATTTTTTTATTTTGTTTCAAATATATATATACACATATTATGATTGATGTTTTTACGATTGTACTTTTTAGCAGATTTTTCAATCAAACTGAAAAATATTATTTAATTAAACAGGTTGAAAAATTAATTAGCCAATCTCGATTATAAATTTTCTAAACAAAAATTTGCATATAGTAAATAATTTCAGCTGATATATTTTAAAATTAATAAAATATTAAAATGATTTCATACTTATACTATTCAAATATTTGAAGCGTCAAATTATGCTTTATGTTTGAATGAAGTTTTTAACGGATAGTTCCATCAAATTTGCAAATTATATATACGACTACAACATGTATTTTATAAAATAATATTTTAGATAAATAAAATAACAATTAAACATATACCACATAATTTTTACAATAGTTGTTTTCACATATATATATATATATATATATATATATTTTTTTTTTCTTTTCCAAACTATGATCTTACGATACAACACAGATTAAAATATATAATGCGAAATTGTCATTTTAATCTCTTAATCCTTACGATATATCTCCTTTAAATAACACATAATTCATTTTAAAAAAAAAAATTAAATTGCTAACTCACTGTTTATAATGTTGGTTAAACAATTATAATCAAAATTAGATTACATAATTAAAAATCTAAACTACTATTAACAAAATAAATAAAAAGTAAAATTTGTAAAGAAAATTAAAACAGGTGACTGACCATGGTACATAAATGTTGTTTCCGAAATTTGCCCTTGATATTATTAGGATTTGTAACATTCATTAAGGGTAATTAGGAAATATAACATTATCTTTACAATCCATGTTTCCAAACAAGACAATTATTAAACCTGTAGCCAAACAACCAAAATCTAATGGGTCTCACTTTCCTAATTAATTAAAATCAAAACAAATTAATTGATAAATATAATGAATAATTTATACATCAATTATTATATATAAATTAAGATTCTCTAATTTATGATTTAATTCAAAATATATTTATAATATATTTTAATATTTTTTTATTTTGTTTCAAATATATATATACACATATTATGATTGATGTTTTTACGATTGTACTTTTTAGCAGGTTTTTCCATCAAACTGAAAAATATTATTTAATTAAACAGGTTGAAAAATTAATTAGCCAATCTCGATTATAAATTTTCTAAACAAAAATTCGCATATAGTAAATAATTTCAGCTGATATATTTTAAAATTAATAAAATATTAAAATGATTTCATACTTATATTATTCAAATATTTGAAGCGTCAAATTATGCTTTATGTTTGAATGAAGTTTTTAACGGATAGTTCCATCAAATTTGCAAATTATATATACGACTACAACATGTATTTTATAAAATAATATTTTAGATAAATAAAATAACAATTAAACATATACCACATAATTTTTACAATAGTTGTTTTCACACATATATATATATATATATATATATATATATATATATATATATATATTTTTTTTTCAAACTATGATCTTACGATACAACACAGATTAAAATATATAATGCGAAATTTTTATTTTAATCTCTTAATCCTTACGATATATCTCCTTTAAATAACACATAATTCATTTAAAAAAAATTAAATTGCTAACTCACTGTTTATAATGTTGGCTAAACAATTATAATCAAAATTAGATTACATAATTAAAAATCTAAACTACTATTAACAAAATAAATAAAAAGTAAAATTTGTAAAGAAAATTAAACCCGCACTTTCTAAGTGCGGATCAAAATCTAGTCTATACTATTAAAACAGGTGACTGACCATGGTACATAAATGTTGTTTCCGAAATTTGCCCTTGATATTATTAGGATTTGTAACCTTCATTAAGGGTAATTAAGAAATATAACATTATCTCTACAATCCATGTTTCCAAATAAGACAATTATTAAACATGTAGCCAAACAACCAAAATCTAATGGGTCCCACTTTCCTAATTAATTAAAATCTATACTATTAAAACAGGTGACTGACCATGGTACATAAATGTTGTTTACGAAATTTGCCCTTGATATTATTATGATTTGTAACTTTCATTAAGGGTAATTAGGGAATATAACATTATCTCTACAATCCATGTTTCCAAACAAGACAATTATTAAACATGTAGCCAAACAAACAAAATCTAATGGCTCCCACTTTCCTAATTAATTAAAATCAAAACAAATTATTGATAAATATAATGTATAATTTATACATCAACTATTATATATAAATTAAGATTCTCTAATTTATGATTTAATTCAAAATATATTTATAATATATTTTAATATATTTTTATTTTGTTTCAAATATATATATATATATGTATATATATATATATATATACACATATTACGATTGATGTTTTTATGATTGTACTTTTTAGCAGGTTTTTCCATCAAACTGAAAAATATTTAATTAATTAAATGGGTTGAAAAATTAATTAGCCAATCTCGATTATAAATTTTCTAAACAAAAATTCGCATATAGTAAATAATTTCAGCTGATATATTTTAAAATTAATAAAATATTAAAACGATTTCATACTTATATTATTCAAATATTTGAAGCGACAAATTATGTTTTATGTTTAGATGAAGTTTTTAACGGATAGTTCCATCAAATTTGCAAATTATATATACGACTACAACATGTATTTTATAAAATAATATTTTAGATAAATAAAATAAAAATTAAACATATACCACATAACTTTTACAATAGTTGTTTTCATATATATATATATATATATATATATATATATATATATATATATATATATATATATTTTCCAAACTATGATCTTACGATACAACACAGATTAAAATATATAATGCGGAATCGTTATTTTAATCTCTTAATCCTTACGATATATCTCCTCCAAATAACACATAATTCATTTAAAAAAAACTAAATTGCTAACTCACTGTTTATAATGTTGATTAAATAATTATAATCAAAATTAGATTATATAATTAAAAATCTAAACTACTATTAACAAAATGAATAAAAAGTAAAATTTGTAAAGAAAATTAAACCCGCACTTTCTAAGTGCGGGTCAAAATCTAGTATATTTTTATATTTATGAATATATTACAATTTATTGACCCCCAAAAAATGTTACATTTTTATCGGCTCTCTATTATTTTCCTCTAATTCGGACGATCGAAAGAGCGACCGAATATATTCATAGCATATCGCTTTCGCAGAGTTATGCACTTGTTATACCGTATTGATTGGGCCTTTAAAACCAGGAAGCCCAATACCAGAATAATTCGTCTACTATAAAAAAAAAATATATATATATATAGGAGAGAACTGAGTATTTTTTATTAATTGGATAGTCGAGCAACTATATCGAGATAAATTATTGGTTAGTTTTACTCACCCAAACCATGGAGAAAACATGGTCTAGACCACTTAGATGAGATCAAGTTGGATCAAAGATCAGATCAGTGATGCTTAGGCTGATAGGAATCCAAATATTCGAAGGAACTTAGCCAAGATCGATGGAAGGATTGAAGGGCTAAGTTCTACTCGGTTAGATAAGCCAATTAAGATTATTTTCAAGCTAAAACCAATTAGGCAGGATTTTTCGGATAAGGTGGATGGTTATTCAAATCAGTTTTTTCCTATCTTATTCAGACATTGATTGGTAGGGATTCAGACATGATGGTTGGATTAGTCAGTTTGAGCTTAGTCCGCTGATAAATTGATTGTATGGTTAGTTGGTTTTGGCGAAACGGTTATTAGCCAAAACTCAGCCGGTTTGCCCAAGGAAAAAAACGAGAATAATTCAGACTGAGAATTCTCGCGCCTTATGATTTAAACCGTAGGGAAGCGGTTGGTTTCAAGATTGGCAATCAGAATGATGCATGGATGGTTTTGGACGGATTTGGCTAGTGAAAACTGCCCAACTGCTCACTTAATCGACCCATAAGCCATTTCTGATCATTTATGCATACATAAAGAAGGAAATACTCGAGAGAGAACTTGAAAAGAGACTATTCGCTCAGATTGAGAAAAGGGGAGATTTGGTCGTGAGTTTCACCGAGAGTTGGGCAAGAAATTGACTGCAACTGTTGCACTAGTTGGATCGGCGATCGCTCTAAAGGATTGAGTACAATAAGTGTCAGAAACCGCTCTTATCAACCGAACCGAAAGACTTCTTTAAAAAATAAAAATATAATTATTGATGGAAGTAGAAATTTAGAGAATTTATATGAGGATATAATTTGTTGTACGTTTTTATCAAATTTAAAATATTATGTTCGTGAACCCAAACAAATCGGTTCCCGGAATTAGAATTTTTTTTAGTACACCATATACGTATATAATTATTTGCGTATAATAAATAAGTTCTATGATAATGGTAAAAATGGTCGGCATGCTCTATTTTAAAATTTTAATGATTCACAAAATATAGTAGATATGTTCGATTGAGACCAATTAAATCAAAAGTAAACAATTAAATGGACAACTCAAATAGGAAAAACCAAATTTAATGATTCTAAGGTGTTTTCGTAATGAAACAATAACAATATAGAAATGTTTACTCAAAATAACATACAAAATAAAATTCTAAGATATTCTTTGAAGGAATTTCTAGCAGTTCCTAATCCGATTAGGCAACCCTAAGTATAAATTTCAAGCCTAGGATCTAGGATTCATGTTTAGAGTTGAATCTACATTCTCAGATCTCGAATATACCTGGATGATTTGCAGCGGAAGATGATTAGGTATTCGAGATTCACGAGCGCCTCAGGTGCTGCGCCTCTACTGGTATCCACACGCACACAAACTGGAATCCGCCGGGATGCTAATGCCGGGAGATCGGATCTCTCTGGGATATCTCTGTTTCTGAGAGGCGGCTGCGATTAGGCTAAAACTTTTTTCTTTTTTTGTTCCAGGTCGTGCTATATCATATATAAATAGACCTGGGAAAACCTAATTAATCACCGGACCGAACCGAGATTAATTATGTCATTAAATCGAAACATTGTTTCGATCTGCGCCTTGCATCGATCGACACAACAGTTGTGTCGATCGACACACTCTCAAAAACACGTCTATTAATGTGTGTCAAATACACATTTGATCATTACATTAATGATCATTCCCACATGAAGTACATCCAGTCTGCTTAGGTGTGTGACCCTGTAGGATTATATAATACTAGTAATGAGTTCACAACTCATATATCATAAGTGGTTTCTAGCAAAACATTATGACCATCTAGTATTGTATGAATGTCTAATCTCGACAACACAACTATCTCTAGAGTGATTATAGGTGTGATTTCAGGACATTCCCAACAATCTCCCACTTGTACTGGAATCATCTATTCCCATAATCCCTTCGTCTCTATATCTCGATCTGGCATAAGGCAAGAACTGTGTCATCCTTATTAAGCCAAAATCACGTTCATCGAACTCCGATTTATACTGACAAGACAAACGACTGACAATCACCTCGTTTGAATGTGGCCACACATTTCTCAGTATCAAATCTTCGATGGGCCCTGAGATATTTATCTCCTGTTATATAGGAGGGACAAATCCCATCTTGTTCCATCCTCATTTCTTCACACACATGATACGCCCAATCAATGCCTTTATAATCACCAGTTACGGCTGACGTTTGACAAAGTTAAAGCGGACCAATTCACATGTAAGAAAACATGATGAACTCAGGTCTAAGGACTATACTCTATAGTCGTAATGAAAACTCTCATGACACTTATATAACTATCCCGTAGAGTTCTCATTAGTGGGTCATGTCCGATCCTGTGTTCTCCAATACATATCTATGTGATTGACTTTAATACTCTTATTAATGACTCCATGAAACTTAGTCATCAGTCACCTCACATACTAGTCTCACGCGGTTGTTAATGTCCCACTTTAACAACCTTGACCAGGGACTAACATAATTTATGTCATTTATCATTTATAGGGTTTCATGATCAAGTCACATACTTGATGACCTATAAAATGTCATAAATTACTTTGGACTATTATTTAATAATATAATTAAATAATACTGATGTCAGATTTCATTAACATAATCAAATTATGTTTATATGAACATCATATCATAACTAAAATTAACAACAACAACTCCCACTAAAATTAAGATCACATCTTAAGACATCTAATGCCTTTAGCAGTAGTCTGACCCTCATTCACTCTCGCTCAGCGTGTGTCGAATGACACTGCGTCTTGCTAAGAGTAATGCCAAGAGTCATTGGCATGAAGCCCTTCTTGGAATCATGCATACTTGTCCTGTGAAAGACCTTATCAATATAAGTATCTTAACACAATCCAATTAGCTTGTCCAATCTATCTCTATAGATTCTTATTCCAAGAATTTGTATGGCTTCTCCCATATTTGTTGGGAATCCGAGCCAATTCTACAGATTCAGAATTTTCGCGAGTTCCCGATAGCCTAGGATCTAGGGTTTAGTTAATTGAATCCTGGATCTCACCTCGTGATTACCTGGTGTTTGGCAGCGGAAGATGGATTAGGTAATACGAGATCTACTGCGCCTCAGATGCTGCGCCTCTATCGTAGTCCACACGCACGCAAGCTGGAATCCGCCGGGATGCTAGGACCGGTGCTCGGATCTCCCTGGGACTTTAAGTTCTCTGAGGTTTCTGTGTTTTCTCTCTGAGAAAACACTCTGGGCGGCGCACACGAACACTTACTCACTTAGGTCGACTGTGCAAAACACGTTTATATATCGACCTTAAAGTGAACCGAAAACTCAGTCTCGTTTTCGCCTTTGTGTCGACCGACACACTTAGTGGTGTCGATCGACATACGCCCTGTATCGACCGATGCACCCAATGGTGTCGATCGATACACCTCTTAGAAACTCAACTCGATGTGTATCTAATACACATCGATCAGACCATATGCCAATGATCAATCCCATGCAGAGTATATCCAACTTGCTTAGGTGTGTGACCCTGTAGGTTCACACGATACCAGAAATGAGCTACAACTCATTTGTCATAAGTGGTTTCTAGCAAAACATTATGACTACCTAGTATCACATGAATTGTCCGATCTCGACAATACAACTATCATTAGAGTTCGTACAATGTGATTTCAGGACATAATCCCAACAATCTCCCACTTGTACTGGAATCACTTATTCCTATAATCCCTTCGTCTCTATATCTCGATATGGCATAAGGCAAGAGACTGTGTCATCCTTATTATAGCCAACATCATGTTCATCGAACTTCTGATCTATACTGATAAACAAACGACTGACAATCACCTCGTTTGAGCACGGCCATGCATTTTCTCAGTATCAAATCTTCGATGGGCCCAGAGATATCTATCTCCCGTTATTACAGGAGGGACAAATCCCATCTTGTTCCATCCCTGTTTCTACACATACTTCAAGATACGCACGAGCAATGCCGTTATAGTCGCCAGTTACGTAACGACGTTTGACAAGGTCAACACGCACCAATTCATATGCCAGAAAGCATGATGAACTCAGGTCTAAGGACTATACTCTATAGTCGTAATGAGAACCTCCCATGATACTGATTAATTCATATCCTGTGGAGTTCTCATTAAGCGGGTCATGTCCGATCATATGTTCACCAACATATATCTATGTGACTGACTGTGATAATCATATCATTGACTCCATGAAACTTAGTCCAACAGTTACCTCACATACTAGTCTGCGCGGTTGTTAGTGTCCCATTTTAACAACCTTGACTAGGGACAATCATCATTTATGTCATCTTTTACTTATAGGGTTTCATGATCAAGTCTTCAACTTGATGACCTATAAGATGACCATAAAGTACTTTGGGACCATTATTTAATTATCCAATAATTAAATAATACTGATGTCAGTTTTAACTTACACAAACACTGCCAAAGCATGTATATGTTAAGTTTACAACATAACTAAAATAACTCCCACTAGAATCAAGATCATCCTTTCAGATATCTTACACCTACAGCAACAGAATAAATTTCGTGCTTAGGTTGTGGGAGAGAGTGCGGTGCTATTGCTTGAAACAATTTCAACAAATTACACCGCCATTCAGATAAAAGCACTATTCTACGGTCCACTTCTTGGAGCCTTTCCAACAGTTAGCACCGCTATTCAGACAAAGAGACATAACCAGGTGGGAACCGGGAATCGTCTTTGTCCGACTAACTACTTTCAACTGGTTCGTCACTTTATCAGTTCACCACGAACCTATCCTTAGTGTTTCTCAACACTTGGGATATATCTGGTAACTATTCAGTGACTATTACCGGAGTGCATTGGTATTTTCTCGTCATGCTTTATGCTTAAGCTGCACCTAGACGAGCGCAAAATATGGCATTCATGATGGATTCTGTTGCATCAGCATAAGCAATCACATTCATTAATACTAGTTCAGACAGTGTTCAAAACACTTCATCTTGCTAATATTGTTACCAGCTCAGCCAGTGTCCAAGACACTGCATCTCGCTTGGATTATTGCCATAAGACCTTTGGTATGAAACCATTCTTGGAATCAAGCACTTTTGAACTGTCCAATACCTTATAAACATAAGGATTTTGACACGATTCAATTAGCCTGCTCAATCTATATCAATAGATTCTTATTCCAAGAATCCACGCGGCTTCTCCCATGTCTATCGTTTAAATTTGACTTCCGACCTAAATCTTGACAAGACTTTAGCGTCGGAATGTCGTTTGTGAGATTCAAGTATGTTATCTACATACTGTGTGAGAATTGCCATTACGCTCCCACTAGTCTCCTTGTAAGCGCATGGTTTCTTTTCTTTCTGATCAAGTCAAAACCTTTGACCAATCTGTTAGAATGTTGATTCCAACTCCAAGATGTTTGTTTCAATCCAGAAATGGATCGGTGAAACTAACATGCATACCCAGCCAATTTTCGGAGTTGGGGCTCACCATCGCTTCTTTGAATTTCGCATGTTCGTCACTTTTCAATGATCAACAGATCACGACAATTGGTTACGAGAAATCACTCTCGAGTTAGTGACGGATCCTTTCGGATCTGCGAATTTCAGGCTCCACAGGTGCAGATCCTACAACACTTTGTAGATCTCACCGCTGCTCTTCCTCATCAGGTCGAGCAGCTTACTGTGTTTATCAAATTTCTTCGATGTGTACTTTTACTCCCACTGTTCCTTTTGAAAGTATCACCTTTCTTAAAAGACACAGTTCTGGGCAACAAAAGCACTAAGCCTTGGTTTCCTCAGGATAACCAGCGAGGTAGAACTTATCAGATATGGATTCAAGTTTGTTTGTTGACTACTGTCTTACACAAACCTTGCAATCCCAATTAATCAGAAAAACAAATTTGGAAATCACCCAGTCCACATCCAATGTGGTGTTTTTCACTGATTCTGATAGAAACCCTTTTAGCGTGAACCTAGACATTTCAGAACGTATTCTTAAATGGTTATGGAAGATTCATGTGACTCATCATTAATCGAATCATATCACATAAGATCTGATTCATTCTTTCAGATGATCACCCAATTCTTGACTCTAGTATTTTCCTCCGCGATTCAATTGAGGATCTCAATACTTCTGTCAAATTGGTTCTACACTTCATCTTTGAACTCCCTCAAGGGATTCCAGTTCGTGTCTCATCAAATGAACACAGTCATACTTATCGATTTCCATCAATAAGGTAATGAAGTACAGAATATTTCCTTTGGCTATTATGTTTGTTGGGCCGCATACATCAGTATGTGTAAGGCCCAATAAGCCTCTGGCCCGTTTCCTTTTAGCTCTGCTAAATGGGCCTTAGTCATTTGGTCCAGTGAACAGAATTCATATCTCAAATGATTAAAATCAAAAGAGTCCAAAACTATGGATTTACTGAATCTGCTTCACTCTCGTGGTTAAACGACTATACCAAAGAAACGTCGAGTTCGAGTCATCAGAATCAAACCTTTAGTGTTTGTATTATGGTCAAACTTATGCTGGTTTAAGATACAAAACCCATTCCAAACGGGGTGCTACCATATTATATTTCATTATGATCCAAAGAACAAAACTTGTCTTTTATCAAATGAAAAACATCCAAATTCTCAAAAAGAAAATGAAAGACATTTTGCATATAGCAAGTACATGGTGGCAATTACTTAATTTTAAAACCAAGTATGAAAGGCTCCTACAAGTGAAGAATCCCTACGGCTCATGTAGCAACCATTGCTTCAACCAGACACGTAGTTCCACTTGTCCTTTCTTCAACGTTCTACTGTCGCTTAGGTCCTGCATATTTCAAAAATATCAGTACCACAACCAGTATTCAATACTTATGTAGAACTTGAATTGATAACACAATGCCTGAAGAAGGAGTACCATACATCTTCTCCATCTCTTGTGAATCTTCCAAGAATTTATTGCATTCTCTCTTCCAATGCCCGATTCATTACAGTAGAATCACTTTCTGACACCAGATGGGCTTGACTTGGGCTTAACAGATGACACAGGCTTATCCTGATTCCAAATCTGGACGGCCTTGCCTCTACCCTTGCCAAAACAAGATTTCTCGAATCTTTTAACCTTTATGATGTCTTGCTCTGCTGCTTTGATCATATCATGCAGCTCAGTCAACGTCTTCATCAAGCCTTTCTTGATATAGTTCTTAATGAACTTATCATAGCTAGACGGCAGTGACTGCAGAATGATGTCAGTAGCCAACTCTAAGCTGACAGGACATCCCAGTCTCCCCAGGTTATCAACGTAACCCATCAGTTTAATGACATGAGGACTTACTGGAGCATCCTTTGGTAGCTTGCACTCAGTGAGAGACTTCACCATCTGGAATCTCTCAACTCGTGCCAGATCCTGAAACTTCAGTTTCAGACTGGTGATCATCTCTATTGGCGACTCCATGTTCTCGTATTGACTCTTCAAGTCCGAGTTCATGGTAGCCAACATCAGGTCACACACATCTACCACATCAATATAATGCTTATTCCAAGCATTATATGCTGCATGCGAGCGATTGGTCTCAAGCCTTTCTGGAAGAGCCTTTTCAAGGATATAGTCCTTGCTCTCCTGCTTGAGAATGAATCTCAGATTCCGATACCAATCCAGGAAGTTGGATCCATTTAACTTGTCCTTCTCAAGGACGGATCGCAACGAGAAAGTAGTCATAGACATAAGCTGAAATCCAAGAAAAACAAAGACTTAGTTATGTATATGATGAGAAATCTTATAACTATAAGAAAACTCGCATTATATTCAAACAATGTTTCCTCTATGAATATAATGATCCAAGATCCTCAGATTACTAAAATTCGAGTGGGCAACTCGCCTTACTCAGATTTTGGTTATCTAGGTAAGCAAATCATTGCTAATTGTACTCAGTACAACTCTTGGTCGTGAATGAGACAAACTATGTCTAATCCACTCTGATGTCTCTGGGCTCAGAACTTCTGATAGCCCAGTCAAGTATAACCAATCTTTTCTGTCTTGTGATCATTGACAGTTGCACTGCAAGTCTGTCAAAGACCACCTGCCTCACTCACGTTGCAGTGGATACCAAGGACTCCAAGAATATCCAACAAACGACACAAGTTTTGACAGTAGACAAGATTTGGGTAAGACATCAAGACTACTTGATATTTAGTTGAGGAAACTAAACTCTGAAAGGTTAGCATATCAATCTCTTAGGTCATGTAATTGTTGATGCTTATGCACTGCAAATCCATCAACATTATTACCTGCCTTACTCACGTAATTGTGGACACCAAGCTCTTGGCTAGACATCACACAACGAAATGAGTCTTGACAGTTGACCACATTGAAGCTAATCTTTGATCAATGTTTAAGTCTAGTTTGGTTTTTTTTTTTTTTTTTACAAATTCAAGGTTCAATAACCAGAATTTCGAACACTGTGTAGATCGACGTAGACAATGTCTGTCGATCGACACTACCAAACAAAACCGGACTTCAATAACCAGTTAATTCAATTAACCCGGTTCATCGAACCAGTCATGTCGATCGACACAACCCATGTGTGACGGTCGACATAGACCTAAACCGAAGATCATTTTGATAACCGGTCCAATCCAATTGAACCGACTTATCTGATCAAACTGATCTTAACCAATCGGTTTATACTAATTGGGATGATCAGTTCAATCCAATTAAACCAATTCATCCAATTTAAACCGTTTAAACCAGTTTCAACTGATTGCGATAACCAGTCCAATTCAATTGAACCGACTTATCCAATCAAACTGATTTATCCCATCGGTTCATGCTAATTGAGATAATCAGTTCAATCCAATTGAACTAATTCATCCAATTTAAACCGATCTATTCGGACTTAACCAAGCATGATGACCGGTCCAATCCAATTGAACCGATTAACCATTCGCTCGGCCTGTGTCGATCGCCACTCAACCTGTGTCGATCGACGCAGTAGGCTTTTAGGTTTTCTACGAGAAAAACCCTAGCCGCCGAATTTCGTCCTGTGTCGACCGACACTCAAACTGTATCGATCGACACTCGACCGAGTTTGCTCTGTGTCGACCGACACACCCAGTGTGTCGATCGACACAGAAGGCTTTCGGTTTTTCTTCGCGAAAAACCCTAGCCGCCGAATCTGTCGATTTCGCCACTTTGTGTCGACCGACACACCTAGTATGTCGATCGACACTGTGCGAAAACACATATTCGATTCCGAGCAAAATCGATCTAACCTGTTCTAGCCAAACAACCTAGTTTGCGAATCTAAAACATCAAATTCAATGAACAGGTTTGATTCAATGATAAAACCCTAAGGCTCTGATACCACTGTTGGGAATCCGAGCCAATTCTACAGATTCAGAATTCTCGCGAGTTCCCGATAGCCTAGGATCTAGGGTTTAGTTAATTGAATCCTGGATCTCACCTCGTGATTACCTGGTGTTTGGCAGCGGAAGATGGATTAGGTAATACGAGATCTACTGCGCCTCAGATGCTGCGCCTCTATCGTAGTCCACACGCACGCAAGCTGGAATCCGCCGGGATGCTAGGACCGGTGCTCGGATCTCCCTGGGACTTTAAGTTCTCTGAGGTTTCTGTGTTTTCTCTCTGAGAAAACACTCTGGGCGGCGCACACGAACACTTACTCACTTAGGTCGACTGTGCAAAACACGTTTATATATCGACCTTAAAGTGAACCGAAAACTCAGTCTCGGTTTCGCCTTTGTGTCGACCGACACACTTAGTGGTGTCGATCGACATACGCCCTGTATCGACCGATGCACCCAATGGTGTCGATCGATACACCTCTTAGAAACTCAACTCGATGTGTATCTAATACACATCGATCAGACCATATGCCAATGATCAATCCCATGCAGAGTATATCCAACTTGCTTAGGTGTGTGACCCTGTAGGTTCACACGATACCAGAAATGAGCTACAACTCATTTGTCATAAGTGGTTTCTAGCAAAACATTATGACTACCTAGTATCACATGAATTGTCCGATCTCGACAATACAACTATCATTAGAGTTCGCACAATGTGATTTCAGGACATAATCCCAACAATATTTTCATCGAAAAACAACTTTCGAGTCACGTCTTAACAGACTGAAACAGTGGAACTTCACTTTCGAGAAGCAGTATGTTATCTATAGATTCAACATACAATACTAGAAATGCAACTGCGTTCCCACTAGTCTTCTTGTAAACACACGGTTCTTCTTCGTTCTTGATGAAGTCAAACCTTTTGACTTCTTCATCAAAACGAATATTCCAACTCCGAGATGCTTGCTTCAATCCATAAATGGATCAATGAAGATTGCATACCTTCCTAGCAGCTTTAGGATTAATGAAAACATTCAGGTTGTGTCATGTACACATCCTTTTCCAGAATTCCATTAAGGAAAACTGTTTTCACATCCATCTGCCAGATCTCATAACCATTATGAGTGGCGGTTGCTAGGAGAATCCGAATGGACTTAAGCATGGTGACTGGGGAATAGGTTTCTTCATAGTCAATATCATGAATTTGCTTGAAACCTTTTGCCACCAACCCAGCTTTGTATATCTGAATATTACCATCTACGTCAATTTTCTTCTTGAAAATCCATTTACGCGCAGTCCCTTCTATGGCTCATCCGCTGGGAGAGCCTTCCACACGAGCTTCATCTTCCTCTGCACCTCCTGAGCCTGCGCCTGCTGCTGCTGCTCCTGCTGATGACATCGGCCCTTATCCTGAGATTACAGTGCCCTATGGTGATATATCCGAGGCAAATTGGAGAGAGAGAGAGGATGGGATTCTGCCGGGGCATTTGGAACTTCATGCGCACCTGCACCTGTAGGAGACAGCCCCAGATTCACCATCCGACACCTTCACGACGCAGACAGAGATCTCCGACTCCCGGTTCCTCGAGTGGTACAGATCGCTATGCTGGTATAGATGACGAATGAGAGTGATCTCCATATTTCCGACTACGGTTCTGTATTCTGTTGTCTTTTTCTTTATCTTTGCACTTTTCTTTTGCTTTTCTTAGGATGTTAGTGATTTTGGATGTTGTGCTTGATTTGGTACACTAGTTGCTTTGATTCTACTTGCTTTTCAGTGTTTTCAGCTTGCAGGATTCGAAATTTGACAAAATCCAACGGACTAACCTGCTAACTTGCTGACTGATCCGATATACGCAGTGCGTCGATCGACACACCACTGTGTCGATCGTTACAACACAAAAATCGCCCAGCAACGGTCGATGCACTATGTGCAACGGTCGTTGCACAGGTGCGACAGAGGTAAAATCAGACAGAACTCAAACGTCCATTAACATAACTTTTATTTTTCTTTCTTTTTACCAATCCTTCGCTTGACACTACTGGGGACAGTGTGTCTTAAGTGTGGGGGAGGTGCTACTGACTCCTGTTTTCTGTTTTCTTAAGAGTCAGTCAGTTTTAAAAAAATTTGTTTTATTGAGTCAAAACCAGTTTAAGTAGGAAACAATGATTTTTTGAGAAGATTTACAGCACTTGCAGGAACTTAAGTAACCATCGGGATGAAGTTGCAGGATCAATCTCTGACTATTAGAAAACTCCATCACAGATCAACCTACTAAGGACACCCACATCACTTCAGGTATCAGAGGATCCTTTTACTGACTTCAAACTTAATACTAACTTAGATTTCTCACCTAAGGGCTTGGTATACTTTGTGTCGGATTCCCTTGTTAGTCCTGACACAGCCTGTAAACCTGTCATATTTAGTTCCCTTCTCCCCTTCCATAAAAAAAAAAAAATAATAATAAACTGAGGATGAGTTAGTAACTCCGAAGTGGTCTCTGGGAGTGGTAGCTACAACTATCATATCTTGTGCATCCATGGAATGTGTCCAAAGTACACCCCTTAACGGGAAGAGCACTGATAAAAAAAAAAATGATACCCAATGGGGAAAAATCAGAATGCTAAGGAAGGGAAAAGAGAAGAAAGTGACTAGAAAAAGATAGTATGGTGGTCTAGAGCTGATAAGGTAAGAATCCATGTGCCTTTGATCGATACTCCTTAGGTGAGACCGCACTTAAATACTTGCAGAAGTCAGTAGGGTGAATTTGAATGCGTGAATGTGATTGTGGAGTTTACTTAGGACAATTGCTAAGTGTGGGGGAAGTATATGTTGGTCTTGATGTCTTGCAGGTGATTCTTTCAGTGGATTACTAAAGGGAATCTGAGTGCTGTTGCTTCAAAGATGAAAAGAGTTTCTGAAAGTTTTCAAACCTCTTCACCATGTTTTGGTTCTTTACTTGCTTGAGGGCAAGCAAGAGCTAAGTGTGGGGGAGTTGATATACCATGGATTTTAGGGCTTTTAACCATGGTATATATCTTATTTATCGAGTCTTTTACTATGTTTTAAAGTCTTTTCAGGTGTTTATTAGGTACAAGCACATTTGGAGCGGAATTGGTGATTATGGCACTTTCTGGAGCTTTTTGGAGTATTTGGCCGAGAGATAGAGTTCACTGTCGATATTTCAGAGCTGCATCGATCGACACACCTTTGGCGTCGATCGTTGCATATGCGAGATGGGCCAAACGGCGATCTAATGAAGAATAACATAATGTTTAAAATGATCCATATATATTAAGTACATGACTCGAATTAGTTAAATTCTCAAATTCATCGATGGCAGAGACATCATCCCAAAATAAGTCCACTGACATCTTCTGAACATTGTCCTTTGGAATGGTCACTTTGAAGAATAATTTTCGACCAATCAAATTGTATAATTCAGTACGTAGATAATATGGATCATCCTAAAAACACAAAGAAGATAACATTAAGTTTTCAATATATTTACTTTTATAATTACAAAAAGAAGTCCAAAATTCAAATACCTCTATCTTTCTTCTGAATTCGTTATAGATATTGTATGCCGATCTCTTCACAAGCTTATCTCCAATTTCATCAAATATGAGAAATTTTGCTTTCCTCGGAATAATCAAACACGCGTAAGATCAAATAATACCTACGACATACATAAAAATATATATAAAACAATAAGTTTTATATATTAGTTATATTATACAGCATATTTTAAACAATTACCTAGAATAGACATTTCTCACATCACCACATGTTTTACAATTATAAAAGGGTTCATACTCTTCATCAGTTTCTGAATCAAATCCATACTGAAGTTCTTTCAGTTTGCAAACTTTGCAAGCTTGAAAATACGATTTTTTGAATTGTCAATTGAGAAAATTGTTGCACATGTAACCACCTTACCATGCTAAAGAACGATAAAATAAATAATTAAATAAAAACATGGTTTCAGTTAAATACAAATATTTTTAGTCTAATATTATGTCTAACTCTTTCCGACTGAAGAATCCCAAGTAGAGTCGTCCTATTATTCTTGACGAAAAGTTCTGTACACAAATCTAAAGGTGGACCCAATCCAAAAGAAACATGTTTTCTCAGACTTGATGATTAGAGCTTAATATTCTTTTGGTATATTGTAATATTATAGAATCTATTGAATATTTTTACTTTTCAAAAAAAAATGAAAAGAAAAATATTAAAAACATAATATATGACATTACCTTTCCAATCACTTTGAAATGTCATGGTTACTTTCATCTTCAAATGTAAGTTGCGTCGAGTTGTACGCATTCGAGATGTATAACTTACCTATATTGTCTCCAGAGACCCTTCGTACTCAGAAAAATCTCGTATGCCCCTCGATTTTTTTAGACTTTTTATTAACATTTTTTAAATCGAAAACTTGTGAATTTACCAAAAGACCTTTCGATTTTCGTTTAATTACATGGTAAACCAGACGGTTTACCTAACCTAACCGCAATCAGATTTTGAACCGTAAATAAACCAAGGAAACCAAAAAATCGGTGGTTCACCCGATTTACCCGGGTCGGATGACCCGCCCAACTCAAAGATAATAGAAATTACGATTTTAACCTTACTGAACACAAAGAGGAAAAAATCACACTAAAGTGACACCGATGGGATAACTCGAGTGTTTATCTGAAATAAAAACACCACAGCCACTGCTCTATCGTGTTATATTGTTAATCTACTCAAGATATATTACATATAAAGTGCTTTGGGGAGAAGAGATCAATTTAAAACAAAATCTTTTTTTCGGAAAAAAAAATAAAAAACACTAATGAACTTCCCATTTTTATTAAAATTTTTAAAAATAGCGCCGATATATTAATATATGAGTAAAACTATTGATGTAAAACTGAGTAAAACTGAGTAAACCTATTGATGTAAAACTGGTTAAACTTAGTAAAACTGAGTAAAATTATTGATGTAAAACTGGTAAAACTGAGTAAAATTATTGATGTAAAACTGGTTAAACTGATTAAAACTATTGATGTAAAACTGAATATAACGGAGTAAAACTAATAAAGTAAAACTGGTAAAGTTGTTTGGTTAGAAGTGACACCGATGGGATTCGAACTCAGGTGGCTATCTGAAATAAAAAAAACCACAGCCACTGCTCTATCATGTTATATTATTAATCTACTCAAGATATATTACATATAAAGTGCTTTTCTTATATATATATATATATCTAAATAAAATATATGAAACACAATAATAATTTTAGAAAAACTTAAATTAAACATATACGTTATACAAAAATCTAACCAAATACATAATCAACCTCAAATACTAAACTAAAAAATTTGTGATTTTACATATAATTTATGAAGAAATATGAAACTAATACTATGTTATTTTCTAGTATAACTCCACTATGTCAAAATATAATATTGTTTCTATATTAGTTATTTATTTGTGATATAAAATATATAATATATTTAACTAGGTAAATATTAAAAATCTATTTTTTTAAAAAGGGGGCAAAGAGGTGAGAAGAGAAAAGTACTAATGTTTTTTTTGTTTGAGCCAAATATTCGGTCAATTCTGTTTTTTCTCGCCAGATATTTGGTCAATTTTGAATTTTGCCGCTATAGAAAAAACACATAGTTTTACAGGAGTTTGTAGTTGTACAAAATTTTCTAATAGTTGTACTTTGGCTCTTTTCAATATAATCAGTTTTACTGGAACTTTAAATTTGATTTTATAGTTTTACATTTGATTTTACTCAATTAATCTATGAATCTAATGCTTCTGCATATTAATATGTTACAACCCTCAATTTTTGTAAATTTATCCTCCTTACTTGTCCGTTATTCCAAAAATGATCTTGCAAGTATATGAACATTGTTTGTCGAATTACTTCGTTGAGTGATTCTCAATCTAATTTTCTGTAATATCACCCATTGACCATGGTTAGGATAAAAGTGATCCTACAACTTCAAATATCATATAGTTATATGTTAAATATTTTCTCCAATGATAATCATCATAATTACGATAATCACTTAGTTTTACACAGTTTTACATAGTTTTACACAGTTTTACCCATTTTACTAGTTTTACACAGTTTTACCAATTTTACATAGTTTTACCAGTTTTACATAGTTTTACACAGTTTTACACACTTTTACCCAGTTTTACACAGTTTTACCAACAGTTTTACTCAGTTTTACCGAATTCGATTTTCTTGGAAAATGATGGAGACATAACATTCAAAAAAGAGTACTACATAACCGAGAAATTAAAAACAAAAAAAACAGAGTACGAGAAAAGAAATTAGAGATTAAGAAAGGCATATATTGATTCATGTAGTAGAACATCATGCCCCGTTTGTACATGAAGCAATCGGGACAGTCGATTTCCAAATCCATAAGATGGCAAGATGCAGGGGGCCTTCTGTTCCGCAATGTTTGCATATAAACCGGTTTCTTCTCGACATTGATTACATGTAGTATCCTCCTCAAGTTCTTCCAAACGTGGGCCACCAAATCCTTCTCATCTTCCCGCCAGTAACGGAAAGCAACTTCCTCAAATGGACCTTTTAGAGGATCGTGGTGGAGGAAGCGCAGAACACCCCATAGGTAAGCAGCTTCCAGAATCTCATCCTCGCCCTCTCCAATGGCGGTATTGTTAAAATATAACATTCCGCTTTCCACATCACCCTCTTGGAAGTATGAGAGGATACCTTGCACGAAGTTAGCTGCGCAGTTATCATTGTCTAGACATTTGTTCAGAAACGCCATGTGCTGATACGCATTGAGAGGATTCTTCACCAGGGGTGAGAGAGAGAGAGAGAGAGGGAGAATGGAGGACTTCAGGACTCTTGCCGGCTTCGTTCATAATTCTGCAGGTTGCTCTGAGGTTGCAGTAATCGGCGCAGGAATTTTTGTCGGCTTTCTGTGAGATCTTAGTGAGGAATTCGATCGAAAATTGTTGAAGAGAGACAATCGATCTCCTGTTGGCCATGGTTGGAATGACCTTGTCGAGAGCTAAGTACGACCGGAAAGTCAACGACGAGGGAACGCGCGAAGAATGATTTGAAACTTCTCTGGAAGAAATATTTAGAGTTTGGGTCAAGACAAAAATCAGAGACAGACGAGTGAATCAGAAGACAACTCACAAGCACCACCGAGAAGACCAATGATACAAACGGATGAGGAAGCTAAAAATCCCAAAACGACTTGGAACGACCCTGAATTAATTCAAGACTCAAGATGGAATGTACAATGATATTTGGTCACAAGAAAATCCAGTTGGCCTGAGAAGAAATGAAGATATACCACAACGGCCTTAAAACGGCTCGTATGGCTAAACAACGTGAATCGGTAAGGACCGATATGAGGAACGATGCTCCAGAAGATCAGACATGTCAACCTGAGCACCTTGGGAAGAGGATAAGATCATTGTCAGACCGTGTGCCTCCCTCCCATTGGCCACAAGCATTCATTGTTTACCGGTTTTTCCCTCACAAAAACTAAGCTGCTGAAGGAATGGCATGATCCCATTGGACAAGAAGCATGCCGACCTGACATGGAACTGAGTGCTCTCATTTGATTGTTTTAGCTTCCCAAAGCTGGAGGAGAAATGCCACACTCCCATTGGACCAAAATCTGATCGGTTTCATGTTATCGTCGGATTGGTCGGAAATTCCCAAAGCTGGAGAAGAAGTGTTTCGACCTCATTGAACCATTATCACTACTTGTCAGGCTGTGAAATGTGTGCCACGTTCTGATTGGTTGCAGGCCTCATCATTATCAACAAGAGAACGTGCCCTCTTCCCATTGGTCGAGCATACTTCCGATCGAAGTAACCTAACCCCTATAATAGAACGACCCTCTGCTCTCATTTTCACTCATCCACCACTCTTAGATCATAGTAAACTCTAAAAAAAATAAAGAGTAAGAAGGAGAAAGAAGGGAAAGAAAGTAGGATGAGAGGAAGTACCCGATAAGCGAGAAAATCCGAGTCTATAAAACCGTCTGCCGAAAGCACTGTGACTTATGGTGATGTGTGATTGCTTGCTAGGAATGCATACTAGATTTCGTGATCTATGTTTAAATTTTTGATTTATGTTTAAGCTTATTAGTATTTGCATGATGTGTTGCATGTTTATCTATTGTTACGTTTATGTTGTTTCGTTTGAGGTTTTCCTTATCTTGCACTGAATTTTGGTAAGTAAATTCATGCTTGAGATGGTGCCTCGTGTTAGAGGGTTAGGATGGGTAGGGTGGAAGGTGACGGTTCGATCTTTCCTTTTGCTGCCTCACTCTAGCAAAGGACCGTCTAGGTGAGAAGACTCGGAGAGACGGGATTGCAGCCAAGGGCCGAGTTCTATCCGACGGGGTAGTTGGGATAGCCGTGGTAGACGGAACCCGCCGAGATGTTACCGTGGGGACGGGTCTCGGATGGTGAAGTTCTATGCTCATGTGCCTTGGTGGCTAAGACATAGGTGTTCACGTTTGGAAGGAAAGATTGAATGCGGGAGACTTAGAATGGGGTGTTAATGATATTATTGTTTAAGCTTTATATATTCTATGCTCTGATTGACTGTTGTATGTTGTGTGTTATTTTGGGTTTTGGGGGGGGGGAATATATTGCATGTTAGGGGAGTTATAACTCATTGAGCGAGTAGCACTCATCCCTCACTCTCTTTTGCAGGAAACCAGTAGTCGGAAAACATTAGCGGGGAAGCGAGGAACGTTAGGCCAGCCAGTGTAGGTTTTTGTTGTCTTTGTAAAATCATATGTTTCCGGTTGTGTATTGTAACGCCCCCTTCCCGTTTTCCGCTGAACGACGAGCTGACCGGACAACAATCAAACAAGAACATGACCGATCGAACCCGAGCAGTCATACGAGAAACGTTTGTCACAATACGAAAGCCAGAGACAATCCGGTTTGAGACAAAGGCTCGAACCAAACTATCTTTGACTCCGTTTACATCGTTTCCATGATACTAAGCTTCACAACCTGTACCGCTTCCACGAGTTGTGTTCGGTTCAGACGAAACCATATATCAGGGATTATTCCGTTTTTATTACTTGAAAAACATAAATCTTATTCATGGTAATATACGGTCTAGTACAAAACATTTCGCGGGATATCCCAACAAAATCTGAAACCGAAAGTAACAGTCACAATGCGTAATAACCAATACCCAATGCCAACCCGAGACTACTCCGAGTGTCCTACGCGTCCGCCGAGCTACGCCAAACCTGAAAAACACAAAAGAGTCTAATGAGTAATCTAAGATTACCCAGTGAGACGGCTCCCAACAAAAGGCTGCTAATAATCGAATGATCCCACCCAAACCCAAAATAACAATCAAGTATAATAGCTGATCACGTGCTACCAACGTGATGAGCTTCACAACACACACAAGCATTCAAATAACAACACAATCATCAACGAAGGGAATCGAGAACACTGCGGCACATGTTCTCGATTAGACTCGATCTATCTATCGCATCTCTAACGCAATCTCCACACCATCTGGGACCACTTTGCGAATTCGGTGACTTCCACGGGAACACTTAGCTGCCGCCACGGTATCTAAAACCTCCCACGACTCCTAGGCGATAACACGAAGTCCTGCGGCTAGGACACCGTTCTCCGTCCATCGATACGCGGTGACTCAGGCTACCCCTAGATAACCCAAGTTTCCATGCAGTCCGGCCTTAGGACGCGACCCCGTATTCTCCGGACCACACACCTACAGACGTCACTTCATAGGTTAACACCTGCCAGAACCACTACCGAAGGTACGTGCCTGATCAGGTAACTACCCGAAGATCCAACCGGGTCGGAAGTACCGGAACGCCATCTCTAGACTTGCGGGATCTAACGCGCCCTATAGAATCCTAATAACAGAAATGTAAACAAGCAGACTTGCTGGGACTCTATCACGCAATACCAATAAGGTCAAACAGAAACACTATCTTAATCCCCAATCCATACCGCAAGTCCTATTACCAACCTCCACATCACCCAAACTTACTCGGTCCCGCACCAGAGTAAGTATCTACAGTACAGTCTACGCGGCCCAATACCGAAGTAGATAAACAAGCAAGCAATCACACAAACAATCAACAGTCTACTCGGCCCAAAACCGAAGTAGATAAACAAGCAAGTAATCACACAATCAATCAATCACAACACCACACAAACAATTAACTAGGTTTATTCACCTTTTAATATTTCCTTAACGTTTACTCATTCAGTTCGCTACCTTGGGATTAGTGGATTACTAATCCCGTAGACGGCTCATCAATCACACCACTTCTTTACTTAACACTCCCTAAGTATCTTTTAATACGTCCTCGATCTGTCGGTTTAGAGTTAGTAAGATTACTAACTCCCCGACATCTCATTATTCATTAACTTCATTCATTAATCCATCCCGTTATTATATTCTAAGTGTGTTATGACTCTTAACCGTATTTTAATCAACTCATAATTTCCAGTATATAGATTCATTTAGATACGTTCTTAAATACTTATATATGCATATACGTCATAGCATGCCATTCTATATGTATGCATCACCCAATCAAGCAATCAACGAACTATCAATCAATCAATGCAACACCCAATCAAGCAATCAACGAACTATCAACGATTACAGATATAAGCTAACTAGCATGCATCTCTTAACCTAACCGTTTAATTAATCAACCGAGTTATTAATCAACCTAGCCATTCTATCCAATTCAATCAATCGGGTATGCAACCTAAACTATGGTTTATCAATTCCGGGTCTATATGATTCTAACTAAATGCAACACACAATTTAGCCAATAAACAATCAGTAAATATCAATAAACAATCAGTAAATATCAATAACATATTGAATAACTAAGCTTCGATTTAACACACATCCAATGTGCATTAAATAGGTTTAGAACATTTTTAACTTTTAATCGTTCTAATTTCAGTGGGTTAGGTCATTCGGTTCGGTTGTTTAATCATTTGGTTCAAAACCAAACGATTACGGTTCGCATCGTCACCATATGCGTCGACTGACACACTTGGTCGACTCTTGATATGCAACCTTTAAGATCATCCGAGATAACCGGTAAAATTCAATTTGACCAGTTCATCTAATCGAACCGATTCAACCAGTTTTAATTAATCGCGATAACCGGTCAAATCCAATTGAGCCGACTTATCCAATTAAACTGATCTTAACCAATCTACCTTAACCAAGTATGATAACCAGTTCAATCCAATTGAACCGATTCAACCATCACAAGGCCTGTGTCGACCGACACTTAACCTGTGTCAATCGATACAGTAGAGAATCAGGGAATTTTAATCGATTTAAACCGACATAACCATGCGAGACAACCGGCTCAATCCAATTGAACCAATCTATCCTTTCGCATAGCCTGCGTCGATCGATGCACCCAGTGTGACGATCGACACAGTGCGATTTCTAGATCGAAACCCAATGATTTAATAGGCGAATTCGCGATGCATCGATCGACACACCCAATGCATCGATCGATGCTGTGCGAAAACCCTAAAATTATTTTACGCGAGTTTTTGCTCTGTGTCGATCGATGCACGCTTTGCAACGATCGACACGCTGCGACAAACCATAATTTGTTTGCGAGTTTTCGCTCTGTGTCGATCGATGCACGCTTTGCAACGATCGACACGCTGTGACAAACTCTAAGAGTTTACGTGTTTTCGCTCTGCATCGATCGATGCATCCTTGCAACGATCGATACACTGCGAAAAACACAGATATCGAATTTTCAACAGAAGTTTTTAATCCGAGATTAACATGTTAAAACTCGATTTTAGCAGGCAATCAACAATTCAACAAACCCAATTTTCGAATTAATTGCATCAGATTCAATAGCTAAACCCTAACAACGCTCTGATACCACTGTTGGATCTCCTAGGATCTAGGGTTCGTTGTATTGAAATTACCAACCTCGTTCTTACCTAGAACTGGCAGCGGAATGATTGGTGAACGAGATTAGTAGCGAATCAAGTGCTTCGCCTCTACCAAGCACACACTCACACAACCTGGAACGCCGGGATGCTAGTGCCGGATTCAGGGATGAGTTTTCGATGTCTCTGCTTTTCTCCTTGAGAAATCCAGTGACGGCTAGGGCTCCAGGTCGACCATATAGCCTTTATATATCGACCTGGAATTGACATGACAAACCGTCGGATAAGCCCGACTCGTTTATGTCAAAACTCGATATGCATCGATCGACACACTTACTGTGTCGATCGACACACCTTCTCGAAAAGCCTGCATCGATCGACACACTCATGTATCGATCGACACATACATCATAAAACTCTATGTCAATGTGTATCCAATACACATCAACGTGATCATTATCAAATGATCATTCCCATATGTTAGCTTCCAGATTGCTTAGGTGTGTGACCCTATAGGATCATATAATACTGGCAGTAAGTCTACAACTTACAGATTACAAGAGGCTTCTAGCAAAGCATTACAATCACCAGTATTATACAAACGATTGATCTCGATACACAACTATTATCAGGAGTGAGTACAAGTGTGATTTCAGGACACAATCCCAACAACTTAGTCATGTACCTTATGGTCACACATGGCTAAATAACAATATCCTATCATTCCGCTCAATCTCGAATAAGTTTTCTAAAAAAAAAACCGCTTTATCAACTCTGAGCTTACCAAAAACAATTCTACCCAAACAAACCAAACGATCTCGCTAGCAAAAATCACTTTCTAGCAACCTAGCGATTAAACGAAATGCAGAGATTCAAAATCAACAACTACCAACCTAGCGAGCAATCAAAACAATTCACAATTCTAACACCCTAGCAAGGCAATCAATCACACACAATCAATCAAGCAATTCCGATGAACCCTCGGTTCGGACGAAACCATATATCAGTGATTATTCCGTTTTTATTACTTGAAAAACATAAATCTTATTCATGGTAATATACGGTCTAGTACAAAACATTTCGCTGGATATCCCTACAAAATCCGAAACCGAAAGTAACAGTCAAAATGCGTAATAACCAATACCCAATGCCAACCCGAGACTACTCCGAGTGTCCTACGCGTCCGCCGAGCTACGCTAAACCGGAAAAACACAAAAGAGTCTAATGAGTAATCTAAGATTACCCAGTGAGACGGCTCCCAACTAAAGGCTGCTAATAATCTAATGATCCCACCCAAACCCAAAATAACAATCAAGTATAATAGCTGATCACGTGCTACCAAGACGTGATGAGCTTCACAACACACACAATCATTCAAATAACAATACAATCATCAACGAAGGGAATCGAGAACACTGCGGCACATGTTCTCGATTAGACTCGATCTATCTATCACATCTCTAACGCAATCTCCACACCATCTGGGCCCACTTTGCGAATTCGGTGACTTCCACGAGAACACTTAGCTGCCGCCACGGTAGCTAAAACCTCCCACGACTCCTAGGCGATAACATGAATTCCTGCGGCTAAGACACCGTTCTCCGTCCATCGATACGCGGTGACTCAGGCTACCCCTAGATAACCCAAGTTTCCATGCAGTCCGGCCCTAGGACGCGACCCCGTATTCTCCGGACCACACACCTACAGACGTCACTCCATAGGTTAACACATGCCAGAACCACTACCGAAGGTACATGCCTGATCAGGTAACTACCCGAGGATCCAACCGGGTCGGAAGTACCGGAACGTCATCTCTAGACTTGCGGGATCTAACGCGCCCTATAGAATCCTAATAACAGAAATGTAAACAAGCAGACTTGCTGGGACACTATCTTAATCCCCAATCCATCCCGCAAGTCCTATCACCAACCTCCACATCACCCAAACTTACTCGGTCCCGCACCAGAGTAAGTATCTACAGTACAGTGTACTCGGCCCAACACCGAAGTAGATAAACAAGCAAGCAATCACACAAACAATCAACAGTCTACTCGGCCCAACACCGAAGTAGATAAACAAGCAAGCAATCACACAATCAATCAATCACAACACCACACAAACAATTAACTAGGTTTATTCGCCTTTTAATATTTCCTTAACGTTTACTCATTCAGTCCGCTACCTTGGGATTAGTGGATTACTAATCCTGTAGACGGCTCATCAATCACACCACTTCTTTACTTAACACTCCCTAAGTATCTTTTAATACGTCCTCGATCTGTCGGTTTAGAGTTAGTAAGATTACTAACTCCCCGACATCTCATTATTCATTAACTTCATTCATTAATCCATCCCGTTATTATATTCTAAGTGTGTTATGACTCTTAACCGTATTTTAATCAACTCATAATTTCCAGTATATAGATTCATTTAGATACGTTCTTAAATACTTATATATGCATATACGTCCTAGCATGCCATTCTATATGTATGCATCACCCAATCAAGCAATCAACGAACTATCAATCAATCAATGCAACACCCAATCAAGCAATCAACAAACTATCAACGATTACGGATATAATCTAACTAGCATGCATCTCTTAACCTAACCGTTTAATTAATCAACCGAGTTATTAATCAACCTAGCCATTCTATCCAATTCAATCAATCGGGTATGCAACCTAAACTATGGTTTATCAATTTTGGGTCTATATGATTCTAACTAAATGCAACACATAATTTAGCCGACTCACAGTGTTATTATGACGACGGATGGATGGATTGACGGAACCCCCGAGACCCGAACTAAACCCGCTGCTACCCCGAACCCTTCCCGAATCGTTGACTCGCTTTGACCCGACCTTGACCTTGGTGATTCCGATGAACCTTCGGACCATCTTCTCTTTCCTCATTTTCTCTCTCCTCTGGTTCTCTTTCTCTCCGGTTCTCTTTCTCTCTCTCTCCTCCGGTTCTCTTCTCTCCTTCGGTTCGCTTTCTCTCTCTCCTCCGGTTCTCTTTTCTCCTCCGGTTCTCTCTCTCTCTCCTCTTCAGGTTCTCTCTCTTCTTCGGTTCTCCCTCTCTTCTTCTTCTTCACGCCTCTCTCTCTCTTCTTCTTCCTCTCCTCTCTCTCTTCTTCTTCTTCCTCCGGTCTTCTTCTTCTCTCCCTCTTCTTCTCTCACGTTCTTCCATTCTTCTTCTCTCTCTCTCTCTTCTTCTTCTCCTATCTCTTCTCTCACGCTTCTTCTCTCCTTCTTCTCTTCTCTCTCCGGCTTCTTCTTCTCTCGGCTCCTCCTCCTCCTCCTCCTCCTTCTTCTTATTCTTCTTCTTCTTCTTCTTCTTCTTCTTCTTCTTCTTCTTCTTCTTCTTCTTCTTCTTCTTCTTCTTCTTCTTCTTCTTCTTCTTCTTCTTCTTCTCTCTTCTTCTCTATTCTCACGCTTCATCCTCTCTCCATCTTCTTCTTCTTCAAGCCTCTCCATCTTCGTCTTCTTCAGGCTTCACACCTCTCTCTTTCTCTCTCCTTCTTCTTCTCTTGCTCCGGCTTCTTCTTCCGGTCTTCCTCTTCTTCTCCTCCTTCTTCTCCTTCTCCCCACGCTTCTCCTTCTTCTCCCCACGCTTCTCCTCCTTCTTCTTCTTCTTCTTCTTCTTCTTCTTCTTCTTCTTCTTCTTCTTCTTCTTCTTCTTCTTCTTCTTCTTCTTCTTCTTCTTCTTCTTCTTCTTCTCATCCTCCTCCTTCTTCTATCTTTCTCTTTTCTTTGTTGTTTTGGTGTGAGTAAAAAGTGTCACCCAAGGCCTCCTTTTATAGCTGAAGGTCAGCTTGCATGCATCACCAACAAGTGACACATGGAGTGCTAAGTGTCACTCTCTTCTTTTCTCCAAATGACACCACATAAGGTGAGTTGTTGGCACAAAGTCTTGACAGGTGCCTCCTCCTCTCATAGGCACGCCAATTTCCAATAAATAGAGGATATTCAGTGCATCTTCTTGTTATCTCCCTCTCAGCCACGTTGCCAATGTTACACATCAAAGAAGATTCATTGCATATTCCTTTTTTCACATAATGCATCACATGCTTTAATCCAATGACTCTAGAAGAGATAGGTGGCGAAATTGAAGGAAAGACACTTGTATCTTGGGGGTTTGTTATGGCCAAAGACAATGCACCAATCCATTTATAGAAGATCCTCATCCCCGAACCATTCAGACGTACCGATATTGCTATTTTTGTGTTTAATATTTTATAAACTTCTTAGCTGCTTCTATAAATTCACCAAGACTCATTTTTAGATTCTATATGCTCTTAGATGAATTTATCAATTTGAATCACCCCATTTGGACACCCGTAGCTCCGGTTATGGATTTTACAAGTTGCTTCGGTTTTGTCGGTTTCCATTCCCGATAAACCGTTAAAATAATTTAAACTGCGTAGACTCTGAAATAAATCTTCCAAGCTTCTTTTTAAAATACTAGACTCTTTTAGAAGAATTTAGCAAGTCATTTCACCTCAACCGGACTCCCGTAGCTCCCGTACTGATTTGTACAAGTTGTATCGGTTCTATCGGTTTCCTTTCCCGATAGTCCATAAAACTCGTTTAATCTCCGTTTCTTCCACTTCTGGTCTTCTAAATGTTCTTTATGAACGAAAAGAAGAACATTTGGCTCATTTCCGCTTCCAGCTCGCATTTTGGTAAAATTACCAAAATGCCCCTTGACTTCTTAAAATTACAAAACTGTCCTCGGTTGACTTTTTCGGCTGCCCGTTGACCATTTCTTCGAACAGGATATTACATGTATGATATTTTGGGGGGATCTTAGGCCCAAAATGAAGAAACCTTTAAGGACTTTTTGTATGTTTTGAAAACCAATATATATAAATAAAGATGTGTTTTATATCTTGATTGGATTTCCTCTGATATTAGCTTTGTCCGAGCTAACACAACTCTCAAACCTTCATACGGGTTGAAAATCCTTATGCTTAGGTTGAGAGTTAAGGAACCTTGGGAGGTTAGATAATAGTATGGTCTTGCTCATTGCTTGAATCAGATCACCTCGGTTGTCAATTATGGCACGTCTGGTTCTTAATCTTATAGATCGAATCAGGGGTGTTACAATGGTGAGTCTCTGTTTTTCAAACTTCTCTCTATTTTTCGAATTTCTCTCTGATTTTAGAACTTCTCTTGTGTGGGAAATGGTTATGAGAGAGACGCAGAACTACTTTGTATTTATAGAATGGATTTTCGACCCATAATTTGTTGGGTAGCGTCCATAAGATGCAGAGATGTGACGGTTCGCCGGCTTCGGAGACAATCGATGTGAGTCTTTGTTTTTCGAAGAGACTTGTAATGATGAGCATCTTTCTTGGGTTTGTAGAGTCTTCCTTCTTTATCCCCTGCATTAAACGGGGCATTAAACGGCTCCATTAAGGTATTGATTGGACAATATTTCGAGAAGTGTAAACGTCATATCGATTTATGAATACAGAGAAACCGGATGTAAGAGAAGATGGAATTTTGGCGCCAAAACTTAACACATAGTTTTACAATTAACACATAGTTTTACACAAGTTGTCCTCCGTTATACTAGTTACAACAGTTATACTAGTTATACAGAACGATTATTAGTTTTACTAGTTATACTAATTGTACGATTTATACCAGTTTTACTTGTTATACAACATACATCAGTTTTACACAAGTTGTCCTCAGTTATACTAGTTCCAACAGTTATACTAGTTATACAGAATGATTCTTAGTTTTACTAGTTATACTAATTGTGCCATTTTTACCAGTTTTACTTGTTATACAACATACATCAGTTTTACTAGTTATACAAATTGTACCATTTATACCAGTTTTACTTGTTATACAACATACATCAGGAACACAAATTCCAATTTGAATCGATTTCCACGGCCAATATGCTTACAATACACACCGATTCTATCTCTGTATTGCATTTATACTCAATTGGTAGTCCCAATGGTGACGGAGAAAAACGGAGACGGCGAATGGTGGTCGGAGACACGAGGCGACGGCGCCGACGAGCAAATTGGCGAGGCTCGGGATTCTATTTTTTTTTTCATAAACCAATTCAATTTCTCTTTCCCAACCAATTTCCCCATCCAATCCCAACCCAATCCAATTTTGTTTTCACCCAAACCGAAGGCAAAAAAGTTAAATTATATTTCATTAAAGTGGGAAGGGTATGAGGGATTATACAGGAGTATGTGGGATTTCTTTTAAAGCCATAAGGCTATAAGAGATTTTGACCCGACCAATGACTCGTCTCGGATATACGATTCAGGTGGCATATATTTTTATATTTATGAATATATTACAATTTATTAACCCCCAAAAATGTTACATTTTTATCAGCTCTCTATTAATTTCCTTGGATTCGGACGATCGAAAGAGCGACCAGAGAGATTCATAGCATATCGCTTTCGTAGAGTTATGCACTTGTTATACCATATTGATTGGGCCTTTAAAACCAGGAAGCCCAATACCAGAATAATTCGTCTACTATTAAAAAAATTAAAAATATAGGAGAGAACTTCTGAATTATTATATTTTTATAAATAAATAATATATAATTTAGTGCTTTCACATATTTTAATGTTCGATAGATCTAAAAATGGTTTTAACACTATATAGAGAGTGAGTATTTTTTTATTAACTAGATAGTCGAGTAACTATATCGAGATAAATTACTGGTTAGTTTTACTCACCCAAACCATGGAGAAAACATGGTCTAGACCACTTAGATGAGATCAAGTTGGATCAAAGATCGGATCAGTGATGCTTAGGCTGATTGGAATCCAAATATTCGAAGGAACTTAGCCAAGATCGATGGAAGGATTGAAGGGCTAAGTTCTACTCGGTTAGATAAGCCAATTAAGATTATTTTCAAGCTAAAACAAGTTAGGCATGATTTTTCGGATAAGGTGGATGGTTATTCAAATCAGTTTTTTCCTATCTTATTCAGACATTGATTGGTAGGGATTCAGACATGATGGTTGGATTAGTCAGTTTGAGCTTAGTCCGCTGATAAATTGATTGTATGGTTAGTTGGTTTTGGCGAAACGGTTATTAGCCAAAACTCAGCCGGTTTGCTCAAGGAAAAAAGCGAGAATAATTCAGACTGAGAATTCTCGCGCCTTATGATTTAAACCGCGGGGAAGCGGTTGGTTTCAAGATTGGCAATCAGAATGATGCAGGGATGGTTTGGACGGATTTGGCTAGTGAAAACTGCCCAACTGCTCACTTAATCGACCCATAAGCCATTTCTGATCATTTATGCATACATAAAGAAGGAAATACTCGAGAGAGAACTTGAAAAGAGACTATCCGCTCAGATTGAGAAAAGGGGAGATTTGGTCGTGAGTTTCACCGAGGGTTGGGCAAAAAATTGACTGCAACTGTTGCACTAGTTGGATCGGCGATCGCTCTAAAGGATCGAGTACAAGAAGTGTCAGAAACCGCTCTTATCAACCAAACCGAAAGACTTAATGAAAATATTTCTTTAAAAAATAAAAATATAATTATTGATGGAAGTAGAAATCTAGAGAATTTATATGAGGATATAATTTGTTGTACGTTTTTATCAAATTTAAAATATTATGTTCGTGAACCCAAACAAATCAGTTCCCGGAATTAGAAATTTTTTTAGTACACCATATACGTATATAATTATTTGCGTATAATATATAAGTTCTACGATAATGGTAAAAATGGTCGGCATGCTCTATTTTAAAATTTTAATGATTCACAAAATATAGTAGATATGTTCGATTGAGACCAATTAAATCAAAAGTAAACAATTAAATGGACAACTCAAATAGGAAAAACCAAATTTAATGATTCTAAGGTGTTTTCGTAATGAAACAATAACAATATAGAAATGTTTACTCAAAATAACATACAAAATAAAATTCTAAGATATTCTTCTCTTTAAGTCTTCCTTGTCTTCATGCTTAATCTTCTTTGTAACCGATGAATTTTCACCAACAATGCTTAATGAGATGCTATCTTCTAATCTTTTTGATTTTAATTGTGTAGTGCTAGGGTCATTGATGCATCAGAATCAGTCTGCACACCCGAGATAATCATAAGATATTCCTAATCAAATGAAAATACCAAAGTTTTATTAGTTTTATAACATAATGTTTAAAATGATCCATATATATTAAGTACATGACTCGAATTAGTTAAATTCTCAAATTCACCGATGGCAAAGACATCATCCCAAAATAAGTCCACTAACATCTTCTGAACATTGTCCTTTGGAATGGTCACTTTGAAGAATAATTTTCGACCAATCAAATTGTATAATTCAGTACGTAGATAATATGGATCATCCTAAAAACACAAAGAAGATAACATTAAGTTCTCAATATATTTACTTTTATAATTACAAAAAGAAGTCCAAAATTCAAATACCTCTATCTTTCTTCTGAATTCGTTATAGATATTGTATGCCGATTTCTTCACAAGCTTATCTCCAATTTCATCAAATATGAGAAATTTTGCTTTCCTCGGAACAATCAAACACGCGTAAGATCAAATAATACCTACGACATACATAAAAATATATATAAAACAATAAGTTTTATATATTAGTTATATTATACAACATATTTTAAACAATTACCTAGAATAGACATTTATCACATCACCACATGTTTTACAATTATATAAGGGTTCAGACTCTTCATCATTTTCTGAATCAAATCCATACTGAAGTTCTTTCAGTTTGCAAACTTTGCAAGCTTGAAAATACAATTTTTTGAATTTTCAATTGAGACAATTGTTGCATATGTAACCACCTTACCATGCTAAAGAACGATAAAATAAAAACATGGTTTCAGTTAAATACAAATATTTTTAGTCTAATATTATGTCTAACTCTTTCCGACTGAAGAATCCCAAGTAGAGTCATCCTATTATTCTTGACGAAAAGTTCTGTACGCAAATCCAAGGGTGGACCCAATCCAAAAGAAACATGTTTTTCTCATACTTGATGATTAGAGCTTGATATTCTTTTGGTATATTGTAATATTATAGAATCTACTGAATATTTTTACTTTTCAAAAAAAATGAAAAGAAAAGTATTAAAAACATAATATATGACATTACCTTTCCAATCACTTTGAAATGTCACGGTTACTTTCATCTTCAAATGTAAGTTGGGTCGAGTTGTACGCATTTGAGATGTACAACTTACCTATATTTATTAATATCTATTAATGTTATATACAAATAATTATCCATTAAGATATATAGTGGTTACCTTCATATTCTTTAATCCATGCAAACCAGATAATAAGGACAACAGGAGATGAGCTATTGGTCGAAGTATGCTTAATCACTTGCTTGGCATAGTCTCCTCCACAAAGTTCAAGGTAATGCATCATCTCTTTTTTATATAGACATGAAAAATATAAATCATATAAAAATCATATAAATACAATAGGAATAATGTTTTTATCCATTATTTTTTAGATATAATTCAAGCTTGGTGTTGTTTTCCGACTTGCTCTTAGTCTTCACATCTTCAATATCATCCATGTGGATAATGACTCCCATGATATCTTATTTAGGTAAAACAAAAATTAATCACGATTGATTGAAAAATATAATATATGGAATAATTTGTATATTACAAAAAGCCTCTTATCAATCAAAACTCTTTTATCAAGAGATCCTTCGAGAATTTGAAAAATATTATAACAATACTTATCTTGATTCTCAATCTCAAAGTATCTCAATGGTTTAAATTTCGTAGTACAGTTGATTAATAACTTGTAAGGAAAATCACTTGGACAGAAGTCGCCAATATATTCTTTAGGAGAAAAAACATTAACCATAACACTTTTACCTATTTGAAGACATCCTTTATGTTTGCTAAATAACGACTCATCACATGATGCTTGTACACTTGTTCTCTGAAGAAAGTATTACAAAAATTATAAGTATATGAATGACCAATATAGAACCGAACAGAAACCCAAAAACAAGAGACTGTAAACATACATTTATGTCACATCAAATATCTCTATTACATTTCCAGACTTAGCGTTAAAAAA
Source organism: Orychophragmus violaceus (assembly GCA_030180135.1). Lineage (NCBI taxonomy): Eukaryota > Viridiplantae > Streptophyta > Magnoliopsida > Brassicales > Brassicaceae > Orychophragmus > Orychophragmus violaceus. Next base: position 77,469,428 of record CM058235.1, on the reverse strand, counting down.
AGTCCATTGTGCTAAAATCCTAACTTGGATTTTTACGGTTTGCAAGGCTTGTGTCTATGTTTTCAAGCAAAACATAAGTCGACCGACGTCTGCGAGAGACGTTCTTAGTGTTTCTACTAATTCTCCTTAAAATGTAGCGATGATTAAAAGTAAATGTAAAATAGATTAAATCTTGAAGAATATATATAATATTTTGGAGACCTAAGGGATGAGACAAAATTAGTTTAGAAAATATTTTGTTTTAACTAAACTGAAATATTTTAGGCTATAAGATTTTCGGATACAAATGAAATTTTTTATATATGATTCGTCGTATCTGCCATAATTTGATATTTGCTCATTAATATGGATAGTTATTAGTTGCTAAATTTTAGGTAATATTATTATAGATCCTACGTTTATGTAAATACATTATATTATTTTCTTGTTTGGTTGGGTTGAGTGTTATTTTGAATTTGAAGAATAAGGATTAATTGTAATCTAAAATTTAAGGAAGAAGTTAAGATTACAATCGATTTTTAGAAAATAACATTAAATTGAATTAGATTATTTGTAAATTTTTGTTTGTTTAATAAAAAAATTATCGCAAAATAAATTTTAATTTATTTTTAAGGTGGAAAAAATTATTGACCAATCAAAGTATTTAATTAAAACCATTTTATCAATGACATCACACTCCCTCTCTTTCAATATATTATTAGTTTTAGTGTTTTAGTTTTGTTTCATATTATAAGTTGTTTGCATATTTCTAGATAACTTAATTTTATTAAAAACTGTGTAGTCAATAGTATTTTATTGTTTTTTAGGTAATTGGTTAGATTGTTTTTAATTATATTTTTTAATGATCATTTTTAAAGAAAAAATAATTTTTTTAATCTTTGTGCTTTTAGGCAAAACTACTTATATTTAGAAACAGAGGGAATAGTTTTTTTATTGGCCAAAAACCATTCACATTAGCGATTATAATAATTCGAGTTCCCAAATAATATATAGTAAATATTTAATGAAAACATCATCAACATGAGCATTTTTTATAACCTCAGTAAAAATATTTAGTTAATTCTTCTTTTTTTTTTATTAATCTGGGGGTATCCCGAGCCTATGGAGGAGCTCAGACTAATCTCCAAGGGGAGGTGTAGCCCATGGATAGACCCTCTCTCCGGGTATTCAAATGGGCCCCTAAAGCAAGGCCCATATCCATGTGGGTGTCCTTAAACAAATGTGACTTAGTTTCGCATGACCGGAGGATCGAACCCAGAACGTGATAGCGTACAAGGCCCATCCCCAACCACTTGACCACAGGAGTTTGGACTATTTAGTTAATTCTTATCTTATCATGATTGATTCATAACATATTATGATCGATTTATTAAGTACTATAATTACTATGAAAAAGTAGAAGATCTATATATCGCATTTTTTTTCAAGTACTAATCAAGCAAAAAATCTTAAAAATTTCTTAATTCTAATATAAATGAAAAAAATATAATTATTTACAGTTAAAAATATTTAGAATTAACAAACTTCGAGTATAGGGTGGACTTATCAAATTATGAAAAATTTGAACGATGATAAACATTAAATTTTCTGAGATTAATTGTTACTTAAAAATTATTCTACGTCGATAGATAATAAAAAAAATTCTTGTGTCGGTTGTTAATAATTAAAAAAAAATAAATGAATATTTATATAATAATATATAAATTATTTACCGTTTTATAATTATCGGTTAACTATTTTATTATGATTTTATAAAGTTAATGTAGTATTTGGTAACTATTTTGAGCAAATGATAGTTGAAAATTAAGGTTTTGAATGGTAATTGCGGTCAGGGTGGATTAGTTTGCAAGCGCTCAAAACCGTTTTTTTCACCATTCGTAATTTTTGATTAAGTCCGATGCGGATAAAAAAAATAATCAAAGCAGTTTGCTTCAGACCAAATGCGGACCATTTTTACAAAGAAATAAATCAGTCCGCAGCGAACTGTGTCCGTCCCAAAAATAAAATGTTCTAGTCCACAATTACTTTTATCCGTCCTGACCGCAATTACCATTCAAAACCTAAAACATCGATTATGAGTGAAGAATTAAACATTTTCAATTAATGTAATATGACTTTTTAGTTAGGTTTGTTACTAAAAAAAAGTATAGACATAAGTGTGTGACATAAACTAGATGGAAGGGAATGGAACAATGATCTGATTTTTGAGCTATTGCTTCCTCAAGACCGCATCAGCATTGAAAAGATTCGACCAGGTAGTGTGGATTGCATGGATGGTTTTAGCTGGGATTATAACATCTCCGGACAGTACACAGTGAAGTCAGGTTATTGGGTTTATATGAACAAGATAAAGTCAGGGGATCTTACCAAGGAACATAATCAACCGAGCCTGAAAAAGTATCCTCTTGAGAAGGAATCCAGAAAAATTGGATACTTTGGAGATTATGGAAGAGCAGAAATGAGTATATGATAAAAAGGTATTGAATATGATGCTCAAGAAACATTAGCAAAGGCAATGGAGGATTGGGAGGAATGGAGAGGTCGTGTAAATGAGGAAGAAACAAGGGTGTGTGCCGTCCATAGGATCCCGGAGCAAATAAGTTGGAAACCCCCACCAGAAAACTGGTATAAATTTAATATTGACGGAGCTTGGAAGACTGACCATGAAAACAGTGGAGTGGGTTGGATACTTAGAGATCCTCATAGAATTGCATTATGGATGGGAGCTAGGAAACTACCAAGATTGAGAAATCCACTTGAGACTGAAGCGGAAGCGCTTAGGTGGGCTGTTTGGTGTATTAGAAGATTTCATTATAGGAATGTAATCTTTGAAACAGATTCACTGACGCTCGCGAAGGCTATGAAAGACATGGAACCCTGCCCAAGTATAAATGTATGGATCCAAGATTGCAGGAACATGATGGACTCATTTGGACAAGTCTTGGTATGTTTCAATGGAAGAGAAGGTAACAAAATGGCAGATAAAATAGCAAAGGAGGCTATCTCATTTGAGAACAATGTTAAAAGGGGCTGAGAGAGATAGAGGCTGAAGAGATTTCTGTATTTCACCAAGAAGGTTTACAAACGTACTTATACAAGATGGTATCTAACCTAATTTCCTAAGATGGAAGAAAGGAGAATATGTACAACCAATACAAAAGATAGATGATATCAATCAAAGTAAATGAGCATATCAAACTCATTCCTAATACCCCCCCCTCAAGTTGGAGCGTGGAGATCATGAACGCCCAACTTGAGTAGAAACGTCGTGAATTCCTTACGTCCAAACGCTTTGGTGAGGATATCCGCCAACTGGTCTTTGGTGTTGACATAGTGCGTAGCGATGATCCCGTTGAGGATTTCATCCCGTACGAAATGACAATCAACCTCTATGTGTTTTGTCCATTCATGGAAGACCGGGTTGGCGCTTAAGTGTATGGCAAATTTACTGTTAGTGTGCATCAGCATCGGAGATGTGTGTTCGACACCCAGAACTTTGAGTAAGCGTTTGAGCCATACTAATTCCTGCGTCAGAAATGCCATTGCTCTATATTCAGCTTCCGCGGATGATCGACTAACCGTTGGTTGTTTTCTGGTTTTCCAAGCAATCACAGAGGTACCAAGTTGAACAATATAACCAGTGATCGAACGGCGCGTCAAAGGACATGAAGCCCAGTCGGAATCACACCAGCCATTAATACGAAGATCAGACGCAGAGCTAAGAAGAATACCTTGACCAGGATTTGATTTCAAGTATCGGACCACACGCTGTGCAGCATGCCAATGATCCAATCGAGGTTGTTGCATGAACTGCGCCAATGTATGGACTGTGTATGACAGATCGGGCCGTGTGACTGATAGATATATGAGTCGTCCGACAAGACGACGATAAGTTTCTGGATCAGTTAGGTGAGGGGACTGAGACAAAGCGAGTCGGTGGTGTTGCTCTAGTGGAAAGGATGTTGGCTTACATCCTAATAAACCCGTCTCAGAGATGATATCTAAGGCATACTTTCGTTGTGATAGATAAATGCCGGTGGAATTGCGTGCGACCTCGATACCAAGGAAGAACTTTAGGAGGCCTAAGTCTTTCATGTGAAAGCAAGTTGACAAGTATTCCTTGAAACTCTGTATTGCTGCCGCATTATTTCCTGCTATCACCAAATCATCAACATACACAAGTATCTGCAACACAGTTCCATTCTTGTTATATGTGAAAAGAGAGTAGTCCAAGCGTGATTGAATAAAACCGTAGGATAAAAGGGCTGTCGAAAGTTTGGCAAACCAGCACCGCGGTGCTTGCTTAAGTCCGTAGAGGGATTTGTGCAGCCGACAAACTGAATTGTGACTTCCCGATTCAAACCCCGGTGGTAGTTTCATGTATACTTCTTCCTTTAAATCACCATGTGGGAATGCATTGTGTACATCCATTTGATGAAGTTCATATCCTTTTGCTGCAGCTACAGCCAGTAACAGTCGGACCGTATCCATTTTTACAACCGGTGCGAATGTTTCACCATAATCAACTCCTTCTTGTTGTTGATTGCCCAAAACAACCAATCGAGCTTTATACCGTTCAAGCGTTCCATCAGATTTGTACTTCAGTTTGTATACCCATTTACTCCCGATGGCAATCTTTCCTGGAGGCAAAGTAGTAAGAGACCAAGTTTTATTTGTTTCCAGAGCTTCGATCTCTCGTTGCATAGCCTTTCGCCAATCATCATGCTTAAGAGCCTGGCGATATGTCCGTGGTTCAACCGCAGTGGTGATAGAAACCATATACGCTTTATGAGAAGAGTTGAAACGACTTGAGTCAACATAATCACTGATAGGATAAATCGTCGCGGAGTTAGAAGACTCGTTCCTTTTCACTGTATTCACTACATAATCCTGTAGTGTTACTGCAGGCTTCTTTTTCCGATGTCCTCTGCCCAAAGCCTCTGTTTCTGGATCGACAGGAGCAACCGGTGTGGGCTCAGTGATGACCGGTGCAGGTGTAACAGAAACTGTGGTGAGCGGAGGTGCAGGTTGCGTCGGAGGGACATGCAGAAGATCAGTGGGAGGTATATCTTCGGTAATCTGTATTCCAAGAGGTGAGCTATACTCATCAGTAGCCTCATGATTACCGAAAGTAGGAGGATCTGGTACAGGATGTCCAGCCTCTGACGAAGTATAATCTCAGAATGGAAAGATTGTCTCCGAGAAGACAACATCTCGTGAGACAAAGAACTCTCTTCGTTGTATATCGTATAACCTCCAACCTTTTTGAGCGTGAGGATAACCCACAAAAACAGAACGTCGTGATCGCGGAGCAAATTTATCACCGTTAGTATGTTGGTTATGCGCATAGCATAACGAACCAAATACACGCAGATGGGCATACGAAGGAGGCTTCCGATGGAGCTTCTCGTACGGTGTGACTCCTTTCAATACTGCACTCGGAGTTCTATTAATCAAATAAGCTGCCGTTAGAATGCATTCTCCCCAAAATTCAGTAGGTAGATGAGAATGAAAACGCAAAGCACGCGCTACGTTGAGAATGTGTCTGTGTTTCCTTTCCACACGACCATTTTGTTGCGGTGTTCCTACGCAAGACGTTTCATGGTGAATTCCATGTTGCAGGAAGTAATCTCTCATGCACATAAATTCGCTTCCGTTGTCGCTTCGAACTACTTTGACCAACGTTTGAAACTCCCTTTCAACAAGTGCCACAAAGTTTTTGAGATGAGTTTGTGTTTCTCGTTTCTCATTCATTAGGTAGACCCAAACGCCTCGTGAATAATCATCGACGATTGTCAAGAAATATCGAGCACCAGAGAAAGATGGTATACGATACAGACCCCAAACATCACAATGTATCATATCAAAAACTGTTGCAGCTTTATTCTCACTAATAGGAAAACTTTGTCGAGTTTGTTTCGCGTGGAGACATGTATCACACGCTTTATTGAAAAAATCACTAGAACTTGTCAAATCAATACAAGAAACGGACTGCAACGCCTTTGTTGATAGATGTCCCAGTCTCATATGCCATAACTCTGCCGAACCCGTCATTTTCGTTGATACAGCTGCGACTGCTTCCACACTCCGAAAATGAAACTCTCCATGCTCGCGTTTACCAACTCCAATCACCGTCCTCGTAATACGGTCCTAGAGAACAAGGAAGTGATTAGCAAGTTGAGCAACGCATCTATTCTCATCCATTAACTGTCCAACCGATATCAAATCAGACTTCATTCCATCAACAAAGAATACTGATCTCATAACCAAACCAGAACCCAGAAATACTGATCCTTCATGTACAGCAATTCGTTGCCTACCATCAGCCAAAACAATCGAAACAGGGGCGATGTTTCGAACATCCGTCAAAGCATCAAGTTTCCCTGTCATATGGTGCGTAGCACCTGTATTTAAAATCCAGCAAGGGCTAGAAGAAGAGTATGACATACTAGAGAGTGTCTCAGACGAAGCACTTGTGTTTGCTCCATTCGGTCCTCCATGTGGGTCGGTATTGAGGAGATTCTTAAGTGACTGCCACTGCTCATCTGAGAGGCATGCAACTGCATCACGATCGTTGTCCGTAAAGACACGTTTTGCTTGGGCTGTAGACACAGTGTTTCCTGTTTGAACAGCCTTCGCATGTATCAAGTTTCCATTTCCACCATTGTTGTATGCTGGTCGAGAGGATCCACCACGATTCACCGGATTACCGCGTCCTCTGCCTCGTGTAGAAGGCAGCACTGTTTTGGGTCGTTCTCCCCACCACTCAGGGTACCCATGATACGCAAAGCAATTTTCAGGATTATGCCATGTTCGATTGCAGTGTTTGCAAACACGACTGTTCCGATCAGCAGTGTTGCGATCATCATATCGAGCATTGGTACGAGCCTGAACACTAAAAGCCATCACCTCCCCTTTATCATCTCGAGTCTGAGAATTGCGTTGATTGTCTTCCTCATGGCGCACAATATTGTAAGTTTCTTCCAGGTCAGGAAGAGGCACACGAGAGGTGAGATTGGATCGTACTATGCTGAACAACTTCGAATCCAGTCCGTACAAGAACTGTTGAACCCTATCATCTTCTCTATCCTTCTCCTGAGCCTCGTTCAAATTGCAGGTACAGTTACCGCAGGTACAAACACGCAGTGGTCGATAGTTAGCCATACTATCCCAAATCTTGTTCAGTTTTCCATAATATGCCTCAACAGTGAGACCTTCTTGTTTGCAGTTCGCTAGATCAGCCTTGATTTGCTGATTTTTCGGACCGCTGCTAACCGCATAGCATTTGCGGATGTGTTCCCACAGATCTCGGGCATTCTCACGATGCGAGAGATTAGAGCGTACATCTTCATGGACTGTCATTTTTATCCACGAAAAAAGTAGTGCATTGACCGTAGGCCAGTCTTCATAGTCAGGAGAAGTTGGCGGAGGTTTCATGATGGTACCGTCGAGGAATCCGAACTTCTTTCGCGATGTGAGCGCCGTCTGGAAGCTGCACGCCCATTCATCGTAGTTGTTACCCTTGAGCAGAGGATGCGAGATTATCGCACCCGGATTATCAGCAGAGGTCAAATCATACGGTGAGATCGTTCTCCTCCGTACACCAGTATTCGTCGCCGGTTCTGTCATCGCCGGTTAAGAACGAACAAGGTAAGAAAAAAATCTGTATTTAAGAAGAATAAAGTTGTATCAGCTCTGATACCATGTTAAAAGGGGCAGAGAGAGATAGAGGCTGAAGAGATTTTTGTATTTCACCAAGAAGGTTTACAAACGTACTTATACAAGATGGTATCTAACCTACTTTCCTAAGATGGAAGAAAGGAGAATATGTACAACCAATACAAAAAATAGATGATCTCAATCAAAGTAAATGAGCTTATCAAACTCATTCCTAATAAACAATGCCTCCAAATTGTATTTTATCATGCCTTTGTGGATTAAATCTTTGATTGAGGATGATAATTGTAAGGTGCTAAACACTTCTTCAGGTTAATGAAAGTTGTATTTGAGTTAAAAAAAAAAAACTAGATTCTTCTTTTCTCATATAGCGACGTCTCATTCAGCAAAGGAAACATCGAGTTGATTGAAAGGAATTTGTGGGTCCTACAATTTTATTTTATTTTATTTTAGTTAAAATAATTATTCGAAATAAGAAACAGCCATCGTGACTTCGTGAGAACAGGACAGCGCAAGGAGAGCTGCAGATTACTGCATCCTCATCATCATTATCACCATCGTCATCATTTAACATCATCATCATTGTAATCATAATAATAATAATAATAATATTTTTTTTCTCTTAAATTTTCTTGACGGATAAGAAAAGGGATAAATCAACTTGACGATTCGCCACTTTGCTTTTCAAATCTCTTTAATCCATTTCTCACTCACCTTCGAACCTTTCCTCGCCACTTTTCAATCTCTGAATCGTATCATTGAATTTGGGTTTTGTATCTTGTTTCGAATTTCACGTGTAAAATCGTGTGTGTTATGAACTGGGTAGGGCATATAATGAACTGAAGTTGAATTTACCTTCCGAGTTTTTTGTCCTGGGTTGTGTCGTGGGAATTAGGGGAACATGGAGAAGTACGAGCTTGTTAAAGACATCGGTTCTGGGAATTTCGGAGTGGCTAGGCTCATGAGGGTCAAAAACTCCAAGGAACTCGTTGCCATGAAATACATCGAGCGTGGCCCAAAGGTTTTATCTCTCTACATGTTTATTTCAGATTCCCAGATTAGAAGAAAACCCATTTCTGTTTTGCTCATCTGGGTTTTACCAATCTCTCCAATTTTCTTACTTTGTATGTAATTGCTATTTTTTCTGAGCTGGAATTTCAGATTCCTAGATGAGAAGAAAACCCATTTCTGTTTTGCTCATCTGGGTTTTTAAACTCTTTACTTTCTGTGTGTAATTGCTTAGTGCAGGTTGTTCATAGTTGTTATATCTTTTTGTCTTCTAAGGTCGAAGATTGAGTATTACTCTGGGTTTTGTTTTTGGGTATGTAGATTGATGAGAACGTGGCAAGAGAGATTATCAATCACAGATCACTTCGCCATCCAAATATAATCCGGTTCAAGGAGGTAAGTGCATTTTCCTACTCTTTGATGGTGTCATGTTTAAAGCTATGGTGAAAAGTCTCAGCTTGAAGTTGGTATCTTCACAGCTCGCTTACGCTAAGTGCACTATGTAGGTTGTATTGACACCAACTCATATCGCCATTGTCATGGAATATGCTGCTGGAGGTGAGCTATTTGAGCGTATATGTAGCGCTGGAAGATTCAGCGAGGATGAGGTGAGCTTGGCATTTAGAGATTAGACTAAATGTATGGTTCATATGTAGGATTCATTTCTATATTGTCTAAAATAGATTGGGAGGAAAGAAATCGGATAATGTGTAGATATTCTATTTGTTGTATATCTAGCATGGGAAACAAATGAGATATGTCATCTATTTTGTAAATCATTATGATTATGAGATTCAAGCTTTTTGTTCTCATCTTTCCCCCAGGCAAGGTACTTTTTCCAGCAGCTTATATCAGGAGTCAGCTATTGCCATGCTATGGTAAGGAATGAATTACACAGTTTTTTTCCCCAACTTCGCAGACATTGAGAAGCTTCTGTTAATCAGTCCTGTAGTCACATTATGTTTCTTTATTGTCACAGCAAATATGCCACAGAGATCTGAAGCTCGAAAATACTCTCTTGGATGGAAGTCCTGCTCCACGTCTGAAAATCTGTGATTTTGGTTATTCCAAGGTCTTACATATATCTCCAGTACTTGAGCATGCTAGTGGTTTCTTGATTGCTCTTGTCAAAACAAGCTCAGTTTTGGTTTCTTTTCTCACCATTTGCTAGGCTCTTGTCACTATCATGTGATCTGTTTTTCTTCTTTTGCAGTCCTCACTTCTGCATTCTAGGCCCAAATCAACTGTTGGAACTCCAGCATATATTGCGCCTGAGGTTCTTATTCGTAGAGAATATGATGGCAAGGTAATCTTATGTATCCAATTATTGGCATTTCAAGTGTGATTAGCACCTTAGTACAGAATACAGACAATATCGTTTCAAACATCCAAGTGTAGCTGTGTAGCTCTTTCAGTTTTGCGCATGCAGATAAGCCCCAACCGTGACAGAAATTTTCTGTGGCCTTGGTCGATTTGGGCACTCAATTATTGAAAGGGTTGAAAATGTTAACTATCCAGGACCAGATGTTTTTCCTTGTTTATTATTTAACTCGTCTGCCATCATACCTTACTTGCATTTTTCTTACTCTTTATGTTTTAATGATGATTGTAAGCTTTCTTACATTCTACTATGCATAAAGAAATGGTTGGTAATTTAGATTTGCAATGGATCTTAAATATTTTCCTTGACCTATGCAAAGGCTCTATGAAATTGTGATGATCTTATTTGTTTGGATTTGGAAACATCATCTTTACAGAACATCGACGGTTTGTACTTGTATTTTTCCTCTCACACAGATGGCTGATGTTTGGTCTTGTGGTGTGACTCTTTATGTCATGCTGGTTGGAGCATACCCATTTGAAGATCAGGAGGATCCCAAAAACTTTAGAAAAACAATACAAGTAAGTTTTTTTTTGTTTTTTTTGAGCCTTTGCTAAAATAAGAAACCACTAAATTTTGCACTCTGTCATTACAGAGAATAATGGGTGTTCAGTATAAGATCCCGGACTATGTCCATATCTCACAAGATTGCAAACATATAATCTCCCGTATATTTGTCGCCAATGCACTCAAGGTAATCATATCTCTCTCGAGAAGCTTAATCCATCCGTTGTGAGATTGTTAATGGTATAACTTTTTATTCTTTTTTGCAGAGGATTACAATAGCTGAAATCAAGAAACACCCATGGTTCCTAAAGAACCTGCCAAGGGAGCTTACTGAGACAGCTCAAGCTGCATACTACAGGAAAGAGAATCCGACATTTTCTCTCCAGAGCGTCGAAGAGATCATGAAGATTGTGGAAGAGGCAAAAACACCTCCTCCTGTTTCTCGATCCATTGGTGCATTTGGGTGGGGAGGAGAAGAAGATGCAGAGGCGAAGGAGGAAGATGCAGAGGAAGAAGTTGAGGAAGTAGAAGAAGAAGAAGACGAGTATGATAAGACGGTGAAGCAAGTCCATGCTAGTGGAGAAATCCGAATAAGTTAAAGATTTTTCTTTTTTTTGTAAAAGAATAAAGTTTTCGTTGGTCTGTCGAATTTCTCTTTCGCTTTCTTTCGTGATTTTTTTTTTTTGGTCCGTAATTTTTTTAAGTTTGTCTTGCGATTTTGCATTTGGAAGTCTTGTAAAATCTGCAATGGAAGAACAGACAGGTTGGTGTGGAGTTCTGTTTGGGCATTGTTACCATAAATAATATATTTTGTAAATTAAGTTTGGGGTCTTAAATTGAGATGTTTAAAGAGTAAAATTACTAGACAGTTTACAAAATTGAGATGATTAATAGAGTAAATTACTATACAGTTTGCAACATATTTGGCTTAATATGTATAGATGCATGTTCCAGATCATGACAATAAACAATAAAATGAATAAAGAAATGTTGAGGAATGAATAAAAAACAATTTAAACCATTTTTAGGGTGACTATAACTATAACATGAATTTGTTTTTAAAAATTAATAAACAAAATGTAAATGATTGCCTTTGAATGTAACTTTTATAAAATGTAAATACTATTGAAACAATAATTTCAAATTATTTAATAACTAACCAATTTTTTTTTGAAAAAGTTGTTCTATATTTCCAAGTGAATCTGAAGGAATAGTTAATTTAAAATTAAATTTCTCTTAAATTGCGTAAATCTTGAATAACATTAGAGGTGCAGATGTAGTGCATAAAAATGGTTAGAATAAAAAAAAGTATTAGTGAAATAGAAATAAATGTAATAGTGATAGTTAAGAGGGAAAAGATAAACGAGAGGAATAGATGTAAAAAGGTAAAATGTATAGCTAAATTGTAACAAACTAAAGTAATAGAAAGGAAAAACAAATTAGTATAAATGTATATTTTAAATATAAAATCATAAACCAATTAAACTCTCTCTAGCTATGACGGTGTCGAACAAGGGGATCTAGGGTTTGAAGGCGCTGGATGTGGGGGAGGATTAAGGATGCGATCTATTCAGGAATCAAGGATACGGGTTTGATTTATGAATTCAATCAAGTAAGGATGGGCGATTCGATATGGGAGGTGTACAGATTCTCCGAGTCCGAGAATCTCGTTCATGTCGCGATCCGCCCAGGATGCGATTTGGATTGCAATTACGATTTCGGAAAGCATGATTTATCAAGGGCTACGGCTTTTAAACAGGAGGGATCCGCTGGAGAATCCACGGGGATGGGAATATCTGGTCATGGATTGAAACGATCTGGGCAGGCATGCTATTTTGGTGTGATTTGGTGCACAAATAAGGTAAATACAGTTATTGAGATATTTGTTTTGATTCGATGCCCTCGCTGCTGTTTAAGCGTGAATAGTCTAGATATGGTAACTGACGAGAAATCGGATACAAAGATTTTCAATCTAAGGAGCAATACACAAGTTGAAGATCTGCTGATGATTGGGATTCATTTATGGAAAAATCTAATTATTTGTCTGTCTATCAGTAGCGATTTGCATAATCGTTGTGGTTTGATTTTGGGAGGTGTTAATGTAATTGATCATTTGTGCAGCAAAACTTGGAAACAACGGGATTGGGAATATCAGATTGAGATATTATCGGAATCAAGACCACATAATACATCGTGTCTTGGCATAGTATATATAGTCAGTGATCAGAGCAGAGGAAGACTCACTACAAACTTCTTCTTCTTCTATCTCAAGCAAACAAGGTTTCTTTCAGCAACTATGTCGTAGAGCAGCACGATGTTGTCTAAGAAGGAAGGAAAGAGAGTGGCAACAACAACCCACATACATACCATATCAGTTCCTCGGTTTGATAATACCGAGCTGATCAAAGCCTACTCCAAAACTTTAATTGGAAGGTGCATGAATCCAAAGAAGCAAGAGACAAAGGGTCTTGTGATTCTGTTTCCTCGGATATGGAACAAAGAGGATAAGGTTGCGGGTGCTGATCTAGGTCTTGGCAGATTTCAATTTGACTTTGATGATGCGAAAGATATGGCGGAAGTTCTCAGCTTGGGTCCTTTTCATTTTGATTCGTGGATGGTGTCTTTGGTGAAGTGGGAGCCGATTATGGATTCGCGTTACCCGTCTGCCATCACTTTTTGGGTCAAAGTCATGGGTGTGCCGTTACACTACTGGGCTGATCAAACTTTCATGAGCATAGGTAATGGTATTGGTAAGGCGGAAGTGGTGGATCTGAATAATGGACGTGTTCGGGTGGAGATGGATGGGAATAAACCACTAGTTTTTGAAACATGGGTTAATTTTGATGAAGGTGTGGAGACTTTGGTTCAACTGCGTTATGAGAGGCTTCATGGCTATTGCCGTATCTGCTGCAGCTTGTGCCATGAGACGGATCTCTGTCCAACAAAAGAGGAGGAGAAGTTGGGGGTTGATAACTCGAGAAGACGGGATGATGAAGAGCGTAAGGATTCAGAGGATGGGATTGGTGGGTTCAGCTACAAAGGTGCACTTGTTAAGGAGAAGCATGAAGACAAACGTGAGGATATGAAGGATCATGGTACAAAGGGGGAATCCTCAGAAGCATATAAGAGTCGAAATAGGGCAGGAAACCACAAGGAAAGAGGCAGACCGAGCTCGACAAGGCGAGACTCAAGGTATGAGCCTCTGAAATATGGAAGGGCTTATGGGGACGTCACATCAAGAGGATATAGAGGACGCTATCCACACGAAAAAGAGTACAAAAGAAGTACTACAAAGCCAAAAAAGATGTGAGGAACTCTAATGAACCTGTGGTGTTAAATGACCAGGAACGTGCGGTTCTGGAGGCCTTTAGGGCCAGCTTGCTGGTACAACAGAGACATATCGAGGAGAGCTCAATGGATCAGAATAATCCAAAGAGAACAGAGAAGGAGAGTAATGCGAGAAAAGCTCTCCAATTTGCGGAGGAGACACTGGTCAACACGAATGATAAAGGATCAACCCTGGAAGACCAGAACACAAAGGCCACAGAGGAGACAATGGATGCAGGACTGGGAGAGTTTGATATGGGAGACTATCAGGCCATGGATGTGGGTAAAGAGCTACATAATATTGGTAATATTGACGCTCTCATGGAGCTTTTGGAACCTGTAGAGAATGGAATGGAAGATCTGGAGAACATTGAGGATGGTGAAATGGTGGAGCAGTTTCTGGAAACCAATGAACCAAGCCTCGTTGAGGAGGACCAACTAGCTAATATTTTGACTGGGTTAGAAGGTGAGACAGACGGAGGAAAACAGAGAGAGCTGGAGGAGGGAGGCAAAAACAAGGAGACCGAAGTGAAGAAAGGTGGAGAGATGAAGAAGCAACAGGGGAGAAAGAAAGTGGTCTCGGGTATTCAAGTGCCAATGGGGCGTCTTGGTAAGAAGAGGCTAGTCCAGACGCTCACTTCTCCGAGGAAGAAAACGATCCCGAAAGCAAGTGCCGCTGTGGATAAGGAGGCGGTGGCAGGGGAGAGCAGGAACTTCCCTCGCAAGCAGGACAGTGAGAAGGCTTTGGATCAGTAAGCTTCTCCATGTCAAGGAATTATTAAAAATTCTGTTTTATGAATTCAATAAAGCCTCGCATGTTAGTTCAGGAATATCACTTGCATATGGTATTCTTACAAGCTAGGGGAAGGCATTTGGTTATTGTTTTGTTTTCTTATTTTCTGGATATGTATACGGGTGTACCGTTTGGTGTTTCTATTACTTCACAACTTAATAAAGTACGCTTCTATGGGAATTCTATGATTGTGGAAGTATATAATAAGGCTGTAAATGTTATGTTACAAGACTATAAATGGTACATAGCCATGACTTGGCTTGGTGGTACTGATTCTTGGTCAGTTTATATACTTGAGGGGTGGTCACTGATACGAGCTTTCCATAGTTTCACCTTCACAGGAAACAACAAGTGTATATATGGATATATTAATACAGGCTGTGGACGGTGTAACACAGAATATGGACTATGTATAATGGACACGTCATGGGGATTTCACAACAAAATTGTTATAATAAAGGTAAGGAGCAGTGGAGATCTTCGATTACTAAGAAGATTTTATGGAGAACTGAGAGTTTTAAATATGGTGTACACACATTGGGTAAGATAATACTCTTCATCAGAAAGAAACGTGGGCCGGTTTGGTTTAATATATGGGGGTACCATGGGTGGGTTGTAACTAAGCACTTGAGAAAGAACTCTTGGTACAACGAAGTTTCTTACCACATCATTATTGGACCTTATTGCGAAAACTACATAATGGTGTTTTTTTCCTATAAAGACTAATAGGAGGCCTCTGGGTTGGTTAACTGTGTATGCGATATGTGATAATATATCAGCACAAAATACCTTTTCAAACCTACCAATAATATGAAGTTTATGAGTTGGAATTGTCAAGGTCTAGGGAGCAAATGGACAATTGGCTATCTCCGAGAAATATGGTACAAAAACAAACCTGATTTTCTCTTTCTATCCGAGACAAAACAGGAACTGGCATTTACACAAGGCTTTCAATTTCATTTTGGATATGATAATATACATACGGTTGAACCAAGAGGGTCAAGTGGAGGCTTGGCACTATATTATAATAACACAGAGAATGTTAATATCTTGTACTCAAGCAATAGGATTATTGACATTGAGGCAGATGTGGAGGGAACAAGGGTCGCTGTGTCCTTTGTTTATGGTGAGCCAATACACAAACTCAGAGATCAAGTCTAGGAACGTCTTACTCGATTTGGATTGGTCAGAGATATTCCATGGTTTATTATTGGAGACCTTAATGAAATCACCGGAAACCATGATAAGCAAGGAGGGGTACAAAGACATGCGTCAACATTCCTCTCTTTCAATAATATGATTCGAAACTGTGGTATGATAGAGTTTCCACATTTGGGGGATTCACTATCATGGAGAGGACACAGAGGTAAACAAGTAGTACGGTGCAAAGTTGATAGAGCCTTAGCAAATGAAGATTGGCACACGTTATTCCCTTTCTCATTTGTGAAATATCTAGGAATGGTGGGTTAAGATTATCGTCCCTTGGTGGCGACAATCGAGGAGTCAAAGAAAAAAAGGAAAGGCCAATTCCATTTCGATAAAAGGTGGATTGGAAAAGAAGGACTAATGGAAGCAATTCAATTAGGATGGGAAGATGAGGATAACAATAGAGGAAACGATTTTTTTCTCAAAAATTGATAGATGTAGACATGAGATCTCTAAGTGGAGAAAGAATTTATCTCCATATGGCAAAGACAAAATTATGGAATTACAGAAGATTCGGCACAGAAGGATGATCAAAAAACACAGGAGGAGATTTGGGAAATCTCAAATAAGTTAAAGGAAGCTTACAGAGATGAGGAATTTTACTGGCAACAAAAAAGTCGCACTATATGGCACACTTCGGGAGATAGGTATACCAAATTCTTTTTTACATTGACAAAACAGAGGCGGGCAAGAAATATAATTGTGGGGTTACACGATCAAGAAGGAAAATGGGTCACTAAAAATTCTGAGGTGGAACAAGTGGCAGTGGATTACTTCAAGAAGATTTTTGAGACGACAAACCCAACGGAGTTTGACAGATTCCTACAGGACGTCCCAACATTGATAACGGATCAAATGAATACTAAACTAATGGAGTATGCAACAGAAGAGGAAATACGGAAAGCATTATTTATGATGCACCCGGAGAAAGCCCCGGGTCCGGATGGAATGACAGCCTTATTTTATCAGCAGTCATGGAATATAGTCAAAAAGGATTTAGTCATATTGGTGAATGATTTCCTGACATCCGGGGAATTTGACCAGAGACTTAATACTACAAATATTTGCCTCATACCTAAGACGGACATGCCAACAAGGATGACAGAGCTCCGACCAATAAGTCTTTGTAATGTGGGCTATAAAATAATATCAAAAGTACTATGTCAAAGACTGAAGATACTGTTACCTAAACTCACATCAGAAACACAATCAGCATTTGTGGCCGGAAGGTTGATATCAGATAATATTTTGATAGCCCAAGAAATGTTTCATGGTTTAAGTATAAATCCAGCGTGCAAGGGCAAATTTATGGCAATCAAGACGGATATGAGCAAGGCCTATGATAGGATTGAATGGAGTTTTTTGGAGAATGTTCTCGGTAAGATGGGCTTTGCAGAACAATGGATACAACGTATAATGCGATGTATTTCAACGGTTCGATATAAGGTACTGAATGGGCAACCACAGGGACATATTGTCCCAAAGAGAGGATTAAGACAGGGAGATCCACTTTCACCGTACTTGTTTATATTATGTACAGAAGCCCTAATTGCAAATATAAAGAGAGCGGAAAAAATGAAGCAACTAACAGGGCTAAAAGTAGCAAGGAAAAGCCCGGCGATCTCTCATTTACTCTTTGCGGATGATAGCCTATTTTTCTGCAAGGCTACGAAAGAGGAATGCCAGACGATTTTAAGGATCTTAAAGGACTATGAGGGTGTATAAGGTCAACAAATAAACTTCGAGAAATCTTCGCTACAATTTGGGTATAAAGTAGAGGAAGTAACACGTGCAGAGATGAAAAACGTATTGGGTATCACAAAGATGGGAGGAATGGAATCTTATCTGGGAATCCCGGAGAGTCTTGGAGGAGCTAAAACAAGGGTATTCAGCTTCATACATGATCGTCTTCATGGAAGAGTAAATGTATGGACAATGAAATACTTGACGAAAGGGGGAAAAGAGGTTGTGTTCAAATCAGTGGCTACAGCCTCACCGAACCATGTGATGTCCTGCTTTCGCCTGTCAAAAACGGTAACAACAAAGTTAACAAGTGTGGTATCCCATTTCTAGTGGAGTTCGGGTGGAGGAAATAAAGGAATGCATTGGATCGCCTGGGATAAGCTTTGTCAGAGCAAGAATAATGGGGGCATCGGATTCCGAGCTTTTAATGATACGAATACAGATTTTTTAGCTAAGCAGCTGTGGCGACTAATTGAAAAACCCGACTTACTCTTCTCAAAAGTGTTTAAAGGTAGATATTTCAGGAAAATGGATCCCCTTGATCCAATTCGATCATACTCACCTTTTTATGGATGGAGAAGTATCATCTCAGCTAGATCTCTGGTTAACAAAGGACTAATTAAAAGGGTGGGCTCCGGAGCGTCCATATCAATATGGAACGACCATTGGATACCAGCCTATCGCCCGAGACCAGCAACCCGAAAACCAAATTCGAATATTAACGTAGATACGGTGGACCAGCTCATTGACCAGCAAAGGCGAACATGGAATAAAAAACTGCTTGAAGCAGTAATTGATCCAACTGACGCAAAGTTGATAGAGAGCATGCCAATTAGTAAATTTATAAAGCCAGATACATATGGATGACACTTTACAAAATCGGGCCGCTACTCGGTAAAATCAGGATATCATACGGAGAGAGAATTTCCAGATGTGGGTAATCAGGTTCAAGTTATGGGTCCTGATATCAAGATATTACATGCAAACTCATGGAAGCTAAATTGTCCACCAAAATTGAGACACTTTATATGGCAGATAATGACTGGATGTCTGGCTGTTTCCGCGAATCTACGAACAAGAGGAATTAAATGCGACATGTATTGTGTCAGGTGTGGGGTTGAGGAGACTGTGAATCATGTTCTGTTTGAGTGTCCTCCGACACTTCAGACATGAGCTTTATCACGAATCCCTACAAACCCGCTATACTTCCCCACGGAGGCACTCTTTACGAATATGGATTATCTATTTTGGAGGCTGCCACCACAAGAAATGAATGACCAGTTCCCCTGGATTCTATGGTATATTTGGAAAAGTAGAAATGATATGATATATAATCAGATTGACCGTGATCCCAATGAGACGTTGAAACTAGCGGAAACGGAATATCTGTCGTGGGAAGGTGCCCAAACAGGCATACAAGATAATATTGGAAGGGACATGAGTAATCAGCCACCTACTGAGATCCCAGTGGAACAAACAGGTCAATGGTGTTTCGTGGATGGATCCTGGAAGGAAGGGGATGATTTTACTGGTCTAGGTTGGTATACTTGCTATGAAGGAGGTTTAAACATATCTATGGGGGCTATGAACAGCAGGCCGAGCCTTTCGCCACTACATGCTGAGTTTGAGGCACTTTTATGGGCTATGGAATGCATGAGTTTTTTTCGATCAAAGACATATTACTTTTGCAATGGATTGCTCAGAAGTGGTGAAGATTGTGTCGGAACCGGAGAAGTGGCCATCCTTTGAAGTTTACACCAAAGAATATGCAAAAAAGAAGTTATCATTCAAGACGTTTGAGCTAAAACAAATACCACGCACACAGAATCAGACGGCAGATAGACTAGCACGCAGTGCACGTCTAAGGCAGTCATCAAGCACACATATCGGGCAGGAACCACCGTTATGGATGATAGGAAATTAGTGTTCTATTTTTAATATTGTTGCCAAAAAAAATATATAAAATCATAAATATTATTAATATTAATTTTGTATAATTACAAAGTATGTAATAATAAATAAATATTATTTTTATTAAAAATACACATCATATAATAAGAAATATTTCATTTTCTGATATATTGAACAATTTAAAAATATTATTTTGTTTAAAAATAAAATGATTTGTGATATATATAGAAAGTGTTATTTGAAACAAAATGTTTCTTTTTATAAAATTATAAATGTTATTTCTTAACTCATAACCTATTTTTATGATATATAGAAAATATTTTTGTGTTTATGGTGAAATCTTTGCTATTATAGTATATTTATAGAAACTAAATGCATTTTGATTTTATCTGATTTTTAGTTAATTATTTTTAAATATTAAAAAAACTAGAAATCTAAAAAAAATGTCTAACTTGTTATAACTATATTTGATTATTAAAAAAATCATTTGGATTTTATATAAATATAGAAAGCAAATATATGTTATTTATTTTATTTTAGTTATTATAATATTAAATAAAAACCAAAAAATATAAAATTTACTACGCTAAAGTTTTCTACATCCATATAAGAGAGAAATCAATCTCAGTATAATATTAACTTTTTCTATCTAAAAATAGATCCCACCATATTCCACTAGAAAAAAAATAGAATGCTAATTCTTGAGAGATACAATGAAGTATACGGAATTCAGCTGCTATTGGATTGAACGGACCATGAAAAGTGTTGAAACAGTCTCATACCCAATACCCAACATTAGTGAATGAGGTTCCTCATGATACAGTCAAACCACAAAGGGTATTAGATAATATGATTCTTTATACCTTTATCTATTTATATTTTGAGGAGAGGTCTTAAGTCACATTCTTAATTAAGCATCGACGTCAAATCGATTGAAGGAAATGACGATAAATACACAAGAACCATCCATAAATCACTTTTTAATTGCATATGATGCTTTGTTATTTTTTCATGTTCATTCAAGATCATGTGTAACAATTCAAAAAAAAAAAATACTTGCAAAGTATGAGAAGGTATTCGGGCAAGTGGTTAACTATCACAAATCAGCCATCACATTTGGTTCAAAAGTAGAGACATCGATTAAACGAGGTACGCAATATCTTAAATATTCTTAATGATGGAAGATGTGGAAAATATCTGAGACTACATGAGCAAGTAAGACATAAGAAGAAGGAGATTTTTAGTTTCATCACCAACAAATAACAAAAAAAAGAACAAAAGGATGGAAACACAAGCTTCTATTTGAAGCTGGTAAAGAAATCTTCATCAAAGAGTGATATTTGTCTAACAATTTTATACTATGAATGTTTTAAAGCTTCCTAAAAGAACGTGTGAAGACATCAAGAAATGTTTACAGTGGAGTAAAAAAGGTACTAGAAGTATAACTATGCATTGGTTTTCATGAAATAGACTAGCTATATCGAAAATTGAAGGATGACTTAGGTTTAGAGACACTGAATCATTCAATCTAGCTTAACTTGGAAATCAAGCATGTCGTATCACGTAAAATCCAAATAGTTTGGTTGCACCTATTTTGAAAGGTATATATTATTAATCTTCACCCCTCTCGATGCGGATTTGGGAACAAAACCATAATTTATTTGGAGATCACTACTAGAGGGACGAGCTCTTCTAAAAAATGAATGAGAGTCTTGATATGATAGGAAATGGTCAGGATACAAACATATGGATTGATCCATGGTTACCCATTGATCGGCTGATAGATACCAACAAACTTATTATAGGAAGCATACGAAGATTGGGAGAAAGGATGGTGTAGAAGGAACAAGGGCTGAGCAGGAACATATTGTTGATTGAGAAGCCAACCTGGAAAGAAGAATAAAGAGTCTCGGAAAGAGCCAGAGTCTTTGCCGTTGAAGAAATAAGACTCGAAGCTTTGGAGAGTCTGAAGTATAAATAATAGTTGTCGAACATTTATTATTTTCATGCTTGATTGTATGTTGTTCTTGACGATATGAGTTAGAGCTTATCGATCGCCACGAGATTTTGATTGCTTATGAGTTTGACATGATAGCTTAACTGTAAATCAACATTCAAGCTTCAATCATCTTTGATTCATTTAATACAAGTAATATTCAGTACTAGAGTTTACAAAAGAGTAGAATGAGAGTTTGAGATAACCTAAATCTATCATTGGTGCAGTGAAACTGGTCGATCTCCATGCGACCATGGCTCTAAGTGCATCCCGAAGAGTCTTCAAGATATTGGCGATTTGCTGATTTTGCTTTGCGCACAGAACTCGATTTTCTGTAGGGGGTTATCAGATTCTGTTGAAAGAAGCAGCTGCAAACATGCATCACTTTCATTCAATGGAGGATAACTTCAAACTGTTGATGATAATGTTGGGGAAACAACCGGAGAATCATGATTGCGGTGCTTATTCTCCTTCACAACGACCAAAATCATCAAATTTTCATCCTCATGTATCTTCGATGAACTCGAAACAATATCATAATAATCAATCTTTAGTTTATCGATCTGGTGGTATGAATTTGTCTAATAGAGATATTATGCTCAAGAAAATTGAAATTCCTAACTTCGATGGCATTCATACACATGACTGGTTAGTTGATATAAAACACTTCTTCATTGTTTGCCGATTTCACAAAGAGGATAAGTTGGATATGGTAGATTTGTGTGTTGAGCGAAAGGTGAAGAAGTGGGTTGCTTGGGTTCAAACAACGAGTTTGAAAGCTGGCAGGATTTCAAACAACGATTGGCTTTACGATTTTCAGATATATGATGAGCCAAGCATGGAGCTATTTGCGAATACATAACGGTTCAATTTCAGAATACATTTCCGAATTCAAAGACTTATCTGCTTAGGTTCCAGGTTGGAAGATGCTTATTTGGAACACTTTTTTTTACAATGGACTTAACAAGAGATGAAAGATTTAATATGCATGAAAGACCTTCATGGTTTACCACACTTCATCGCAGTTGTTCTGAAAATGGAGACCAATGCTTTTTGTAAGATTGTGAGTGAAGCTTCAAACATTAATACTCGACATGTGCAGTCCCATGGTTTTCAACAGAACAAACAAAATGCAGCACCTTATGTAAACCGCAATAGTGAAGATTGATAACAAGGATTTTGCAATCCTTTGATGTACCAATTCCTCAAGCTTATCGAAGTAGCTTTGAGGTATCGAACCTTTTTGGGACGGATAAAACCAATAAGAATACACTAAACCCAAACAGTCAAGCAATACCAATTTGAGTTGAAATTCTAATATCCCAAGTGCAATTAACAATATCAAGCAAGAAAATCAAGCAAGAGAGATCAAACGAGATAATTCAAATAGATGATTAAAGATCAAGCTCTTGGGTATAGGAAATTTGATCTAAGCAACTAAGCATTGAATCAAGATGTCAAACACAACATTAAAATGCTAATCCTTTAGCTTAGAAGCACCAATTCAAGTTAATACATTCTCATGTCATTAACCCTATGCTAAGCGAGCATTAAACATCAACTCTCGTTGGCTAATAACAAGCAAACACGCATTTAACACAAGTCCTTTAACTACTAAACACCTTACACATCAATTGTCATTGGATAAGAATGTAAAGCTCTCATTAAATTCTAGCTAGCACTTCATCGAACACTTTATGTGCAATAAAATCCCAAGGTTCTAGATCAAGGATAGCTAAGCCTAATCTAGCATTAAGAACATCTAATTAGAAAGGATCAATCAAATTCTAAGCCTTAGGCATCAAGATTCAACCCCTAATCACTCAAATCTTCCTAACCCAAAAGCTCAAAAGGAGACTACTCACTAATCATTCTATGAACAACAAAATCCATAGCAATAGTGTTGATCATAGGAGATTAGAGAAAGTGCAAAGATTGAAACAAAGAATCACCAAAGAAGTACTTCGATTAACCACAAAATCAAACTTGTTCTTACTAAAGAGTTTAGAACATCAAAAACAGCTTAAGAAACAATAAAAAATAGGTTTTTGGCTTAAATAGTCAATAGGGTGCGAGCCGGGTCAACCCGGAACAAAGCGGGTGTTGACCCGGATCCAAGTGAAAATCTGGGGATGATATCGGTCGGCTGGACCGATACGCCGACCGATACGAGCTCTCGGATTTTCTGTCGAAGGAGCGTATCGGTTGGCTGAACCGATATGCCAACCGATATGAATGCACAAAAATTAATCCGAGAGGTCGTATCGGTTGGCTGGCCGATATGCAACCCGATATGAAGACTGTGTTGAGATGCATCCAGTAAAGCAGGCATAACTCTTTCCATAGAGCTCCGAATGACTTCAAACCACCTCCATTAGAAAGCTAACTCAATTTCACATGATTTTTATTCAGAATCCCAGAGCTAAAAGTCAACGTAATATCTTCATATGACTCAATCTTTCAAGCTCATCGGTTTGGTCCTTCATCACCATTTCACTTGCAATCACTCCTTTAGCCTCCAAACTCTTCCAAACATCCTTAGCAACTCCAAGAACCTACAAAACATAGGAAACACTCCAAATGCAAGCCTAGAATGCCTAAACCTAGCTCTAGATGATCCTATACTCTAAACACACCAATGGCCAAAGAAATGAAGCTAAAGGAAACTAAAAAGAAGTAAAACATGATCCTAACAATAGCCTAAATGCATGGAAATACAAGTATATCAATTCCCCCAAACTTAAACCTTGCTTTTCCACAAGCAAGCTTAACACAATCACAACAAGTTGGGGAAAAAGTTTGAAGGCGGGAGCTCATATCCAAAGACAAAACCGAGATCAACAAGTTCCAATTCGAGTCAACGTCACCAAGATGCAACCAAGTTAGGCTTACTCCAAAAATTTAGCCATGCTCATCAAGACAAAACTCTTAGCTCAATTCTCAACCTAGACAAGCATTCCTATCAACTAGCTCTTTAACATTCATTAGGTTTTCAAGTGGATCTTACTCAATGCAAGGTGATCAAACTCATTTGGCAAAGGGACAAGGTTTTGAGATTAAAGTGATCTCAATCAAAAGAGGGGTTTACTCCAAAAGCATGAAGGTTCTCTCATAAAGAAGTGAATGAGCTATAGTAAAATGCTAAGAGTTAGAGGCAATTGGTGCATACTAGGTTGATTTCCATCTACCCATGCCCCAATTACTTCTTCTCCTAGTCTAGCCCACCTAAATGGATACTACCCTTGACCAAGGCTATTTTTGCCTCATCCCCTTTTCTCAATCAGATACCTTCCAACCAAACTCCCCAAGGATCAATAAAGACTTTTTAAAACAGTGGCAAATCTTTTCTTTTTAACTTAGCTCAAATCTTTCTTTAGCAATGGTCTCTTTTCTTTCTTTAAGGTGAGCCTTTGGCTTCTTTTCATTTCAAAATATGAGACACTTTTCTTTTCTTTAAACACATAAGAGATTTTCTTCTTTTAAAACACTTTGCCAACAAACATAAAATCCCAACCAAAATCCCTTTCATTCTTTCTTTTCTTTACTCTCTTTCTCCTTTCCCAATTCCTCCCCCAAACTTGGATTCTAGCCTATTGCAAAGCTAAAGGTGCTGAGCTTGCACTATATGGAAATTTTTCCTAGTCGCCTCATACTCAACACTTTTTACCTAGCTCATTCCAAATAGGCCTACCACTCAAGATAGTGTTTGTGGCTTGAAAGAAGGGTGGTGAAAGGTGTGGATTCTATTCAAGCAAGTGAGAGTGGTAAAAGGGATAAGAATGCTTGAATATTTTCAGAGTATCCATGAGTTTAACACACAAAGCATGAGCAAGATAACTAGATGTCATCATTAAAGTTCTCACTTAGGTAGAGCTAGTGTCAATTCAAAGCTTATTTCAGTCTCAAACCAAGTTTCAAAACAAGCAATCCGAGCATGGTTCGTCTTAACTTTCTAGCCTTTCTTGAATTGCAATCTTAGGAAAATCAACTAGTCTCGATCAGTCTTACAAGGACATTCAATCATTGCTCCGTATGCATGCGTCCTATATGATGCAACTAGACTCGATCCTATGATGCAAGTGCAACTACAAGCTTTCTTTTTGAAATTGTTTTGAATTTTTTTTTTTTTTTCGATTTTTTTTTGGTTTTTTCTATGCCATAAATGAAATGCATGAGACTCAAAGTGAGGAAATCGAAAATAAGAACAAAGAAAACATGGTTAGCAACTAGCCTCTCCCCCAAACTTAGTTCACACCGTCTCGGTGGGAAAGTAAGCTCGAGAGAGAGACTCAACAAAAGGTGAAAAAGAAAGAAAAGAAGCTAAAATGCTAGTATGTACAAGTTGGAGTGTTACCTGGTCCAAGAGAAGGCGTATCGGTCGAGTGAACCTGGGCAGTGAGAGCGTATCGGCCTGGCCAACCGATACGCCGACCGATATCGACTCTCGGATTTAATCCGCTAAGACCTGTATCGGCCTGGCCAGCCGATACGGAGACCGATACTGACCCCTGTTTCTTTTTCCTTCATTCCCACGGCTTTTACTTAACACCAATGAGCCCACAACCTCACCTAATCACCAAAACCTGTCGAAACTCAAAGCAAAGCATCAAAAATAACAAGCAAAAGATCATATGTACAAGGATAAACATGGGAATGTCTCCCAAGTGCGCTTTTGTTTAAGGTCGTTAAGCTCGACTTTTGCAAACCAGTTTTTAGGCGGTTGGAGAGCGTGGTCTGCCT
Organism: Orychophragmus violaceus; assembly: GCA_030180135.1. Lineage (NCBI taxonomy): Eukaryota > Viridiplantae > Streptophyta > Magnoliopsida > Brassicales > Brassicaceae > Orychophragmus > Orychophragmus violaceus. The sequence continues at coordinate 77,443,139 of CM058235.1, read as the reverse complement.
TCGAGATTGATGGCTAGGACCTGAGAAGTCAGCTCACTGAGATTAACCGAGTCACCTTGGTACCTTGGACTGATCGAAGCCTTTACAACCTTCAGAGGCATCTTTGTCACCATATCCACAACCCTTTCTTTTGGAGCTTTTTCCTTATCAATGCTCAGCTTCTTCAAAGATTTGGACCCAACATACACAGTCTTCATGGTCATAGAAGGAGTTCCTAAAGCTCTATCCACCCCCTCCTTTTGAGCGCGTCCCATGTGCTCACGGAATGATCCATAAGTAGCGGGTTTAGGCCAAACTTCCTTGCCTACATTTGCAAACAGCCTTTCCTCCTCTAACACATCATCCTCATTTGGAGAGAGGATGACACCACAAGTGTGAAGAGATGTGCTCCTCAGAGGATAGCAAACCTTGGTGTCAACATTATTCAGCACAGCACGTTTCTTTTTGAAGTTCAGACAAGCTCCAGTGGTGTTGAGGAAAGAGGTACCAAGTAGGAGAGGTAGTTGGGTACTCTTCTTCATCTTCATGACAATAAAGTCGGTTGGGATAGTGCACTCACCAATCTTCAGTGGATAGTCCTTGATCATTCCCATTGGAGTTTTTGAGTAAGAGTCTCCAAATGTAATAGAAGATGGGTACCTTTCCATGCTCTTAATCCCAAGAGATTCCACCATGTCAAGAGATATCACACTCACAGTAGAGCCAGAGTCACACAATGCATCGTTAATCTTCAAGTCTCCCAAAGTACAACTGATAGAAAATTTACCCGGATTGCCAAGCTTAGGAAGCACTTTTGATGTTGTTTGGACAATAGGCACAATGTCTTCAGCAACAGTATCAGTAGCACTCATCACCTTAGCTGGTGCAACATAGGAAGGCTTAACTACAGTGGCCTTCATCTCCTTGAGAGGAACAGGTGCAGCCGGAGGGAGTTCATAACCATAGAGAAGTGCTTCTATCTCATCAACCTCTCGCTCATGGTCTGATTTCTCATGATCAACAGTAGAGGAGATTGCATTGCAGTAGTCTTTCGGGTTCTTCTCCGGGTTTCCGGGCAAGGTACCGGTAGGTCTAGAAGTGGAAGCTTGGGTGTTCTCAACATTGATCAAGCGAGAAGTCAAATGTTGCAGCTCATTCTTTAGGTTCTTCACTTCCAATGCCAAACTTGCTTGTCCTTGGATGAGTTGTTGCATCATTCCCCTTAGCTCATCACCCAAACCCGAAGAGGAAGAGGCTTGTGGCTGTTGTTGTCCAAAACCGGGTGGAGGGTATTGTTTTGGGACATAGCCTTGTTGTCCGTGAGGTTGAGGCTGAGAGAGAAACCCTTGTTGGTTGGTGTAAGGGACATAAGGCTTTTGTTGAGCTTGTCCTTGAGGTGGATCTTGAGGATAGACTTGGTCTTGAGGGTTGGCTACATCGGGGTTGCGGTATGAGAAGTTTGGGTGGTTTTTATAGTTTTGGTTGAAGCCCTTGTTGAAACCACCTTGTCCCGCAATGAAGTTAATCTCCTCTTGTGTCATATCCTCATCATCATCATAAAATTGTGGCTTAGAATCCTCATGGTGTCCCACAAAGCTGATGTTCTTTTGGCCAATGGAGATCATCTTGTCTAACTTCTCATTCAAAGCTTTTATCTCTTTCTCATACTTCTCATCTGAAGATGATGATCCTCTATTAGTCCTCTCATAATCCTCATTGTAGTTGCCATCACTTGTTGCCAGATTTTCAATCAGCTCCATAGCTGCATCTACTCCCTTGCCTAGGAAGTGTCCATTGCTGCATAAATCAAGCATTGCCCTCATTCTAGGAAGCACTCCACGGTAGAGGTTGCTGAGTAGTGTTTCCTTGGTGAAACCATGGTGTGGGCACTGAGTGGTGAGCTTATTGAACCTCTCCCAAGCTTCAGAGAAGCTCTCATTGTTGCGCTGCACAAACCCGGATAGCTCACTGCGAAAACGGGCAGTCCTAGTAGGTGAGAAGAACTTCTTCAGGAAAGCTTTCTTCAGGTCTCCCCAAGTATGATGGATCCTGGGGGGATAGTGCTTTCCCAATCCTTGGCTCTGTCTGCCAAAGAGAAGACGAAGAGACGCATTTTCAACCCATCGTCAGTCACACCATTCAGCCTCGTGGTGGCACAAATCTTGTCAAAAGTGTCCAAGTGCTGCAACGGGTCCTCAGATGCTAACCCATGGAACTGATTGTTCTGCACCATGTTCATCACCATAGCGCGGATCTCAAAGTTATTATTGTTCACCGCTGGTGGAATGATTCCATGCCGGTTAGCATTTGTGTCAGGTGTATCTCCATCACCAATGGCCCTAACCGGCCTTTGTTGCTGTTGTTGTTGCTGCTTCTGTTGCTGCTGTTGATCCTCGTGGTTATCCATAACTGTTTGGTCAACACTTTCAACGTGTACAGCTCGTTCTTGTGCTCGTCGTTCCCTTGCTAATCTCCTCTCGTGTGCTTTGATGTCGTAAACTCTTGCAACTAAGTTTGTAGTCCCTTTGCTGCGCAAGTTCATACACCTAGCATCAAAAAGAGAGAAAGTAGCAAATTAGTAGCAATAACTTGAACTAAAAAGGAATAGAAAACGAATTGATATATCCAGAATTCCAAACCGGCAACGGCGCCAAATTGATAACAAGGATTTTGCAATCCTTTGAGGTACCAATTCCTCAAGCTTATCGAAGTAGCTTTGAGGTATCAAACCTTTTTGGGACGGATAAAACCAATAAGAATACACTAAACCCAAACAGTCAAGCAATACCAATTTGAGTTGAAATTCTAATATCCCAAGTGCAATTAACAATATCAAGCAAGAAAATCAAGCAAGAGAGATCAAACGAGATAATTCAAATAGATGATTAAAGATCAAGCTCTTGGGTATAGGAAATTTGATCTAAGCAACTAAGCATTGAATAAAGATGTCAAACACAACATTAAAATGCTAATCCTTTAGCTTAGAAGCACCAATTCAAGTTAATACATTCTCATGTCATTAACCCTATGCTAAGCGAGTATTAAACATCAACTCTCGTTGGCTAATAACAAGCAAGCACGCATTTAACACAAGTCCTTTAGCTACTAAACACCTTACACATCAATTGTCATTGGATAAGAATGTAAAGCTCTCATTAAATTCTAGCTAGCACTTCATCGAACACTTTATGTGCAATAAAATCCCAAGGTTCTAGATCAAGGATAGCTAAGCCTAATCTAGCATTAAGAACATCTAATGAGAAAGGATCAATCAAATTCTAAGCCTTAGGCATCAAGATTCAACCCCTAATCACTCAAATCTTCCTAACCCAAAATCTCAAAAGGAGACTACTCACTAATCATTCTATGAACAACAAAATCCATAGAAATAGTGTTGATCATAGGAGATTAGAGAAAGTGCAAAGATTGAAACAAAGAATTACCAAAGAAGTACTTCGATTAACCACAAAATCAAACTTGTTCTTACTAAAGAGTTTAGAACATCAAAAACAGCTTAAGAAACAATAAAAAAATAGGTTTTTGGCTTAAATAGTCAATAGGGTGCGAGCCGGGTCAACCCGGAACAAACCGGGTGTTGACCCGGATCCAAGTGAAAATCTGGGGACGATATCGGTCGGCTGGACCGATACGCCGACCGATACGAGCTCTCGGATTTTCTGTCGAAGGAGCGTATCGGTTGGCTGAACCGATATGCCAACCGATATGGATGCACAAAAATTAATCCGAGAGGTCGTATCGGTTGGCTGGCCGATATGCAACCCGATATGAAGACTGTGTTGAGATGCATCCAGTAAATCAGGCATAACTCTTTCCATAGAGCTCCGAATGACTTCAAACCACCTCCATTAGAAAGCTAACTCAATTTCCCATGATTTGTATTCAGAATCCCAGAGCTAAAAGTCAACGTAATATCTTCATATGACTCAATCTTTCAAGCTCATCGGTTTGGTCCTTCATCACCATTTCACTTGCAATCACTCCTTTGGCCTCCAAACTCTTCCAAACATCCTTAGCAACTCCAAGAACCTACAAAACATAGGAAACACTCCAAATGCAAGCCTAGAATGCCTAAACCTAGCTCTAGATGATCCTATACTCTAAACACACCAATGGCCAAAGAAATGAAGCTAAAGGAAACTAAAAAGAAGTAAAACATGATCCTAACAATAGCCTAAATGCATGGAAATACAAGTATATAAAAGATAAACATAGAAGTGAGGTGAGTACAATGCGAGATACAATTTCAGCATCTCAACAAACAAATCGACCAAGATAGAAGTTTTCGGATACAGAGCTTGATGCGATGCGTCGTGACAAGTTGTGTTTTAAATGCAAGGGTCTTTGGTCAAGGACACATGTATGTCACAAAAGAGCTTTAAGAGTATTCACCGTGGTGAATGGTATTGAGATGAAAGTACTAGATGATTACACGGTTAATGAAGAGGAAGAAATGCATGAGGTATAACAGGAAATCTGTACCTTGTCTCTTAACTCGTTTCTTGGAATTGATTCTCCTAAGATAACAAAATTCAGGGGAAGAATCAACAACGTAGAAGTGATTGTTATGATTGATAGGAGCATCACACAACTTCATTTCACCAGTTGTTGTGCAAAGGCTGCCTTGATGTGTTATTGGGAAATAGCTTAGTTGTTCGTGTCTTAGGGATTTGCCAATCAATTAGCTTCCAATTAAATCACACAGATTTCACATCAACTTTCATCTCTCTATAACCAAAAAGTGTAGATGTAAATCTTGGTGTGCAATGGCTTGAGACATTAGGTAAGTGTGAGGTAGACTTGAAAGAACAGTACCTATCATTTACCTATAAGGGAGCAAGAGTGACTTTGTTTGGTGACAAAGATTTACATTGTCCTAAACTCTTTTTCAAGTCTTGCGCCCAATTTGTACATGTAGTCGCACATGAAGAGTAGTGTTGTCTTCTAGCTCTATAGTGACATCTACAATAACAGATATGCTGTTCGAACTTTCAACATTTTAGGGGAAGTTCTCAGACGTGTTTAGTTTTCCTGAAGGTTTACCACCGATCATGGGACATGAACATTCAATAGTTCTGGTTCCTGGAGTTGCGACTGTTTCAGTCAGACCTTACATGTATCCTCATGCAACTAAACTGGTTATGGAAAAAAATGGTCACGAAAATGCTGACTTCGAGAATCATTTGTGCTAGTACAAGTTCATTATCCAGTCCAATCCTATTAGTCAAGAAGAAAGATGGTTCATTTCGCTTCTGTGTTGAATATAGAGCTTTAAACCGAGCAACAATTCCTGAAAAATATCCAATCCCAGTCATCAATCAGTTACTAGGTGAATTACATGGGGCCAAATATTTTTGAAACTGGATTTACGATCTGGTTATCATCAAATTCGAATGGTTGAAGAAGATATAAAGAAGACAACATTCAACACAATTGAAGGACATTATGTTTTTCTTGTTATGCCGTTTGGGTTAACAAATGCTCATGCTACGTTTCAATCTTTGATGAATAAAGTGTTCAAGATATTCATTCGTAAACTTTTCTGTTTTCTTTGATGATATATTGATATACAGCATCAACATTTCACAGCATTTGGATCATCTAGTTAGATTGTTACAGGTATTGCGAGATAAAAAATTGTACGATAATAAGAAGAAATGCTCTTTTGGAGTGACTCAGATTGCATATCTGGAGCATATCATCGATAAGTATGGAGTGGCTACTGATAAACTGAAAACTGAGGCAATGAGTTCTTGGCCGTGTCCTCAGAATGTGAAACTATTGGGAATGTCCTGAAATCTATTGTACTTACTCTAAGTGAAAGTCGTATTGTCGAGATGAGACAATCATATGACACTGGGCAGTCATAATGCTTTGCTAGAAGCCACTTATGATCAATGAGTTTAGAACTCATTGCTAGTGTTATATGATCCTACAGGGTCACACACCTAAGCAAACTGGACGTAGTATATGAGGTTGATCATTAATGTAATGATCTGGTAAATGCATATTTGATATGCATTCAATACCGAGTTTCTAAGGCAGTGTCGATCGACACAGTAAGTGTGTCGGTCGACACAGATCGCGAATGACCAGATTAACTTCGGTTTAATCGTTGGTTAATTCGGTCGTGGTATAAGTCGACATATATAAGATATATGGTCGACCTTTACACACTTCTAACCTAATTCACAGCCACCAGAAAAGAAACAGAAACCTCTTGAGAGATCTGATCTCTAAAGGCACTAGCATCCCTCCTGTTCAGTTTGTGTGCGTGTGGATACCAGTAGAGGCACAACGCTTGAAGTGCTTCGAGATCTCGATTACTTGCAAACCTTCCGCTGCTAATCAACAGGTAATCTCGAGATCCCATTGATTCGATTATATGAACCCTAGATCCTAGGCTTGGAATTCTGACTAGGGCTGCCTAATTGGATTAGGAACTGCTAGAAATTCCTTCAGTGGTATCAGAGCCTTAGGGTTCTATTGAATCAGTAGCATGTTGATTAGATTAGTTGAATCTGAATCTCTGTATAATTGGTACAAGCATGCTAAAACTCGTTTTCATCAAAGTAATCTAGTTTTAGGTTTCGCTTGAAAACGATTAGGGTTTATCGCAGTGTCGATCGACACCAATCCGATGTCGGTCGACACATAAGGATAACCCGAATAAAATACAAGTTTAACCTAACTGTGACGATCGACACAAGAGTTGTGTCGGTCGACACAAACCTCGCGATCAGGATAGTCGGTTCAATTGGATTGGACCGATCATCGAGCTTGGTTAAAATTGGTTAAACTGCTAAACGGTTTATTGCGATTGTTTTGATAAGGTTGGTATCGACCGACACTAATGTAGTGTCGATCGACACTGACCGGTTATCAAAAAGCCGGATCAATTGGATTGATCGGTTATCGAAAATTGGTTTTGGTTAATCTGCATCGATCGACACTAAAGTAGTGTCGGTCGACACAAGATCCGATGGTTTAGGTTATTGAACCTGAAATCACAGAACCAAACCAAAATGAACCACTTTAATTAGAAGAATTAAAACATAATAAAACTGAACGTTTTTTAAAAGGTTCCGTTCCTCAACCAAATATCAAGTGATCCTTGATGTCTTTCCAATCTTGTCAACTGTCAAGACTCATTTCATTGTGCGATAGACTTGCAGTGCGAGATGTCCACAATTACATGAGTAAGACAGGAGGTAATCGTGTTGATGGTTTTGCAGTGCAAGGCATCAACAATTACATGACTTAAGAGATTGGTTTACTTGACTGGGCCATCAAAATCGTTTTGGGCTCAGAGACATCAGGTGGATTGGACATGAGATGTCAATCCACAACCAAGAGTTATATTGGATTTAACTAGCAAAGTTGTTGCTTACCTAGATAGCTAAAATTTGGGTGATAGCCAGTGGCTCAGTCAAGTTTAGTGAAGTATGGGTCTTGGATCATTATATTCATTTGAGGAAACATTGTTTGAATATAATGCGAGTTTTCTTAATGGTTAAGATTTCTCATTTCTTGAACATCATAACTAAACCTTTTTCCTTTCTTTGATCTCAGCTATGACTAACACTCATAATAACACTTTCTCCCTGCGATCCGTCCTTGAGAAGGACAAGTTAATGTTGGAAGTTTCGGTTGATCCTGATTCAATTCTCATATTGATATCAACCTAAACATGCATTAGATCTAGGTGTTCTTATTTAGAAACATATGATCTCACCTTTTACCTGTTTGTTTGCAGCGGAATTGATGAACAGGTCAATGATCAGGGAGATACACCGAGAGATGGATCCTCCAAAGGCTCACACACGCAATCACCGGAAACTGGCTGCTAGACCACAAGGAGGCTGGCGCAGAGAGAGGAGAGAGGCGCGGCTAGGGTTGGGTTAAGGGAGAAGAGAATTGGCTTTTAGTCATTTAAAAGCCTTCTCTTTCCCTTTTGGGCTTTTGGGCCCAATCTGATTAAATTCCATTTAATCAGACCCATTAGTCTTTCTCTCTTAGTACGACAAATGCCTAGCACTTTTGTCGTACTTCTGCTAAGCCGTTCCAACATTATTTCCTGCTAGCTTAAGCGTGTGACCCATATGGGATCATACAATAAAGGCAATAAGTCCAAGACTTATAGATCATGAGCGGACTCTAGCAAGCCATCATGACCCCCAGCATTGTATGACTTATGTCTGATCACTGACATACTCTTACGTTATAGAGACAGTACAGAGATTGCTGGACACAATTCCAACAATCTCCCACTTGAACTGGAATCTCTGTATTCATAATCCCTTTCGTCTCAATATCTCGATTAGTCATAAGGCAAGATTAGTGTCATCCTTATAAAGCCTAATCTTGTTCATCGGACTCTGATTTGATACTGACAATCCAAACGACTCGGGAAAGTCCGTTTGAGCATGGCCATGCGTTTTCCAGTATTCAAATCTCCGATTGGCCTAGAGATATTCACTCCATTTATATTGGAGGGACAAATCCCATTTTGTTCCATCACTGTAAACTACTCACTTCATGATGTACCCAAACAAGGTCCTTATAGCTATCGCAGAACTATAGCGTTAGACAATGATCAAAGTGCATCAGTCCATATGCAGTCACATGCATGCGAACTCAGGTCTAAGGACTATACTCTATAGTCGTAGTAAGAATCTCTTATGACACAGATATAAATATCCTGAAGAGTTCTTATAAGCGGGTCTTGTCCGGTCGTATGTTCCCAACATACACCTATGTACTGACTTTGATGCCGAGCATCTATGACACACTGAGACTTTGTCATAAGTCACGTACCAATCCAGTCTCACACGGTTGTTGGTGTTCCAGTTTCAACAACCTTCGACTAGGGACATGATGATATAAAACATTTATCAAATATAGGATCTCATGATCAAGCTAAATGACTTCGATGACTCAAGATCAAATCATTTACTTCGATGACCTATAAAATGGTTCATATCATTTTGGAACGATTATTTCATCACAGTTAAAATAATCTTGAAATAATAATTTCATTAAAACATAAATAATAATGTTTTACAAGAACATATCAAATAACTAAAATAAAGCTCACAAAACTCCCACTCAAATTTAGATTACATTTCAATGTTTCTAATGCCTACAGCTTCAGTCAGGAACTCGAGCTTAGGCCTTGGGAGTGGCTTTGTCAACGGATCAGCGACGTTATCATCTGTCGGAACTCGGCTGATCTTGACTTCCTTTCTATTAATGATGTCACGTATCAAGTGATATCTTCTTTGAACATGCTTGGATTTCTGGTGTGATCTTGGTTCCTTTGCCTGAGCTATAGCACCATTGTTGTCACAAAACAGTGCCAGAGGCTCAGCCGCATCTGGTATCACACCCAGTTCCATAATGAACTTTCGTATCCAAACAGCTTCCTTCGCTGCTTCTGAGGCGGCGATATATTCAGCTTCTGTAGTGGAATCAGCAACGGTGTCCTGCTTGGAGCTTCTCCAACTTACTGCACCGCCATTCAGACAAAAGACATAACCGGACTGTGACCGGAAATCATCTGTGTCTGTCTGGAAACTTGCGTCCGTGAATCCACTGACTTTAAGCACATCACTTCCACCGTACACTAAGAACTTATCCTTAGTATGTCTTAGATACTTCAAGATGTTCTTTACGGCAATCCAATGGTTTTCACCTGGATTTGACTGGTATCTACTCGTCATGCTCAATGCGTAAGCAACATCAGGACGAGTACAGATCATGGCATACATGACAGATCCTATTGCAGATGCATAAGGAATATTCTTCATGCGCTCAAGCTCAGCAGCCGACGTAGGGCTCTGCTTCTTGCTTAGCGTTGTGCCATGTACCATTGGCGTGAAGCCCTTCTTGGAATCTTTCATGCTGAATCTTTGTAGGACTTTGTCAATGTATGAGTCTTGACACAAGCCTATCAGCCTCTTAGGTCTATCCCGATAGATCCTAATTCCAAGAACGTATGCGGCTTCACCCATGTCTTTCATGGAAAAACAACTTCCAAGCCAGTCTTTTACAGACTTCAGCATTGGAATGTCGTTTCCGAGAAGCAGTATGTCATCAACATACAGAATAAGAAAAACGATTTTGCTCCCACTAGTTTTCTTATACACGCATTGTTCTTCTTCGTTTCTGATAAAGTCAAATTGCTTGATCGCTTCATCAAAACGAAGATTCCAGCTCCTCGATGCTTGCTTCAATCCATAAATGGATTTATGAAGTTTGCATACTTTCCCAGCATTCTTTGGATCTATGTAACCGTCAGGTTGCGTCATATACACATCCTCTTCCAGAATACCATTCAGGAAGGCGGTTTTCACGTCCATCTGCCAAATTTCATAATCATGAAAAGCTGCAGTTGCTAGTAGAATCCGAATAGATTTCATCATAGCCACCGGTGAATAGGTTTCATCGTAGTCCACACCGTGAACTTGTCTGAAACCTTTTGCCACCAACCTGGCTTTATAAATCTGGACATTTCCATCCACGTCAATCTTCTTCTTGAAGATCCATTTGCACTCGATGGCTTTTACACCAACGGGTAAGTCAACCAACGAAAATACTTGGTTGACCGACATGGAGTCCATTTCGGAATCAGTGGCCTTGCGCCACTTAGAGGAATCTGGGCCCATCATGGCTTGATTGAAGTTCGATGGTTCATCACCATCAATGATCAAAAGATCATGACAGTCAGTCACGAGGAATCCCTGATATCTCTCGGGTTCGTGACGGATCCTCCCGGATATTCGAACTTCAGGTACTACAGGTTCAGGCTCTACAATTTCTTGTAGATCCTCCTGCTGCTCTTCCTCATTAGGTTGAGCAGTATCCTGTTCATCTTGAATTTCTTCAAGCAGTACCTTACTCCCACTGTCTTTCTTAGAGAGAAACTCTCTCTCAAGAAAGTTACAATCCCGGGCAACAAAGATCTTGTTCTCGGAACGTAGATAGAAGTAATAAGCCTTGGTTTCCCGTGGATAACCAATGAAGTAGCATTTATCAGATTTTGGTGTAAGCTTATCTGAGATTAATCTCTTGACGTAGGCTTCACAACCCCAAATTCTGAGATAAGACAGCACTGGAGCTTCTCCAGTCCATAATTCATATGGTGTCTTTGCTACTGCTTTTGATGGCGCTCTATTTAGAGTGAACACTGCTGTTAGCAGAGCATATCCCCAAAGGGATATTGGAAGGTCTGTGTGACTCATCATAGATCGAACCATATCCAATAAGGTCCGATTTCTCCTCTCAGACACACCATTCCATTGAGGTGTTCCAGGAGGAGTGAGTTGGGATACAATCCCACACTCTCTCAGATGATCACTGAATTCTTGGCTTAAGTATTCTCCTCCTCGGTCGGACCGAAGAGCCTTAATGCTTTTGCCAAGTTGGTTCTGTACTTCATTTTGGAATTCTCTGAACTTCTCAAAAGATTCAGACTTATGTTTCATCAAGTAAACATATCCATACCTACTGAAATCATCAGTGAAGGTAATGAAGTACTGATAGTTTCCTCTTGCATTAGTGGACATTGGGCCACACACATCAGTGTGTATCAGGCCCAATAAGTCACTGGCCCTCTCGTTAGGTTTATTAAAGGGGGCCCGTGTCATTTTGCCCATCATGCAGGATTCGCATTTCTCACATGACTCAAAGTCAAATGAGCCAAGAAGTCCATTCGAATGGAGCCTCTTGATGCGTTTCTCGCTGATGTGCCCTAAACGACAATGCCATAGAAACGTTCGGTTTTCCTCATTAGGTTTAAACCGTTTTGTATTAATGTTATAAATTGGCGCGGATTGATCGAGTATGTAAAGCCCATTCGTAAGAGGGGCAGAACCATAGAACAAATTGTTGCGATTGAAGGAACATAATTTATTCTTAACTGAAAAATCATAACCTTCCAAATCCAACAAAGAAATTGAAATAATATTTCTGCTTATAGCAGGTACAAAATAACAATTATTAAGTTCTAAAATCAATCCCGAAGGTAAAGACAACAAGTATGTGCCTACAGCTAGTGCTGAAACTTTCGCTCCATTCCCAACTCGTAGCTCCACTTGTCCTTGCTTCAGCCTTCTACTGTTGCTGAGTGCCTGCATATTAGTACAAATATGAGCCCCACAACCAGTATCCATGACCCATGAGGTATTATCAGAAGTAGTTGTATTAACTTCTATAACAAAAATACCTGATGAAGAAGTCTCGAAAGTCTTCTTCTTCAATTCCTTTAGACCTTCCTGGAATTTCTTACAATCTCTTCTCCAATGCCCCAGTTCTTTGCAGAACCTGCACATGTCAGTTGGCCCAGCCTTGGACTTGGGCTTGGGCTTTGGCGTGTCTGAGTCCATGACTTGGACACCCTTGGCCTTTCCCTTATCCTTAGCAGAAGACTTCTTAAACCCCTTGCCCTTTTGTACCATAAGTACATTAGGGTCCTTGGCGGTTTTCTTCAAGTTGGGCTCTGCAGTCTTGAGCATTCCGTGAAGCTCAGGCAGTGTCTTACTCAAGCCATGCATGTTAAAGTTCAGAATGAACTGATCATAGCTTGCAGGTAAAGACTGCAGAATGATGTCGCAGGCAAGTTCCTGGCTGATTGGGCAGTCGAGTTTGTGAAGATGATCGAGATAACCCATCATCTTCAACACATGAGGACTCACTGCCGCATTCGCAGCCAACTTACAGTCCAAGAGGTTCTTAACTGTCTGGAACCTCTCGGTCCTAGCCTGCTCCTGAAAAAGCGATTTCAGGCTTGCCATGATCTCGATTGGAGACAATACACTTTCGAACTGCTTTTGCAGCTCTGGAGTCATTGTCACCAACATCAGACAATAAACATCATTTTCATCTGACGAATGCTTTTCCCAAGCATTGTGCAGAGTCCTGGCAGCATTGGCAAGAGGCCTCTCGGGGAGGGGATCTCGAAGGACATAATCCTTCTTCTCCTGCTTGAGGACCAGCCTCAAGTTCCTTGACCATGTCAGGAAGTTCGTTCCAGTCAGCTTCTCCTTCTCGAGAACAGACCGGATCGAGAACGTGTTTTGTGTGCTTGTAGTAGTCATATCTGAAATATATAAATAAAAAGGTTATTAGTTATATGTTCAAAATGATTAATCTCGTATTAAAGTATAATATGATTAATCATGCATTATATTCAATAACCTAAGTTACCCTCAATAGAATATAATGATTCCAAGATCCACATATAACTAAGATCAAAGTGGGCCACTGGCCGTCACCCAACCTTAGCTTATATCGGTAAGCCCTATTTCGGCTAATTATATCCGTGATATAACTCTTGGTTGTGAATCTGGGCCCGAGGCCCAATCCACCCTGATGTCTCAAGGCCCGGGACTCCCGATGGCCTAGTCAAAAAAACCGGACTATACAGTCATGTAATCATTAATGTCTGGGACTCCCAATGACATTTATGAATCACAAACCGTCTTACCCACGCAAAAGCAGACATCCTCACACTGTAAGGCCATGAATGCAATTGAATGGGCTTTGACAGCTGACATAGCCTGGACAAGACATCCAACGCTTGATATTGTTTGAGGTTCGTAGGTTTATTGAAATTATTCTCAAAATAGAAGATTACTATTTCGGGAAACTTTCTATTTATGGAAACCTACTATTTTAGAAACTTTCTAAAATTGGAAACTTTCTAAAACCGGAAACTTTCTAACTTTAGAAACTTCTTTAAAATCCAAAACCCGCAAATTCAGAAACTTCTAATTTTGGAAACTTTCTAATTTCGAAATTTCGGAACTTTATAAAATTTAAAATCGAATTTCATAATTTTATTTTATAAAATAAGTTTTAAATTTAAATCTGAAGAATGACTCAATTAATGGCCCAATTGTTTTAACTTCTTGGCCCGAGGCCCAAGAATTGGTCCATGTCCAAGACATGACCCAATTGTCCAATTAATTGACATAACCGGTCTGGTTCATTAAAACTGGTCTAACCAAGTTTCAATTACTACGATGACCACAATTGTCAACCGGTTATTTACTAAACCGGAATCTCTCAATTTATTTGGTCCAACCAAATCAAATTAGAAATTCCTGGTTTAGGCACTAAATCCAATATTTCTTTCGACATTGGATTCCTTATTCCGGTTTAACCAGATTTAATAAAATTATTAATCTGTTTATTAAACCAGAACGTTGATTTTTAATCAAATTTTAAACCGAACCAGCTAACCGATCGAACCGGTTGAACCGTGAACACTCTCAACCCTAGCTTTCGGATCAAGCAATGATCGTCCAGCCGCAAGCCGTGCGCCATGATCCGAGATCGATGCGCTTGGGATGCTCGGGACGGTTCACCGGGACGTTCGGGACGGCAGCTCGGGACGGGATGGTCGGGACGCACGGTCGCTCCACGATCGCCGAGCGATCGGGACGTGATACGCGCGACAGCCGGGAGCGATCGGGACGACGCGATCGACTCGACGCGACGATCGACCGCGATCGGTAAACCGATCCGATCCGATCTATCCGTCCAGCCGCGTCCGTCCGTCCGATCCGTCCTCCTTCTCGGCCGATCACCAAAGCATGAATCATATAGCTCATGTTTTGTGATTTTTCATGTGTGTTTAGAGTTCAATTCTGATTCTTAATCGTTTTATCTTATCAGTAATTGATTCAAAAACAATTCTAATCAGATTTAACAACCTAAACAATGAATCTAAAACAAGAAACCTAAGAACCAATGGCTCTGATACCACTGTTGGAAGTTTCGGTTGATCCTGATTCAATTCTCATATTGATATCAACCTAAACATGCATTAGATCTAGGTGTTCTTATTTAGAAACATATGATCTCACCTTTTACCTGTTTGTTTGCAGCGGAATTGATGAACAGGTCAATGATCAGGGAGATACACCGAGAGATGGATCCTCCAAAGGCTCACACACGCAATCACCGGAAACTGGCTGCTAGACCACAAGGAGGCTGGCGCAGAGAGAGGAGAGAGGCGCGGCTAGGGTTGGGTTAAGGGAGAAGAGAATTGGCTTTTAGTCATTTAAAAGCCTTCTCTTTCCCTTTTGGGCTTTTGGGCCCAATCTGATTAAATTCCATTTAATCAGACCCATTAGTCTTTCTCTCTTAGTACGACAAATGCCTAGCACTTTTGTCGTACTTCTGCTAAGCCGTTCCAACATTATTTCCTGCTAGCTTAAGCGTGTGACCCATATGGGATCATACAATAAAGGCAATAAGTCCAAGACTTATAGATCATGAGCGGACTCTAGCAAGCCATCATGACCCCCAGCATTGTATGACTTATGTCTGATCACTGACATACTCTTACGTTATAGAGACAGTACAGAGATTGCTGGACACAATTCCAACAGTTAAATGGATCGATTTTTCTCGAATGGTATCGGAACTTGAGAATTATTCTCAAGCAGGAAAAAATGGACTATGTCCTGGAAAATGTTCTCCCTGAAAAACCGAGAGCCAATGCTCCACATGCAGAAAGGAGTGCTTGGGACAAGCATTCTAATGATGTGGTCGATGTGAATTGCCTCATGTTGGCTACCATGAACTCGGATTTGCAGAAGCAATACGAGAACGTGGAGTCGCCAGTGGAGATGATCACTAGCCTGAAAAGTATGTTTCAGGAGCATGCACGAACTGAGAGATACCAGACGGTTAAGTCTCTCATTGAATGCAAGCTACCAAAGGACGGTCCAGTTAGTCCTCATGTCATTAAGATGATGGGTTATATTGATAACCTGGGAAAGCTGGATTGTCCCATTAGCCAAGAGTTGGCTACTGACATCATTTTGCAGTCACTGCCGTCAAGTTATGATCAGTTTGTTATGAACTATAACATGAACAACTTGACGAAGACGTTGACTGAACTGCATGGCATGCTCAAGACAGCTGAGCCTAATATCAAGAAGGGCATTCCAAATGTACTTATGGTACAAGGGGGTAAGAAGTTTAAGAAACTTGGCAAGAGTAAGGGAAAGGGCAAGGCCGTCCAGGTTGAGAACCAAGACACGCCTGCGCCGGCCTCTAAACCCAAGCCTGGCCCATCTGAGACTGATAAGTGCCATTACTGTAAAGAGCTTGGGCATTGGAAGAGAAATTGCAACAAATTCTTGGAAGAGAAGAAGAAGAAGAAGACTTTCGAGACTTCATCTTCAGGTATTTATGTTATAGAAGTAAATGTTACTACTTCTGGTTCTACTTCTTGGGTATTGGATACCGGCTGTGGTGCTCATATTTGTACAAATATGCAGGGCCTAAGCAACAGTAGGACGTTGGAAAAGGGACAAGTGGACCTGCGCGTGGGGAATGAAGCAAGAGTTGCTGCATTAGCCGTATGAACATTTAACTTGTCTTTAACTTCTGGTTTGGTTTTGGAACTTAATAATTGCTACTATGTACCTGCTATAAGCAGAAATATTATTTCTATTCCTGTTTTGGATATGGAAGGATATCAGTTTTCAATTAAGAATAAATGTTGTTCTTTTGATTACAATGATATATTTTATGGTAGCAGCCCATTAGAGAATCACTACAAGAAAAATCTCTATTCTTAGCACACGAAAAATGCCATGGTATGTATATGATGGCGTTTGTGATAATGCTATGTCTGCCCCAGCTATAATAGGTAGGCCAGATACGATAGCGTTTTTTGTTTGTGCTATAATATTGTTCACTATAATAGCGTTTTTGAAATGGCTATGTCTGCCCTAGCTATAATAGATGGGTCATATATGGTAGCGTTTTCGTCGTGCTATTATATCATGCATCAATGATAGCGATAGTTTTCTTTGCTATAATTGAATCTATCTATAATAGCTTTTTTAGCCGAGCCGAGCCAAGCCGTATTTAAAAATATATATTATTTATATCTTATAATCAATTTATTTAAATAAAAAATATTTGAAATTTAATTCAAAATATGAATTTTCATTAATATTCCAAAACTGTCTTACACAAATATCATTACTAAAACATAACTAATTTAACATTAAGTTTCAAAACAAAACATTATCACATGAGCA
This sequence comes from Orychophragmus violaceus, assembly GCA_030180135.1. Taxonomy (NCBI): domain Eukaryota; kingdom Viridiplantae; phylum Streptophyta; class Magnoliopsida; order Brassicales; family Brassicaceae; genus Orychophragmus; species Orychophragmus violaceus. The sequence goes on along the minus strand of CM058235.1, from coordinate 77,426,076 downwards.
GCAAAACCTCCCAATTACTCGCACAGATGCAAGAATATCATTTCCCTTCTTCTCTCCATGTTCCTGAAGAAATAGAACTACCATGTAAAACGATTTGTACACACAAGAAGACACATCAAAGAAGTTACATGTTATCCGACCTCAGTTCCATTGCATCAAAAGCTGACGCAAACTTCGTCTTAGGTCATGTAGAAAGTTTCCTCTCCTACCTCACCGAGTCTGCAAAACACCATAGAACTTGGTTCTTTATAGCCATTGGTTATAATACTAGTGATTCAGATAATGGTAAGTAAATTAACTTACATCGCATTCATCTTAGTATCAAGCTGACGAGAATCATATTGGGTTCCTTCAGATGCCATTCCTGCCATGACTGGAAAAACAAAACAGACCAAAACTACATTGTAAGAAAACAGATAATAATCCTTAAACATTCAATTTAGAGCAACAGTAGCCATGAACGAAAATGAAAAAAGAACCGTAAGATACATGCATTATCAAGTAAGCAACACCTGAAATACAAAAATGGTTCCCTGCAGTTTTCTTTCATCAGCTTCTGGAATGTAGGTTTTGGATAATCAAACCTGGGAAAAGCAGAAACAAATTATCAAACCGGATAACGGAACAACCACACTTGGGATATATTTAGAAGGAAAAATGTTTAGAAAAAGAAGTTGGTTAAACACTTTTAAAAGAAAAACTGATTGCAGAAATTAAGAGACAATTAGAAACATCAATTATCGACCAGTGAACTTGTGATAGATACATGTATAGAAGAATTACAAGTCAACTTACACGTTCCTTCGCCACTTCTCAGCGGCTGTTGCAACTTTAGCTTCTGTACCATGGCCAGTACATTTTAGATGGCCGTCCATGTAAGCTTGGATGGTTTCAACTTATTGTGGAAGTACCTCTTGCATTTCGAGTTCAACAACAAAAACACCTGATGAATCAAGACGACCAAGATGATGAATCAATACGGAGAGGCAAAAGCAAACAGATTCTTAACAAAATCACAGACATTTGAAGAACCATCTCTGTATTGGTATCATCAGTGGCTGAAACAAAAAGAAATTGTCAGTCTTGGATATCTTTTTGTTTCAGCCACTGATGAATAAACAAAGTCTCTGTAATTGAGTTATTCATATAGCCTTAACACAAACCAGATCCAAAACTATGAAATGTTGATAACTTAAAACTCTTACTAGAACACATTTACCTTTACATTGGTGAGGTCGACATTTTTCTCCCTAAGAAACGACATGAACGCCTGAAAATTCTCTTCTGTTGGAAGATAGTGTCCACTGTGAGGCCAAACTGCCTGAAAACATCATCCGAAGAACTCAAACTTAACACAGAGAGTTACTTCTCTTCGTCTGCATAAGAATATACGAGGAACAACCCATTGAAAGTTATTTCTTTTTACCTTAAGAACACCATCGTCAACCACAATCCTTCCAGCAGATAATGTAGCTCCTCCAGCAAGACAGTAGCTTAGCCTAACTGAACTACATAACACAGTAGAAGAACCTCAAGCACCAGAAAAAAGCAGTGAAGTGAAAAGACACAACACACAACTACACGAGTCAGTTATATGACCTGTGGGGCAGGGGAACAACAGCCTGAAAAACATCCCCCTCACGGAGATGAAGATGGCAGTCATCAGGTTGTGTGATTGTGAGTCCCATACTTACTGCTCTCGGCTTCAGTTTCTTACAAGATCTGTCAAACTTGAGTTTCTGAGATCTAAATTCCTAAACAAAGGAATAAGTATAAGGTTGTCATCACATATGCATATGTACAACGACATGTAAGATCAACAAAAAGATAAAACAACAACAATACATGAGATATAGCTTCCTCCATCAAGTGCTTTGCTGCTTCTTGTGGATCTTTGATACTCCTGATCACATCAACTGCTTCTTGGTTGGACATTACCTGAAGTTAAACATAAACTCATGGTTTAAATCAAAGCATGAGTCATTAGACTTACCTTCCAAATACCATCGCTAGCAAAAACAATGAACTCAGTATGAAGGGATAATCCAGTACCTCTAAGAGCATCGGAAATAGCTGATACGAATACTCAGAGTTTCTCAGATGCTTGTTGGTGATTAAACTTCGTACTCTGGAGATTGACTTCATCCCCTGCGGAGACTCGGGAGATCGCAGCTTCTTTGAGGTGTGGCTGAAGTGAGAGGCCCGAGAGAGATTCAGAAACCTTAGATTCAGAGAGATCAAGAAGCTGAGCTCCAGTGACGCCATGTTCGAGCTCTGGAAGGTTAAGATCGATGGATCTAAGCACCGCACCGTCGAAAACCATCAATCCCGCGTTCGACATTTCTCACTGGAAGCAGAAAAAATGGTGGGAAACAAATGAACAAAGTGTTAACCTTGTAACCATATCATCGATCCGGTGAAGGCAGGGAATCTACAGGATCCGTAAGTAGCACAAGAAGTGACACTGAGAGGAAGAGGAGACTCGTGCTTGTCGTGCCCAAGGTCGAGATCTTTCTCGTCGTCTTTCTGAATCGCAAACAAACAAAGAAACCAAAATCAATCTCTCTCAGAAATCCGAATTAGAAAAGCATAAAAGGTTACAAAAAAAGTTAAGAATGAATCTTGTTACCTTTGCTGTCTAGCTATACTCTTGTTTCCTAAAATTTTAGGGATTTGAAATTTGGGAATTTAGGGATTATGAATATTTAGAAGAGAATAGATAGAGAGAGTGGGAGGCTAAGCTCCAAAACAAAGAGGAAGAAGATGGTGGAGGATGGAAGAGAAACAATATGAAGAGAGGAGGAAGAGAGAAAAATCACAGAGAGAATTTGTTCTTTGTTCAGAAGAAAAGAAAAAAAAAAACTTAAGATTAAAAAGGAAAAGGCATCCGCCAAAAAAATAGAAAATTTGGGGACAAAATTTTGGTCCCAAAATTTTAAGTACTTGGCGGCATAACAAAAATGAAGCTCCAAACTCATTTTTTATTTCCCGCTTAGTAAAATTACATCTTAGCACTAATATAATGCTATTATAAGGTACTCTGTCCGTGCATATCATCTATAATAGCAATTATGAAAACCGTGCTATCGTAATGTGCTATCAATGTCCACTTTTTTTGTAGTGAATGGGCTTTATGTTCTAAACCAAAGCACACCAATCTATAACATTAACACCAAGAGATTCAAATCAAATGACACGAATCAGACTTTTCTATGGCATTGTCGTTTGGGCCACATAAACGAGAAACGGATTCAAAAGCTCCATAGTGATGGGCTTCTGGGCTCATTTGATTATGAATCATGTGAGAAATGTGAATCTTGTTTACTAGGAAAAATGACCAAGGCCCCTTTCAACAAACAAAATGAAAGGGCCAGTGACCTATTGGGCCTTATACATACTGATGTGTGCGGCCCAATGAGCACAAGTGCCAGAGAAAATTTTCGATACTTCATTACCTTCACTGATGATTTCAGCAGGTATGGCTATGTCTATTTAATGAGACATAAGTCAGAATCTTTTGAAAGGTTCAAAGAGTTCCAAAATGAAGTACAGAATCAACTTGGCAAAAGTATTAAGGCTATTCGATCAGATCGTGGAGGAGAATACTTAAGCCAAGAATTCAGTGATCATTTGAGAGATTGTGGAATTGTTTTGCAACTCACTCCTCCTGGAACACCACAATGGAATGGAGTTTCCGAGAGGAGGAATCAGACTTTATTAGATATGGTTCGATCAATGATGAGTCTCTCATCTCTTCCATTATCCTTTTGGAGATACGCTCTAGAAACGTCTGCGTTTACACTTAATAGGGTTCCGTCAAAATCAGTTGCAAAGACACCACATGAGATGTGGACTGGAAATGTTCCGAGTTTGTCTTTCCTGAAGATTTTGGGTTGTGAAGCTTATGTTAAGCGGTTAATTACAGATAAGCTCGAACCCAAATCTGATAAATGCTACTTCGTTGGTTATCCTAAGGAAACCAAGGCATACTACTTTTACAACCAATCCGAGAACAAAGTGTTTTTTGCTCGGAACTGCGTCTTTCTTGAGAGAGAGTTTCTTTCCAAGAGAAACAGTGGGAGTAAAGTACAACTCGAAGAAGTTCGAGAACCACAAGAAAATGCTCAACCCGTTGAGGAAGAGCAACAGTTGGATCTACAAAGAGTTGTAGAAACCACGCCTGTGGAGCCTGAAATTCGCAGATCCGAAAGGATCCGTCACGAACCCGAGAGATATGGATTTCTCGTAACTAATTGTCATGATTTGTTGATCATTGACAGTGACGAGCCCGCGAATTTTGAAGAAGCGATGATAAGCCCTGACTCCGAAAAGTGGCTGAAAGCCGCTGAATCCGAAATGGGATCCATGTCACAGAACCAAGTATGGACTTTGGTTGATTTACCCGATGGTGCAAGACCCATTGAGTGTAAATGGATTTTCAAGAAGAAAATTGATGTGGATGAAAATATTCAGATATATAAAGCAAGGCTGGTGGCAAAAGGTTTCAAACAAATTCATGGTATTACATATGAAGAAACCTATTCCCCTGTCGCTATGCTTAAATCCATTCGGATTCTCCTAGCAACAGCCGCTCATTATGATTATGAGATCTGGCAGATGGACGTGAAAACAGCTTTCCTTAATGGAATTCTGGAAGAGGATGTGTACATGACACAACCCGAAGGTTTCATCGATCCTAATGCTGCTAGGAAGGTATGCAAGCTTCATCGATCCATTTATGGATTGAAGCAAGCATCTCGGAGTTGGAATCTTCGTTTTGATGAAGCAGTCAAAAAGTTTGACTTCATCAGGAACGAAGAGGAACCGTGTGTTTACAATAAGACTAGTGGGAGCGCAGTTGCATTTCCCGTATTGTATGTAGATGACATACTTCTTCTCGGAAATGACATTCCGTTGTTACAGTCTGTTAAGACTTGGCTCGGAAGTTGTTTTTTAATGAAAGATATGGGAGAAGCCGCATACATTCTTGGAATAAAGAGATAGATTAAACAAGTTAATTGGACTGTGTCAAGATACTTATATCGATAAAGTCTTACACAGGTTCAGAATGCATGATTCCAAGAAGGGCTTCATACCAATGTCTTATGGCATTAGTCTCAGCAAGAAGCAGTGTCCTGCGACACCTGCTGAGCGAGAACGCATGAGTCGGATTCCTTATGCTTCGGCATTAAGATCCATCATGTATGCAATGCTCTGTACTCGTCCAGATGTTGCTTGTGCTTTAAGCATGACGAGTAGATACCAATCTGATCCAGGTGAAAGTCACTGGACAGCTGTCAAGAATATTTTGAAGTATTTGAGAAATACTAAGGATAAATTCTTGGTGTACGGAGGAAATGATGAGCTGGTAGTAAGTGGTTACACAGACGCAAGTTTTCAGACGGACAAAGACGATTTCCGATCGCAATCTGGTTACGTCTTTTGTCTGAATGGCGGTGCAGTCAGCTGGAAGAGTTCCAAGCAGGACACTGTAGCAGATTCCACGACTGAAGCTGAGTACCTCGCTGCTTCTGAAGCGGCAAAGGAGGATGTTTGGATCAAGAAGTTCATCACTGAACTTGGTGTGGTTCCTAGTATTTCTGAGCCAGTGGCTTTGTATTGTGACAACAATGGAGCCATTGCGCAAGCAAAGGAACCTAGATCACACCAGAAGTCCAAACACATAGAGATGAGATATCACCTTATCCGGGATATTATTAATAGAGGAGATGTGAAGATCAGCAGAGTCCCGACGGATGAGAATGTTGCTGATCCACTGACCAAGCCTCTCCCAAGGCCTAAGCATGAGATTCATACTGCTGCTATAGGCATTAGATTTCTTAAGATATGATCTTGATTTCAGTGGGAGTTATATTTGGTTTTTAGTTATGTCATGATGTTCATAAAACATAATGGTTGTGTTATTTTAATGAAATTTGTTTCAACATTATTTAATTGTGTTATTAAATAATAGTCCCAAAATAATTCATGACAATATTATAGGTCATCAAGTACGTGACTTGATCATGAAACCTTATAAGCAATAAATGTCATAAATTATGTTGGTCCCTGGTCGAGGTTGTTAAATTGGGACATTAACAACCGCGTGAGACTAGTATGTGAGGTGACTGATGACTAAGTTTCATGGAGTCATTAATAAGAGTATTAAAGTCAATCACATAGATATGTGTTGGAGAACACATGATCGGACTTGACCCATTAATGAGAACTCTACAAGATGTTATATGAGTATCATAAGAGTTTCTCATTACGACTATAGAGTATAGTCCTTAGACCTGAGTTCATCATGATTTTTTTGCATATGGATTGGTCCGTCTTGACTTTGTCAAACGTCAGCCGTAACTGGTGATTATAAAGACACTGATTAGGCGTATCATGAGATATGAAAGGGGCATGGATGGAACAAGATGGGATTTGTACCTCCTATATAACAGGAGTTAAATATCTCTGGGCCTATCGAAGATTTGATACTGGAAATGCGTGGCGGCGCTCAAACGAGGTGATTGTCAGTCGTTTGTTTTATCAGTATAAATCAGAGTTCGATAAACATGATCTAGCTTAATAAGGATGACACAGTTCTTGCCTTATACCAGATCGAGATATAGCTACAAAGGGATTAAAGGAATAGATGATTCCAGTGGGAGATTGTTGGGAATGTCCTGAAATCTATTGTACTTACTACTCTAAGTGAAAGTCGTATTGTCGAGATGAGACAATCATATGACACTGGACAGTCATAATGCTTTGCTAGAAGCCACTTATGATCAATGAGTTTAGAACTCATTGCTAGTGTTATATGATCCTACATGGTCATACACCTAAGCAAACTGGACGTAGTATATGAGGTTGATCATTAATGTAATGATATGGTAAATGCATAATTGATATGCATTCAATACCGAGTTTCTGAGGCAGTGTCGATCGACACAGTAAGTGTGTCGGTCGACACAGATCGCGAATGACCAGATTAACTTCGGTTTAATCGTTGGTTAATTCGGTCGTGGTATAAGTCGACATATATAAGATATATGGTCGACCTTTACACACTTCTAACCTAATTCACAGCCACCAGAAAAGAAACAGAAACCTCTTGAGAGATCTGATCTCTAAAGGCACTAGCATCCCTCCTGTTCAGTTTGTGTGCGTGTGGATACCAGTAGAGGCACAACGCTTGAAGTGCTTCAAGATCTCGATTACTTGCAAACCTTCCGCTGCTAATCAACAGGTAATCTCGAGATCCCATTGATTCGATTATATGAACCCTAGATCCTAGGCTTGGAATTCTGACTAGGGCTGCCTAATTGGATTAGGAACTGCTAGAAATTCCTTCAGAAACAACTACGTGGGTTTTTGGGTCAACTAGATATTACAGGCGTTTTGTGAAACATTATGGTATTTTAACGAAACCTTTAACATCTCTACTGAAGGAGGAACAATTTGTGTGGTCAGATGCAGCTCAAGGAGCCTTTGAGCAAGTTGAAAGAGGAAATGGTACAAGCGCCAATTCTAGCTTTACCGGATTTTCTGAAAGTTTTTGTAAGTGAAAAGTGATGCTTCTGGTTTTTGGTGTGGGAGTAGTGTTGATGCAGGACATGAATCCTATTGCTTTCTTTAGCCATGCCTCGACCACAAGAGAACAATTAAAACCTGCATAAGAAAGGGAACTAATGGAAATTGTTAAGGTTGTTAGGAAATGGAAACACTACCTTTTGGGGAAGAAATTTATGGTTAGAATGGATCAACAATTTAAAGTATTTGTTGGAACAGATCATCTTGTATAACTTCGAACAGAGGTAAATCACATAAACTGAAACTTGTTATAGATGTTTGTATAATGAGACATCAGAGCATCTATTCTTCTCTTGTCCTCATGTGGCTTCAGTATGGAGAGGAACCAATCTTCCAAATAGAATCTATTCAGATCTAAAAGTATCATTCGAGGAGAAGATACAAGCAATTCTACAGGGTAATAGAAATGAGCTAATCTCAGAATTTTTTTAGACAATATCCACTATGGGTCATGTGGCGAGTGTGGAAACGTCGCAATGCTTTATGACCTTACTTTCACAAGTAAAGAAGAAAAGGAATGGACATGTGCTTAGTATAAAACAAAATGTCATTGGAAGTACCAAATCATTGTATGTCAACAACAAAGATGGAAACAACTAAAGAGAGGATTTCATTAAATGCAATTATGACTGCAGCAAAGTTAATATTTTTCTTAGAAGACTACTTTCTTCTCTCTCCTAGGTCGGGCGATTTATCGAAGAAATTGACCTCTTTCGCTCTCGTTCGCTGCCGCCAGTCTCGCCGGTCTTCTCCGCTGGGACCGGTATCCTGGAGCTCCCCTCCAAATACCGAAGAAGAAACCCCCTAAAAGGCCTAAGAAACTTCCCTAAAAAATCCCCTAAATTCGCCGACCCCCTCTTCTTCATCTATTCTGCAATCCCCTATGTCGTATGTTGCCGAGGATTCTTTGCCTCGCTAGACTATAGATCTGGTTGATTTCAGGCTCCATTTCTGTAACGCCCCCTTCTCGTTTTCCGCTGACCGACGAGCTGAGCCGGCCAACAATCAAACAAGAACATGATCGATCAAACCCGAGCAGTCATACGAGAAGATTTTGTCACAATACGAAAGCCAGAGAAAATCCGGTTTGAGACAAAGGCTCGAACCAGACCATCTTTGACTCCATTTACCTCGTTTCCACGATAAGAGGCTTTGCAACATGTACCGCTTCCACGAGTTGTGTTCAT